>OX465288.1:67854941-69138027 GCA_949987695.1 Merzomyia westermanni | reverse complement strand
GTTAAAAGCCTGACAAGCATTAACTGTTTTATTTTGTTTTGTTGTTTTTCCGACAGGGTGAATGATTGATGTATATTGGAACGATTTTTCGTCATCCCTTGTCAAATTTGGTTTTGAGACAAACCGGTTTCGGCGTTGTGCCATCATCAGTGTCGATTTTCGTTCTGATCTGTTGTGGTCGTTTGTCTTGTATTTATAGTAGGTAGCAGGTAACGTCAGCATGGGTGTCTGTTTGTGTACGTGTGTGCATGTGTTGTGTGTGTACATTCAGAAACGGGGGTGGTTTGCATCGATCGGTTTTTTTGTGCCTGACTGAGGCAGGTAAAAGTTGGTGATTTTTGTTGTTTGACCTTTTTTGCTTGTTTGTTGTTTTTGATCTTTTGCTGTTTTGTGCTTATTTGTCGGTGCGTGTGTGTTTGTTGTACCTGAGTGGTTGCTTTGTTTTTTGTAAACCAATTTTAAAGGTTCGAATATTGTGTCGGAAACAGTGTTTGTCTGTTCGTTTATTATTCTACCGTCGAATGTTTTTTGTTTGTAGATTTCCATGTTTTCGAGTACGTTCAGACGTCTGCTTTTTGCTTGTACATGTAGGACCTTGACTGTTTTTTTGATGTTTCCGGGGGGGCATTTATTCTCCGCCATGTGATTCGCAAAGTTGGACTCTGGTATGATGGTTGGATTCCGTATCTTTTTGTTGTAATCTCTAATGTGTTCTCTGAACCTCGTTCTTACTTGTCGTCCGGTTTGTCCTATGTAACTGTGCTGGCATTCACAAGTGAGCTTGTATACACCATGGCTGCTAAATGGATCTTCTGAGTTAGTTTTGGTTCTTAGCTTCCGTCCTAAATTGTTCGATGTTTTGAACGCTGTGTTGATGTTGTATTTTCTAAGGAAATTTGCTAATTTATATGTTGCCCTTCCAGTATATGTCATTGTCGTCCAGGTTTGTGTACTTTCTTCTCCATTGTTTCTTTTTTGTTCTCTAAGGTCTCTCCTGAGTTTATCTACTAGTGCTTTTTTATATCCGTTGTTTGTAGCGATGTTATATATTATTCCAAGCTCTCTTCTATATGCTTCTTGTGTAAGAGGTGTTCTTTCCAATCTTTGTACTAAGTGCCTTAGCGCTGCATTTTTATGTTGTTGTGGGTGGTTAGAGGTATTATGTATTATTGTGTCGGTGGCCGTTGGTTTCCTATATATGTCGTAGTTGAATTTATTGCTAGCTTTATCAATACTTATTGTGAGGTCCAGATAATTGATTGCTCCGTCTTTTTCGGTTTCCATTGTGAATTTTATGTTCCCGTGCTGCTTGTTGAGGTACTCCAGTACTTGCTCTTCGTTGTTGGTAGTTAAAACGCATATGATATCATCCACGTACCTTGCGTAAAATAACACTCCTAATTTGGAATTTAATTCCTGTATATACTCTTTTTCCAGGTTTTGCATAAACGCTTCCATAAGAATAGCCGATGTTGGGTTTCCCATCGCAAGTCCGTTTGTTTGTCTGTATATTTTATTGTTGAATTGAAAATAGTTTTGACGTAGTGTGGTTCTTACCGTGTTCGTGATTTGCGTACTTTTCACTTTATCTTTTGTTTTACGTAGTATTATAGAGTTTACTATGTTCAATGTCTCTGCTAGTGGTATTGATGTGTATAGATCTTTTATGTCGAAAGATACCAATTTGCTGTCCTTTGTCACTTCAACGGTCCTAAGTTTGTTTATTAGTTCAGATGTATTAGTTATGGTGTGTTCGTTGCTAAGTTCCAGTGTGTCCTTCAATACTGTTTTTAAATATTTAGATAGCTTATAGCATGGTGCCGATTTAAAATTAATGATTGGTCTCATTGGATTGCCTGGCTTGTGGATTTTTGGTAGCGCAATCAGTGGTGGAGTTGACGGGTTCATTTGGACTAATGTATATGCCGAGTTGGTATCTATTATATTTGTTGCAGTTTTTATAGCCACTTTAATTTCTTTCTGGTATTCATCCGTGGGGTTCACTCTTATTCTACGACATTCCATATCCTCGATGAGTTTTTCGGTTTTTGTTATATACTCATCTTTTTCAATTAGCACAGTTGTGTTGCCTTTGTCCGCCTTCGTTGCGACAATGTTGTTTATCCTGAGTTTATGTTGTAGGTTCTTAACTGTTTTTTGCTCCGTGTTTCTCTTCTGTCCTTCCTTTGCTTTCACTTCCTTGTTTATTATTTCTCTGCACATGTGTCTTGCGTGCTCTTGTTCCTCAACTGGTATTAATGATATTGCGACCTCTGCGTCTACGATCGCCTGTTCCGTTTTTCTTTTTTCGTTTTGGTCTATAATATTGTGTTTCAGTCCCTTTTTAAGAAGTTGTTCTTCCGCCGCGGTGATGGCCACTGTCGTTAGGTTTACGAGCCTGGCATGGAAATGGTGCGGTTGTTGGTTGTTTTCCCGTTCGCGACGTCCTGTCAGCTTATCTAGTTTCCGGTTCAGCGTCCTGTATTTCTGTTGTAGTTCATGTTCGACCTCAGTCCTTATGCGCTCGAAGCATTCCATTAGCGTATCGCTAGGTAATTGCTCCGCCAACCTTAAATGGATGGATAGAATTTCGGCATTTATTCCATCTTTCTTGGCGTACTGGTTTTTCAACTCATATCTTAGGAAGTCTCTTTCCGCCTTCCTAATTGTCCTCATGCTTGTACTGGTGTTTGTTTTCATTGTTATTTTTGCAAATTTTGGTGTCACATTCAATTCTATGCATTGTTTGTTAAACCAAATGTTTGCCTTCGTTGTATGCAATTTCAGTAAACGTCGTTTGTAAACTATTAGTAGACCGTTTTCGTTTAAGTTAAAAGCCTGACAAGCATTAACTGTTTTATTTTGTTTTGTTGTTTTTCCGACAGGGTGAATGATTGATGTATATTGGAACGATTTTTCGTCATCCCTTGTCAAATTTGGTTTTGAGACAAACCGGTTTCGGCGTTGTGCCATCATCAGTGTCGATTTTCGTTCTGATCTGTTGTGGTCGTTTGTCTTGTATTTATAGTAGGTAGCAGGTAACGTCAGCATGGGTGTCTGTTTGTGTACGTGTGTGCATGTGTTGTGTGTGTACATTCAGAAACGGGGGTGGTTTGCATCGATCGGTTTTTTTGTGCCTGACTGAGGCAGGTAAAAGTTGGTGATTTTTGTTGTTTGACCTTTTTTGCTTGTTTGTTGTTTTTGATCTTTTGCTGTTTTGTGCTTATTTGTCGGTGCGTGTGTGTTTGTTGCACCTGAGTGGTTGCTTTGTTTTTTGTAAACCAATTTTAAAGGTTCGAATATTGTGTCGGAAACAGTGTTTGTCTGTTCGTTTATTATTCTACCGTCGAATGTTTTTTGTTTGTAGATTTCCATGTTTTCGAGTACGTTCAGACGTCTGCTTTTTGCTTGTACATGTAGGACCTTGACTGTTTTTTTGATGTTTCCGGGGGGGCATTTATTCTCCGCCATGTGATTCGCAAAGTTGGACTCTGGTATGATGGTTGGATTCCGTATCTTTTTGTTGTAATCTCTAATGTGTTCTCTGAACCTCGTTCTTACTTGTCGTCCGGTTTGTCCTATGTAATTGTGCTGGCACATCAAAAAAACAGTCAAGGTCCTACATGTACAAGCAAAAGGCAGACGTCTGAACGTACGCGAAAACATGGAAATCTACAAACAAAAAACATTCGACGGTAGAATAATAAACGAACAGACAAACACTGTTTCCGACACAATATTCGAACCTTTAAAATTGGTTTACAAAAAACAAAGCAACCACTCAGGTACAACAAACACACACGCACCGACAAATAAGCACAAAACAGCAAAAGATCAAAAACAACAAACAAGCAAAAAAGGTCAAACAACAAAAATCACCAACTTTTACCTGCCTCAGTCAGGCACAAAAAAACCGATCGATGCAAACCACCCCCGTTTCTGAATGTACACACACAACACATGCACACACGTACACAAACAGACACCCATGCTGACGTTACCTGCTACCTACTATAAATACAAGACAAACGACCACAACAGATCAGAACGAAAATCGACACTGATGATGGCACAACGCCGAAACCGGTTTGTCTCAAAACCAAATTTGACAAGGGATGACGAAAAATCGTTCCAATATACATCAATCATTCACCCTGTCGGAAAAACAACAAAACAAAATAAAACAGTTAATGCTTGTCAGGCTTTTAACTTAAACGAAAACGGTCTACTAATAGTTTACAAACGACGTTTACTGAAATTGCATACAACGAAGGCAAACATTTGGTTTAACAAACAATGCATAGAATTGAATGTGACACCAAAATTTGCAAAAATAACAATGAAAACAAACACCAGTACAAGCATGAGGACAATTAGGAAGGCGGAAAGAGACTTCCTAAGATATGAGTTGAAAAACCAGTACGCCAAGAAAGATGGAATAAATGCCGAAATTCTATCCATCCATTTAAGGTTGGCGGAGCAATTACCTAGCGATACGCTAATGGAATGCTTCGAGCGCATAAGGACTGAGGTCGAACATGAACTACAACAGAAATACAGGACGCTGAACCGGAAACTAGATAAGCTGACAGGACGTCGCGAACGGGAAAACAACCAACAACCGCACCATTTCCATGCCAGGCTCGTAAACCTAACGACAGTGGCCATCACCGCGGCGGAAGAACAACTTCTTAAAAAGGGACTGAAACACAATATTATAGACCAAAACGAAAAAAGAAAAACGGAACAGGCGATCGTAGACGCAGAGGTCGCAATATCATTAATACCAGTTGAGGAACAAGAGCACGCAAGACACATGTGCAGAGAAATAATAAACAAGGAAGTGAAAGCAAAGGAAGGACAGAAGAGAAACACGGAGCAAAAAACAGTTAAGAACCTACAACATAAACTCAGGATAAACAACATTGTCGCAACGAAGGCGGACAAAGGCAACACAACTGTGCTAATTGAAAAAGATGAGTATATAACAAAAACCGAAAAACTCATCGAGGATATGGAATGTCGTAGAATAAGAGTGAACCCCACGGATGAATACCAGAAAGAAATCAAAGTGGCTATAAAAACTGCAACAAATATAATAGATACCAACTCGGCATATACATTAGTCCAAATGAACCCGTCAACTCCACCACTGATTGCGCTACCAAAAATCCACAAGCCAGGCAATCCAATGAGACCAATCATTAATTTTAAATCGGCACCATGCTATAAGCTATCTAAATATTTAAAAACAGTATTGAAGGACACACTGGAACTTAGCAACGAACACACCATAACTAATACATCTGAACTAATAAACAAACTTAGGACCGTTGAAGTGACAAAGGACAGCAAATTGGTATCTTTCGACATAAAAGATCTATACACATCAATACCACTAGCAGAGACATTGAACATAGTAAACTCTATAATACTACGTAAAACAAAAGATAAAGTGAAAAGTACGCAAATCACGAACACGGTAAGAACCACACTACGTCAAAACTATTTTCAATTCAACAATAAAATATACAGACAAACAAACGGACTTGCGATGGGAAACCCAACATCGGCTATTCTTATGGAAGCGTTTATGCAAAACCTGGAAAAAGAGTATATACAGGAATTAAATTCCAAATTAGGAGTGTTATTTTACGCAAGGTACGTGGATGATATCATATGCGTTTTAACTACCAACAACGAAGAGCAAGTACTGGAGTACCTCAACAAGCAGCACGGGAACATAAAATTCACAATGGAAACCGAAAAAGACGGAGCAATCAATTATCTGGACCTCACAATAAGTATTGATAAAGCTAGCAATAAATTCAACTACGACATATATAGGAAACCAACGGCCACCGACACAATAATACATAATACCTCTAACCACCCACAACAACATAAAAATGCAGCGCTAAGGCACTTAGTACAAAGATTGGAAAGAACACCTCTTACACAAGAAGCATATAGAAGAGAGCTTGGAATAATATATAACATCGCTACAAACAACGGATATAAAAAAGCACTAGTAGATAAACTCAGGAGAGACCTTAGAGAACAAAAAAGAAACAATGGAGAAGAAAGTACACAAACCTGGACGACAATGACATATACTGGAAGGGCAACATATAAATTAGCAAATTTCCTTAGAAAATACAACATCAACACAGCGTTCAAAAACATCGAACAATTTAGGACGGAAGCTAAGAACCAAAACTAACTCAGAAGATCCATTTAGCAGCCATGGTGTATACAAGCTCACTTGTGAATGCCAGCACAGTTACATAGGACAAACCGGACGACAAGTAAGAACGAGGTTCAGAGAACACATTAGAGATTACAACAAAAAGATACGGAATCCAACCATCATACCAGAGTCCAACTTTGCGAATCACATGGCGGAGAATAAATGCCCCCCCGGAAACATCAAAAAAACAGTCAAGGTCCTACATGTACAAGCAAAAGGCAGACGTCTGAACGTACTCGAAAACATGGAAATCTACAAACAAAAAACATTCGACGGTAGAATAATAAACGAACAGACAAACACTGTTTCCGACACAATATTCGAACCTTTAAAATTGGTTTACAAAAAACAAAGCAACCACTCAGGTACAACAAACACACACGCACCGACAAATAAGCACAAAACAGCAAAAGATCAAAAACAACAAACAAGCAAAAAAGGTCAAACAACAAAAATCACCAACTTTTACCTGCCTCAGTCAGGCACAAAAAAACCGATCGATGCAAACCACCCCCGTTTCTGAATGTACACACACAACACATGCACACACGTACACAAACAGACACCCATGCTGACGTTACCTGCTACCTACTATAAATACAAGACAAACGACCACAACAGATCAGAACGAAAATCGACACTGATGATGGCACAACGCCGAAACCGGTTTGTCTCAAAACCAAATTTGACAAGGGATGACGAAAAATCGTTCCAATATACATCAATCATTCACCCTGTCGGAAAAACAACAAAACAAAATAAAAAAGTAGTTATCTATTGTGAACAGCTTCAGGAAAATGATTCTACCATCAAGATTAATCTTTCAGATGATATAACGCGTGGACGACAGGCCTCGAAAAAGATCATCAGAAAAAGGCAAAGGAACTTCTATCAAAGTACTCGAGCATATTGGACAAGGATGGTTCCAAACCAGGTCGGACCAAAGTTGTGAAGCATCAAACTGATACTGGTGATGCAAGACCAATCCGCCAAGCTCCTCGTAGTATTCCATTGCCCAACGCCAAGTAGTAAGAGAAATTATACAGGAAATGAGTGACAGCGGCGTGATCGAACCATCATAGTAGGAAATTCTATGGAGCTCACCAGTAGTACTAGTGAAAAAGAAGGATGGAAAAATAAGGTTCTGTATGGATTACCGGACGCACAGTGGGGGCACTTCATACAAAAAGCGGCCATAAATAGTAAAAATTGAGCTAGAGAGTTGAAATTTGGAATATAAGCATTTATGATGAATATTAGTAAATGTTAGAAATTTGAATGAAATCTGCCCACAAATACCCCCACCTCCCATATAACGGTGTTTTTGAAATGTCAATAATTTCATAACTTTTGATGCTAGAACGCTATATTTTGACTTATATATTCACCTCCCAAATATAAATCAAATTCAAAGATAATTTTGGAAAAAAGACGTGCCATTGCCCCCCTTTTGGCCAAATTTCTATATCTTAGAAACCCCTGAACCATACTTATAGGAATTTACAACATGAGTTAATCTGTATAAAATAATGAATTCTGCCGATTTTGGCCGAAAACGGATGATGCTACGTCTTCAATACTAACCTTATAAACCGCATAAATAACAAGATTCCAAACTACGTGTTTAATAAATGAATGCATTTACCTAAAACTTAACCACAAAAACGACTACATAAAGAATATATTACATACGTACATATAGCTTGACACTAGTAAAGAAAATAAACATTTAATTATTCCAGTTATCATACATTAATTTTTTTAGTTACATTTAACGTACTTAATTAAATTCTTAAGAGCACTACATATACATATATACATATTTTTAATTATTATCGCTTCTATTTAGAAGCATCTCTTTTGCCTGAGGTTCTAAGTCCTTAAAACATTTCTCTCGTTTGATACGCATTGAGCTGATTAGAGGGTCTGACAAAACTAGGAGGTGATGGAATACGTCCTCGTTATTAGCCATTCTAGAGCAATATCTACCGTTATCGCGGCGGGCATGTTTAAAAATTTTGTTTGATGCTTCCTGAGCTTCTTCTAACAGTCTTCCTATCGGGATTTCAAATTGTTCAATTATTTTGCTTCCGTGCATTAAAACTTTATGCACGGATGGAGGCACATTGTACCAGCCATAAAGCTGGATGAATGTCTCTGCTGTTGTTTGGGTATACAATTCAAACTTAGCTAAATCTACTTTTTCCCCACAACATAAAAACTGTAATATATTTCCGAACCTTTTCATTAGGCTTTCATCAACACCAGTTATTTTGGAAACCTCTTCCGCTTCAGAAAAAAAGCGCCGCGCAGTGTTGCCGTCATTAGTTGTCCCATAGCCATGTTTTACGAAATCCGCACTAATAGATCGGACATTTTTAAGGTCAGTTTGGATTTTCCTCTTTCGGTTCTCCTTCTTAATTTTATTTTCCCCTGAAGCAAATCCCTTTTTAAAATCCAAGTTATAGGATATATGCAGTATACCCCCCATGAATCGTATCCAACAATGCAATGTTGAGAGTCCAAACTTATAATTTTCGGAGTTTATCTTAAGAATATAAATTTCGAGTATCACTTAAATAAATATATTTTTATTTATTCACTTACTTTTAACTGTTTAATTTTTTCCAAGTTATTCATATCAGTGGGCTTTGCTCCACAAATGTTGCATGATGTTGTTGATTGCTGACCAGTTAGAACATTGCAAACTTTCCCATCGATCATGGTGCAATGTAATATGAATTGAATGTTTAATTCTATCCCTTCCCTTACAACACATATTTTTTCCAATTTTTTTATTTCTTCGGTATAATAATTGAACTCTCTCAATGTATTTTCAGCCGTCTCTTTTTGGAATACAAATTTGATCGGGCGGCAATAGCGTATTGATGATGGCCTATCATTTTTCCATAGCATATAATTATTTTCATTTAAAATTATTTGAAGGGGCACAAAACTTATAGTGAAAACGGTACTTCCTGCTTTTGCTTGAGCAGATGTGGATGGTCCATCTGGAGAAGTTACCTCACCATTCCATCTTTGCTTAAAAGTTTGCTGACCTAAAGAACCATCCATGCCCCATTTACCATACAAAGTAAATTCTTTTCCATGGGCGCCTTTTAATTTTTCAATTTCCAAGGAAGAAATTATACGTTGGGCAGTGTGATTCAAAAGGGATTGCAAGTTTACTTCCGTGCCAGTTTTGCTAACGGAAATATTTGACGGGTAGCACCCACTCTTCGCTTCGCTAATTTTTTCATAACTTTGGTAAAATGTGTCACCTAGTATCTTAAGATTGTATGCGCGAAGATCAAGATATTTCGATCTACTGAAACCAAGATCCATATACGAGGTGTGTTCAAAAAGTATCGCGAATTTTGCGTTTTTTCAAAAATTATTTATTTATTCATGAATATCTATTTTGTCCCCTTCAAAGTAATCCCCATGAGATATTATACACTTGTGCCAACGGTTTTTCCAATCTTCGAAGCACTTCAAAAAATCATTTTTTTGTATCTTGTTCAGCTCCTCCTTCGATGCCGTCTTTATCTCGTCAAGAGAAGCGTAACGTCGTCCTTTCAAGGGCCTCTTCAGTTTAGGGAACAAGAAAAAGTCACAGGGGGCCAGATCTGGGGAATACGGTGGCTGCGGCATCATTAGTGTGTTGTTTTTGGCCAAAAAGTCGCGCACAAGCAACGATGCGTGAGCAGGGGCGTTATCGTGGTGCAAAAGCCAATTTTTGTTCTTCCACAAATCCGGGCGTTTCTGGCGGATTGCTTCGCGCAAATTGCGCATAACTTGCAGGTAATATTCCTTATTGACCGTTCTTCCCTGTGGCAAGAACTCATGATGCACCACGCCCCTGCAATCGAAGAAAACTGTCAGCAAAACTTTCACATTCGACCGAACTTGGCGCGCTTTTTTCGGTCTTGGTTCGTGCGGCAGCTTCCATTGAGATGATTGAGCTTTGGTTTCCACGTCATAACCATAAACCCACGATTCGTCACCAGTTATGACCCTTTGGAGCAAATTTGGGTCGTCGCGGACAGAGTTTAACAACTCATTAGCAATGTTCATGCGATGCTGTTTTTGGTCACAATTGAGCAATTTTGGTACGAATTTCGCGTAAAAATCGAAGACGATCCAAAACACGTGCAAGCAAAGCAGCTGTCAACAATTAACTGAACATTCAAAATGGCCGAGCTTGTCGGCATAACTGAGAGACATGAGTACCAACATAACGCCACAAAAAATTCGAAATTCGAATATACGTAACCAGCGAAAATTCAAAATTCGCGATACTTTTTGAACACACCTCGTACATTGCTAGAGCTCCATTCAGTAATGATATTTCCTTATCATCCGACAGACATTCCAGACGGTATTTTATATGCCGCTTTTACTAACACTTCGGAATCATTATTCTGGCATAACTCAGCAACGCGTCTCCGTTTTGTACGTTCTGATGCATTGCTGCATTGGAAGTGCAGGCTTCACAGTTTCTTTTCAGCGGTTCCTACATTTAAAATGAATATTTGTCTATTAAAGCCTTACTAAAAATATTTGTCTTTGATAGTTGTAAAATTTTATATTAAATATCAAATATCTGCTATTCCATTCATTACAAAACCTGTGTGCTATGCAAAACTAGGTATAATTATAGGGAACGAGACCATACATACCGAATCTTGTAAACATTTGCTTAAATCGAAATCAGAGTGTAAAAAGTTATGGTTTTTATTCAAACAGCGTTCCTTCATCCTTTGAGAGGCGATCCATATATGCCTAAATCGCACGTTTAAAAAGTGAGCTTCACTATTCAGCTTTTCTGAATTTTTATGTATATGAATTTAGTTTACCAACAGCATTATTTTCAATATAGTTAGCAATTATTCTCGTTTTAGCTTCATTGACATCCTTTGCAAGTAGCCACACTTCAAAAAGTTCACTTATTTTAATTGAAGGTGTCACTTTAGAATAAAGTACATATGTAAATAAAAGCTTCAGCAGTTAGGATATAAATAGCATACTTGGGGAAAGAAATAATAAAAAGGCTTCGCTTAAACCTGGCTTTTCACTTTTTTTAATTAAATAATTCCACTTAATTTATTTCTTTTGACTTTTTGCATTAAAAATTTAAAAAAAATACTATACGTGGCCCTTCCTTAAAAAAGTTTGCACAAAGAATGTGTACAAATTGAAGTCTGTAGTGGCTTAGCAAGGAGGGGGAGGGAGTGGGATAGATAACTGCATAATAGATGCATAAACTTGCAAATATATATCTATGTACATATATTAAATATACTTAAATTTTTTTAAGTCCGGCTAATGTATATAAAAAATTGGACTTTGGGGTTTTTGAAGCATCCGATTTAATGATATGTACACGTACGAGTATATTCGAATTTCGAATTTTTTGTGGCGTTATGTTGGTCCTCATGTCTCTCACTTATGCCGACAAGCTCGGCCATTTTGAATGTTCAGTTAATTGTTGACAGCTGCTTTGCTTGCACGTGTTTTGGATCGTCTTCGATTCTTACCTATTCAAAAAAATGGATCAAAGAACCTGTATCAAATTTTGTGTGAAAAACGAAATTAAGTGCGCGGATGCATTCCGAATGTTGACTGTGGCATACGGAGAAGCTACCTTGGACCGAAGCAACGTTTATCGGTGGTACAAAATGTTCTCAGAAGGCCGAGAAGATGTGCAAAGAAGAACAAAAATTGGCTTTTGCACCACGATAACGCCCCTGCTCACGCATCGTTGCTTGTGCGCGACTTTTTGGCCAAAAACAACACACTAATGATGCCGCAGCCACCGTATTCCCCAGATCTGGCCCCCTGTGACTTTTTCTTGTTCCCTAAACTGAAGAGGCCCATAAAAGGACGACGTTACGCTTCTCTTGACGAGATAAAGACGGCATCGAAGGAGGAGCTGAACAAGATACAAAAAAATTATTTTTTGAAGTGCTTCGAAGATTGGAAAAACCGTTGGCACAAGTGTATAATATCTCATGGGGATTACTTTGAAGGGGATAAAATAGATATTCATGAATAAATAAATAATTTTTGAAAAAAAACAAAATTCGCGATACTTTTTGAACACACCTCGAGGTGTATCGCGAATTTTGTGTTTTTGCAAAAATTATTTATTTATTCATGAATATCTATTTTATCCCCTTCAAAGTAATCCCCATGAGATATTATACACTTGTGCCAACGGTTTTTCCAATCTTCGAAGCACTTCAAAAAATCATTTTTTTGTCTCTTGTTCAGCTCCTCCTTCGATGCCGTCTTTATCTCGTCAAGAGAAGCGTAACGTCGTCCTTTCATGGGCCTCTTCAGTTTAGGGAACAAGAAAAAGTCACAGGGGGCCAGATCTGGGGAATACGGTGGCTGCGGCATCATTAGTGTGTTGTTTTTGGCCAAAAAGTCGCGCACAAGCAACGATGCGTGAGCAGGGGCGTTATCGTGGTGCAAAAGCCAATTTTTGTTCTTCCACAAATCCGGGCGTTTCTGGCGGATTGCTTCGCGCAAATTGCGCATAACTTGCAGGTAATATTCCTTATTGACCGTTCTTCCCTGTGGCAAGAACTCATGATGCACCACGCCCCTGCAATCGAAGAAAACTGTCAGCAAAACTTTCACATTCGACCGAACTTGGCGCGCTTTTTTCGGTCTTGGTTCGTGCGGCAGCTTCCATTGAGATGATTGAGCTTTGGTTTCCACGTCATAACCATAAACCCACGATTCGTCACCAGTTATGACCCTCTGGAGCAAATTTGGGTCGTCGCGGACAGAGTTTAACATCTCATTAGCAATCTCTTGCTTTTTAGCTCCTGAACAATACCCCGTTTAAATTTTAAAAATCGGTTAAGTTTTGTGGCCTCTAGGTGGTTTTGAACCAAATATGCCCTTTTGCGACCACTGTGCGCCGTCTAGCCCACTTTTGAGATTTTAAAAAAAAGTACTTAAAAATTTACCACAAAATTAAAAATTAGCACATAGATAGCACATAATTCTTGGAGTGTCAAATTTGAAATGCGTCTTGGGGGGGAGTCCAGCTTGACGGACCGTCTTATTTGACTATTTGTTTGAGTGTATGGGTTGAAATTCCTCATTACACCTTAAATTTCTAAACTCATTTTGAGAAGTTTTGGCGATTTCGGTCAATGAAAATCTTAAAATCTGTATTTTTGGATTAATTTTAACGATGAACAATAATGAGCCAAGTTCTGTAACTCAGCTGTTTTAGACAACGATTCTGGAATTAGATAAGTCGTAAATCTCTATTTCTCTCCTAAAGACGGCTAATTTTGGCAAGTGTAGCTTATAAGATGATTTCATGGCGATATCTTAAAGGTTTCCAAAATATAATCCACCAAAAATTCTAATTTTTGTTATACATAAAGTAAAGTGCATCATCCAGGATTATCTTTATAGCTGTTTCTGTAAGTCTGTCTCATCTCAAGTCACTAGATTTTACATTAGAGACAATTTTTGTGACTTCAGATGATTTCGGTATTCTGTAAGAGAAAACCACAAAAAGTTCACCAATAATATGTGGTGGAAACACAATTGCATACATCTCAAGTACATCATTTGACAGCGCCTGTATACATATCGCGATAATCCAGGTAGTAAACGTCTCGAGTACAAAGTGTGAGACGCAGGTTCGAGCCCGGGTTCGCGGACAATTTATTATTTTTATTTTTTATTTTATTTTTTGTTAATTAAATATAATTTTTTTAAATATATAAATGTTTCTACACTTAAAATTTAATATTTTTAATTTCTTTAATTTTTAACATAATACTTTACTGTTTGTGACCTGCCTGGAACCAAACAAATTAGTGACTTTTTTTGAAACCAGAGATGTGAGACATCTTACTGAATACCAAATTGTATCAAAACTGAAATTGACCACAAAATGTCTCTATTAGTGACTAGATACTGCTTACAGAATTTCCCTATTAGACTACTTACTAAGCTCAATAAAGGTGGGTGCATCGAGCTACTTAATGATTAAAATAACTTGGGGGCTATGCCAAGAGAGACTGGCAAGATGACATCCTTGTTAAATATATCACGCTAAGCGTCGGACTTTCGCCCCTCTTATTGCTTACAGTCTCCTTTTATATATGAAGAGAATGCCCCCCTTAGATAATATGGTGCCATAACTGATTTGTACAAGCATAAAAAAATAAAAGTATGTATGTCCATATATGTCTGTGCAAGTAATAATTAATAATTACATAATAATAATTACGTAATAAACCACGTGAAGTAAATAAAAAGAGACAAAAGACGTACGCTATCTGAAATGGTACGGGTGTATTTTCCAGGTGCGCAGGATGCAGTATAGGGCTACCATATTCTTTGGTTCTATATGAATCGGAATCGTTGCATTGTTTAGGTCCTGTGAGATGAAAAAATTTGTTTTTCGAAAGGCCTAGATACATTTTTTTGTAAACAAATTGAACTTATTTCATAGCGATATCAACAATCTCTAAAGATAAATCACCTTTTTTCGTGAAAATATCTTCCACGATACGATTTTGATGAACTTTGCTTTCAAGAACTACCAAAAAAGCTATGAACCGAAAATATGACCGTTGACCTCGTATATTTATATAAAAAATAGTAGTAAAATAGTAATAAATTTGTGTACTAAAACGTACTTGTTTTACACAAAAAACAACACTTTTGCGGATACAACATTTGCTCCACATTTTCAGATAGCCGAATGACAAAACAAAGAAGAATTTCGAGCGAGACAACTGACAGCTTACTTCAGCTTGTTGATTACACTATGGCTGTTTGAATATAAATAATAAATGAATAAACAAAACAGCGAATATTTCCAATTTTCTTTTCCATTTGTTTTTCAAGGTCAAGCAACGGCTCAAGGTTACTCTTGGCTTTGCGAAAGAGCTAAAGGTATAACTTGGTTTACCGTCAACAGAGTTTTGGAACAACAAATTGATTAGTATCTTCTGTTATATGTACATTTTAAAATACATGTATCTTTGTATTGTATCGAATGGAATTTCTTGTAATTCACTGCACTATAGGATTTTATTGTGGACAACCTTAGATTAAGATAAGACAAGGTGGGAAAGACAGAGCTCATAAATAGAAAACTATTTAATTAGTCGTACTTCTAGCTTTATACAGATTTGTTTGCATGAATTGTCTTTGGAGGTGTTTTGAACTTTAGGATTCTGAAAGAATATTATGATTTTTGATAACGAAATTTCTTGATATGGTGTAGGCAAATTGACATTAACGCCTTAATTCTAGTGTGGTAAAAAATTATTTATACCGGCAAATAAATAATTTGGAAACTTTTGGTATTCTGTCGGCTTAAGTTGCAGTCCGATTTCGTAACCACCAAAATAGGTGGTGACGTCACGTAATCAAGAAAAATTGCACGAGTTTTTAATTATTTTTATGGAAACTTCCAATGCGCCAAGACTGTATGGATTATCGAAAAGCCATAAAGAAGAAGTCCCACTTAGACCTATATGTTCATCGTATAATTTCTGTAAATGTATTGCCAACATCCTTAAAAGTATTACTAAAACGTCCAAGTTTAATGTCAAAGGCGCAAGTTCAAGAATAATATTAAAGAAACATATGTGTGTGACGATGAGAGCCATGTATCGTTTGATGTTGTCTCTTTGTTCTCTTGTTTACCAGTAGACCATACCATCGACATTATATCATCAAAATGGGATCAAATAACCCTTAGCAAAGAACTTTTTCTGAGTTTGGTACGTTTCTGCATTAAAGATAATAGGTACTTTAAGTACAACAATAAAATCTACGAACAGGGATCAGTAATGGAGGGACTACTATTGAAAATTAAGCAAGAACCACCACACAAATCGGGTCTGTTACCGAAATATGTTGACGACCTATTTGCTATAGCCAAAACAGACGCCATTGATGAAATATTGACCATATTAAACTCTTATTATAAATCTATAATCTCGACACAATGGTAATAAAGAAAGATAATTACTTAACCTTTTACTGGTATCATAAAATGGTATTATAACTTTGGCCCGATGTTTGTAAGTATGAAAAGAGAAGGAGATAGACCCAACAATAAGTATACCGAAATGATCAGGGCGATAAGCTGAGTCATTATAGCCATGTCCGCCTGTCCTGTCCTGTGTCTGTTTGAACGCAACTAGCCCCTCAGTTTTAGAGTTATCTGGCTGAAATTTGGTATAGGGCTGCCATTTTGTAATATATTAATCATTTGTCGAAACCAACAAGATAGGACCAATACAACGCATACCCCCTATACAATCTGCCGCTCCGCACTTGTTGCATTTTGCTGACGGTGTGGTTCCCACCTGCATTCCTGGTGGTTTGTCTGGTGTTATGTTTCGTTATGGAATTTTGTTTACTTGCATACGCAACAAGGTGTCTTCTTGCACATACGAATTTGTTGCCGACTTAACACATGTTTTATATGTGACGTGCTAACAGCCCCCCTCTTGAAATTCAAACGTCCGCGTTTGAAGAGCAGGGTTTTGAAAATATTTGATTAATTCCTTCTATTGCAGCTTCAGTTAGTTCGATAGTGGGTTTTCCACGATATTTTTCTTTGACAATATTTTTCGCATTAGGGTAGAAGGGGGAGGTTTCGACACGTTAAGGGAAAATCCGTTTTTTTAGAGAAACCAAAGTAAGAGCAGATACTTTCTCTCATAATTATTGTTGATATGAATGTATATTACCCTTTCCTTTCATATTTAGTCTTCTCTTCCATTTGTTTTCCAACTTATAACCAAGTTACTATGAGAACCCATATATGACGAAACCTCCCACAGTAGGGGAGGCTTCGACAACTGTTTGGGAGCCTTCGACACTGAAGGGAGGTTCCGACATTTATCGAACATATCAGTTAAATTTTTAACAAAAAACATGTTTTTGGAAAACTATACCGCATAGGTATCTTTAATTCATTTATATTTTTACTTCAATAAAAAGAACAGAAAAAACTTATAACTTAACTTAATAAAACTGAAATATTACATTAGCTTTAACGCACATCTAAATTTGAAAAATCAACGTTAAAAATAAATTTGCTTTGTGTTCGGGAAGTTCCTGGTGGATGTTCAGGCGTAGGCAACGTACGCACTATGTCCTGCTTAGAAACCAAGTTTTTGTCTTCGATATTCGGTTCATAAAATATTTGCGTTTTGAGCTGACGTCTTAGAAATTTTACGATGCACGTAGAACTATTCACTTCTACGACTACACCAATGAAATATAAATCGGTTTTGTTCGTGAATCTAACCAGCACAAATGTATTCTCTTTAATATTCATTTCGTCCTCTAAAGATTAATGTTCATTCATGGGATTTTCCCTCTCAACGGGAATTCCATCAGTGACCTCCAAAGCTGTTTCCTCGTTGTTGAGATCGTCACCAAAATCAAAGGATTTGTCAGAATCAGCCAAGCTGTAGGAACCGTCTTCACTGGATGATGAACTTATCTTTCGCTGCTTTATAGCTTTTGGATTGCGGAATGTTTTTGTTTTTTTACAAAGCTTTAGCTTTGGCAACTTGGATTTATTAACGCTTTGTTCTCTCAATTCCTCTAATCGTGATTTTTCTGGAGAATCTGTATATATTCTTGACTTGCCTTGGTTTTTACTTAAGATTTTCTTCTTCTTCAGTACGGGAAGCGGGCGGATAACCTCTGGAGAAAAACAATTCGGTTCAGATGGTGGCCTCCGGATATCATCAGTTGGCAAGCGATTCTCAATACGTTCGGCTTGATTAGTTTCGATGGTAACATCAGAACTTATTTCGATTTCAGAATGGGAAAAGTCAGACTCAGAAAAAATTAATGAATTGTATGGAAATATTCCAGTGGCTGAAAATCCTTTGATAATATTGCCGGGAGAAAAAGCTCGCAAAAATGGAGTCCTTGTTAGATTTGCTATATCAGAAATTTCGATTTTCTTTCCCGGATTGTTGATCATAAAATCATTAAATGATTGCTTACAAAAATTCTTGAAAGGTCCGAATACCGATACATCAAGCGGCTGAAGTTTGTGTGAGGTATGGGGTGGGAAAGATAGTAAACATATTCCGTTTTTTCGACTGTAAATGACGCTGTTTAGACAACAATGGGAAGCATGGTTGTCCATCAGAAGTAGAACAGGATCGTCTTTAGTGCAACGCGCATGACCTTTAATGTGGATAAGAACATCTATAAAAAGCTCCGAGTTCATCCATCCATTGTTTGATAAAAGTGCTTTTGAGCCTGGCACTGATCCCTTTAGAAAATTAGGATTCATGCGCTTACGAAGGAAAACGTAAATCGGTGGAATATGGTTACCAGATCCGTTAACAATCCCTACCATAGTTACTAAACTTCCCCGCTCTGCAGATGCGGCTTGCGATACGGTTCGCTTTCCTTTTTCAGCTATAACCTAAAAATGTTTGTAGAACTTGAAGGTTATTTGAAATATAAAAATGGAGTAATTCTTAGGTACTTTAGGAGAATCCAAAACAGTACTTATTCCAGTCTCATCTATGTTGTAAATTCGGTCAGAAGTAAAGTTGTTTAAATCGTATACTTTTTTTAAGTTTGAAAAAAATAAAGAAACCGCTTCCTGAGAAAATGCAAAAAGGCGTGATATGCTGGTGTTTTCAGGTTTTCGTAGACTTAAATCATTATTTCTATGCATGAAGCATTTCAACCAATCAATTCCAGCTTTCTTCTCTTTGTCCCAGCTTGGGGGATGTTTTATTTTATATTTAGAAACATATTCGAAAACGAAACGTCTAGCCAAGTCATACGTTAGCCCGTGATGAAGACTAGAAGTTTTTTTGAAATATGCCGCTAAATCTCTTTCTTTCGCAGCTGTAAGAACTTGGTTCGACGAGTATTTAGACTGATAATCCTTCACAACTCCCACATTCGTTTGCTCCTTTAATAGTCGCGATATCCATATTTGCGGGCAGCGCTTGCTGGTGTTTCCTTTTTTCTTTTTATATCCTCCAATGCTTTTTTCATATTTTCCTCATCAATTGTTTTGTTTGGAAACTTCTTTTTATATATACAGGGTGGCGCAAAAGTAATCCTCCTATCAGAAAATGCTATAAATTTTGCGACTGACCCCTAAAGTCAGTTCTGTTTTGACATTTGTGTAGTAAACACATGCGAAATACACGTTAATAAACAATGTTACGCTACACTGCTCCAAAACGCGGAATATTGCTGACTATTTATTTCGGTCGGTGAAAAACGGTTACTGCGCAAAAGTAATCCTCCTATCAGAAAATGCTATAAATTTTGCGATTGGCCCCTAAAGTCAGTTCTGTTTTGACATTTGTGTAGTAAACACATGCGAAATACCCGTTAATAAACAATGTTACGCTACACTGCTCCAGAACGCGGAATATTGCTGACTATTTATTTGACCAATAATCGGTCGGGGCCAAACGGTTACTGTGAATGGTGAGCACTACAGAGCAATGATCAACGAGTTCTTTTTGCCGTAACTTGATGAATTGGGATTGGAAAACATGTGGTCCCAACAAGACGGTGCAACAGCACACACTGCACGTGCCACAACCGATATGCTGAACATCGGAAGCTTACTTTTGCGCCACCTTGTATTTGGCATCTCAATAGCTGTAAAATATTCTTAACTAAGTAAAAAATACCAGGGAGGCTTCGACAACGTGTCGAAACCTCCCCAAAAGGTGTTGTCGAATCCGACCTTGTGCGATTACTTACATTTTTTCGCTTTGAAAACTACACACTATTATTTATTGAAAAATATTAAATAACAGCAAATCACACTTTTATTATAACTAGAGTTCGCCCAGTGGTTGAAATTCAACCAATAAACTTTATTTTATTTTATTTTATTTTTTTTTTTTGCTGTAGGTATGTTTTATCCGCCTTTTTTTCTTCCTTTCTATGTCGTTCCTTTCCTCTAACATATTTTTATTTTCCTTGATTTCTTTTTTTACTCTCTTATTTTGTTTTGTACTTTCCTCAAACTTCTTTTCCTTTCCCTTCCCTTCCTTTTATTTTCTTTCTTTCCCCTTCGTTTTCTTACCTTTCCTTTAATTCCCTTTCCCTTCCCTTCCTTTCATTTCCTTACCATTCCTATCTTTCCTTTAATTTTCCTTCCTTTCCTATCCTTTCCCTTCCCTTTACCTCCTTTCCTTTCCTTTTCCTTTTCTTTCCTTTGTTTCCTTTAATTTTCCTTCCTTTCAATTCTTTTCCTTTCCTCTATTTTCCTTTAATTTTCTTCGGTGTTTAATACTCTTTATGAGTAATCATTTATTTTATTTTTGTAAACCCTGTTTGTAGGTATCAGCAATGAATTTTACATATTTGCTCATATTTTACATTGCTTGCTTAATGTATCCAACAAAGCAACTTTTCGTGCTCTCAGGAGAGCAGCTGATACTGGGCATCGTAGCCAGTAATCAATACAATAACAAAGCATGACACAACAATAAAGCAAAAATGCATGACACAACAGAGTATCTATAGTGCGAATACTTATTTTTCATTGGTCCACTACCAACTCTTCGCACTCACAGTGAGAGCCGACCACACGAATAACACAAAAACATGCATGGCAAGTCTACTCACACTACTACGGCTCTTAATTTTTTCCTACAAAGCAGCTCCTCGGCCATGCTCACGATTCAGCATAGTACACAAAAAGCAAGTACACACACACACAGCGTGTCTATAGTGTGAATAAGTGAATGTGTAGTGGTGTGACTTTTATGCTAAATTTTTTATATTAAAATGATTTTAAAAATTTTTTTCATTTACGGATAAAAGTACACCTCAAAATTTCCTATCCATACATATATAATTTGTATACCTTAGAATTATAACTTAGCAGAAAACGGTTCTACATTGCATTCATCTTGTCTATTTATATATAAGATATGTTTGGGGAAAAAACGAAAGTAATAGGTCTTAAAATGTATTTTTTACACACTAATACTTACGAACACTTTTTACATATACACACTTGAAAAATAGAAAAACACTCCGTAAACCACCGTGTTCAAGAAATGACTGAATAATTCATATGAAAGCATCGCAGTCAACGTCGCCACTGTTTGTTCTTGGAACTAAACCAATACCAGTTATAAAGCATGCCAAATTTGAGAAAGACGAAGCCTCCCACATGTCGAAGCCTTCCCCTTCTACCCTATTATTATCCTTATGATAACACTGTCCAACAGCATTTTTGGAACAGAATAGCGACCCCATAATTTTGAAGGTGTATGTTGAGTAGATAATTTTTGTAGAACAAACTTATGGTCCAGCACGTCTGAGTTTTTTTTTACAGTGGGTCAAAGTTTTCATTTTTTGGTTGTAAGTTAATGTCTGAGAGAATTGTTATGGTCAGAGTTGTATTGTGGAATTGTATGAGGATTATTTTTGTGGAAGATCTTAACCCTCTAACTGGTCTCTTTATGGGTCAATTTGACCCTTTTTTTGAGAAAATCAAAAAAAATCCTTTTAAAACAGGACATTTAAGGATTGAAATATTCTGCGAAAATGTTTGCCGGAAAATTTCAGTGCGGGTCACCAAAGACACCATTGTTGTAAATAAAGCTCTTTACGATTAATTGGCAAAATTACACACCAACTTCTATAAAAAAATTATAATTTTGTTTTAATAGTGGTTTACTATTATAGTATGTACATATTTATTTTTTTGCTTCAAATTTTCGAGTAAAAGGGAATTGGGAAATAGCAGTAGTATGACAATGGATTAAAGATTAAACTGAATATGCTTTCCTGTATTTAGCTTGACGTGAATGTTCAGATGGGTCAAGGTTTCTGTACAAGCCCCATACGTATTCAGCAAGCATTACACTTTGGGATTTCCCTTTGAATCTTTCTTCCAATACCTTTATATCCTGATGAAACCTTTCACCGTGTTCATCTGAAACCGCTCCAAGGTTTTCTTTAAAAAAATTTAGATGAGAGTGCAGAAAATGCAGCTTTAGTGACATCTTAACGCCAATATTGTTAAAACCGATTAGCATGCTTTCAATATTTTCTGCATAGTTTTGTGCTTTTGAGTTTCCAAGGAATTCCGATATAACCAGCTGCGTAAAGTCAAATGCTGTCTTTTGCATATCCGACAAATGACCATAAAATTCTTCATCTTGTAATACTTTTCTTATATCGGGTCCAACGAGCATTCCTAGAAAAGCTAATTTACATTAAATGAAATAAATTATTTCTTAAAACCGTATTTTACCTTCTTTTAATTTTGCTGCAGATAATTTGGGGAAAATTGTTTGAATGCGTTTGAAAGCATTTCCTTGTGTATTTAAGCTTTTAGTAAAATTTTTCACCACGCCCAACTTAATATGCAGCGGTGAAAGTATGACCTTATCTTTTGGGACAAGGGATTCATGGATTACATTTAAGTCACCAATAATATTTTCTTTACGTTCTTAGAAATATTTAATATGATAATGGCTGCTGGTAGCACGTGAATCCCATTTACAAAGAAAGCACATATATTTTGTGTATCCTGTTTGCATTCCAGTCAATATTGCAATCATTTTGAAGTCTGCGCATACTTCCCATTTATATTTATAGTATTCAATTTTATTTAAGAGATTTGAAACTGCTTTTAAGCTGTGTTTTGAACTATCTATAAATAGTCGCCAAGCTGAAGAGTCCAGTGGAAGCTTTAGATATTTAAGAACCTCTTCAATACTGCAACAGTACGAGGTGTGTTCAAAAAGTATCGCGAATTTTGAATTTTCGCTGGTTACGTATATTCGAATTTTGTGTGGCGTTATGTTGGTACTCATGTCTCTCACTTATGCCGACAAGCTCGGCCATTTTGAATGTTCAGTTAATTGTTGACAGCTGCTTTGCTTGCACGTGTTTTGGATCGTCTTCGATTTTTACCTATTTTTTTACCAAAATTGCTCAATTGTGACCAAAAACAGCATCGCATGAACATTGCTAATGAGATGTTAAACTCTGTCCGCGACGACCCAAATTTTCTCCAGAGGGTCATAACTGGTGACGAATCGTGGGTTTATGGTTATGACGTGGAAACCAAAGCTCAATCATCTCAATGGAAGCTGCCGCACGAGCCAAGACCGAAAAAAGCGCGCCAAGTTCGGTCGAATGTGAAAGTTTTGCTGACAGTTTTCTTCGATTGCAGGGGCGTGGTGCATCATGAGTTCTTGCCACAGGGAAGAACGGTCAATAAGGAATATTACCTGCAAGTAATGCGCAATTTGCGCGAAGCAATCCGCCAGAAACGCCCGGATTTGTGGAAGAACAAAAATTGGCTTTTGCACCACGATAACGCCCCTGCTCACGCATCGTTGCTTGTGCGCGACTTTTTGGCCAAAAACAACACACTAATGATGCCGCAGCCACCGTATTCCCCAGATCTGGCCCCCTGTGACTTTTCCTTGTTCCCTAAACTGAAGAGGCCCTTGAAAGGACGACGTTACGCTTCTCTTGACGAGATAAAGACGGCATCGAAGGAGGAGCTGAACAAGATACAAAAAAATGATTTTTTGAAGTGCTTCGAAGATTGGAAAAACCGTTGGCACAAGTGTATAATATCTCATGGGGATTACTTTGAAGGGGACAAAATAGATATTCATGAATAAATAAATAATTTTTGAAAAAACACAAAATTCGCGATCCTTTTTGAACACACCTCGTATACAAGTTATTCTGAATTCTTAAAATAACTTTCCAGATCGGCGTGTCTTTTTCTTGGAGATGTAACTTTTACATCGGCTTTTATCAAATTCCTGTTTTTCAATCGGGAACATAATATTTCAGCTTTCTCTTTTGTTAGTCCTAAATCTCTTACAAGATCTTCAAAATAAGCTTGGTCTATCAAATTAGGACATATGTTTAAACCATCAAGAGGCAAGTAACTTATACAAGGTGGCGCAAAAGTAAGCTTCCGATGTTCAGCATATCGGTTGTGGCACGTGCAGTGTGTGCTGTTGCACCGTCTTGTTGGAACCACATGTTTTCCAATCCCAAGCAGTGTAGCGTAACATTGTTTATTAACGTGTATTTCGCATGTGTTTACTACACAAATGTCAAAACAGAACTGACTTTAGGGGCCAATCGCAAAATTTATAGCATTTTCTGATAGGAGGATTACTTTTGCGCCACCTTGTAGAACACGTCATTTCAAATAAAAAGAATTTGATCGAATGTTAACCGTTGAACCTGAACCAACTTGTTTCCAAAGTAATTCGGCACGGTATAGAGTATTCGTAATGAGCTTATATTTTTTTATTGAGTATATTGGATTAAGGAGAACCGATCTGAAGGGTATGCGTTACAAAAAAAATACTTCTAAAAATAAGGGACACCCTAATGTTGGTGTATAATTTTACTAATTAATCGTAAAGAGCTTTATTTACAACAATGGTGTCTTTGGTGACCCCCACTAAAATTTTCCGGCAAACATTTTCGTAGAATATTTTAGTCCTTAAATGATTTTCTCAAAAAAAGGGTCAAATTGACCCATAAAGAGACCAGTTAGAGGGTTAAGATCTTTCACAAAAATAATCCTCATACAATTCCACAATACAACTCTGACCATAACAATTCTCTCAGACATTAACTTACACCATTTTTTTTAATATAGTATAATGCTCCCTTCGACCAAAAAATGAAAACTTTGACCCACTGTAAAAAAAAACTCAGACGTGCTGGACCATAAGTTTGTTCTACAAAAATGATCTACTCCACATACCCTTTCAGAATTATGGGGTCGCTATTCTGTTCCATTCAAAAAGTCTTATATTGTTGGACTGTGTTATTAAAACTCGAGAAATCCCGAAATTTATCGGAGTTTGTTAGATACTTTCGATAAATTTCGTTATTTCTATCGGTTTTCCAGTTGAGACGGAATTGCTGATGGACCCCATTTATAAAATACAAAAACCGAAAACACAGCTTATACTTCCTTCAATTTTAGGAAGTGGTTAGAAATCGTGTTAATTTTCCTAAGGACATCAACTATTTCGCTCTTCATATATTTTAATTTGTTAAAGTGCTTACATGTAACCCGAACCCTAAACAGATGTCGACTCAATTTGACCAGTTAAGATGAAAAGTCAATATGAAATGTCAGGGTCGACAGATATATATCAAGCGATGAATGCATGTCTGAAGATTGGAATCTAAGTGTTCTCTGCCCAATCCACAAGATGGGCGATCCTGCAAACTGCGCCAACTATCGCGGAATCAGCCTTTTGAATATCGCATATAAGGTGCTATCAAGCGTAGTGTGCGAAAGACTGAAGCCTGATGTGAACAGACTGATTGAACCTTATCAGTGTGGCTTCAGACCTGGTAAATCTGCCATCGACCAGATTTATACAATACGCCAAATCTTGGAAAAAACCCGTGAAAAAAGAATCGACACACATCATCTCTTTGTTGATTTTAAAGCCGCTTTCGATAGCACGAAAAGGAGCTGCCTATACGCCGCTATGCCTGAATTTGGTTTCCCCGCAAAACTTATACGGCTATGCAAAATGACCTTGAGCAACACCGCCAGCTCGGTCAGAATTGGAAAGTACCTCTACGAGCCGTTCGAAACTAAACGAGGTTTCAGACAGGGTGACCCCCTATCGTGCGATTTCTTTAATTTAATGCTGGAGAAAATAATACAAGATGCAGAACTTAACCGCGCTGGAACAATATTTTATAAAAGCGTGCAACTGTTGGCATATGCTGACGATATTGATATCATTGGCCTTAACAACCGCGCCGTAACTTCTGCAAATTAAAACACAGCGGCTTCGCTGGCTAGGCCACGTAGTGCGAATGAGCGAAGATACTCCAGCCCAGAAGGTATTCTTATCGGCACCCGCCGGTGGAAGCAGAGGAAGAGGGAGACCACCACTCCGATGGAAGGACCAAGTGGAGACCGATTTGCGATCCCGCGGTGTTTCCAATTGGCGCAACGAAGAAACGACTGGCGAGCTATGTTGGACGGTCAAATTGCCCAGGCGGTTAGATGACCATTTAAAGAAGAAGATATATATCACGATACATTTGACGATATATATCCGATATTTATTTCTGAAAAAATCTTGATTTATAACAAATTGTAAAAATTCCCCTTTCAAATCTGACAAAAGTGGTTTGGCTATGCACCTAACAGAACTGCTCATGAGCGCACTAAAAGTTAGTGCTTTCCTGCACCTGTGTACTCAAGTCCGTTAGTCGAGCATACCTAACGCAACCGCGGAATCACTGCCACAATTAGGAACTTTCTAAAACGTGTAATTCATTGATCCCTTACATCAGACAAATTGATATTTTGTATTGCACGAACTTATTGTGAAAACGGCGTTGGTATATTTTCGGCTTTCGGCAAGTGGATCATATGTCCTATATTATTTAAATGATAAACGTTTTTATGAATTTTTTGATGATTACTATAGAGTAAACTGCCTCGGAACAGAATTCTGGTATGGCAACATTTTGAATCAAATCTAAGGAAGTAATAAAAAATGTGGTCTTGAGTTGCAAGATATTCCCCAAAGGCTGACCAAACATATTTAGAGGTGTAACAATAACGAAGGTACACCGAGTGGCAAGACAAACAAGAATTAGTTGACAAAGATATTTTCAAAACTATAAACGATATTAATATATCAACAAACGCCTAAAATTTCTTACGCCTTGGCTCTTGATAGGATACAGAGGGATGGAACCACTGTAGATATGGCGGTAAAAATATGGAAAGAATGACTTACATGGGCAACCATCGGAGGTATGTTAACAATTTAAGAAGCGTAAAAAAATTGCTCTGTCCCTAGAGAATTATTTGGTAGTTCTCACACATTTCGAGGAAATAGCCTAAATTATGACGAAAAACAAGTTGCTTATTACAAGTTGTAATTACAGAGATAATACCAAGAGTTTGTTCCAATAATTATGGCAGTGAGTACTGCTCAAGGTCATGTCCATCATATTTATTTGGAAATCGCTTCAGAACCACACCCCTTATGACTTGGTGGAAATCGCTAAACCTTATTGATGCAGAAAAATATTTTAGATGTAATGATCTTCAGGAGGTATTTTTAAAACTGTCGTTCAAATTATTAATAGCTGGTCCTGCCTCTGATGGTCTTGAAAAAATTTTTCCTCATTTGGTCTTGCCCATTCTAAACTTCGTAACAAATGAGGCAGCGAAAAAGCTGGAAAATTGACGTTCATGTATTATTATTTTAATTAAAACATTTACTTGAATTTGTTTTTTACTACCATATAAAAGGATTTTATGTATGTATGTATCTTTATTTATTAGGATCATTTTAATACATTTACTTACGATATTTTTGCGATTATGAAAATATCCGATACATATCAATATATCCGATATACGAGTATATCATAAATATCTGATATTTTGATATTTTCAGTAATATCATGATATTTACCATCCCCGTGGAATGTCTTTTAAATATGTCTAAGTTGTGGTAAAGGAAAAAAGCCACAAAACCACCATGTGTTGAAGTTGTAATTTTCCCCGCTAAATGGGCTTCAAGAGAGCCAGGGAGTTACTCTGTATTGCGATGCGAATGAAATTTCAGCTTTCTAATTTCTAATAGCATTTGCTTTCGCATCGCGATACAGAGTAACCCCCCAGATCTAAAGGGAAAATTTCTAAATTGACAACACTAGCTTGTATATAAAAGAAAAAAAATCCAAAATGGAAACTGACGTCATGCTCATAGTGAGAAATTTACGGAAAAAAGCCACAAAACCACCATGTGTTGAAGTTGTAATTTTCCCCGCTAAATGGGCTTCAAGAGAGCCAGGGAGTTACTCTGTATTGCGATGCGAATGACTGCAGTCAACTTTTAGCCTCGAAAATATATTTTTGCTTCTAATAGTGATGAAATCACTCAAAGATTTTTCTAAAACAAGAACAAAAGTTTAGCGTTTAGTAAATAGTGAGCATAGCTTAATACATATGAATTAATATTCACCATATAAAGATAACGACGTTTCATCCTTCGGTCTTGAAAAATTTTTTCCTCATTTGGTCTTGCCCATTCTAAACTTCGTAACAAATGAGGCAGCGAAAAAACTGGAAAATTGACGTTCATGTATTATTATTTTAATTAAAACATTTACTTGTTGAATTTGTTTTTTACTACCATATAAAAGGATTTAATGTATGTATGTATCTTTATTTATTAGCATCATTTTAATACATTTACTTGCGATATTTTTGCGATTATGAAGATATCCGATACATGTCAATATATCCGATATACAAGGTGGCGCAAAAGTAATCCTCCTATCAGAAAATGCTATACATTTTGCGATTGGCCCCTAAAGTCAGTTCTGTTTTGACATTTGTGTAGTAAACACATGCGAAATACACGTTAATAAACAATGTTACGCTACACTGCTCCAGAACGCGGAATATTGCTGACTATTTATTTGACCAATAATCGGTCGGGGCCAAACGGTTACTGTGAATGGTGAGCGCTACAGAGCAATGATCAACGAGTTCTTTTTGCCGCAACTTGATGAATTGGGATTGGAAAACATGTGGTTCCAACAAGACGGTGCAACAGCACACACTGTACGTGCCACAACCGATATGCTGAACATCGGAAGCTTACTTTTGCGCCACCTTGTATATCATAAATATCTGATATTTTGATATTTTTAGTAATATCATGATATTTACCATCCCTGTGAAATGTCTTTTAAATATGTCTAAGTTGTGGTAAAGGAAAAAAGCCACAAAACCACCATGTGTTGAAGTTGTAATTTTCCCCGCTAAATGGGCTTCAAGAGAGCCAGGGAGTTACTCTGTATTGCGATGCGAATGAAATTTCAGCTTTCTAATTTCTAATAGCATTTGCTTTCGCATCGCGATACAGAGTAACCCCCCAGATCTAAAGGGAAAATTTCTAAATTGACAACACTAGCTTGTATATAAAAGAAAAAAAATCCAAAATGGAAACTGACGTCATGCTCATAGTGAGAAATTTACGGAACTTCCAAATAAATGAGATTCAAAGCTATTCATGGCGACCATTTTCGGTCGATTATTTAGGTGCATCCTACAATCCGGAAAAACTTAAGTGTTTATAATAAAATGTTAATTTTTTGGGAAAACGGAATCAACATTTTATTTGTTCATAAAACTCCAATATTAAAATGGGACTCAAAAGCATCCATGGCCACTATATAATTCAAAATTAGAAATCAAAAGAAAACAGAATCAAAGTAGGTAGGTGCGTCTTTGAGACGGAATTGCTGAATTTAATATTTCAAACGGTTGATATATTTTCACTTATTGAGCACATTGAGTTGAAGTAACTATTATACATATTACAAGCGGACCCGGCAAACGTTGTTCTGCCTAAAATTTGACTTGTCTACATTTAATAAATTGTACTTTTTTCCCTCCCCAATTGGCTCTTCTTCTACATTTATCCGTGTATCTCCCTTTTTCTTTCTGCTTTTACTTTTCCCCCCAAGCCCATATACCGTTACTCTTTATCCATTTTTCTCTAACACCATATTTAAAATGTCTTTTCCTACTTCCCTTCTTCTCCCATTTCCTCTGCGGATACTGATATGTCCAAAGCTTCGAAGATACGAGTATATCGAATTAACTTGTATTTGCTTCTGGTACCGCTTTCTGTTGCCAGGGTTTTTTTGATGTATAGAACAGATATCTATATATAAAATATAATTAACTTGAACCCAATAAATTTCTAGCTATGCCGAATTGCTACTAAAAATACCCTGGGGGCTTTTCTGAAAGTTTCATAGAGATCGACTGTAAACTTTGGACATTAATGAGGCACAAAACCGAAAAATGTGGGCACGGCACCGCCAACTTTTATAAAATTATGTAAATCTTGACTAAGGGACACATATATCCAAATATTAATAATGTAGACCAAATACGGTCAGAGTTATGACGAATTGAAATTTTATATAGCCTGGGGGCGTGACACCGTCCACTTTTCCAAAACTGTATATAGCCTATGCCGTACCCAGCGAACTTCTGAACCTATCGTGAAAATTTCATAGAGATCGACTATAAATTTTGGACATTAATGAAGAACAAACAAAACCCAAAAAATGTGGGCGTAGCAACGCCCACTTTTCCAAAATTATGTAAATCTTGACTAAAGGACACATCCAAATATCATTTACTTAAACCAAATAAGTTCAGAGTTATTACGGATGTAAATTTTATATAGCCTGTGGGCGTGGCACCGCCCACTTTTCCAAAACTATATATAGCCTATGCTTTGACCCATGATCCCGAGAATATACTGTAAAAATTTCATAAAAATCGGTTAAGCACTTTGGACGCCTATAAAGGACACACAGACACACATTCATTTTTATTTATAAGATTAGTCTAACTATGTTGGTATATGTCCATCAAATCCAATGGTTTTTATTACGAGTAAGTCTGAAATCTGAAAGTGGTGGTAGCACTGATGGTGGGCTTTCAAACATTCCCATAGGGCGTTTTCATGATCTCCTATTAACGAGTACCGGGGTTTAATTGACTGATTTTGTTCGGTTAGTTATCAAATTACCCGCTGTTAAGTGTGAACCGTATTTTATGAATGCGGCCCTAAATAACATATTAATTTCTAGTAAAAAATATTTTTCAACTATTTCGGCATCTAGACAGTGCTGGAGAATAATATGAACAGAGGATTTAACAAGTTAAACTAATTTAAATTGGTCGAATTTCGACCACGGGAGATACTAGTAAATATTAAGATATTGAAGTGTACAAATTTTAAATGCACTAACCAATCCGAGGAAAAAATTACTCACTATCAGAAATGTTTCTTCCAATGCTCAATGGCCGAAATCGAGTTTTTTTAGGCATAAGTTCTAAAAACATATACATCGTCTTCAAAATCGGCATATATAATGAAAATGTCAGTAGCCAAATGAAAATGTCAGTAGCCAAAGCCAGTACTTTGAACCGATCGGCTCACCCAAATCCCTGCACCCGCCGTCGAATTCGTCCATATACATGTTTATGGCGTGTGTGTCCTTTCTAGACGTGCAGGGCCCTCCACCGATCTTTCTGAAATTTTCATAACGCGAAAGTTGAGCAGGAAAGCGTTTTCTGGGTCTCCATTAAATTGCTTTAATTCATTTTGCTTAGCGAATTTCATATGAAGCTATTAATAAAAAACATATATTATTTCAGAGGTTTCCAACAAGTACAATATTTTATTGATAAATAATTAGCATTCTTCCGACTCTAGTTCGACATTAAATGAATACAAACTGGCTGATAACAAATCGCAATCCGAGTCGTCATATGAGCAGTTTGATACATTTAAGGTGTCAGAGCTACTTTCAACATTTGGAGCTTGTAAAAGTTCTAGAACATCTTTAGGCAATCTGTTCTTTTTTCTTTCTATTTCTATTTTCATTTTATTTACAAAAATTAGCGCAATAAGACCTACGATCTTTTATAGCACAACAAAAAGAGGGATCAAGTAAAATTTACAGCATAAAGTAAATTTTAAATTTTAAACTTTAAATATTTAACAAAATAGCTTATAGAAGAAATATAAAATATAAAATACTATTAATAGGTTTATACATCTTAAGAACAAAGCAAACTAAACAATTGTAGGTAATAATGAAGTAAAGAGACAGTTTTAGGTAAGAGCAATAATAGACAGCGAAACTCTGAAAGGCACTTAATGTAACTGAAAAAATGAGTACAGAACGTTCTTAAAATTTCCTCGGCTTAAACTGCTGCGTATGGAGTTAGGAATCGAGTTCCACAAGCGAATGGCATTTACAAAAGCCTTAGGAATAATCAGGTCGGTAGCCCTTGATGATCTGGGAAAGACTATTTTCTTATAAAGATACCCTGGTGCTTTTACCAGCAAAATACGAAAATGGAATATACAATTTCTTGCTTTTTGGTAATTAAACGCATCCATACCAAGAAGACTAGTCCTCCAACTAGATATATGGCCGTACCTAGCTAACCCATAGACATATCGAGTTACTTGGTTAAACGCAAGTTCAATTTTCCGAGTTGACCAGGAGTCAAGCTCGCTATACACAAGCTCAGTATAACTTATTATTGGCATTACTAGCTGAAGGACAAGCTTTTTCCTAACACCAATAGGAGTGTATGGCGCAGACATTCTCAGATTTCTTAGTGTAAGATAAACTTTCCTGACAATAGAATTTACATGGTCAACACATGTAAGTCCAGAGTTTATCACATATACAAGATTTGTAATTTTAAACACATATTTAATAGCTTTATCTCCGATATACAGTTCTTTGTTGCTGTCTTTCAGATATGGAAATACTTGAAAGAAAAGAACCAGAAAAATTCATGGCCCTGTTGAAGACGTCGGTCAAGTTGTTTGTTTTGCTATCTCGCCTGGCATGAAACCGCCTGTCGCCCTTATAATACTTGTTGCTCGCTTCTGAAGCATTTTCTCCAAGACAGCCTACAGGTACTACAGCGGCTGCGATGATTTGTGCACCGTGTACTAAAATTTTGTGAAGGGTTGGAATTGGATACCATAGGTATTTCTGCATATACATTAAAAATATCTTTTCGCAATACTGCTTAAATTTTGGTACATTACCTCCATATTCACATGAAATGACGATCAAAAGATATGAAAGCTGTTGTAACAAACAACGATTCATCGACTGCACAGTAATTACTTTAAAATTGTTGCTTGTAGGCGCTCTGGCCGGTGGAACCGTCAAATCCATAGCTGACGATAAGTCTAACACTAGTAATTTCATGAAAAGATATAAAGACTTCTTCTTGAAACAAAATGATTCGTTTGGCTGTATGGTTCAGCAAATTCTGTAAAGAAACTTGAGCGACGGTTTCATTGACATTAATCTCATGGGGTCTGCATTTCAATTTAGATTCACACAGCTTGTCATAGATTGGGTATATATCCGAGTTTTGTTTTTTTTATTTAAAGATCTGATGTTATTGTATTGCTTTTTAGTTAGCGAATTATCAAGCAAAAACAGAAGTGCTTCATCTGGAGTTATCTTTACTGTATATTTTGCATATATTTTGCATATATCTTTTGTCTTAATCTTTTGGAGGCGTTTGGGGACTTAACGCATTCTTTTAAAACAAATGCTACATCGCTGCCTGACTATTTTGCTGATACCGAAGCGGCATGTACAAGCAGAGAAGTGTTTGTGCCAATTTTCGTTTCTATCGAGGTTCGGCTCTATTAGACTATAATTCTCGAGGACGTCCAATTCGATTGAGCGATATTGATTTAGTGCTTGACAGTTATAATCATATTTGCAGATAGCCACTGGGAATGTGTTACTTTTAGTCGCTCATATTATCTGTTGCATTTTGGTAAATTTCTGGCGACAAAAGCGGTGAAGTTGGAGACTTTTTTGTTTATTTCCCTTTCTTTATCACTATTTATAAAGGATTTACCGATTTTAATAAAAATATGCTCTGATACTGCTTGTTTTTTCCTATTATTAGTCCACCAAATACTTAGCAACTGTTCGTGTGGAAACTCGAACTTCACTGAAAATTATAAATTTTGGGAAAATGAGCAAAAGCTGTTATTAGTAGAGTAAAAGGTAAATATTTTTAAGCAATTTAATACTATTATTGTGCCTCAGCACGTGTCAGCTTGTTAGTTCTACGAGTACTCCACGAAACACATAAATGTAGGTTAGGTTTTTCATTTAAGTATTCACAACAAAAATATGGTTTAACAACATATAAATACACACATACGATTTATATAGCAATAATTCGTTATTAAATACACCTTCAACTTCATTTTCCATACCTCACTGTTTTTTTTTTATATGTAAACACACTTATTTTAGTTTGTCGAAATTCACAACAAATTTTTCACTAATTTCGGCAAAACCAAAGTTGACTATTGACATGACTTTCAAAGCCTCCTGAGAGAATACCATTACAGCTACAAATCTGTAATTTTGCTATACAAATTTTGCCTTTATGCCAAATGGCTCATGTGCAATGCCGTAAGCATGTATGCTTGTTACCAAATTCAATGTGTTCGACTCTCAAAATCGGCCGCCTTCAATGTTTAAGATTTTCTGGTTACAAAAACATAACCCAAAAAATTTGGTTGTTTTGCTATTAACCACTTCTTCTTTAAATGTTCATCTAACCGCCTGGGCGATTTTGACCGTCCAACATAGCTCGCCAGTCGTTTCTTCGTTGCGCCAACTGGCGCCAATTGGAAACACCGCGGGATCGGAAATCGATCTCCACTTGGTCCTTCCATCGGAGTGGTGGTCTCCCTCTTCCTCTGCTTCCACCGGCGGGTGCCGATAAGAATACCTTCTGGGCTGGAGCATCTTCGCTCATTCGCACTACGTGGCCTAGCCAGCGAAGCCGCTGTGTTTTAATTCGCTGAGCTATGTCGGCGTCTGCGTAAAGTTCATACAGCTCATCATTAAATCTTCTTCGGTACTCGCCGTCGCCAACGCGTAGAGGTCCACAAATCTTTCGAAGAACCTTTCTCTCGAATACTCCCAGAGCCGCCTCATCAAATAACACTCTACAAGTCACTCATCGCACCCGTCCTGCTATTAACCACTACTTTTTAATAAAAAGCAATAATACTTAGTCGTACAATGCAGATTTTACTCAAATTTGTGGTGGTATGCAGTTTGGATAGATTGGAGCTAACTACAGTTCAATGTCGACTCAGAGCAAGTCCGTTGAATCGATCCCTGCCGAGAAGCCTCTGTAAAGCTTAATTTTTATATTCTGAAGTTTTCGATACCAGAGTAAAAGGCTGGAAACCATTTAAGAGTCGTGAAAGGTAGTGAAGGCTGACCCATGAACACCTTTCACCTCTACTATTAATCACCTTTTAAAGGCCAGATAAATAAATACTTAACTGGAGCGTCACGTCAGATGACTCAAAAACAAAATTTCTGCAATTGTTCACGTTAGAAAGTAATTAAATTTTTTTTCCTTTACAAAGCAGGTAAAAACTCTCTCAGATTGCGTCCTTTGTAAATACACCCGTACTTTTTTAGGTAGCGTTCGCCGTCTGTCTCTTATTATTCACTTCACCTTGTAATTCCACTATGCTCTCGTAAAAGTTATAAGAACATGAGAAATTTTTAACAGAAAATTCCCTACTTTATATATAACATATAACCCGCATCCATACAGAAATGTGGACCTCTTATTAGAGTTATCACCTTCGGTTACTGAATTCGACGTCTTTAAGAGCATTTTCCCGATTAGTAAGTATGACATACATTGTATGTGTATTCGTATTACCAAATGCGTTAAGGTTGCGAAGCTAAGCAGAGAGAAAGGTTTGAGATGTAAATTAACGGATGAACATGAAATAATGGCATTCATTGGAGTATCTTTAATTATGAAGCGTGGAGTGGATGTTGTTTGATTATAAGACTGGGTATACCCACTTCAATATTTATACGAGAAAGGAAACCCCTCTGAAACCACTGCCACTTTCTGCGAAAGACATCCCCAAATTGACTTCAAAGATTTGTCATGAAAACGCAATTTTCAAACAAACACTATTAGTTTGCCAGCTGCAAGATGGATCAACCCGAAGGGCGTGCTGTGCATGTCAAATTGACATACGCCAGATTTAGTTGAGGTGAAAAAGCAGGGAATAGAACTTGGTAATTGGTAAAATAGGAGCACTACCGATTACACAAGGATTAGTGAGGTTACAGACCCGTCAACTAAATAAAAATGCCTTGTAACGTATGTTGGAAACTGAGTCGGTATAGTTTTTGGTGCCTTGTTATGTATTGGGCTGGTTTAAAGTTTTATATCGATAAGATAATGCTTTAACTCACCCCAATAAAACAAAAATATAATAAGTCTTACAGCAATTTTTAAAATTAAATAAATTTGTATGGTTCCAACGTTATTTACATGAGAAATTACATTTATTTCAACTGACGAGCTAACACATCCGCGGTTTTGCAGCCAAATTTTATGGAACTATGTATCCGCGGTTTTGCATTAGTGCCGTTATATGTCATCCTACTGTACAAAAAATCTAATTTTTGGTACTATCGAACGGAGCCTGGTCCCCTGAGGCCCTGGTAAGCAAATCTCAGCTTGGGCACAAATGTCATTTACCCGGTTTTGCACTTGTGCGTTACGCTGTTTTGCAGTGTCACCGACGATATGTGGTATTTATTTTGGGCCAAAACTTGATCTGGAACAATTTTTTTGCATGGGTTTTGCACCGATTTTAAAAATAGATATAAAGGGTGTTTTTTTTACAGGTTTGTTTTTCGAATAGAGATAAAACTGGCATTTTGTGGTCAAATCTGGCAACTCTAATGTCATTTATGTTCAGTTTGGTTTGCCATTTCATCATGAACAGGTTGACAAAAGAACAACGCTTGCAAATCGTGCAAATTTATTTCGAAAATAATGGTTCAGTTCGCGAAGTTTACCGTGAGCTCCGTCCATTTTATGGTCGACATAATCGTCCATCAGAGCAATTAATTCGGTTAACCATGGATCGTTTTCGCACTACGTTTACTCTATGTGATAATACGCATCCGCAGAGACGTCGAACAGTGCGCACCGAAGAAACAATTGCCGCTGTAGAGCAAAGTGTTGAAGAGGACCCGAATGAATCGATTCGCCACCGTGCACAGCAATTGGAGCTTTGTCCATCAACTTTATGGAAGATTTTGCGCAAAGATCTTGGCTTGCGACCTTACAAGATCCAGCTTGTGCAAGAATTAAAGCCGCGAGACCATGCAATGCGTCGTGATTTTGGTGTATGGGCCGAAAATGAGATTGATTTCGATGCTGATTTTCATCGCAAAATTTTGTTCAGTGATGAGGCTCATTTTTGGTTGAATGGCTACGTCAACAAGCAAAATTGCCGCATTTGGAGTGAAGAGAATCCACATGAGACCCTTGAAACGCCATTACATCCACAAAAACTGACTGTTTGGTGTGCTCTATGGGCTGGTGGAGTCATTGGGCCATACTTCTTCCGCAATAATGCTGGAGAGGCAGCTACCGTTAATGGAGACCGGTATAGAGCCATGATAACCGACTATTTTGTTCCCGAATTGGATGGCATGAATGTGGATGAGTTGTGGTTCCAACAAGACGGCGCTACATGCCACACAGCGCACGTCACAATCGATTTATTGAAGGAAACATTCGATGAGCGCATAATTTCGCGGAATGGACCTGTCAATTGGCCACCAAGGTCGTGTGATTTGACACCATTGGATTATTTTCTTTGGGGATATGTGAAGTCGCTCGTCTACACCAACAAACCAGAAACGTTAGGGGAATTGGAAGCCAACATTCGTGGCGTTATTGCCGACATACGGCCCCATATGCTCGAAAAAGTGGTTGAAAATTGGACCTGTAAAATTGGCTTTATTCGAGCCAGCCGCGGCGGCCACATGCCCGAAATCATATTTAAACATTAATGGCATAAAATTATCCTTGCAATAAAGCCAAATTGATGGACCTTAAAACGATTTTCTTGTGTTTTATTTCAATTCGAAGTTCTATACCCCTAAAAAAAACACCCTTTATTTAAAATTAAATTCTAATAAAAACTTTTAATAATTAATTAAAAATAATTATTAAAAAAAAACAATAAATATTTCATGAATAAAAAGAAAAATTATTCTTGGCTTTGAGCTCGTTTACAGTCATGGTACTTTACAAATGTACAGGCCGTAAAAACAACAATTCAATTGAATTGTTGGTATACAAAATAAACAAAGCCGATGGGCACGAATATCGGACTGTGTACTAAAAAAAAGTGTACACTACTAACAAAAAATCCATCATGAGCAGTGATCAATGCCGCCAAATGGCGATGCACGCTTAATGTTATGGTAAATGTGAATAGAACTAGGATTTTAGCTGAGGAAAATGCAGCGTTGTGGTACCCTAACGGTCACTACAACGCGCCAAAACTTCTCTGATAAAGAAGCCTAACAGTTTACGAAATGGATCTATAAGAAAAGCTATGGTGGTTGTCTCTAAATATTCCTTCGCCATTTTAATAAAAACTCTTAATACAACAAAACAAAATAAAAAACTCTTAATAATTGAATAAAAAATAATTATTACAAATTTTGACAATAATAATTTTCATAAATATTATTATTCTTGGACTTGAGCTCATTTATAGTGTGGAATACTTTAAAATTGCAACACAAATTTGAATGGTTGGTATAATAAATAAACAAAAACCGATTAGCACAAATCGGATTGTGTAAAATTTTTACACTACTAGCTAAAACCCATTATGGGAAGTGATCAATACCGCCATATGGCCGTGCATGGTAAATATTGTGGTTAAAATTACCCAGTTAAAAAAAGAAAGAGTAAGAATCAGTTACGGAAGCTCTTCTACGGGGTCTAGAGAGCCTTACCATCTCGATGAATTCGTTAATTCATTATATGAAATGAGCTAAATTGTAAGGCTTTGCCTTTTCGCTTCCGAAGGAATGGCTTATAGAATAAGTTCGCGTCAAGCACTGCGCGCTTGCCTCGTTGTAAGGCATTACCACCTCGCTTCCGAAGGAGTTCTCAAAATTTACCCAATGTCCAACAACACTAATAAAGTATTGTTCCGCCGAAGAAAACTTTTGTTTTCTGCTATCATTTCCTAGCCATTAATCAATGTATTTGTTACAACTAATGTTTGTAAAACGTATACGTCCTATAGCTGTTGCTATTTCTCCTGTATATATTCTCAAAGACGGCACTGATTGTAGTGGCTCCATTAAAAAATTGTTTAAATTGTGTACCCTCAAACCTTTTGCAAGCCCTTCAGATTCCTCTAAGAAACCTGTCACCTTATTTACGATGAATGGACTTATACAACAAAAGTTATCTGGGTGATTGATACTTATAAAGCTGTAAATTGCATAGTTGACATAAACAAAGCGCATAATGCCTTACATACATAGAACGCTCATATTGCATGAAAAGCATTTTCGGGCTTTTATGCTTGATACCTTACCACCTCGCTTCTCAAAAAGGGGCACAGGAAGCGCTATCTGTAGACCGCTGCGGAAACGTGCCTTGTTCTTGCTAAGAAGCTGTTTTGTTAAGGGAAGGGTCGCTAACTTTTCTACTGGGAAATAATAATAAGTAGTTTAGCAGACGAAAAAAAAGCCCGCGTTATGATAGCCTAATGGTTAACAGAACTTGCCAAAATTTCCCTGATGAAGAAATCTGTCAGCTTCCGAAATGGATCTATAAAAAAATTTGTTTGGCTGTCTCTAAATTTTTCTTCTCTATTCTAATAAAAACTTAATAATAAATTTAAAAAGTAGTTATTAAAAATAATAATAAAAAATTATTATTCTTGGCCTTTTTATCATTTATAGTCTTGAATACTTTAAAAATGTACAGGCCCCAAAAACAAATTTTGCCAAAATTTATCTGATGAAAAAGTCTAGCAGCGAAATGGATCTCAATCTTTTAATACTCAACCGATCTTTATGAAATTTTCACAGTAGATTCTCGGGCTCACTGGTTACGACATAGGCTATACATAATTTTGGAAAAGAAGGCGGTGCCACGCCCGTTTGATATATAAAATTACAAGTCGTCATAGCTATGAATGTACTTGGTTTAAATTAATGATATTTGGAGGTATGTGTCCTTTAATTAATAATTAAACAATTTTAGAAAAGTGTCACGCCAACATATTTTTGTGTTATGTTGTAGCTGGTCAATGATTATTGTAATAAATGATTTGGTTATAGGCTTAGTAAGCAAAATTTTGCTGCAGTGCTAGTCAATAAAACTCCACAACGTTTCGCTAAGCCGGGCATTAACAGTGGAGTTTTATTGACTTACACTGCAGCAAAATTGTGGTCACTAAGTCTATAACCAAATCACTTATTGACGTCCACACTTCATCACCGATCTCTATGTGGATTCAGGGGTCCTCTGGTAATGATATTTTATATAAACTTGTCCTATGTATCAAAAAAAAAAAACTTTGTGAAAGTGAACGGTACTAAATTTTTATTCATAATATCATTAATAATATCACCAGGTCATTGTAGCTACCAAACTTGAACATTCTATCTGCATCAGTAAAGGAGATATCGCATGCTCCTACCTTCCTCTAAGGAAACTTTAGTACACAAGTAGGCGTATTCGTCACCCGATTATTTTCTGTGGGCATACTCTACATGTCTATAGTATACCTCGTGTCAAGTTTCGTAATTCTATCTTCCACGGTTCTGAAGTTATTGATAGCCGACATTTGATATTTTATTCATTCATATGTGGGCGGTACCAAAATTGAAAAAAAAAAAGAAAATAAGATCACCAGGTCATTGTAAATACCAAATTTTAGCATTTTACCTGCATCACTGAAAGATGATGTGGTTAAGGGCCTGCCCATACACCTCTGGATCCAACCGATTGTTTTAGCTGTCAGCGCGATGGTTTCTGATGGTCAGGAATCCGCAGGTTTTCCCTGTAGAGAAATATCCAGGGTCTTCACTACTGGTGAGGGGAAATATATCTAGCGATATGACTCTTTTTCGGTAGCTAGTTTCCCAGGCCTTAGTAGGACTACCTTTGCTTGCTTCCATTTTTCAGGAATGATGAAACTGGTCATGGACAGGTTGAAGAGAGTTGTTAAGTATCTTCCTCTTCGCCAAGATGTTTTAACATCAGCATGGATATTCCGTCTGGGTTTGTGGATTTGGAGCCTTAAGACTTCCGAATGGCCTCCTCAACTTCTGTGGTGGTTATGGCAATGGGTGCTTGACCGTTTTTTCGTTTGTGTGCTTCCCTGGTGGCGCGTCTAATTTCCTTATCCACCGAAGGATGCAATACATATTGCCGGCAACAAGCGCTAGCGCATTTCTTCGGCTTCGACTGAACCTTCTCGCTTTCGGATGGATATTTATCTCTGCGGGGAAATTCGGACGAATTTCCTTAATTCTGCCTGACGGAATGTATTGAGTTAAGGCTGAGTGCAAGATCATGCGCAACGTTCTTCCCCTTTCTCGTACTTCAGACGGGGCGGGAAGAGTAGGGAAGGAGCCCTGCAATTTTTAAAACCGACCAAATCACCTTTATTACAGTTACCATAGATGCCATTTTCCTTGGGGACAAAGTCGGTGGGACGATCGATTGAGAGGATGATTGGTAAATGTTCCGTTACAAAATAAACCATTGCTCGCCAGTCAACGCAGTTGATCTTATTTACCAATTTCTTTTTAAAAAAAATCCTCATAATCCTTAAATAATTTTCGGTCATCGAGCGAAGTAACTGGATTCTCTATTTATTATATGTAATGCTTACAGTAATGTAATAGAAAAGTAGTTCATAAATGAGTGTAGCATTTCAGATGAAGCTTTTCCGTAAATAGTTTTTAGATACCCAGATGTTAAATAATCACTGATTAAAAAAAATTACTCAGTAATATTCAATACAATAAACACTTTATGGAAAAAAGTTGAGTTAAGTTGAATCTGTCATCGTTGTCGATAGCCATTTTAAAATAAAATAGAACAGGTCTGATTGGGATTATTATTTGGTGTTGTGAATAAAGTTTCGAACAACCGAAATATACCGAAATTAATAACATAAATATCTTATAAATAAAAATGAATGTGTGTCTGTGTGTCCTTATAGGCTTCTAAAGTACTCAACCGATTTTTATGAAATTTTCGCAGTATACTCTTGGGATCACTGGTTTAGGCATATACTATACTCGTATATAGTTTTGGAAAAGTGGGCGGTGCCAAGTCCCAGGCTATATAAAATTTCAATTCGTCATAATTCTAAATTTATTTGGTCTAAATCAGTGATATTTGGATATATGTGTCCTTTAGTCAAGATTTACATAATTTTGGTAAAGTGGGCGTTACCACGCGAACATTTTTTAAGTTTTGTTTGTTCTTCATTAATGTCCAAAGTTCATAGTCGATCTCTATGAAACTTTCACGATAGGTTCAGAAGTTCGCTGGCTAGGCATATGCTATATATAGTTTTGGAAAAGTGGGCGTGCCACGCCCCCAGGATATATAAAATTTCAATTCGTCATAGCTCTGAACTCATTTGGTCTTAATCAATGCAATTTGGATTTATGTGTAATTCAGTCAAGGTTTACATAATTTTGGAAAAGTGGGCGTTACCACGTCCACATTTTTGGTGCTTTGTTTGTCCTTCATTCATGTAAAAAGTTTATTGTTGATCTCAATAAAACTTTCACAGTGGGTTCAGGGGCTCGCTGGGGACGACGCAGGCCATATATAGCTTTTGGAAAAGCCCCCAGGCTATTTAAAGTAGCAATTCGGCACAGGTAGGAATTTATTTGGTTCAAGTTAATGATATTTTGTACATAGATATGTCTTCTATACTTCAAAAAAAACCTTGGAAACAGAAAGCGGTACCAGCAGGGGAAATGGGAGAAGAAGGGAAGTAGGAATAGAAATTTGAAATAAAGAGGTGGTGTTAGAGGAAAAGAAAAAGGAAGATATAAAGATACCCATAGAAGAAGCGCCAAGTGGGGAGGAAAAGAGTGCAATTTAATAAATGTAGGCAGGTAAATTTTAGGCAGAACAACGTCTGCCGGGTCTGCTAGTTTCATATATACGAGTATATATGTAAATAGGAAAATATAGACAATATAGACACTAAAAAATTGTCTCACCTAGTTTGGCAACTCAACAAAAATAAAATCTATACCATAAGAAAACTCTAGAAAAGCCGTGCCTGTCCCTGGAATATTTATTTGAAAAAATTACTGAAGGTGACGTAGGGAATGTTGTTGTAGAGCTCATCTGAACCACTTATTTTGTGTCTGAATTGTGTCTGCCTTTTTGTCATAATCGTATGATAAATGAAAATGATATACTCATTTGATCACTTTACCTATAAGAAATGTTACCATTAAAGCAGATTTCTATTAAGCAAAATTCACTTAGTTCTCAAAAAATATCAAAGCGTGCCACTGTAAAATTTTTTGTTTATTTCACCTAAGTTGAAAACCAATTTCGAGTATAGATACAGTGGCGTACCAACAAATTTACGAATATAATTTTTTTTAAGTTATCCACACATCTTTAATAAGTAGTGGGACTATTTTCGAAGAAATACTATTCGAATAAATGAATAATAATATTCGTTTCAAAAAATTCGAATAGTGTTTATTCTGTACATAAACGAATAATAATATTCTTTTAAAAAAATTCGAATAGTATTAATTCGAATAATTTATCCGTTTATTCTAATAGTATTATTCGAATAGTGGTAGTCGAATAGTTGTATTGAAATGCGAGAGATGTCGGAAGCGAAATTCAGTCTTTATCGCATGTACCTATGAGCATGTATTCACGTTTTGTATGTATGTATGTTTGCGTGTACGTCTGTTTAACTATTCGAATAGTTGTCATATGTTCGGTTAATGGGGTTTGAATAGCTTTTTATTTATTATTTGAACAATTAAATAACTATTCGAATAGTGTTCCGCGAATAGTTACATACCATTATTGTGTGTAAATGAAATGATGAGATATTCACCCCTATTGTAAGTGTCGATCAAGAATAGATAGTCGACTATTAAGCGATTAGCGATCATCGAGCAATTACGAGTGTCAAACCGATCGCTTAGTGAGCGACTGTGAATACTTAATAGATCATCTTCCTACTACCATTTTGCAGTCGCTGGCGTGTCGATGTGTTTTGAAAAGGGCTAATAAAATGGATAAAAAGTAAATCATTAAAAAAATGAAAATATGTAAATAAACATTAAAAATATGCAGTTTTTGTTCGATCAAGTTACACAATACCAAAATAAAATACGATCGATTCAAAGAATTTCTATTCTACTGCAAATCGACACTCGCAATAGGGGTGATTTACTTTAAAATTACTACAAATATATATATGAATACATACGTATGTTGTAGCTAGGCTTGGCAGATCCCGTGATTTTTGAAGAAAAGTGTGATTTGTGATTGTGACATCTCAGTCACAGCTCCTTTGATCCGTGACTGTGACTGCACTTTGAAAGAAGAAGAGCTTCTAACTGTGATTGTTCTTATCGTTTGTTTTGTTATACACCTTCGTTAGCAGTCTGAAATTTGTGTCACCAATTGGATGCAAATAGGTAAGTTTTAGTACATTTTTGTGTTATATTAAAACACTTATCTATCAGTTTTCCACTTTCACAGGTTTCTGCAAATGTAATATATATATTACGTACCGATTGGTACGTGCTACAACACATTTTGTACATGGACATTGCGGCGTGGATAATTCTACTAAAATGCGTTTAGAAATCACATTCTAAATTGCAAGATAGTTGGGAAACGATGACGATACGCCACTGTTAGATTTAATTTCATCCATAAAAGGTAAGCGGTACCTATTTCACATGGTTAAAGTCATTGTATAATAATTGCTGAGTTGGTGATGTACGCGATGTACTGGACTACTATAGGAAGTTCAATGATCCTAGAGAAAAGGGACAAAAATTTCGCTGTAACAAATGGAAGGGAAGGTGCGTGAGGAACATACTAAAAGCCTTTGAATGTATTACGTACGAATATTTGGTAATTCTAACTGCTAATACCCGTCCAAAAATATTGAGATGGGTAATTGTTTACGACAGCCGGCGAGTGCTAAAACGCGCCCAAAAATGTCGAGAGAGGTATCAAAAGACGCGTTTTGACCTCTGTAACAAGAATCCTAAAGCGGAAAACAAATATTTTGTTTCAGTGAAAGTTATTGCAAAGAACCATAAAATTACACAGCCCCGCTCCCGATACTTTTGTACGTGTATTAGCAGTTGCGTGCGGTCGTATAGAATTACCGAATATTTGAATAGATACCACTATATGTTGTATTTGTATCTTAAGAATGTGTGTATTGCTTTGTTGACAAAATGTTAAATAAAAACAAGCTAAGTTTTTGATAACACCTTAATGATTTTTTTATTCAGACTTTAGTTCAATATATTGAAATTCAGGTACTAAATGTAGCACATTAAAAGAATTAAAAAGTATGATGTACATATATATACAGGTAATAAAAACAAAAAACAAATATTCAGTCAATCAAATAAATAAGGAAGAATAAACTAAATAGGACATGTAAATTATTATGTATAATGGTGATTGCTATTTAAAAATATAAGCATTTCCGTCTTTCTATCGCTCAATCGTGAGCGACGATCGGTAACTATTTGGCCAGCTTTCGAAAAAACTCGTTCGCACGGTACGGAAGATGCGAGTGCACATAAATATTTTCTGGCCAATTCACCTAGCTTAGGATATTTGTACTGGTTTTCACGCCACCATTGAAATGGATTAGTTGTTCTGGGAACGATCCCATCCTCTATATACCGCTGCATTTCAATAATGCTTTTTGCTTCAGCACTACCTTTCGGCTTGTTTTGGCTGGCGAATTGGTCGAATGAGCTCCAAATGGAAAGTGCACATACTGCAGACTCGTCGGTAAGCGGAGACAAGGGAACGGACTCTGCCCTGTATAGTTCAAGGAGATTACCTCCCACGATTCTTTTACAATTTTCTGCAGCTAATTCATCTGTCAATGCCAATAACTTAAACCTGGGATCCAAAAAAGTAGCTGCAGAAAATGTGTTACTTCTTTGGACATTGCCCAACCGTTCTCGAATGCCGCTTACGAAAATATCCGCAACTTTGCGCACAGGATGGGGCCACTCCTTTGCAACCAAATGTCTATAGACGTCCTGAAGGCCACTTGTAATTGGAATTACAAGAGATCCAGTGCAATATGTTTCGCCACTTATGGTTACTGTAGCGTCTTTGAATGGCTGACATATAATGACCAGGTCCTTGACAATCTGCCATTCTTCGATGGACAAAGTTAATAAATGTTTGTTCAAAATTTATTTCGCTGTAAAACACCTGGTCTGTCCTCAACAGCATGGTTTCATTCCGGGGATCCACCTTAACTAATCTTGCTGTGTTTACCGAAGATTGTTTGGACTCCTTTCATAAAGGTTTTCAAATTGATGCGGTTTATACAGACTTCTCAAAGGCCTTTGATAGGGTATCGCACCGAATTCTTTTGGCTAAACTTGAAGCCTTAGGATTTCACTCACATTTTCTAAATTTTATTTCTTCTTACGTACATAACCGAAAGTGCGTCGTGCGCCTTGACGGTGCGTCCTCCGCTCCTTTCGTTGCTTCCTCGGGAGTTCCCCAGGGAAGTGTCCTTGGACCATTACTATTTATTCTTTTCATTAATGATATATCCTCGTGATTTCTAAGTGTAATTTTCTTCTCTATGCAGATGATCTGAAAATTTATTACGAAAGTAGGTGCATGGAAGATTCTTTCGTTTTGCAAAGTGAGCTTGACAACCTGTACCAGTGGTGTGGACGTAATCGCTTGTTTCTCAATATTGCTAAATGTCACTATACCTCGTATGCAAGAGTTCCACCTAGTGCAACTTCGACGTACTGTTTTTCTGATGTTACGCTTATGGAAGTTAATGAGTTTAAAGACTTGGGTGTCTATTTCGACCCTAAGCTGAGTTTTGCTACTCACATAAATTTCATTATTTCCAAAGCGTATGCGATGCTGGCTTTTATACGGCGCAATTGCTGGTCGTTTTCCGACCCCTATACTATTAAGTTATTGTACTCGTCTTTGGTAAGATCCAGGCTGGAATATGCAGTTTTTATCTGGCGGCCTTATCAAGACGTTAACATTAATAGATTGGAGTCTGTCCAGAAGAAATTTGTGCGGTTTGCTTTGAGGCGGTTGAACTTTATAGAACCCCTCCCGCACTATCGCAGTCGTTGTTTGCTAATAAATCTCATGTCATTGCAGTCGAGGCGCGCTCTGCTGTCGATGTGCGTAGTTTATGACATCATTACTAATTCAATTGATTGCTCTTATCTTCTCATGAAAATTCATTTTAATGTACCCCCCGAATTCTTCGTAGTTATGAGAGGTTTTATGTGGGTGTTGCTAGAACAGTTTATGCAATGAACGCTCCTCTAAGAAGGACACTTTCTGAATTGAATGATTTTTCTCTCCGTGGGATTTGATTTTTGTTTTACAAAGTTTACTTTTAAGAGCCTACTGATAAGATACTTATCACAACCTTTGGTTTAAGACTATGTTAAGCTTTTTTACAATCTTTTTTATACAATCTGTAAACTTCTGGTTTGTTGATTTTAATAAATAAATAAATTGCTAAGGTGCATTTAACAGCCTCTTCCAATGCAACGAAACGTTCCATCATTGCAAGTGTGGAATTCCACCTGGTCTCCACTTGCTGAACTAACTTTAACGGCTCTTTGCCACCGTTTCTTTGATAGTTTAGGAAGGATTCGTTAGCTGAAGAACTTTTTTTAAAATAGGTTACTATAGTCTTGATTTTGTCTATAATCTCAGCAACTTCCTTGATCCGTAATCCTTCTTTTACTACCAAGTTCATTGTATGAGCCATACATCCAAAATGCTTATAATTTAACTTTGTTGTAAGTGCACACTTTATGTTACTTGCATTATCGGAAACAGAAAGCAAAATTTTGCTTTCTATGTTCCACTCACATAAAATTTTATGTATCGCGTTAGCTAGGTTGTCAGCAGTATGGCTAATGCTAAGTTCTGAAGCCGACAAGAGTACGGACTTTAGCTCAAAATCTCGCGATACGAAATGTGCTGTCACAGCAATGTAGCTGGACACATTTCTGGATGTCCAACAGTCGGTTGTAATGCAGAATTGGTTACCACATTGCACTATTTCCTGCATTTTGTGTTTGCACTCTTCGTACAAAGCAGGAACCATGGTTTTGGAAATAGCATGTCTGTTTGGAAGCTCGTACAAAGGATTCAAAGACTTCACAAATTCTTTAAATCCTCTGTCATCCACTAGGCTGAAAGGCTGTAAGTCCACAGTAAATAATTGTAGAAGCTTGCTATTCAAACCCTGCTTTGAAATCGGGTGATAGTTGCTTATAATTTTTGATTGTTTCAAACGTTTTACTGCAGCACTGGATGTTGATGGTTGTTCAGGGTCACTTTCGGTTGGTTGAGGCTTGTCTTGCGAAAGTTATTGTATATGATATACATATATGCATCAATATAAAGTAATTTAAAAGGCTGGTAATTCTATACGACAGCACGTAACTGCTAATATACGCCCAAAACGACGCGTTTTGATCTCTGTATCAATAATCCGAGAGCGGAAATTAAATAATTTGTTTCGGTGGAAAGTTATTAGCAAAAAACCCGAAAATGGCCCAGGTCCGATCCCAAATATGGGGCTCGATCCAAGGTATTTATGTGCAAAACACCTTTCTGCGTAGGCGGTCTTCGCCCGGGCTTCAAAAAAATAACAATTAGCCGGTCCAACACCAGCTTCGCGGTCCACAATATTTCTGCGCAGAACACATTTGTGCACTTTTCGGTACACCCTAATCTGTGAGTACAACAACCACATGAATTTAACAGAAAATTTTCAACTTTAATTGCAAATATCTCTGAACATACATAAAATATCGAATTTACGCTTTCGGATTATTGATACGGGGGTTAAAACCCGTCGTTTGATACCTTTCCCGATATTTTTGGACGTACATTAGCAGTTACGTGCTGTCGTATAGAATTACCAAAAGGCTTAACCGTCTGTATATAAGCCTTTAAAACTAACCACTATCTCCTCCAGCTGTACAGTAGGATGTTTGCGAATCATATGTCGTTTTAAGTTGCTTGTCGACGTTTTGTACGACATTTTGCTTTTGCAAATATTGCATTTAGCAAAAGCGTTGTCCACCTTTTCAAAAAACTGCCAAAGGGAACTTCTGGTTTTGTCTAAAGGCATTATTATTTTAATATATTTATGTAAATTTAAACACTAAAAAACGCCACAGCCGAAACGATTATACGTATATATTCAAATCGAAACGAATTCACATCAATTTAAAAATAGGAACCATTCAAAATGCAACGCAAAAAACGTCATTCAAAAAAGCTCATATTCTAAGGGTTGCATGAAGCGCTGTTTTTTTAATCATTATGTATGGTGGAATTTTATATTCGCCATGATTCTTAAATTGCTACTGCGCCATCTATGATACTTTGTCGCATCACAGATAACAGATTCATATTTACATGCACTGTGAGCTGTGATTGTGATTTTATGGAGTCGTGATTGGGAACGGGATCAGGGAGCGGGTGCTGTCACAGTCACGGCATTTTCTTTGAAGCTGTCACTCCGATTTACTGTGACATTCCAGTCGCTGTGACAAAATCACAGGTATGCGAATATTAGCCAACTCTAGTTGTAGCTATATTTTTGCATGGCAGGTCTTAAGCAAGCGATGCCAGGACGAAATTTATTGTTGACATACATATTTATTTGAATATACGAATGCGTATTTATTAGACATGGGACTATTCGAATAAAAATTATTTGAATACAAAATCCATTTATTCGAAGGCTATACAAAATTTGAATAATATATATTCGAATAATTTATACTTTTATTCGAATAGTATTATTCGAATAAATGACAACTATTCGAATAGTTAAACAAATATCACTACAGCTTATGCACACATTTGTACACGCAAACATACATACATACATACAAAACGTGAATACATGCTCATAGGTACAAGCGATACAAGTGAATTTCGCTTCCGACATCTCGAGGATTTCAAAACAACTATTCGACTACCACTATTCCAATAATACTATTCGAATAAACGGATAAATTATTCGAATAAATACTATTCGAATTTTTTTAAACGAATATTTTTATTCGAATATTATTTGAAACTAGTTCCACTGCTAGTATATATAGAACTTTGGGTGCATATACGTATATACATCGCTAAGTGTTTATTATAGAAGGCAAAAATATCCGTGCAATTATTTTGCTAAAGAGATATCAGAAGCGCGATTCACTATCTTTTTTAACACAATTTGTCAACTATAAATTAACTTAACAATAATTTTAACAGTTTGCGATTCACTAACTTTTTTCTACGATAAATTAACGTAGCAACAATTTTAACAAACTATGCTATTCACTAACTTTTTGTCAGCTCTAAATTCGTTAATTTATCGTTGTTGATTTGTAAATTGATATTTTATCACAGATTCTTTTTCCCTATTAAAGTTTTGTTTACTTTTGTTTTCTGTGGGCAATTTATTGTTATATTTATATTTTTTGTCATGGCATTTGAGTTTGTAGCCTATAATACAGGGTGGCTAATGAAAGCCGCTACCAAAAAAAAATTAAATAACTTTTTTTCTATTTAATGAATCTGGTTAATTTTTTTTTTATTTTGCAGATTGACTTTTACATTTAACAAAAATGGATAACTGGGACACTGAAACAAGAATTTGGATTGTCCGCCGCTATCACGCACTGGAGTCCGTAGTTTCGGTTCAAAGAGAGTATAGGCGCACGTTTGGCGGCAATCCTCCGAGCAGATGGACCATAATAAGACTTGTAAACAATTTTGCCGAGCATGGGACAGTCAACAGAAGACCTTACCATCGAAACCCTTCAGTTCGAACGGAGGAAACAATCGCTGCTGTAGCTGCTGCCATACAAAACAATCCACGTGTTTCGACAAGAAGCTTATCTGCTCAAATGGGTGTAAGCAGACAGTCATTACAGTCAATTATGCACAAAGATTTGGACTTATTCCCATATAAAATTCAAATGGCCAACAAACTGAACGCTGCAGACTTGCCGATTCGCTTGGAATTTTGCCAGAAGATGCTTCAAATGGTGGAAGAGGATGGAAACATGTTGAACTGTCTTTTCATGTCTGACGAGGCCCATTTCGATTTAAACGGCAACATAAACAAACAAAATTGTCGAATATGGAGTGCTTCCAACCCACAGATACTCCATGAGACGGAATTGCATCCACTTCGTGTCACAGTGTGGTGTGCAGTTTCATCACGCTGCATTGTCGGGCCCTACTTCTTCGAAGAAAACGGTCACACCGTTACGGTTACTGGAGACCGTTACTTGAGCATGTTGAGAGAGTTTTTCTATCCAGAATTACGCCGAATGAGAATTTCTTTCAACTCTGTGTGGTTTCAGCAAGATGGTGCAGCTCCTCATATAGCCCAACCTGTTATGACAGAATTGCGACGAAAATTTCCCAATAAGCTGATATCCAGAAACTCCACATTCCGTTGGCCACCCAGGTCGCCTGACCTTACTGCACCTGACTTTTTCTTGTGGGGTTATTGCAAACAGGAAGTCTTCAAAGCAAAACCAACAAATTTGAATGAACTAAGGCAATCCATTCGAGAAACAATTGCGGCTATTCCTCTCTCAACTCTCCAAGCAGTAATGAACAACTTTTTGGTAAGATGCCGCACATGCATCGGCGAGCAGGGGGGGCATTTAAATTCCATTATTTTTAAAACTAATTAAGCTATATTTAATAAAATTTAATGAGCTTTAACATGAATAAAAGAAAAATGAATTCCATACACTGAAAAAAAAAATTATTTGAGTTTCTTAATGTAGCAAAATTCATCAGCCACCCTGTATGACACGGAGTGCAGCTGCAAGGAGCGCAACAGTGAAGCGACGCACAGTGGCGCCTCTGCCGTCAAAGCATGGCAAAAATCAAAAAAATCATGAAAGCGTTCGCTAAATCTAATACATGTTTCTAATAGAGAATTTTCCAGGGATCAAGAATATACAACTGTTTTTTCACACAAAATTACAGTTTACCAGGTAGAGCCGTTCAAAGTTAACCAATTTTCAACATTGGGAAAAATTTGAAATTTTTCTTCTTTTTCGTTGTATTTTAAATGGTTTTGTGAGTAAATAAGGCGCCCGGTTATCGTTTTCTTGTATAGCAATTAAAGATAATTTAATTTAGGATTGAAACCAAAAAAAAAATTGTTTTTTTTTTTGGTAAAAGTTGGCGGATATACCTGTTTTTCGAAATGCCTATTTTTAGGCCCTTTTTAAAACTTTGATGGAAAATAAAAAAAAAATGTTAAAATATGTGCTCCGTCAAATTAAAAGTAGTTATTTGTGAAATATTCAGTTACCTAAATTCATAAAGTCTACCTGCGTCCAGCTGCAACTTCACTTTTTACATCAAACAAAGTTAAACAACCTTGGGCATAAATACGCGCCTGAGCAGGTATATATAATTCAGTACGGCCGTAAAGTCGTTTTTGTTATTGGAACTTGTTAACAACATACATTTTTTAGTTACGAATTGTATACCTGAAATTCATTTTAATAATTTGAGTAGGTATATAAAACTATTCATCATGTAATGCACATTATCATTCGTCTTTTGGAGATTAAGGAACTTAGTATTCTGTTTACTTAAATAAAGTGAATAGTATTTTTTAAATAATATTTATTAATATTTAGTCAGATACACTCGAAGCCAATTCTAATATGTATCTAGAAAACTCGAAACTATTTGCGGTGTTTAAATCTACAAAGTCAAGACGGGACTTCGTTGAGGCTATTATGAGAGAATTAGCGAGTGAAACAAGCATTAAAGAAAAGGAAGGCCTGGAAGAAAAATTTGGTTTACAATGCATTATGATAGAAAAAAAAAAATGGAAGGACGTCTATCTAAACAATTTAAAATTTCTAAGCAAGCATGAAAAGTGGCTAGCTGACAAAGAAACGCCTAGCACGTCAACCAATCCAACTAGAGGCAGACCAACAAAACCCATAGAAGAGTGTTCTACCTACACAAGGAAAAGGAAGCTGTCTGATACCACAAAAGCTATGGCCACGACTTATCTTTCAGAAGCACTGGCTATTAAATATAAAAAAGACGAAGAAAACGTGAAGTCTCATATAACAGAAGCAGTTGCGGTAGCAAGTCCAGTGCGACTGATGAGAATCAAAAACAGCATTCCCACACCACCAAATGCGCTACCTAGGAAATACACTCCCGAAGAAGCTTTGGCGCTGTTTATAGATCTCGGTTTAACGAAGAAAAAATATATTATATTGCGTAAGTCATTATTGCAACGTAATGCCGATATTTTACCTGGATACAAAAAAATTACTCAAACCAAGAAAGAAGCAGTTCCTCTAAGTCCCAAAATAACCGAAGTATCAGCTGAAATTGAGCTACAAAACCGAATGGATCATACGTCTACACGACTCCGTCAAAGTTTTACTGAAGAAAAGTTGAAATCACTGCCAAAGGAGCTAGCATTGATAACTAAGTGGGGCTGTGATGGATCATCAGGACAAAGCGCATATAAACAAAGAATAAATTTAGACGATGAAACAATTACAGATAGTAATATGTTTATGGCTTCTATTGTTCCATTACGACTAAAAGATGAATCTTCAGAATATTGGAAAAATCCACGTCCGTCATCAACTATATTTTCCTCAAGAAGATTTTTTGAAAACGATGAAGTGACTGCTCGCATAACAGGAGTTGATAGCGATATTGTGAAAAGATTGGGTGTAATTTTAAATATTTTAAACTGCCATGAACCAGTTAATGGACCCAAATTTGAAGAACATGCTAAAAAACTACAGAATTGCTGCATCAAAAGTATCTTGAGAAGAAACTTACACCAACGGTATATAAAATTTTAGCACATGGAAAAGATTTAATAGAGAACCAGTGCTTACCATTAGGAGAATTGTCTGATGAAGCTAAAGAATCTAAGAACAAGGACTACAAAAGATATAGATGTATGAACACCTGCAAAGTATCACGAGTTAGACAAAACGAAAACCTTTTCAACATGTTAGCTATCTCTTCTGATCCAGTCATATCATCTATGAGGTATGTAAGAACACAAAAAGATCTTACAGATGCGTATAGCTCAGAAATCGTTGCTTTGTTAGATATATGTTCCAGTGACGATGACTATGTTAAGATAAAATAAGTTTCTCACTTCTTATCACAACAATGAAAAAGAGATTTACTAATCAATTTTGTTACTTTATTGAAAAATAAGATATCTATGTACAAATTAATTTTTTATTTCAAATAAAAGAATTAATTAATTTAGTAATTTATAATTACATACTTTTCGTTATTGCATTTCTCTAAAGTTTATCAATTTTATTTTAAAGCTTAGGCATTTCGCCTTCAAACGAGTATTACATTTTTATAGAAATCAATACGTCTATCGAGTTTGGTACAAATTGGTAAATCGGCTACTAAGATCAAACTTTTTAGCATAAATGGGCATTGCCACTCCCCTTTTCCAAAATTCGTTGGCTGTTTAATCTTTAGCTCAAATAAAATTTCATTGAACCACTTTCAATAACTTTTAGTTATTAATAAAATACATATTTGGCTTGTAAATTAAAAAAAGAAAACATGTAAAATTTTACGATGAATTTTGAAGCATCTTGTTATTGTGGCACCAAAAACGGACATTTGAGTTTTATAAGAGTATTGCCATTTAAAAGAAACAATACGTCTATCGATTTTGGTAGTTATTGATTACGTGACTACTTAGATACAACTTTTTGTCATAAGTGGGCATTGCCACGCTATCTTATCAAAATCATTAGTTTATCTTATTTAATGCTTAAATACGTCATTATAAGACAAATCTCATTTTATTTTTGCATTTTTCTAAATATTTTCGACTTTGACGAATTTTTCAGAAGCACCCTGTATCTGTGACATTCTAAGCTTTCATACAATAAAACTTAAAATAATTATCTTTCATTTGCATTTTAAATTTTTAAAATATCTTCATTGGTTCAAAAGTTATGATTTTTGCAAAGCAAAAACTCAAAAGGCGCCACTGTGCGACGGTTACTTGGGGACATAGATGATCCCTTTGAGCTAGCTCCATCGGAGTTCAGAAAGTTGTACCGGGTGGGTCCTGAAATTGCGGCAGGCGTTGCGGAGCGGCTGCAGGACCAATTGCAAGGACGGAGGATCACCGCAATACCACCAGAGAAGCAGGTAACATTTATTAATTCTTACTGAAATTATGAAATTTTATTGAACACCTCTTCTTTGTAGGTATTGTGTGCATTGCGATTTTATGCTACGGGCTGCTACCAACGGCCTGTGGGGGAACATTGGGGCATCTCGATGAGCCAATCCTCAATAAGCCGGTGCATCCACCGCGTTACCGATGCCATAAACACCGCAGTGCTTTTCGAGGAGATTAAGTTCCCTATGTCGCAGGCGGAACGTCAAGCAGCAAAGGAAGTGTTTAGTGCGGCACCTGCTCCATTCGTTGGGGGTACAATAGGGGCAATCGCAATCAGCACATATCTATATTGGCTCCAAAAGTATACGAGGAAGCGTACGTAAACCGTCATTCGTACCACTTCTTAAATGTTTTAATGGTAAATTATAGCTTTAACTAAAACTATAGCTCTATATAATCAGTTAATTTTTGGATTTCATATTTGTGACCCCAACTTAAAAATTTTAAATGTGAATGCCAAGTTTCCGGAAGCCCGCCACAACGTATATATATGGAGTTCATGTGCCGTAGGGCTAGTCATGCAAAGGCAGCATGAAAATGGAAACCGCAACATGTTTTTGATTGGTACTATCTATTTACTTTACTTTAAAATGTACATAAGTTTAAAATTTTAACTTGCAGGTGATTCTGGATACCTCTTGGAACCGTGGCTTATGACGCCATTACCAAACGAACCAGAGGGTACTCCCAAATTCCAATACAATAAGGAACTTGGCGATGTTTGTCGAGACAGCTGGTTCTCTTGTGTGAGCCCGGGTTCGCGGTAAGGGTGGTGAACGCGTGCGCCACCTTACATAATGTTCGTTTAGCCGAGCGATCAGACGAACTTGACAATATCGGCATAGTCTTGGACAAGCACACCAGCGATAATTCTGGCAATTCAAGCTCAGTATCTTCCGCTGGAAAACGTGTCCAAGAGAGACTGACTTCGAATTTTTTTACGTAAATTTTTGCTAAAATAATTTGATTACAATTAAGTTAATTTAATAATAAAGCAAAAATTAGTGATAACCGCAAAAAAAGACTGTAAACTACAGGTACAGGTGGAAGCTTAAAAAAAATACTACGCCTCTTCAACCTAATAATGATAATAAGAAAACATTACAACTTTACGTATACTCATTGCAAACTAAGAAAATATTACAACTTTACGTATACTCATTACATACTTTTGTTTTCTTATTATTGGCGTGAAAAGGTGTAGAAACTTAATAGAACCAAAACCTTCAAACATAAAAAACAGCAAAAAGAAGACATGAAAAACAAAACTTAAACAATTTAAAATTTTTTAACGGAAAGTATAAAATGACTAAAAAACTTAAACTAACATTTCATTTAATGGACAAAAGGAAACAAATAATTCATTTAAAAAAGTTAAATAGACTAGAAATTCATACCTAAAAGTATCGCTATTTTCAAAAATTTCCAAAAATCGACTTCAGCAACAAGTTACTTGAAACTTACTTTTCTTAAATCAAAATTGAATTGATCAGTACAAAACAACAACAAACAATCTAAGATGGCTTTATAGTTGATGTTAGCGATACGTATATACAACTAAAAATATTAAAGCTAGGCTATATTAAAGCTATTACTACTAAAATTAATGGTGCTCAAGTATTGACAACCGGGTGAAAACCTCCGTGCATACTTTAAGTGCTTCCCCAAAGCATGTGAATGCATTCGAATGATTATCGTTTGACCTAGCAATATTATCGTTTGACCTAGCAACATTGTCGTTTGACTTGGCAATATTGTTGATTGCCTCGGCCATCGCAAGTGTCGCCTCAATCTTCTTCTCATCATTCTCCACTAGCTTTTTTTTGTTGGCTTAATGTAACTAAATAAATAAGATCAATGAAATATACCCATTGTACAACTCTACAAGTAAGTTTTGTCGGCATCCCTTTCTCTTCCTTCTCTCTCTAGCTCATAGGCGTTTGACACTCACGCACATGTCAAACAAGCGTTTGACACTAACTCGTGGCTGGGTTGCTGGTCAGCTAACAATGAAGGCATGCAAAGGCTTAGTGCAAAAATGGACTGAATTTTACAGCTGGGCTGCTGTGTTAGTTAATTTCTTTAACTGAATTTAGTATAAAAACGTGTTTATAAATTTGGAAAATAACTAATAATAAGCCCTAACTGAATAAAAATAAATGGTAATTCTATACGACCGTACGTAACTGCTAAAACACGTCCAAAATTATCAGAAGACGCGCTTTGACCTCGGAATCAATAATAATCCGAAAGAGGAAACTCGATTATATATTTCTATCAAGAGATATTTGCAATCAAAGTTGAACATGTTCTGTCATTTTCATGTGTGTCAAGAAATACTGGGGATCGCGTAGCCGGTGTTGGACCGGCTAAGGGCTATTTTTTTGAAGCGCGGCCTACGCAGAAAGGTGTCCTGCATATAAATACCATCGGTAAGACCCCCCGTGTGCGACCGGACCTAGGCCATTTTTTGGTTTTTTGCCAATAACTTTTCACTGAAATCCGCTTTCGGATTATTGATACCGAGGTCAAAACGCGTCTTTTGATAATTTTGGACGTGTTTTAGCAGAATTACCATTGTTTTCGTTGTTAATAAAGTTATTTCCATCTAATTATATGTTTAACTAATTAGAAATATCTGGATTATTTGCAATAACTTTTCTTATGGTAATACATATTACAGAGGCCGTGTGCTAATCGGAAACATTTTACTCAGAGGAAAAATGAGGTGAACTTATTTTCTATGGTGTAAAAATATTTTTCATTTCGCTGTGCCAAGTGGCATCTGAAAAAATCACGTGCGAAAGCAAATAGTCTGTGAAAAAATTTTAAATGTACTTCTTTTTTGCCATTATGTTTAGTATTTTTTGCGCTAAATAACATTTTATCGTTTAATAACGTGTTGGCATATAAATTCATTTGAAATAATATGATTGGCAATACCGAATGCATATATGTGTACACATTCGTAGTTGTCAAAATTTTACCTAGCCCTATGGGCTAGGGTAAATTCTGACGTTAGTACTCACCGCGATAAATGTCGGAATTTTCTTTCGCTCTGTCAAAATTTACAATTTTCAACCGATTGGCACAGGGCCTGAAAAAGACATCTTTACCATGGAAAAACAGTTTAGTAACGGCGAACTTGTGAAGCCGCCTTAACTTTTTTTTTAAAGTAGTTTTGTTCAGTAATTCTTTTTTTTTTTTTAATAAAAAGTTGAATTTATTAATTTTATTTGTAAATATTGCGTCAGTTATGTATATGGGTGATAATAGGCCTACAGGGGAACGGTACACCCAATAAAATTTAGATAGCGGGCCTACATTGCAGCCTCCTGGGTAGTGTGGGAAAGCAATGGTTAGCAAAGTTTCTAAAAGGGGTCTGATGGGAAGCGGGTGACTTCCTAATATGAAACCTCAACCATCGCGTGCAAACCGTTTTAATTTTTCTCTAATATCAATTCAAATATAACTTTTATAATCTTTTCTAAAGCACTCAAGCGACGTGGAAGTTCACATAAGCGCACCCTTATATGTACGCTTGTAACACACCATGCACACACAAAAGAAAAACAAGAAATAAGCACGCGCATTTTAGGAGACACACTTTAAATAGTAAGGAACTTTATTAAGATACGATATATACCAGAAAAATGCTTCTTAAGTTGAAATATTTGAAGATAATTATCAAATTAGCACGTGCTATTTTATTGTAAACAAAGAAGAACAAGCGAATTGCCATGGCAACATCAACTACATGGTTGTTTTTTATAGGTAGCACAGAAATTTGTATAAAGATTTCAAAGATATCAAAAACTGGTACTTAAATAAGTAAAACTATTGCAAAAATAGTTCTACTTGAAATTTTGCGCTTTAAACAATAATTTGCTGCAACTGATTTCTCTTATTTATTTATTTATTGTATATTTTTCTGTAGCATCGCCTACTTCTTGTCTGCTGCCAATGAGAACGACTCTGCGTTTAATGGCCTCTGAATGACAAGCTCTTTACATGGTGGGCACAGCTGTGGACGAACAGCTGATACATATCTTACTTGTAGACCTTTACAATGAACATACCCCAGCTCGCATTTATAAAGACACTCATATTGGCATTTTTTAACAATTTATTTCAAAGGTGCCAATATCAGTGCCTTTGTATATATGTATGCCAGCTGTAATATAATATTTGATGTACTGTTGGAAGTTGCCTTTCAGAAATATACCTTCGCTTCTCTCAAAATCATTTAAACTTTGCATTATTTCTCACCCTCATGGTATCTGCCTGCTTCTCAGCGAGTTCCAAAAATTGATTTTCGGCTTCGCTCTCCACACCATTATGTTTTATTTTCGAGCCCCTGCGAGGTGTTTGTGAAGGAGTTCGAGGTGTGGTTGCAGGAGTGGTTGCAGCATATCTTTGGCTAGCTGCAGCAGAAGGTGTAGCTGGCGGGTCTTGAACCTCACAATGGAATTGCACTTCGCCACTGGCGCCATCTTCGAGGTACTTCTCCTCCACGATCAAGATATATATATATAATTTATAAGAGAATGAAACATTAAGTTAATAATAATAATCGACATATCTGCATAACTAAAAACTCACATCTTCCAGTCACAAGCTATCTAGGCAATCAGGTGCGCCTTCAATATAGCTGTCCCCAACTAGCTCGACGAGGCGCATCTCTGTTTCTGTGAGAGGTGCTACAGAGATGCGTCTATTCCCTGTTTGGGATTGCTAGTTGTTGCGGTCCTGCACACGGTTACTTGTACGGCTCTTTAAATCACGCCAGACCTGCAAAAATGGGTAAAATTAACAGTAACAATATTTACGAAGTTCACTAAATCAAAGTGGACAGAATTTCTATGGAGCACTGCTTTTTCATGTTTTGCAAGGGTGGTGTGCCATAATGGAAAGCCAACTCCACCAATATACATACTTATTGCCACTTCTGCGGAAAAGCGTGTCGAATGTAATGTTGCAAGTGCTCTTCATAATTTACCGCCTTTGCAGTGTAAAATGCATATATTCATGCAACTATTAAATTTATAAAAAGCACTGACAAAGTTACACACCATGCATCATTCCATAGAATTGGTTAGGGTAATTGTTTCCTTTAGGAGACAACTGCTCAAACACGTCCAGAAATGTCGAGAGAGGTATCAAACAACGCGTTTTGGCCTCCTCCTATCAGAAAATGCTATAAATTTTGCGATTGGCCCCTAAAGTCAGTTCTGTTTTGACATTTGTGTAGTAAACACATGCGAAATACACGTTAATAAACAATGTTACGCTACACTGCTCCAGAACGCGGAATATTGCTGACTATTTATTTCGGTCGGTGAAAAACGCTTACTGCGCAAAAGTAATCCTCCTATCAGAAAATGCTATAAAATTTGCGATTGGCCCCTAAAGTCAGTTCTGTTTTGACATTTGTGTAGTAAACACATGCGAAATACACGTTAATAAACAATGTTACGCTACACTGCTCCAGAACGCGGAATATTGCTGACTATTTATTTCGGTCGGTGAAAAACGCTTACTGCGCAAAAGTAATCCTCCTATCAGAAAATGCTATAAAATTTGCGATTGGCCCCTAAAGTCAGTTCTGTTTTGACATTTGTATAGTAAACACATGCGAAATACACGTTAATAAACAATGTTACGCTACACTGCTCCAGAACGCGGAATATTGCTGACTATTTATTTGACCAATAATCGGTCGGTGAAAAACGGTTACTGCGCAAAAGTAATCCTCCTATCAGAAAATGCTATAAATTTTGCGATTGGCCCCTAAAGTCAGTTCTTTTTTGACATTTGTGTAGTAAATACACGCGAAATACACGTTAATAAACAATGTTACGCTACACTGCTCCAGAACGCGGAATATTGCTGACTATTTATTTGACCAATAATCCGTCGGGGCCAAACGGTTACTGTGAATGGTGAGCGCTACAGAGCAATGATCAACGAGTTCTTTTTGCCGCAACTTGATGAATTGGGATTGGAAAACATGTGGTTCCGACAAGACGGTGCAACAGCACACACTGCACGTGCCACAACCGATATGCTGAACATCGGAAGCTTACTTTTGCGCCACCTTGTAGATTCGAGGTAGATTAAATAACTAACCCCATTCTCTAATCTCTAACGGTAGAAGATAACTTGCATTTGTTCTCTCATTCTCGAGTCGATTACTGATCTCATGAGATTTGTAGAAATATTGTGTTTTAAGCTTTCATTAAAAATTATGTGCAAAATTGAGTTTGTCATCACCTCCGAAGAACAATCTCTGTTACACAAAAATAATGTACTAAAAGTTACATTTTTTTTCTTTTCCACTTTATTTCATGAGAGGTATACAGCCCTCGGCAAGAGCGAAGATATGTTTCTTAGTTGTTCTACATTTAATAAGCTCCTATATTTTTAAATTCACAGATTGATGCGGTAATTTGTAGAGCGAATACGATGAAAAATAATGGCCAATTGGGAAATTATAATATTAAAGAGAGAACAAAGGTATGTATATGTAATAATGAACATATCGGTGACAAAGAATTCAATATTCGAAAAATAAATACTGTTTTAAAATTGATAATTGCATACAAAAAGTTTCAATTATCTTGTTGTTTTTACGGCCTGTAAAATTTAAGCTGCTAGACTTCTTTATCAGAGAAATTTCGGCATGTTCTGCTAACCATTAGGCTGTCAGAACCCTGGTTTTCTGTCATCTTAACTTATATTTTTATTCATTATACCTTTCACGAACATAAAATGGTATTATAACTTTGTTTTATATTTGTAAGTATGAGAAGAAGAGATAGGCCCACCAAAAAGTATACCGAAATGATCAGGGCGATGAGCTAAGTCGATTTAGTATGTCCGTCCGTCTGTCTGTTTGAACGCAAACTGAGGGACTGTTTTAGGGATATCTTGATGCAATTTGGTATGGAGCAGCCATTTTGAAATATAATAACCATTTGTCGGAACCAACAAGATCGGAACAATACAACGCATAGCTCCTATACAATCGATAGTTCCGATGAATGTGTTTTAGGCTATCATGCCTATTACGCTATCCGACGGATGCCTTCCGTAGGGAATGCGTATCGAATTGCAAAGGTATGCTATTTTCGTAACCGATCGGCAAAGCAGTTCGCTAATAAAAATAAGTGGATAAAGCACTTCGTGGACTCACTGCAATCTCATAACAGCAATCGAATCGCAAGTGCTGGCATTTGTTCTAACTGCGATTCGCTGAATATCTAATGCGGATTCGACATACATTTTTCAAAATTGTGAATTAAAATAAATTAACATGGAATTTAATAAGAGGCAAATTTTTGGTTTTTGAATAAAATTATATGGTATAATTGTATTTTCCAATATAAGTCGTCCTGAAACCAGGAGCAGTTCGCTTTGTTGGGTGAGCAGATTAAGCTCAACGATAATATCGCAAAAATATGTCCAAACCGCCATTAGACGTTGTGTCAATTTATTGGACAAACGTGAGCACAGATTTAAATGCTTTGGGACTTGGAAAAAATCCTTTTGTAGAATGTAGATGAGAATTTGCTCTTGAAGGCTTTGCTATTCTAATGTGCGTACCCCCAATTTACATTCTATTGCCGGAAATTTTTGGCTTTTTGAAAAAGTAACTACGATAATGCATTTGTTCAACGTCATTCACCTTTATATTTGTCCATTTTGTACACAATTCACATTCCATTACACCAACAAGTTGTGAAAATACTTTCGAAACTGTTGGTTACCATTCCAAGCATGTAGTATTTTCCAACTGCATTTTGGTAACTTCCTTCAGCTAAGACTCGTAGGCATACATACAGGTTTTGTTCCCTGTCCTCGATATAATGACTGGAGGGATTTTACTGCACATTAGGCCTAAAATGTGCATCTTGGCATTTTTATCTAACCGAAACTCAATTTAATTGTTCCTTTTACCGCCTGTACATTTTTAAAGTTTTCATGAATATTGACGTGCCCAAAATAATTATAATTAACCTTATAAATAAAAATTAATGTGCTTCTGTGTGTCCTTTATAGGCGTCCAAAGTAAATTTTCACAGTATATTCTAGGGATCACAGGTTAAAGCATAGGCTATATATAGTTTCGGAAAAATGGGCGGTGCCACGCCCCAGGCTATATAAAATTACAATTCGTCATAACTCTAGACTTATTTGGTCTAAATCAATGATATTTGGATATATGTGTCCTTTAGTAAAGATTTACCTCATTTTAGAAAAGTGGGCAGTGCCACAGCCACCTTTTTTGTGTTTTGTTTGTTCTTCATCAATGTCCAGAGTTTAAAGGCGCTCTCTATGAAACTTTCACGATGGGTTCAGAAGTTGGCTGGGTACCGCATAGGCTATATATAGTTTTGGAAAAGTGGGCGTGCTACGCCCGCAGGCTAAATAATTCAATTTCAATTCGTCATAACTCTGAACGTATTTCGTCTAAAATCAAATAGTCAAAAGGTGTCACGTTCAAACACACTAGTGCTAATCGGCAAAGACGAGTATGCAAGAAAGACAGAAACCCTCATCAAGGGAATGAAGTGCCGTATAATTAGGAAGAACCCCTCGGATAAATACCAGGCCGAAATCAAAAGGGCTATAAAGAACGCCACTGACCCAAATCAACCCGTTGGCTCCTTCACTCATTTCGCTACCGAAAATCCACAATCCGTATATTCCTATGAGACCCAGAGTAAATTCTAGGTAAGCGTCGGGTTACAAACTGTCCAAATACCTGTAGATTATTTTAAAGGACACACTGGAACTAGACTACGAAGACACAATAAATAATACGACAGAACTAACCAAAAGACTTCAGTTCGAAGAACAGCACGACCGTATCTAATAAACACTGCTGGACAAAACAAAAGGCAAGGTCAGAGTTGCTTAAATTACCAACACACTAAGAACTACTCTAAAGCAAAACTACTTCCAGTTTTACAATGAAATCTATAGAAAAACAAACGGATTTGGAATGGGAAACCCAACATCGGCAGTTCTTAAGGAAGCATTCATGCAGAACTTGGAAAGGAAATATATGCAGAATTTGAAATCCGAGTTAGGCGCATTTTACGCTAGACACGTTGATGACATCAGGTGTGTCTTGACTACCAACAACGAAGAAAGAGTTTTAGAGCTCCTCAACAAGCAACATGGAAACAGTAAATTCACAATGGAGGCTGTAAGAGATGGAGTAATGACCTATCTGGACCGGATGATAAGCATTGACAAAGTTACAGAAATTACAAAGATGGAATGACATACACGGGAAAAGCGACGTACAAATTGGCCAACTTTTTCAAAAAACCATAAGATTAACAAAGCACACGGAAACCCACCCCATACACGGAAAAAGGTCGGCGCCTCAATGTACTGAAAAACATGGAAATATACAAGCTGATACCATTTGACGGGAGAATAATAAACGAATAAACAAACACTAACACTGAAGAGATATCCGAACTTTTAAAGCTTATTTACGAGAAACGAAGCAATACCGCAGATACAACAACAAAACAAGGAACAAACGAATACACAAAAAAAAGCAAAGAAAAAAATCACCGATTTCTACCTGCCCCTATCACCTAGCTAACGAGTGTAAAAACAACCCTCATTACACATCATAATACACGAACGCATATTAACATTAGCTGCTACAGCATCCACGTAGACAAGGCAACGAATAGGCAAAGATCAGAACAAAACTAAACTATGGGGATGGCAGAACGTTACATTTGTTACAAAACCCAATTTAACAAGGTGATGACGGCAAATCGTTCCAATATACAACAGTCTTAATACATTAAAATTGAAACACGGGGACACATAGAACTTTTCCGACTTGGCCTTTGGCAGCAAAGTACCGACATACCAAAACTTAACGTTTTGCAGGTTTGACATCATGTTTGCTTCGACATTGGCAATTATTTGGTTAGAGTAAATAGTTGCCAATCTAAGTAAATCTTCTTTCTTTAAATGGTCATCTAACCGCCCGGGCGATTTTGACCGACCAACATAGTCGTTTCTTCGTTGCGCCAACTAGCGCCAATTGGAAACACCGCGGGATCGCAAATCGGTCTCCACTTGGTCCTTCCATCGGAGTGGTGGTCTCCCTCTTCATCTGCTTCCACCGGCGGGTGCCGATAAGAATACCTTCTGGACTGGAGCATCTTCGCTCATTCGCACTACGTGGCCTAGCCAGCGAAGCCGCTGTGTTTTAATTCGCTGAACTATGTCGGCGTCTGCGTAAAGTTCATGCAGCTCATCATTAAATCTTCTTCGGTACTAGCCTTCGCCAACGCGTAGAGGTCCACAAATCTTTCGAAGAACCTTTCCTTCGAATACTCCCAGAGCCGCCTCATCAGATGTTGTTAGTGTCCACGCTTCTGCACCATATAGCAGGACGGGTGCGATGAGTGACTTGTAGAGTGTTTTTTTCGTTCGTCGAGAGAGGACTTTACCTTTCAATTGCCTACTCAGTCCGAAGTAGCATTTGTTTGCAACAGTAATTCTTCGTCGGATTTCTAATTAATGCTGGTTCCCAGGTAAACGAAGTCCTTTACTATTTCAAAATTATTGCTGCCAACAGTGCCTTGGTTGCCAAGGCGCGAATGCGTTAACTCTTTGCATGATGACAGAAGGTACTTCGTTTTACCCTCGTTCACCACCAAACCCAATTTTCTGCTTCTTTTTCTAATTTGGAGTAAGCAGAAGTTACGGCGCGGTTGTTAAGGCCAATGATATCAATATCGTCAGCATATGCCAACAGTTGCACGCTTTTATAAAATATTGTTACAGCACGGTTAAGTTCTGCAGCTTGTATTATTTTCTCCAGCATTAAATTACAGAGATCGCACGATAGGGGGTCACCCTGTCTGAAACCTCGTTTAGTTTCGAACGGCTCGGAGAGGTGCTTCCCAATTCTGACCGAGCTGGCGGTGTTGCTCAAGGTCATTTTGCATAGCCGTATAAGTTTTGCGGGGAAACCAAATTTAGACATAGCGGCATATAGGCAGCTCCTTTTCGTGCTATCGACAGCGGCTTTAAAATCAACAAAGAGATGATGTATGTCGATTCTTTTTGCACGGGGGTTTTCCAAAATTGGGCGTATTGTGAAAATCTGGTCGATGGTAGATTTACCAGGTCCGAAGCCACACTGATAAGATCCAATCAGTATGTTCACATCAGGCTTCAGTCTTTCGCACAATACGCTTGATAGGACCTTATATGCGATATTCAAAAGGCTGATTCCGCGATAGTTGGCGCAGTTTCCAGGATCGCCCTTCTTGTGGATTGGGCAGAGAACACTTAGATTCCAATCTTCAGGCATGCATTTATCCAACCATATTCTGCATAGAAGCTGATACATGCGCCTTACCAGCTCCTCGCATCCGTGTTTGAATAGCTCAGCAGGCAAACCATCAGCGCCAGCTGCTTTATTGTTTTTCAATCAGGATGTTGCTATTCGCACCTCATTATAGTCTGGTTGTGGAAAGTCAATTCCATCATCTTCGATTGTGGGCTCGGGTTCGGCATCAAATAAATAGTAAATAATAGTACTTCTCCTTATTCCTATTTCAACTCCGTTTCTCTATAGTTTTACCTCTACATAAGGGTTCGTATTTGCACGCACATTTGTGGGCTGTTTAGAAGAAAATAACTGTGTTGGATACATATTTATTTAAAAATAATTTTGTTATATATTAAAAATAATCTTCTAATGTCACGTATGCCGGCCCTTTTACTAACTGATTGCCCGGAATGGTGAGTAGGTAGGTAGGCTGTATGTTTAACCATTCAGAGTTGTTGTTTCTATGATGTTTGGAATCACAATGTGAGTGTCCGTTCTGGACCTTCTTAGCAGACCCCTTGTGCTATTTGCGCCATATTCTGGGCACGTGGATCTTGACATTGCGCAGGTAGCGATATTTTACTTCTGTTGTGCTTGGTTCAAGTAAAACTTTTGAATATTCCCCTTGGCTACTGCTAATGGCTGTTCCCTCATTTCCTTCTGGTGAGCCCCTACGTTCCAGCTCATTAGCCTTCTTATTAATTTCGAAACCATTATGAACCGAAACCCAGATAATGGATATTTCCACATGGCTGGTTAATGCTGCTAAAACTTCCTTGCATGCAATGGGGGAATCCGAATAAAAATAGAATCTGAGGACCAGCCGCATTGAGAAAGACCAGAAACTAAAGGACGAGATAGCAGCTTCGTTGCCAATTGGCCCGCCGCATTAGGGATACAAGATTTCCTCCATCATCGATTGATGAGCACAAGCCGCATCTGCATTCTCGCACACGACGTCCTTAAGTTGAATAAGATATCCGCGAAACCCTGAGTGAATCGCAGTTTAGTTGATGTTACTTGAGGCACTTGTAGCACGCTCCTCAAATATGGTCAATTTATATGGCCAAACTGTATATGTGTGCAAATACTAACCCTGTCACAACACTCAGCACAATTATGTGTGCAAGTGCCCTGCAGTCAAACCAACTAGTTGCAATCTACTTTACAACTAGTATATATACCAAGCCCAACTAGTCAGCCAACTGTCATATTTCCATATAAGCAACTGGTACTAATACTACTACTCATGAAATACTAGTTCGTATATAATGGAAATATACTAGTATCCTACTGGTCGTAAAATACCAGTTTCACTGCAGTTCAAAATGGAAGGAAATGTACTAGTAAAATTGCAGTATAATCATACCAGTATCATACTAGTTCGAAAAAGTTTAAAGAATACTAGTCCAAATGTGGAGCAAAACCTCTAGCAGAGATTAAAATAAGAAAATGGACTCACCAATGCATCAGTTTCATAATTTCCGCTGTGAAAAACCCCGATTTGGGATTGCGAAACATAAACTATATCTTTGGAATATTTCATAAGCTGGTTGCGAATTACAATAGCATGCAATGCAAATCAAATAAACGAAAGAAATAACTACAGCTTATGTCGCTTAAACACATACCATGAAAATTGTAGTCGTATACTAGTATGGATTGTATTTATTTATTTATTTATTTACATGAAATATAATTATAAATAACTATATTACATAAAAAGGCAACTAGCAACATGGGCTATCGGCCTAGTATGGATTGTACTTTTTCTGACTAGTATGATTTCAACCAGAAAAATATAGTTGTATTCTAGTATCGACTGGACGTTTTCTGACTAGTCTGATTTCAACCAGAAAATTATAGTTGTATTCTAGTATCGACTGAACTTTTTTGACTAGTATGATTTCAAAAAACTTTAGTTGGATACTAGTATGTTTACTGACTAGTTTGATATTTCACTGCATGGTGTTTTTTAACAAGCCACGCACGCATAAGTATATACGTTCATACCCTGCAAAACACGATTAGTCTAGTATACATCCGGGTGAGCCGGGCCGTGTTTAACTATGCTGGGGCCCTTGGGCACATACAATTTGGAGCCCTTTTTAAATGCATAGAAAGTGAACTAAAATTTTTGTTTACTATGATCTTTTTTATTATGGGTTATCAGAAAGAAAGAATAAAATATGTTTATTTGCCACGCGACACGACTACGATAATGGCTTCTTCCAGGATTTCTGTTGATCTGATCAATCTGCCTTGCTTGGTTACTGCCTTATATACGAGGTGTGTTCAAAACGTATCGCGAATTTTGAATTTTCGTTGGTTACGTATATTCGAATTTCGAATTTTTTGTGGCGTTATGTTGGTACTCATGTCTCTCACTTATGCCGACAAGCTCGGCCATTTTGAATGTTCAGTTAATTGTTGACAGCTGCTTTGCTTGCACGTGTTTTGGATCGTCTTCGATTTTTACCTATTCAAAAAAATGGATCAAAGAACCTGTATCAAATTTTGTGTGAAAAACGAAATTAAGTGCGCGGATGCATTCCGAATGTTGACTGTGGCATACGGAGAAGCTACCTTGGACCGAAGCAACGTTTACGGTGGTACAAAATGTTCTCAGAAGGCCGAGAAGATGTGCAAAGAAGAACAAAAATTGGCTTTTGCACCACGATAACGCCCCTGCTCACGCATCGTTGCTTGTGCGCGACTTTTTGGCCGAAAACAACACACTAATAATGCCGCAGCCCCCGTATTCCCCAGATCTGGCCCCCTGTGACTTTTTCTTGTTCCCTAAACTGAAGAGGCCCATGAAAGGACGACGTTACGCTTCTCTTGACGAGATAAAGACGGCATCGAAGGAGGAGCTGAACAAGATACAAAAAAATGATTTTTTGAAGTGCTTCGAAGATTGGAAAAACCGTTGGCACAAGTGTATAATATCTCATGGGGATTACTTTGAAGGGGACAAAATAGATATTCATGAATAAATAAATAATTTTTGAAAAAACACAAAATTCGCGATGCTTTTTGAACACACCTCGTAGTCCGACACCCTACGCACCCAGAAGTTTCTTGGTGGTTCCCCCTTCGTGTTCTCGAAGGGTCGGTGTTATTAATTGACATCTCCTCTTTGCATCGTATTCGCAAACACTCGCTCGATCTCTCTTCCTCTTGCTTGGTAATGCTTGCATGCATGAGCGTAGCCATCGTTATCTCTGTTGTGTTTAGCTAGTGGTGGGAGTGTTATTGAGTTAGGGATGGTACATGTCCCAATCAGACACATTTCCCGAACCCAACACTGCTAGACACTCAATGGTTCGCACCGCTTTATTACCCCTCATTTCCTCCAGGGATTGAAACTCTGGCATCAATCTTCTCCTGCAGAGATTCCCACAATGCATCACATTGTCACATATTCCAACCATTTTGTCCTTCCTTAATCCCGCATGGATTGTGTGGGTTCACTATTGTTCCTAGTGGTACCCGGCAAACATTCCTGCAACTCATTTATTCAGGATTCCGTTCCGTTCACTCATGCCCAGTGCACTGTTTTATTTTATCCACTAAGTTGCGTTGTTTGCTCGGAACATGACCACCACATGTTCGCCTTTTACCCTCAGCACTCTTAGTAATCCATTCCCTTGCAGATTGTCTGCAATCAATTCAATAGAACTGCCGCATCACCTCCTGCAGCGTTTTCTTTATTCCTATGTGCCTTCCACTATGCGACGCTTTGATAACATCTGGAATTCTTGCCTGGGGAACAACAATAAGTGCTCGATGATTCTGGCCATCTTCACTTTCCCATATCCGATGCAAAAAAGCAGATATTAGCTTCAAACTGCTCCATTGTTCCCAATACGCTTGTCCGATGCAATTCTCTCTAATTATATCTCCTCTTCTTATATATCTCTTCTTTGAATCTTCTTCACCTGCCCATGAAAGGCAATGGTCGAGGAGTTACCTCTGCCTTACGAGGCTCCTTCTGCTCCATCTCCAAGATCTCCCTTCGTGCTAAAGCCACTATTGTGTCCAAAGATCAGAGGTAATTCTTTGCCGTTATAAGTCATAACCCTGTTTCTTACGTTGATGTGAATGTCTCTCTAAGCCAAGAAATCGACGCCAATGATGACTTCGTCGACAATATTCGCTTCCAAGGTGTGAAACGAAGCCACATTCCCAATCACAGCCTTAGATGTCACTTCTCTCAAGACTTGCTTGCTTTCACCAGTTACTGTCCACAACTTAGCTTTCTGCAATGGTCTCACCTTCCCGATGACCAAGTCACTCCGAATGATGGAATGTGATGCACCCGTATCTACAGCAAGCAAGCGCTCTTTCCCGTCCACGTAGCCTTCAACAGTAACATTAATCGCTTTCCGTCCGAGTTGTGACACAGATCTTATGGGGCATTCATCTTGCTCATCCTCTTTAGCTTTGCGTTTACGCCCACCCGAATTGCTTGGATTACTGGAGCTAGTGCCGCAATAACGTGCTATGTGACCAGCTTTCCCACACTTAAACTATTTGATGACACCGTCATTTTTCTGTTGCTTTCCACTCAATGCTCCCAGAATTGTGTCTACCCAGTCTGGCCGTTCTACTTCCACGCGGTTAGCTTTGTACGCCGGGTTTGGATTTTTCGTTCTCCGTGTACTCTACGGGTGCGTTCACATTTGGGAGATGGGCCAACCTTTCGATGTCCAATGCGAATTCCTGCAAAGCCTCATTTGGTTTCTCGAAGTGATTCTGTAGCTTTATTTGGTATTTCTGTTTCCTATGTTCACTACCATAGCATCTCTCAACTGCACCCATTAATGCTTCATAATTTTTTCGTTCGCAATCAGGAATCGTCTATAAGATTTCGGCTGCAGGTCCCTTCAACGCCACGAATAATGCAGCGACTTTGTCTTCCATGCCACAGTTGCTTACAGCTGCCATCTTGTCAAACTGTAGCTCAAATACCTTAAAAGGAACAGAACCATCCAACGATTCAATTGCAATTCCTGGATACGACCTCTCAAAGCTTCCACCTCAGCCTCAATTTTATCTTGAAATTGTGCAATTTTTGCATCTTGAACTTCTTTTTTGACGTAACCCTTTTCTCCTGTCCTTCCAACTGCGAAGACATTTGTGCCACCTGCATGGATATACGCTCCTCTTGTGCTTACCATTTTGACGACACTCCCGTCTCCTGCTCTTCCATCAGAGAAGTAATATCTGTCTCCTATTCTTCCAGTTGAGCTGAAATGTGTGTTTTCTGTTCTTATAGTTGAGCTGGAATATGAGATACCATGTGTGTTTTCTGTTCTTCCAGCTGAGATGCCATTCGAGATGTAATACATGCGCGTCTCTTGTTCTTCTATTTTAGTCGACATCTGAGTTAACCAGAAGTTTCTTGGTTGTTCCCACTTCATGTTATTTATTGACATCTCTTTGCATCGTATTCGCAAACACTCGCTCGATCTCTCTTCCTCTTGCTTGGTACATGCTTGCATGCATAAGCGTGGCCATCGTTATCTCTGTTGTGTTTAACTAGTGGTGGAAGTGTTATTGAGTTAGGGATGGTACATGCTTGGGAATATTCGCCACAATACGTGCATGTGCACCTTAAACTAAAATCATATATATTATTTCTGTGACGTCTTTTTAGTTAGTTCCTAATTTTCTGCTCTCATTTGCAACCAATATTAATAAATAAGGTATCGTTTTAAAGGTAGGGGTTAGCTCTACATGCAAACCCATGTTTTAATTAGCGGAGTGCTTTTGTTTAAGCGTATTTTATAAAAATGAATTCTTTAAAATAAACGATTGTGGATGCACAAAAAAATCAATTTGTGCAACGCTATTGTGACTGTGACATTCATATGCCTTGCGACATCTACATTTGAATACTAAGAATGAACAATGCTAGAATAATTAAAGGCATTGCGAATATCACAGCGCTCAACCCACTGCGAGCGCGCCATCTACACTTGAACATTGCTAAGATAAGTGAATATGACTGCGTTCACATTGGGTCATAAACTCGAGTTAAAGGGACATTTTTTGAGTTAATTCATATTGATGTTGTCAATCAACTCAAGTTTATGGATCAATGTGAATGTAATACAGGGTGGCGCAAAAGTAATCCTCCTATCAGAAAATGCTATAAATTTTGCGATTGGCCCCTAAAGTCAGTTCTGTTTTGACATTTGTGTAGTAAACACATGCGAAATACACGTTAATAAACAATGTTACGCTACACTGCTCCCGAACGCGGAATATTGCTGACTATTTATTTCGGTCGGTGAAAAACGGTTACTGCGCAAAAGTAATCCTCCTATCAGAAAATGCTATAAATTGCGGAATATTGCTGACTATTTATTTGACCAATACGGGCCAAACGGTTACTGTGAATGGTGAGCGCTACAGAGCAATGATCAACGAGTTCTTTTTGCCGCAACTTGATGAATTGGGATTGGAAAACATGTGGTTCCAAAAGACGGTGCAACAGCACACACTGCACGTGCCACAACCGATATGCTGAACATCGGAAGCTTTCTTTTGCGCCACCTTGTATAAGTGGTGGAATTTCAAATAGCTGTTTGCGCATATTTGTATAATTTTTTGAGGTCTCACAAAAAGTGTAGCTTAAAATCTCTTTTTACAATTTGAGAAAAAGGTTTTAAAAATCCTGGACCTGGACTAATAAAAGGTTTCAAACCATTTTTTTTTTTTGCGCAAGGCGCGCACGGGTCCGCCTAGTAATCACAATTGCAAGAGCCTTTTTGTAGGTAGCACTAAAAAATAGAAAATTAAAAGATGATAAAAAAATTGTAAAGACTACGTTTGTATTTATGTCGCCAAAAAGCAACAGCAAAGTTGTTCTTAAACAAAGACATAGTATCTGTAAGCTTTAGTTTTGAAATTTTAATCATACCAACTGGGCCCCCCCTAGGCAGTAGTTTGGCAAACTCTCCGAGTGTATTCCTGCCATGCAAGGCTTCTCCACAAAAATTCATCTGCCAATTTGTAGGAAAAATTAGAAACAGCACACCACAAATTGGTATATAAGCTCGGCCTTTATCTCCTCGAAGGTTTATCGCGCTAAATATTTATTTATTTATTTAATTTTAATCAATTTATGAGATTTGAAAATATAGAGGTGGAGTGCACGTTCCAAACTAAGGTAATACATTTTTTGAAGCTCAAATAGAAGTTCAGCAATTGACAAAACATTTAAAGTTTATTAGTTGTATTCCACCGATAACCTTTTGTGATTCTAAAAATTTATTGCTTTAGTTTGGAAACGTGCACTCCATCTTTATATTTTCAAATCTCAGAAATTGATTACAAGTAGTATGACTAAAGTTTCAAAACTAAAACTCACAGATACCATGTCTTTGTTTAAGAAAAAATTTTAGTTTTCAAATTTGTATATCACCTTTTTTTATTCTCTTAAGCTGCGAAAATAAACGCTGTCCACGACAATTGGTAACCATTAAGCAAAGGAATATTCTTTTAGCAACTCCAACATTTTGAAAAGTTTCTTCTTATTTATCTGATTTTACTAGGTTATGTAAAGCTTAGATATTTGAACCCGTTGATTGCTTTACGGTTTTAAAATATTGGCTTAAATGAAAAAATTCTGTTTGGAGTTCATATTCATTAATATCGATCCCATGCGCAAAGAGACGTAAGAGCCATTATTTTCGATTTAAGCTTTTTCATGAAAATCAATCACTTATTATCACACACATAACCTACCAAAGTTTCGTAGCTGTGTAACGTACCGTTATGAATTTAGAGCAAAACCAATTTAGTTGTAAGTACTGCATGTGTTTTTAATGATAAAATATCTTTCATTGAGAAAAGCTGTTAAAATGGTAAGATTCGGTATATATACTCACTGTATCATTCTAATAAGGATTTTTTTTATAAATTGTGGAATTTGGACGTAACCACATATGTATGAACAAATTTTCAAATTTCGAGTGATAATAACTTTAAAACTATTCATGCTAGAATAATGAAACTTGGTACAAGCCATACTATTGTTGGGAAAAGTACACCCACTGAAAATAAGTTCAATCGCTTTTCGCCCACGGCCACATAAAAGTTTACTGAAAAATAGGCAGAGCATGCCATATCTCATTGACTTATGCAGATATAATGCGAAAATTGGCCTTTTATCTTATTATTTTGTTCTGCAAAATTTTGGAAAATGGGCGTGACACGGCCCAAATATTATTGAACAAATAGTAACTGCACAATCAATTTAATGATGAACCTTGGTACTAAACATATCATTGTCACTGGTTATAGTGAAAATAAGCTAAATCGTATTTCGACCACACCAATTTTCATAAACGTTTACTGAAAAGGAGATAGATAGAAATACAGAATATGCAAAATCTTTGGCAATATCAATTTTAGTTGAGGTAATTGTTGGAGCAGTGCATGTCATCCCATACCATCGCTGAGCAAATCGTTGAAATTTTTTGTCTAATATCGATTAACAGATATAAATTTTTTTATGTTGGTATACTATTTCCAAAATGCTAAAATAAGCAAGAAATATATTAATTTGTGAAATTCGTGTAATAACCACCTTAAATAAGTTATATTATATTTCCTACACCACACTGTATATCTGTGCGAAAATTCAAGAAAGTAAAAATAGTAAAAACGATTCCCTCTTTGATATAATGTCTGTTTGTGAACCGATATCGGACATTTCGAAAAACATATAAAAGGAGATTTACTTACTTACTAACTTAAGTGGAGCGTAGCCCTTTGAACGGGTTTGGCCGTCCAATATAGCGGGTTTTCTTTAGCAGCCGTTTTTATTTTTTTTATTTTTTTATTTTATTTTTATTTCAGTAATTAATTATTAATTATAATCAATTACAAAGGTAGTCTACGTAATAAATACTTACAGACTACGTGGAATACATACAGTTACAAAGAATCTATACAAAGCAGAATTTATTATAAAAATATATTAGCGATTACAGATTTAAACACATGTTTAGTTAAAGAAAAATCAATGGCTAGAGAATTTGAAAGGAAGTTAAATTCCGACAACGCTCTAAATATGGGAGTTTTTCAAAACGGGGTCGCCCCTCGGCAGTGGTTTGGCAAACTCTCCGAGTGTATTTCTGCCATGACAGGCTTCTCAGCAAAAATTCGTCTCCTTTGTAGATGCCGTTCGGAGTCGGCAAAAAACTGTAGGTCCCACCAATTTGTAGGGAAAATTCAAATCGGCACACCACAAATTGGAAGAGAAGCTTGGCGCAAAAATTTCTTAGGAGGTTTATGATGATATACCTGTTGAAGACATGATTGAATTTTCCGACTAGTCTGGCACGCCTGGCCAGTGCTGCCAAGCGCAGGGAGGAGAGCGCAGCTGGGCAAGCCAACCGCCACCGCTCATAAGCAACACAAATGAATAGTTAGTGATAAACTAACTGCTCATATCGACCGATCTTTAATCCGCTGATTCCGTTTATTTTGGCTCTCCTCCGCCGCCGTCGCGCCCTATCATTTTTATACATAGAATTAAATAAAAATAGTGAAATTAAGAAGTGAAAAAAATATCTACTTTTATGCTTGTGGATTTATTTAAAACTTATAGTGAAATAAAACTAACGATTCCAACTAAACATTAAAAACAAAAAAAAAGGTGTTAAACATTAAATTAAAAGGTGAAAAGAATAAACATGGTCCTTCGCTGCTAAACAGCGACCAGCGACACAAAAAGAACAAAAATATAAGTATATATATATAACAAATAAATTAAAATAAAATTTTATTTAATTAAAAGCAAAAACAATTACAAAAAAAAACGCGAATCGGGACGGACACAAAAAAAAAAAAAAGAGCTGTGAACTGGTGTAATAGAAGTGTACATAAAAATTAAATAAATACATAAAACCTACAAATATACATAAAGAACACTACATAAAAAATTTTAAAGTATTAAAAGGCAAAACTATAGCACAACTAAAATTTTTGGGAAAAGTGTTTTTATTAAAATCAAATACACATAAAACAACAAATTAAAACACTACCACAACAGAAGGAAGACACCTGCAACAAGAAACACACAGCAAAAGAACAACAACAAGAAAACAGCAGCGGCAAGACTCATCACCCACAGTGCTAACGAAAAGCGACTATGTCGGAGTAAGTATTTTCTTAGCCACAATATATACATATATATACACCCTCCGATTAACGAGACGGACCCTGAGTCAGAGCCAAACCATTAAGCCTTAACGGCACAAATATTTGCCTCTGTACGTCAATACATATATATGTATACCCACGGGTAAAGTACAGTCCCAAGCATTGCTGAAATTATTGCCAAACGGCAAAGTAAATTTCCGCCAAACGAGAATCTCACTTCCCGGTTTACATAGATGTAAATGTAAAGAAAATAATAAGTTCGTTGTCTCATCAAAGACCCGATGCCCTTTTAACAAACAAAAAAAAAAAAACCCATTGTATATAATATACTTATATGTATGTACCCCATATACAAAGCTTCTATCCAGCGTCAATTTCACCGCTGCCCTTTTTCAACCCATCCAAACATACATATATTACATACATATATACGAAGTACTGGTAAGAAGTACAATTTCTAATCTACCCATAACAACGAACTTTGGTAATTCTCTTTTAACATTTATTTTACCGGTGCAGTCAAAAATTAGTATTTGCATATCAATATACATATGTGCAAACATACATACCCATAACACCCACACAACTTGTATATTTCTCTGCATAAGCCAAAAACCCACCCTCAACAAAGTAAGTGCATGACCATATGCAACAACCCAACAGAAAACGATAGAGCAGCACCAACATAATATCATCGGTCACATATTGGCATACATTTACTTTGTCACAAATCAAGTGCATATTAGCACTGTTATCACAAAAAAAGGCATTGTTGTTACACCACGGTTGGCACCGGCAATATATTTTATACATACATACATATATATACAAATATTGATATACCAAACTACTTGTGCTCAGACGCGCTGAGACAAGTATATATATATATATATATAAGGTAACCCAACGAACAAAAGACTGGTCCCCTGGAAAAAAAAATAACCCAGAGAACATTTTTCCAGAAAACACTTTTTACAAGTAGCTAATAAAAAGCCCCTTTTTATAATTTTGAATTAATTAATTAATTATAATGTTAAAAGCGGCAGACGACAGCCCTAAACTAACATCTGCAGACCAATGCCTGCAGGAATTTATATATGACGGTAACCAGTTAGAGGTTTACTGTTCAAAATGGTCTCCCTCCCAAGCAACAGATTTATCAGAGTGTATGCTTAAGGTCAAACTAGAAGATCTAGAGAAAATATGGGCAAAGGTGCTAGGATCCCATAGAGTAGTAAGCTTATCCGCTAATTACACAGAGGTAAGCGGTTCGGTCGAACAAAAATTCGCAAAATGCATGGGAACTTACCAAACATGCAAATCTGAAATTTTAGAAGCATTACAGCTTTTTAACACTCCTAGCGCCAGACAAGAAGCAATATCCATGCGCCCAATAAATTAATTTAATTCAAATGGGTTTTATCTTAAGGTACCACCGTGCGACACCGAAGTCTTTCACGGTGGGTACGAAGACTGGCCGTCCTTTAGGGATATGTTCACGGCAGTCTATAAAAACCACCCTAAATTATCACCCGCTCAAAAATTATACCATTTGCGCCTGAAGACAAAAGGACAGGCGGGACTCATGGTCAAACAATACCCTCTGAGCGACGATAACTTCGAGCTGGCCTGGGAAGCATTAAGGTCGAGATACGAAAATAAAAGGATACTCGTCGACAATCAACTGAAGACGTTGTTCAACTTACCCACAATCTACACGGAAAACGGAGAGCAAATACAGAAAATGCAGACCACCATAAATAATTGCATGTCAACCCTCAACACGCAAGGAATACCGACGACGGACTGGGACCCAATCCTCGTATACCTGTGCTCATCAAAGCTGCCAAGCGAAAGCCTCTCGCTTTGGGAACAATCCCTCAGCTCCCGGAAGGAACTCCCACTGTGGGATGATATGAATAAATTTTTGACCAGCAGATACGAGGTAGTAGAAAGATTAAGTACTTATAGACCAGGCAAGCCGAAACCCCAATTTTCGAGTTTTACACCAAGAGCGGTGCATCAAAACTCGACCCAACCCAGTAATAACAGAACCCATGCGTATCGCACGGAGTTCAACAAAACGGCTTCGTGTAGATTATGCAACCAATACCACGCAGTAAAATCTTGCGTTAGGCTTAGGAATTTATCGGTATCATACCGAATCAAATTTGTGAGGGAAAACAGTTATTATGAAAACTGTTTATCAACGTCACACCTCAAGAGTGAGTGTAAGAGTAGTTTTTCGTGCGTCTATTGCCAAAACCGACATCATTCGTTACTGCATTTGCAGCCCAAACCCCATCAAGCACAACCAAACCCCAGAGCTCTAAATGCCCCAGCCGGCGCCCCTAGGAGAACGGACAGCGAGCAGCCCACAACATCAAAAGCTGCCGCAAGAGCCTCCTCCTCCCAACAGTCTCAGGAAAAAAACCCGGTTTCTACTCACTTTCGAGTAACCAAGGAACCACCCTACTCCCAACAGCAATTGTACCAGTATACTTTGCTGGCGAATTTTATCAAATGCGTGCCCTAATAGACCAAGGGTCTCAAAGGACGTTTGTATCATCGCGTATACAAAAACTTCTTGGTATACCCACAAAGGAGTCTCTGCACCAAATATCTGGAATGGGTGGAATGGTGGTGAAAAATGCCAATAAAGTCTGCCAAATAACGTTTTGTTCGGCAGATTTAACCCAAAAGATAGACGCACAAGCAATCATTTTGCCGAAACTAACTCACTTCTTGCCCACAGTCAGAGTTTCAAGCGTTGAGCTCGAAGAACTGTCTAATCTACCGTTAGCCGACCCACAATATTCAATACCATCGAAAATCGATGTAGTAATCGGCAGCGATATCACCCCGCAAATCCTTACCGAAGGGCTCCAACATAATGTTAGCGGAACATTACTCGCCCAGAACACAATATTCGGATGGATATTAAGCGGCCCAGTAGCTGAACGAATATCGACGTTCAGTACCCATGTCACGGAATACACCGATGACCCCCTCAACCAACTGTTAAGACAATTCTGGGAACAGGAAGAAGTTCACCAGACCCAACCCCGATCTGCAGACGATGAATACTGCGAAGCATTGTACAGAACAACCACGATCCGAGAAGAAGATGGACGCTACCGAGTCAAATTGCCTTTTAAGACGGAATTCCCGGAAAACCTCGCACTCGGCCACTCGCGACCAGCAGCACAACAGCAGTATATTAGCATCGAGCGCACCCTGGAAAGAAAACTCGAGTTAAGAGACAAGTATTTTGAAGTCCTTAACGAGTATATAACCATGGATCACATGGAACCCGCCTCCCATCAAGAGATAGTTGAACAAGGGAAATACTTATCGTTTTATTTACCCCATCATGCTGTCATAAAACCCGACAGCAAAACCACTAAAGTGCGAGTCGTGTTCAATGCATCGAAAATGTCACATTCAGGCAACTCATTGAACGACGTTCTGCACACAGGCCCCATATTACAAAACGACTTAATGCTCGTCATACTTATATGGCGACTTTACAAGTTTGTTTTTAACGGCGATATTGAGAAGATGTATCCCCAATTACTCGTCTATAACGAAGACAAAGATTTTCAGCGAATCGTTTTTCGCAAACACCCAACTCTGCCGATACAAGATTTTCGACTGAAGACAGTCACATTTGGGGTAAACTGCGCGCCATATTTGGCAATTCGAACCCTACACCAACTCGCCCACGACTGTCAAAAGGAATATCCGCTCGCGAAAAACATACTCCTTCATGAAACATATGTCGATGATATTTTGTCTGGCGGTCATACAATACAGTCCACTTTAACGTCGATGACCCAAGTTATCGTGAGGGAAAACAGTTATTGTGAAAACTGTTTATCAACGTCACACCTCAAGAGTGAGTGTAAGAGTAGTTTTTCGTGCGTCTATTGCCAAAACCGACATCATTCGTTACTGCATTTGCAGCCCAAACCCCATCAAGCACAACCAAACCCCAGAGCTCTAAATGCCCAAGCCGGCGCCCCTAGGAGAACGGACAGCGAGCAGCCCACAACATCAAAAGCTGCCGCAAGAGCCTCCTCCTCCCAACAGTCTCAGGAAAAAAACCCGGTTTCTACTCACTTTTCGAGTAACCAAGGAACCACCCTACTCCCAACAGCAATTGTACCAGTATACTTTGCTGGCGAATTTTATCAAATGCGTGCCCTAATAGACCAAGGGTCTCAAAGGACGTTTGTATCATCGCGTATACAAAAACTTCTTGGTATACCCACAAAGGAGTCTCTGCACCAAATATCTGGAATGGGTGGAATGGTGGTGAAAAATGCCAATAAAGTCTGCCAAATAACGTTTTGTTCGGCAGATTTAACCCAAAAGATAGACGCACAAGCAATCATTTTGCCGAAACTAACTCACTTCTTGCCCACAGTCAGAGTTTCAAGCGTTGAGCTCGAAGAACTGTCTAATCTACCGTTAGCCGACCCACAATATTCAATACCATCGAAAATCGATGTAGTAATCGGCAGCGATATCACCCCGCAAATCCTTACCGAAGGGCTCCAACATAATGTTAGCGGAACATTACTCGCCCAGAACACAATATTCGGATGGATATTAAGCGGCCCAGTAGCTGAACGAATATCGACGTTCAGTACCCATGTCACGGAATACACCGATGACCCCCTCAACCAACTGTTAAGACAATTCTGGGAACAGGAAGAAGTTCACCAGACCCAACCCCGATCTGCAGACGATGAATACTGCGAAGCATTGTACAGAACAACCACGATCCGAGAAGAAGATGGACGCTACCGAGTCAAATTGCCTTTTAAGACAAAAACATACTCCTTCATGAAACATATGTCGATGATATTTTGTCTGGCGGTCATACAATACAGTCCACTTTAACGTCGATGACCCAAGTTATCGAAGCCCTAAAATCGGCAGGGTTCCCGGTGAGAAAGATGTCGGCAAATCACCCTGAAATTTTAAAACCCATTCCTGACCCTGATTTGCTAGATGTTGACTTTCTCAAATTCCACGACTCGAGTTCCACAAAAACCCTTGGAATTCAGTGGAACGCGCTGACAGATACGTTCACATATTCGTATGACCCATTGTCAGCAGAAAAAACGAGAACAAAACGACAGATTTTGTCAGCAGTTGCCAAACTGTTTGACCCCGCAGGATGGCTATCGCCAATAATGATCCTTGCAAAGATGCTATTACAACAACTCTGGATGGAAGGAACGGATTGGGACGAAGCCGTTAAACCCGGGGCCCTCCAAAAATGGACGATATTTTACGAAAACCTGCCCCACATCAAAGATATTAAAATCCCCCGGTGGGTACAGTATTCCCCCGATAAACACATCCAACTACATGGATTTTCAGATGCTTCGGAGAAAGCATTTTGTGCCTGTCTATATTTACGGGTACAAACCCATGAAAATAGTTTTTCATCCCATTTGCTAGCTGCCAAAAGCAAGGTAGCACCCCTTCCAACCGCGAGTCTTCCACGGTTAGAACTCTGTGGAGCAGTTTTACTCTCCAAATTAGTGAAACAGCTTCGAAGTGAGCTGAATCTACCCTCACATGAACTCATACTTTGGTGCGACTCCGCCATCGTGTTAGCCTGGCTAGAAAAGCCACCCCATACCTGGAAAACGTGTGTCGCCAACAGGACATCGGAAATATTGGAAAATGTTGACAACGCTAGTTGGAGACACGTTTCCAGCAACGATAACCCAGCGGATTTGGGTACTCGAGGCTGCAAGCCTCAAGACTTAGTAGACTGTCCATTATGGTGGGAAGGACCAAATTGGCTGATCAGACCATGAACGTCGTGGCCAAAAGAGGCTTCTCACCACCCAACGCCCCCCGAACAACGACACGTAGAGGCATTCCACACCCTGGAGGAAGACAAAGTTGACATACTAGATCGGTTTTCATCGTTTTCCCGAGCCCTTAGAGTCGTGGCCTATGTGTTGCGGTTTATCCGAGGAGCGAGGAAACTTAAGGTTCCAGCCACAGTCCACCTCACCCTAGAAAAAGTGAAGGATGCGAAGGAGAAAATCATCATCCAAACCCAACAAAACTATTATGGAGGCATCATAGCTACGCTTCAAGCGTCGAAGCCCCTAAACAAAAAGAGCACCCTTTTGACTTTAAACCCGATGTTGGATAAGTTAGGAATACTAAGAGTAAATGGTAGACTTGCCCATGCCGCATTGAGCTACAATGAACGGCACCCAATTATCATACCCGAAGACTCGAGATTTTGCTCTCTCCTGTTGGACTTCCTTCATGCGAACTTCCTTCATGCAGAAAAACAGCTCATGACCCGGATGGTACAGCAAGAGTACTTCATCCCCCGCTTAAAGCAGAAAGTGAAAAAATGCATTTTCCACTGCAAAACCTGCACCATCTACAAACAGCAGATGAGATCGCAGATAATGGCAGCCCTGCCACCCGAGAGATCAACATACTCGTTACCCTTTCACACGACAGGAGTAGACTTCGCTGGACCCTTTTTGGTAAAAACTTCCCCACTTCACCAAGCTTCGTACGTGAAGGCTTATGTCTGCGTATTTGTATGTTTTTCTACAAAGGCGATTCATTTAGAGGTATGTTCGGATCTGAGCACGAATGCTTTCAACGCCGCCTTTGCCCGGTTTACAGGCCGCCGTGGCCTGCCAAATCAGATCCTCTCCGACAATGGGAAAACCTTCGTCGGCGCCCAACGCAGTTTTCAGCGGGAGGTCGCCCAGTTCCTTAAGGAAGCAGCCACCGATGTTGCAGAAAAATACGCTACTCACGGATTCTCATGGAAGTTCATCCCACCATACGCTCCCCACATGGGTGGTCTATGGGAAGCGGCCGTGAAAAGTTTTAAAACGCACTTTACTAAAGTAGCGGGAAATCAAAAATTCTCGTTTGAAGAGCTTACGACACTTTTAGTAAGAATAGAGGCGGTTCTTAACTCCCGGCCGCTCTCTCCCATGTCTGACGATCCAATGGATCCCCAAGTTTTAACCCCAGGGCATTTCCTACGTGGTGCACCACTTTTATCGTTACCGGAGCCAACCGCGGAGCATCTAACTTTGGTGAACAAATGGCAGAAACTCAAAGTACTCCATCATCAATTCAGCTCCAGATGGAAAAATGAGTATCTCAAGGAGTTACATAAACGCTATAAATGGAAATGCCCACAACGCAATATTGAAGTCGGAGACTTAGTCGTTGTAAAGGATGATTTACTACCCCCGAATGAGTGGCGTCTAGGACGCGTACTCACACTACACCCTGGATCGGATAAAAATGTTCGTGTCGTTGAAATAAAAACCCAAACCGGAATAATCACCCGAAATATTGCCAAACTGTGCGTGTTGCCAACTGCCTAAATTTTGCCAACCCATCGCGCCCTGCCTCTAGAATGATCTTATGCAGTGCCCTTTAACCATCTTTCAGGATAAAGAAGATACCCTCAATAACATATTGTTATCCAACCCGTCTTTCTTATCTTTTCTTTCCACGAACCGCAGAACAGCAGAGGTGCACAAGTGTCGATTGTGCGGCCAGCGATGTGTGTTGCGGCAGTGCCGAGCGTTTCTCGCTATGCAGCCAGAGGAACGATACGAGTGCGCAAAAACCCACCGGTACTGCCTCAACTGTCTCGCTGTGTCGCACACCACCGGGGCATACGACTCCCAGTCCAGCTGCAGAAAATGCTCGCTTGGGCACCACACCCTTCTACACCGAGCTCGGAGCTCAGACACCAATCCCCGGCGCCCCGAGCGCGCCATCCGACGCTCACTCACACAACCTCGCCAAAGAGCCATGCAAAGCCGGTCGGCACGACAGCGTCAGGAGAAGCTACGACGTTTAGTGTCGGAGGCACGGTCGGCCTTGGACAAAGTAGACGCAGCTCTACACGACACACCACATCGGGCGGGGGGGGAGCGCACGTCTGGCACGCCTGGCCAGTGCTGCCAAGCGCAGGGAGGAGAGCGCAGCTGGGCAAGCCAACCGCCACCGCTCATAAGCAACACAAATGAATAGTTAGTGATAAACTAACTGCTCATATCGACCGATCTTTAATCCGCTGATTCCGTTTATTTTGGCTCTCCTCCGCCGCCGTCGCGCCCTATCATTTTTATACATAGAATTAAATAAAAATAGTGAAATTAAGAAGTGAAAAAAATATCTACTTTTTTGCTTGTGGATTTATTTAAAACTTATAGTGAAATAAAACTAACGATTCCAACTAAACATTGAAAACGAAAAAAAAGGTGTTAAACATTAAATTAAAAGGTGAAAAGAATAAACAATACCTGTTGTATATCCCGCCATAGAGATAGAGATAGAGGCATAGATGGTTCGGGCACAATTCTAATAAAATATATCAGTATTACGGAAAACAGATTCTCTCGAGGAGGCATGGGGCATCTATAGAACCATTGATAATTTCATAGACAAAAGTGAGCGAAAGAATGGATCTTCTGCACTGCAGTGATTGGAGACTAATAAGAGCACACCTGGATGCATATGAGGGCATCGGATCCGAAAAGTTAAATGAACGAAGCGCGAAGCGAACAAAGATTTTTTGCACTCGTTCCAGCCTCCTAATATGGCCCTCATGATACGGTATCCAAATAAAGCAGGCGTACTCTAGTTTAGAACGAACGAGCGAAGTGAACAGTAACTTAAGAGTATATGGATCAGTGAAGTCTGATCCAAAACGGCGTATAAAGGCCAGAACTGAGCAGGATTTAGCAATTGTAGAGTTTAAATGAGTAGTAAACGTAAATTTTGAATCGAAAACTAGCCCTAAGTCCTTAATTTCGTTGAAAGGCGGGAGCCACCAATTAAATAAGATGTACATTCAGCGGCAGGTTATTAGAATTACACCAGGTAGCGAGGTTATTTAGATCGGATTGAATTTTGCCTGAGTCTGAGGGATATGAGATCGTTGAGGAGATCTTTAAATCATCAGCATATAGCAGAAAGTTGGAGTGTTGGAAACAAGCCGAGATGTCATTTATAAATAATTTGTACTGACTATAATTTATGGGTGCGTTATTGACATAACTTTTCAGAGATTCGTGAAGTTTTGCTACAACGTCTATTGCTATAGTGGTATTCAGTGAACTTTGACTTGTTTTAATTATTCCAAAAAGATCAAATTCATATTTCCGTTAGAAGAGCAGTCTCAAGATTTTCAATTTTTTTGTTAGGCCCACATATATGTGCATACGTACACTCAATTCGTTGCTGTAGCAACAGTGCTCGTGTTGGCGAAGCCAAAGTAATCCAATTCAAAGAATGCTGTTATAATTTTTCATGTTTTGGGTTTTTGTTGGGATCCCATAAGAGCCTAACAACGCTTTACGATGGCTTAAATTTTTCCACCGTAAACATAAAAATTACTTAACCTTAAGAATAACTTTGAGAGATTCATTTTCAGCTGTACCTTTTTTTGTGTAATGTGCCTGACAAAAATGTTTTGAAAATAGATGTGAGGAAATTTATCGCTCCTTCGAGGCCCCTGAGGATGGGGGCACGGGCCCTGGGCACTGTCCCTTGTTCCCTTGTGATAAAGACGGCACTGGGGATGAGTCGCAAGGGAGGATGCGAATAATGCCTGTTCTGATCACTTTGTATGGGTTGAACTATTCAGTTCATTTGTATTCATTTATACCCGAACGGGTACGAAAAGACTAATCCACTTTCTACCAAAACGGGTACTTTTAGCTCCTATAAGTATGCTACAAAAACTGAAATTGACTTACACCCCTTTGCTACACTAATAAAAATTTACTTATGTATATTGAATTATAGCCAACTGTAGACTTAAGGGATTAATCGCGGATCGGTCTCTTTAAAGATTAGTCACACCCTTTTTTGGAAGGGATTTTCAATACAAAACACCCCAAAAGAAATTGAGATTATAAAGTGAAAACCGTCTTATATTATCCATGTCAATACTTATGTTTGATACCCTTAAAAGTATTCTTTGCCTACCTTGGTCCACATGTTGATATATATCTCAGAAACTGTTTAATACATAGTAATAGAGGTTACCCCATATTAAAGCGCATGTCAATAGGTTTGTTTGATATTCATAATGTAAAACACCTACCTGCGTCCTCATTTCGGTCAGGCCGATGATGAATTCTCAAACCCTCTTGAAGAAGGAGCTCATTGACATATGGATACAAAGTCATTTGCTCTATTTTTTTTTTGTTATAGAATTCTCGTACGCTATTCCTGTTCTCTCATTTCTGCCTCTATTTTTTCCTTCCCTTTTTAACTCGTAGTGTTCACACACACTCCTCGTTGCATTCGCTCTCAGGGTGGCCTTGTAGTCCAGTTGTGTGTTTGCGTTCGCCGGAATCCAATTACTTCTTCGGCTGTCTAATGTTTTTGTCATTTGTATATGACACATTTAACGTATGACAACCAATATAACGTGTAAACGCAGCTTAAACTTTCCTTTAAACAAGTCAGGAAAATGCACATACGAAATAGAAAAGTTTCTATTTTCTATATTATATAAATTTCTATCATTTGTTGATTTGAATAATTTTGATTTATTTATTTATTGTGTAGAAAGAAGCAAATAAATTGATTGTTGGAGTATTAACAGTAGTGGCAGGTCATGTGAAAAAACATATAGTGTAAAAGGCATTTAAACTTCTCTGATGAAGAAGTCTGGCGGCTTCCGGAATGGATCTATAAGAAAAGCTATACCGGTTGCCTCTAAATTTTCTACATCCGTTTTGATACTAATAATTCAAAAAATAAATATTAAAAAAATTAACAATAATAGTTTTGACAGGCCGTAAAAACAACAACTCCTTTGCATTGTTGGTAAAAAAAAAAAAAAACTGATTAGAACAAATCGAATTGTGTCAAAACTTTACACTGCGAACAAAAACCCATCGTGGACAGTGATCAATACCGCCATATGGCGCTGCATGCTCTTATTAATATTAGTATTCCTTATTCCTATTTACTCTCTATATAATTTTATCTCTACCTTTTCCCTTCCCTCCACCTCATTCCTATCTGGATGCCAGTAGCTAGTGAAGTATAGCCCTCTATGTACATATCAAGTGCTTGATATAAAGGGTGTTTTTTTTAGGGGTATAGAACTTCGAATTGAAATAAAACACAAGAAAATCGTTTTAAGGTCCATCAATTTGGCTTTATTGGAATGATAATTTTATGCCATTAATGTTTAAATATGATTTCGGGCATGTGGCCGCCGCGGCTGGCTCGAATAAAGCTAATTCTACAGGTCCAATTTTCAACCACTTTTTCAAGCATATGGGGCCGTATGTCGGCAATAACGCCACGAATGTTGGCTTCCAATTCCCCTAACGTTTCTGGTTTGTTGGTGTAGACGAGCGACTTCACATATCCCCAAAGAAAATAATCCAATGGTGTCAAATCACACGACCTTGGTGGCCAATTGACAGGTCTATTCCGCGAAATTATGCGCTCATCGAATGTTTCCTTCAATAAATCGATTGTGACGTGCGCTGTGTGGCATGTAGCGCCGTCTTGTTGGAACCACAACTCATCCACATTCATGCCATCCAATTCGGGAACAAAATAGTCGGTTATCATGGCTCTATACCGGTCTCCATTAACGGTAGCTGCCTCTCCAGCATTATTGCGGAAGAAGTATGGCCCAATGACTCCACCAGCCCATAGAGCACACCAAACAGTCAGTTTTTGTGGATGTAATGGCGTTTCAAGGGTCTCATGTGGATTCTCTTCACTCCAAATGCGGCAATTTTGCTTGTTGACGTAGCCATTCAACCAAAAATGAGCCTCATCACTGAACAAAATTTTGCGATGAAAATCAGCATCGAAATCAATCTCATTTTCGGCCCATACACCAAAATCACGACGCATTGCATGGTCTCGCGGCTTTAATTCTTGCACAAGCTGGATCTTGTAAGGTCGCAAGCCAAGATCTTTGCGCAAAATCTTCCATAAAGTTGATGGACAAAGCTCCAATTGCTGTGCACGGTGGCGAATCGATTCATTCGGGTCCTCTTCAACACTTTGCTCTACAGCGGCAATTGTTTCTTCGGTGCGCACTGTTCGACGTCTCTGCGGATGCGTATTATCACATAGAGTAAACGTAGTGCGAAAACGATCCATGGTTAACCGAATTAATTGCTCTGATGGACGATTATGTCGACCATAAAATGGACGGAGCTCACGGTAAACTTCGCGAACTGAACCATTATTTTCGAAATAAATTTGCACGATTTGCAAGCGTTGTTCTTTTGTCAACCTGTTCATGATGAAATGGCAAACCAAACTGAACATAAATGAGATTAGAGTTGCCAGATTTGACCACAAAATGCCAGTTTTATCTCTATTCGAAAAACAAACCTGTAAAAAAAACACCCTATACATATATAAATACTTAAATAAGTTACGTGTATGGTACTGTTCAAAACAGTCCTTATTTTTTTGCCAAGCAAAGGGTATACTCTCGGCTGATCATCTGAATTTGTATTCCATTCATGAATTTAAGATTGCCAGATCAAGAAAGCGAAAAAACGCCTTGAAATTCCATTTATTTGATTTCATTTAAACCCTGCAATATTTAAGCATTTGATCACACAAATCAACTACTCCCATATATGAGTTATAGTTTTATATTACCGAAGGTACTACAAATTTCACCTCTCAACTTGACCTTTTCCAATTTTGAAGGAACTATAACGACTTTTTATTGCCACTAATCATTTCTCTATCCAAAGGAATTGTGGTATTCTGTTTGCTATTATTGTACCTGTTGCAGGATAAACAATTTGATATAGCGATTCCACGTGCGGTATTGTAATAAAAAACCTGTCAAAATAAATTTGGCAGCCTTTTTGTAAAATTTTTATAAGTCTCAAAAGCATGGATGGCCCATTTCCAGCACCGCAATCCACAAATGTGCCAGCTCCTTGAAACACTTCCAAATCTACTTCCATCCCTGTAAAAGTTGCACATACAAGATTTTTTAATAAAATAGGCCGCATTTTCGATCTGATTACTTATCGAGTAGCTTGTGATATCAGTTGTCAGGCTTGGTTTTTCTAAGTGCAAATAAAAGAATTTATTTCACTTTTCCGACCCAACGTTTCGCTAGACTTCCTAGCATCATCAGGGGTGATCTGTTTATTAAAAAACGTCAATAAGAACAACAATAACACTTATTACATGTCTACATACAGATATAAACAACGTGAAAAACATTTATATGTACATACGTGTAAACATAAAAACAGTACTTACATAATAGGTTTGCTTAAAATCTAAAAATTTAGTTAAAAATCAGTAGCATCCCTCTTTGGTATAATGGTTAGACTAAATCTTAATTATTTAATAATAAACATAAAAGATAAGCCGCTTCAATGTTTTGTGTGTCCTATTTTTTGTTTACAGGTCAGCTGAGTGTCCACTTGTTGTGATAAGGCTGTTGTGTTTCTCTTCTTATGTATGTCATTGTCGTGTTCTTTTAGCCGGACTCCCAATGCTCGTTTCGTAGTTCTTATGTATACCCTGTTGCAGCTTTCAGTTTCTTTTCCCTGACACGTTATTTCGTATATTACATTGTTTTGCTTTAGTTTTTCGATTGGGCTTTCGAGTGAATATATTAGTTAACGTGAAGTTGGATTTATATGCTAATGCTATATTTTGGATATTATTGGTTATAGCTCGTTCTATTATTTGTAGATCAGGTGGACCCGAGAAGTTTGAGCTTCAGTACCCGCATCATCTTTATGTGTACTTTCATCGCTTTGGTCTGTACTAGTGTTTGCGTTAAAAGGTGTCCAAGTTTCATCTACATCAACATCATCACTGAAGTCTATATTAGGTTGATATAATATATCTAGAACGGCTTCAATGCCATTCCTGTTGCCCAAATCGAAAAATCGTTCTAGAAAATTTGAAGATAACACGTTTGTGAGCATGCAAGGAAGTTTTAGTTTGTGCCTGAATAACACAATAGTGATATCTGTTTTTCACTGCCTCAAATCAATAATTACTATCCTCAAAAATTATTTAAATTATTCCAATCACAATAAAAATTTTATGATAACATTAATCACTATCATAATTAAAAATTTTCATAGGCATAGGACGCATGTCTAAGCTTGCTTAATGACGCTTTGCTGGAAATCTGCTATTTTTCTTTCATATGTTTTTATTGTATTGAAGTTCTCACATCACTGCTTGCCGGTTAACACGTGAGAAATAATTTTTTAATATAATAAAGGGTATTTAAAGCAAGATATCACAATAGATATAGCTAGGTCTGAAAGGTATGGAGTCACTTTGAGGACAATATCTCCCAAAAAAATAGAGATTATAAAGCGAAAACCGTACTATAATCACCACGTCCATACTTTATGTTTGATACCCCTAAAACTATTCTTTGTCTACCCTGCTCCACATGTTGGGATATATGTATTTCAGAAACGGTTTAGTACATAGAAGTAGAAATTTGAAATGGGCCACTTTTTTGCGAAGTTCGACTTTCTTTCTAAAACTTGTTTGTATAGTTTCCAACAACAAATAAAAAATACTTTTGGGTCAGTTTTTCGAAATTCTATTTATTTTCAAAGTTATAGCTATAAACCTGATTTCGAAGCTTCCTAGCTTTTGCCAATTTTCCCGAGATGTATCAGTCCGATTTTACTCATTTTTGAAATACATATATGTACAAGATGTTACCCAATTTAATTTTACTACTATTATATTGAACACAACTGTACATATTTTACTTACAACCATTAAACAAAAATACGTATCTCACAATTTTTGAAAGTTATAGCTATAAACATATATTTTCGAAGTTCCAAAGTTTTTTAATTTCTCGGAATTCTTTTCTTTTTTCTTTAAATGGTCATCTAACCGCCTGGGCGATTTTGACCGTCCAACATAGCTCGCTAGTCGTTTCTTCGTTGCGCCAACTGGCGCCAATTGGAAACACCGCGGGATCGCAAATCGGTCTCACTTGGTCCTTCCATCGGAGTGGTGGTCTCCCTCGGCGCGGTTGTTAAGGCCAATGATATCAATATCGTCAGCATATGCCAACAGTTGCACGCTTTTTCTCGGGATTGCCCAATCCGATTTTCATAGTTTTTTGAAATATAAATACAAGATGGTATCCTATTTCAAACTGCATTACTTATTCTGGCATATTTTTTTTTTTTTTAAATTCGCAAATTTTTAAATATTTTTTACTTCTTCATCACTTTCAGATCTCGCTTGAGTATAATTTTTTTGGCCATTCCATTACACATTTTTAGCAGAAATAAAAAATTGGGGCCAGGCAATGGGAAGAAGTCGCAAATATTTCAAAATTTTGCGGATAAAATTAGAAAAATCGGACTGGTCAATCCCGAGAAATTAAACAAAAACTTTGGAACTTCGAAAATATATGTTTATAGCTATAACTTAGAAAATAATTCGACCTTCGAAAAATTGTGAGATACGTATTTTTGTTTAATCGTTGTGAGTAAAATATGTACAGTTATGTTCAATATAATAGTAGTAAACTTAAATTGGATATCGTTCGACGAAATAAAAAAGCTGTGTTTTTAATAATTTTCAGTTTAATTAACTTTCCTGAACTTTGTGTAAACTTTGAAATTTCCTTTTATGTGGTTTCTGTTATGAAATTCACTATGTTGTAAATTAAAATTATAAAATTTCACTACTATTATATTGAACACAGCTGTATATTACCTTTGAATAAATTTTAGGTGGCGCACTTCACAAATTTCTACCCATGTAAGAGCTCATGTCAACAGTTTTCTTTGATGCTCACACACTTTGATGATACGCTCAAGAATCTTATAAATATGAGATTTTCAATGTAGGTCTATGGAGTCGTATATATAGTTTTGGATAAGTTGGCTGCGCGATTCCCCCAATCTATGTATATAAATTTACCATTCGTATAAACTCGAAATTGTTTCTGCTTATATTAATAATATTTGGATATACATATATCATGACCCCAGGCAATACGTAATGACTAAGAGTCTATTTGGTACTATTGAATGATATTTGAATAAATATACATATCAGCATATAGAGATCATATATATAGCGACATAGAAATGGAAAAGGGACAATAAGAAAATAAAAATAGAAAGATAAAGATGAATAGAAAGGAGAAGAAAAAGTGGGAGAAGAAAAGCAATAGGAAGAGTGAAGGGGATATGTAGACGTGGTGGTGGGGGAAAATTAAGAGGGTTAAGAAGATGCAGCGGATATGGGGAGGACGAGTAAAAGGAGGAGCCGTCATTCAGGCACCACCTGTTGCCAAAGAGGTAAGCGAACTTGCGAGAGAAACAAGAGTCACACTGGCCGATCTGGATACTGTAACAGATTTAACTCTTACCAATCCATACTGAACCCCGACATGCCGAATATTTGGCCAGGATGTGGTATGCCCCCCATGATACCAACAATCTGTTCACCTGATCGGCGGATTAGACTCTTTCAGCACCACTTCTCCAACCTAACTTTAATTGAATGATTTTTAATGTCGTTGTTGTAGCGATTAAAAGTTTTATTCGTGAACAACATTAAGTAACACAGTTTGCAGTTATTTTGACGTGGTATTGGAGATGGATCGATAGCAAATAATATCTGTCCAAACCATTTGCAAATGGGTTCATGAATATAAAAGTTACAGCAATTTTGAAACTGTTATGTTTCCATGTAGTACTTGATTCGGCCATAAGTTCTGTTACAATTTGAAAATAATTTAGAAAATTGATGAAGGGGTTTTAGACTTTATTGCAGTTGGTTTTTATTGATTGAATGTTAATGTTATTTGTCACAAGAAAAATTATTCAAAATGATCGGTGCTATAGGCGACGCTGCCGCAACTAGTGCATGTGCCCTAATTCCAACCATAGTTTGTCATCGGGGGAATTTGAGGATTAAGGACTGAAAGTAGGAATATAGCGCCGTAACTAATCTTGGGTTGTTTTACCTTTATGCGTTAAATAGTTAAATTTTTCACCACGCCTTTTTTCACAAAAAAGCAAGGAAGGTACCCCTTTATGGAACACTCCCCCCAAACCATGCCGTATGCTGGATGATGACCTCGCTGAACCCTTGATACGTAAATTTTTGCTTCTTGGGACATTTAAGCATACACCTTATCATTTTGCTTATTAAAAATGGAAATGTAACGTTGTCATGACTACGCTGCTGTTGCTTTACTATTGAATGAATGTAAATCCGGATTTACAAATGTTTTAGTAGCAACAAATAAGTTTTATTAAATAAGCAGATGTCATTGGAATTGAGCGGTTAGATTAGAAACTGTATAATCAGACCATACAGAATTTTTATGTAATAAGCAAATTGTTTTTAAGTGAAGAGTTTAGTCTTAAGTTAATGTCTATGAATAAAGACTTGTTTTTCGAAACGCCACTTTGTTTCGTCATATTTAACTGGCGCAGTCACAGGTTTTAAACAAAGTGTTGATAACAAAGGCGTAAACAACAGTGTTGTATGAAAGAAAATTTTCCAGGAAAGTTCATTCAAAGAATCAAACAGCAAATTATCAAAAGCGGATTAATAATTCAATTCAAAACTCTAATTACGAAAATTCTAATAAATTTAGAAATCCAAATAACGCTTACGGTAATTATCCTAATGAAATATCGGCATGGATCAAAATAATAAGGTCACCTTAAGTCCCAATATCAGTGGTCGTTTTGCAAACGAAGTACCAACCCTACTAGACAGGTACCAGTTAAATGGTTGGTCAGATAATCTCTCGGCCTGACTTGCGTTTGCGTTATTTTTGCTTATTTTTCTCAATTAGTTTCTGAAGAGCAGTGTGCCAAATCTAACCATGTGTTTGCTGTCCGTGTGCACACGTACAGTATACGGCATCCCTTTCTTGTGCATGTAAAACCACATCTGTCTGCACTCTTCACTCTCATTATCCATAATAAAAAGTTGGGTTAGCGCTAACAGTCAGGTATAATGCAAACGCACGCCATCGCTAATGGTTATGAGTACGGCAAACATGCGCCAGGCCTAATGGTTATGAATGCTGTTCGGGGAGTGTTTTTGTCGTTACAACAACAACAACATGGTTATGAATGATGGAAACTTCAGATATAGCTAACAATGAAAATACAATTGGGTTTATTATTAGATTTGGTTTTTAATGTTTAAGATAATTTAAAATTACACAATTTTCCCGTTAACAATAGTCAATAAGATCTATAAATACATACATATTCATATCACCAAACATTTACAAAATATAATTTCAATCCATTAGCCGCAAGTTGAAAATTCCTTTGCTCGTCCATCTGAAACACATTCCGCTCACAATACCAAAGAAGAAGATACACAAAGAAAAAGAAAAACTTGGCAGAAGGCTTTGTGTGTGTTAGTAATTTACAATTTTCGCTTGCATGTATAAGCGAGTGTGGTTAGGTCCGTCTAGGAGGGAACTCACATAAATAACAATGGCGAAATTCGAGTGGGTCAAACAGCAGGAAAAATAATTATGATTGTAGTAAAACAAGACAAACAAAAAAATCAAATACTCCAATATATATTGACACTATGAGTCAATCTTTAGATGAAAGGGTGAATGATTCAGAAGATTTTTTTTTTATAAATTAGCCCCGGATCTAAAAAAAGTTTATATTAACTTGACGTTGTTCAACAAAAGGATTTATTGCTTTAGTTGACACTGGATCAACTTTACTCATTTTAAAGAAATGCAGTTTTGCAAAATTTGACTTGCCCACGTTACTATCAAAAGAAAAAAACACTGTGAGAACAATAAATGGCGAGCCTAGTAAACCAATTAAAACGGTAACTACGCCAAGACCTACAGAGTTTAATGCTCCGCAAAATAGTCGAATGAAATGTGTGATGTTGGATTTTGATAATTCATTCGATATGATAAGCAAAAATGTTGATATAACAAATATGCAGTTGAAAATGGCTAACGGCTTGATACTTCCATTTCTTACAAAACCGATATGAATAATAGTCAAACAGATCATTTGAATAGGCAAGAAAAAGCAAAATTGCATAATTTACAAAACTGCAAGCTCCAAAATAATCTGAAAATTCTGAGACAGTAGCTGAAAATTTTGACTGATATTCGCCGAATTTTCGCAAACTTTGCACAACTTTTTGACCTTTATTTTAAAATTTTTGCAATATATGTATGTATGTACATTGGCATATACTGTTATAGAAAATTTGTAAAAATAATTTTACTAATGTCTAAAGTTGGTGAAAATTTCAAGAAAATATCTTTACTCAAACTTGTTCTCCCTAGTGTATATTTTGTTTTATGTTCAGTCTTTAAATTCAAGTTGAACTTGTGATAGTTCTCGTTATTTTTTGAATAATAGTAATAATTTTGAAGAAAAAAAAATTGCATATGTTTTCCTGTTTTCGAAAAATCTACCACGGTTTTATTTTTTAACACTGTTTTTGTGTTAACACTGGTGCGTATTTCTCATTACGACGTTTCATTTTAATAATGTGGACGCCCCCGCCCCATTCCCGAAAAAAAATCCTGGCTACGGCCTTGAATTATTCAATTATACATGAAATTAAAACAGTCACTGATCAGCCAATTAATTGTAGAATATCGAGCCCTAACATTGACATCTTTCATTTTAAAAAGTTATGTCACTTACTAAATTTGCTACAGATTAAGACAGTACAGATCGAAATTGGAGATCAAAAAAGAAAATAAAGCCAAAAAAAGTTGTAATGGACAACGAGTTTAGGGCAGAGCATTTAACCGAATATTTTAATAAATAAAAAATAGAAGTACATTTGACTACTCCGAATAGTCATACCGGGAACGCAGATATCGAGAGACTCCACTCGACCCTGTTGGAGAAACTAGCGGGTATCGATGATCACGAGCTCTCAACTTAAATGAAGATTCAACTAGCCATAGATAATTATAATGATCGCTATCACTCGACAATAAAAGCTACTCCCAGATTTTCCCTTTTCAATATTGACCCAAAAGTTTTACATAACAATATAAATAAAGTAAAAAGAAAAATATTTAACAAAAGAAATAAATGTAGTGAAAATTAAAAAGAAAGCAGAAACTTCGGACCAGTAAAGAATTATAAACGATTAATCCTTTAGGCAGTTCATTTATCCAATATATAACGTCCATAGAAATTATCAGCACACAAGTATAACTTAAGAAGTGCAGCTAAGAACAAAGACAATTTGAGGGTAATAGCACTTTCAGGTGATTCTAGCTTTGGTTAGCAACTTTCTCATAAAACCCATTTTCAAACTACTACCTATTTATTAAAACTAAAGCAAAAACAATCAACAAATCAACAAAAATTGTTAGTATAAAAGAGCAAAACAAAAACTATACATACATATACTGAACATAAAAAAAAAATACATAGTTGTATATAAATTATAAGATCTCAGAAGAATTCTAAAACAAGCGTGAGGAGAGTTATATGTATGGATACGTACAATGTTAGTGTTGAGTTGACTTCCGCTGTTAATGCGTTATTGTTTACATATGTTAAGTAGAAACATGTTAATTGTATCAAAAGAAACGTAACGTTGTCATAACTACGCTGCTATTGCTTTGGTATTGAATGCATGTAAGTCCGTATGTACAAACAGGGTTCGAAAATGCTTAAAATTTTTTAAAGCACATAATTTTGCTTTTGCTTGAAAAAAAAAAAAAACGAACAGCCCAGCAGCAGCCTGGAAAATGCTGATAAGTAAACGATGGATTGCTGTTAAGCAAATGTCAATGCTTGGCAGTCTATGAGTTTGCTGTTGCTTGCTTATTGAAAATTTCAAAAGCACAAGCAAAAGCAATCGAGTGCTTTGGGTATTTGGGCCACATTTCGGTCGATATAACCTAACCCGGTCCACATATGGACCTGAAAACCACTCCTTTTTAAAACACTCATCAACAACTTTCATTTAACACCCATATCGTATAAACATCTGCTGTGCTTACCCCTGCTCCACATTTTGACCGATGTCTGGAAAACCCTAAATATATTTGAATTTTTTTAAACCATAACCTTGTGTAATGCCTAGTGAGTTTATGTTTTAAATTTCATAAAAATCGTTACGAAATCCAAAATAAACTACATAACATTTTGGGATTGGCTGAGAAAGCTTTATTTTATACTTTCTCACCAGTGCTTGAAACTATCATCATGGTTGTTTCTGCTATTCTAATTTTCAATAATCAACATCAGCAATCGATCGTTTGCTTATCAGCATTTTTCATGCTGCTGCTGTTGCTGCTCGTTGTTTTCAAGCAAAAGTAAAAGCTTCTGCTTGCGCTGCTCATTTTTTTCAAGCAAAAGCAAAAGCAAACCGCTGCTTTTTAAGCAAGAAAAAATCGAAAGCACAGTATCAGCACATTTTAGCTGCTTTTGCTATTATTGCTTAAGCATTTTGAACCCTGTTTTAGTAGCAACAACTAAGTATTAGCTGTGTTCGTTGACAAAACTTGCAAACACTCGCAAAGAAGAAGAATACAGAATTTGTAGGTAATAAGCAAATTATTTTTAAGTGAAGAGTTTAGTCTTAAGTTGATGTCTATCAGAACTGTAAAATGAATCAATTAATACAGTCATAAATCAGTAGAAATTCATTTTAAAATGTGTACCTAATATTCGCATTGAAGCCGATGGATACGTTGCGGGTGAAGAGCGAATTGTTTTGGGACAAAACAAGCAATTTAATGCATTTCTCAATAATTTATTTGGCCTCAACTATTTTCTTGCTCTTCGATTGTCATCAACCTCGAACGGCAGCTACCAAATACGGTTATTATTTACGGCCTTGTTACTACACGAGTAATTGCTATTCTGTATAGAAAAAATTGTAGAACTATATTTAAACTCTATTTATGTATTGATGTACTGGCATAAGTTAAATTCTAGAAATCTATAGAGTATCGAAATTACAAACTAGACCTCGAAAATCCTTTAATCACATAACTAAAAACAAAATACCATCCCTAGTGTAGGTTAAAATCTTTCGATTCTCTCTCAGCTTCATTAACCCATTGGGTGAAGAAGATCCGAAAGTGCTGAGAAACAGTGATAGAACGAAAGGAAGTAACTGACATTTGTTTCTCTTTTAGTATAGCTATTCGGAATACTAATGAAAAAATGTCATAGGGAATTCAATCCGTTATTTACTACAACATTTCATAGTTCCATTAATTATAAATGAAAAATGACAAAGTAACTAAAAATTTGCAGAAAACTTAAATGAGTGCATGACAGAAACCAATGGCCTCATTTGCTTTATAAAAAGAATTCAATCATTGGCTGCACATAATTCACTTTTAGATAATCAGTTAAAACAAAGCGTTTTTTAAATGTATCAAGAAGCTTATTCGTTAGGTTTCTTTGTATAAATCAACAATCGAGTTTGTAATTTAGTCGGTTGAAACGACCTCAAGTTACATGGTTTTGTTAAAGAACATAATCGAAGACCAAGTTCTAGACAGAATGAAAGTGAGCTAAATTCCGCAATATTCGACTACCAACTGGTGAAGCGGCAAGCACTCGTCTGTCTTTGATTAAGCGGATTTCTATTCACATATTTTTCAAACCCGTAACCCAAATTATACGCTAACCAAGGTTCTTTTCTTCTTTAAATGGTCATCTAACCGCCTGGGCGAGACAGTCCAACATAGCTCGCCAGTCGTTTCTTCGTTGCGCCAACTGGCGCCAGTTGGAAACACCGCGGGATCGCAAATCGGTCTCCACTTGGTCCTTCCATCGGCGTGGTGGTCTCCCTCTTCCTCTGCTTCCACCGGCGGGTGCCGATAAGAATACCTTCTGGGCTGGAGCATCTTCGCTCATTCGCACTACGTGGCCTAGCCAGCGAAGCCGCTGTGATTTAATTCGATGAACTATGTCGGCGTCTGCTTAAAGTTCATACAGCTCATCATTAAATCTTCTTCGGTACTCGCCGTCGCCAACGCGTAGAGGTCGACAAATCTTTCGAAGGACCTTTCTCTCGAATACTCCCAGAGCGGCCTCATCAGATGTTGTTAGTGTCCACGCTTCTGCACCATATAGCAGGACGGGTGCGATGAGTGACTTATAGAGTGTTATTTTCGTTCGTCGAGAGAGGACTTTACTTTTCAATTGCCTATTCAGTCCGAAGTAGTATTTGTTTGCAAGAGTAATTCTTCGTTGCATTTCTAGGCTAACATTATTGTTGGTGTTAATGCTGGTTCCCAGGTAAACGAAGTCCTTTACTATTTCGAAATTATTGCTGCCAACAGTGGCTTGGTTGCCAAGGCGCGAATGCGCTGACTCTTTGCATGATGACAGAAGGTACTTCGTTTTGCCCTCTTTCACCACCAATCCCATTTTCTCCGCTTCTTTTTCTAATTTGGAGGAAGCAGAAGTTACGGCGCGGTTGTTAAGGGCAATGATATCAATATCGTCAGCATATGCCAACAGTTGCACGCTTTTATAAAATATTGTTCCAGCGCGGTTAAGTTCTGCAGCTTGTATTATTTTCTCCAGCATTAAATTAAAGAAATCGCACGATAGGGGGTCACCCTGTCTGAAACCTTAGTTTCGAACGGCTCGGAGAGATGCTTCCCAATTCTGACCGAGCTGGCGGTGTTACTCAAGGTCATTTTGCATAGCCGTATAAGGTTTGCGGGGAAACCAAATTCAGACATAGCGGCATATAGGCAGCTCCTTTTCGTGCTATCGAAAGCGGCTTTAAAATCAACAAAGAGATGATGTGTGTCGATTCTTTTCTCACGGGCTTTTTCCAAGATTTGGCGTATTGTAAAAATCTGGTCGATGGTAGATTTACCAGGTCTGAAGCCACACTGATAAGGTCCAATCAGTCTGTTCACATCAGGCTTCAGTCTCTCGCACAATACGCTTGATAGGACATTGATATTCAAAAGGCTGATTCCGCGTAAGTTGGCGCAGTTTGCAGGATCGACCTTCTTGTGGATTGGGCAGAGAACACTTAGATTCCAATCTTCCGGCATGCATTCATCCGTCCATATTCTGCATAGAAAATGATGCATGCACCTTACCAGCTCCAAGCCTCCGTGTTTGAAAAGCTCAGCACGCAAACCATCAGCGCCAGCTGCTTTATTGTTTTTCAATCGGGATATTGCTATTCGCACCTCATTATAGTCTGGTTGTGGAACGTCAATTCCATCATCTTCGATTGTGGGCTCGGGTTCGGCATCTTTTATGGTTTCTTGCTCAGTTTCTCCATTTAAAAGGGCAGAGAAATGATCCCTCCATATTCTGAGTGCTCTCTGAACATCGGCCACCAGGTCGCCGTTCTCATTCTTACAGGAGTTTGCCCCGGGTTTAAAACCTTCTGTCATCGCCGAATTTTTTGATAGAATTTTCGGGCATTATTCCCGTTGGCCAGCATCTCAAGCTCCTTTATTTCACGCTTTTCTGCCTCTCTTTTTTTCGCCCGGAAAAGCCGCCTCGCTTCCCTCTTCAACTCGCGGTAGTGTTCACACACACTCCTCGTTGCATTCGATCTCAGCGTTGCCTTGTAGGCTTCGTCCTTTCTTTTCGTTGCAGCGCGGCACTCTTCATCATCATACCAGCTGTTTCTTCGCGTTCGCCGGACTCCAATTACTTCTTCGGCTGCGGTACGGAGTGCTCCTGAGATATGATCCCACTGCTCATGCATTCCACTAGGTTGAATTGTGCCCTCGGAGAGCAGGTGTGAGAGGCGATCTGAGAAATAATTGGCGGTCTGTTTCGATTGCAGCTTTTCGACGTCCAGCTTTCCCTGCGTTTTTTGTTGCACCTGTTTTATCGTACAGAGGCGGGTACGAATCTTGGCTGCTACTAGGTAGTAATCAGAGTCGATGTTAGGTCCTCGTATTGTGCGAACATCTAAAACGCTGGAAGCATGCCGTCCGTCTATCACAACGTGGTCGATCTGGTTGCGAGTTTTTCGATCGGGGGACAGCCATGTAGCCTGATGGATCTTCTTGTGAATACACCTAGTGCTGGATATGACCATGTTTCGGGCACCGGCGAAGTCGATCAGCCTGAATCCATTTGGCGAAGTCTGATCGTGGAGACTGAACTTCCCGACAGTGGGGCCAAATACACCCTCATTACCCACCCTGGCCTTAAAGTCGCCAAGCACGACTTCGATATCATGACGGGGGCAGCGCTCGTATGCTTCTTCCAGGCGCTCGTAGAATGCATCCTTTTCCACGTCGTCCTTCTCTGCCGTCGGTGCATGAGCACAGATAAACGATATGGTGAAAACTCGTACTGCGGATTGCAGCGAGACGCTCGTTCACGGGTGTGAACGACAGTACTCGGTGACGGAGTCTCTCTCCCACCACAAATCCCACGCCGAATCCGCGCTTGTCTTCATGCCCACTCCAGTAGATGTTGCAAGGTGTTTTTATCGTGTTTCCTCGCCCCGTCCATCGCATCTCTTGTATGGCGGTGATGTCAGCTTTTGCTTTCCTCAGGACCTCAAGCAGCCGGGCAGCGGCACCTTCCCCATTAAGGGACCGGACATTCCAGGTACATGCCCTTATCTCAATCCTTATTTCGTTTGCGGGTGTTGTCATCTAAAAAAGGAGTTCTCATATCGGAGGCTTTGTTGTTGAATTTCATTGGAACGTTGTTTTATGTGGTGGGTCCCAAACCCAACGCACAACCCGTTTCACGGGAAGTTGAATTCTACATACACGTTTGTTTAGCGAGCCGCTCGATCCAAGACAGACGCCCGCTTGCAGCCGCACCACATGGTGATCAGACGCTGCTGTTTGAACCCCCCATCAAGCCCTTAAACCGATTATGTCGGAGTGACCTTACCAGGTTGTCGCCTTCTCACGTTTAGCTCACCACCAAACGGGTGTTCGGTGGTTACCCAGATATTACTTGGGCGCAAATCCCGGAAGTAGTGAGCTGCTTGAACCGCATGCAAAAGAATCGCTCTGGCCATTCCCAGGTGAATGGCTATCAGAAACTTTCCCCACTTGCGTGGACTTCTGCACACGGTCCCATCCAACCAGGTTCAATCTCGTTATTTATTCACTGGGGCTGCACCGTTCCCATCAGACAAGCGAGTTAAGGTTGATAGTTTTTTAGTCGATGTGCTGCCTGGGAGAGAAAAGACCGCCGAGCTCAATTAGCGCACTGGCGCCATATTGAGGCACTTTCTCTAGGAACAAAATACTTTTAAATCTTGAAACACAATACCGAAACGCCGCGGGAAGAACGCTAGAATAATCGCCCGGCGCTGTCATTTCCCAAATCACGCCCAACTATTAAACACACTAACAACGGGAGCCATCATATTTTGTACTGCAGAGCGATATGCCATCAGGAACAAGGAGATTTGAGTATCCCAATTCTTCTAGAACTTAACCACAAGTTTTCTTAGGTGTTCTAATATTCTTTTGAATCGTTCCACCATGCCATCTGACTGAAGATGCAGTGCAGTAGTTCGTGTTTTCCGAATGCCCAATGTCTTGCACATTTCATAGAATACAGCTGATTTCAAATTCCTGCTTTGGTCAGAATGAAGCTCCATCGGTGCCCCAAACCCAGCTTTGTTAGTGAACGCTTCAGCTATATTCTGTGGGAAATGGACCAGCTGCAGCCATGGCAATTCTTTCAAAGGGTGCACCTGAGGTATACTGTTTCATTTGCCCATGGCTCCTCGATTTCGGCTCTTTTGCTTTGATGCACAGCTGGCAATCCTTCCGCGACCGACTGACGGCATCCAACCAAATAGAATCTCTGCTTGATTTTCTCTAAGGTTTTCGTGACCCCAAGATGACCTCCTCTTGGACCATAATGCAATTCATTGAGAGCATCAGGGATTTTCTTCCTTGGGACGACTACCAACATCCTCACCTTTCCATATTCCATGCGAAAAACCGGATACCAATTGTAAACTGTTCCACTGCGGCCAGTATGACTTGGCTACAGGACTCTTTGCTAACATCTCCTCTCTTATTGGTCGCTCGTTACGCTCAAGCCCTTGCATCACACAAGCCAGATCTGGGCCTTTACTCTGTAGTTCTATTCGAAAGGCTATTCTACTCGAAAGCAAAAAAGCGATTCTAATACACATAGGCACTCTGTAGGTTGTTAGAATTTACTTTAGAAAATATTCCGTAATAGTAGGAATCACTGTTTCACAAATTTCAAGCGCAAAGCAAAATACAAAAACTCTTTGCATAAATCTCAAGTGCAGTATTAGGCAGGGCAGTTTAACATGTCGCAGTAGCGCGGATGATAAGAATCTCCACCACCACGCGTACGGTTGCAGGTTCGAACGTAAGTGCTTGCACAAGTAATTTTAATTCTATTATTTTATTTTTATTAAATAAAATTTTATTTTTTTAAATATGTAAATACTTCTAATCTGTAAAAATTGAGGGGCCTGGATCTTCGTGCTGACACTTCCTTAATTGACCCATACCCCATTAGTCCTTGGCCTCAGCTTTGGAACAATGCTTGCATTCCAAGTTGCATGGTCGTCGTTGGGGAAATGTGTGACGCACTCTACCAATGCCAACAGTTCTCTGTATTACACAGTAGTTCTTTTCAAGCTTCCCGATTGTTCGGCTATAGTACGCAACTACCTTCTCCTGCCCTTCGACGATCTGTGACAAAACACCTCCTATAGCATAACCACTTTCATCTGTATCCAGAATAAATGTTGAGCCTCCGATTGGATATGCTTATATTGGAGCAGTGCACAGTCGATCCTTCAAGGTTTCGAATGCGACTTCATGTTCCTTCTTTCATTCAAAGCGCATGTTTTTCCTGGTAAGATCACGGTGGCTACTGGCTACGCTGGCGAAATTCGGTTCAAATCGGCGATAATACGTGCACAGCCCAAGGAAACTTCGTAAATCATGGAAATTCTTCGGTCTTGGCCAATCCTTCACGGCTTCGATCTTTTCCTTAGCAGTGCAGATGCCCGCCGTCGTTACCTTGTGTTCCAAATGACTTACTTCCCTCTTAAACAAGGAACACTTTTTGGGACATAGTTTCAGACTAGCACCAGCTATCCTTTGGAAAACTTCTTTAGGTGTTCCTCAAAGCTTTTCCCACCACGATGATGTTGTCCAGGTACACCAAATATGTTTTCCAATGCAATCCTTTAGTACCTGATCCATGAGTCTCTGAAATGTAGCTGGAGCATTACATAGTCCGACGGACATTACCGTAAATTGCCAAAGCCCTTCTCCAACGCTGAAGGCAGTCTTTTCTTTATCTTCATCCTTAACCCCCACTTGCGAATAGCCGCTTTTCAAGTTCAGTGTGGAAAACCATTTCGTGTCAGATGAGTTCAGAGTATCGTCGATTCTTGGCAAAGGATAGCTGTGTTTCTTAGTTACGTCGTTCACCTTCCGATAATCCACACAAAACCTCATCTTTCCGTCCTTTTTATTAATAGTACTACCAGTGATCAGTGGCACATCCATGTTCTGGTGATTCGTAATCCGATCTTGATGCCTTGCTCTCCTAAGAAGTCCACACCAATTATCATCATCAACAATATCTGCCACTATAAAGTTGTGTAGAACGGCCACGTTCCCAATTGCGATTTGACATGTTACATCCCCTAGGATGTCCTCACCAGTAGCCGTACGTAACTTTGCAACATGCAATGATCTCGCCTCCTTGTTGACTAAATCAGATCGAATTATGAAATGAGATGCGCCCGTATCCACAGTCAGTAAATGTTCTTTTCCATCCACATATGCCAAAACAGTTACATTACTAGCTTTCCTTCCAATTTGTGAAACAGAGATTAGGGGCATTTAGTTGCGGGAGCACCTTCGGCTGGCTCGATTTAGTTTACCGACTGGCTTGGTTGGGAGATTTGCTCATCTCCTTTAGCTTTGCGTGTTCGTCCACCTGAATTTCTGGGATTACCAGAGCCAGTGCCGAAATAACGTGCCATGTGCTCTGGTTTTCCTCCCTTGAAGAATTTGATGACACCATCACTTTTCTTTTGTACTCCGTTCAACGCTTCCAAAATTTTGTCTATCTAAGCCGGAGTTTCCACTTCTACGCAATGAGATTTGCATGCAGCCTTACGTAAGAGCGAAGCTGTGTCTTCCGTTAGAGAATGGGATACCGTCTCTGCGAATAATATCTTTGGATTTGCATATGTGGCTCGCTTTGTCTCCACATCACGTATTCCATTTATAAAACTTTAGATTTTTATCCTTTCTGTGTACTTTGCGGGTGCGTCAGCGTTTCCTAGATGAGCCAACCTCTCGATGTCCGGCGCGAGTTTCTGCAAAGTCTCACTGGACCGGATTCTGTAACTCTATTTGGTATATCCGCTTCCGATGTTCACTACCATATCGTCTCTCAACTGCACCCATCAATGCTTCATAATTGTTCCGTTCTCAGTCAGGAATATTCTGTAAGATTTCAACTGAAGGTCCCTTCCCTGGCACGAATAGTGTAGCAACTTTGTCTTCGGTGCCCCAATGGTTCACCGCCGCTGTTGTCCAAACTGTAACTTGAATACTTGGAAAGGAACAGCTATGCAATTTTCGCATATTGCACTTCTAGTTTCGCAGACCCTCTCGCCCCTGTTCTTTCATTTGAGCATATATCTGTATATTGTTTAGTCCGCTTTGTTCCAAATCATTTTTGAGTTGCTGAATCTTTAATTCGTTCAACTTAGCCATGTCCTTTTTATACCTATTAGTGCTACGCACACAAGTTATAATAATAATAATTCCCAAACGGATTACCCACCATATTTCGCCCGACCGGCGCATCCGCATACCGCGGATTATTCGTTCGTGCCGAGTCGTTGAAAGGCTTTGGTTTGTTAATCGTCGAGATCTAAAACTGCTCAGCTACAGGGAAAACCTCATCATCTAAGTAAAGTAGATATAAGATAGATTATACATTAAGAAATAACTAGTTAACAGAATAAAATTATTGCTAGAAGTTATTATAGAAGTCTAAGAATAAGAAACAGTGGCTATGTATTTAGGATAGAAAGAATTGAATTATATTAACTTAAGTCGCCTAACGGTAGTATGTAACGGCATAAACGAATCGAGATAGATATTGATTTATATATTAAAATGTTCAGGAAGAACTGATTAAGCCAGGTCCGCCGGTTAAGGTCCACGGCGTGGACCGCCCCTTTTATAGTGGATTATTCAACAAAACTTTTTATGGCATAACTCCGGCAAAATTTGATTTATCGAAACGATATTTGGTAACTGTTTGTTGTAAATACGGGCGAAATCGGCCCACGGCCACGCCCAGTTTTTTAAGATAATTCTGAAAACATTGCTTGTAAAATGTATTTCTATAACTATGCAAGCTATAAAAATAAGATCTTGCACACATAATAAGCTTTTTAAGCAAAACTCGACCGCAAAAAATTTGTGTGGGTTTTGGGGAATTAGGCGGGGCGCCACCCACTTTTCAGTATAAAAATTCTGCTATTTAATAAGGCTTGTAGTTTCAACTAAATATTTCAATGAAAATTGGTCAGCTGCTTCTCAATAGTATGTACAGGGTGTTTTTTTTACAGGTTTGTTTTTCGAATAGAGATAAAACTGGCATTTTGTGGTCAAATCTGGCAACTCTAATGTCATTTATGTTCAGTTTGGTTTGCCATTTCATCATGAACAGGTTGACAAAAGAACAACGCTTGCAAATCGTGCAAATTTATTTCGAAAATAATGGTTCAGTTCGCGAAGTTTACCGTGAGCTCCGTCCATTTTATGGTCGACATAATCGTCCATCAGAGCAATTAATTCGGTTAACCATGGATCGTTTTCGCACTACGTTTACTCTATGTGATAATACGCATCCGCAGAGACGTCGAACAGTGCGCACCGAAGAAACAATTGCCGCTGTAGAGCAAAGTGTTGAAGAGGACCCGAATGAATCGATTCGCCACCGTGCACAGCAATTGGAGCTTTGTCCATCAACTTTATGGAAGATTTTGCGCAAAGATCTTGGCTTGCGACCTTACAAGATCCAGCTTGTGCAAGAATTAAAGCCCCGAGACCATGCAATGCGTCGTGATTTTGGTGTATGGGCCGAAAATGAGATTGATTTCGATGCTGATTTTCATCGCAAAATTTTGTTCAGTGATGAGGCTCATTTTTGGTTGAATGGCTACGTCAAAAAGCAAAATTGCCGCATTTGGAGTGAAGAGAATCCACATGAGACCCTTGAAACGCCATTACATCCACAAAAACTGACTGTTTGGTGTGCTCTATGGGCTGGTGGAGTCATTGGGCCATACTTCTTCCGCAATAATGCTGGAGAGGCAGCTACCGTTAATGGAGACCGGTATAGAGCCATGATAACCGACTATTTTGTTCCCGAATTGGATGGCATGAATGTGGATGAGTTGTGGTTCCAACAAGACGGCGCTACATGCCACACAGCGCACGTCACAATCGATTTATTGAAGGAAACATTCGATGAGCGCATAATTTCGCGGAATGGACCTGTCAATTGGCCACCAAGGTCGTGTGATTTGACACCATTGGATTATTTTCTTTGGGGATATGTGAAGTCGCTCGTCTACACCAACAAACCAGAAACGTTAGGGGAATTGGAAGCCAACATTCGTGGCGTTATTGCCGACATACGGCCCCATATGCTCGAAAAAGTGGTTGAAAATTGGACCTGTAGAATTGGCTTTATTCGAGCCAGCCGCGGCGGCCACATGCCCGAAATCATATTTAAACATTAATGGCATAAAATTATCCTTCCAATAAAGCCAAATTGATGGAGCGTGAAACGATTTTCTTGTGTTTTATTTCAATTCAAAGTTCTATACCCCTAAAAAAACACCCTTTAGTATACTCCTGCCTTAGGCAAATCGGATAACGCACAAATAAAATATCCGGCCAAGTAGTTAATACCCCTGTGCGAACAGATAGAAGTTAAACGACGATTATATTTGGTTGTGACTTCTTTATTGTACTGTTCGAATTCAACTAACTAGCAGAGATTGACAAATTCATAATATGGGTTATACCAGAGAATAACTTATATGTATACAGGTGGTATAAAGAAAAGAATGTAACAATGATGAGAGGTGGTACATGTGTATGTAAAGTGAGAACAATAACTTAACTTTAATCGTACATGTGTATAAGAGAGTTAACTATGATGTATATTGGAACGATTTTTCGTCATCCCTTGTCAAATTTGGTTTTGAGACAAACCGGTTTCGGCGTTGTGCCATCATCAGTGTCGATTTTCGTTCTGATCTGTTGTGGTCGTTTGTCTTGTATTTATAGTAGGTAGCAGGTAACGTCAGCATGGGTGTCTGGTTGTGTACGTGTGTGCATGTGTTGTGTGTGTACATTCAGAAACGGGGGTGGTTTGCATTGATCGGTTTTTTTGTGCCTGACTGAGGCAGGTAAAAGTTGGTGATTTTTGTTGTTTGACCTTTTTTGCTTGTTTGTTGTTTTTGATCTTTTGCTGTTTTGTGCTTATTTGTCGGTGCGTGTGTGTTTGTTGTACCTGAGTGGTTGCTTTGTTTTTTGTAAACCAATTTTAAAGGTTCGAATATTGTGTCGGAAACAGTGTTTGTCTGTTCGTTTATTATTCTACCGTCGAATGTTTTTTGTTTGTAGATTTCCATGTTTTCGAGTACGTTCAGACGTCTGCCTTTTGCTTGTACATGTAGGACCTTGACTGTTTTTTTGATGTTTCCGGGGGGGCATTTATTCTCCGCCATGTGATTCGCAAAGTTGGACTCTGGTATGATGGTTGGATTCCGTATCTTTTTGTTGTAATCTCTAATGTGTTCTCTGAACCTCGTTCTTACTTGTCGTCCGGTTTGTCCTATGTAACTGTGCTGGCATTCACAAGTGAGCTTGTATACACCATGGCTGCTAAATGGATCTTCTGAGTTAGTTTTGGTTCTTAGCTTCCGTCCTAAATTGTTCGATGTTTTGAACGCTGTGTTGATGTTGTATTTTCTAAGGAAATTTGCTAATTTATATGTTGCCCTTCCAGTATATGTCATTGTCGTCCAGGTTTGTGTACTTTCTTCTCCATTGTTTCTTTTTTGGTCTCTAAGGTCTCTCCTGAGTTTATCTACTAGTGCTTTTTTATATCCGTTGTTTGTAGCGATGTTATATATTATTCCAAGCTCTCTTCTATATGCTTCTTGTGTAAGAGGTGTTCTTTCCAATCTTTGTACTAAGTGCCTTAGCGCTGCATTTTTATGTTGTTGTGGGTGGTTAGAGGTATTATGTATTATTGTGTCGGTGGCCGTTGGTTTCCTATATATGTCGTAGTTGAATTTATTGCTAGCTTTATCAATACTTATTGTGAGGTCCAGATAATTGATTGCTCCGTCTTTTTCGGTTTCCATTGTGAATTTTATGTTCCCGTGCTGCTTGTTGAGGTACTCCAGTACTTGCTCTTCGTTGTTGGTAGTTAAAACGCATATGATATCATCCACGTACCTTGCGTAAAATAACACTCCTAATTTGGAATTTAATTCCTGTATATACTCTTTTTCCAGGTTTTGCATAAACGCTTCCATAAGAATAGCCGATGTTGGGTTTCCCATCGCAAGTCCGTTTGTTTGTCTGTATATTTTATTGTTGAATTGAAAATAGTTTTGACGTAGTGTTGTTCTTACCGTGTTCGTGATTTGCGTACTTTTCACTTTATCTTTTGTTTTACGTAGTATTATAGAGTTTACTATGTTCAATGTCTCTGCTAGTGGTATTGATGTGTATAGATCTTTTATGTCGAAAGATACCAATTTGCTGTCCTTTGTCACTTCAACGGTCCTAAGTTTGTTTATTAGTTCAGGTGTATTAGTTATGGTGTGTTCGTTGCTAAGTTCCAGTGTGTCCTTCAATACTGTTTTTAAATATTTAGATAGCTTATAGCATGGTGCCGATTTAAAATTAATGATTGGTCTCATTGGATTGCCTGGCTTGTGGATCCAATGAGACCAATCATTAATTTTAAATCGGCACCATGCTATAAGCTATCTAAATATTTAAAAACAGTATTGAAGGACACACTGGAACTTAGCAACGAACACACCATAACTAATACACCTGAACTAATAAACAAACTTAGGACCGTTGAAGTGACAAAGGACAGCAAATTGGTATCTTTCGACATAAAAGATCTATACACATCAATACCACTAGCAGAGACATTGAACATAGTAAACTCTATAATACTACGTAAAACAAAAGATAAAGTGAAAAGTACGCAAATCACGAACACGGTAAGAACAACACTACGTCAAAACTATTTTCAATTCAACAATAAAATATACAGACAAACAAACGGACTTGCGATGGGAAACCCAACATCGGCTATTCTTATGGAAGCGTTTATGCAAAACCTGGAAAAAGAGTATATACAGGAATTAAATTCCAAATTAGGAGTGTTATTTTACGCAAGGTACGTGGATGATATCATATGCGTTTTAACTACCAACAACGAAGAGCAAGTACTGGAGTACCTCAACAAGCAGCACGGGAACATAAAATTCACAATGGAAACCGAAAAAGACGGAGCAATCAATTATCTGGACCTCACAATAAGTATTGATAAAGCTAGCAATAAATTCAACTACGACATATATAGGAAACCAACGGCCACCGACACAATAATACATAATACCTCTAACCACCCACAACAACATAAAAATGCAGCGCTAAGGCACTTAGTACAAAGATTGGAAAGAACACCTCTTACACAAGAAGCATATAGAAGAGAGCTTGGAATAATATATAACATCGCTACAAACAACGGATATAAAAAGCACTAGTAGATAAACTCAGGAGAGACCTTAGAGACCAAAAAAGAAACAATGGAGAAGAAAGTACACAAACCTGGACGACAATGACATATACTGGAAGGGCAACATATAAATTAGCAAATTTCCTTAGAAAATACAACATCAACACAGCGTTCAAAACATCGAACAATTTAGGACGGAAGCTAAGAACCAAAACTAACTCAGAAGATCCATTTAGCAGCCATGGTGTATACAAGCTCACTTGTGAATGCCAGCACAGTTACATAGGACAAACCGGACGACAAGTAAGAACGAGGTTCAGAGAACACATTAGAGATTACAACAAAAAGATACGGAATCCAACCATCATACCAGAGTCCAACTTTGCGAATCACATGGCGGAGAATAAATGCCCCCCCGGAAACATCAAAAAAACAGTCAAGGTCCTACATGTACAAGCAAAAGGCAGACGTCTGAACGTACTCGAAAACATGGAAATCTACAAACAAAAAACATTCGACGGTAGAATAATAAACGAACAGACAAACACTGTTTCCGACACAATATTCGAACCTTTAAAATTGGTTTACAAAAAACAAAGCAACCACTCAGGTACAACAAACACACACGCACCGACAAATAAGCACAAAACAGCAAAAGATCAAAAACAACAAACAAGCAAAAAAGGTCAAACAACAAAAATCACCAACTTTTACCTGCCTCAGTCAGGCACAAAAAAACCGATCAATGCAAACCACCCCCGTTTCTGAATGTACACACACAACACATGCACACACGTACACAACCAGACACCCATGCTGACGTTACCTGCTACCTACTATAAATACAAGACAAACGACCACAACAGATCAGAACGAAAATCGACACTGATGATGGCACAACGCCGAAACCGGTTTGTCTCAAAACCAAATTTGACAAGGGATGACGAAAAATCGTTCCAATATACATCAATCATTCACCCTGTCGGAAAAACAACAAAACAAAATAAAGAGTTAACTATCCAGATTGCCATCAAACTGCAATTAGAATGGTGATTAATATGATTTACATTTATAGGTATCAAGAACAACATTATACCATTGCCGATACAATTATTGGTTTATCAATTGTAACAAACAGATTGTATGTGTTAAGTGTACCACGCCCAACATACTCCCTCCGTTGAAAGGTCTTACTTTCAAGCATCTTCGTTCACCGGTAGCGGGGCCAGTCGATGTATGGAGCGTCGAATTATACGCTTAGTAGTGCGTAATTCGGCCACACGCACTTTACCGTCCTTCCCTGGAATGACACTGATTACCCGAGCTAATAGCCACCGCTGTGGGGGAAGGTTGTCTTCCTGGACAAGCACCAATTGTCCAGTCTTTAAATTTGGTTCAGCCTTGGTCCATTTGGCTCTTACTTGTAGTGTGTGCAAATAATCACGGGTCCACTGCGGAGAGATAGGCCGCGAATTCAACAAAGCTTCGATTTCAATGAAAAGTGTTTGCAGTTCTTCATAGGTAAGGTTAGCTTGAACGAAGTTTTTAAGCATCAATCTTGTATCGTTAAAGTATTTTTCTGTGAACTCCTTTAGTCGCGCGTTTGCGCCAACAAAATTTGAATTTGGAATGAATTGGTTGACAAATCTGAAACCAACTCGATGTGAACCGCTTTCGACGAAAACATACAAATATCGCTGCGTACGTTTTATAGGGCGGTTTGCCTCGTAAGCGAAATGATGTCAGAAATGGGCCGCAAAAGTCCACCCCCGATACCAAAAATGGTCGTTGAGCTTTAACACTATCTGCAGGAAGGTCACCCATTACTTGACCTATAAGTTTCGGTTTGTAATGGAAACAATGCGTACACTTCCGAACTACCTTGCGAACGATTTCACGTCCATTCACGACCCAAATACGTTGCCGCAGTAATGAAAGCAATACTTTGGATCCGGCATGAAGATTTTTTCGATGCAAATATTCAATGTATAGATACGTAAATCGATGTGGTTTTGGTAGAAGTGCTGGATGTTTACAGTTATAGGGAATTTCAGCATTTGCCAGTCGCCCACCGACTCTTAGAATATATCTGACATTGTTATTTATAGTTATGGGTTGTAAAAACGGTGAAAGACGCTGGAGATCCGATTTGAAGATGCTGCCTGTTTTTAAACAATTTATTTCAGTTTTGTAGTGAATTCGTTGAATATCAGATACAATTATCCAAAAGGCATGATCCAGTTCGGTGACTGGAACATGTACCACAGTTTTTAAATCAATTTGACGATTTGGAGGAATTTTATTCACCGTGCGGTATATGAAGGCAACAATTCGTACAATTTTATTAAACGCAGAAGTTTTTTCAATGATATCCTGAATAATGTCGATAGGGCTATTGTTCGTACTGCACTTGAATGTAACCTTTCGCCTGCGCTCAAGATTTATTTGTGTTTCGGTTTGATTTTCGATTGAGGGCCACTTGTCTGCTTCCTGTTCTAGAAAGCTTGGACCTGTAAACCATATAGTATTAGGTAGCTCTAATGCGCTCTGACCGCGAGAAACAATGTCTGCAGGATTGTCTTTTGTTGGGACATGCCTCCACTCAATTCCTCCGTATTATCTTGAATCTCCGAGACACGATTTCCCACGAAGCTATTCAGAGTGGAAGAATGCATTCTTATCCACTATAGAACAATTTTTGAATCGTTCCAAAAGTAAATAGTTTTTACGTATTTCAAAACTTTGTGTTTTATTTTTGCCCAAGTTTTACAGAGCAGTACTGCTGCACATAATTCCAACCTAGATATGGATATAGCCTTTATGGGTGCTACTCTTGATTTGGCGATGAGAAGAGTGCTTTTAAAGGTTCCACCGAATGACTGGCGAAGATAGATAGCACATCCATATGCTCGGGATGAAGCATCTGCGAACCCATGTATTTCTGCAGGGTCATGAGGACACGTGAACACATAACGCGGCACTTGTATACGCTGAACGTTGGGTAAATCCTCTTTGATTTGCATCCACATGGAATTTAAATCTGCTGTAAGTGGTTCATCCCAATCAATTTGGTGAATCCATAGCTCCTGAATTAGAATCTTGCATCGAATTGTAACAGGGCCCAATAAACCCAAAACATCGTAGATCTTTGCAACGATTGACAATATTGTTCGTTTGGTTGCAATGGTGCAATCATTGATTTCAAATTTGAAGCAGATTTCATCTTTCGTAGGTTTCCAAACCATACCTAATGTCTTAGTAACATTCTCATCACTAAATTTGATCTGAATTTCTTCTGCTGACCTCTCGATGAGTTGTGGATAATTTGAATTCCGTTTTGCAAGATGAAGACCAGCACGTGCGAGTAGTGAGGTAATTTGATCCTTAATCTCTGCTAGCTCTTCGACGCTGTTGGCCCCAGTCAAAAGATCGTCACCGTACAGATCTTCTCGCAGCACTCTTGCCCCAATGGGAAAACGATTCCCATATAAATCAGCAATGTGCGTATGGCTAAAAATGGTGCGGATGACATTCCGTAAGTCACGGTATTTAATTGATACAATTGCAAAGGTGCATCTGCAGTTTCTCTCCATAAAACAAGTTGGAAATTTCTATCATTTTCTGCAACCAGAAACTGTCGATACATTTTGACGATATCGGCTGTGAGTGCGTACCGATGAAGGCGAAATGCTAACATGGTTAAAATCAGTTCTTGTTGAATGGTGGGACCAACCATTAAAATTTCATTTAATGATTTATTCGAAGAGGTACGCATTGAAGCGTCAAATACCACTCTTAATTTTGTGGTGCTGCTTTCAGGGCGTATCACGCAATGATGATGTATAACATAATGTGGACTTTTAAGTTGAGCATCGGAAACTACTGACATGTGACGTAGAGTCTGATATTCTCGCATAAATTCGCAATATGATTGATGAAGCTTGGAATTTTTGTTGAGGCGGCGTTCAAGAGCAATGAATCTTTTACATGCACTTTCAACGGAATTTCCGAGGGCCGATGTCGATTCCTTGAATGGTAAGCGTACCTGCAACCTACCGTTAGAATGTACGGAAACATTAGATTGAAAATGTTCACTACGTTGCTTTGACGATATTTTAGTTACGGCAAATTGTGTAGAGTATTGAAAATTTGAAAAACGAGAACGAAATTTGGTGAATACTGAATGCTTCAATTTTGTTTCAATGTCGCCAATTCCGGAAACTTCTTGATTTTATGGTTGTAGTTTAAGCTGTAGGCGCTTAGCGGTTTCTTCCGTGATGAAGTTTATCTCGGAACACGAGTCCAAAAGAGCCCGGACGGGTTGGAAGATCCCAAAACTATCTCTCATTAGAATAATTGCAGTTGGGATAATAGCCCTTTTATGTGATCTTACTATCATTGCGACTGCTGGAAGAGACTCAGTAGCCTCCGAGGAGGTACAGGGCTTCGCCCCGGAATTCGGTGAAAATATGTGTAAGTGCGTATGATGCATACCCTTACAAACTCGACATTTATATTTGGAAGGGCATTTTGCTACAGAGTGGCCCTTTCGCAAGCAATTTATGCAAAGACCTGAACGCTTTACAAATTCGAAACGACTAGACACTGGAAGGGCCAAGAACGCTGTACAAGTTCCCAATGTGTGCTCTGCATTTTGGCAATGAGCACAGGTTGAATGAGCAATTACAAAGCTGTGTGACGGCTTTTTCGAATTAGACTTAGGCTTGGAGTCGCGCGTATGATCAGTCGACTCCGTGGATTTGACATGACTCTCAAGAAATTGGCATCGCCGATTAAGAATTTTATAACACGAGTCCCATGTAGGAAGTTGATCATAATCTTCTTTTTCCTCGTACGCTGCTTGGGATCCGCTGTCAATCTTTGACAGAACAATGTGAATCATAATAGAACTAAGAATTTCGGTTTCAGAACCTAGCGATAGTAATGATGCGCGTATATCTGAAACCTTATCAATGATGAGACGTAAGGAGTTGGAATCTGCCTTCTGCATGGGTGAAATATTAAACAAAGTTGAAATGTAGTCGAGAAAATCAGGGTGTTATTGTCGAATCGTTCCTTCAAACGCTTTAGGGCCTTGGGATAGTTGTCTTCAGTGATTTGAAACTGTTCAACTACTGACAACGCCTGGCCTGAGAGACAACCCAATAAATAATTAAATTTGTCGATTGTTGGGATTGTAGGATCTTTGTCGACTAGATTGGAAAACGTGAGTGAAAACCTTTTGTACTCTGCATATTTACCGTCGAATTTGGGCAACTTTTGTGCAGGCAAACGCGTATGATGTAGGGTACTTAGTGTCGTCGACGAATTAAAAAAACTTGTTTCTGCTGCACTAGCCCTACGCCGACTATTTAACAATTGCATCATTTTTGCCTTTGCGGTGATATAACTTTCTTCTAATTCATTCCTTGCATTGTCCTCTGGACTAAGTTTCTCGATTTGTCCCTGAATATGGCATTGCTGCTTAAAATAGGACTCAAGAATTTGAAGGTGACACTCTAGGATAGTAGAGTCAGTTGTTTCACCTAATTTTTCTACCTTTACTTTCATATTGCTGATATTCCGTTTCAAAGTGGCTCTCTGCTGTTTGAGCGATGGCAAATCATCTTCTTCCCCCGGCATTTTACCGCAACTTGAAATGCAAAATTTCTACAAGTACAGCGACTAACAAAGTGTCTACAGTACAGAGACTTACGGCTTGTAAACGAAAATGATGCGAAAGAATGATACGATAACGTTTGACCTTCAATCGACTTTCCACACCAAAGTGGAAATCTTTACCAACAAAAATTAATGCTTGAAATTATTGCAAAAAATATGCGCCAAGTTTTATATATGTATGTTGGGCGGGTACTAACTGTTAAACGAGCCGTATTTAATATTATATTAATATTAATATATATGTAAAATATAAATAGTAATTATTAAATACGTATGTGTATATACATAGGTACTTATAATGGTTTGGTGTAAGTTCCTTATTTGGTGTTAGTTCCTTGTGTATTGTAAATGATGCTTCCAAGTTCTCCAGGTCTTACATCTGATACGGTTAGCTCCGATGGAAATCCCAATTCGATGGTAGATGCGATGATAAATTTGATCCAATCACGAAATTTGATATAAAATGTGTCCTGTTTACGGTCGCCAGAAATTATGTGCGAACAGGTAGAAGTTAAACGACGATTATATTTGGTTGTGACTTCTTTATTGTACTGTTCGAATTCAACTAACTAGCAGAGATTGACAAATTCATAATATGGGTTATACCAGAGAATAACTTATATGTATACAGGTGGTATAAAGAAAAGAATGTAACAATGATGAGAGGTGGTACATGTGTATGTAAAGTGAGAACAATAACTTAACTTTAATCGTACATGTGTATAAGAGAGTTAACTATCCAGATTGCCATCAAACTGCAATTAGAATGGTGATTAATATGATTTACATTTATAGGTATCAAGAACAACATTATACCATTGCCGATACAATTATTGGTTTATCAATTGTAACAAACAGATTGTATGTGTTAAGTGTACCACGCCCAACAACCCCACTGAATAGATTAGTTATATATCTTCCATGAACATGAAATCTTTCTAAGTATGAGAAGAAGAAGAAATGGGCCCATTAATAAGTATACGGAAATAATCACGACGATGAACTGAGTTGATTTAGCCATGTCAGTCTGTCTGTCTGTTTATTTGAACGCAAATTTTTCAAACATAAAATGTGCATGTATTGGCATTTTTAAAAAATGTGGTTAGCAGAGTTTGGTAGGGAAGCTATTTATATACAAATAAATTACTTTACCCCTCAAAACTCATAACAGAAGTGTTTTTATTAAAAACAATAATACAATAATACGAACTAAAAAGTATTAAAATAGACCTGCCTGAATTGGTATGCCATAATAGAGCACTACTAGGTATATAATGTTCGGTTCCATCCGAACTTAGACTTCCTTAGAGTCTGAGATAGCACATACTTGGATATATTAGCCATAATATATTTCTTGTGCTTATTTGGTAGTTTAAGAATGTTGGCGGTGGCAAATTGTAAGATTAACAGATGAATCACAACTCTCTCTCTCTCTATGGCGCGATATACAACAGGTATATCATCATAAACCTCCTAAGAGATTTTTGCGCCAAGCTTCTCTTCCAATTTGTGGTGTGCCGATTTGAATTTTCCCTACAAATTGGTGGGACCTACAGTTTTTTGCCGACTCCGAACGGCATCTACAAAGGAGACGAATTTTTGCTGAGAAGCCTGTCATGGCAGAAATACACTCGGAGAGTTTGCCAAACCACTGCCGAGGGGCGACCCCGTTTTGAAAAACTTTTTTCAAATCACTTTTGATGTTACCTGAACCAGGGCTCGAACCATGGACCTTCGGTGTGGTAGGCCGGCAACACTACCTTCACACCACGGCGGCCGCAATCAATCAAAACTACTTATCTTAAAAATTGTTAATGGTATAAAACTATTTTTGATTGTATTATGTTAAATAAAAAGAGAAGTTCTAGTCTGCTAGTAGATAAAAATATAATTATATCCCTTATTCTTTCTTTTAAAAGACTTGCTTCAATCGCCGAGCTCCTAACGAGTGTTAAAGACTTGTATGTAGACCAACATACGGAAGCGTGTGGTCTTATACCATACTTCGGAGAAGTTTCTTCAGGTGAGATAGGTCAAGATTGGTTGTTTGTAGCAATTAGTTTTTTAATTTTTTTGGTCGCGTCCGAGATATAACTGCCCCATTCCAAATATACTTTAAATCAGTGTAACTGATTGTTGGTCCTCGCTTTTGCCGCTCACTCTCTTCCGAATAAGTAACTCTAGGCCGCCACTTATGCGAAGCATTGGACACTGCAAATACAGTATGCATTCCTAGCCCGTGGCTATCGTACTTTATCACATAATCTTAACAAATTTTTTTTTCAATTTTTGGGTTTCATGTTTCAAATATTCCTTGTTTAGTTGACTGTGATCCAATCAAAAACGGCTTCTGGATGTTTATTATTTTCTACACAGCCATTAAAAATATTTTCGTGTTTCATCTTGATAGGCTCTGAAAATTATTGATAAATCAGCGACTAGCAAACTCTTGCAAAAGATATATACACCAAATTAAAGCGCAAACAACACACTTCTCTTATATAATTTTTGTATCGGACCCAGTCGGCCCACATAACTTTTAAAAACAACATTTTTAAAACCACATAATTTTTCCTAGCACATTACTACTGTGAAATTTTAAACAAATGTTTGTTGTATTGTTTTTGAGCTAATAGAAATTATTATACACAACTTCACGATTAGTTTCCATTACAAAATTAATGTATCTTAAATACTTTTCCTTCGGCTCAATTTTAGCTTTGACTGATTTTCCCATGAAAACAACCATAAAATTTACGTACAAAAAACGGTTAACTTGTAATGTAAGGTGTTTCACTATTCAGAGAAAATGCAATTTGCCAAAAATTAAAAATATATACATACTTCGCCACAGATCATGGTCCTTTAAGTCTTAGTGCAATGTTCGGATGTCGATTATAATTGAGTACACTTTTTTGAGATTATGGCAGGTCGTCCGCATTACGAGACACGATGATTAATGCAGATGGCAGATCACATTCTAGCGTTATCTTTCTTCAATTTTAGTCGGCAGTGTGGAAAGTATTTATGTTTTGAAAATATCTAGGTATAATATATTTATTTAAACGAATTCTATAATTTTTGAATAGTCCTAAATATCGCATTGGAATTAACCCCGATATGGCAACTACATGCTTAATACACTTTCCTTTATTTAACATTTGCCTACATTTCCCCGTCACCTAAATTGAACATTCGACAAATATGCCAGTCCTTCCAGCACAGCTAAAGATTTCTGATGCTGACTTCAGGCTAAAGCTGAGATATTGAAAGAAAAATATTTAAAAAAACGAGTTTATATAAAATCAGTCCTTGAGATCAACAAATTTTTTAATAGTATATATTTATTAAACAAAAACCCAGTCAATCATGTATTATTAAGTGGTAAAGAAAGGAAAAGAAAGGAAGAGAAAGAAAGGAAAAATAGGAAAAGAGAGAAGAGGAAAGTAAAGTAAAGGGAATTATGAGAAACGAATTATTATCCAATCCAAACAAATAGAAAGGAGCCGAAGAAAAAAGGAACAGCAAGGAAAGAAAAGAGAAATTAAATAAATAAAAATAATATAGAGAAAAAAAGAAAAGGAAATTATAGGAAAATACGGAAGAAAAGGGAAAACAAAGAATTTAAATGATATAATAAAATAAAGAAATAGAAAAATGATAAAATAAGTCTCATTATGTAGAACTTTGTGACTTTGGGGCCGAAACACCCACCCTGGCGTTGAAGCCGCCAAGCACGACATTGATATGATGGAGGGCAACGCTCATTTGCGTACCAAGCGTTCGTAGAATGCATCCTTTTCCACTTCGTTCTTTTCTTCCGTCGGTGCGTGTGCGTAGATAAACAAGATGTTGCAAAATCTTACTTTTATACGGATTGTCGACAAAGTCTCTCTCGCACCACAAATCCGACGCCGAATCTGTCCTTACCTACATGACCACTCCAGTAGATGGTGTACAAACTTTGTGTTTTTCCCCTATTCAATGAGAAATAACTACAAAACTTTGTCTTATCGCAGAAATATATTATTTATTGGTAGAGTAGAAGATCGCCGGGTAGCGCGACGTGCCTAGTCATTTGTGAGTCAGTCCAAATGAAATCAACCAGGGCTCAACACCCCACCTCCTCAGATTTGCATGAAATTTTTTTTACAGTATCTGTTGACAAATATAACAACCTGTAATTTTTAGGTTTGTCAAATTTGCTTTTTTTCTTTTTTTATGAATTTTTAAAAAATTTGCGTTAGCCGATTTGCAACTTTTTTATATTCAGCGGCGCAAGGTATTTTTCAGCAAAAAGCCTGTTGTGAACTTAGTATTTAAATAAAAGCTAACAAACTTACACTTCTTACTTAAAATTTCACCAAGATTATGAAAATGATATAGGTCTTGTCTAAGTATGTGTTTTCGCCCTTTAAAGCTGAAATTAGGGATTTTTTTCTCAGTGTAGCCTTCTCTATGAATGATAACTTTTTTCTAACTTCTCCCACAATGCTGAGAAAGATCTCATTTTAAAGAGGATGAAAAATGCTATCATACTTCAAAATAAAGTCTGTGGGTATTTGATGGTAACTGACCTAAAAAAGGCTTAAAATGTAAAATAGCTCAAAATTGGTTTGTGTTAGTAACAAGGCATAAACAACTCAATACTTTGGAAAATGTGTTGTTGAATTAAGGAAAGCAACAGCTTGTGAATATTATTATTACTTAATAGTTGAACTTAAAAAAATAGTTTTTTTTTAATATTTTAAGTTTTGTAGTACCTGTTGTGTATATGGAATCTAACCGGAAAGACCGCCTTTAAGCGTGGTTATGTTAAACTGATATAACCCGTATGTCTCCAATTTTCTTCAATAACACAGGCCGGCAAGAAATTTGACCATAAACCATACTTTCCTAAAGGTTTTCGATGCGCTGAATTCAAATCTGGACGCAGAATTGCTCTATCACGTCAGGATTTTGAGATATCCTAACCTAAATGTGCAAAAAACACCGTTTTTGCCTATTTTTGAGGTTATATATAAACGACAGATTTTTTTTTTTAAAAGCACACATAGCATCTTAAAGAAGAAGTCTTTCTCTTACGAATGGCGTTGAGTTTGCTCAAATATCTTTTTTTTTTTCGCTAAGATAGAGCAATTTAAAGTTTATGTATGTGTTCTATTGCATAATACCTACGTTAATTCAGTGGTTTTTCAGCCATAGGAAAATTAGCAATTCTGATAGGAGGATAACTTTTACGGCACCCTGTATTTTATACTCTTATAGAGTTTGATTCAATGGCAGGGACGTATCAGAGACGTCCACAAGCCAGGTTATTGCCCAATTGTATTGTTTTTTAATGCAAATGTTACACTGTACACATGTAATTTTCAAAGTATTTTAAATAATTCATTATTTATATTAAAACGTTCTTTAATTTAAAGCGACACCAAAAAATATTTGGTTATATATCTTTCACGTGATTATGGAGACGATCACCTCATATCATTAATTCTTCGTGTGAAGATTCCTCTTTTTGCGGAGATCCGTTATCTCAGTTATACACAGTTTTATATTATTGTAATTTTGAATTAAGTCGAAATTCTATTTAATTATATAGGATTCATTTCCTATGTTAAGTGAGTTTTTTGACTTGATACGTGCGTAAGTTTAACGAAAATACTTTTTTTGGACAGTAAGAAATATCCCTCAGGTCCAAAAATGTCATCTCGCAGCCTGTTTTTTCTTAATTTGGTTGAGATGCAGGGACGACGATGCTGACGATGTCTAAAAAGGAAGTGATAATGAAATTTTGTTACTTTTTAAAGGTTACCCTGTACCTTACAAGCGCCTTGTTGTTTTTTTGGGGAGTGTTGCCGGATGTGGCAGCCCTTTGCCGGATATGAACCCGGTATGCTCCGGTACTCTCTTACGGTACATACCCGACTGTCGTGGGAGCGATTTGGTGTGACCAGCGAAACTTTCTAGGTAATCTCACCCCCTTCTTCCGTAAGGATGAAGAAGGTTGGTAATTAACCATCAAGTTGCACGCCATTACCCTTTCTGGATTTTAGTCGCCTCTTACGACCGGCATATCTACCTCAGGCATATTCTAACATTGACACGCATAGATAGTCGGTAAATAATTGCTTGACAGGAAAAGTTAGCACTCCTTTTTCAGCTTTGAATTAAACGTAGAAATAAATATTGTCAACGTAATCTTGTGTGTTGGTAATATACCTATGAGCAGTTACCATGCAGAAATAAAGAGGTGGTTTCAGCGAGTTTCCCGTATGTCCATATTGGGTTTTAGCATTCAGATTGAAATTGAAAATTGATGGAGCAGGATTGTTTATTTCTTGAAGCGAAAACCGTTTTTCTATGGAATGATTGAGGTTTTAATAGACATGTAAGGTCTAATCACTCTTGATGTCAACCAAAATAAAAATAATGTTTAGTTTTTATGACTGCTGTGTGATAAAAACCTAATTAAGCAAATATTTCATCAAACTAACTTCGAACCGAAAGTCCGAACTTTTGTATAATACTTTTTCATTAAAAGTTTAGTTGTAATCTCATACGAGTCAGAAATAGGAAAAGGCAGTCATAAATAGTAAGAAGTTACTAGAAATGCATCTCTTACTCTGTTCTCTAACTACTGAGAGCACAAAACAGAGTATAAATAAGGTCTCTCAGTCAGAGGTTACAAGTTGTAGTCTGAAGAACTTTTGCTGCCTACTTCTGGCAGATCCGTCAAACGATCAGCTGTTTTTCATTTGACAAAACTATTTTAAACACAAGAAAATTACATTTCGAATTTACATGTTGGAAAATTATAAAATACATGACAATTACTTGCAGCATTTAATTTCACATAAATTTCGAAATTGACATTACAGTTACAATTTTTACTCGAAATCATTCTCGTACTTTTCATTGTCACTCTGTCGTCCTCATCGAATTTTCAGTATTTGACAGTTTTAACAGAGAGTTTTAGCCGGAAAAATTCGTTGTAGTAGCCCAAAACACTACCAGTATACCGTGCGGATAAATCAATAAAGTAAAACTGTAAAGGTTACTTTGAAACATTTCAAGCCCAGAAACCGCTTCTAATCTGTTTTACCAAGTTCTGAGAGCTTTCCATCTATTTAAAGAGTCCCGTATGCCCTCGTGGATAAAAAAAAGTTAGGGTGATTTCGTTTCAACAAAAAAGGGTCCCTTGCGAGGTGTACATTTTACCCTGCCAAAGTTACACAGGACAGAAAGTCAGACATCTTCTGCATTTCACTTCCACGCAGATTCGCTTACTTTAACCGGAAAATTTATATAGGGTCAGTTTTATTAGAAAATCTGAACCGAAATAATTTAAACCTCATTTCGCAAAACCGTAGTTAATTTTATTTTTGCTATTTTCTTGATAAGCTTTGACTGGAATTTTACACATATCCTTTGGAACTCAACAAACATTAATAAAGTAATGCAAACACATATATTAACCATCATTGAAATATTGAAAACAATCCTGCAAGAAATCGTCTAAATTCTCGATTTTATTGACGTCACACCGACTCGATTCAAAACTGAAAAATAAAATTTGGTAGTCACTACCTCAACAGCAAGTGAGAAAAAAGCAGAAGCAGAAAAAGTAAGTGTGACGTCATAATGATGTCAAATCGACTTATCAGTCGAGATAATCGATCAAATAGAGTTTCGGAAACGGGCTACTGAAGTAGAGCCAAGTAAACGGGGCTGATCGTATTTAGACAATTTTCAATAAAAAAGTTAAAAATAATCTGATTTTTGTTGGAACGATTTTCCGTCATCCCTTGTCAAGTTTGGTTTTGTGACAAACCGGTTTCGGCGTTCTGCCATTTTCAATGCCTAGCTTCGTTCGGAAGATCAACACAACAAAATTAAAAATAATCGTTCTTTTGGTGAGTTATCTGTGTTTTTATTGAGTAAAAGCGGGAAAGCAAGAATTATTATCAACTGGTCTTAAGCTCGTTAAACTTACAAAAATAGGTAAAAGTGTTACTTTATATTTGGTGATTTCAATGTTAACGTGCTTTTAAGAGATTCATACAGCGTTAAACTACTTGACCATGTATCTGGAGCCGGTCTGGCTGTGAATCACAGGACAGTGCCGAAAAGATACACCAATAACTCAAATCCTAACCTGCTAGATCTTGTTATTGCGTCTGATACAGATCATATACTAAAATTTGACCAAACGTTTTTTGTTTCGGACCATGATCTTATATTTTGTACGTTAGGTGTGCCGTTTAACTGGCCTGCTGATAGCGCCACCTTTGTGTATCGTGATTTTAAATCTATTAATGTCAGTTATCTGCATGCCGATCTGTTGAATGTTAACTGGAGTAACTGTTTGTTCATTGAGAGTGTAGATGCAAGGCTAGGCTTCCTAAACAAAAATTTTAATAAATTATTTGATGACCGTGTCCCGTTCGGGACACCTCGCCTATAAAAGCTCGTAATAAATGCTATAATAAATGGAACTGAAATTGAATGGACCCAAAACAAAAGTGCCAGAAATAAAGCCACTACCACTGTAAGAAATGCAAAGAGATTCTAATGTAAACCTAAACTGAATCCGCCTCTATCTTCGAAAGATTTGTGGCGTAATTTAAAAGTGTTAAATATGCATGGAGAACATAGACTGGAATGCCTAATGGATTTTTTTCTAGCCAAAGCAGAAGCCACTGTAGATTTCCATTCCAAAATTTAGTTAACCATTTTACTTCAGAAGGAAAGTTTCAATTTACTGGAGTAAGAGATGCTTTTAAGTCCGTAATGGCTATTGCAATTGGGGAGGATTCATATCACTAAAGTTTGTAAAACTTGTGCTGTCATTTATTTTAAAACCCCCGACGCATATCATAAACCACTGCTACACAATTGCATGTTTCCCAACAGAATGGAAAAATTCTCTGATTGTTCCTGTTGTCAAGAAGAATATTTATACTAACCCAATTGATTATAGACCTATAAGCATTCTGTCAACCTTTTCTGCTCTCATTTGGAACCAATATTAATAAATAAGGTATCGTTTTCAAGGTGAGGGTTAGCTCTACATGCAAACCCATGTTTTAATTAGCGGAGTGCTTTTGTTTAAGCGTATTTTATAAAAATGAATTCTTTAAAATAAACGATTGTGGATGCACAAAAAAATCAATCTGTACTGCAACGCTATTGTGACTGTAACATTCACATGCCTCGCGACATCTACATTTGAATACTAAGACTAAACAGTGCTACAATAATTAAAGGCATTGCGAATATCACAGCGCTCAACCCACTGCGAACGCGCCATCTACACTTGAACATTGCTAAAATAAGTGAATAAGACTGCGTTCACATTGGGTCATAAACTCGAGCTAAAGGGACATTTTTTGAGTTAATTCATTGTCAATCAACTTAAGTTTATGGCTCAATGTGAATGTAATATAAGTGGTGGAATTTCAAATAGCTGTTTGCGCATATTTGTATAATTTTTTGTGGTCTCACAACGAGTGTAGCTGAAAATCTTTTTTTATAATTTGAGAAAAAGGTTTGAAAAATCCTGGACCTGGACTTAACCATTTTTGTTTTTTTTTTTTTTTTGCGCAAGGCGCGCACGGGTCCACCTAGTCGATTACAATTGGTATGAATAAAATTTGAAAACTAAAACTCACAGATACTATGTCTTTGTTTAAGAACAACTTTGGTGCTGCTTTTTGTCGACATAAATACAAACGTAGTCTTTACAATTTTGTTATCGTCTTCTAATTTTCTATTTTTTAGTGCTACCTACAAAAAGGCTGTTGCAAATGTTATTATTTTAGTTTAAGGTGCACATGTACATATTGTGGCGAATATTCCCAGGCATATACCATCCCTAACTCAACAACACTTCCACCACTAGTTAAACACAACAGAGATAACGATGGCTACGTTTATGCATGCAAGCATGTACCAAGCAAGAGGAAGATAGATCGAGCGCGTGTTTGCGAATACACGAAGAAGGAAGAACCAAGAAACTTTTGGTTATGTCGACTAAAATAGAAGAACAAGAGACGCGTATGACATCTCGAATGGCACCCCTGCGGGTTAGGGGTTTAGAATATGCCCGAGGTAGGCATACCGGTCGTAAGAGGCGACTAATATGCACAAAGGTAATGACGTGCAACTCGATGGTTGATCTACGGATATGATGCCTCTCACCTCTCATTACCCATCTTTTCCTTCCTTACGGAAGGAGGGGTGACATGACCTAGCAGGTTTCACTGGTCATAAATCGCGACAGTCGGGCAGTACCGCAAGGGAGTACCGGAGCGTACCGGGTTCAAATCCGGCCAAGGACTGTTAATTCGGCAACACTCCCCAAAACCTTCGGGGAGTGTTTTTGTCGTTACCACAACAACAACAACAACATCTCGAATGGCATCTCAGCTGGAAGAACAGAAAACACACATGGTATCTCATATTTCAGCTCAATTAGAAGAACAGAAAACACACATTTCAGCTCAACTGGATGAATAGGAGACACGTATTACTTCTCGGATGGAAGAGCAGGATACGCCAATGTCGTCAAGATTGGAAGCACAAGAGGAGCGTATATCCATGCAGGTAGCACAAATGTCTTCGCAGTTGGAAGAAAAGGGTTACGTCAAAACTAGAAGTTCAAGATGCAAAAATTGCACAATTTCAAGATAAATTTGAGGCTGAGGTGGAAGCTTTGAGAGGTCGTATCCAGGAATTGCAATTGAATCGTCCAACTGCTTTAACGAGTATTCCCAAGGTAAAAACCCCATCTTTGGATGGTTCTGTTCCTTTTAAGGTATTTAAGCTACAGTTTGAGAAGACGGCAGCTGTAAGCAACTGTGGCATGGAAGACAAAGTGTCTGCATTATTCGTGGCGTTGAAGGGACCTGCAGCCGAAATCTTACAGACGATTCCTGTTTGCGAACGAAACAATTATGAAGCATTGATGGGTGCAGTTGAGATATGCTATGGGAGTGAACATAGGAAACAGATATACCAAATAAAGCTTCAAAATCGCTTCGAGAAAGCAAATAAGGCTTTGCAGGATTTTGCATCGGGCATCGAAAGGTTGGCCCATCTCCCAAATGTGGAGTACACGGAGAGGGAAAAATCCAAACTTTCATAAATGGAATACCTGATGTGGAGACAAAGCGGGCCACATATGCAAAGCCTAAAAGGACATTCACTGAAACGGTATCATATGATCTAATGCAGGAAACAGCCTCGCTTTTAAGTAAGCCGGCGTACAAAGCTCACCGCGTGGAAGTAGAACGGCCAGACTGGATAGATACAATTCTGGAAGCATTGAGTGGGAAAGCTGGTCACATAGCACGTTATTGCGGCACTGGCTCCAGTAATCCAAGCAATTCGGGTGGGCGTAAACGCAAAGCTAGAGAAGATGAGCAAGATAAATCCCCCATAATATCTGTGTCACAACTCGGACGGAAAGCGAGTAATGTTACTGTTGAAGGCTACGTGGAGAGGAAAGAGCGCTTGCTTGCTGTATATACGGGTGCATCACATTCCATCGTTCGGAGTGACTTGGTCAGCGGGAAGGTGAGACCATTGCAGAAAGCTGAGTTGTGGACAGTAACTGGTGAAAGCAAGCAAGTCCGTTTCACACCTTGGAAGCGAATATTGTCATTGTCGTCGATTTCTTGGCTTAGAGAGACATTCACATCAACTTAAAAAACAGAGTTATGACTTATAACGGCAAAGAATTACCTCTGATCTTTGGACATAATAGTGGCTATAGCACCAATGGAGTGATTTTGGAGATGGAGCAGAAGGAACCTCGTAAGGCAGAGGTAGCTCCTCGACTATTGGCTTTCATAGGCAGGTGCCTCTTGAAGAAGATTCGGCAAGGCCAGGAGGTGGATCCAGATTTGGCACGTGTGTTGAAAGGACTGAAGGAAAACAAACAGCCAAGAAGAGGAGAGATGATTAGAGAGAGTTGCATCACACAAGCATATTGGAAACAATGGAGCAGTTTGAAGCTAATATCTGGTTGTTTGCATCGGATATGGGAAAGTGAAGATTACCAGAATCATCAAGCATTTATTGTTGTTCCCCAGACATATTGCAGATGTTATGCGTCGCATAGTTGTCCAGATGGAAGGCACATAGGAATAAAGAAAACGCTGCAGGAGGTAAAGCGGCAGTTCTATTGAATTGATTGCAGACAATATGCAAGGGAATGGATTACTAAGAGTGCTGAGGATAAAAGGCGAACAACATGTTCCGAGGAAACAACGCAACTTAGTGGATAAAGTGAAACAGTGCACTGGGCATGAAAGAACGGAACGGAATTCTGAAGAAATGAGTTGCAGGAATGTTTGCCGGGTACCACTAGAAACGAAAGTGAAGGCACACAATCCATGCGGGATTAAGGACGGACAAAAAGGTTGGAATATGTGACAATGTGATGTATTGTGGGAATCTCTGCAGGAGAGGATTGATCTCGGAGTTTCAATCCCTGGAGGAAATGAGGTTTAATAAAGCATTGAGTATCTAGCAGCGTTTGGTTCGGAAAATGTGTCTCATCGCGGCGATCGGACTTAGATGGAGGCCAGTGTGGCGAATATGTCCAAGCATGTACCATCCCTAACTCAATAACACTCCCACCACAACAGAGATAACGATGGCTACGCTCATGCATGCAAGCATGTACCAAGCAAGAGGAAGAGAGATCGAGCGAGTGTTTGCGAATACGATGCAAACAGGAGATGTCAATAAAAAACACCGACCCTTGGAGAACACGAAGAGGGAAGAACCAAGAAACTTCTGGGTGCGTAGGATGTCGGACTATATAAGGCAGTAACCAAGCAAGGCAGATTGATCAGATCAACAGAAATCCTGGAAGAAACCATTATCGTGGTCGTGTCGTGTGGCAAATAAACATATTTTATTCTTTCTTTCTGATAACCAATAATAAAAAATATCATAGCAAAAACAAATTTATAGTTCACTTTCTCTGCATTTAAAAAGGGCTCCAAATTTTGATGTGCCCTGCAGTGAAATATCAAACTAGTCAGTAAACATATTAGTATTCAACTAAAGTTTTTTGAAATCATACTAGTCAAAAAGTCCAGTCGATACTAGAATACAACTATAATTTTCTGGTTGAAATCATACTAGTCAGAATAAGTTCAATCCATACTAGTATACGACTACAATTTTAATGGTATGTGTTTAAGCGACATAAGCTGTAATTATTTATTTCATTTGCATTGCATGCTATTGTAATTCGCCACCAGCTTATGAAATATTCCAAAAGATATAGTTTGTGTTTTGCAATCCCAAATGGGTCCATTTTCTTATTTTAATCCCTGCTAGAGGTTTTGGTCCACATTCGGACTAGTATTCTTTTATCTTTTTCTAACTAGTATGATACTGCTATGATTATACTGCAATTTTACTAGTACATTTCCTTCCATTTTGAACTGCTGTGAAACTGGTATTTTACCACCAGTATGATACTAGTATATTTCCATTATATACGAACTAGTATTTCATGAGTAGTAGTAGTACCAGTTGCTTATATGGAAATATGACAGTTAGCTGACTAGTTGCGCTTGGTATATATATTAGTTGTAAAGTAGTTTGCAGATATCCTTCCTCGCAAGTACACATTTTTTTATATTTTTCCAAAAAAAAAGGTAGAAATCCGTATTGATTGTTCATTATCTTAGAACCTACAGGGCCTAGCGAAAAGATTTGTATGCATTGTTTATAGCAAATTTTATTAGCTTTTTCAAACCGTTTTGGAATTGCTCAATTTGTTCCTGAGATATATGTACATGATGAAGTGGAGCCATCTTTTTTTTTTTTGAAATAACGGTAAATCGTAAATATCTCAAAAACGGTACCATAGAATCAAAAATAATCGTTTTACATACGAATTTCATATTCGCGTCTCTGGTGGTTTTTGGCTGTAGACCAGTGTTATTATAAGTATTTTAAAATGTGTTTTATAGTTATTTCAGTTCCATTTATTACTTTTTGTTACAATTCAAGTATAATAAAAGAAGTTTTAAAAAATATTCGGCGCGGGCTTTTTTTTTACCAATTTGTGGCGTGCTGCTTCCAATTTTTTATACAAATTGGCGGGGGCTACTGTTTTCGCCGACTCCGAACGGCATCTGCAAAGAAAAGCAGATCAATTTTTGCTAAAAAGCTTTCCTTGGCAGAAATACACTCGGACCCCGATTTAAAAAACCTTTTTTAAACCACTTTTGATGTTACCTGTCCGAGGACTCGAACCTTGGGCCTTTCGGTGTGGCAACACTACCACTACACTACGTCGGCCATATAATAAAGTTCATATAAATCAAGTAGGTAAATTATTTAGCATTATTTTTGAAAACTGCCAAACTGTTCACCGCGCGGAAAGTTCACCACAATTCCCTAAAGCTACCATACAATTTTAAAAACATATTTTAACTTTTGTGAAATTTTTCAGTTACAAACTCGTTAAGAAAACATTGATTTCGACGTTAGTTGTTTAATAAACTAGCTTACTTTATTGTCTATTAGGAACAATTGTAATAATACTACTTGTGCAAGATTTATATAAACTTCTGAATGCAATAGTAGTATAATATATATAGTAATATATATTACTTGTTTTAATATGTATATATTAGGTATATTTACTTCAATTGAACCTGATCGAAAAATACTATACGCTGAAAAATGTTCAACAACATACCGGGACAAGATATCGGTACTTTTTTCTCAAGTATAAGTTAAGCTTACTACAATATTGCTCTGAAGTGGTTTCACTTAACGAGCATTTAAAAGTGTTTATACAGGGTGGCGCAAAAGTAATCCTTCTATCAGAAAATGCTATAAATTTTGCGATTGGCCCCTAAAGTCAGTTCTGTTTTGACATTTGTATAGTAAACACATGCGAAATACACGTTAATAAACAATGTTACGCTACACTGCTCCAGAACGCGGAATATTGCTGACTATTTATTTGACCAATAATCGGTCGGTGAAAAACGGTTACTGCGCAAAAGTAATCCTCCTATCAGAAAATGCTATAAATTTTGCGATTGGCCCCTAAAGTCAGTTCTTTTTTGACATTTGTGTAGTAAATACACGCGAAATACACGTTAATAAACAATGTTAAGCTACACTGCTCCAGAACGCGGAATATTGCTGACTATTTATTTGACCAATAATCGGTCGGGGCCAAACGGTTACTGTGAATGGTGAGCGCTACAGAGCAATGATCAACGAGTTATTTTTGCCGCAACTTGATGAATTGGGATTGGAAAACATGTGGTTCCAACAAGACGATGCAACAGCACACACTGCACGTGCCACAACCGATATGCTGAACATCGGAAGCTTACTTTTGCGCCACCTTGTATAAAATAAGTGTTTCGCAATTATTGTTGAAAATATTTTGTAGGATGTAAGCATCTTTAAAGCATACTTAAATAAATCTCAATTATAGTAACCATTTTACAAGCATGCTAAAGATTCACTTGGGAATCAGCTTACTTGTAATCTTATAATAAATGGTACTCCAGGAAGCCTTTTTTTGCTCTTCAATAGCTTACACGTTCGATTACACTGTGAAACAAATTCAGGTTAGCAAAAGTTAGGTCGATTCTGAGAGTGAGGGGTGAAAATAGAGGCTAAATTAGAAGACCCGTATCGCGGTGTTTGTTTATGTTAGTTCGAATTTTTTTTTAATCGACCTTCGAACTTTGCAGTCAAATGCCGACTTTCAGAATATTGTTTGTATGGTTTTTTGGCTATAACTCGTCGACTAATTGATATTTTTTTTAATCTGTTAAGGCCAAATTATTGCTAGAGACCTGTGCAACAATTAAAATTAAAAAAAAAAAATTGATTTATAAAATTTTTGTAGTGCTTATGAAGCAAAATGTTGGAAATTTTTTTGTTTTCATGCTTTTTGAACATATTTTTCACACAACTAAGTATTTATTATTTCTGTTTGATATATAATTTGATTCTCAATTTTTCAGTGTTGGTTTTGAAGAAACATTGAAAAAGAAATTATAAAAATACGGAAAAAAATATAATTTTGAAATTATAGTTATGCAAAGTTTTAAGTAAAAAAATTAAATAAATAAATAAATAAATTAAAACTAAGTAACGCCAAAATTCAGGTAGGGGTTGTTAATGGTCCCGATATACGGAAACTAATAATTCGTCAAGATTTTTACCAAGTTCTAACAGACCGAGAATTAAATGCATGCCTCGCATTGAAAGCAGTCATTAAAGGACTTTTGGGTAATCTGTTGCAAACATGTTAGCAGCTTTCGATGAAATTGGGGTTAATATGTCGTACAAAATTCATCTCTTGCATCAGCATCTTGATCAACTCGCTCAACAGTTGCCAACTGAATCTGATGAGCAAGGCGAACGTTATCACCAAACTGCGCTTCCATTTAAAATAAGGTAACTAGATTTTTCTAATATCTTTGTCAGAGTGCACAATTTAAACATGTTAACGATTGAAAACTATTTTCATTTCAGGTACAGAGGAAAGAAATCCCCAGATGCAATACTCGCTGAAATTTGTTGGTGGTATAAAAACACCTTTGTAGAAGAGGAAGACGAGGAAGAAGGGGAAGACAAAGATGAAATTCCAGAATATCAGTTGGACGATGACAAAGATATTAGAGAGGGCAGTGATGTTGATCCACAGTCGCCTGCTAAACGGCAACTGTCCAAATCATTATTTTAATTTATTAAATTTTTTTACTTAAAACTTTTCACAACTAACATTTCAAAATTATATTTTTTCCGTATTTTTATAATTTCTTTTTCAATGTTTCTTTAAAACCAACACTGAAAAATTTGAGAAGCATATTATAGATCAAACAGAAAGATAAAAGACTTAGTTTTGTGGAAAATATGTTCAAAAAGCATGAAAAACAAATTTCCAACATTTTGCTTCATAAGCACTACAAAAATTTTATAAAGCAATTTTTTTTAAATTTTAATTGTTGCACAGGTCTCTAGCAATAATTTGACTTTAACAGATTGAAAAAATATCAATTAGTCGACGAGTTATAGCCAAAAAACCATACAAACAATATGCTTAACTTCTTAACTTTTGCTAACCTGAATTTGTTCCACAGTGTTATACTATTAGATGGAATTGCGTAATTTGCCCATTTTCAATGTCCTTTACCACGTAGCGGTTCTTCGGAAGCTTTTTGCGAATAACGTAAGGGCATTTGAACACAGAAGCTTCTTGTTAACGTCTACAGTCGTATCCATGATTTTAATTACAACGAAATCCCCACCTCGTTCGTTTCGACTCAGGTTATAATTTTGTAGCGTTTGCATACTATAATAATAATAAAAAACGTATTTCATCCAAATCCTTGCCAACTAAACCTCTATTGGCTCGTTCGACTCACGCATTCGCTTGTGCGGAGTAGACTGGTACTTTTACGTGGGTTATGTTTTTACTTTCTACATATTCTTCGAACTCTATCAGTTATACATCTTTGCGGTCGACTATAGTACTCGAAGTAATTACTGAGTACGCACGTTACTTTTTTGGTACTTGTGGTAGGACTGGGTACAGTTTTAAAAATTTCGTAAATGCATCAATTACAACCAAGATATGTTTCCGTTTCGATCGAAGATGGTCTAAATGTATTATGTAATGAGGATGTTTAGGTATATTGTGTAACTGCCTGGCGTTGGGATTATGAGGGGCTGAGTGCATAGTACTTTTTATACAGCTATGTACGAAGCTATTGATCATCCATTATTCTTGGAAACCAATAGTTCATTCTGATTTTTGGTAACTCTTCTCGACACCCTGATGGCCTAGTAATTCGTGAGTCCTTCATATTCTCGCATTCTAACTTATTTTTATATTATTATGGACTAATTTTTTCCTTGTCCCGAGATTGCATTATTTGTAACTAAAAGTCTAAGGCCCGGTTTAACCAACTCGACTTAACTTAGTTAAGTCGCGATTTTCACTTTTTCAGTTTCACCACCTAACTTAGCTAAGTCACAACTTAGTCAACTTGCCAGCTGACTTATTCTCCACTAATCAGTGTTGCTGTGGTTCGAAACCATAATCTCAGTAATCCTGCTAATTTGTTTTGTGCAACGTCCCAGTCGGAAACTTGATCATGCTTGACTTTAACGGGGTAAGCGTAGATGCATGTAAACGCTAGTTTTCAAGCATGCAACCATTACGAAACTATCTTTTTCAATTAAGCGCTAATTTTAGTACCTTCCAACTAAAGAGAAATGGGTGTAAGATCAATACATTCCTTCGTGTATAGTCATACATGCCCATTGCGCACTGGGATATTGGGATGCGCAGAGTTGTCTGGTATGAAAAAATACTACTATGCATAAAACAGCTGATCGGGTTGTTGTGCTCAAAATTATTTAAGTCGCTCAGTTGGTGAAACCCAAAATTAAGGTAGTCTCGAATCTGTGCTAGCTTAAGTCACGACTAAGTTTTAGTCTTAGTCACGTTGGTGAAACCGGCCCTAAGTCTTCACTATTAATGACCTCAACTACGTTCTCAGAATCAATTATGCTCCTACTGAGGCATCTACGTGTGACATTTGTGCGCGCTCTATGCTATAATCATAATTTTCAAATTATAGAGCCCATCTTGCCATGCGACTATTAACACTTTTTTTTATTGAGTGTTAACGTTAACGAATTGCAGTCTGTTAGTGTTTTAAACTGAGGAGAATCTGCGTACTACGTTGATTATAGCTAACGTCTCCAATTCGAAGCTACGATACCTACTTTCTGCATCAGAGGTTCTTTTTGAAAAGTAAACTATTGGATGTCGCTGGTTCGTCCTCTGCTTGCAGCAGTATCGCGCTCTTCTTAATTTTTTAGAATCCCGACTTAGGATCTAATAGGGCGAACAAACTATTTCCTCCCAAACACTCCAGAAAGTCTTCTTTTAATTGGAGTGTAGACTTGTGTCTAACAATTGATTTATTAAAGTTCCTATAATCAATACACATTCTCGTTCCACCTGATATCTTATTCGTCAATACAATCGGTGATGCTATTTCCGATAATCTTTTCCTTAAGTATGTCTTCTATGATTCAAGTGCCTTCAGTTTATATGCAAAGGATAGTCGTCTTGGCGAACAGAAGGTGGCTTTATTTGAATTGAGTAGGATTTTGGCTTCATAATCTATATTCGTAAAGCTTCATATTTGTGTTTGTTTAATCAAAATACTCACTCTCACTCAGTCTGATGTTAACTTAAGGTTTCTATCAACAATGTGTTTATCACATTCTTCGATTTCAATTTTAGAAATATCAAAAGCTTCCGTATTGGTATCAGCAAAATGTATAACTTCAATGTCGTTATTGACAAGTTCTAATAATTTTAAAGCGACCGTAAAAAATGTTATGAACTCATCGAATTTGCTCAATAATTTGGTTTGCATGTGTAATTTTGTGAATGCGATTTTTATGGGGAAATGTGCCGAATTTCGATATTTTCTATTAAAATCACGCATTTTATTCAGTGCTACAATTTTCCGAATATAGAAGATAAACTATCTTATTTTGCAATGTTGGTGAAATATTTGTATGAAAAGTATGTTCCTATTCGGACTATAAATTTAACCAATAATAGAAAGCCCTTATTCAATAATACAATCTTAAAGCTCATTAGAATTCGATATAATGTTTATAAATATTGGAAGCGTACCCCCACTACTGAACGTTGGTGCGAATACAAGAAATTAAGGAACAAAGTTACAGCAAACTTGGGTCAGGCGAAAACTAGTTACCTTAAAACCAGATTTAATGATACCGTTCCATCCAAAGTTTTGTGGAAAAATTTAAATTCCTTGGGAGTCGGTGATAAAGGGGACAAAGCATGCGCTGTTGCTGCAAACGTAATGAACTCGTATTTTATAGGAATAAATAGGCCGCAAGGCCATATTTCGCCATATGTTGTTAACCTGAGTTTGGAATACAACCTCACTTATAAATTCATGTTTGTTTCAGGCACTGAAAATGAGATTGCGAAGTGTCTTTACGACTTCAAGTCAAATGCGGTTGGTGTGGATGGGCTAAGCCTACGCTTTTTAAAATTAATCTTGGCCTATGCACTCCCGTCTCTCACACATCTTATACAATTTTTGCTATAACCTCCTCTACATTTCCAAACCAGGAAAGTAGCAAAAGTTGTTCCAATAGCTAAAAACAACAATTACGATTCCCCTCAAAATTATAGGCCTATAAGTATACTACCAGCGTTATCAAAAGTATTTGAAAATTTTATAGCAAAGCAAATAGTGTCTGAGCAAAAATAGGTTGCTGGCTAAAAATTAATCTGGCTTTAGAGCTGGTCACAGCTGCTCCACAGCTTTGCTCAAGATAATGGATGATATACGCCCTGTATTAGACAACAAATTACTCACTGTTTTAGTTCGTTTAGATTTTTTTAAAGCATTTGATACGGTGAATCACAGTATTTTACTTACAAAACTTAAACATTATTTCGGGTTTGACTCAACTGCAATTAAACTAATGGAAAGTTATCTCTCGCAAAGACTACAACAAGTTCAGTGTGGTGAAGCATTTTCTCAACTTAGTAGAATTCCCTCAGGTGCACCCCAAGGGTCAATCTTGAGTCCTATACTATTCACGGCTTTTATAATTGACATCGTACATTGCTGTCAAAACTCATCGATACATCTGTATGCTGACGACACACAAATTTATTTATCACGACCGATCGGCCTTTGCGAAGATCTTGTGTTTAGGCTAAATGATGACCTTGATAAAATATCGGGTTGGGCCAAAACGAATGGCCTTTGCTTGGACGCGGAAAAAACACAGGTCCTGCCAATATCTTTCGATTCCGTAGATCTTAGTGGGCTATTGCCTATAACCCTCAATGAAAAGATTTTGCAATTTCAATCTGTAGTAACTAGTCTTGGCTATAAAGTTAACTCTCGTCTAACATGTGCACATCATGTCCGTTATAGCATATCAAAAATATACAACAACCTGAGAAACTTGTGGCATCCCTATTACTGTCTACCTAATAATATAAAGCTTAAATTAGTAAAGGCCCTGATTGTGCATCAAATTAACTATTTTGAAACAATGTATGGGGATATAGACTGCGAATCCAAAAATAAATTGGGTTTGACTATAAACAATGTAGCAAGATTCGTATATTGTAAAAGAAAGTTTGACTACATTTCTGTCCGAAATGTTTTGTTCTTATATAAAATAATAAAATGCCAAAGACCTGCATATCTCTATGAAAAACTTAAATTTCTTTGTTAGTGTTGTGAGAGTGTGGAATTTTCTACCTAATACAATAAAATGCATTTAGTCATATGGATGCTTCAAAACGGCAGTAACAGATAATTTCAAGCGATAACCTCCTCCTAGCTTGCAGTCCCTCCCCCCCCCCCCCCCCCCCCCCCCCTCCGAAAATCCGTTGTCGTAATGTCTTAAACAACTGTCAGCATAAGTTTAAATTAAAAAATGAACACTTTGTAAAAATTCTCATAAATTTGTGCAAAGAAAAGACTCTAAGTCTTACTGCACTTTAAACTAAATAAATAAATAAAATGTAGTATAAGAGTCAACATTTGGTGAGGTCACGCATCTGTGGTGGCTTACTCAGAAGTGTCTATCTCACTCTACACTGATGAATCCAAAATGTACTGTGATTTCTGGGTGGGGGTGATCTCAGAACAGGTACAGGCCCCGCTCTCCATCCGTCTCCCAGAATGTCTTCCAAACAGAAGTACTTGGTTATGAGAAGACCGGCAAAGTCTAGTTAGAAAACTTAGTAAGGGGCGAATAGTATGAATCTACTCGGACGGATTGTAATGACATAATCTAAAGTCGTCATCAATTGTAAAGTCATGCTACATACAGCTGCCGGTGCTTATATGAGAAACATTTAGTAAGTGTTTATTCAATTTGAATTTATCAGTTATACAATTGTTTAGTTTTTATTGCTACTTCAACGTGGATAATGCAGGTGAATTCTTGAAATTTCGTGTGTAAAGGTAAGTTTTGCAATTTTCTTAATTCTTGGCGTGCAACTTTGCCCTCAGGACAAGTTTGGTAGTTTTGTGTAATATATGACCGATTTTGAGTTTGAACATGGACGACTAAGAAATTGAGCCTTCATTGAATAATAGCGACTATGACTTCTCTGCAGATAGCGATGATGAGGAGTACTTACCTTCAGATGTAACGGAAACGGACAGCGAAGAAGATGCAGGTGTGGGACTGGGGCAGAACGAGAAAAAATCCGAAAAGGACTCACAGAATACACTGCGATCATTGTGGCGCACTACCGAAATGGCTTTCCGTGGGCCAGAAATTGCAGAGGATGTTCTAGTTTCGGAGAGTAAATTAGGCATAAATATATTGTACTGTTTATTTGACTATCTGGGCCTAGAATTCTGGTAATTAGTAGCAGAGTAGATCAACCTATATTCGGCACAAAAGCGGGAGTTAAAGTCGTTGAGCACGAACGCTATTGAAATGATTTACTTTGCCGGGGTGCACTTGACGATGGGCAACCTCAAATATCCTCAAGGTAAGCTTCACTGTAACAGAGATTTATGTGTGCCTGTTATTAGGGATACAATGAGCCGAGACAAACTTTTTGAACTTCGAAATTATCTGCACTTAGTAGATATATATATATAAATAAGCCAAATGCTGATGCCAAGCTGTGAAAAATAATAAAAGAATCCATTTGTAGGAAATGCCATAAGTTACCACGGCCTAAGCATATGTCGATAGACGAACAAATTATCCCATTTGTGACATCTAAGCCAAATCCTTTTGGTCTGAAGAAGTTTGTACTGGCTCGCCGAGATGGGCTTGTGTTGCATTTTGAGATATATGTTGGCAAAGATACTTTACCCTAAGAGGTCATTAAAAATCTAGGACTGGGAGCATGTATGGTAGAAAAACTTTGTCGCATAATTGAGGTTAGCTGTGTTCTGTACACCGATCGATTTTTTACTAAAAAAAATTATGGAATTTTTCTGACTGGGACTGTGATGACAAATAGATTTGGACCAGTCACAAAGAAACTGAAGGCTGATAAAGCTTTGTAATAAAGACAGTGGAAAAAGTAAGAAGTGAAGAAAGAGTATGTGTAGTCAAATGGATGGATACAAAGCCTGTTACAACGCTGTCAACATGTAGAGGAAGTACTCGTGCAGATACCTGTAAACGTTGGTGTTAAAACCAAAAGCGGCAAATTTACGTAGATCGGCCAGCAACAATTAGAAATTACAACGCCTGTGTGGGTGGGATTGATTTATGCGACATGCTTATTGCTTACTACCTGTGTGCAATGCGAACAAAAAAATGGACAGTTAAAACTTTCCGTCATTTTCTTGACCTGATTGCCGTCAATTGTTGAATTATGTACACTCGTTGCTGTTCTGAAGAAAACGTCCAACGCAAGGACAAATTAGGACTACTCCAATACAAGCTAAATCTGGCCACAGCGATGATGAAGTACGGCGGAAAGGTTGAACAAAATTTTTTGCCTCCTGGAATTAGTTCTCGTCCCAGAGCTGGTGGATCGACAAGAAAGTTACAGACGACGTATTGGAAACTGTGGATCCTTCGGCAAAGAAACACCGCCCGATTTTGCCACACCCACAAACCGAAATCTACAATGTGGGTCATCAGCCGCCATTCATAGACAACAAACTCAAAACGTCGCCGTCCCACGTGCTCTTCACGCTGCCGCAGCATTTGTGTGAAATGCAGTAGTTACCTGTATATTCTAAATAAATAATTGCTTTGAAAACTATCACACCGTGAAAAATTTCAACTCAAATTAACATAACTGAATCCCGAAGTACACATATGTGCAACCGATTTTTTCATTACCGACAAATAAAAAATTGTATTACTTTTAAAACATGTGTTTTTTTTATGCCTCCCCAAATACAAAAAACCATAAAACACTTTGAAACCATATTTAGATCATCCTCAGGTCTTAAGAGGGTATAGCAGGTGCAGGAAAGCTGATATACGAAATTGGCACTCTTCAGGGAATTCACCGTGAAGATATTGGGTACAAGGAAACGATCACTCACTACCTATTCGATTGCCCGACTATAGCCAATATCAGACACAGAACCTATGGCAAGGTTATGCTGCTGGAATAGCGCCTATCGAACTTAATGGGTCTTTCGCGCTGGCGGCACCAACTAACAACAACAGGTGCGGCAGATTATAGTGAAGTGCATCTCTATGGCTGATCTGATATAACGCCCTCACCTCCACCACATATCTCCTTAACGTTGGGTGGTGTTGTTAAATCCAGGCTTCTTTTAGGGAATAGATAAGCATGATGAGTCGATCCGACGGTAAACAAATCGTCCGGTCGAGAGCCGGGCTAGTATCAGAAGATGCTAGTACCTTAGAGTACCGGATTCATTCTGCCTTTATCTGTAACATTCCTCTAAGGTTTCGGGAACCTTTCTCTCCATCAAAATTTGTAGCACTTTGTATGTTTGTAATTAACCTAACATTAATTTGAAATTAATAATTTTTCTTGTTCTAGGCTATGGTAGCTTGTTATCCGGGTTCCGGCTCGCATTATGTAGTACATGTGGATAATCCGAACAAAGATGGCCGTGTGATAACAGCTATTTATTATTTAAACGTCAACTGGGATACTGAGCGCAGCGGCGGAGTTCTGCGGTAAGTTATAGGGCCGATAACTGGCACGCATACGAGGTGTGTTGAAAAAGTATAGCGAATTTTGTGTTTTTTCAAAAATTGTTTATTTATTCATGAATATCTATTTTGTCCCCTTCAAAGTAATCCCCATGAGATATTATACACTTGTGCCAACGGTTTTTCCAATCTTCGAAGCACTTCAAAAAACCATTTTTTTGTATCTTGTTCAGCTCCTCCTTCGATGGCGTCTTTATCTCGTCAAGAGAAGCGTAACGTCGTCCTTTCATGGGCCTCTTCAGTTTAGGGAACAAGAAAAAGTCACAGGGGGCCAGATCTGGGGAATACGGTGGCTGCGGCATCATTAGTGTGTTGTTTTTGGCCAAAAAGTCGCGCACAAACAACGATGCGTGAGCAGGGGCGTTATCGTGGTGCAAAAGCCAATTTTTGTTCTTCCACAAATCCGGGCGTTTCTGGCGGATTGCTTCGCGCAAATTGCGCATAACTTGCAGGTAATATTTCCTATTGACCGTTCTTCCCTGTGGCAAGAACTCATGATGCACCACGCCCCTGCAATCGAAGAAAACTGTCAGCAAAACTTTCACATTCGACCGAACTTGGCGCGCTTTTTTCGGTCTTGGTTCGTGCGGCAGCTTCCATTGAGATGATTGAGCTTTGGTTTCCACGTCATAACCATAAACCCACGATTCGTCACCAGTTATGACCCTCTGGAGCAAATTTGGGTCGTCGCGGACAGAGTTTAACATCTCATTAGCAATGTTCATACGATGCTGTTTTTGGTCACAATTGAGCAATTTTGGTAAAAAAATAGGTAAAAATCGAAGACGATCCAAAAAACGTGCAAGCAAAGCAGCTGTCAACAATTAACTGAACATTCAAAATGGCCCAGCTTGTCGGCATAAGTGAGAGACATGAGTACCAACATAACGCCACAAAAAATTCGAAATTCGAACATACGTAACCAGCGAAAATTCAAAATTCGCGATACTTTTTGAACACACCTCGTATGCATTTAAGGGCAAAATGCAAACTAATTTTATTGACCTCACAGAATTAAATTTTTTACATTAATGCCGTTGGATAACCACAATTTTGATCTACTTATAGGGGTTGAACTGTTCTGTTTTTCGAGCATGTCCTATGAAGAGACTAACCGTACCCTTCTTCCACAGCTGTGCTCAGAGGCCAAAATAGATGAATGAAATTTAGGTGTCCGAATCGCGCAACTATAACCTATTTGAATAAAAGTTTTTAATGGCACAAAGCAGACATTTCCGTAAACTATTATTTGGGAATAAGATATTTATTCGCTTTGTAGCACTCCATTCACTAGGAATGCCAATTTTTAGCTTTTAAGTCTCGGAATTTTCAGGATCTGATTTTACCGTCTCGGCATTTGGGTATTCATCATATTCCAACAGCTATGCTTGTTAAAAACTTTAGGAAGTAAAATGAAAACATTAATTTTTAATATGGCTTATTTAAAAGAAAAATCTTTGTTGTTGGTTTTACGGTCTGTTCATTTTACATATTTTGTAAGTATAACGAGCTCAAGACCAGTTGATAATAATTCTTAGTTAATTATTATTATTTTTGATTAGAGGAAAAATTGAAAGCAACAAACATATACAGGCTATAGTTATAGTACTATTTCGAAAACAGCCACGATTTCTCGTCAGACTAATTCGTATAGTTTTGCTATTTTCAGAGGATCTTGTGGAGATCGAACCCACTCACTCTGATTGCCAGCGCAGCCGCCTAACCCATAGGCTATGCTGCGTGTAGTTTTGCAAGCTGCTTAATTCACGTTTTCCTCTAATTGTTGTTTGTTATCTTGCCAACGGTGTACACAATATTTTAGACATTCTGTCTATATGTAAATCGTGCATGTTGGACTTTGTTTGTGTACATTCTTCTTTCTATTTTTAGAAGATAGTTATTGTACATAACCGCGTGCTCCGGTATAAATGTATTTTGTTGTTGGTTTTACGGTCTGTTCATTTTACATATTTTGTAAGTATAACGAGCTCAAGACCAGTTGATAATAATTCTTAGTTAATTATTATTATTTTTGATTAGAGGAAAAATTGAAAGCAACAAACATATACAGGCTATAGTTATAGTACTATTTCGAAAACAGCCACGATTTCTCGTCAGACTAATTCGTATAGTTTTGCTATTTTCAGAGGATCTTGTGGAGATCGAACCCACTCACTCTGATTGCCAGCGCAGCCGCCTAACCCATAGGCTATGCTGCGTGTAGTTTTGCAAGCTGCTTAATTCACGTTTTCCTCTAATTGTTGTTTGTTATCTTGCCAACGGTGTACACAATATTTTAGACATTCTGTCTATATGTAAATCGTGCATGTTGGACTTTGTTTGTGTACATTCTTCTTTCTATTTTTAGAAGATAGTTATTGTACATAACCGCGTGCTCCGGTATAAATGTATTTTGTTGTTGGTTTTACGGTCTGTTCATTTTACATATTTTGTAAGTATAACGAGCTCAAGACCAGTTGATAATAATTCTTAGTTAATTATTATTATTTTTGATTAGAGGAAAAATTGAAAGCAACAAACATATACAGGCTATAGTTATAGTACTATTTCGAAAACAGCCGCGATTTCTCGTCAGACTAATTCGTATAGTTTTGCTATTTTCAGAGGATCTTGTGGAGATCGAACCCACTCACTCTGATTGCCAGCGCAGCCGCCTAACCCATAGGCTATGCTGCGTGTAGTTTTGCAAGCTGCTTAATTCACGTTTTCCTCTAATTGTTGTTTGTTATCTTGCCAACGGTGTACACAATATTTTAGACATTCTGTCTATATGTAAATCGTGCATGTTGGACTTTGTTTGTGTACATTCTTCTTTCTATTTTTAGAAGATAGTTATTGTACATAACCGCGTGCTCCGGTATAATATGTTTGTTGCTTTCAATTTTTCCTCTAATCAAAAATAATAATAATTAACTAAGAATTATTATCAACTGGTCTTGAGCTCGTTATACTTACAAAATATGTAAAATGAACAGACCGTAAAACCAACAACAAAATACATTTATACCGGAGCACGCGGTTATGTACAATAACTATCTTCTAAAAATAGAAAGAAGAATGTACACAAACAAAGTCCAACATGCACGATTTACATATAGACAGAATGTCTAAAATATTGTGTACACCGTTGGCAAGATAACAAACAACAATTAGAGGAAAACGTGAATTAAGCAGCTTGCAAAACTACACGCAGCATAGCCTATGGGTTAGGCGGCTGCGCTGGCAATCAGAGTGAGTGGGTCCGATCTCCACAAGATCCTCTGAAAATAGCAAAACTATACGAATTAGTCTGACGAGAAATCGTGGCTGTTTTCGAAATAGTACTATAACTATAGCCTGTATATGTTTGTTGCTTTCAATTTTTCCTCTAATCAAAAATAATAATAATTAACTAAGAATTATTATCAACTGGTCTTGAGCTCGTTATACTTACAAAATATGTAAAATGAACAGACCGTAAAACCAACAACAAAATACATTTATACCGGAGCACGCGGTTATGTACAATAACTATCTTCTAAAAATAGAAAGAAGAATGTACACAAACAAAGTCCAACATGCACGATTTACATATAGACAGAATGTCTAAAATATTGTGTACACCGTTGGCAAGATAACAAACAACAATTAGAGGAAAACGTGAATTAAGCAGCTTGCAAAACTACACGCAGCATAGCCTATGGGTTAGGTGGCTGCGCTGGCAATCAGAGTGAGTGGGTTCGATCTCCACAAGATCCTCTGAAAATAGCAAAACTATACGAATTAGTCTGACGAGAAATCGTGGCTGTTTTCGAAATAGTACTATAACTATAGCCTGTATATGTTTGTTGCTTTCAATTTTTCCTCTAATCAAAAATAATAATAATTAACTAAGAATTATTATCAACTGGTCTTGAGCTCGTTATACTTACAAAATATGTAAAATGAACAGACCGTAAAACCAACAACAAAATACATTTATACCGGAGCACGCGGTTATGTACAATAACTATCTTCTAAAAATAGAAAGAAGAATGTACACAAACAAAGTCCAACATGCACGATTTACATATAGACAGAATGTCTAAAATATTGTGTACACCGTTGGCAAGATAACAAACAACAATTAGAGGAAAACGTGAATTAAGCAGCTTGCAAAACTACACGCAGCATAGCCTATGGGTTAGGCGGCTGCGCTGGCAATCAGAGTGAGTGGGTTCGATCTCCACAAGATCCTCTGAAAATAGCAAAACTATACGAATTAGTCTGACGAGAAATCGTGGCTGTTTTCGAAATAGTACTATAACTATAGCCTGTATATGTTTGTTGCTTTCAATTTTTCCTCTAATCAAAAATAATAATAATTAACTAAGAATTATTATCAACTGGTCTTGAGCTCGTTATACTTACAAAATATGTAAAATGAACAGACCGTAAAACCAACAACAAAATACATTTATACCGGAGCACGCGGTTATGTACAATAACTATCTTCTAAAAATAGAAAGAAGAATGTACACAAACAAAGTCCAACATGCACGATTTACATATAGACAGAATGTCTAAAATATTGTGTACACCGTTGGCAAGATAACAAACAACAATTAGAGGAAAACGTGAATTAAGCAGCTTGCAAAACTACACGCAGCATAGCCTATGGGTTAGGCGGCTGCGCTGGCAATCAGAGTGAGTGGGTTCGATCTCCACAAGATCCTCTGAAAATAGCAAAACTATACGAATTAGTCTGACGAGAAATCGTGGCTGTTTTCGAAATAGTACTATAACTATAGCCTGTATATGTTTGTTGCTTTCAATTTTTCCTCTAATCAAAAATAATAATAATTAACTAAGAATTATTATCAACTGGTCTTGAGCTCGTTATACTTACAAAATATGTAAAAGAAAAATCTTTTATTAATAACAGCAAAATTAAAAAGGTGCCAATTTTATATAGAGTTATATTTAAGTTTATTGGCCTATAAATATTAAGTTAGGCAAAAAGTGCGGTAACAACTGTAGTTTACCAGCTCCCCAAATAGATCTATCCGAACAGCTATGGTGTATTTTTCTTATTTTTTTCACATTTACTATTTGTAAAACCATTTATATAAAAATTGTAAAAATTACGGCATTGTCATCTGTAGTACGTACTGACCACGCAAATTCCCAAATGCTAATTAAATACCCGCAATTTTTGAGATTCACAACTCCATTTATGCAGATGGCTTTAACCGTTCATCACCCGTGTAACGTATTATAATTTTTTTATTTTCTTTACCACTAACTAACTTCTTTCGTAAGACAGTGACCGCAAAAAGTTATGACACTTTCCTCTAATTAAATTATTAACTGAATATTAAAATAGCATTTTTCATAGCAGTAATACATAAAAATATACTAAGTTAGACCATTTACTATGAAATTTGTTAAATTACGAAAATTATCGGGCGTTTGGTGGAGCGGTGTTAAGCGCGCTGGTCCGCCTCGGCCTTCTTTCAAACGCGTTTTTTTCAAAACCACATTTTCCGAGTTGGTGGAAGGCCTGCAGGGCACAAAAATTGAGCAATCGTGATGAAATTTTTTTTACATCTTTATCAGGAGCTTATGCATCCGTGGAACTAGTTGAAAATTGTTCATAAAAAATAATTAGTAACAAAAAAAAGAGCCAAATATCGATTTTTTTTCAAAAGCTCATAATTTTTGCATTTTTCATGTTTTCTTTTTCGTTTTAGTTCCACGGATGCCGACAAGTGCACAGATTAAGAAAATATTTTTTGTTTGCGTTTCAGATTTTATTTACGGACGCTAGGGCTTCCACCATGAGGACGTGTCGCCGCCGACCTGTCGCCATTGTCCGGTACCCCCCTCGCCCCCTTTACTTGGATCAACAACAAAAAATTTGTGAAGCTTCATTCAACTTTTTCCGATAACTGTGCGAAGGTGTTATTCTTCTACCTATTATACTTTCCGAAAAAAAAATTCCAGAAAAAACATCAGGTTTTCGGGCCAACAAGGCAGAAACCTGCCTTAATCACTTGCATAAATAATTTCCGGAATCCGGTCTTTATGGTGTGGACCAAAATGGGGTTGGATAACTAACATAGTCCTGTAATGGATTTTAGAAAATATACACATGCAAAGATTCAGGTTTTAAAAGACGTTTTTTTCATTTGCGTTAAGATATCCAAAAAAGTAAACTGTAAAGTAGGAGAAAAAATTAATTGATTAATTCTAAATAAAAATTTTATTTTTAAACTTGTTTCAAAAAATATTCACGGATGTTCTTTTGATGTATATACATATTTCCAAAAAAACAGCCATTTTAGTGTAACCAACAAAAATACAATTTTACATAAGCAAAACTAGCACTTTTTTTCTCGTCAATGACGAAAACTCAAACTGACTTTGTTGATTTTTCACAATATGTTGGTTTGGTAGCAAAATTTTTGTTTCTAATATGTATTTAAAAACGAATCAGATAGATAGATAGATGTTGAGCGTGTGCGTTAAATGGAATATTACGTTTGTAGTCGAAATTTTTCAAAAATTTAGCAAGCCGATTTTAAGTCATTCCAGGTCGACGCCTTCCACACACAATAATTCGTATATAAAAAGCAGCAAAAACTGTAATGAAAAGGGCTTGTACACACCTATACTATACGGTCACTGCTAAGAAACTTTACAATAAAATGTTAAAAAATCCAAAATGTTCATCGGGAATCAACCGCTTTTTTATAATTTTTCTCCACCGTGTTATATTTTTCGCGTTCAATGTAATTTCATTTTTATACCCATTTACGCGATCAATAGATACTGCTTTTTTAAGATTTTGATTTGGAGTTATTTTCGATGGTATGTCATACTTAATATTAACTTCTCCATTTGCGTTTATCACTGACTTAGTTGCCGAGGATATTTGAATATTTTTTCTGATATTGAACAGTTTGTCTGCCATTGATTTAAAGTATAAAATCTCCTGGCTCGCTATTTGTTTCACTATGTATGGTTTATTGGATTTGCAGGTTCTTTCATATACCCAAGTACGTGATTAGGTAAGTCGTGTCATTGATCGATACGTACCTTTTAAAATCAGTGGAAAATGTCATGTATCCATGCACCCAGGAGGGTATCGTTCATAGGCACTATACATTCCAGAATGCATTCAGAAAACAGAGAACTTACAATTTCTGAGCGCTCTGTTTCACCTTCATATGGACAAGATCGTGCAAGCGTTTCGCCTGACGTATTTTAATAAACTGCGACAAAATGATAAAAAAATATTATACATCGAAAAAAGCAACAGAACGCTTATACTCTTATATTCTCAAGGGAGACTCAGAAAGGCATCAAAAATATGACAAATACACCTACTCCTCTCTCACTTTGGTGTAGAATACTTCATAGAGTAATCTTTTGGCAGCATTTTGAATGTACTCTCACGTAGGTGCTCCATAGAATATTCAGAAGCAAAGTAAATAGTACTCCGAGATAGATTAGGTGATCCAATCACCGGACATTGCCATGTAAATTGGACCACATTTTTTATATGAATGAGGATAAGTGTTGGAGTACTCTGATACTCCATCGTTTTTTACAGGGATATGCTGGAATGCGTTCTCGAAACTTCACCTCTTCGCTGTTTTTGCGATACATCCCAGCATGCGTCCTCGATCTCATAACATTGAAAGTACGACGCAGAGAGCAAACATTACTACTACTCTGTTTTTGCGATACATCCTAGCATGCGTTCTTGATCTCACACCTCGGAAGCTCTGAAGGAGAGCGCAAACATAACCACTTCGCTCTTTTTGTGATGCATGCAAACGTGTATTCGACATCTCATATGTTTGATTCTGAAGCTGGGAACCTAGACATGACCAGTTCACTGTTTTTAGCATACATGACGAATGTTCCAACTGGGAAGCTGTAGACATGTACATGCACTATTAATTTCTCCTAGTAAGGGTAGAATATATCAATTATTCCGCAGTAGACATCTTAGCTTCATCGTTGTAAACGGTCCACTTTTTATTTGTAGATCGACCAACTAAAATGGATTTATTAATTTTCCAATCATTGTCAATTCGATACTTATATTTACTACATGCAGCTCTATTTATCTTCTTCGTTTTGGGAAAGTCTTGGATTTATACTACATTTAAACTGAATGAAATGCCTGATTTTCATAGAAAAGATCGAAATGCGGCACATTTCCCCATACAAATCGCATTCACAAAATAACGCATTCAAACCAAATTACACAGCAAATGCGATGAATTCATGAAAGTTTGATTCGAACGCGTCAAACTTGTTCGATTGATACTTTCCTTGTGGGGAAAATCTCTAGTTCTGAACTGGTGCGCTTCTATTGCTTTCTGAACTATTCAACTAGCCAATTTAACATGGCGATGTCCTAGGCGGTGGAAATTGTTCCCCGCTGTATTACCTTTTCGACAGTTCCGAACTAGTTAAAAATTCGACAGTTCTTCGAATATTGCTACTATTGCTTTAGTTCTGAACCATTTCCAAATTCTGCAGTTAGTTTAGAATTAAAAAAAAATATTTTGTCTTCAATGGTGGAACTACATTTGGAGACTTTTTGCCAAATGACTGCCTACGGTCGACCCCCGTTTTGAAAAACTTTTTCAAACCACTTTACCTTTCTTAGGACACAAACCTTGGACCTTCGGCGTGGCAGTCCGGCAACACTACTGCCACACCATTGCGCTTAGTTTATGCACGGCTAATAATTTGAGCCTAAATTTTAAGCCATTATTTCATAATGTATGCATATGAAACCTTTTCTCACACTATTGATGCGTGCGCCGTAGCTGAGTGGATAGAGCACGAATCCTAACAACTGATACATTTATTATTATTTTTTTTTTACTTATGATTTAAAATTGTAACCTTTCTTTAAAGAACGTTATAAGAACGTTTTTCAAAATACGAATCTAAATTTTAATGATTACACAATTGCCGGTTTTGAACTAGTGAAAATCTAGTTACTATATCACTAGTTCTTATTAGCCACTTTATCTCTAGTTCTGAACCAGAAATTATTCTCACTAGCTACTTACTTCCCCACATTGTTATAACAAAGGAACGAATACATTATAAGCCAATATAAACACTAGGGTGGGTCGATTTGTATGGACGAAAGTTAACCGATATCGCGCCATCGATTTTTCGATAGATTTTGGGCTCAGGAAAAAAAGTTCCACTACGCATACCTAAAAAAATAAATTTCCAGCCTGCGAAATTTAATTTTTTTTGACTTTTTTCGACTTTAATTTTTAAGGCTTTTTTCGTGACCTACTAAAAAGTGGAACTTTTTTTCCTGAGCCCAAAACCTATCCAAAAATCGGTGGCGCGATATCGGTTAATAAATCGACTCAGTCTTATAAACACATAACTGGTCTGAAATCACGCATTTTAGATCAGTATAAAAGTGTTACTAGCTTACGTTAGTGATTTATCCAAGTTCTGTTTGAGTCGATGCGATCCTCTGGTTTTACCGGAAGACGTTTACCACCCTTCTTTTGTGGTCGTTTACGAAGTCATAGCTAATGCGGAAGGTGGTGATACTGAACCATACGAATATTTTCACTTTGACTTTGATTTTGCTAAAACAAACTTAAACAAAACTAAGTAAAGAGTGTTCTAAATTAAAATGGCCAGAATTTAATAGTGATATTGAGCGTAATGTTTCATATTGTAATAACACTATCTATTTCTTGTTTGAAAACGTAAATCTTGCTATGTTGAAGCAGCTCCAGCCTGGTTTACTAAAGAGCTGAAAGCCTTAAAAAATCAAAAAACAAAGACTACATAAAGTACTCCAATCTACGTCAGAAATACTTTGAATTGAACAAAAAATGTTACAGTACTTAAATCTGCAAAATAAAAAAGAACATTATCTGTAACCCCAAGTCATTTTATGGCTTCGTAAACTCTAAGTCTAATGTAAAGGGCTTTCCTTCTGCCATTAAATACCAAGATTGTATATCCAGCGATAATCAAGACATTGCAAAATTTCTTTGCCCACTTTTTTGAATTTAAGTATTCTTCTGAAGCCTTCTCATTTTCACAAATATCCGTATCAACTGCATTCTTAAAACTTTATTAATAGTTCAACTGTCTCTCCTGAAAATGTTTCATTTTATCTGAAAACTTTGAAAGTATCATTTAAATCTGGCCCGGATATGATACCTACATGTCTCCTTAAAAACTGTGCAAATTACATTTACAAACCTCTAACTTATCTGTTCAATCTATTTTAAAATGTGGCTTTTATCCAGCTGCTTTGAAAAAATCTTTCCTAATTCCACTTTATAAGAGGAGTAGGTCATCCCTAGATAACTACAGTGTCATAGCAAAGCTTTCTGCTATTCCAAAACTATTTGAAGCTATAGTTACTAATTAAGCTCACCGCTTCTATTCCCACACTGATTGCAGATTGCCAACACGGCTTTTGTAAGGGAAAATCAACAAGTACTAACCTACTTAAATTCACAACCCATGTTTCAAATGGGTTTTGAGAAAATAAACACACTGATGTTATATATACCGACTTCAGTAAAGCCTTTGTCAAAGTATGCCATTGGTTACTTATTCACAAACTTGATCTATTGGGCTTTCAACCAAGTCTAACCCGCCGGAACTGGATCTCTTCTTAGCTTCTGTTCAGAACACAAAGAGAAGTTTTTAAGAATGCACTCTCCAATATCATTGATGTATCTTCTGGAGTTCCTCAAGGTTCCCATCTTGGTCCGATTTGGTTCTTGCTATTCATTAATGATATCTATAGAGTAAGTTAGGGTATTGTGATATAGGCATACTTTTTCGGCTGCTACTCAAAATTTTAATTAGTAGACAGGCAGAAAATCATACAGTTCGATAGATTCCAGTATTCTGAGGCACATTCCAAGACGATATCGATGGATCTTAAATATTCCGGAAGATATTTATTCAAACCCATAAAAAGTAAAAAAAAAACAACCGAGGGGTAATGTGACATACTATACCACATACTTGGTTCTTCCAAGAAAGATGTGTTAACCACTTAAAATAATCAAGCCCTATTGTAAATATGGTAATTTGCATTCATTCAGATATGTGATAAGCTGATTCGGAGCCAGGAAGAGCTTGTTCCATCAAGAAGTTTTTCCTTTTTCTGCTGATCTTATGCACCCAACTTGCTTTTCTGTTGTAGCTAACATTTTCGGATGCTTACTTGGCGTGATAGACGCGCCTGTGTCATCAACGTTCCAAATCCTAGTTGGAGCAAGTTTATACTTTTCATACTCCTTTTCCACATTGAACTACTTTTCCTATATCACATTACCCAAACTAGAGATTTTGAAGAGAGACAATAAATAACTGTTATTTGAAAATTCTGTATCAAAAACGTTGTTCAAATTTCAAAATTTATTCAAAAAGTTGCTTCATAACAGTTATTCAATGAAGAAAAAAATTTATTTTTTACCTTGCTTGACAACTGTTATGGATGAAAAATACTTTTTTACGTTGCCCAAAAAAATTTTAGTTTGAAATAAATTTTTGTACTTTTTAATAATAGTTTCTAGATGATAAATACATCAATAACTACTATTTTGCAACGAGTCTTGTTTCGTTTGTTAAAGATTGCACTGATAGGGATACATTTGAAGAAGAAAATACACATTATCAAAATAAGGATATCCAATTATACGGAAAGACAAAGGTGGGTTAACTTGATTTCGATTTTTCTTAGAAAAAAGGTCCGGCAGGCCATGGCATAGCCGTATAAGGAAGAAAGTCAGATTCATAGATACATACTTAGCAGCACATAGGAAGCTTCTTTAATACTGTCAAGAGCTGAATTAAAATCTACTAAGATGTGTCTTCCGTCGATAACTACACGATGGTACTTTTGTACTATTGAAAACCATATTTCTATACACTAAGATTGCAATTATTATACAACGGATGGGTGCTTATCATAGCAGGAACCCTTATCTCAGCCACTTGGATGCCTAGAAAAAAGTTAATGGAGCTCTGTGTTATGTTTAATATGAAGATTACCATAGGATAGCTAATAAAATTTCTAAGGCTGGCTGGCAACGTTATGTTAATGATTGGAAACTCTACTGCCGGAGGGTATAAGTGTCAATATATGATACTGGCGATTTCGAAGAAACAACCGGTACAATGATGAAAAGAGCCGCGTTGCAACGCAAGGAAGGGATACTGCCTACAAGGCCACGCTAAGAGCGAATGCAACGAGTAGTGTGTATGAACCAGACCTGTTAAATAATGCTTAATAATCGTAATGATTACTGGTTTGATTGATCATTTTTGGAAAAGCATATTAATGATTGATTACCCATTGTTTTCGGGTTTTAATCACTATGTTGAAAAACAATCAAAAAAACAATCATGATTTTTTATGATTTAAAAAAAATTAAGAAAAATCAAAAATAATCTAAAGTAATTATTTTTTGATTACTTTTGATTATTTGATTACTTTGATGATTATTTTTTGTGTTGTTTGAGACAAACATAAGTAAATACATGGAAATATGCATGAGCGATGTGTAAAGTTCGTCTTTATACAAAATTTTGCACAAATTAAGAATATACATACATATGTAATAGTAGCAAGTGAATGCTGAACCGGAATACGGTGAAAAAAAAGTGTAGTCGATTTTAATAAATAAAGTAAGACGTGGCAACCTTGCTTGCCCCAATGGTATAAGACCAGAAAAATTACATATACAATATGCACGGTGCGCCTGGAATGATTCTTACCTCGAATTCGGAGTACAGTATATTTGGCGTTAAGAATAGATTGTGTATATATATATATTGTAGGAAATAAAGGAAGCGACGGCAAGGTTGCTTGTTTCAATTTTTATTATATTCAGTTAAATGTTCTATGATAACTTCGTTTATCAAAAAGCATAGCCATCTTTTTTATAAGGTTGTCTCTTATGGCGAATATAACATCAAGTCCTATAAAATCATTACAGCAATATGTTTTATCTAAAGGTTATTACTTATAATTAACTCCAATTATTTAACAATTCCAGGCTCCATATTGAAAACCTTGTTGTTTTTAGAAATAAACCATAGTTGAACATTTTCCGGCGAACAAATGCGAAAGTAAATTTTTAACACTAACATTCATCAAGTATTTTATTATAAAGCATGCACACACATTCGGCTGAGCTGAAAAATCAAATTTCCATGGAACACCTACGGTAGAGTATTTCTAAAGTTGTTACTCCATGCAGTGTCTACAGGAAAGTACTATCTAAACTGCTATCTATTCTACCGAGTACCACTTGCGCGATTTCATTCTTTTTTTTATTATTTTATATCTTAACAACTCAGATCAATACCATTCGCAAAGATTGGGTTGTAATAAGCTGAGGTGGCCCGCTAATGCATTGCAAAGGTGAACTAAGCGAGTACTCCAATATAACACAGGATCCAACAGTTTTTGCCACGGTGCAGTACTACTAATAATAATAACAATTTTGCGTAATATACCTCCGAGTAAATGAAGACTGAGCTTCTCTTCCAATTTTGTATTGTGCTGCGTCAAATTTTTCCTTCAAAGTTTTTTCATGGGAGAAATCAATCGGAGAGTTGCCGACCACTGCCGAAGGCGACCTTATTTTTATACCACTTTTTCCAAAAATTTTGATGTTTCCTGTCCTTGTATTTTAACGTGGAATATTCGGTGTGCTAGGATTGCTCACAACCACCACATCACAGGCTGCCACGGTTCACGACTACATAATAAAATACTCCCAAATGTACGGGTATATCCATATAAGCATACGCGGGCAATAAACTATGATGTTTCTTATAACGTACAGCAAAATAATAAAAAGAAAATCAAAAAATTATTAAAAGTAATCAAAAACAACCAAAACTAGATTTTTTTTTATTATTTTATATATTTTTTTTTTCCAATTCTAATCAATTAGTAATTGAAAATTTCTAAAAAAAAATTTTTAAAAACCATTAATGATTGAAAAAGCTTTTTAATCAATTGATTACTCAATTCTAATTGGAATTTAACAGATCTGGTATGAATACTACCGGAGCGAACTCCTGAAAACTGAGAACTGGCGACCTGGTGGTAAAGAGTGCTTAGATTATGGAGGGATCACTTTTTCTTCGCTGACTAGGTCATGTTGTGAGAATGAACGAATATGTCCCGAAGGTATTTTTATCGATCGAAGGACTAAGTGGAGACCGATATTCGATCCCGTGGTGTCTCGAATTGGCACCAATTTGCAATGAAAAAAACTGGAGACGGTCAACTGCCCATTTAAAGTAAAGTACGAAATGGTTATTTGATAACCAAAACATAAACGTTCGGATATACTAATTGCTGAGAAAAAATATAAACTATACATCATCTAAAAACTATTATAAAACAAATACAACAATTTATTTCAAGTAAACATTTTTTTTTGGCAACGAAAAAAAGTATTTCTCATCCATAACATTTATCAAAATAAACGTTGACAAATAACTATTATTTCCAAAAAATAAAATAAACGTTGACAAATAACTCTTATCCCAAAAAAATAAAATAAACGTTGACGTATTTGAAAATATATATTTGAAAAATATATTTTTTTCTTCATCGAAAAATTATTATGAAGCAACGTTTATTCGATAAAGCTTAAAACTGTGATATCTCTGCTTTTAAAGAACCAACAATTTTTGCACCAAAATTAATTTAAAAATATTAAGTCACCTGAAACATTGGTGCCTATATTTACCAAAAACGAAAATAAAATATAAGAAGTTGACAGTCTAAGAACATTTCGAAATTATCCTTGTTTAAAGAGTGCTCGAAATTATTGACGACGGCACGATGGAAAATGTAGATAGGATTGAATCGGTTCAAAAACAATTCTTGCTTTTTCATTAAGAGACCTGTCGTGGGATTCCTTGTACAACCTCCCATCCTATACTGATTGCTTGAAACTTATTAATCTTCCCACGCTTTCTAGTCGTAGGAAAATGCTCGGAATCATATTTATAGTTGAATTATAAAACGGGTTGGTCTCTAGCCCATTTCTGCTGAGAGGAGTGAATTTCAACTTCTCTCGCTGCCATCAAGACATTTGGTTATGTCACAACTATAACTCTCATTCCAGCACATTTGCTGTTTCTGACTCGGGTTTCAGCATTAAAAAATCAATACTATCCTCACTTAATCAATAATAACTTCATGAATGTATGGCTACTATTTACAATCCAACTGATTCTTCCTGCTTTTAACAAATTATATATATATTTTTGGTTGGTTGGTTGGGGTGGCGAGCCCCATATGACTCTAATTAGCGCTAATACGCCGTTTTGATACCACATCTCGTGAATTAACCAATAAAAACTGTTACAGAAAGCTAGCGTGGTGGGACTCCCATTCCTCTATATCCATGCCGTTGAGTCCAACAATTTTAGAAGCTCCCCGGACTTCATATCGCTAAGCTCGGAAAGGCCCCCGAACAAGGATTTCCCTAGAAATTTTATTCTACTCCGGCAGTGCGCTGGACAAACGCACAGCAGGTGCTCTACCGAAAAAAAAATTATTTGAGTTTCTTAATGTAGCAAAATTCATCAGCCACCCTGTATTTAGTTACACAAAATCTTCCTCTACGTGGTTATGTTATAAATCTAGCACCTCAAGATGGTACACATTTGGGGAAACCTATTATCTTTACTTAGACTCGTAGCTCAGTTTGATCCGCTACTAGCAAATCATCTTAAACATGCCACAGAAACTACAAAAACTATATCATATTTATCGCCACAGATTCAAATGAATTCATTCTACTGCTGGCATCTACAGTTCGAAATCAAGTAATAAACGATATCAAAAGAAATATATATTATGGGTTTTGTTTGATTAAACTCCTAATATCTCTCATCGAAAATAAAAAAGGGAAGTTTTTTTGTGAAAAGTGGGATATTGATGCAACAACATCGATAAGAAGACGCCGCAGCCCGGAGAACTGGCTAGAGATGTGGGTCTTTCCGCAGAAAGTGAAATTTCTCGCGTTATGAAGAGCGTAATTGATCGTCTCCAACAAGAAATGGGCACCCGATTTACATGGTTAAGTGGCTTAAGTTTCAAAATTTGGATTTCTACAAGACGTTGAAAATTTACTAAGCAAGGATAATGTTGAAAACGACCTTGAAAAAAATGTTTAAAATTTGTATGAATTTTATAACACAGATTTAAATCCAACAGAACTTTTTATCGAAGTCACATGACTGTTAAATGTTACACCGCCGTAGAAAAGAAATGAAGCCCTAAACTCCCTTAGAAGTACTTACTTTTATAATCTCATATTGGGAAGATGTTTTTCCAAATCTGAGAGTGGCGCTTCTCCTAACTATCTCGTTATCAATTGCCAGCTGCGAACGTTCATTCATTCATTCTGCCTGACCCATAGGCTATGCTGCGTGTAGTTTTTGCAAGCTGTTTAATTCAAGTTTTCCTCTAATTGTTGTTTGTTATCTTGCCAACGGTATACACAATATTTAAGACATTCTGTCTATATGTAAATCATGTATGCTGGGCTTTGTTTTTGTACATTCTTCTTTCTATTTTTAGAAGATAGTTATTCTACATAACCGCGTGCTCCGGTATAAATTTATTTTGTTGTTGGTTTTATGGTATTTTTACATATTTTTGTAAGTTTAAAAATTATAATAATTAACTAAAAATTTTTATCAACTGGTCTTGAGCTCGTTAAACTTAAAGAAGAATGTAGAAAAACAAAGTCCAGCATACAGGGTGGCTAATGAAAGCCGCTACCAAAAAAAAATTAAATAACTTTTTTTCTATTTAATGAATCTGGTTAATTTTTTTTTTATTTTGCAGATTGACTTTTACATTTAACAAAAATGGATAACTGGGACACTGAAACAAGAATTTGGATTGTCCGCCGCTATCACGCACTGGAGTCCGTAGTTTCGGTTCAAAGAGAGTATAGGCGCACGTTTGGCGGCAATCCTCCGAGCAGATGGACCATAATAAGACTTGTAAACAATTTTGCCGAGCATGGGACAGTCAACAGAAGACCTTACCATCGAAACCCTTCAGTTCGAACGGAGGAAACAATCGCTGCTGTAGCTGCTGCCATACAAAACAATCCACGTGTTTCGACAAGAAGCTTATCTGCTCAAATGGGTGTAAGCAGACAGTCATTACAGTCAATTATGCACAAAGATTTGGACTTATTCCCATATAAAATTCAAATGGCCAACAAACTGAACGCTGCAGACTTGCCGATTCGCTTGGAATTTTGCCAGAAGATGCTTCAAATAGTGGAAGAGGATGGAAACATGTTGAACTGTCTTTTCATGTCTGACGAGGCCCATTTCGATTTAAACGGCAACATAAACAAACAAAATTGTCGAATATGGAGTGCTTCCAACCCACAGATACTCCATGAGACGGAATTGCATCCACTTCGAGTCACAGTGTGGTGTGCAGTTTCATCACGCTGCATTGTCGGGCCCTACTTCTTCGAAGAAAACGGTCACACCGTTACGGTTACTGGAGACCGTTACTTGAGCATGTTGAGAGAGTTTTTCTATCCAGAATTACGCCGAATGAGAATTTCTTTCAACTCTGTGTGGTTTCAGCAAGATGGTGCAGCTCCTCATATAGCCCAACCTGTTATGACAGAATTGCGACGAAAATTTCCCAATAAGCTGATATCCAGAAACTCCACATTCCGTTGGCCACCCAGGTCGCCTGACCTTACTGCACCTGACTTTTTCTTGTGGGGTTATTGCAAACAGGAAGTCTTCAAAGCAAAACCAACAAATTTGAATGAACTAAGGCAATCCATTCGAGAAACAATTGCAGCTATTCCTGTCTCAACTCTCCAAGCAGTAATGAACAACTTTTTGGTAAGATGCCGCACATGCATCGACGAGCAGGGGGGGCATTTAAATTCCATTATTTTTAAAACTAATTAAGCTATATTTAATAAAATTTAATGAGCTTTAACATGAATAAAAGAAAAATGAATTCCATACACTGAAAAAAAAATTATTTGAGTTTCTTAATGTAGCAAAATTCATCAGCCACCCTGTACATGATTTACATACAGACAGAATGTCTAAAATATTGTACGAGCTTGCAAAAACTACACGCAGCATAGCCTATGAGTTAGGCAGCTGCGCTTGCAATCAGAGTGAGTGGGTTCGATTCTCCACAAGATCCTCTGAAATAGCAAAACTATACGAATTAGTCTGACGAGAAATCGTGGCTGTTTTCGAAATAGTACTATAACTATAGCCTGTATATGTTTATTTTTTTTTGTTTTAAAAGTTAGTGTCTACAAAAAATTTCTTTATAAATAAAGACATGCATGGATGAAGGGCGCATGTCGCAAAATAAAAATAGTTGAGAAAACAGAATTTGAAAATTTTACTTTACATATATGTAATATTATATCGTTTCGTAATTGAGGGGAGGGGGGTGCTAAAAAAGGATTGTGCCCCGGGCGCGAGTTAAGCTCATTACGCCACTGCTCTGTGTTTCAACGACCCGGCAATACGCAAGTATATAACTTAAAAAATCCAAAGTCCTTTGGATTAAAAAAATACACTAACTAAAATATACAAACTCGCCCTTAAAGAAACCACAAGTTTAAAGTTCACAAGTTTATTCCTTATTAACAAGTAGACTAAGTTAACAACTAAACTACCGATCATTGGTAAACCCCAACAGCAACTGCCTAAACGTTATTGGCTTTTAGCCCAAGAAACCTCGGCGTCGGAGGCAGCGACGCAACCCTTACGCAATTGTGCATAAGCTACAAGTGGGAATGACCGTGGCCTTGATTTCCCACATTACCAAATACATTTATTGCGTTTCATTGTGAAATGCAAATGTGCTGACGTTGCGGCTCGTGTGTTGATCGAACGTGGGAATGGTTTGACTGGGCAGCGGCTGATATTCAGCACTGAAATATTTAAACCTTATCCTATTCCAGATTAACCAGATAGTTCTGACCAAAACGGCAAAGCCCATGCCCGCCGAAGTGATAAACAAGTTTGTTTTCCCTTTTAGGTAGTGAAGGAGTCTGACGTTTCCTGTTGTCATCTCGTAGACAAGATTAATGTCTACCACGAGAGGTTTGTTCTTCACGCTTGTCAGAACAGGCGGTAGAAGTTGGACTCTTGAACTACTCTCGCTCCGGTAAGTTTGGTTGTTTATTTCTATAATCTCATTCTGCATCTGTAGGATAAAGGAACCCAAAAGATAATTAGTGGAGTTGTCTGATCTTAACATGCCGTTGAAGTTGCTAAGAAATATGGTGTCGTCCTTGATTATTTCGACCATGGATTCATTTCAAGTCAGGTATGGACAGCTGGCTTCACCTCCTTTGAGTAGTCGCGGGAAGCAATCTTCCTCTTTTAGTAGGGTAAGGGAGCTTTCTCCGCAGACCATTGCGGACGTTAGTTGTACGCATTGATCTTTAATACCATATGTTTGGTGTTTGTTAGATAAGATGTTTGAATATTTCATGTCTACATGATGACCGTCCTGGGTGATAGGGCGAACTATCAGGTGATTGTACCTCGTTTTCATTACCTTGGGGAAGGATAAGACGTAAAGCAAAAGGGATCCATTGGTGTAGATCGATGGTTTGCTGTATTCGATGGCTTCCACTACAATACTGTAAGGAAGGACTTTAATCTTGCTGATAATTCGGTTTATTTCTTCCTTGTTAGTAGATTGGTGTTAACTACGCCTGCCTTGGCCATTTGGCAAACGCGAACCAGTTCACAAATGTTTTCCTTTAAGATCATGATTTTGTTTTGGATCTCCTGGGAAGTTTGTTCCATTTTCCTGCGGCTTTGTACGTCATTGGTGGTTGTGATGATACCATTGATTGCCTGCAAAAGCTCGTGAGTTGTTTTGAGCATTTCGGAGTTTAGCTGATATTGCTGTTCGTTGTTACTCATAAGATCGTTCTGCCTTTGGAGCACTTCATCCCATTCCGTGGCATCGGGCGTGCCAGCGATCCACTTCCAAGCGGATCCAATCCAATTTCTAGATCGCCTTTGTCTATCTTTTCCCTTTAAATCGCAACTTTTCCCAGGTGGTGTTCAAGTATATCGGATGCGGGTGTAGTTACATTGAGATCGGTGATTGCGGTTTTGAGTCGGTCGACAACCTTGTCCTAGCTAGGTTAGGTTAGGTTAGGTTAGGTGGTAGCAGCCCACTAGGTGGACCGCTCACTTGGACACTTTGAAGGTCCGTTGTGATACCACATTCTAAACGGTGACACTAACTTAGGATTACTTGGCAAAGCGCTGCGTAGCGACAATAAAACTCCGGATTTGGGACACATCGATTTTCGACACGTCTTCCGGAGACCTAAGAACATCCGAACCGAGATACCTGCGCCTAGTCCTGGCAAACGCTGGACAACTGAGCATGAAATGACTTGATGATTCCACCTCGTCGTCCTCCATGCAGCTTACGCAGCTCGGGTCTTCACGAATATTTAACCGCACCGCATGGACCCCCATCGGACAGTGCCCCGTCAACACCCCTATCATCATGGAAAGATGTAACTTGGGGAACCTAAGTAATTCCACTGACCGCCCGGAGTCAACTACTGGCCAGAAGGACTTCGACACCTGACATGAGGTGGTGTCCGCCCAGCGTTTGCTTAACTGTTCCGAAGCCCACCTGCCCAGAAGCAAACTACAGGTGGTAAGGGGAATACCCAGTGTACTGGAGTCAGCCACATCTGTGTCACGCGTGCCAGCTCTGGCCAAGAGATCCGCATGGCAATTGCCGGGAATATCACAGTGGCCAGGCTCCCAAATGATTTTTATTTTGAAGTAGTTGGACGCAACCGCAAGTGATTCCAGACAGTCGCTCACTGTCCTCGATCGTACGTTGCCTGCACTCAGCGCCCTAATTGCCGCTTGACTGTCGGAGTAGATGTTGAACTCCTTGACAGTGAATGCGCTCGACACCATCCCATCTACCGCATCTTTAATGGCGGCAACCTCCGCTTCGAAAACGCTACAATGATCAGGTAGCCTAAATTTCGTGCTAATCCCGAGTTCCTGACAGTATACACCCACCCCAACACATCCATCCAGCTTTGACCCGTCCGTAAACAAATTCGCCAAGGCCTCCCCCCAGATAGGTTCTCCGCCTGTCCACTCGTCCCTTGCGGGAATGTAAGTCGAAAAACCCTTCGCCGGAGAAGAGGTCGGCGCACAGTAATCTGTTCTATTGGGAATAAAATCAAAGCCCGATAGTATATTGGAATGGCTATATTGCACAAGCCTATAACCAGCGTCTCGGAGCCTAATTGCAGCCCGAGCTGCGCCTATTTTTCCTACAAGGTCAACTGGGTGCAGATTGAGCATAACGTTCAATGCCAGGGTAGGAGTGGTGCGCATGGCCCCACTGATCCCAACCATGGCCATTCGCTGCACCGTGACCATCTTTTTCGTGGTGGAAGCCGTGTCTAGTGCGCCCCACCAGACCAATACCCCATAAAATAGGATAGGTTTCACTACCATCTCATATATCCAATAAACCACCCTAGGAGAGAGACCCCATCGTTTGCCGATGGCCCCTCTGCAGCAATACAGAGCGACCGAAGCTTTCCTAGCTCTATCCTCTACATTCAGCTTCCAGGACAGCTTCCTGTCCAGAATAACACCTAGGTACTTAACCTTTTCAGAAAGCACCAGCGGTACACCCCCAATAGAGGGCAGTACAAAATCATCAATCTTATACCTTCTCGTGAAGAGGACTAGTTCCGTTTTACCTGGGTTAACAGCCAGTCCACAAGATTCGGACCACTCTGTTACAATACCCAGATACCCTTGCAGAACATCCCTTACGGTACTAAGAAACTTTCCCCTGACGAGGATTGCTAGGTCGTCCGCATAGGCTATCACTTGACAGCCCCTACGCTCGAGGTCCTGGAGCAAGCCGTTCACTACAATGACCCAGAGAAGTGGAGAAAGAACACCTCCTTGCGGCGTGCCCCTTCTCACCCCTCTCTGAGCCCCAGCACCTCCCCACTCCGCCCTGACAATCCTGCCACAGAGTAATCTGCTGATAAATTCTATCAAGCTTGGTTCAACTCCTAGGCTTGCTAAGCCCCGTACGATGGCAGAAGGCAAAACATTATTGAACGCTCCTTCGACATCCAGAAAGGCCCCCAGCACGAATCCTTTGTGCTGGAAAGACCCCTCTATTAGTTTTACAACGGAGTGAAGCGCCGTTTCAGTTGATCTGCCTTTGCAGTAAGCATGTTGCGAAGCCGAAAAACGCTCCCTAGGGACCCTGCTGCGTATATGCAGGTCAATCAGCCGCTCCAACGTTTTTAAAAGAAACGAGGAGAGACTGATTGGCCTGAAGTCCGTGAGAGCACCTCCCCGCCTTTGGAATAAAGGTACCCTTGACCATATTCCAAGAAGCGGGGATATAGCCCAACCTCAAGCAGTTGGCGTAGATGGGAGCCAGCCAGCTACAAGAAATCCCCAGCGATCTCTGTAGTTGCACAGGAGTTATGCCATCAGGCCCGGGTGACTTGTACGGCTTAAAAGAATTAATAGCCCAAACAAGCTGGCTTTCATCCAGGCAGATGGCTGGCCGAGCCCCCCCGCTCACACTAGTGGGCGATGGGGCATCGCGGTCCTGTGAAACCGGGACGTCAGGGAAGTGAGAATCCATGAGAAGTTTGAGGGATTCCTCGCTACTCATAGCCCAGCTGCCATCTACATTCCTCAAGTAACCCAAAGGAGCAGGATTCCCGGAGAGAATCTTCCGGAATCTCGCAGACTCATTACAGCCTTCCACGCTTTCGCAGAAAGTCTTCCAGGAGTCTCGTTTGGCTTTCCTGATCGCAGATTTGTAAATACCCAACCCAACTTTGTAGAGCTCCCAGTCAGAAGGTAGTTTACTATTCCTGGCCCTGTTGAACAGGCGCGTACTGGAAGCCCTAAGGTCGTCTACTTCCTTAGTCCACCAAGGTGGTTTACGCTTTCCACTTACGGTTTTCAGTGGGCATGCGATTTTATACGCTTTATTACAAGCATGGGTGAATCTCTCCACCAGAGCAGCAATAGCGGTCTCAGATAGTTCTGAGTCCGATATGGGTGCTCTTGGGAGAAACTTATCCAGCTTGCTACAGTACCTGACCCAGTTAGTACGCCTAGGATTTCTAAACATGGTTTTACTGGGTCTAGATTTAACAAGAGAGAACTGAATATACCTATGATCCGAGAAGGAGTGTTCCGGAAGAACACGCCAGTCGGATTTAAGGGGAAACATGTCTTCTGAAACAAGAGTGAGGTCCAGGACCTCCTCTCTAACTGAGGTTACAAAAGTGGGGTAATGACCTGTTACAAATACATAGCCCTTCATTTAGAATAAAAGCAAATAGTGACTCACCTCTTGCATTCGTATCCGAACTTCCCCACAGTGAATGATGCGAGTTCGCATCCGCTCCGACAATGAGCCCTACGCCTCTTCGCTTTGCCTCAGCGGTAATCTTGCATAGTATTTCAGGAGGCGGCCCATAAGTATCATCGTCGTAGCTAACCAGATTGATAATGTGAATCAGTTTAAATTGCCCGTTGATGATCCAACAATATCCATCGCGGATTTTTATTATTGAAGAGTCAATCTTGAAGACATCGTAGGTGTGCGCGGTTGTCCAGAGGCAGATGCTGTGTGGTTAGATTTATTTTGAATATACTTAAGGAGTGCGTTTGAAAAAAATTGTCATTTACTAATTATGACAAATATCGTAAACTAGTAGTCCGATTTTGAAAATAAAACTAGCTGTTATTTGTCCTTTTAATTACAAGTTTTATTATATATCAACAACTTTGTCATTACTATTGTTGTAAAAATCGTTTTTACTTTTCCGGCACCCCTTCTATTAATAATTTTATTGTAGTATTTGACATTTTTCGAGCTGATGAACTCCACTTTTCCCGAAAGTCTTTGGAATTCCTTGCTATTTTTTTTGTTGTTTTAGATTCTTTTTTGACCAATGCCCAGTATCTTTCAATTGGCCTGAGTTCTGGACAGTTGGGCAGATTTGCTTCTCGAGGCACCAAAAGCACATTATTTTTTTGAATACCATTCCAAAGCCAATTTGCTATAATGACAAGAAGCTAGGTCAGGCCAAAAAATCTTTAATCTTTTTTCTAAGCATTCTTTAATGTATATTTGGGAGTTTATTGTTCCCAAAGTTACAAAAGCACTGCTAATTTCTCCACAGCTGCCGATTGCTTGCCAAACCAGCAAATTACGAGGCGATTTTGACTGCCTTTTTGACTTAAACTTTTCGTCCACGTTCCCGCGCGAGTCTGCTGTGTAAAACTCCTGGCCTGGAAGCTGCGAAAAGTCGGCTAAAACATACGTCTCGTCATCCATGATGCAGCAATTGAATTTTTCAAAGAAACACATGTTTAGTTTTTTTGCGCGATTTTTGGCTTCCACATTCTTCACAGAGTTTCTGTCTGGAACTTTTTGAACCTTGAACGTTTTGAGACCAGCTCCTTTTTTGCTTTACGGACAAAAAACTCGGAACATCCCACCTTCTGCTCTAGTTTTCTACCTGAAATATTGGGGTTCTTCTGAAAAACGGTGATGATTTTCTTTTTCATGTTTTGGTCACTGATGGCCCTTTTTCTACCCGAATCTGGCTTACGGGTAACAGCCAAGTTTTTTAACACCCTCGAAACAGTTTTCGGGCTTACTTTAAGTTATCGAGAATTTTTTTTGAAAATCCACTGAGAGTGGTCTTGAAAACTTTTAACAATAGTTTTTCGTACTTCTGATTCGCTTGCCATTTTTATATGAACTACAGCATTAAGCAAAAATATTTTCAAACAGTATTTTTCTGACATTTTTTTCTAATCATACTACAAAAAAAATATTTAAATCAAATAATTAAGAAAAAACTTGTTGAATAAAATAAAGGTGACATTTGTTTCAAACGCCCTCCTTAATTCTATGTTTTACCCCACTTAGTAAAAAGGAATTTTATTTGTAATAATTTTTTTAAGGACTAGCTACTGCTAAGTAATTATAACTTAAAATTCGATTTCAAAGTGTGGAAATTCTTCTTCATTATTTTTTTTTTAATATTTTTTTCCTTTATTTATTTCATTCTTATAGACTTAGACAACAGTTCAATTTATATTTAGTGTAGTGATTTCAAAATGCGAATTTCCCATTATACTTAAATTAAGGTTTACTATTAAAAATGTGAGTTTTTGTGTGGGATTTTTCAGGAGTTGAGAGGAATAATTTGGAAAGGATTTATTGGACCACTAGTGAAAGCGTTTGTGGGTAGTTTTCAATGTTAGTGATTAGTGGTGTAGTAATTATTATTTTTTTTGTTAGTATTGCTTATTAGGAGTATTCCATCCTCCCGAATAGGCCTCCCGGTGCGTTCGACAAGGAGCATTTTAAATAGCTCTCCATTTAGCCCACGAATGAAAACGTCAAACGTCAAGCGCTTTATTTCTGTAAGTGTCCATAAGAACCATTACAGTTTCGTCCGTGTAGGACTCGGTTCTTAGTTTATTAGTTATCAATGAGAATTGATGGTTTACTTTGGCGTAGAACTCATCAATTCTAGAACCTCTCTGTTGCGATTGATGCAGCTGGTGTTCCAGGGTAATGAGAAACACTATTTTATCTTTGGCCAATTGTTGGCAAAGATATTGTAAAATACCAAAGCCGAATCTCCCGCACCACGCACTTTTTCTGTTGCAATTGATGCAGCTGGTGTTCCAGGGTACGGATATCGCGTTTGTCCGCGTAATGTAAAGAGAGACACTCTTTTATCTTTGGCCAATTGTTTTCAAAGATATTGTAAGATAACAAAGCAAACAGGATTGTTTCCACGGAATGCACCCAGGACACATAGTGTACAGGGCTTCCGTCAAAAACCTGAAGCTCTTTGACGCAACCAGGCTGACGGCTTATCTCGCGCGAGTCCATCTCGGTCATGGGGGCTTGAGCCACCACTTCTTCCACCTCGTTGTCTTGAAATGGTACAATGGGAGTATTTCTGGCAAGGTCCAAATCTGTAACGCGCCTTTGCAGTGTCCTCATTTTTTCTAGCAGGGCATTAATGGCCCCCGTTAGTTTGGTGACATTGGTTTTAAGGTCCTCCATCTGTAAATAATCAAAAATGTTGGATATACAGTTTTTAGATTATACTCAACACCACAAAGTTCATGGGTATCACGTTGTTTCGACTAAATATAATGTTCACTTAATGCCTTTCAATTTGTTTTTCACTTTATTGCTTTTTGCACTCTTTTGTGTTATAAGCTTTATTTAGTTTTTTCCCTTCACTTTCACTAGTGGTCCCTGCTCGGGGGCCACTTAACAAATCAAAAGTCCTTTGAATTCAAAAAATACACTAGGGCCAACTCGCCCTTAAAGAAAACACAAGTTTATTGCTTATTAACAAGTAGACTAAGCTAACAACTAAACTACCGATCATTGGTAAACCCCAACAGCAACTGTCCAAACGTGCTTGGCTGTTAGACCAAGAAACCTCAGCGTCGGCGGCAGCGGCGCAACCCTTACGCAATTGTGCATAAGCTACAAGTGGGAATGACCGTGGCCTTGATTTCCCACATTACCAAATTACAGGTATTGCGTTTTATTGTGAAATGCAAATGTGCTGACGTTGCGGCTCGTGTGTTGATCGAACGTGGGAATGGTTTGACTGGTCAGCGGCTGAATGTATTAACTTATATCTATATACATATATTAAAAAGCCGTGCGTTCTGCGGATGCGCCCCTCGTTTGGGTTGAGCGGGATGGTTGGTTGTCCGTTGGGAACATCTATAATATAAATGGGCAAGTTGAGTTGAAATTGTCCCACTTTATGACCAAACTATACATTTAAGGTATTGACAATTGTATATCTATGGATAGGTATCGAAAAACTGCAGTACCGTCAATCAAAAAAAACTTTAAAAAAATTATTTGTAATTTTGAAAAATTAGTTTAAAAATACACTAACACAAATGCCAAACATGTATTCACACTATAGAGCCGTAGTTGTGTGAGTAGACATCTCATGCATGCTTTTGTATTTCTCGTGTGATCGGCTCTCACTCTGAGTGCGAAGAGTTGGTAGTGGACAAATGAAAAACCAGTTTTCGCACTTAGAGCCTCTGGTTGGTGAGTAAACGTGTCATGCATTTTTGCTTTAGTTGTTGTTATTGTATTGATCACTGGCTACGATGCCCAGTGCTTGATCCAATAATTTATATGGTGGTCGTAGAGGACATAGCGTCTTCTTCTTCCTCATCCACACCTTATGTCAAACTATCATATCTTTGTTTTTTGTTTACATTCTTTACTTACAGTTCTGGGAAAAGCTATTGAGTTCGCTTCGTGTTTTATTTATTTTTAATAAAAATTCGCTGTGAATTGATATTTAACGAATGCATTTATGTGTGTGTTATACGTGAAAACCTTAGAAAATAGGCGAATCGTTTTTGCGCGTTCCCTTGACATAAGAATTAAACGACGCACAGTGGCGCCTTTTGAGTTTTTTCTTTGCAAAAGTCATAACTTTTGACCCAATGAAGATATTTCAAAAATTTTAAATGCAAATGAAAGCTAGTTATTTGAAGTTTTATTGTGTGAAAGCTCAGAATGTCACAGATACAGGGTGCTTCTAAAAAATTCGTCAAAGTCGAAAATTTTTAGAAAAATGCAAAAACAAAATGTTTTTAGTAAAAAATTAAAAAATAAAATGAGATTTGTCTTATAATGACGTATTTAAGCATTAAATAACATAAACTAATGATTTTGATAAGATAGCGTGGCACTGCCCACTTATGACAAAAAGTTGTATCTAAGTAGTCACGTAATCAATAACTACCAAAATCGATAGACGTATTGTTTCTTTTAAATGGCAATACTCTTATAAAATTCAAATGTCCGTTTTTGGTGCCACAATAACAAGGTGCTTCAAAATTCATCGTAAAATTTTACATGTTTTTGTTTTTAAATTTACAAGCCAAATACGAGTATGTATTTTATTAATAACTAAAAGTTATTGAAAGTGGTTCAATGAAATTTTATTTGAGCTAAAGATTAAACAGCCAACGAATTTTGGAAAAGGGGAGTGGCACTGCCCATTTATGCTAAAAAGTTTGATCTTAGTAACCGCTTTACCAATTTGTACCAAACTCGATAGACGTATTGATTTGTATAAAAATTTAATACTCGTTTGAAGGCGAAATGCCTAAGCTTTAAAAAAAATTTGATAAACTTTAGAGAAATGCAATAACGAAAAGTATGTATTTATAAATTACTAAATTAATTAATTCTTTTATTTGAAATAAAAAATTAACTTGTACATACTCGTAGATATCTTATTTTTCAATAAAGTAACAAAACTGATTAGTAAATCTCTTTTTCATTGTTGTGATAAGAAGTGAGAAACTTATTTTATCTTAACATAGTAATCGTCACTGGAACATATATCTAACAAAGCAACCATTTCTGAGCTATACGCATCTGTAAGATCTTTTTGTGTTCTTACATACCTCATAGATGATATGACTGGATCAGAAGAGATAGCTAACATGTTGAAAATGTCTTCGTTTTGTATAACTCGTGATACTTTGCAGGTGTTCATACATCTATATCTTTTGTAGTCCTTGTTCTTAGATTCTTGAGCTCCTTCAGACAATTCTCCTAATGGTAAGCACTGGTACTCTTGAATCTTTTCCATGTGCTAAAATTGTATGTGCCGTCGGTGTAAGTTTCTCCTCAGGATACTTTTGATGCAGCAACTCTGTAGTTTTAGATGCATATTCTCGAAATTTGGGTCCATTAACTGGTGCATGGCAGTTTAAAATATTTAAAGTTACTCACAATCTTTCACAATATCTCTATCAACTCCTGTTATGCGAGCAGTCACTTCATCGTTTTCAAAAAATCTTCTTGAGGAGTTACCATCATTTGTATTTCCGTATCCATACTTTGGACAGTCAACTCTAAGGCCACTCTCTTTATAGAATGCATCCTGAATTATTTTTTTTCTCCTGTTTTGTTTCTCCTTACATGTTGTACTGTCGTCGAAAACTTCTCCTTGTTGTGGTAGTGTATAAGCCAGCTTTAAAACAAATTCCATACATCTTATCCTAGCATGCAAAGGAGATATTCCATACTCATAATTTAGTTCGTCAGTTATTGTATCATCAAGATTTTCAAAGTCCTTTTGGCTCTTCTTACAAATTGGACATTTCATTGTAGATGTCGTATTTGTTATTAAGTTCAAAACTTTTCCATCGACCATTGTTAGAAGAAAATCATGCTTTTTTGTAATGACATTCCCCTCCTCAATTTCAATTATTGTTGGTTCTATTTTGGCGATTTGATTTTTTATATCACTCACTGTAGCTTTTATGGGTTCCGAAGACTCCTTCTCGTATTTAAATAATATCGGGCGACACAATATAACTGATGACGGACGTGGATTTTTCCAATATTCTGAAGATTCAACTTTTAGTCGTAATGGAACAATAGAAGCCATAAACATATTACTATATGTAATTGTTTCATCGTCTACATTTATTCTTTGTTTATATGCGCTTTGTCCTGATGATCCATCACAGCCCCACTTAGTTATCAATGCTAGCTCCTTTGGCAGTGATTTCAACTTTTCTTCTGTAAAACTTTAGGTTTTGTAGCTCAATTTCAACTGATACTTCGGTTATTTTGGGACTTAGCGGAACTGCTTCTTTCTTGGCTTGAGAATTTTTTTGTATCCAGGTAAAATATCGGCATTACGTTTTAATAAAGACTTACGCAATATAATATATTTTTTCTTCGTTAAACCGAGATCTATAAACAACGCCAAAGCTTCTTCGGGAGTGTATTTCCTAGGTAGCGCATTTGGTGGTGTGGGAATGCTGTTTTTGATCCTCATCAGTCGCACTGGACTTGCTACCGCAACTGCTTCTGTTATATGAGACGTTTTCTTTGTCTTTTTTATATTTAATAGCCAGTGCTTCTGAAAGATGAGTCGTGGCCATAGCTTTTGTGGTATCAGACAGCTTCCTTTTTCTTGTGTAGGTAGAACACTTGGCGGCCGCCGTGGTGTGAAGGTAGTGTTGCCGGCCTACCACACCGAAGGTCCATGGTTCGAGCCCTGGTACAGGTAACATCAAAAGTGATTTGAAAAAAGTTTTTCAAAACGGGGTCGCCCCTCGGCAGTGGTTTGGCAAACTCTCCGAGTGTATTTCTGCCATGACAGGCTTCTCAGCAAAAATTCGTCTCCTTTGTAGATGCCGTTCGGAGTCGGCAAAAAACTGTAGGTCCCACCAATTTGTAGGGAAAAATTCAAAATCGGCACACCACAAATTGGAAGAGAAGCTTGGCGCAAAAATCTCTTAGGAGGTTTATGATGATATACCTGTTGTATATCGCGCCATAGAGAGAGAGAACACTCTTCTATGGGTTTTGTTGGTCTCCCTCTAGTTGGATTGTGCTAGGCGTTTCTTCGTCCAAAAAAGTTTTGTCAGCTAGCCACTTTTCATGCTTACTTAGAAATTTTGAATTGTTACGATAGACGTCCTTCCATTTTCTTTCTATCATAATGTATTATAAACCAAATTTTTCTTCCAGGCCTTCCTTTTCTTTAATGCTTGTTTCACTCGCTAATTCTCTCATAATAGCCTCAACGAAGTCCCGTCTTGACTTTGTAGATTTAAACACCGCAAATAGTTTCGAGTTTTCTAGATACATATTAGAATTGGCTTCGAGTGTATCTGACTAAATATTAAACTGTGAACTATATTAAAAATACTATTCACTTTATTTAAGTAAACAGAATACTAAGTTCCTTAATATCCAAAAGACGACTGATAATGTGCATTGCATGATGGATAGCTTTATATACCTACTCAAATTATTAAAATGAATTTCAGGTATACAATTCGTAACTAAAAAAATGTATGTTGTTAACAAGTTCCAATAACAAGACCGAGCTTACTGCCGTACTGAATTATATATACCTGCTCAGGCGCGTATTTATGCCCAAGGTTGTTTAACTTTATTTGATGTAAAAAGTGAAGTTGCAGCTGGACGCAGGTAGACTTTATGAATTTAGGTAACTGAATACTTCACAAATAACTACTGTTAATTTGACGGAGCACATATTTAAAATTTTTTTTTTTTCCATCAAAGTTTTAAAAAGGGCCTAAAAATAGGCATTTCGAGAAACAGGTATATCCGCCAACTTTTAACAACAAAAAAACAATTTTTTTTTTGTTTCAATCCTAAATTAAATTATCTTTAATTGCTATACAAGAAAGCGACAACCGGCCGCCTTATTTACTCACAAAACCATTTTAAATACAACGAAAAAGAAGAAAAATTTCAAATTTTTCCCAATGTTGAAAATTGGTCAACTTTGAGCGGCTCTACCTGGTAAACTATAATTTTCTGTGAAAAAACAGTTGTATATTCTTGATCCCTGGAAAATTCTCTATTAGAAACATGTATTAGAACGCTTTCATGATTTTTTTGATTTTTGCCATGCTTTAACGGCAGAGGCGCCACTGTGCGTCGATATTGCTGTTGTTTGTAAACACTCCCTGAAGGTTTTTGGGAGTGTTGTCGAAAGTAACATTCCTTTGCCGGATATAAACCCGGTACGCTCCGGTACTGCCCGAATGTCGTGGTAGCGATTTGGTATGACCAGTTCAACCTTCTACATCATGTCATGAGAGGTGAGAGGCATCATATCCGTAAATCAATCATCGAGTTGCACGTCATTACCATTGTGCGTCGACGACGTCAAAGTCTTCCCCACCGCTTTCTGGCAGGGTATCCTCCATCGTCAAATTGTTCTGAGCACCTGCGTAGCCGTAAGGAGAAGGTCGCCAACCGGCTTCTGGAGGGCGTAAAGCATCATTTCGTGCGGCCGTGCTGGTGCTAGCCTCCTCCAGGTAGCTCTTGCCTGTTAGAGGTGTAGATGAAGCCGATCCCCCGGTTGTAAAATTAAAGGCGCTAGGTGCTCCTTTGGCAGTGACCAGGTCGGTAGACCTCTGCACAGCCGACGGGAGACCGATTCCAGGGACTGTTCTCCTGGACATTCGGTATCAGCAGGCGCGGCGCCGTTAGCAGTTGCCAGTACAACTGCGACTGCAACCGTGCTGGTGCTTGCCACCACAAAATTGCTCATGTTATTTTTGGGGTGCGAAGTTGCCCTTCTTCCCGAAGCGCCATTTGGGCGTAAATGTAAAAACCACTCACACTTCTCCCGTTCCCAATAACGGTTGCCAATAACCGCAATTATAGCTCTCAGAGGATCAAATGGCTGCTCACATATTTCTTGAAACATTATTTTCTAAAAAGGCTTCCTTAAAGTTCAACACACCCCATATTATTATTGTAGAAGTACTTAGCCCTGTTTGTAGGCGCATCCATTCATGGAATGTGATTTGACGGGCCTGATGTTAGCAGTCCTTTGCCAAATATAAATCCGGTCCAATTTTATGGATTTTAGTCGCCTCTTACGACAGGCATAAGTACCTCGGGTATATTCTAAAACCATAACCCGCAGGGTTGGCACCTCTTACTTAATCAGCACAAGAAAAAAGGTTTTTCTCATTTGCTGGCGTAGCTAACAACCCCCGTCGCCATGCCCTTTATGATTTCTCTTTCGAAAAATTTGTCTTGCTTAACGCAAGTTTTATGTATGCCCATACACATAACTTTATAAACGGATGTCTAGGATTTTCTATATTTGTCGTATTTATACATATGTGAGTGTGTATTTTATTAAAGACATCATAAGGAACTATTACCGTTATCGTAAATTTACAAAAGCTGAAATTACAATTACGTTACGATTACAGAAATCGCAATGTCATATTTTTTAAAACTACGGTACACAATCGTTTAATGCAAGCAACTATATAGCTTTTCACGTACCTCATATTGGCAAGGTAGTAGTTTTGTTTTATGTTTTCGAGCGTCTTTTTAGTGCGGGGTGTCTTGCCTGGTCATGGCAGCGCTGTAGAATTCTGCATATACTGTCAGGTAGTTTTTTATACTAAAGTTTATTTCGCAATAGGTATTCGGACTTCTGCGGTTCCTAGTTGTCATGCAGTGGCGGATCCAGGATTTTTCATAAATAAAATATTTGCTGCTATTGGCAATGTCGAATTCAAGGTATCATGTATGTAGATCGTTCAAAAAAGACCGAATGTGTATGACTTATATTTAACCGTTCCCAATTAGTAACAGAAGCGTAACGAAACTCTACGTAACAAAACTGCCGGAACCCTAAGCTATCCCGAAACTCTGGGGACAAAAACGAAACCTGAAACACTACCTCTGTAACAAAACATGTATGGAACTAGGAAATGTTTATCGTTATCGAAACTCTATAAAAACTATTATTGGGACTATTTTCAAATAATATTCGAATAAATACTATTCGAATAAACGAATAAAAATTTTCGTTTCAAAAAATTGGAATAGTATTTATTCGAATAGTATTATTTGAATAGTATTATTCGAATAGTATTATTCGAATAGTGGTATTGAAATGCGAGAGATGTCGGAAGCGAAATTCACTGTCTTCATCGCTTGTACCTATGAGCAGGCATTTACGCTTTGTATGTATTTTTGCTTGTAGAAATGTGTGCATAAGCTGTAGTGATATTTGTTTAACTATTCGAATAGTTCTATAAATTATTCGAATAAATATTATTCGAATTTTTTATAGCCTTCGAATAAATTGATTTTTTATTCGAATAATTTTTATTCAAATAGTCCCATGCCTAAGAAAAAACAAAGATATAGAAACAATACTAGTAGCGTTTTTTGCGTACCGAAACTGTAACGAAACCCTATGCGGTTTCTGCTAGTGAGTTGTTGTTTATAACTACAAATTCTACACATTTTGAACTATTAGGTAGATTAAATGTTATTTTCCCATTTTTTAGGTAATAAATGTGAACGCATTCAAAAATTATTTGAGAAATACGATGGGAAAAAGCGCTTCAATGATCTAGATTCTTTGAATATCCATAACCGGATTGATTTGACTGAATACGAAATCCTAAAAGAATTTTTCCAAAAGCCCCGAAAATTTAAAAACGATTAAGTATGGGATGAATGGATTTTGGAACACAATTTAATTTGTTTTAAACTCATACATACTACATTTTGCAAACATGAAATAAAATCACCGATATAATTTAACGTTGCTATTCTACAACTTTTTTGAATTCTTGAATTGAATTTTTACCTCTGTTACGTTTGTAGGTCGTTGATAATTCTTTATTGCGTTTCCCTTATGTAAGCCAGGTATTAAGTCGTAATGGATTTGCCTTTTCTGTAACTCAAATTTATCAGGACGCAGTGTAAGCCTGCCAGGGGCGTTCACGAGACCGAAAGGCATGCGATTAAATTCGAAACTTTATCTGAAATCGCAAAAGCCCTATTTCCTCTTTCTTGATATTAATTAATACGGCGTTGTTCCACAATGAATGTGAAATAAAGCCATTATGGCATTATTGTACTTTTGGTAATATCACGTGTGATGTTTATGTATGACATGACACCTCAATGGCTTCGCATAAATCAAACAGAATTTTCCTGAGACGCGGCTGCTCTAGCTGCCGCGGAAACGAAGAGCTAGATGCAAAAGCGTGCCGGCCGACGATTTTTAATTCCAAATTTTAATCTTTCATAATATCAATTCAGAATAAATTAAATAAAATTTTGTCTTATTAATTTGACATTTATTAAAAAATCGCTCGATTTTTTATTCCAAATCTTCACCTCCGTAGCTTTTTTCAATCTATTTCCATCAAAGACGAAAAAAATTTACTTTTCGTATTGAAATATTTAAAACAGTCACAACTCAAATAAATATTTGGTGATTTTTTCCGCATAAATCGCTTCACAAAACCTCCACCAATAATTGCATTAGATGTTATTTAACAATAATCATATTTAGGTTCGTACTTGGTTTTGTAAAACCTGAAGCGTTCTGCACAAAGTTTCAGATTTTAAAATGTGAATGTTTCTGATTTAGTGTGCGCTGTGATTGCATGCCTTTATTTCTCAAATTTCTATGGCTTTATTTCACATTTCACATAGTGGAAATAATGCCATATTGATAAATATTTTTACACCTAGTAGTGCTACGTACACAAGGTGTATTAACTTCATTCGCCTAACGGTAAAATGTAAAGGCATACAAGAATCGAGATAGATATTGACTTATACATATCAAAATGTTCAGGGGGAAAAGCCATTTTCATCCGTTCGTCTGTTAACACGATAACTTGAGAAATGATTGAAGGAATAATGAAATTTGGTATGCAGGTTCATTGGAACTCATCTCCGCGCGTTATTTAAAGTGGACAAAATCGGATGATATTTTCGAAAATACAAAGAAGATATTATTCAGTACATAATAAACATATAAGGATAAAATTTGGTGTGTACATTAACATTAAGGTAGAAAACCAATTTTTAAATATAATTAGTCATAAATAAATACGTTCAACGAAATTCAGTACACAGATTTCCAAGAATACAAGGAATGTTACGGGAAAAATGGGCGAAATCGGTTAAGGTCCACGCCCACTTTTACATGAAACATTTTGAAAAGGATCATAGTATTTAATGGACATTAACTTTGCGTGAAATAGCGGCGGCCGCCGTGGTGTGAAGGTAGTGTTGCCGGCCTACCACACCGAATGTCCATGGTTCGAGCCCTGGTACAGGTAACATCAAAAGTGATTTGAAAAAAGTTTTTCAAAACGGGGTCGCCCCTCGGCAGTGGTTTGGCAAACTCTCCGAGTGTATTTCTGCCATGACAGGCTTCTCAGCAAAAAATTCGTCTCCTTTGTAGATGCCGTTCGGAGTCGGCAAAAAACTGTAGGTCCCACCAATTTGTAGGGAAAATTCAAATCGGCACACCACAAATTGGAAGAGAAGCTTGGCGCAAAAATCTCTTAGGAGGTTTATGATGATATACCTGTTGTATATCGCGCCATTGAGAGAGAGAAATAGCTTTACATAATTATACCTAGAAGTGCTTCGCACACAAGGTATATTAACTTTAGTCGCGTAACGGCAGTACGTAACGGCATTGACGGATCGAGATAGATATTGACTTATGTATATCAAAATGTTCAGGACGAAAAGAGAAATTGATTAAGCCATGTCCGTCCGTCCGTCCGTCTGTGAGCACGATAACTTGAGTAAATTTTGAGATATCGTAATGAAATTTGGTATGCGGGTTCCTTGGCACTCATCTCCGAGCGCTATTTAAAATGAGCGAAATCGGATGATAACCACGCCAACTTTTTATATATAGAATATTTTCGAAAACACAAAAAAAATGATTACTCAGTACATAATACACCTATAAAGATAAAATTTGGTGAATACATTGAGATTGAGGCATAAAATAAATTTTTAAAGAAATTTTTGAAAATGGGCGTGGCACCGCCCACTTTTGATTAAGTCAAATTTAAAAATAATATTAATCATAAATCAAAAACCGTTCAAGATATCGAAACGAAATTCAGCACGCAGGTTTTCAGGTATGCAAGGAATGTTCCAGGATAAAATGAGCGGGATCGGTTAAGACCCACTTTTATATAAAAGATTTTGAAGAGGATCGTAGATATATTAAATAGGCAATAACTTTGCCTAAAATAGCTTTACATCATTTATATTTCACTTTTAAAGTTTCCGTAAGCAAAGAAATCCAAAAACTCAAAATTTTCGACACTGGGCGTGGCTCCGCCCCTTTTATAGTGGACTATTCCACAAAACTGTTTATGCCATAGCTCCGCCAAAAATTGATTTGTCGAAACGAAATTTTATGATAATGTTCTATATATAAAGGTAACTGTTTGCTGTAAAAATGGGCGAAATCGGTTAAAGTCCACGCCCAGTTTTTGAACATAGTTATGAAAATTTTTTTTGTAAAATTTAAATAGCGATATTTCTACAACCAAGCAAGTTATATCAATCAGATTTTGCACACATAATAAGCTTTTCAAGAAAAACTCGGGCGCAAAAAAATTTGGTAATTTTTGAAGAAGTAGGCGTGGCGCCGCCCACTTTTCAGCATCAAATTTCTGCTACTTTCAAAGGAAATCGCTTATAATTCTATCTTGATATTTCAATGAAAATTGGTCAGATACTTCTTAGTAGTATGTATTATACTCCTGCCAAAAATTAGCCAAATCGAGAAACACACAAGCAAAATATTTGGGCACGTAGTTAATAGCCCACTGCAGTAGCGAAGTTATATATCTTTTTTGATTTTCATACCTTTTATAAACATTAAATGTATGTAAGTATGAGAACAAGAAGAGAAAAGTTCACTAAAATGATCAGTACGATGAGTGGAGTCGATTTAGCCATGCCCGTCTCTCCGTCCGTCTGTCTATTTGAACGCAAACTAGTCTCTCAGTTTTACAAAAGAATGCTGAAATTCGTTGTTTGCTTTCTCCATTTTATAATATACTAGCAAACCAACTATACGTTGTTTTGACGTTTTGATACATAGAACACATCTATATATAAAATGTCATTAACTTGAATCAAATAAACTCCTAACTATACCGAACTGCAGCTTTATATAACCTGGGGCTTTTCCAAAAGCTATATGCAGACTGTGTCGTGCCCAGCGAACTCCTGAACATATCGTGAAATTTCAAGAGCAAAACAAAATACAAAATATGTGGGCGTGGCACCCTCCACTTTTGAAAAATTATGTAGATATTGACTAAGTGACACATATATCCAACTTTCATTAATTTAGACCAAAAAAGTTCGGAGTTATGACGAATTGAAACTTTATATAGCCTGGGGGCGTGGCTCCGCCTACTTTTCCAAAACTATATATTGTCTATGCTGTACCCAGTGAACCCAAGTATATATTGTGATCATAAAGATCAGTTGAGTAGTCCCTATCAAAAACAACCTTTTTTATATCTATTTTTGTTACGCACACAAGGTAAATTACTTCATTCGGCATAAACGAATCGAGATATATATTTATCAAAACGTTCAGGATGAAAAGTAAAATATCCGGGCAAGTAGTTAATACCCCACTGCAAAAGCGAAGTTGTACATCTTTTTTGATTTTCATACCTTTAATGAACATGAAATGTTTGTACGTATGAGAAGAAAAAAAAATAGTCCCATCAAAAAGTATACTGAAATGATCAGGAGGATGAGCTGAGTCGATGTAGCCATGTCCGTCTCTCGATACGTCTTTCTGTTTGTCCGTCTGTCTATTTGAACGCAAATACGAACTGAAAGTATTAAAATAGACCTGCGTAAATTGGGATGACATAATAGATCACTACTAGGTATATAATGTTCGGTTCCACCCGAACTTAGACTTCCTTACTTGTTTTTATTTCACTTTCAAAGTGTACGTGAACGAAGAAATTCGAAAAATGTAAATTTTCGAAAATGGCCGTGACCCCGCCTCTTTTATAGTGCATTATTCCACAAGTCTTTTTATGCCATGACTGCGGCAGAAATTGATTTTTCGGAACGAAATTTGGCGGAAATGTTGATAATGTAAAGGTAGCTGTTTATTGTAAAAATGGGCGAAATCGGTTCAGGGCCACGCCCAGTTTTGTAACATAGTTCTAAAAAATTGTCAAAAATGTCAATAAGATAGTAATAATAAGCTTTTTAACCAAAGCTCGAACTATTGGCGTATGGTGACGACTTGGACATCATTATCTTTAACAAAAGCGACATAACTTCTGCTTACTCCAAACTAGCGAGAGAAAATGGGTTTGGTGGTGAACGAGGGCAAACCGAAGTACATGCTGTCATCACGCAAAGAGTCAGGGCATTTGCGGCTTGCCAACCACGCCACTGTTATTGTTCTAAATAGTAAAAGACTTCCTGGGAACCAGCATTAACACCAACAATAATATCAGCCTAGAAATCCAACAAAGAATTACTCTTGCAAAGAAATACTATTGCGAATTAAGTAGGCAATCGAAAAGTAAAGTCCTCTCTCGACGAATGAAAATAACACTCTAAAGGTCACTTTTCGCACCCATCCTTCTATATGGTGCACAAGCGTGGACACTGACAACATCTGATGAGGCAGCTCTGGGATTATTCGAGAGAAAGGTTTTTTGAAAGACTTGTGGACCCCTACGCGTTGGCCACGGCGAATACCGAAGAAGACTTAATAATAAGCTGTATGAGCTTTACGCAGACGCCGACATAGTTGAGCTGGCTAGGCCACGTAGTGCGATTTAAGGAAGATGTTATGGCCGAGGAATTATTCTTATCTTCACAAGCCGGTGGAAGGAGAGGAAGAGGGAGGCCACTACTCAGATGGAAGGACCAAGTGGATACCGAATAACGATCCTGCGGTGTATTCAATTGTCGCAAGGAAGAATGACTGGCGAACTTTGTTAGATGGCCAAAATCGCATAGGCGATTAAATGACCATTTGAAGAAGATATACATACATCTGCGGTTGTGACTAAAATAACTGTTATCGGCAATTGCGTATGAAAGGCTGGGCAAATGGCTGCTGTGCAATAAAAAGTAAACGTATTTTTCGTGTAAGTATAAGGGAAATTTATAAAATGTTTAATAAAAGAGGTAGAAAAAAAGACTTCCCTTAAAAGGTAGACAATTCGTTTTTTCAATAAAAAGGTAGAAATATCGCTGTTTTAGCAAAACGTAGGCACATAGTTTTGTTTACCCTTCACTCTGTGCAAGGTTTTTCTACCCTAAAACCGTACTTGGGGAACTGAATTCCCCAATGTATGACAAATACGTTTTGTATGAGAATAGTTAAAATTATAGTGTGGTATTATTAACAAGGTTAATATTATTGATGCAAGCTTATATATATGAACCTACTTGGCGACTGCGTTCGTGGACGCTTAGCTGATGTGTAGAAAGAAGTTGAAGACAGTGATCGTTTTTGTAGATGTTACAAATGTGATTCTACCTCGATGGCAATGATTTGTATGGTCCGACGAAATATAACAAGAAAATAATAAGTGCACAAATAGTATTTGAGCAGAAAACACTTACCGGACTTCTCCTTTTCAGCTTCAGTGTTTTTGCTCTACGTAACAAATGTACCATACACGTACGGAGTTATGTACAGATCCTGGCAGTATACATGCATTCTTTATAGACGTTGTCTTCGTGTACTTCGCCCTACTTCGTTTCACATTTGATTTCCAACAAAGACTTAATATAACTTCGCTCTGGCTTCATTGTGCGTGCTGTAATATGTGCGGGGTCTTTAGCCAGTTCGTTTAGAAATTTCTTCCTTCTTTGGTTGCCTTTTGTACGCCAAAGAGGATTGATCAATGTATTGAAACACCCGATAAGTGGGTTGAAATAATAAAAAATACAAAAGTAGAAGAAATTAATAAATTAATTACAAAGCGTGAAAAAGACGTTAATAAAGACAGACAAAATAAGACAGATCCAATACGATCGTGAGCAACCTTTCACAATCTTTGCATTCGATGATTTAAAAGCAATGCAAAGAATTGAAATCAATAGGAAATATGTGTTTGAAGATGCATTGAATGTAGTTGTGACTTCTATACGCTTTCCCTAAGGACGACCTGTACCTGGTGCAAAATTCAGCCATTTCATGGAATTAATAGAATTTATTGACCCCCAGCATCGTCAGTTCTACAGGAACCTTTATCAGTATCCAGATATTATAAATTGCAGATTGGCAAGCGGGCACAGTAATGACGAATAAAAAAGCTCAAACCAACTTGTGTATCTACTTGCCCCCCCTGCGAATTTTATAATTCATTTTAAACAAATATATAATCACGGCCTTGAACAACCATCTTAGAAATTCTTTTATTTGAAAAGGGTATAAAACAACTTTCGTATGGAACACATATTGACATATCCTTCTCATTTAACAAAAAAATGTTAATAGGTGGCGATTTTGTCAAACCCACCCAAGTGGTAAGTACATATGTATAAGTATATGTACATACAAGAAGTTATAAGATACGTATTTTAGATTAACACGTTTTTTGTATTATTATTACGAAAAATTTTACTTATATGACCTGTTGTCATATTAAACCTTAAGTCGTGCATGCTTACTTTAACTTAAACTTAAATAATTTAGTGTTTAATACTGAATAATTAACCTTTTTTATCATATTAAAAGCACAATCAGCGAAAGCCATCCGTGTGCACGTAGCTTTAACATTCAAGGGCATCCAAACTATTCTAAGTAAATACATATAATATGTCCCCCTTGAATTGAGAAATCTGCTATGTCTCATTATTATAAACAAAACGATGTGTCTCCGTTTTGCCCAAAAAACAGATACTTGTTTTTTAAGTAGAGCAACGCGCATGCATACATTTAGTCTGTTAACATTTCGTTTAAACAGAATGGAACTCGAACAACGAATGCGGTTTACTCGAAAATTTCTTACAGAGTACGAATCACTCGAAAGCGAAAATATGTTCTTTCGAACAGAAATACAGAGTAAGGGCTCAGATTGATAAAAGTCGGTAAAACAGTTTACGAAATGTAGAGAAAACTACATCATAAACTTGGAAGTACTGTTCTTAACCAGACAACAGTAGCAGATAGAGTTGTACGCTTAGCATTCTATACAAATATTAAGCCCAAACGCATATTCGTGTCAAAAAAACGGAGCCAATTACTCAAGCCAAGAAAGAACCAGTCCCTCTAAGTCCCGAAATAATAGAAGTAACAGCTGAAGTTGAGCTCCAAAACCCAATTGGTCATACGTCTATACGACTCTTACAAATTTTTGCAGGATAGTTGAAATCACGGCTGAAGTGGCTAACGTTGATAAATACATGGGGCTGTAATGGATCATTAGGACAAAGCGCATATAAACAAAGAATAAATGTAGACGATGAAACAATAGCAGAATAACAATCTACGACTAAAAAAAAAAAAATTTTGACGTATTTTTATTTTTTTCTCCTTTCCGAAAAAGTACATTTATTTCATAGGACAGAATGTGTGTAACGCGGTGTAATTTATAGGTACTATCCGTGGTCGAAATTCAACAAACTTAAACTCATTTTAGGGTATAAACATAGGAGTCTATCAGCAATTCCGTTTCAACGGGAAACCAGTTAGAAATAACGAATTTTATCGAAATTATCTACCGAACTCCGATAAATTTCGGGATTTCTATCGAGTTTTCCGTTCCGACGGAATTGCAATTCCGTTTCAGCAATTCCGTTTCAACGGGAAACCAGTTAGAAATAACGAATTTTATCGAAATTATCTACCGAACTCCGATAAATTTCGGGATTTCTATCGAGTTTTCCGTTCCGACGGAATTGCTGATAGCCTCCTATGTTTTAGAAAATTAGAACATCTATAATGCTTTCTAAAAATATTGAAACAATTTATGTGAGTGGTTATGGCATTTCGATAATGTCCGTAAGTCCTACATTATACATGAAAAGTGCGGTCACAGACAGAAAAACTTTGGGTTTAAAATTTAATAAATTCAAAAAGGTCAAAATTATATCAGAAAAAAAAAATTCAATTCAATAAAACAAAGTATACTCCATTTTTTACATGGAATTCGATTTGCCGTGTACTAATAACAAAATATAAAAAAATTTAATTCTTTTCGCCCCCCCTAATATACATATATCTGTTTATTATGCATATATTTTATTGTTACACTATCTATTTTTTTCAGAATTTTTCCAGAGCATGGTAACTCAGTTGCTGATATAGAGCCGAAATTCGATCGTTTGATTTTCTTTTGGTCCGATAGACGCAACCCCCACGAAGTACAGCCTTCTCATCGCACCCGATACGCCATCACTGTATGGTATTTTGATGCTAACGAACGTGAAGCTGCGCTAAATCGTATTAAAAATAATGAAAACAATACCAAAGTAACACCAAGTACAACACCCACAGATAAAAATATAACAAGAAGAACGCCAGATGCGAATATACAGGACATTTCCAAAAATATGACAAACCCACATTCAGATGCTATGAATGAGTCGGCTAATGCTACAGTCTTAAAAACACCGCAACTTAAAAATTCTTTAACGGTTGCGAATTCCAATGCGATAGTAAATCGTATTAATTTTCCAAGTACACAAAACTCAACAGAAAATATTAATACGCATAACAGCAACATCATGATTGTAAATTCTAATTCAAGTGAAATTTGCACCTAACATATTAATCGATTATTGTTGTTTTATTGTGAAAGCGGGTATGTTAATAACTCTGAAAACAAGTGGGTTCAGTGGCGGTTTTAAAATTTTACCAGGGAATTTGAAAAAAATATTGAAGAAAAATGTATTCCTATGAAAAATGTTTTCTCAATTTAATTATCATTTATCAGACAAAACATATAGTGATTTTTAATTGTTATCAGTTCCAGTATTAAACTTGAATTCAAAGCGTATAACAAAAATAGGTTGTTGTTGTTTGTAGCGACAAAAACACTCCCCGAAGGTTTTGGGGAGTGTTGTGGAAAGTGACAACCCTTTTCCGGATATAAGCCCGGTATTCCGTTCCCTGGAGCTATTTGGTATGACTAGTGCAACCTTCTGCGTCATGGAAAAGATGGGAAATGAGAGATACAACCTTGGTCATGGAAAACATGGGTAATGAGAGGTAAGAGGCATCATATCCGTAGATCAACCATCGAGTTGCTCGTCATTACCTTTGTGCATTTTAGTCACCTCTTACGAATGGTATGCCTACCTCTGGCATATTCTAACCCCCTAACCCGCAGGTTATTTTTTTCACAAAAAAGGCTTATATATGATTTAAATAGTATTTATTGAAAACGAATTTTATAATTTATTCAGTAAAACTCAAATTGTATTATTGGTAGGTACTAAATTCAAATATGCAAATTTAAATAATCTGATGTACGAGTATATATATGATATATGATATAATCTACACATAAAACATGAATCTCAACAAACCGTTTCTCCAAAGTGAGAAGCGGACAAACGGATGGTGATAATTTATAAAATATTGCTGTCATGGGTTCTACGTGCGAATATTTCACCTCAAAGGGCCCGGAAAAATCCTACTCGTAACCTTGCCACTGACTTTGCTTATAAATTGTATAGTGCCTCCATTTAAGCGTTTAATATTGCATTTATAATACGAACTCTAGTCATTATTCAGAAATCTTAAAAACCGGTTACCGCATTCAGATGTGCTGAAGTAATTTGAAAAAATTTATTTCTCAATCTATTATTTAGATCGATAGAAATATAGTTAAGGCAGCCGATAGTATACAGAACTTCAAAAATTTCTTAGTTAGCGCACTGAGGGAAATCTACGGCATGCACATCTATGGATACAAATGCTGGTATAGAAGACTTTTACTGGGGTTAAGTTATGCCATTCTTAACGGACTTATGACCCTTTACTCATCTTACCTCTAAATTTCAAAGGCCACGGTCACTCCATCTTCGCTTGAAAATAAAGTATAGATTATAAAATGGTTATAAATCCGTTAATTGGAATAAGCAGATTTCAAACTATGTAAGAAGACCACAGCACTCTCCTACTGTGCCACGGCAAATTTTTCATCATATGAAAACCATTTTAAAACAAAATAAACTGTTCAACAATATACCATCGACATAGAACAAAACTTAATAGGGTAAGAATTTCTGAAACGGATCACTTAAAATTATGAAACTTTATTTTCGATCAATATGTTATTAAAAAAAATAAAAACAATAATAATTTTCATAAATAAAAAGAAAAATTATTATTCTTGACCTTGAGATCGTTTATAGTCATGGTACTTTACTTTTAAAAATAATTCAATTGAATTTGTTCGTAGACATCACATTATTAAAAGTTAAAGAGATGTTTTTATTGAAAAAAAGAAAAATGTACGAATCGCTAGCTGTAAGGCCAACCATTATGTATGATGCTGCGAACCTTTACAAGAACTGCATCTAATTCGAGATGTTTGATCATTACGCTGGAGTTTTCTGGTGTTTCAAAATGATCCACATTTAAACAAGCTTCACTTCTTTCAAACTCGCGATCAGCTGCATGTTGAAGCCGTGAAAGGGCGTCGGCGTTCCCGTGTTGCGATGTTGGTAGGCAAATGCCTGTCAGGACTAAATATACTCACGAGTAGTTTATGATCGGTGATCAGCGTAAATTTTGAGCCTATATAAATACTGGTGAAAACGTTGTACTCCAAATATGATAGACAAGGCCTCTTTTTCGATCTGGCTATATTTTACCTGGTGTTGGTCAAGATTCTTAGACGCGAATGCTATTGATCTCTCAGTGCCATCAGGATACGTATAAGAAATTACGGCACCTATGCCGTGCGATGACGCATCGGTGGCAAGGAGTAGGGGAAGGTGCTCTTGGTAATGTGCTAATTGCGCTACCTGTACTTTACATCCTTTGGCGACTTATAGGTATTCTCCTGAGCGTTTTGCCATTTAAAATGTTCATGGTTTGTGTAAATAGGTACAACAAGTTTCCCCGCGTTGGTAAGGGAAAGCTTTCAACATCAATTTGTTCATTTATTGGAATTTTAAAGTCACATACGAATGGAATACGGTCCTTGTAGCGAGAACTATAGGCGATGCCCATTCACTAAATTGCACTTTCTTCCAAATTCCTGCGTCAACTAACCGTTGTACTTCTTTTTTTAATTTTGAAATTGATACGATTTAAAAAACTTAGGCTGAGCATCGGCATTTAAATTTACAGTAGCTTTGAAGTTGGTAACATTGCCCAAATCAGGAGTTAGGAGTAGCATTATTGAGAGCACTTGTTGTGTCTGCGCTTCGGACATTTTTTGTGTAAAACTTTGTTGTTGCTCAAAGAGGTGCTTAAAAAACACATTGGCCCATAATCATAGTCAAATTAAAATATACTATAAAAAACATCATTTCATGTCTGTCATAGTCAACTTAAAACACATTTTTTGTTTAAGACGGAGTTTTAATTTTAAAATGACGGAAATGTCATTTTAACATGTTAAAATCACGGTTTGTGTCTACGGTTGTGCTTGTGACATCGCTTACTCCAAACCTGAGTTTGGCTTTTTTCGGTTGTTGCTACAAAAATGCTATGGTTTGTGAATTAATTAGCTCACACAGGGTGAACTTACAAAACATAAAAAATTTCTTCATACCCCCAACCAACATAATTTTTTTTCATGAGGGGACCCTGTTACTTTTCATTTTAGCTCAAATCTTTGTTTAATATGACAATGATTGACCAACATTTTAAATGTCTTTTTAAGTATAGATTTTAATTAAAACGTGTGTTAAGCAACGACTATGATTATGGGTCTGTGTATATTTATGATGAACGCAGTTGCTGATTGATAGCATTCATCGTGTTTAGATGCACGATTTCCAAAAAAAAAAAAACAAGCAGCAAAGCACTTGAATACACACACACCCACATAAGGAGAGCATCATATACCCCACAAACATTCTCGGAGTGCTCATAATTTAGTAGTCCGATATGAGTTCTAAACATGTGAAATAGGAGTATTTTATAACCTGTGTGACTTTTTCGGTTATCTGTCGCCTGCTTCTAGTAGCTATACCAATATTATTGTTTGTGGGGATTTTAATATTAATTTGTTACGGACTGACAGTTATAGCTCTCGTTCAGTTGAAGATGTGTCTAGTGTTGGTTTGTCTTTTGTCAATGGATCTGTACCCACAAGGTGTGGAAGTAATTGTTGTCTAAGTCTACTTGACTATTTCTTTTTATCTGACCAAATATCATTTATGTCAGATCATGATTTCAATTCTTAGATTATCGCTCCTTAAATATAAACCGCCTTTTCAAAGACCTTGCAGGTATACATTGGTCCACTTACTGGGGCTTCAGTTCGGTAGATGAAAAGTTTCTGTTCCTTAATAGTACTATTCTGCACTTGTCTAGACTCTTGAACCTGAAAAAACGGTGGTGAAAAGATCATCATCCTGCCCCTGGTTTAACAATATATATAGGCTATCAAGAAGCGACATGGAAAAGGAATCGAACGGAACTGAACTGGAGTACCTTTAAATTGATAAGAAACACGCTACTTATAAGACGTGGAAAGCGGAATTATTTCGCGAAAAGGCTCACAACCTGAATACTTTGCGTGTTCATGTTAGTGATAATCCAGTTTGAACTATCAACCCTGATACCCTAAATGAAGCCTTTGTTCACTGTTCCCCTTCTGCACCATCTTACTCCCGTGTCTATCTGTCTTCAGCCCACTGTAATGCTATCCCCTCTGCTCAGCTATTTGAGTTTCGTGCAGTATCTGAAATAGATGTTGAGAAAAATATCTATAAAATACGCTCTAATGCTATAAGTGAGGATGGAGTCCCTGTTAAGGTTATAAAAATTATCTTACCGTTAATCTTTCCCACCCTCATGCACATCATACACCTTAGCCTCACAACCTCCTGCTTCCCTAATGCATGAAAAATTGCCACTGTTTTTCCTGTAGCTAAAAACAAATGTGCTGCTAGCCCTAATGACTTTCGGCCGATTAGTATTTTGCCTGCTTTGTCAAAGGTAGCCGAGTCTATTATGTCTGAGCGAATTTACCGTCATGTCAATGAAGTCAATGATGTAAGACTTGCTTATGACAAAAAATATTTAACGTTGCTCTGTCTACTGGATTTCACAGAAGCCGTTGACTCAGTTGATCATAACCTTTGCGTTAAACTGCAAAAGTACTTCGGATTTAGCCCGGCTGCTGTGAAACTGATGAAGAGTTACTTGGCGGACAGGTTTCATCGTGCTAAGGTTGACCTGAAATTGACTGCGTTGCGCCCACTGTCATCTGGCGTTCCTCACCCTACAAGACGCTGCTGATAGATGCATCAGAGTTTTCGCAATTGAAATATGATGACCGATTTGTTCTACGCCCTGATGACCCCTTCAGCGCTTCCTTTCAAATGACGGCTCATGTGAAGGTCAGCTGTTTTGTAGGGCAGGATTCCATTTTGGGCACAATACTCTTCAGTCTCTTTGTGAATGACGTGTTCTCTAAATGTTAATATGCACAAATTCATGCTTACGCAGACAATATCCAATTATATATGTCTAGCCCTCTTGACCAGGTAATCCATTTGTGCGCTAACTTAAATGAAAATTTGTCTTCTCTCTAGTCTCGGGCGGCGGAAAATGGCCTTTGTCTTAATGCTGATAAGTGTTATGTGTTAAGTTGATTTGATTTTCTTTTTTTCTGACAGGGTGGATATTAGATGTATATTGGAACGATTTTTCGTCATCCCTTGTCAATTTTTGTTGATTTTACGGCCTGTTCATTTTCAAGTATTCATGAAACGAGCTCAAGGCCAAGAATAATAATTTTTTAATTTTTATGAAAATTATTATTGTTTCTATTTTGTTAATAATCATTTTAATTTAATTATTAAAAGTTTTTTTTTAATTGAATAGAGTAGGAAAAATGTTTAGTGAACACCGACATAGCTTTTCTTATAGATCCATTTCGGAAGCTGCTAAGCTTCCCTACTAGACGGACCTAACCACACTCACTAATACATGCAAGCGAAAATTGTAAATTACTAACACACACAAAGCCTTCTGTCAAGTTTTTGTTTTTCTTTGTGTATCTTCTTCTTTGGTATTGTGAGCGAAATGTTAGTGCGTCGGTAAAAAATGTATAAAATATTTAATAAGGAGTTTTGCAGAGAAATTGCAACTAACACGCCTAGATAAGACAAGTATATAGTATTAATTATTGTTATTAAACAAGTCAAGTCCTGGTTTATATATTTATGCACCAAAAATTTCATATTTTCAGGTGGACGAGCAAAGGAATTTTCAACTTGCGGTAAATGGAGTGAAATTATATTGTGTAAATATTTAGTGGTATAAATATGTATTTATAGATCTAATTGATTATTGTGAACGTGAAAATTGTGTAACTTAAAATTATATTAAACATTAAAATCCAAATCTAATAATAAACCCAATTGTATTTTCATTGTTAGCTATATATGAAGTTTCCATCATTCATAACCATTAGGCCTGGCGCATGTTTGCCGTACTCATAACCATTAGCGATGGCGTGCGTTTGCATTATACCTGACTGTTAGCGCTAACCCAACTTTTCATTATGGATAATGAGAGTGAAGAGTGCAGACAGATGTGGTTTTACATGCACAAGAAAGGGATGCCGTATACTGTACGTGTGCACACGGACAGCAAACACATGGTTAGATTTGGCACACTGCTCTTCAGAAACTAATTGAGAAAAATAAGCAAAAATAACGCAAACGCAAGTCAGGTCGAGAGGTTATCTGACCAACCATTTAATTGGTACCTGTCTAGTAGGGTTCTTCATCAGAGAAATGTTGGCACGCATTAAGCCAACAATACGTACAAAAAAGCAATAAGAAAACCCGGGAGCTCCCGGTAAGGCAGTTCTGCTGATGATGATAAAACAGAAGTGCCAAAAAATCCATGATGATCACAGTACTAACTGTTAGATGGCGGAAGTGGTTTATGCATATGGTAAAGAAGAATAGAATTAGGAGTTTAGATGACATCAAAACCAGCGTATAGTTAGCTTAATGGTTAACATTCGTGCCAAAACTTCTCAGATGAAGAAGCCTAGCAGCTTCCGAAATGGATCTATAAGAAAAGCTATGGTGGTTGTCTCTAAAAAAATGTTTCTTACTCTATTCAATTAAGCAACTTTTAATAATTAATTAAAAATGATTATTAAAAAAATAAAAAACAATAATTTTCATTAAAAAAAATAAAAAATGTGAAAAATTATTATTCTTGGCCTTGAGCTCGTTTCATGTACGAGTATACTTGAAAATGTACAGGCTGTAAAATCAACAAAAATTGTTGGTACAAAAAGTAATAACAAAACCGAGAGCACGCGGTAAGGCAGTTCTGCTGATGATGATAAAACAGATCTGCCAAAAAATCCATGATGATCACAGTACTAACTGTTAGATGGCGGAAGTGGTTTATGCATATGGTAAAGAAGAATAGAATTAGGAGTTTAGATGACATCAAAACCAGCGTATAGTTAGCTTAATGGTTAACATTCGTGCCAAAACTTCTCAGATGAAGAAACCTAGCAGCTTCCGAAATGGATCTATAAGAAAAGCTATGGTGGTTGTCTCTAAAAAAAATGTTTCTTACTCTATTCAATTAAGCAACTTTTAATAATTAATTAAAAATGATTATTAAAAAAATAAAAAACAATAATTTTCATTAAAAAAAATAAAAAATGTGAAAAATTATTATTCTTGGCCTTGAGCTCGTTTCATGTACGAGTATACTTGAAAATGTACAGGCTGTAAAATCAACAAAAATTGTTGGTACAAAAAGCAATAACAAAACCGAGAGCACGCGGTAAGGCAGTTCTGCTGATGATGATAAAACAGATCTGCCAAAAAATCCATCATGATCACACTACTAACTGTCAGATGGCGGAAGTGGTTCATGCATATGGTAAAGAAGAATAGAATCAGGAGTTTAGATGAGATCAAAACCAGCGTATTGTTAGCTTAATGGTTAGCAATGCTTGCCAAAATTTCTCTGATGAAGAAGCCTTGCAGCTTCCGAAATGGATCTATAAGAAAAGCCATGGCGGTTGTCTCTTAAAAATTTTTTTTCTTACTCTATTCAATTAAACAACTTTTAATAATTGATTAAAAATGATCAAAAATGTGAAAAATTATTATTCTTGGCCTTGAGCTCGTTTCATGAATATTTTTATTTTTTATTTTTTTTTTAATATTTGATGTATACATATATATTTTTAATTTTTTCTCTCCAAGATGTGCTCTCTAATACCTAATATGTTCCTTATTTACTTTACCACTAGTTTTTGCCTAGTTCCATTACCTATTCTTAAGATTGTATGTAATATGTTTGGATACTTACGTGTATATTCTCGATTGTTGTACTAAAAAAGAATTTATATTTCTTATTGTGCTAATACATTAATGAATAAATGAAATGAAATGAAAAAATGACTCCGATGTGTAGAAAATTATGAGCCTTATACAGAGAGGCCCATAATCATAGTCGTTGCTTAACACACGTTTTAATTAAAATCTTTACTTAATTTAAAAAGACATTTAAAATGTTGGTCAGTCATAGTCATATTAAACAAAGATTTTAGATAAAATGAAAAGTAACAGGGTCCCCTTATGAAAAAAAATAAAGCTGGTTGGTGGTATGAAGAAATTTTTTATGTTTTGCAAATTCACCCTGTGTCAGCTATTTAATTCACAAACCATAGCATTTTTGTAGCAACAAGCGAAAAGAGCCAAATTCAAGTTTAAAGTAAGCGATGCCACAAGCACAAGCAAACACACAAACTGTGATTTAAAATGTTAAAATGGTATATTCGTCATTTTAAAATTAAAACCCCGTCTTGGACATAAAATGTATTTTAAGTTGACTATGACAGACATGAAATGATGTTTATTATAGAATTATGCTCAAGTTGATAAAACTATTTTAATTTGACTATGATTATGGGCCAGAGTGTTTATTAGAGCGTATCACCAAGAAAAGGTCGGCCGTACCTCCCCTCATATGAAGTGTTTTTGAAAAATATTAAAAAAAAATTTTTATTTTTTTTTTCTGGCAACCCTAGATGTCGCCCAATTACATTTTTCTTCATATCTTTGGCATTTGTTGTCGGATTTTAAAGTGTGACACATCAATTTTTTTGTCTCAAAGAGGAGGTTTTTCTCAAGAAAGTTCATTGAGCTCATGCATTTCGTTGTGGTACTTACCCACCATATCTCAGTTTCTACCACCCTAATGTAACAACCTAATTTCAGTCAATTGAAGACCGTAAAAAATCATAAATCGTTTGCGAAAAAAGCATTTCGATTCAATCAGTAGAACCAGAAATATAACACAATTTATTTTTAGTCTAAAGCCATACAAGAAAAAGTAAATTTTATTTATTTTCCTCGCTCGCGAAATAGTTAGTGAATTGTTTGTTTTGTAACGGAAATTTTAGTCCATAAAATTTTGTCGGGACTCAAGCTTGCTGTATTTCTGCCGGCTCTCGAGCTTAGATAAAATGTGGCCCATGCGTTGTTCATCGGATAAGATATAACCCGAAGTTCATAATATCGCGTTTAGTTGGGAGTTGCTTTTTAAATCAACAAAACGCATTTTTAAAGTTTTTGCAGTTTTTAACACGCGCCAAGTAAAATGACAATTGATTATGATGTCAAGGGCAAAACATAAAACAGAAAATAGTCCAGTTAATTTATAAAAAAAACGGTCTTCATAAAGAAAAATGTATGAAGAAAATAAAATAATAAAATTTCGAGTTCTACCGAATTAATTGAAGTACTTTTTTCGCAAAAGATTAACGATTTTTTACCGTCTTTAATTTGCTGTTATTAGATCGGTACATTAGGGTGGTAGCAACTGAGATATGGTGGATAGGTATCACAACGGAGCGCCTGAGATCAATGAGCTTTTTTTAGGAAAACCCACTCCTTGAGACAAAAAAATTGGTGTACCACACTTTAAAATCCGACAATAAATGCCGAAGATATGAAGAAAAATGCAATTGGGCGGCATCTAGGGTTGCCAGAAAAAAAAAATAAAATTTTTTTTTTAATGTTTTTCAAACACACTTCATATGAGGGGAGGTACCGTCGGCTTTTTTTTTGCCTGTAAGGCGAGACGCTCTAGTGTTTATTAACAGAAAAACTTTGGAGCACATATTCATATTGTTTGTTTTTGGAAAAAAAAATTGATAAATAAAATTGTTTTCCATAAAAATGTATTATAACATGTCTTTAGCTGTTCGTGACATATGATGCATTCCATATGAAAAGATAGGTCGACCTCTCCGATTTTCTTCAAATTCGGAAGACATGACGTCTAGAATAGTGTGCCAAAATATTTTTTTTAAATTTTGGATATTTTGGATTTTATTGACAGTTGAAAATTTTTTAAAGCTTTTCTTTGAGTTAAAATATCTTAAACCATTAATTTTAGAAAAAAATCTTGTGCTACAAAAATTCTTTAAAATTATTCAAGTTTATAAAAATAAATTTATGTTCTCAAAATTTTGAAAAATAATATGATTGAAAAATAAAATAAAATTTTTTTTCAGTGTAAAGTAATGAAAGATAGCACCGATTCTCTTTAAAAAAATCTGAAAGAAACTTGAATATGTTCTTAACGTACCCTTTAAATTTAAAAGAATGATTTTTCTTTGTTTTCGAGAAAAAAAAATTTGAAAATTTTATGTTGAATAAATCTATGATTTTTACGCACAGTAAGCTTGTGATACAAAAATTTTTACACTATATAACACTTCGAAATGGCATAAATATTATGAAAATGTAGTTTTATATTTTAAATTAGGTCAGTGTTTTTATTACTTTAAAAATTTTACAATCGCTCACATTACAAGTCGATGCAACTTTACATTTAATTTAGTTGCTTGAAAAGGGTATACAGCTGTGGAATGACCGTGTGCCATTGATTCGAACAGCTGTAGCGAAACGATCCTTTAGGAAATCTTTTTCTTTTTGGTAATCAGCTTTGGAACAGAAACCAAATTGCATTGTTTTAAATTCATTTTTGACAGTATTTAAAAATTCAATTGGGGTAGTAACTTTCTCGCGTAAACTTTCCCGTCGAACAAATCTTTTAACAGTACCACCGATTCCATCACAAGCGTTTTTACCATGCGATGTGGCAAAAAAGTGCCATTCCGCTTTTATGTTAAAATGCTAAAAGTGATACATTAAACTAATGAAATTGTATTTATTTTTATATTGCGAAACTGCGCCATCTGAAAAGTAGTAAATTTTTTCAACATTGTCGTTATTATATTTTGATACAGCACCTATATATAGCCCCTTTGTTTACATAATTTATTATTACGACTTGGGCGCATTCGAATTTAAACAAAAGTTATTTGTGATAAAATATAAAACCTCAGAAATTTCGGGCCGCCCTAATGTAAGGCCTCTTTTTTTCCACTCGTCAACACCATTGCCCCCACAAGTAAATTTTTTTTTCAGAGGAGAAAGCATCGAAAGCCTTATAGTCGGTGTGGGACTTAAACCAGGACTAAAACTCCTACCGTCTTGTACCGATCCCCCCGGTACTACCGTTAAGCATTCCGTCATGAGGTGGTTTGAGCACTAGTCTCAAAGTCTGTTGGTCAGTGTTACTGTACTTCCATTTCAGTTCTGAGCTGGGGATCTTTTGTTAGATTTTCATTCTACTAGTCGTTGTTGTTGTTGTTAACAGTGCTTCGCCCTGCCCCAGATTGGACAGGGTTACACTGAAATAACAGCCCTTGGCCGGGTGAAAAAACCCGGGTCATTCCGGTGCGATAGAACCGGCTGTTGTGGGAATGTTGGAAGGTCGTTCTTGCCCAACACCAAAAAAGTTTATAAATGTAACTACATACGCATATAATTAAGCAACTACATCTACTCTTTCATTTTGTCTGATTAGTTCATCTGGAGCTAGGCGGTGGAATGGCCGTGTTTCTATGATACTTATTCGCCCAATGTCTTCAATTACAAGGTAATGCAGTGGAGAGGCCCCGTCTCCATTCTACTCCTTCTGGTTTAGGTGAAGTGGACCTGAGTGGAAGGGCTGAGTTTTCAACCCTCATCTGAGATACTTATGTACGTTTCCAATCAAACTCTTATTCGCCGAATATCTTTAATTACAAGGCAGTGCAGTGGAGAGGCCGCATCTGCAATGTGCTCCTTTTGGTGTAGGTGCATTTGCTTCCGTTACCGTAAAATAAAGTTGGAGAGGTAGGGTCTCCAATCTGTTCCTTCGAAGGCTTGTATTTCCAAACCGAAGGCTCTCTATAATTAGTCACTGTCTGACGGGTTGGAGAGGCCTTGTCTCCCGTCCGTTCTTTGTTCGTCGCGTTTTTGTTTTTTTTTTTGCCATTGCCCTAGGTTTTCCTGCTGCGCCGCAGTTGTTCCAGACTTCTTAGCCACTTCATGGTTTCTGCGATTACCACGCACGCTGCAGTCCATTTTAGTTTACTTTGCAGCATATGCCAATCCAATGACTCGGGAGTGTAATCCTCACCGACGATGCTGCGTAATTTTCTTTTAAAGCATCTGTAAAGCAAAGTTAGTATCTGTCTTCAAAAATTATAGCTGCTTCCTTTGCCAATAAGTCGATTGGGCACATTATTGAGATTACCAGTGCAGCATCGTCTGAGACAGTTGTAAAGGCGCTACTGACTCGAAGCGCACATAGTTGATAGGAAGTAAAACTGATGCTTCGTGGGGTGTTGGCAGACTGGAGTCTCGTAGAGTATATGGTTCTTTACAACGCCTAGAAGTAGCTGGCGGAGCCCTTGCTTAGGACCCCGCGCTTTTAGCATTATCCTCGTTGTCGTTCCATCTGCCTGTTCGTACTCAAACAGTCGGGCTTTGAAATAGCTGCGTATGATCCTTCTTACATAACAGGTTATTCCTATTCGATCCAGAAGTTTTGCCCATTTAGCTCTGTTGCATGCATTCTTTACATCCAAGATCACCATAAGGCAGTATTCTTTAGATCCCTCGAGCCATCGAGTGCCGCTCACTGCCTTTTGACCCTAACTGGTTTTCAGATATGCCCCCCCCCTCCTTTAATTTCTTTTTGGAGACGATTATAGATAACACGCTCAAGAAGTTTGCCTGCAGAATCGAGCAGACATATAGGCCTGTACCTGGATGGCTCCGCTGGGTTTTTCCCAGGCTTCGGCAACAGCACTAACGTTTGGCGTTTCCAGATTGAAGGAAATGTCCCTTCAGCTAGGCATGCCCTTTTGCGTCCCTTTCGCTGTATAACAGCGTTTTGTTTGAATTTTCGCCGGAATACGGCATACCAACCAGCCTATTCTAACTTTGCCACTGGCTAGTAGCTTACTGGCAGGTTCGGTAGGAATCGAAATTTTCTCAGTCAGTATTTCGCCTTAAGCTTTCAGAATGGATCGGATGGTAGGTTGGAGTTCGAGACCAGCGAACTGCTAGTTAAGTGCCAGGAAGGCTTCCGTGGTACCTCATCCATATCCCGGATATGACAAAGGGTCTCTTCAGTAAGGGACTTGACTACCCGCCTTCACTTTGCCCAGCTGGGCTTACTGGCGTTTCTTCCACTTCGGTGACCGCTGAGGCATCCGCAACTACCTTCGCGAACACAGCAACGCCACCCTTCTTGCTAGTAAATACTTGTTTTAATTTTTTATTTCTATAATTTACTTTCTTTTATTTTATTTTTAGTTTTGTTTCCTTTAATATTATTTGTATTATTTTTATTATTATTAGTAGTATTATATTATTATTATTAGTAGTATTATATTATTAATATTATTATTATTAGTCGGTTATGTTTCGTTTTATTATTTTTTAGGTAATTTTAGATTTTTTTATTTAATTTTCTTTGAATTTGATTTTTGTAAAGTTTTATTCCCAGCCCTAGTGTTCGAGAAACTAGAGGTTTGGGTCTTTGCTAACTTGGCAGCTTTGCCCAACGTCAGTTGCCCAGCCGATATGTTCACACCTTTGGGTTACAAGCTCAGTTCTGTTTGATGCTTTTTATGAAAAAATTTCTTGCTATTTACCATCTCGCTTGTATAATCCTTCCAATATGCGAATTATGTGAGAATTATATTAGTTTTATACAAATTCACTATAATGCTCGCAAACACAGCTTTATAAGGCCTGCAAAAAGGCAATGGAACCAGGATGACTTACCAGGTATTTTTCTTTGTCCCGCAGATTTTTTTTGCGCACTTTTAGTTTTGTTTTTTTTCACTCTACATATGGATGGTAATAGCTGTGTTCGGTGACAATATTTGCAAACACTTGCAAAGAACTGTCAGTAAAGTGAGAATGACGTAAAACTCTCTCGAAACGCGAAAAGTAAAAAGTTTTCGCCGAACAGGAGTCAGTAAAAACTTGCAAGCAAAACAGCTGTTGCTTTTTTGATTGGTTAATAGTTAAAATTTTTTAATTTTTGTTGTTGCTTTCCTATATCACGATCAGCAGTTTTTCACGTACAGGTTTTACTGAGTGAACTTCCCCCAGCAGAAACTTGCAACTCTCTCTCTCAATGAAGCGTTAAAATGCGCTCTCTCGCTGCAAATGTTTTGTGTCACCAAACACTTTCCAGTCAAAATTTAAAAAATTTTATAAAATTTAAAAAAATTTTATCATCACCGAACACAACTAGTATGTGCATTACGGTGGGTCGATTTGCATGGACGAAAGTTAACCGATATCGCACCATCGATTTTTCGATAGGTTTTGGGCTCAGGAAAAAAAAGTTCAACTACGCATACCCAAAAAAATAATTTTCGAGCCTGCGAAATTTAATTTTTTTGACTTTTTTCGACTTTGATTTTTAAGGTTTTTTTCATGACTCGCTAAAAAAATTGTCATTTGATTTTAAAATTTTCATGTATACCCTGTCCTACCCAAAAATGTCCGCGAAAAACGTTGGCGATAACAGTTTTTTGAAAAAAAAAAATATTTTTTGGGTTTTGGTCAAAAAATTAATCCTTTCGCCATTTTTTAAGGGTTTTTTCAGCATACATGCAAAAATGTTTTCGATGAAAACCAATTTATTTCATATTTCCTGTCCCACTTAAAATTATGCGCTCAAAACGTTGGCGACAACAGTTTTTTGAAAAAAAAAAAAAATATTTTTTGGGTGTTGGGACTTGTTTTAGTCGAAAAATCGACTTTTCCAAAACCCGAAAATAAAATTTTTTTTTAGAATTTACCCTTTTCGGAAAAGTCGATTTTTCGACCAAAAAAAGTCACAAAACCCGAAAAAAATTTTTTTTTTCAAAAAACTGTCATCGCCAACATTTTTAGCGCATAATTGTAAGTGGGACAGGAAATATGAGACAAATTCGTTTTCATCGAAAACATTTTTGCATGTATGCTGAAAAAACCCTTAAAAAATGGCGAAAGGGTTAAATTTTTTGACCAAAACACTCCCCAAAACCCAAAAAAAAATTTTTTTTTTCAAAAAACTTTATCGCCAACGTTTTTAGCGGATTTTTGGATTTTTGAAACCTTTATAACTTTTTTAGTTATGAACAAAAGTAGTTACTGTTAAAGAAAAAGTTTTACAGAATTTAAAGGCCTTTTCGACAGACTAAAAAAAAATGGAATTTAGGTATGATGTGAAACGAGATACTGACAGTCACTAATAGAATTTAAACTCGGAGTAAAAAATGATTAAGGTAAGAATTGTGGCGGCTCCCAAGCCATGAACAATGGTGTACGGCTCATTAAAATCGGACGTAGTGTCAAAAAAAGTAAATAGCCCATCGGGGGGGCGTGGCAAAAAAAAATTTTTTTTTGGGATCGCCTTCAAAACATCTTTAATCCTAGGGGTGGACTGGAAAAACTTTTTTTTTGTATGGGGACCGATCCGCACTAGTATCCACCTCCCTCCCTGAACAAGCGTCTAACTCCAGTTGAGAATTTGTTCCACTTTAACAACACCCAGGGTGAGGCAAGAGACATGGTCAAAAAATGGCCGCTTACGAGTGAAGGCTTGGCCTGGAAGAACTTTTGCGAGAAATATGAAAACAAGCGTATCTTAGTCAACACACAGTTAGAAATTTTATTCAATTTGAAATAATAATAATGAGTGTGGCAGCTCTATCAACAAGTTAGAGATCGATATCTATTACTGCGTGTCGTCCCTGAGAAGTCATCGAATTGACACGTCAAACTGGGACGCAATCTAACATATCTATGTTCAATGAAGATGCTAGAAAGTACGTTAGCTCCATGAGAACAAAGTATAGACCACAAAATGGACATTGCAATGTTCTTGCTGCGAGTGGGATTGTGTATACGTGTGGATATATAAATGTATATATACGAGGTCTCACATTTTATGACTGACGAGCCCACCGAACGGGCTTTCTGGTCTCATTATTTGTTTGCTGGGAAGGAAAATGTAGGGGCGGGACCCATTGAAGAAGCTAGCTTGCAGTCGGCTAGGGGAGTTCTTGACATTCCTTCGACCGTAGAGTCCCTTTTCAACCCTTTAATTTAGGATAAAAGAGAAAAAAATAAAGAAAATCCTTTCAACGGGAGAAGCCGACGACTACAAAACAAAGCTAGGGAATCCTGAACCTCAACCGTTTTTTCTGGAAGGCACAGATCTCTCCAGGTGATCGAACATTCCGGGTGTACATATTTTCCCTCCCTACCATTGATTTTGGTGCACCGAAAACTTTGCCAAAATCCCAAAACGTACTTACCAGACCATCTCTATTGCCTCGAGAAATACACTCTATTTAAGTTTTCATATTTATATATAATAAGGTTTTATTTATTGAGTATTATAGCTAATTATGTAATTCATTTAGCGCCTATACCTACGAATACAATTTTTTTTACGTTCCGTGGACTGCCTTGAATTGAGATTCCAGGAAATAACCATCCAACAAAAAGAAGAAGCACTAGTGATTGCGTTCATTAGCACTAACAAAAAAGAAGAAAACCCAGTAAGTACATACATATATCACATAACGCGAATGGGGTTTATTTCTACCACACAAAATAAGGAAAGGAAATCAACTCAATAAACAATGAAGTAAGCTAGTTAATTAAACAATAGTTTCCCAACGTTAAATTCAATGTACTCCAAACGAGTCTGTAACTAAAAAATTTCATAATCGTTTAAATATGTGTTCACAATTGTAAGGTAGCTTTGGGGAATTAATTTGAGGTAAGCTTTCTGCGAGGTGAACAGTTTGGCAGTTTTCAAAAATAATGCTTAATAATTTACCTATTTGATTTATGTCAACTTTATTATATGGCCGACTTGGTGTAGCGGTAGTGTTGCCGGCCTACCCCACCGATAGGTCCAAGGTTCGAATCCTGGGACAGGTAACATCAAAAGTGGTTTGAAAAAAGGTTTTTCAAAGCGGGGTCCGGGTTAGGGGTTTAGAATATGCCCGAGGTAGGCATACCGGTCGTAAGAGGCGACTAATATGCACAAAGGTAATGACGTGCAACTCGATGGTTGATCTACGGATATGATGCCTCTCACCTCTCATTACCCATCTTATCCTTTCTTACGGAAGGAGGGGTAACATGACCTAGAAGGTTTCACTGGTCAAAACCTTCTGGGAGGGTTTTTGTCGTTACCATAACAACAACAGCGAACTAAAATCACTGTTAAACGAAGGTACGGGAAATTGCACACTGCTATTAAACAAGTTTGTCATTAAAGAGTGAAAATCAAATGATAGCTTATTATAGAATTGTATGAATAAAAGCAATTTTTATCACTTAAAACGTTTGTATTTGTAAAGAGCGGATGGTTAATGATTTTGAAATCTTGACATTAACACCAAATTTTTATTGGCTTTAACTTTTTTCACTTCATTTTAAATCGAAAATTGTAAGTAAAACGAGACTCGTGGTGAATTGGCGCATTTACTTTTCACTTCGCGATAACACCAAACCAGAATTGACCCGCTGGTATTTCATTAACCAATTCAGCTAATAAAATTAACCATATGTAAGCCAATTTGGTAACCACGTCTACAAATATATTTCACCACATATTAGGAAAAACAATAACCAACTGAGCGAATATTTTTTACCACAGTTTAGCCAAAACATAAACCGTTTCGAATCATGTTCACAACTACATAACAGTTTTACAAATCGAAATTTTTGAAGGCTGGAAATTTGAAATACACATGTGGTTAAAATCTTCACACGGCCTGAACTAAATTAGCTACTTTTTAATCGTTCGAGAAATTAATGAAACAAAGTATTTAGCTGCATTGCTAACCGGTATCTGGTTTGTATGGCAGTGTTTCTATATTTAATTTGGTTTGTATTAGTATTTTAATTGACAATTTATGGTAGCACAACAATTTGTCAAAATTATTTTATTGTGCTAATCGGTAAAAGCACAAAATAAGAAGCAATTTTAATTAGATAGTTATGATTTCGGAGATATATTTCAATCCATCGAATAAATAGTACTTAAACTTGAATTAAACTAAATCGAAGAAGTTTCGAATAAAAGATAGTTGCAGTCCATTGGTAATAAATAAATCATTTTAATTAAGAGAAGTGAGTTCCAAAGACATACATAGAAGTATTAATGAATTGGCGGTCAGATGTTATGTTATGTGATGTGCCTAATTTGAACGAGCTATTCCTGTATATTTGTATACCCAGACGATCTCGAAAACCGCTCAACCGATTTGGATGAAATTTGGTATGTATATAGTGGACTACATTCTTAGAATTTTTACCTAGGTGTTGCAACATAGGATGTTTTAAGGGGGTTGCCATCTATCTGAATTTTTTTTAGTGAAATTAAATATGCCAATGCATGTATTTTCCTCCTTATTAAAAAAAAAATTTTCTAAGAAGGGTTGTCACCTGGGCAACCATATGTACGCCCCTGCGGGTTAGGGTGAACTTGCAAAACATAAACAATTTCTTCATACCACCAACCAACATAATTTTTTTTCATGAGGGGACCCTGTTACTTTTCATTTTAGCTCAAATCTTTGTTTAATATGACAATGATTGACCAACATTTTAAATGTCTTTTTAAGTAAAGATTTTAATTAAAACGTGTGTTAAGCAACGACTATGATTATGGGTCTGTGTATATTTATGATGAACGCAGTTGCTGATTGATAGCATTCATCGTGTTTAGATGCACGATTACCAAAATAAAAAAACAAGCAGCAAAGCACTTGAATACACACACACCCACATAAGGAGAGCATCATATACCCCACAAACATTCTCGGAGTGCTCATAATTTAGTAGTCCGATATGAGTTCTAAACATGTGAAATATATGAACCTCAGAAATACGACCATAGGAGTATTTTATAACCTGTGTGACTTTTTCGGTTATCTGTCGCCTGCTTCTAGTACCTATACCAATATTATTGTTTGTGGGGATTTTAATATTAATTTGTTACGGACTGACAGTTATAGCTCTCGTTCAGTTGAAGATGTGTCTAGTGTTGGTTTGTCTTTTGTCAATGTATCTGTACCCACAAGGTGTGGAAGTAATTGTTGTCTAAGTCTACTTGACTATTTCTTTTTATCTGACCAAATATCATTTATGTCAGATCATGATTTCAATTCTTAGATTATCGCTCCTTAAATATAAACCGCCTTTTCAAAGACCTTGCAGGTATACATTGGTCCACTTACTGGGGCTTCAGTTCGGTAGATGAAAAGCTTCTGTTCCTTAATAGTACTATTCTGCACTTGTCTAGACTCTTGTACCTGAAAAAACTGTGGTGAAAGGATCATCATCCTGCCCCTGGTTTAACAATATATATAGGCTATCAAGAAGCGACATGGAAAAGGAATCGAACGGAACTGAACTGGAGTACCTTTAAATTGATAAGAAACACGCTACTTATAAGACGTGGAAAGCGGAATTATTTCGCGAAAAGGCTCACAACCTGAATACTTTGCGTGTTCATGTTAGTGATAATCCAGTTTGAACTATCAACCCTGATACCCTAAATGAAGCCTTTGTTCACTGTTCCCCTTCTGCACCATCTTACTCCCGTGTCTATCTGTCTTCAGCCCACTGTAATGCTATCCCCTCTGCTCAGCTATTTGAGTTTCGTGCAGTATCTGAAATAGATGTTGAGAAAAATATCTATAAAATACGCTCTAATGCTATAAGTGAGGATGGAGTCCCTGTTAAGGTTATAAAAATTATCTTACCGTTAATCTTTCCCACCCTCATGCACATCATACACCTGAGCCTCACAACCTCCTGCTTCCCTAATGCATGAAAAATTGCCACTGTTTTTCCTGTAGCTAAAAACAAATGTGCTGCTAGCCCTAATGACTTTCGGCCGATTAGTATTTTGCCTGCTTTGTCAAAGGTAGCCGAGTCTATTATGTCTGAGCGAATTTACCGTCATGTCAATGAAGTCAATGATGTAAGACTTGCTTATGACAAAAAATATTTAACGTTGCTCTGTCTACTGGATTTCACAGAAGCCGTTGACTCAGTTGATCATAACCTTTGCGTTAAACTGCAAAAGTACTTCGGATTTAGCCCGGCTGCTGTGAAACTGATGAAGAGTTACTTGGCGGACAGGTTTCAGCGTGCTAAGGTTGACCTGAAATTGACTGCGTTGCGCCCACTGTCATCTGGCGTTCCTCACCCTACAATAATAATAATAATAATTCCCAACGGATTACCCACCATATCCCGCCCGACCGGCGCGAGGGGCGCATCCGCATAACGCGCGGATTATTCGTTCGTGCCGAGTCGTTGAAAGGCTTTGGTTTGTTAATCGTCGAGATCTAAAACTGCTCAGCTACAGAGAAAACCTCATCAGCTAAGTAAAGTAGATATAGGATAGATTATACATTAAGAAATAACTAGTTAACAGAATAAAATTATTGTTAAAAGTTAAAATAGAAGTCAAAGAATAAAAAACAATTAGTATCTATGAATTTAGGACAGAAACAATTCATTTTTTTATGCTGAAAAGCGAGTCTGAAATATCAAATCTACCAGAAAGAGAGTTATAATCTTGACACAAACAGCGAAAAGGCTCAAGACGCTGCTGATAGATGCTTCAGATTTTTCGCAATTGAAATATGATGACCGATTTGTTCTACGCCCTGATGACCCCTTCAGCGCTTCCTTTCAAATGACGGCTCATGTGAAGGTCAGCTGTTTTGTAGGGCAGGATTCCATTTTGGGCACAATACTCTTCAGTCTCTTTGTGAATGACGTGTTCTCTAAATGTTAATATGCACAAATTCATGCTTACGCAGACAATATCCAATTATATATGTCTAGCCCTCTTGACCAGGTAATCCATTTGTGCGCTAACTTAAATGAAAATTTGTCTTCTCTCTAGTCTCGGGCGGCGGAAAATGGCCTTTGTCTTAATGCTGATAAGTGTTATGTGTTAAGTTGATTTGATTTTCTTTTTTTCTGACAGGGTGGTTATTAGATGTATATTGGAACGATTTTTCGTCATCCCTTGTCAATTTTTGTTGATTTTACGGCCTGTTCATTTTCAAGTATTCATGAAACGAGCTCAAGGCCAAGAATAATAATTTTTTAATTTTTATGAAAATTATTGTTTCTATTTTGTTAATAATCATTTTAATTTAATTATTAAAAGTTTTTTTTTAATTGAATAGAGTAGGAAAAATGTTTAGAGAACACCGACATAGCTTTTCTTATAGATCCATTTCGGAAGCTGCTAAGCTTCTTCATCAGAGAAATGTTGGCACGCATTGCTAACCATTAAGCTAACAATACGTACAAAAAAGCAATAAGAAAACCCGGGAGCACCCGGTAAGGCAGTTCTGCTGATGATGATAAAACAGAAGTGCCAAAAAATCCATGATGATCACAGTACTAACTGTTAGATGGCGGAAGTGGTTTATGCATATGGTAAAGAAGAATAGAATTAGGAGTTTAGATGACATCAAAACCAGCGTATAGTTAGCTTAATGGTTAACATTCGTGCCAAAACTTCTCAGATGAAAAAGCCTAGCAGCTTCCGAAACGGATCTATAAGAAAAGCTATGGTCGTTGTCTCTAAAAAAAATGTTTCTTACTCTATTCAATTAAGCAACTTTTAATAATTAATTAAAAATGATTATTAAAAAAATTAAAAACAATAATTTTCATTAAAAAAAATTAAAAATGTGAAAAATTATTATTCTTAGCCTTGAGCTCGTTTCATGTACGAGTATACTTGAAAATGTACAGGCTGTAAAATCAACAAAAATTGTTGGTACAAAAAGCAATAACAAAACCGAGAGCACGCGGTAAGGCAGTTCTGCTGATGATGATAAAAAAGATCTGCCAAAAAATCCATCATGATCACACTACTAACTGTCAGATGGCGGAAGTGGTTCATGCATATGGTAAAGAAGAATAGAATCAGGAGTTTAGATGGGATCAAAACCAGCGTATTGTTAGCTTAATGGTTAGCAATGCTTGCCAAAATTTCTCTGATGAAGAAGCCTTGCAGCTTCCGAAATGGATCTATAAGAAAAGCCACGGCGGTTGTCTCTTAAAAATTTTTTTTTCTTACTCTATTCAATTAAACAACTTTTAATAATTGATTAAAAATGATCAAAAATGTGAAAAAATATTTGAGGTATACATATATATTTTTAATTTTTTCTCTCCAAGATGTGCTCTCTAATACCTAATATGTTCCTTATTTACTTTACCACTAGTTTTTGCCTAGTTCCATTACCTATTAAGATTGTATGTAATATGTTTGGATACTTACGTGTATATTCTCGATTGTTGTACTAAAAAAGAATTTATATTTCTTATTGTGCTAATACATTAATGAATAAATGAAATGAAATGAAAAAATGACTCCGATGTGTAGAAAATTATGAGCCTTATACAGAGAGGCCCATAATCATAGTCGTTGCTTAACACACGTTTTAATTAAAATCTTTACTTAATTTAAAAAGACATTTAAAATGTTGGTCAGTCATAGTCATATTAAACAAAGATTTTAGATAAAATGAAAAGTAACAGGGTCCCCTTATGAAAAAAAATAAAGCTGGTTGGTGGTATGAAGAAATTTTTTATGTTTTGCAAATTCACCCTGTGTCAGCTATTTAATTCACAAACCATAGCATTTTTGTAGCAACAAGCGAAAAGAGCCAAATTCAAGTTTAAAGTAAGCGATGCCACAAGCACAAGCAAACACACAAACTGTGATTTAAAATGTTAAAATGGTATATTCGTCATTTTAAAATTAAAACCCCGTCTTGGACATAAAATGTATTTTAAGTTGACTATGACAGACATGAAATGATGTTTATTATAGAATTATGCTCAAGTTGATAAAACTATTTTAATTTGACTATGATTATGGGCCAGAGTGTTTATTAGAGCGTATCACCAAGAAAAGGTCGGCCGTACCTCCCCTCATATGAAGTGTTTTTGAAAAATATTAAAAAAAAAATTTTATTTTTTTTTTCTGGCAACCCTAGATGTCGCCCAATTACATTTTTCTTCATATCTTTGGCATTTGTTGTCGGATTTTAAAGTGTGACACATCAATTTTTTTGTCTCAAAGAGGAGGTTTTTCTCAAGAAAGTTCATTGAGCTCATGCATTTCGTTGTGGTACTTACCCACCATATCTCAGTTTCTACCACCCTAATGTAACAACCTAATTTCAGTCAATTGAAGACCGTAAAAAATCATAAATCTTTTGCGAAAAAAGCATTTCGATTCAATCAGTAGAACCAGAAATATAACACAATTTATTTTTAGTCTAAAGCCATACAAGAAAAAGTAAATTTTATTTATTTTCCTCGCTCGCGAAACAGTTAGTGAATTGTTTGTTTTGTAACGGAAATTTTAGTCCATAAAATTTTGTCGGGACTCAAGCTTGCTGTATTTCTGCCGGCTCTCGAGCTTAGATAAAATGTGGCCCATGCGTTGTTCATCGGATAAGATATAACCCGAAGTTCATAATATCGCGTTTAGTTGGGAGTTGGTTTTTTAAATCAACAAAACGCATTTTTAAAGTTTTTGCAGTTTTTAACACGCGCCAAGTAAAATGACAATTGATTATGATGTCAAGGGCAAAACATAAAACAGAAAATAGTCCAGTTAATTTATAAAAAAAACGGTCTTCATAAAGAAAAATGTATGAAGAAAATAAAATAATAAAATTTCTAGTTCTACCGAATTAATTGAAGTACTTTTTTCGCAAAAGATTAACGATTTTTTACCGTCTTTAATTTGCTGTTATTAGATCGGTACATTAGGATGGTAGCAACTGAGATATGGTGGATAGGTATCACAACGGAGCGCCTGAGATCAATGAGCTTTTTTTAGGAAAACCCACTCCTTGAGACAAAAAAATTGGTGTACCACACTTTAAAATCCGACAATAAATGCCGAAGATATGAAGAAAAATGCTAGATGCCGCCCCTAGGGTTGCCAGAAAAAAAAAATAAAATTTTTTTTTTAATGTTTTTCAAACACACTTCATATGAGGGGAGGTACCGTCGGCTTTTTTTTTGCCTGTAAGGCGAGACGCTCTAGTGTTTATTAACAGAAAAACTTTGGAGCACATATTCATATTGTTTGTTTTTGGAAAAAAAAATTGATAAATAAAATTGTTTTCCATAAAAATGTATTATAACATGTCTTTAGCTGTTCGTGACATATGATGCATTCCATATGAAAAGATAGGTCGACCTCTCCGATTTTCTTCAAATTCGGAAGACATGTAGTATTTGACGTCTAGAATAGTGTGCCAAAATATTTTTTTTAAATTTTGGATATTTTGGATTTTATTGACAGTTGAAAATTTTTTAAAGCTTTTCTTTGAGTTAAAATATCTTAAACCATTAATTTTAGAAAAAAATCTTGTGCTACAAAAATTCTTTAAAATTATTCAAGTTTATAAAAATAAATTTATGTTCTCAAAATTTTGAAAAATAATATGATTGAAAAATAAAATAAAATTTTTTTTCAGTGTAAAGTAATGAAAGATAGCACCGATTCTCTTTAAAAAAATCTGAAAGAAACTTGAATATGTTCTTAACGTACCCTTTAAATTTAAAAGAATGATTTTTCTTTGTTTTCGAGAAAAAAAAATTTGAAAATTTTATGTTGAATAAATCTATGATTTTTACGCACAGTAAGCTTGTGATACAAAAATTTTTACACTATATAACACTTCGAAATGGCATAAATATCATGAAAATGTAGTTTTATATTTTAAATTAGGTCAGTGTTTTTATTACTTTAAAAATTTTACAATCGCTCACATTACAAGTCGATGCAACTTTACATTTAATTTAGTTGCTTGAAAAGGGTATAAAGCTGTGGAATGACCGTGTGCCATTGATTCGAACAGCTGTAGCGAAACGATCCTTTAGGAAATCTTTTTCTTTTTGGTAATCAGCTTTGGAACAGAAACCAAATTGCATTGTTTTAAATTCATTTTTGACAGTATTTAAAAATTCAATTGGGGTAGTAACTTTCTCGCGTAAACTTTCCCGTCGAACAAATCTTTTAACAGTACCACCGATTCCATCACAAGCGTTTTTACCATGCGATGTGGCAAAAAAGTGCCATTCCGCTTTTATGTTAAAATGCTAAAAGTGATACATTAAACTAATGAAATTGTATTTATTTTTATATTGCGAAACTGCGCCATCTGAAAAGTAGTAAATTTTTTTAACATTGTCGTTATTATATTTTGATACAGCACCTATATATAGCCCCTTTGTTTACATAATTTATTATTACGACTTGGGCGCATTCGAATTTAAACAAAAGTTATTTGTGATAAAATATAAAACCTCAGAAATTTCGGGCCGCCCTAATGTAAGGCCTCTTTTTTTCCACTCGTCAACACCATTGCCCCCACAAGTAAATTTTTTTTTCAGAGGAGAAAGCATCGAAAGCCTTATAGTCGGTGTGGGACTTAAACCAGGACTAAAACTCCTACCGTCTTGTACCGATCCCCCCGGTACTACCGTTAAGCATTCCGTCATGAGGTGGTTTGAGCACTAGTCTCAAAGTCTGTTGGTCAGTGTTACTGTACTTCCATTTCAGTTCTGAGCTGGGGATCTTTTGTTAGATTTTCATTCTACTAGTCGTTGTTGTTGTTGTTGTTGTTAACAGTGCTTCGCCCTGCCCCAGATTGGACAGGGTTACACTGAAATAACAGCCCTTGGCCGGGTGAAAAAACCCGGGTCATTCCGGTGCGATAGAACCGGCTGTTGTGGGAATGTTGGAAGGTCGTTCTTGCCCAACACCAAAAAAGTTTATAAATGTAACTACATACGCATATAATTAAGCAACTACATCTACTCTTTCATTTTGTCTGATTAGTTCATCTGGAGCTAGGCGGTGGAATGGCCGTGTTTCTGTGATACTTATTCGCCCAATGTCTTCAATTACAAGGTAATGCAGTGGAGAGGCCCCGTCTCCATTCTACTCCTTCTGGTTTAGGTGAAGTGGACCTGAGTGGAAGGGCTGAGTTTTCAACCCTCATCTGAGATACTTATGTACGTTTCCAATCAAACTCTTATTCGCCGAATATCTTTAATTACAAGGCAGTGCAGTGGAGAGGCCGCATCTGCAATGTGCTCCTTTTGGTGTAGGTGCATTTGCTTCCGTTACCGTAAAATAAAGTTGGAGAGGTAGGGTCTCCAATCTGTTCCTTCGAAGGCTTGTATTTCCAAACCGAAGGCTCTCTATAATTAGTCACTGTCTGACGGGTTGGAGAGGCCTTGTCTCCCGTCCGTTCTTTGTTCGTCGCGTTTTTGTTTTTTTTTTTGCCATTGCCCTAGGTTTTCCTGCTGCGCCGCAGTTGTTCCAGACTTCTTAGCCACTTCATGGTTTCTGCGATTACCACGCACGCTGCAGTCCATTTTAGTTTACTTTGCAGCATATGCCAATCCAGTGACTCGGGAGTGTAATCCTCACCGACGATGCTGCGTAATTTTCTTTTAAAGCATCTGTAAAGCAAAGTTAGTATCTGTCTTCAAAAATTATAGCTGCTTCCTTTGCCAATAAGTCGATTGGGCACATTATTGAGATTACCAGTGCAGCATCGTCTGAGACAGTTGTAAAGGCGCTACTGACTCGAAGCGCACATAGTTGATAGGAAGTAAAACTGATGCTTCGTGGGGTGTTGGCAGACTGGAGTCTCGTAGAGTATATGGTTCTTTACAACGCCTAGAAGTAGCTGGCGGAGCCCTTGCTTAGGACCCCGCGCTTTTAGCATTATCCTCGTTGTCGTTCCATCTGCCTGTTCGTACTCAAACAGTCGGGCTTTGAAATAGCTGCGTATGATCCTTCTTACATAACAGGTTATTCCTATTCGATCCAGAAGTTTTGCCCATTTAGCTCTGTTGCATGCATTCTTTACATCCAAGATCACCATAAGGCAGTATTCTTTAGATCCCTCGAGCCATCGAGTGCCGCTCACTGCCTTTTGACCCTAACTGGTTTTCAGATATGCCCCCCCCCTCCTTTAATTTCTTTTTGGAGACGATTATAGATAACACGCTCAAGAAGTTTGCCTGCAGAATCGAGCAGACATATAGGCCTGTACCTGGATGGCTCCGCTGGGTTTTTCCCAGGCTTCGGCAACAGCACTAACGTCTGGCGTTTCCAGATTGAAGGAAATGTCCCTTCAGCTAGGCATGCCCTTTTGCGTCCCTTTCGCTGTATAACAGCGTTTTGTTTGAATTTTCGCCGGAATACGGCATACCAACCAGCCTATTCTAACTTTGCCACTGGCTAGTAGCTTACTGGCAGGTTCGGTAGGAATCGAAATTTTCTCAGTCAGTATTTCGCCTTAAGCTTTCAGAATGGATCGGATGGTAGGTTGGAGTTCGAGACCAGCGAACTGCTAGTTAAGTGCCAGGAAGGCTTCCGTGGTACCTCATCCATATCCCGGATATGACAAAGGGTCTCTTCAGTAAGGGACTTGACTACCCGCCTTCACTTTGCCCAGCTAGGCTTACTGGCGTTTCTTCCACTTCGGTGACCGCTGAGGCATCCGCAACTACCTTCGCGAACACAGCAACGCCACCCTTCTTGCTAGTAAATACTTGTTTTAATTTTTTATTTCTATAATTTACTTTCTTTTATTTTATTTTTAGTTTTGTTTCCTTTAATATTATTTGTATTATTTTTATTATTATTAGTAGTATTATATTATTATTATTAGTAGTATTATATTATTAATATTATTATTATTAGTCGGTTATGTTTCGTTTTATTATTTTTTAGGTAATTTTAGATTTTTTTATTTAATTTTCTTTGAATTTGATTTTTGTAAAGTTTTATGTGTTCGAGAAACTAGAGGTTTGGGTCTTTGCTAACTTGGCAGCTTTGCCCAACGTCAGTTGCCCAGCCGATATGTTCACACCTTTGGGTTACAAGCTCAGTTCTGTTTGATGCTTTTTATGAAAAAATTTCTTGCTATTTACCATCTCGCTTGTATAATCCTTCCAATATGCGAATTATGTGAAAATTATATTAGTTTTATACAAATTCACTATAATGCTCGCAAACACAGCTTTATAAGGCCTGCAAAAAGGCAATGGAACCAGGATGACTTACCAGGTATTTTTCTTTGTCCCGCAGATTTTTTTTGCGCACTTTTAATTTTGTTTTTTTTCACTCTACATATGGATGGTAATAGCTGTGTTCGGTGACAATATTTGCAAACACTTGCAAAGAACTGTCAGTAAAGTGAGAATGACGTAAAACTCTCTCGAAACGCGAAAAGTAAAAAGTTTTCGCCGAACAGGAGTCAGTAAAAACTTGCAAGCAAAACAGCTGTTGCTTTTTTGATTGGTTAATAGTTAAAATTTTTTAATTTTTGTTGTTGCTTTCCTATATCACGATCAGCAGTTTTTCACGTACAGGTTTTACTGAGTGAACTTCCCCCAGCAGAAACTTGCAACTCTCTCTCTCAATGAAACGTTAAAATGCGCTCTCTCGCTGCAAATGTTTTGTGTCACCAAACACTTTCCAGTCAAAATTTAAAAAATTTTATAAAATTTAAAAAAATTTTATCATCACCGAACACAACTAGTATGTGCATTACGGTGGGTCGATTTGCATGGACGAAAGTTAACCGATATCGCACCATCGATTTTTCGATAGGTTTTGGGCTCAGGAAAAAAAAGTTCAACTACGCATACCCAAAAAAATAATTTTCGAGCCTGCGAAATTTAATTTTTTTGACTTTTTTCGACTTTGATTTTTAAGGTTTTTTTCATGACTTGCTAAAAAAATTGTCATTTGATTTTAAAATTTTCATGTATACCCTGTCCTACCCAAAAATGTCCGCGAAAAACGTTGGCGATAACAGTTTTATGAAAAAAAAAAATATTTTTTGGGTTTTGGTCAAAAAATTAATCCTTTCGCCATTTTTTAAGGGTTTTTTCAGCATACATGCAAAAATGTTTTCGATGAAAACCAATTTATTTCATATTTCCTGTCCCACTTAAAATTATGCGCTCAAAACGTTGGCGACAACAGTTTTTTAAAAAAAAAAAAAAATATTTTTTGGGTGTTGGGACTTGTTTTAGTCGAAAAATCGACTTTTCCAAAACCCGAAAATAAAATTTTTTTTTAGAATTTACCCTTTTCGGAAAAGTCGATTTTTCGACCAAAAAAAGTCACAAAACCCGAAAAAAATTTTTTTTTTCAAAAAACTGTCATCGCCAACATTTTTAGCGCATAATTGTAAGTGGGACAGGAAATATGAGACAAATTCGTTTTCATCGAAAACATTTTTGCATGTATGCTGAAAAAACCCTTAAAAAATGGCGAAAGGGTTAAATTTTTTGACCAAAACACTCCCCAAAACCCAAAAAAAAATTTTTTTTTCAAAAAACTTTATCGCCAACGTTTTTAGCGGATTTTTGGATTTTTGAAACCTTTATAACTTTTTTAGTTATGAACAAAAGTAGTTACTGTTAAAGAAAAAGTTTTACAGAATTTAAAGGCCTTTTCGACAGACTAAAAAAAATGGAATTTAGGTATGATGTGAAACGAGATACTGACAGTCACTAATAGAATTTAAACTCGGAGTAAAAAATGATTAAGGTAAGAATTGTGGCGGCTCCCAAGCCATGAACAATGGTGTACGGCTCATTAAAATCGGACGTAGTGTCAAAAAAAGTAAATAGCCCATCGGGGGGGCGTGGCAAAAAAAAATTTTTTTTTGGGATCGCCTTCAAAACATCTTTAATCCTAGGGGTGGACTGGAAAAACTTTTTTTTTGTATGGGGACCGATCCGCACTAGTATCCACCTCCCTCCCTGAACAAGCGTCTAACTCCAGTTGAGAATTTGTTCCACTTTAACAACACCCAGGGTGAGGCAAGAGACATGGTCAAAAAATGGCCGCTTACGAGTGAAGGCTTGGCCTGGAAGAACTTTTGCGAGAAATATGAAAACAAGCGTATCTTAGTCAACACACAGTTAGAAATTTTATTCAATTTGAAATAATAATAATGAGTGTGGCAGCTCTATCAACAAGTTAGAGATCGATATCTATTACTGCGTGTCGTCCCTGAGAAGTCATCGAATTGACACGTCAAACTGGGACGCAATCTAACATATCTATGTTCAATGAAGATGCTAGAAAGTACGTTGGCTCCATGAGAACAAAGCATAGACCACAAAATGGACATTGCAATGTTCTTGCTGCGAGTGGGATTGTGTATACGTATGGATATATAAATGTATATATACGAGGTCTCACATTTTATGACTGACGAGCCCACCGAACGGGCTTTCTGGTCTCATTATTTGTTTGCTGGGAAGGAAAATGTAGGGGCGGGACCCATTGAAGAAGCTAGCTTGCAGTCGGCTAGGGGAGTTCTTGACATTCCTTCGACCGTAGAGTCCCTTTTCAACCCTTTAATTTAGGATAAAAGAGAAAAAAATAAAGAAAATCCTTTCAACGGGAGAAGCCGACGACTACAAAACAAAGCTAGGGAATCCTGAACCTCAACCGTTTTTTCTGGAAGGCACAGATCTCTCCAGGTGATCGAACATTCCGGGTGTACATATTTTCCCTCCCTACCATTGATTTTGGTGCACCGAAAACTTTGCCAAAATCCCAAAACGTACTTACCAGACCATCTCTATTGCCTCGAGAAATACACTCTATTTAAGTTTTCATATTTATATATAATAAGGTTTTATTTATTGAGTATTATAGCTAATTATGTAATTCATTTAGCGCCTATACCTACGAATACAATTTTTTTTACGTTCCGTGGACTGCCTTGAATTGAGATTCCAGGAAATAACCATCCAACAAAAAGAAGAAGCACTAGTGATTGCGTTCATTAGCACTAACAAAAAAGAAGAAAACCCAGTAAGTACATACATATATCACATAACGCGAATGGGGTTTATTTCTACCACACAAAATAAGGAAAGGAAATCAACTCAATAAACAATGAAGTAAGCTAGTTAATTAAACAATAGTTTCCCAACGTTAAATTCAATGTACTCCAAACGAGTCTGTAACTAAAAAATTTCATAATCGTTTAAATATGTGTTCACAATTGTAAGGTAGCTTTGGGGAATTAATTTGAGGTAAGCTTTCTGCGAGGTGAACAGTTTGGCAGTTTTCAAAAATAATGCTTAATAATTTACCTATTTGATTTATGTCAACTTTATTATATGGCCGACTTGGTGTAGCGGTAGTGTTGCCGGCCTACCCCACCGATAGGTCCAAGGTTCGAATCCTGGGACAGGTAACATCAAAAGTGGTTTGAAAAAAGGTTTTTCAAAGCGGGGTCCGGGTTAGGGGTTTAGAATATGCCCGAGGTAGGCATACCGGTCGTAAGAGGCGACTAATATGCACAAAGGTAATGACGTGCAACTCGATGGTTGATCTACGGATATGATGCCTCTCACCTCTCATTACCCATCTTATCCTTTCTTACGGAAGGAGGGGTAACATGACCTAGAAGGTTTCACTGGTCAAAACCTTCTGGGAGGGTTTTTGTCGTTACCATAACAACAACAGCGAACTAAAATCACTGTTAAACGAAGGTACGGGAAATTGCACACTGCTATTAAACAAGTTTGTCATTAAAGAGTGAAAATCAAATGATAGCTTATTATAGAATTGTATGAATAAAAGCAATTTTTATCACTTAAAACGTTTGTATTTGTAAAGAGCGGATGGTTAATGATTTTGAAATCTTGACATTAACACCAAATTTTTATTGGCTTTAACTTTTTTCACTTCATTTTAAATCGAAAATTGTAAGTAAAACGAGACTCGTGGTGAATTGGCGCATTTACTTTTCACTTCGCGATAACACCAAACCAGAATTGACCCGCTGGTATTTCATTAACCAATTCAGCTAATAAAATTAACCATATGTAAGCCAATTTGGTAACCACGTCTACAAATATATTTCACCACATATTAGGAAAAACAATAACCAACTGAGCGAATATTTTTTACCACAGTTTAGCCAAAACATAAACCGTTTCGAATCATGTTCACAACTACATAACAGTTTTACAAATCGAAATTTTTGAAGGCTGGAAATTTGAAATACACATGTGGTTAAAATCTTCACACGGCCTGAACTAAATTAGCTACTTTTTAATCGTTCGAGAAATTAATGAAACAAAGTATTTAGCTGCATTGCTAACCGGTATCTGGTTTGTATGGCAGTGTTTCTATATTTAATTTGGTTTGTATTAGTATTTTAATTGACAATTTATGGTAGCACAACAATTTGTCAAAATTATTTTATTGTGCTAATCGGTAAAAGCACAAAATAAGAAGCAATTTTAATTAGATAGTTATGATTTCGGAGATATATTTCAATCCATCGAATAAATAGTACTTAAACTTGAATTAAACTAAATCGAAGAAGTTTCGAATAAAAGATAGTTGCAGTCCATTGGTAATAAATAAATCATTTTAATTAAGAGAAGTGAGTTCCAAAGACATACATAGAAGTATTAATGAATTGGCGGTCAGATGTTATGTTATGTGATGTGCCTAATTTGAACGAGCTATTCCTGTATATTTGTATACCCAGACGATCTCGAAAACCGCTCAACCGATTTGGATGAAATTTGGTATGTATATAGTGGACTACATTCTTAGAATTTTTACCTAGGTGTTGCAACATAGGATGTTTTAAGGGGGTTGCCATCTATCTGAATTTTTTTTAGTGAAATTAAATATGCCAATGCATGTATTTTCCTCCTTATTAAAAAAAAAATTTTCTAAGAAGGGTTGTCACCTGGGCAACCATATGTACGCCCCTGCGGGTTAGGGTGAACTTGCAAAACATAAACAATTTCTTCATACCACCAACCAACATAATTTTTTTTCATGAGGGGACCCTGTTACTTTTCATTTTAGCTCAAATCTTTGTTTAATATGACAATGATTGACCAACATTTTAAATGTCTTTTTAAGTAAAGATTTTAATTAAAACGTGTGTTAAGCAACGACTATGATTATGGGTCTGTGTATATTTATGATGAACGCAGTTGCTGATTGATAGCATTCATCGTGTTTAGATGCACGATTACCAAAATAAAAAAACAAGCAGCAAAGCACTTGAATACACACACACCCACATAAGGAGAGCATCATATACCCCACAAACATTCTCGGAGTGCTCATAATTTAGTAGTCCGATATGAGTTCTAAACATGTGAAATATATGAACCTCAGAAATACGACCATAGGAGTATTTTATAACCTGTGTGACTTTTTCGGTTATCTGTCGCCTGCTTCTAGTACCTATACCAATATTATTGTTTGTGGGGATTTTAATATTAATTTGTTACGGACTGACAGTTATAGCTCTCGTTCAGTTGAAGATGTGTCTAGTGTTGGTTTGTCTTTTGTCAATGTATCTGTACCCACAAGGTGTGGAAGTAATTGTTGTCTAAGTCTACTTGACTATTTCTTTTTATCTGACCAAATATCATTTATGTCAGATCATGATTTCAATTCTTAGATTATCGCTCCTTAAATATAAACCGCCTTTTCAAAGACCTTGCAGGTATACATTGGTCCACTTACTGGGGCTTCAGTTCGGTAGATGAAAAGCTTCTGTTCCTTAATAGTACTATTCTGCACTTGTCTAGACTCTTGTACCTGAAAAAACTGTGGTGAAAGGATCATCATCCTGCCCCTGGTTTAACAATATATATAGGCTATCAAGAAGCGACATGGAAAAGGAATCGAACGGAACTGAACTGGAGTACCTTTAAATTGATAAGAAACACGCTACTTATAAGACGTGGAAAGCGGAATTATTTCGCGAAAAGGCTCACAACCTGAATACTTTGCGTGTTCATGTTAGTGATAATCCAGTTTGAACTATCAACCCTGATACCCTAAATGAAGCCTTTGTTCACTGTTCCCCTTCTGCACCATCTTACTCCCGTGTCTATCTGTCTTCAGCCCACTGTAATGCTATCCCCTCTGCTCAGCTATTTGAGTTTCGTGCAGTATCTGAAATAGATGTTGAGAAAAATATCTATAAAATACGCTCTAATGCTATAAGTGAGGATGGAGTCCCTGTTAAGGTTATAAATTTTATCTTACCGTTAATCTTTCCCACCCTCATCCACATCATACACCTTAGCCTCACAACCTCCTGCTTCCCTAATGCATGAAAAATTGCCACTGTTTTTCCTGTAGCTAAAAACAAATGTGCTGCTAGCCCTAATGACTTTCGGCCGATTAGTATTTTGCCTGCTTTGTCAAAGGTAGCCGAGTCTATTATGTCTGAGCGAATTTACCGTCATGTCAATGAAGTCAATGATGTAAGACTTGCTTATGACAAAAAATATTTAACGTTGCTCTGTCTACTGGATTTCACAGAAGCCGTTGACTCAGTTGATCATAACCTTTGCGTTAAACTGCAAAAGTACTTCGGATTTAGCCCGGCTGCTGTGAAACTGATGAAGAGTTACTTGGCGGACAGGTTTCAGCGTGCTAAGGTTGACCTGAAATTGACTGCGTTGCGCCCACTGTCATCTGGCGTTCCTCACCCTACAATAATAATAATAATAATTCCCAACGGATTACCCACCATATCCCGCCCGACCGGCGCGAGGGGCGCATCCGCATAACGCGCGGATTATTCGTTCGTGCCGAGTCGTTGAAAGGCTTTGGTTTGTTAATCGTCGAGATCTAAAACTGCTCAGCTACAGAGAAAACCTCATCAGCTAAGTAAAGTAGATATAGGATAGATTATACATTAAGAAATAACTAGTTAACAGAATAAAATTATTGTTAAAAGTTAAAATAGAAGTCAAAGAATAAAAAACAATTAGTATCTATGAATTTAGGACAGAAAGAATTGATTTTTTTATGCTGAAAAGCGAGTCTGAAATATCAAATCTACCAGAAAGAGAGTTATAATCTTGACACAAACAGCGAAAAGGCTCAAGACGCTGCTGATAGATGCTTCAGATTTTTCGCAATTGAAATATGATGACCGATTTGTTCTACGCCCTGATGACCCCTTCAGCGCTTCCTTTCAAATGACGGCTCATGTGAAGGTCAGCTGTTTTGTAGGGCAGGATTCCATTTTGGGCACAATACTCTTCAGTCTCTTTGTGAATGACGTGTTCTCTAAATGTTAATATGCACAAATTCATGCTTACGCAGACAATATCCAATTATATATGTCTAGCCCTCTTGACCAGGTAATCCATTTGTGCGCTAACTTAAATGAAAATTTGTCTTCTCTCTAGTCTCGGGCGGCGGAAAATGGCCTTTGTCTTAATGCTGATAAGTGTTATGTGTTAAGTTGATTTGATTTTCTTTTTTTCTGACAGGGTGGTTATTAGATGTATATTGGAACGATTTTTCGTCATCCCTTGTCAATTTTTGTTGATTTTACGGCCTGTTCATTTTCAAGTATTCATGAAACGAGCTCAAGGCCAAGAATAATAATTTTTTAATTTTTATGAAAATTATTGTTTCTATTTTGTTAATAATCATTTTAATTTAATTATTAAAAGTTTTTTTTAATTGAATAGAGTAGGAAAAATGTTTAGAGAACACCGACATAGCTTTTCTTATAGATCCATTTCGGAAGCTGCTAAGCTTCTTCATCAGAGAAATGTTGGCACGCATTGCTAACCATTAAGCTAACAATACGTACAAAAAAGCAATAAGAAAACCCGGGAGTACCCGGTAAGGCAGTTCTGCTGATGATGATAAAACAGAAGTGCCAAAAAATCCATGATGATCACAGTACTAACTGTTAGATGGCGGAAGTGGTTTATGCATATGGTAAAGAAGAATAGAATTAGGAGTTTAGATGACATCAAAACCAGCGTATAGTTAGCTTAATGGTTAACATTCGTGCCAAAACTTCTCAGATGAAAAAGCCTAGCAGCTTCCGAAACGGATCTATAAGAAAAGCTATGGTCGTTGTCTCTAAAAAAAATGTTTCTTACTCTATTCAATTAAGCAACTTTTAATAATTAATTAAAAATGATTATTAAAAAAATAAAAAACAATAATTTTCATTAAAAAAAATTAAAAATGTGAAAAATTATTATTCTTAGCCTTGAGCTCGTTTCATGTACGAGTATACTTGAAAATGTACAGGCTGTAAAATCAACAAAAATTGTTGGTACAAAAAGCAATAACAAAACCGAGAGCACGCGGTAAGGCAGTTCTGCTGATGATGATAAAAAAGATCTGCCAAAAAATCCATCATGATCACACTACTAACTGTCAGATGGCGGAAGTGGTTCATGCATATGGTAAAGAAGAATAGAATCAGGAGTTTAGATGGGATCAAAACCAGCGTATTGTTAGCTTAATGGTTAGCAATGCTTGCCAAAATTTCTCTGATGAAGAAGCCTTGCAGCTTCCGAAATGGATCTATAAGAAAAGCCACGGCGGTTGTCTCTTAAAAAATTTTTTTTCTTACTCTATTCAATTAAACAACTTTTAATAATTGATTAAAAATGATCAAAAATGTGAAAAAATATTTGAGGTATACATATATATTTTTAATTTTTTCTCTCCAAGATGTGCTCTCTAATACCTAATATGTTCCTTATTTACTTTACCACTAGTTTTTGCCTAGTTCCATTACCTATTCTTAAGATTGTATGTAATATGTTTGGATACTTACGTGTATATTCTCGATTGTTGTACTAAAAAAGAATTTATATTTCTTATTGTGCTAATACATTAATGAATAAATGAAATGAAATGAAAAAATGACTCCGATGTGTAGAAAATTATGAGCCTTATACAGAGAGGCCCATAATCATAGTCGTTGCTTAACACACGTTTTAATTAAAATCTTTACTTAATTTAAAAAGACATTTAAAATGTTGGTCAGTCATAGTCATATTAAACAAAGATTTTAGATAAAATGAAAAGTAACAGGGTCCCCTTATGAAAAAAAATAAAGCTGGTTGGTGGTATGAAGAAATTTTTTATGTTTTGCAAATTCACCCTGTGTCAGCTATTTAATTCACAAACCATAGCATTTTTGTAGCAACAAGCGAAAAGAGCCAAATTCAAGTTTAAAGTAAGCGATGCCACAAGCACAAGCAAACACACAAACTGTGATTTAAAATGTTAAAATGGTATATTCGTCATTTTAAAATTAAAACCCCGTCTTGGACATAAAATGTATTTTAAGTTGACTATGACAGACATGAAATGATGTTTATTATAGAATTATGCTCAAGTTGATAAAACTATTTTAATTTGACTATGATTATGGGCCAGAGTGTTTATTAGAGCGTATCACCAAGAAAAGGTCGGCCGTACCTCCCCTCATATGAAGTGTTTTTGAAAAATATTAAAAAAAAATTTTTTTTTTTTTTTCTGGCAACCCTAGATGTCGCCCAATTACATTTTTCTTCATATCTTTGGCATTTGTTGTCGGATTTTAAAGTGTGACACATCAATTTTTTTGTCTCAAAGAGGAGGTTTTTCTCAAGAAAGTTCATTGAGCTCATGCATTTCGTTGTGGTACTTACCCACCATATCTCAGTTTCTACCACCCTAATGTAACAACCTAATTCGTCAATTGAAGACCGTAAAAAATCATAAATCTTTTGCGAAAAAAGCATTTCGATGCAATCAGTAGAACCAGAAATATAACACAATTTATTTTTAGTCTAAAGCCATACAAGAAAAAGTAAATTTTATTTATTTTCCTCGCTCGCGAAACAGTTAGTGAATTGTTTGTTTTGTAACGGAAATTTTAGTCCATAAAATTTTGTCGGGACTCAAGCTTGCTGTATTTCTGCCGGCTCTCGAGCTTAGATAAAATGTGGCCCATGCGTTGTTCATCGGATAAGATATAACCCGAAGTTCATAATATCGCGTTTAGTTGGGAGTTGGTTTTTTAAATCAACAAAACGCATTTTTAAAGTTTTTGCAGTTTTTAACACGCGCCAAGTAAAATGACAATTGATTATGATGTCAAGGGCAAAACATAAAACAGAAAATAGTCCAGTTAATTTATAAAAAAAACGGTCTTCATAAAGAGAAATGTATGAAGAAAATAAAATAATAAAATTTCGAGTTCTACCGAATTAATTGAAGTACTTTTTTCGCAAAAGATTAACGATTTTTTACCGTCTTTAATTTGCTGTTATTAGATCGGTACATTAGGGTGGTAGCAACTGAGATATGGTGGATAGGTATCACAACGGAGCGCCTGAGATCAATGAGCTTTTTTTAGGAAAACCCACTCCTTGAGACAAAAAAATTGGTGTACCACACTTTAAAATCCGACAATAAATGCCGAAGATATGAAGAAAAATGCAATTGGGCGGCATCTAGGGTTGCCAGAACAAAAAAAATAAAATTTTTTTTTAATGTTTTTCAAACACACTTCATATGAGGGGAGGTACCGTCGGCTTTTTTTTGCCTGTAAGGCGAGACGCTCTAGTGTTTATTAACAGAAAAACTTTGGAGCACATATTCACATTGTTTGTTTTTGGAAAAAAAAATTGATAAATAAAATTGTTTTCCATAAAAATATATTATAACATGTCTTTAGCTGTTCGTGACATATGATGCATTCCATATGAAAAGATAGGCCGACCTCTCCGATTTTCTTCAAATTCGGAAGACATGTAGTATTTGACGTCTAGAATAGTGTGGCAAAATATTTTTTTTAAATTTTGGATATTTTGGATTTTATTGACAGTTGAAAATTTTTTAAAGCTTTTCTTTGAGTTAAAATATCTTTTAAACCATTAATTTTAGAAAAAAATCTTGTGCTACAAAAATTCTTTAAAATTATTCAAGTTTATAAAAAAAAATTTATGTTCTCAAAATTTTGAAAAATAATATGATTGAAAAATAAAATAAAATGTTTTTTCAGTGTAAAGTAATGAAAGATAGCACCGATTGTCTTTAAAAAAATCTGAAAGAAACTTGAATATGTTCTTAACGTACCCTTCAAATTTAAAAGAATGCTTTTTCTTTGTTTACGAAAAAAAAAAATCTTAAAATTTTATGTTGAATAAATCTATGATTTTTACGCACAGTAAGCTTGTGATACAAAAATTTTTACACTATATAACACTTCGAAATGGCATAAATATTATGAAAATGTAGTTTTATATTTTAAATTAGGTCAGTGTTTTTATTACTTTAAAAATTTTACAATCGCTCACATTACAAGTAGATACAACTTTACATTTAATTTAGTTGCTTGAAAAGGGTATAAAGCTGTGGAATGACCGTGTGCCATTGATTCGAACAGCTGTAGCGAAACGATCCTTTAGGAAATCTTTTTCTTTTTGGTAATCAGCTTTGGAACAGAAACCAAATTGCATTGTTTTAAATTCATTTTTGACAGTATTTAAAAATTCAATTGGGGTAGTAACTTTCTCGCGTAAACTTTCCCGTCGAACAAATCTTTTAACAGTACCACCGATTCCATCACAAGCGTTTTTACCATGCGATGTGGCAAAAAAGTGCCATTCCGCTTTTATGTTAAAATGCTAAAAGTGATACATTAAACTAATGAAATTGTATTTATTTTTATATTGCGAAACTGCGCCATCTGAAAAGTAGTAAATTTTTTTAACATTGTCGTTATTATATTTTGATACAGCACCTATATATAGCCCCTTTGTTTACATAATTTATTATTACGACTTGGGCGCATTCGAATTTAAACAAAAGTTATTTGTGATAAAATATAAAACCTCAGAAATTTCGGGCCGCCCTAATGTAAGGCCTCTTTTTTTCCACTCGTCAACACCATTGCCCCCACAAGTAAATTTTTTTTTCAGAGGAGAAAGCATCGAAAGCCTTATAGTCGGTGTGGGACTTAAACCAGGACTAAAACTCCTACCGTCTTGTACCGATCCCCCCGGTACTACCGTTAAGCATTCCGTCGCGAGGTGGTTTGAGCACTAGTGTCAAAGTCTGTTGGTCAGTGTTACTGTACTTCCATTTCAGTTCTGAGCTGGGGATCTTTTGTTAGATTTTCATTCTACTAGTCGTTGTTGTTGTTGTTAACAGTGCTTCGCCCTGCCCCAGATTGGACAGGGTTACACTGAAATAACAGCCCTTGGCCGGGTGAAAAACCCGGGTCATTCCGGTGCGATAGAACCGGCTGTTGTGGGAATGTTGGAATTTCGTTCTTGCCCAACACCAAAAAAGTTTATAAATGTAACTACATACGCATATAATTAAGCAACTACATCTACTCTTTCATTTTGTCTGATTAGTTCATCTGGAGCTAGGCGGTGGAATGGCCGTGTTTCCAGTCCGCATCTATGATACTTATTCGCCCAATGTCTTCAATTACAAGGTAATGCAGTGGAGAGGCCCCGTCTCCATTCTACTCCTTCTGGTTTAGGTGAAGTGGACCTGAGTGGAAGGGCTGAGTTTTCAACCCTCATCTGAGATACTTATGTACGTTTCCAATCAAACTCTTATTCGCCGAATATCTTTAATTACAAGGCAGTGCAGTGGAGAGGCCGCATCTGCAATGTGCTCCTTTTGGTGTAGGTGCATTTGCTTCCGTTACCGTAAAATAAAGTTGGAGAGGTAGGGTCTCCAATCTGTTCCTTCGAAGGCTTGTATTTCCAAACCGAAGGCTCTCTATAATTAGTCACTGTCTGACGGGTTGGGGAGGCCTTGTCTCCCGTCCGTTCTTTGTTCGTCGCGTTTTTGTTTTTTTTTTGCCATTGCCCTAGGGTTTCCTGCTGCGCCGCAGTTGTTCCAGACTTCTTAGCCACTTCATGGTTTCTGCGATTACCACGCACGCTGCAGTCCATTTTAGTTTACTTTGCAGCATATGCCAATCCAGTGACTCGGGAGTGTAATCCTCACCGACGATGCTGCGTAATTTTCTTTTAAAGCATCTGTAAAGCAAAGTTAGTTTCTGTCTTCAAAAATTATAGCTGCTTCCTTTGCCAATAAGTCGATTGGGCACATTATTGAGATTACCAGTGCAGCATCGTCTGAGACAGTTGTAAAGGCGCTACTGACTCGAAGCGCACATAGTTGATAGGAAGTAAAACTGATGCTTCGTGGGGTGTTGGCAGACTGGAGTCTCGTAGAGTATATGGTTCTTTAAAACGCCTAGAAGTAGCTGGCGGAGCCCTTGCTTAGGACCCCGCGCTTTTAGCATTATCCTCGTTGTCGTTCCATCTGCCTGTTCGTACTCAAACAGTCGGGCTTTGAAATAGCTGCGTATGATCCTTCTTATATAACAGGTTATTCCTATTCGATCCAGAATTTTTGCCCATTTAGCTCTGTTGCATGCATTCTTTACATCCAAGATCACCATAAGGCAGTATTCTTTAGATCCCTCGAGCCATCGAGTGCCGCTCACTGCCTTTTGACCCTAACTATTTTTCAGATATGGCCCCCCCTCCTTTAATTTCTTTTTGGAGACGATTATAGATAACACGCTCAAGAAGTTTGCCTGCAGAATCGAGCAGACACATAATCCTGTACCTGGATGGCTCCGCTGGGTTTTTCCCAGGCTTCGGCAACAGCACTAACGTCTGGCGTTTCCAGATTGAAGGAAATGTCCCTTCAGCTAGGCATGCCCTTTTGCGTCCTTTTCGCTGTATAACAGCGTTTTGTTTGAATTTTCGCCGGAATACGGCATACCAACCAGCCTATTCTAACTTTGCCACTGGCTAGTAGCTTTCTGGCAGGTTCGGTAGGAATCGAAATTTTCTCAGTCAGTATTTCGCCTTAAGCTTTCAGAATGGATCGGATGGTAGGTTGGAGTTCGAGACCAGCGAACTGCTAGTTAAGTGCCAGGAAGGCTTCCGTGGTACCTCATCCATATCCCGGATATGACAAAGGGTCTCTTCAGTAAGGGACTTGACTACCCGCCTTCACTTTGCCCAGCTAGGCTTACTGGCGTTTCTTCCACTTCGGTGACCGCTGAGGCATCCGCAACTACCTTCGCGAACACAGCAACGCCACCCTTCTTGCTAGTAAATACTTGTTTTAATTTTTTATTTCTATAATTTACTTTCTTTTATTTTATTGTTAGTTTTGTTTCCTTTAATATTATTTGTATTATTTTTATTATTATTAGTAGTATTATATTATTATTATTAGTAGTATTGAAAAATTACTAATATTTTTTAGTAATAAACTTTACTTTAAAATCAAACACTAAGTGTTTAGGGGAGCACAAATTACAACTTTAAACTATTGCCTGCCACTCGTAATAAAAACACCGCCGATCTCGATTACTCATAGACTGTCACTTTAATTATTCATTTTCTCCTTTTTATAATATTTTCTTAAATCTAATTTACAGTTTGTCAACTTCCAATTCCAATAGGAACGGTAAGCTCTTCGTCTGCACCTATGAGCATACGTATGTGTGTATGTGTACCAGAGAGCGTGGACAAAGCCGTGCTTGCAAGTAGGCATACACACACCGCATGCACATAGGTACCTTAGAATGCTGTAATCATGCATTTACTTACATTAGGGTGGTGCTAAAACTAAAGGTAAGTAATTGGTAAGTATTAAAATTCATTTAATTTATTTATAGGTAAAATTAAGGTAAGTATATTTTAAGTATTTAGGTAAGTATAATTTAAGTATTTAGGTAAGTATAATTTCCATTTAAATTCATTATTTAATTACATTTCAGTTTATTTAAACATTTCATTTTTAAGTATATCTTAGGTATAAATTGCTGAAACTAGTCGTCTGCTTTAACAAGTATTATATTATTAATATTATTATTATTAGTCGGTAATGTTTCGTTTTATTATTTTTTAGGTAATTTTAGATTTTTTAATTTAATTTTCTTTGAATTTGATTTTTGTAAAGTTTTATTCCCAGCCCTAGTGTTCGAGAAACTAGAGGTTTGGGTCTTTGCTAACTTGGCAGCTTTGCCCAACGTCAGTTGCCCAGCCGATATGTTCACACCTTTGGGTTACAAGCTCAGTTCTATTTGATGCTTTTTATGAAAAAATTTCTTGCTATTTACCATCTCGCTTGTATAATCCTTCCAATATGCGAATTATGTGAAAATTGTATTAGTTTTATACAAATTCACTATAATGCTCGCAAACACAGCTTTATAAGGCCTGCAAAAAGGCAATGGGACCAGGATGACTTACCAGGTATTTTTCTTTGTCCCGCAGATTTTTTTTGCGCACTTTTAATATTGTTTTTTTTTACTCTACATATGGATGGTAATAGCTGTGTTCGGTGACAATATTTGCAAACACTTGCAAAGAACTGTCAGTAAAGTGAGAATGACGTAAAACTCTCTCGAAACGCGAAAAGTAAAAAGTTTTCGCCGAACAGGAGTCAGTAAAAACTTGCAAGCAAAACAGCTGTTGCTTTTTTGATTGGTTAATAGTTAAAATTTTTTAATTTTTGTTGTTGCTTTCCTATATCACGATCAGCAGTTTTTCACTTACAAGTTTTACTGAGTGAACTTCCCCCAGCAGAAACTTGCAACTCTCTCTCTCAATGAAACGTTAAAATGCGCACTCTCGCTGCAAATGTTTTGTGTCACCAAACACTTTCCAGTCAAAATTTAAAAAATTTTATAAAATTTAAAAAAATTTTATCATCACCGAACACAACTAGTATGTGCATTACGGTGGGTCGATTTGCATGGACGAAAGTTAACCGATATCGCACCATCGATTTTTCGATAGGTTTTGGGCTCAGGAAAAAAAAGTTCCACTACGCATACCCAAAAAAATAATTTTCGAGCCTGCGAAATTTAATTTTTTTGACTTTTTTCGACTTTGATTTTTAAGGTTTTTTTCATGACTTGCTAAAAAAATTGTCATTTGATTTTAAAATTTTCATGTATACCCTGTCCGACCCAAAAATGTCCGCGAAAAACGTTGGCGATAACAGTTTTTTGAAAAAAAAAATATTTTTTGGGTTTTGGTCAAAAAATTAATCCTTTCGGCATATTTTAAGGGTTTTTTCAGCATACATGCAAAAATGTTTTCGATGAAAACCAATTTATTTCATATTTCCTGTCCCACTTAAAATTATGCTTTCAAAACGTTGGCGATAACAGTTTTTTGAAAAAAAAAAAAAATATTTTTTGGGTGTTGGGGCTTGTTTTAGTCGAAAAATCGACTTTTCCAAAACCCGAAAATAAAATTTTTTTTCAAAAAACCGTTATCGCCAACGTTTTAAGCGCTTAATTTTAGGTGGGACAGGAAATATGAGACAAATTCGTTTTCATCGAAAACATTTTTGAATGCATGCTAAAAAAACCCTTAAAAAAGAATTTACCCTTTTCGGAAAAGTCGATTTTTCGACCAAAAAAGTCACAAAACCCGAAAAAAAATTTTTTTTTCAAAAAACTGTCATCGCCAACATTTTTAGCGCATAATTGTAAGTGGGACAGGAAATATGAGACAAATTCGTTTTCATCGAAAACATTTTTGCATGTATGCTGAAAAAACCCTTAAAAAATGGCGAAAGGGTTAAATTTTTTGACCAAAACACTCCCCAAAACCCAAAAAAAAATTTTTTTTTCAAAAAACTTTATCGCCAACGTTTTTAGCGGATTTTTGGATTTTTGAAACCTTTATAACTTTCTTAGTTATGAACAAAAGTAGTTACTGTGAAAGAAAAAGTTTTACAGAATTTAAAGGCCTTTTCGACAGACTAAAAAAAAATGGAATTTAGGTATGATGTGAAACGAGATACTGACAGTCACTTATAGAATTTGAACTCGGAGTAAAAAATGATTAAGGTAAGAATTGTGGCGGCTCCCAAGCCATGAACAACGGTGTACGGCTCATTAAAATCGGACGTAGTGTCAAAAAAAGTAAATAGCCCATCGGGGGGGCGTGGCAAAAAAAAAAATTTTTTTTTGGGATCGCCTTCAAAACATCTTTAATCCTAGGGGTGGACTGGAAAAACTTTTTTTTTGTATGGGGACCGATCCGCACTAGTATCCACCTCCCTCCCTGAACAAGCGTCTAACTCCAGTTGAGAATTTGTTCCACTTTAACAACACCCAGGGTGAGGCAAGAGACATGGTCAAAAAATGGCCGCTTACGAGTGAAGGCTTGGCCTGGAAGAACTTTTGCGAGAAATATGAAAACAAGCGTATCTTAGTCAACACACAGTTAGAAATTTTATTCAATTTGAAATAATAATAATGAGTGTGGCAGCTCTATCAACAAGTTAGAGATCGATATCTATTACTGCGTGTCGTCCCTGAGAAGTCATCGAATTGACACGTCAAACTGGGACGCAATCTAACATATCTATGTTCAATGAAGATGCTAGAAAGTATGTTGGCTCCATGAGAACAAAGCATAGACCACAAAATGAACATTGCAATGTTCTTGCTGCGAGTGGGATTGTGTATACGTATGGATATATAAATGTATATATACGAGGTCTCACATTTTATGACTGACGAGCCCACCGAACGGGCTTTCTGGTCTCATTATTTGTTTGCTGGGAAGGAAAATGTAGGGGCGGGACCCATTGAAGAAGCTAGCTTGCAGTCGGCTAGGGGAGTTCTTGACATTCCTTCGACCGTAGAGTCCCTTTTCAACCCTTTAATTTAGGATAAAAGAGAAAAAAATAAAGAAAATCCTTTCAACGGGAGAAGCCGACGACTACAAAACAAAGCTAGGGAATCCTGAACCTCAACCGTTTTTTCTGGAAGGCACAGATCTCTCCAGGTGATCGAACATTCCGGGTGTACATATTTTCCCTCCCTACCATTGATTTTGGTGCACCGAAAACTTTGCCAAAATCCCAAAACGTACTTACCAGACCATCTCTATTGCCTCGAGAAATACACTCTATTTAAGTTTTCATATTTATATATAATAAGGTTTTATTTATTGAGTATTATAGCTAATTATGTAATTCATTTAGCGCCTATACCTACGAATACAATTTTTTTTACGTTCCGTGGACTGCCTTGAATTGAGATTCCAGGAAATAACCATCCAACAAAAAGAAGAAGCACTAGTGATTGCGTTCATTAGCACTAACAAAAAAGAAGAAAACCCAGTAAGTACATACATATATCACATAACGCGAATGGGGTTTATTTCTACCACACAAAATAAGGAAAGGAAATCAACTCAATAAACAATGAAGTAAGCTAGTTAATTAAACAATAGTTTCCCAACGTTAAATTCAATGTACTCCAAACGAGTTTGTAACTAAAAAATTTCATAATCGTTTAAATATGTGTTCACAATTGTAAGGTAGCTTTGGGGAATTAATTTGAGGTAAGCTTTCTGCGAGGTGAACAGTTTGGCAGTTTTCAAAAATAATGCTTAATAATTTACCTATTTGATTTATGTCAACTTTATTATATGGCCGACTTGGTGTAGCGGTAGTGTTGCCGGCCTACCCCACCGATAGGTCCAAGGTTCGAATCCTGGGACAGGTAACATCAAAAGTGGTTTGAAAAAAGGTTTTTCGGGTTAGGGGTTTAGAATATGCCCGAGGTAGGCATACCGGTCGTAAGAGGCGACTAATATGCACAAAGGTAATGACGTGCAACTCGATGGTTGATCTACGGATATGATGCCTCTCACCTCTCATTACCCATCTTATCCTTTCTTACGGAAGGAGGGGTAACATGACCTAGAAGGTTTCACTGGTCAAAACCTTCTGGGAGGGTTTTTGGCTTTACCATAACAACAACAGCGAACTGAAATCACTGTTAAACGAAGGTACGGGAAATTGCACACTGCTATTAAACAAGTTTGTCATTAAAGAGTGAAAATCAAATGATAGCTTATTATAGAATTGTATGAATAAAAGCAATTTTTATCACTTAAAACGTTTGTATTTGTAAAGAGCCGATGGTTAATGATTTTGAAATCTTGACATTAACACCAAATTTTTATTGGCTTTAACTTTTTTCACTTCATTTTAAATCAAAAATTTTAAGTAAAACGAGACTCGTGGTGAATTGGCGCATTTACTTTTCACTTCGCGATAACACCAAACCAGAATTGACCCGCTGGTATTTCATTAACCAATTCAGCTAATAAAATTAACCATATGTAAGCCAATTTGGTAACCACGTCTACAAATATATTTCACCACATATTAGGAAAAACAATAACCAACTGAGCGAATATTTTTTACCACAGTTTAGCCAAAACATAAACCGTTTCGAATCATGTTCACAACTACATAACAGTTTTACAAATCGAAATTTTTGAAGGCTGGAAATTTGAAATACACATGTGGTTAAAATCTTCACACGGCCTGAACTAAATGAGCTACTTTTTAATCGTTCGAGAAATTAATGAAACAAAGTATTTAGCTGCATTGCTAACCGGTATCTGGTTTGTATGGCAGTGTTTCTATATTTAATTTGGTTTGTATTAGTATTTTAATTGACAATTTATGGTAGCACAACAATTTGTCAAAATTATTTTATTGTGCTAATCGGTAAAAGCACAAAATAAGAAGCAATTTTAATTAGATAGTTATGATTTCGGAGATATATTTCAACTTGAATTAAACTAAATCGAAGAAGTTTTGAATAAATGATAGTTGCAGTCCATTGGTAATAAATAAATCATTTTAATTAAGAGAAGTGAGTTCCAAAGACATACATAGAAGTATTAATGAATTGGCGGTCAGATGTTATGTTATGTGATGTGCCTAATTTGAACGAGCTATTCCTGTATATTTGTATACCCAGACGATCTCGAAAACCGCTCAACCGATTTGGATGAAATTTGGTATGTATATAGTCGACTACATTCTTAGAATTTTTACCTAGGTGTTGCAACATAGGATGTTTTAAGGGGGTTGCCATCTATCTGAATTTTTTTTAGTGAAATAAAATATGCCAATGTATGTATTTTCCTCCTTATTAAAAAAAATATTTCTAAGAAGGTTGTCACCTGGGCAACCATATGTACGCCCCTGCGGGTTAGGGGTTTAGAATATGCCCGAGGTAGGCATACCGGTCGTAAGAGGCGACTAATATGCACAAAGGACGTGCAATTTTATGGTTGATCTACGGATATGATGCCTTTCACCTCTCATTACCCATCTTATCCTTCCTTACGAAAGGGGTTGTGACATGACCTAGATGTTTCCCTGGTCATAAATCGCTACCACGACAGTCGGGCAGTTCAAATCCGTCCAAGGACTGTTAATTCGACAACAATACCCAAAACCTTCGGAGAGTGTTTTTGTCGTTACCACAACAACAACAACAGGGTATATCTGCCATGGAAGGCTTCTTAGCAAAAATTCATCTGCTTTGCTATGCTGTTCGGAATCGACAAGAAACAGTAGCGCTTCTGCCATATAAAAAGTTGGAAGCAGCACGCCACAAATTAGTAAAAAAGCTCGCGCCGAATATTTAAAAAAATTTGTTTAATTTACTTGAATTGTAAAAAAAGTTATAAATGGAACTGAAATAACTATGAAACATATTTTAAAATAATTATAATAATTTATTTAATAAAAAAGTTAACAAAATTGTCGGGATTTGAGCCAGCACTAGTACATATTCATTCGGCTACTGGCCCGTTTTTCCCGTCGTTACCTAAATTGGAGTTTTATCAATCAGTTTTCAATAAACCCTTCCTGTACGCTGAATAAAACGTTAATTAAAAATTGTTTTCCAAACCTCATTTCCAATTGTTTAAAAAAGGATCACTTTCGTTGATTAAAAAATTTTTTTCCAAATGTTTAACAATGATTATAGTAAACGTTTTCCAAACGAAAGGCTTGCTAAAGTAAGTTTATTATAAGGTTATAGTAAACGTATTTTGCTTATTGGGAAATATCAAACCCAATACATGTTTATGCTGTTAGTCAAACTCAGAAGAAAAGTATGTTGCTCTTGACTTTTCTGTACGCGAACTGTTATACTATCATCCTTCCCTACCCCGACGAAACTTATTACAGCAATAACAACAGCTTCACGGCATTCCAATACGTCATAGCTATTGGGATGCTGTGCAATTGGTAAAAATTTAACAAGCACTATATGGGTAACATTGCTGCGTGCCTAGCATCGGAACACGCACACAGAGACATCCCTTTATGAACCCTGCCCTGACTAAACTCTAAAGAGGAAGATCCGCGATTAATCCCTTTAGTCTACAGTTGGCTATAATTCAATATACGTAAGTAAATTTTTATTTGTGTAGCATGCTAATAGAGGTGTAAGTCAATATAAGGTTTTATATCATACTTTTAGAAGTTAAAAGTACCCGTTTGGGTAGAAAGTGAATTAGTTATTTCGTACCCGTTCGGGTATTAATGGGTACAATAGCCCTATGAGCTCAAACAAATGTGAACAGTTAAACCATACAAAGTGGACTGAACTGGCATTAGTCGCATCCTCCTTTGGGACTCATCCTGAACGCATCCGATACATTTTTTGCAGGGTAGTAATAACCTCAATACAATCTCACGAGTTGGGGGGTAGTGATTTCACTGTTCAACACTTGAAAATAGACTGATCCTCCTGCCTTGCTGGTATACTGCCGTTTATAGTCTGGCCGAGCGCCAGTTTTATCACCTAGAAGTGTCTCCACAGTTCCGGATTGTGCTTGCATTACAGAACACTGGTTATTTATCCACATTTACTCTTTGCCTCGTATTTGCAAACACCCATGCTATCTTAGTGGTGGGAGTGTTATTGGGTTAGGGATGGTACATACATGAGAATATTATCCACAGTGCCCTCCATCTAAGTCTGATCGTCGCGGAACATGACCACCAGATGTTCGATTTTTATCCTCAGCACACTTCGTAATCCATTCCCTTATAGATTGTCGCCTCTATTACCATAGACTGGCAGTTTGTCCCTTGTGTACTGCCTCATTGCGCTTACGTGCTCTATGTAGATATCCCGGGACCATCGAACGGTATCACTTGCCTTGAGTCTACTCATCAGTCTCACGTTATCAAGGTGTTCCGAGAAGGCTTATTAGCGGTTCTCCAGCCGCCGAGAGCACCCACTACAAAAGCGTCCACCCCGACTTCGTAGCCGAGCTCCGATAGCTGGTCAGCTAGAGGTCCGTACTTTTCCAGCTTTTTCCGATGGGCCTCGTTGAAGGCTTCTATTAGGTTTTCAAAGGAATGGCTACGTAATTCGAGGTGACTCGCCGGCTCACATCGTTTAGGTCAGCCGCAGTACCGTGGGTGCCCTCTACTGTTTACGCGCACGTTACCGGAACATTTTATCGCGCGCACCAATCTGGCTTGGATGTTGTGGCGCCATTGGATAGCTTCAGAGTTCGTCCGGCAGTGGTTCAGCTCCTGCGACCCAAACGATTGCTTGGTGGCGATCAATGGCAGTACATCGAGGCGTGCCCTGTGGATGAATCGCCAGTCAGAGAAGTGGGTGAACTTGCCCGATCGGAGAAAGTGATCAAAACACGAGCAGGATCGTTTGGTTGGCCGCACTGAACCCAGAACTCTCCTACGGGTGAGGTCCATACCCAGGCCACTTTTATTTTATTTCGAAGCCTGGTGGTGCTGTCCTGACTTTCGATCCATAGGTTGCCACGCAGTTTGAGCGAGGCACATCTAGTTCGCTGGAGAGATAATTGGCGATGTCAATAAATGACGCTTGCTTACTCTGCCTTTCCGCCATGGCCTTCCCTATTTTAAATGCGTGGGCCACTGTCGGCAGAAATACTAGCTCAGCACTTGAACTTTGAGGTACACTTATCTAGTTCTTTATGGGTTTTTCTGCCTCGCTCATTAAATTGCAAGAATTATAGGCCATACCCCATTTATCGAAACAATCGATGTTACGTTGGTCCGATATAGCTGATTTTTATTCGCATTACATAAACAATATGTACCAAATCTGCGACATTTTACGTTTCTAGCTTTTTAATTGCCAAATGTATAGCCCAAAACCCATTTATCGGAACTATCTCTTACATGGGATCTATATGTTATATTGGTCCGATCTAGCTGATCTTCACTAGCCATATTACGTATATCATATGTACCGAAGCTGCAAAATTTAAAGTTCCTAGCATTATAATTGCAAGAGCTATAGGCCAAACCCCGTTAATCGGAACTGTTCAAATTGATGACAAGGAATAGATAGGAGTGAAGGGAGTTTTCACTCGGCTTGTATTTGGGGGGAAATACAAGTGGGCGATTGCACTAACAAATGAATTAAACGCGGATTTCTATTGGCAACTTATGACTAGCAACAACGATTTATTCAATGATTAGGTACTTCAATGTACAATATGATGTTCTTATGAGATTAAGAATTACGTTAATGAAATGAGAAATAGTTAAAACCACATTGATATTTTGGAAATTCAAGACATTTAAGTTTATATGAATTAATTAACCAAATTAATGGAAAGAAAAATGTAAGCTAGAAATTTATGAATCGCGCACTGCCTGGATGGTTGATTGCGGAGTTGAACGTCCCGCGTTGATACAATTTACCTTGTTGATGGAAGATGCGGCGATCCATGTACAGATGATAATGGTAAAAGAAGAAGGAATTCGTCTGCGCTTAGCGCTTTTATAGTGTTCCCAACACTGGAAGTTCGAAGGAAAGGGATGCTTCCTTTGACAGAGTCATGCAGGGATGCATGACGGGCTTCGCGAACACAGTGTTGTGTTCGCTGCTAAGATATGCAGGGATGCATTACGGGCTGGAGGATCGCAGGGGTGCGTTCCATTTAAGTGACGAAAGTCACTTAAACATGGCGCCCTCGTTGCACTGGTGCAAGGGATGCCTTCAATTGAGCCAATGCCCGCATAGCTACGTCTATTTTCTCCCTTTGAATGGAGATTTGGCTCCTTGGTGGACGTGATTCTTGGCGTTTGTGTACCTGAAGTCGTTTTACCGGCTTACGGACACCTCTACGTGCGGACACTTGGAGCCGCTTTACCGGCTTACGAGCCTTTCGGTTGTCGGATATCGGCTTACGACCGCTGCTACGGTTTGCCACGAGATCACCTGCTTCGGTAGTATGCAACAATGTGTGATGGAACTCTTGACAGAGTTTGCACGTGTCGGGACACGAACAATGCCTAACGCTGTCGTGGGTGCGAGCAAGGCAATTCGGGCAATATCTAAATTGTCGCACTACTTCGCTACGTTCGTCGATGTTCATTGCCATGAATTCCTTACAAAACCGGAGTGGATGATATTTCAGGCAGACCTTACATTGGTAGATCCGTGGGTCCAGGTTGGTGTTGTTGGATGGTTTTGATCTGTAAAATATTAAAGGTATGAGAAGGTCGTGGAAATCTTAAAACTATGGCAAACAAGTTGATGCTTAAGTGTCAAGTATAGGGTTTAGATTCGGAACCTCAGGTTGAGAAGGAAGCGGACAGAGCTTGACAATTGGTCGAGTAAAAGTTCCAATTGTCCGAACCATGATACACTTTTTCGATGCGTCCTAGTCTCCATTCGTTGGGGGGAGTTTGGTCATTTTTGATGACCACGAAATCACCAATGGAAAGGTTTTTTTGTGGGAGCTTCCATTTGTATCTATGATGGAGTTCTTTGAGATACTCATCCTTCCAGCGTTGGCTGAACTGTTGATACAAAGCTTTGAGCTTTTCCCATCGATTTTGTAGGGAGAGATTGTCAATTTGAGGTTCTGGGAAGCCCAGTAGTGGCCCGCCTCGGAGAAAATGTCCTGGAGTTAATGCAAGCAAGTCATTGGCATTATCAGACATCGGGGAAAGGGGTCGAGAGTTCAGTACTGCTTCGATACGAGCAAGTAAAGTTGTGATTTCTTCAAAAGTGAAGATGTGGTTTCCAACAGTGCGTTTGAAGTGATGCTTGAAACTCTTTACAGCTGCTTCCCAAAGGCCGCCCATATGAGGAGCATTCGGTGGCAGGAAATGCCATTCAAATCCATGTACGGTATACTTGGAGCGTAGGTTATCAGAAGTTTCTTTGAGGAATTTTTTGAAATCCTGTTGGAAGGCGCGGTTAGCACCAACAAAGTTCTTGCCGTTGTCCGAAAATACTCGTTGCGGGAGTCCGCGTCTACCTACAAAGCGGGCAAATGCTGCCTGAAATGCTTTGGTTGACAAATCCGAACCTGGTTCAAGGTGGATTGCCTTTGTGGAAAAGCAAATGAAGACGCAAACGTATCCCTTCAGTAGTGGGGATCTCCGGAGGGTTGATGACTTTATGTCGAGAGGACCGGCAAAGTCTAAACCGGTGTAGGTGAATGGCAACGAGAAAGTTGCACGCTCTGGGGGTAAAGCTGCCATAATTTGCGAATGACTGTTTTGTTTGAAAATTGTACAGATTTTGCAATTGCGTATACAGCGTTTTACTTTTGAATTTAGCCTGGGAATGTAGTATTCCTGCCTTGCCATTCGAACCATGAGTTGCTGTTCAGCATGCATTAGAACATCATGCAGAAAATTTAGAAAAAGATAACATAATCTTGAAGATTCTGGAATAATGGTTGGATGTCTTTCATTGTACGTAAGGCCAGCGTTGGCCAAGCGACCATTCACACGGAGAAGTCCATGTTGGTCAAGAAAGGGGTTTAACGTTAAAAGCGAGCTCTTTTTGGAAATTGATTCTCGATTGGACAATTGATAATATTCCTTTGGGTAGTGTCTTTCTTGCGAAAGTTTGATGAGACGAGTTTTGACCCAGTGAATTTCCTTTTGCGTAATAACCACAGAGTTATAGCAAGTGGGAGAAGTGGACTGTATTGGTTTGAATCGGTGAATAAATCGAAACATGTACGCTATTACGCGTAAGGCTTTAGACCATGAAGAGAAGCGGTCTAATATATCGGGGTCGTCGTCCAAAACGTGAAGAGCTTCTACTTTACGTTGTTCTTGAGGTACGACGTTTTGTCGAAATGATATTGGCCAATGATCGGGGGGTTTAAGTAACCAATCTGGTCCGTGCCACCAGAGTGATCTAAGTACTAGGTCCTGTGGTCTACAACCCCTTGTTCCAAGGTCGGCCGGGTTGTGATTAGTGGTAACATGCCGCCACTTTACATTTCCAACATTTTTAATGATTTCTGACGTACGATTGGCTACGTATACCTTCCACGTACATGGTGGTTTTTCGAGCCATGCAAGTACAATAGACGAATCGGACCAAAGAAAGACGTTTGCACCATCAAGAGATAATTGAGTAATAACCCATTTTATGCATTTAGATAATGAGACTGCTCCACACAATTCTAGGCGTGGGATACTCACTGTCTGTAGTGGTGCTACCTTGGAGCAGAAGGTGAGAGGATACCGTATTGGCTGATTGCGACCGAATGTAAACGGATGCGCAGTATGCTTTCTCTGAAGCATCACAGAATCCATGGATTTGAATTGATCTACTAGGCGAGAATTCTGTCCATCTAGGAATTTGGATTTGTTCGATTGTGGGCAAATCGGTTATGAATTGGTGCCACTTCTGAAGTGAAAGGGGTTTGACACACTCGTCCCATTCCGTACCTTCTAACCAAATTTGTTGTAAGAGTATTTTCGCTTGAATAAGAATGGGCGATAGCCATCCTGCGGGGTCAAAAAGTTTCGAGACTGAGGATAAAATTTGGCGTTTTGTGGCGCTGGAGGGTGGTGTCAAGTATTCAACTGAATATGAAAAAGAATCGTTTAACGCGTTCCATCGTATACCAAGCGTTTTGGTAGAACTGGAATAATCAAATTTCAGGGAGTCGGAGTCGAGAAGGTGATCTGCAGGAATTTGATTTAAAAGTTGAGGATGGTTTGCTGTAATTTTCCGGAGAGGAAACCCAGCTGAAAGTAAATAATGGATGAGTTCAGTTTGAGCTTTTAAACACGATGGAATATCGTGACCTCCAGATAGGACATCATCCACATAGGTTTCTTTGGTTAAAATTTGTTTCGCTAGTGGATGGGAATCTTTTGTATCAGTTGCTAGTTGATGCAAAGTGCGAATTGCAAGATAAGGCGCGCAGTTGACTCCGAATGTCACTGTCTTCAGGGCAAAATCAGATAGTTTATCCTCGTGGTTTCTTCGAAAGAGAATTCGTTGATACGGTTGATCATCTTCGTGGAGAAGAATCTGTCGGTACATTTTTTGTATGTCACCGTTAAAGACATACTTATACAATTGCCAATTTAAAATGACAAATAGAAGATCTGTTTGCAAGGTTGGACCGATATGAAGTATATCGTTTAGTGAAATACCAGATGCCGTGGGTTTGGAGGCATTGAATACCACACGAACTTTCGTAGACTTACTGTCTGGTTTAACAACTGAATGATGTGGAAGATAGTATGAACGATAATGTCCATTTTCGTGCACCTCCTCGGGAGCGATTTGCCTCATATGATCGAGGGTGAGGTACTCTTCTAGAACGCGGTTGTATTCTTCTTTGAGCGTGGGGTTTTTATTGAGCATATGCTCCATTCGGATAGCTTGTCGCATGGTTTGGGAACGGGATGGTCCCAGGGCCAGGTTGGATGGAAACTTCGATTTGAAAGGTAGCCGAACTATATATCGGCCATCACTTCGCCTAACAGTGGTGTCTTGATAGAACTATTCGCAGTATGAATCTTCGTCAGAAGATAGGCGAGATTTGGGCAGTTCCTCGAGTTCCCAGAACCTCTTCAATTGAATATTGAGGTTTTCATTAGGATCTTCTACAGCGTACGTATGAAAGGTAGAACAAGAAGTGGGTTGCATGGGTCCGCTCAAATACCACCCGAAAATTGTGTTTTGACCGAGGAGACTGCCTAGGATGTGGTGTTGAATTCCTTGAAGAAGGATCTTCGGTATGAGATCGCTTCCGATCACCATATCTATGGGGCCAGGCGTGAAAAAATAAGGATCAGCGAGATCTAGATCCTTAATGTCTGTTGGATTTGGTTTAGGGATAGAGAATGTTGGTAAAAAGCTTGTGAGCTTTTGAAGCACAATCGCTTGGGTAACGACTTTTGTGTCATAACGTTTGGAGATTAGAGTTAGTTGACAGACTTTGTTCGCGTTTTCTACAACGATTCCGCCCATCCCGGTTACTGCATAATCTTTCCGGTAAGTAGGAAGATTTAAGCGTTTCTGTACCTTCTCGGAAATGAAGGTTTTTTGCGAGCCTTGGTCGATTAAGGCTCTTAGGATGAAAAGTGTGCCCATGTGCTCAATGTGCACTCGGGCGGTGGGAAGCAGCGTCTTCTCATGGTTTGCTGAGAAGTTAGCTTGGATTCTGGACGCACTGTCAGCAGAGATGGATGGAGATTCATCGCAATTGCCTTGGGTTATGTTGAATATTGGATGCCTTGGGATTTTCGGCAGTTCGGTAGAGTGGGTGTGCAACAGGGGGGTTGCTTTTGTGGTTGGCTTTGCGGATGAAGTCACATTTGCTGACTTAGGTGCGGATTTTGTAGGTGGTTTAGGATGAAGCATCGCGTGATGCGATTGTCTGCAATGAAGACATCTAAAAACGCTTTGACAGTTGGTAAGTGTGTGGTTATATGCCAGGCAGTTGGTACAATAACAATTTTTCTCGGCGAATTTAGTTCGATCGGAAACTGCCAAGCATGATTATTTTTGCAAAGTTTACAAGTGAACGTCACTTGTTCTTGAGAGAGGTAAGACTGCACTTTAGTTGGAGTCTTTGGGTTGGAAAAGTTGCGGGGTTTGGAAGTTTTGTAGTTGTGAAATCGTTCAACTACTTCATACCGACTAGTTAGGAAGGAGTCCATTTGGGACCAGTCGGGCAACTCTTTCCTTGATTTTAAGGATTGCTCCCAAAGAGAGAGCGTTTCTTCTGGGAGTTTTGTGGAGCATAGATAAATTAATATCGGATCCCATTCGACCACGGAAACCCCTTGAGAAGTAACGCAAGAAAGACAATCATTTATTGTACTCTGTATTCTCTGAATTCCCTCACTATTTTCGGATGTAACAGGGGGAATGTTGAAGAGGGTCTTCAATTGGTTATCGATCAAAATCCGCTTATTTTCAAAACGGGCTCTAAGTGCTTCCCAGGCCAGTGAAAAGTTTTCATCACAGAGTTTGTAATGTTTCACTATAAGGCCTGCCTTTCCCCGAGTTTTATTGCGCAGATGAAATAGTTTTTGAGCTGGGGTTAGTTTTGGGTGATTGAGGTACACCGCCGTGAACATGTCACGGAAGCTCGGCCACTCCTCGTAACTACCATAAAAAATCTGTGTATCGCATGGGGCACTTTTATGCATGGAATCGAGTTATCGACAAAAGACAAGGAATGTCTAGCAGTTACATTTTTATCGGGAGTGGTGCCATGAAAGGACTTAAGCTGATCGATAATTTGGGATTTACATATATAGAAGCTGTCAGTACACACTTGGAACTTGTTTATTGCTTCGTCTTTAAAATCGACGGAAACTTGTTTTTCGTCTTCGAGGCAGACGCTCTTATAAGAGATTTGTAAATTCTCCCAACGTTTGTTTAGATCCTGAAGTTTAACATCCAATAAGGTGTCAGTATTTTCTTCAGGATCTTCTTTTTCAAAACGAGAACAAAAATTCATTAAATCATTTGAACAGAATATGAATTCTGCCATTACGGCTGAACCAGTAGCCATGATTTAATATTTTGACAGTATTGCCCGGATGTAATTAAGATTGAGATGGGAATTGATAAAAACGATTAGGAGAGTTCCGTAATGACGTGCGCTACTGGGTATAGCAACAAAAACTTAAAAATGTATAAAATTGAAACTAAGCTTCACAATGAGATCTTTCACTCAACTTGATTTTAAGGATTATATTTAGGAATTTTAATGACCACTGTGCTTTGCTTGGGTTGGGAAGACTCAGACTTGCTCCTTGAACGGGCTTGGTGAAACAACTTGATTAGGCTACTGGGTATAGTAGCAGTAAAACACGCACTAGAAATTAGTGACTGTGCTAATAGGTAGAGTTATTTAGGCACCCTGCAAGATGCACTCGGATGAATTTTGGATACAAACTTATTAAATAAATCGCGTAAGTAGCACTAGCACAGAAAACTTGCACTTTATGTTTTAGTAGACTTTGATGAACGATTAGTTTATGCTATTGGGGATAATAGCATTAAATGCAAACGAGAAAAAATCACCGTATATATTAACTGATTCATCAAATATTTTTGACTGATTTTATGTTGCTACTGGGTTACGCTACTGGGGATAGTAGCGGGAGGAACTACTTAACGTATGTACATACATATATACCAATACCGATAACTGCACACAAATGTAAAGACTTTTTTGTTCTTTAATATTTATGTTTGTTCACCACTGGGAATGGGTTTTCAATTGCAAATTCTTATTGGGATTTTTGTTGTTTGTCGTCGACAGAACCAAAACAAAATACAAATCTACGCTGACGCGAGCAGCGAAACGAAAAGAGCAGGCAGAATTCCTTTTTATATGTACATATGTCGATATGTACGAAATTTTCAGACAAACGTATATATATATTGAAGGGATTGTAAGCAAAGTAAGGGTAGATAGAGAAGCAAAACTCTATGTCTGCGCCAACAGCAGGTTGCGCAGCGAATTTAAAACAGAACAGCGATATTGTGGTTATTACAACAGGTACTTATGCGCGTACATATGTACGAATAAAATCACAAGAGTTTTTAAAGGAAATATTTAAAGCGGTTAAGCGAGATGAGAACACTTTTGCAATGTTTAGAATAAGTACACTGTAATAAATGAGGAAACCCACAACTGTTTGTTCTTACTTTGTTTATTTGCTTTTGTTTTTTCACTAGTTTCACTTTTTATGTAGGTATATGAGTGCAGAAAAGGGATGGGTATAGTTAACCATGGGCAGGCAACGAACTAGAATTTTAGCACACTTGACCAAGTCGAAAAAGAAACAAAATAAATGCTTACCGGCGCAACCGGGAATATACGCAAAATGGTCAGTGCGAATGAAACAATAAGATTTGGTGGAAAAATCACGAGAAATGGATATACAAAGGGTTGTGTATTAATTTATGTATATACATATATGCATACGCTGTGGGTTGGAAACAACCGACTGATAATTTAACCAAACGAAATCTTTGGCACAAATAGCGGCTTGCATGCATACATGTACATATATATAAATATATCAATCCCGTTAGAGGAACGGTTCCAAAATATAACGGCACTTACATGCAACTTTTTGGTTTTGGGGTACTCATATTTTTATAATTTTTGGGGTACAGTCCCACGTTGGCCCAAACCTCTGGACAGGATGTGATACCGGCTACAGGTGACTCCACCGGTTTAAGTTTTGATAACGCAGATTGGTGGTCTGCCGGCTAAAGGTGACTCCACCGGGTATTTGCACTAATTAGATCCCACGTTGGGCAGCGGCAGCCTTTTGCAAAATTTTATATATATAGGGTTACTTCCGACTTTTGTACAACGATTTAAAATAGAACTTTAGTTTTTACCGATTTTAGTTTTCGCGCACACTTTTAGCTTTGTCTTTTTATATTATTTTTTTTTCACTTGTTGCTTGCCGATATGCTGCCGTTCGCGGTGATAGTTGGAAATGCAATGCGCAGGCAGCGCAAAAGGGTAGATAAGCAGAGTTGAATTATTTCGAAGTTGCTCGCGTTGCCAATAGATTTCTTGATGGTTAGGTGTGTTCCTGTGCCGTCTAATTCGGCTTGTAAGGACCATGTTCAAATTGATGACAAGGAATAGATAGGAGTGAAGGCAGTTTTCACTCGGCTTGTATTTGGGGGGAAATACAAGTGGGCGATTGCACTAACAAATGAATGAAACGCGGATTTCTATTGGCAACTTATGACTAGCAACAACGATTTATTCAATGATTAGGTACTTCAATGTACAATATGATGTTCTTATGAGATTAAGAATTACGTTAATGAAATGAGAAATAGTTAAAACCACATTGATATTTTGGAAATTCAAGACATTTAAGTTTATATGAATTAATTAACCAAATTAATGGAAAGAAAAATGTAAGCTAGAAATTTATGAATCGCGCACTGCCTGGATGGTTGATTGCGGAGTTGAACGTCCCGCGTTGATACAATTTACCTTGTTGATGGAAGATGCGGCGATCCATGTACAGATGATAATGGTAAAAGAAGAAGGAATTCGTCTGCGCTTAGCGCTTTTATAGTGTTCCCAACACTGGAAGTTCGAAGGAAAGCAGGGATGCTTCCTTTGACAGAGTCATGCAGGGATGCATGACGGGCTTCGCGAACACAGTGTTGTGTTCGCTGCTAAGATATGCAGGGATGCATTACGGGCTGGAGGATCGCAGGGGTGCGTTCCATTTAAGTGACGAAAGTCACTTAAACAGGAACAATCGATTGTATGGGAACTATGCGTTGTATGGGTCGAATCTTGTTGGTCCCGACAAATAATTAAAATAATACAAAATGGCGGCCCCATCCCAAATTTAATCGAGATATCTCTAAAACTGAGGAACTAATTTGCTTTCAAAAGGAGACGGAAGGACAGAGAGACGAACAAATCGACTCAGCTTATCACCCTTATCATGCCGGTATACTTATTGGTGGGTGATAGACCCTTCTTCTTCTTATGCTCACAAACATCGGACCAAAGTTATAATACCATTCCATGTTCAAATATAAATATATAATACCATTTCATGCAACAAAACTAGTTGTTCCTAAAAAGTGGATGACTCTAGGAGAAAGTGAATCAAATGGCGCCCAGAGCGCTACTTGAGCTCGGGGTTTCCCCGAGCGGCACAGCCAACAAACCACTTCGTTTTTGTATTCAAAACACTGAAGCTCACGGTCGACGCTTTTGGCTCTATTGAACTGCTTTCTACAATATTTGCAAAGTGAGTCCAAGTTCTGGGACGCCTACCGCGTGGGTTTGGAAATGGCTAGGCCTGTTCTAGGGGATTTAAGAGCACCGATGTGAAAGCCATTACTAGACCCTCCAGCTCCTCCAAAAAAATTAGCTCAGACCTGAAGAGAATACAGGTTCTAACAATTCCTTCTATATCAGCTCGGATGACCTTGAAATCCTTAGTCACCAGTCCGCAAATCCGTGTATTGTTTACCCGAAGTTCCTGGATCAACGTCGCCTTTAGAAAGGGAAATAATTAGAGCAGTCGAGGCTGCCTTAGATTTGTGTAAGTTTATGTGAAGCACCTTCAACATGCGTGTTCATACTCCCCTAAAACCATCGATATCTTCCTCGTCGCTATACGGGAGGGCATCCTCCATCGTCACATTGTTCAGAGCACTTGAGCAATTTAAGATGGCCTTTCTTTCCGCGTCGGAGCTCCGCTTCTTCTGCGTGATGCAACGGTATATGTGTAATGCACACGGAAATTTCTCAGCTTGAGTGGTTAAAGAGCCTCCATGTTCATGGCCAGAACTACCTCCGTGCTGGGCCCAACAGCGTCGCAGACTTGAATAACGCTCTACTCGGGAGAGCCGGGTCTATGACCTGCAGCATTCTGGTAATTCTCTCAGGTTATGCTGCGGTCACTGGAAGCCTTGCCCTTGTCAGAGCTGGGATCTCCTGCCAGTCGGCGACCCCTATTATCGCCCGGGGGGTAAACTTGAACCAACCTTGCAGCGACTGCCTTGTCGCAAGCGAGGATCTTTATCTTATCCTAGCAGCAACTCGCGTCAGCACGGAGTCTTCATCAGCTCGTCGAGGACAGCGTTGCTGATAGCGTTTCGCACGTACGGCCACTGGTCTTTGGGTCTGGTACTGCGGTAATTTTGGCCGTCCAGGTTGCTTTTAAGGATCCGGTCTTTGGTCACCCCAGCAAAGATTGGCTTGCCCATCCCAGGGTGATTTTGGTATCTTTTCGGAGAAGATTTCATGGCCTCTTACGACCTCTGGCATTTGAGGAGGTTGCGCTTTCCCCAGTTGTCACCGCATGACTGTGGAACTTCCGTAGTAGTGCCCGCGGCCTTACCACCGCATTCCTGACACTTTAGCACGTTTCAAGCGATACCCCTATCAAAACCTTCGCGGCTTTTCTTTTGTGCCTATGCGCAGAGCGATTGGGAGAGATATCTAAGGGGAGCCGACCTTAGTTGCCCTCGCGGTCTTTCCCCTGATTGAATGCGTAGTTGGGTCCCGTCTCCTTTGGCTCCGTGTGGCCAGGTCGTGAGACCTCTGCCAAAGCCGTCGAAAATCAATGATTGTAGATGAAACGCGATTTGAATTAAAATGTTCTCCAATGATTGTAGGTCGTAATGTTCGTACAATTAATGACTGAAGGCAAGACATGATTGCAATCAATTACTTTAAATGATGGCAGATTGTAACATTTACGGGTCAATTCTGTGCGTATCCGAAAATCGTAACCGTTGGCAATGCAGTTCATGCAACCGCGATTCTAGCGTACATGGCAACGCTGTCAAAAACAAACAATGCGCAATAGAGAATAAAATGCAAACGCGAACGAAACTTCGTGTAAAAGAGTGCTTATATTGTTTATTAATTCTTGTGAAATTAGTATGTGTACAAAATTTGTGGTATTTTCTGTCCACAAAAATATTTACAAAACATGTGCAATTTTTCAGGGTTATGCGACGTTACCACCTATTTTAGTGGTTACGAAATTGAACTGCAACTTAAGCCGGCAGAATACCAAAAGGCTGTAAAAGTTTCCAAACCGTTTATTTGCCGGTAAAACGAATCTTGTTACCACACTAGAATTAGGGCGTTAATATAATAATTTTATATAATCACTATAAAATCAATCACTGGCGATCATAATTAAAGCAGCTTGCAATCTTATGTGCATTTTGTGATTGCGATACTTTATATCTCTGTTAAAGTAAGCACGTCGCAAGGTAGTATTGATAAAAGAACATTTTAAAAAATTTGTTTTGTTTATTTTCGTGAACTGGTATTTATTAGAACTTTTGCTTTTTTCTTTGCGCAAGAATATTTACAAAACACGTACTCTTCGGCGTGGTGGCGTGCATGTTAGGTGTGAAAGTTGCTAAATAATTTCCGTTGCATTTTTTGTTCCCATGTTTAAAACTTCAGCATTTTTTTCTGAAATGGGACTTCCCCATATATTATGCTATATTCATCATAAACTAACTGATCCGGCAAGCGTTGTCTCTACTAACAGGTTAAGCTGCCGATCTTCGTTTCGTTTGGTCCAAAGAAGATTTCGAAAATCAACTATTATTGTGATAGCTGGCTAATGAGAAATATTTATTGTTTAACAATAAAAATGCTTATTCGCAACTAAATTTTAAAAATTAAACAAAAGTAAATTATATATTGATTTTCTTCAACCATCTGGATATGTGATTCTTACGCACATCATCATAGCAGTACTTGGGCGCCCGAGCTTTTGCTCAGCATTTTACGGGTTGCCATACAATTTAGTTTGCTTTAGATACTCATCAGTAAAGATACTTTGGTAGTTTGAATGAATAATTTTACTTGCCAGCAGTGGAGCTTTTTAAAAAGAGAAGTTAAAAACATAATAAGCTTAGATGGCAACCATAAGGGTCAACCCTACTTAGAAATATTTTTTTTTAATACGCAGGCAAATGCCTTTCGTTTGATACCCATTTTGGAACATTCCATTTCATTTAAAAAAAATTCAGATATGTGGCAAGCCCGTAAAAATATCCTATGTGGCAACAACTGTGTAAATATTCTTAGAAAACACTCCCCGAAGGTTTGGGGAGTGTTGTCGAGTTAACAGTCCTTGGCCGGAGTTGAACCCGGTACGCTCCGGTACCCCCTTGCGGTACTGCCCGACAGTCGTGGTAGCGATTTATGACCAGGGAAACCTTCTAGGTCATGTCACAACCCCTTTCGTAAGGAAGGATAAGATGGGTAATGAGAGGTGAGAGGCATCATATCCGTAGATCAACCATCGAGTTGCACGTCATTACCTTTGTGCATATTAGTCACCTCTTACGACCGGTATGCCTACGTCGGGCATATTCTAAACCCCTAACCCGCAGGGGCGTACATATGGTTGCCCAGGTGACAACCCTTCTTAGAAATATTTTTTTTAATAAGGAGGAAAATACATACATTGGCATTTTTAATTTCATTAAAAAAAATCCGGTAGATGGCACCCCGTTAAAACATCCTATGTTGCAACACCTAGGCAAAAACTCTAAGAATGTAGTACATGTACATACCAAACTTCATCCAAATCGGTTGAGCGGTTTTCCAGATAGTCTGGGTATACAAATAGCTCGTTCAAATTAGGCACATCACAAAACATAACATCTGACCGCCAATTCATTAATACTTCTATGCTTTATTTTGTTTTGTTGTTTTTCCGACAGGGTGAATGATTGATGTATATTGGAACGATTTTTCGTCATCCCTTGTCAAATTTGGTTTTGAGACAAACCGGTTTCGGCGTTGTGCCATCATCAGTGTCGATTTTCGTTCTGATCTGTTGTGGTCGTTTGTCTTGTATTTATAGTAGGTAGCAGGTAACGTCAACATGGGTGTCTGTTTGTGTACGGCACTGATGATGGCACAACGCCGAAACCGGTTTGTCTCAAAACCAAATTTGACAAGGGATGACGAAAAATCGTTCCAATATACATCAATACTTCTATGCCTTTGGAACTCACTTCTCTTAATTAAAATTATTTTTTTATTACGAATGACCTGTAACTGTATTGCATGTATTACCAATGGACTGCAACTATCTTTTATTCAAAACTTCTTCGATTTAGTTTAATTTAAGTTTAAGTACTATTTATTCGATGGATTGAAATATCTCTCCGAAATCATTACTATTTAATTAAAATTGCTTCTTATTGTGTGCTTTTACCGACAAATTGTTGTGCTACCATAAATTGTCAATTAAAATACTAATACAAACCAAATTAAATATGGAAACACTGCCATACAAACCAGATACCGGTTAGCAATGCAGCTAAATACTTTGTTTCATTAATTTCTCGAACGATTAAAAAGTAGCTAATTTTGTTCAGGCCGTGTGAACCACATGTGTATTTCAAATTTCCAGCCTTCAAAAATTTCGATTTGTAAAACTGTTATGTAGTTGTAAACATGATTCGAAATGGTTTATGTTTTGGCTAAACTGTGGTAAAAAATATTCGCTCAGTTGGTTATGGTTTTTCCTAATATGTGGTGAAAATTATTTGTTGACGTGGTTACCGAAATGGTTAACATATGGTTAATTTTATTAGCTGAATTGGTTAATGAAAAGTAAATGCGCCAATTCACCACGAGTCTCGTTTTACTTTAAATTTTCGATTTAAAATGAAGTGAAAAAGTTAAAGCCAATAAAAATTTGGTTTAACGTCAAGATTTGAAAATCATTCAACCATCGGCTCTTTACAAATACAAACGTTTTAAGTGATAAAAATTGATTTTATTCATACAATTCTATAGTAAGCTATCATTTAGCAAGAAAAACTTGTGTCAACGTAAGTCAAAAGGTTCTTCTCCCAACAGTTTTCACTGCACATATCGAAATCGTATTTTAGAGCTCAGTGAAAAGAAGAAAGAAAAATGTCAAATGTTAACTACAGTGAGAAGATTTTTTCACTTCACGATAACGCAAAACCAGAATTGACCCCCAGTTATAGTGGTTACTGTCAAATTGACGACGCACAGTGGCGCCTTTTGAGTTTTTTCTTTGCAAAAATCATAACTTTTGAACCAATGAAGATATTTTAAAAATTTAATATGCAAATGAAAGCTAATTATTTGAAGTTTAATTGTGTGAAAGCTCAGAATGTCACAGATACAGGGTGCTTCTAAAAAATTCGTCAAAGTTGAAATTGCAAAAACAAAATGTTTTTAGTAAAAAATAAAAAAAATTAAATGAGATTTGTCTTATAATGACGTATTTAAGCATTAAATAAGATAAAATAATGATTTTGATAAGATAGCGTGGCACTGCCCACTTATAACAAAAAGTTGTATCTAAGTAGTCACGTAATCAATAACTACCAAAATCGATAGACGTATTGTTTCTTTTAAATGGCAATACTCTTATAAAACTCAAATGTCTGTTTTTGGTGCCACAATAACAACGTGCTTCAAAATTCATCGTAAAATTTTACATGTTATTTTTTTATTTACAAGCCAAATATGTATTTTATTAATAACTAAAAGTTATTGAAAGTGGTTCAATGAAATTTTATTTGAGCTAAAGATTAAACAGCCAACGAACTTTGGAAAAGGGGAGTGGCACTGCCCATTTATGCTAAAAAGTTTGATCTTAGTAACCGCTTTACCAATTTGTACCAAACTCGATAGACGTATTGATTTCTATAAAAATTTAATACTCGTTTGAAGGCGAAATACCTAAGCTTTAAAATAAATTTGATAAACTTTAGAGAAATGCAATAACGAAAAGTATGTATTTATAAATTCCTAAATTAATTAATTCTTTTATTTGAAATAAAAAATTTACTTGTACATAGATATCTTTTTTTTCAATAAAGTAACAAAATTGATTTGTAAATCTCTTTTTCATTGTGATAAAAAGTGAGAAACTTATTTTATCTTAACATAGTCGTCGCCACTGGAACATATATCTAACAAAGCAACCATTTCTGAGCTATACGCATCTGTAAGATCTTTTTGTGTTCTTACATACCTCATAGATGATATGACTGGATCAGAAGAGATAGCTAACATGTTGAAAAGGTCTTCGTTTTGTCTAACTCGTGATACTTTGCAGGTGTTCATACATCTATATCTTTTGTAGTCCTTGTTCTTAGATTCTTGAGCTTTTTCAGACAGTTATCCTAATGGTAAGCACTGGTACTCTATTAAGTCTTTTCCATGTGCTAAAATTTTATGTGCCGTTGGTGTAAGTTTCTTTTCAGGATACTTTTGATGCAGCAACTCTGTAGTTTTATATGCCTATTCTCCAAATTTGTGTCCATTAACTGGCGGCCGCCGTGGTGTGGAGGTAGTGTTGCCGGCCTACCACACCGAAGGTCCATGGTTCGAGCCCTGGTACAGGTAACATCAAAAGTGATTTGAAAAAAGTTTTTCAAAACGGGGTCGCCCCTCGGCAGTGGTTTGGCAAACTCTCCGAGTGTATTTCTGCCATGACAGGCTTCTCAGCAAAAATTCGTCTCCTTTGTAGATGCCGTTCGGAGTCGGCAAAAAACTGTAGGTCCCACCAATTTGTAGGGAAAATTCAAATCGGCACACCACAAATTGGAAGAGAAGCTTGGCGCAAAAATCTCTTAGGAGGTTTATGATGATATACCTGTTGTATATCGCGCCATAAAGAGAGAGAGAACTGGTTCATGGCAGTTTAAAATATTTAAAATTACTCCCAATCTTTTTACAATATCTCTATCAACTCCTGTTATGCGAGTAGTCACTTCATCGTTTTCAAAAAATCTTCTTGAGGAGTTACCATCATTTGTATTTCCGTATCCATACTTTGGACAGTCAACTCTAAGGCCAATCTCTTTATAGAATGCATCCTGAATTATTTTTTTTCTCCTGTTTTGTTTCTCCTTACATGTTTTATTGTCGTCGAAAACTTCTCCTTGTTGTGGTAGTGTATAAGCCAACTTCAAAACAAATTCTATACATCTTATCCTAGCATACAAAGGAGATATTCCATACTCATAATTTAGTTCGTCAGTTATTGAATCATCAAGATTTTCAAAGTCCTTTTGGCTCTTACAAATTGGATATTTCATTGTAGATGTCGTATTTGGTATTAAGTTCAAAACTTTTCCATCGACCATTGTTAGAAGAAAATCATGCTTTATTGTAATGACATTCCCCTCTTCAATTTCAATTATTGTTGGTTCTAATTTGGCAATTTGATTTTTTATATCACTCACTGTAGCTTTTATGAGTTCCGAAGACTCCTTCTCGTATTTAAATAATATCGGGCGGCACAATATAGTTGATGACGGACGTGGATTTTTCCAATATTCTGAAGCTTCATCTTTTAGTCGTAATGGAACAATAGAAGCCATAAACATATTACTATCTGTAATTGTTGCATCGTCTACATTTAGTCTTTGTTTATATGCGATTTGTCCTGATGATCCATCATAGCCCCACTTAGTTATCAATGCTAGCTCCTTTGGCAGTGATTTCTTCAGTAAAACTCTGAAGGAGTCGTGTAGACGTATGATCCATTAGGGTTTGTAGCTCAATTTCAGCTGATACTTCGCTTATTTTGGGACTTAGAGGAACTGCTTCTTTCTTGGATTGAGTAATTTTTTTGTATGCAGGTAAAATATCGGCATTACGTTACAATAATGACTTACGCAATATAATATATTTTTTCTTGTTTTATTTTGTTTTGTTGTTTTTCCGACAGGGTGAATGATTGATGTATATTGGAACGATTTTTCGTCATCCCTTGTCAAATTTGGTTTTGAGCCAAACCGGTTTCGGCATTGTGCCATCATCAGTGTCGATTTTCGTTCTGATCTGTTGTTGTCGTTTGTCTTGTATTTATAGTAGGTAGCAGGTAACGTCAGCATGGGTGTGTGTTTGTGTACATTCAGAAACGGGGGTGGTTTGCATCGATCGGTTTTTGTGTGGTTGATTGAGGCAGGTAAAAGTTTGTGATTTTTGTTGTTTGACCTTTTTTGCTTGTTTGCTGTTTTTGATCTTTTGCTGTTTTGTGTTTATTTGTCGGTGCGTGTGTGTTTGTTGTACCTGAGTGGTTGCTTTGTTTTTTGTAAACCAATTTTAAAGGTTCGAATATTGTGTCGGAAACGAGTTTGTCTGTTCGTTTATTATTCTACCGTCGAATGTTTTTTGTTTGTAGATTTCCATGTGTTCGAGTACGTTCAGACGTCGGCCTTTTGCTTGCCTTGACTGTTTTTTTTATGTTCCCGGGGGGCATTTATTCTCCGCCATGTGATTCGCAAAGTTGGACTCTGGTATAATGGTTGGATTCCGTATCTTTTTGTTGTAATCTCTAATGTGTTCTCTGAACCTCGTTCTTACTTGTCGTGCTGTTTGTCCTATGTAACTGTGCTGGCATTCACAAGTGAGCTTGTATACACCATGGCTGCTAAACGGATCTTCTGAGTTAGTTTTGGTTTTTAGCTTCCGTCCTAAATTGTTCGATGTTTTGAACGCCTTGTTAATGTTGTATTTTCTAAGGAAATTTGCTAATTTATATAGTATATGTCATTGTCGTCCAGGTTTGTGTACTTTCCTCTCCATTGTTTCTTTTTTGTTGTGTAAGAGGTGTTCTTTCCAATCTTTGTACTAAGTGCCTTAGCGCTGCATTTTTATGTTGTTGTGGGTGGTTCGAGGTATTATGTATCATTGTGTCGGTGGCCGTTGGTTTCCTATATATGTCGTAGTTGAATTTATTGCTGCAAACCACCCCCGTTTCTGAATGTACACACACAACACATGCACACACGTACACAAACAGACACCCATGCTGACGTTACCTGCTACCTACTATAAATACAAGACAAACGACAACAACAGATCAGAACGAAAATCGACACTGATGATGGCACAATGCCGAAACCGGCTTGTCTCAAAACCAAATTTGACAAGGGATGACAAAAAATCGTTCCAATGTACATCGTTAAACCGATATCTATAAACAGCGCCAAAGCTTCTTCGGGAGTGTATTTCCTAGGTAGCGCATTTGATGGTGTGGGAATGCTGTTTTTGATCCTCATCAGTCGCACTGGACTTGCTACCGCAACTGCTTCTGTTATATGAGACTTCACGTTTTCTTCGTCTGTTTTATTTTTAATAGCCAGTGCTTCTGAAAGATGAGTCGTGGCCATAGCTTTTGTGGTATCAGACAGCTTCCTTTTTCTTGTGTAGGTAGAACACTCTTCTATGGGTTTTGTTGGTCTCCCTCTAGTTGGATTGTGCTAGGCGTTTCTTCGTCCAAAAAAGTTTTGTCAGCTAGCCACTTTTCATGCTTACTTAGAAATTTTGAATTGTTACGATAGACGTCCTTCCATTTTCTTTCTATCATAATGTATTGTAAACCAAATTTTTCTTCCAGGCCTTCCTTTTCTTTAATGCTTGTTTCACTCGCTAATTCTCTCATAATAGCCTCAACGAAGTCCCGTCTTGACTTTGTAGATTTAAACACCGCAAATAGTTTCGAGTTCTCTAGATACATATTAGAATTGGCTTCGAGGGTATCTGACTAAATATTAAACTGTGAACTATATTTAAAAATGCTATTCACTTTATTTAAGTAAACAGAATACTAAGTTCCTTAATCTCCAAAAGACGAATGATAATGTGCATTGTATGATGGATAGCTTTATTTACCTGCTCAAATTATTAAAATGAATTTTAGGTATACAATTCGTAACTAAAAAATGTATGTTGTTAACAAGTTCCAATAACAAAAACGACTTTACGGCCGTACTGAATTATATATACCTGCTCAGGCGCGTATTTATGCCCAAGGTTGTTTAACTTTATTTGATGTAAAAAGTGAAGTTGCAGCTGGACGCAGGTAGACTCTATGAATTTAGGTAACTGAATATTTCACAAATAACTACTGTTAATTTGACGGAGCACATATTTTAACTTTTTTTTTCCATCAAAGTTTTAAAATAGGCATTTTGAAAAACAGGTATATCCGCCAACTTTTTGTTTCAATCCTAAATTAAATTATCTTATTTACTCACAAAATCTTTTTAAATACAACGAAAAAGAAGAAAAATTTAAAATTTTTCCCAATGTTGAAAATTGGTCAACTTTGAGCGGCTCTACCTGGTAAACTATAATTTTCTGTGAAAAACAGTTATATATTCTTGATCCCTGGCAAATTCTCTATTAGAAACATGTATTAGATTGACCGAACGCTTTCATAATTTTTTTGATTTTTGCCGGCAGAGGCGCCACTGTGCGACGGCTAACATCTCTGCAAGCAATCGGCAGGACTCTTTGTGAGCTCCCGGTGAAAGCCTAGTAAACGGCGATCCGTAATGCAAAGTAAAGCCTCACTTGGGGAGTCTGCACAGCTGGAAAATCGCATTCTTCTGCATCTACGGGTAATACATTTGTTTACATGAAAGATACATTTGTTGTATGACGGATATACTTACCGAAGGAGATGTTTCCTTATTTGCTTTGGGGGCGACAAAAAATATTCATATTCTTTCTGGTCTGTTTTTTAATTGGGAATCAGCTTCTCCTGAAATAAAAAACAATTTTTGATAAAAATTTTAATTTTTCACAAATTTTGTTCTTACGTCTTTGCGTGCTTTTGAAAAAATGTGCATGTTTTTCAAGCAAAAAATGTGCATGTGTTTGTATTTTTGGGAAATGTCTTAAAAACCTTAATTTTCCAGATATAGTCCAAAAACATTCAATGCTTGGCATTGTGATTTATTGATTTTTGTTGAAGCTGTTTACCTGTTTTGCGGGTTGCGGGCTGCAGTTTCCCTGCCACTGTTGGATGACGTGAGATGAAGTCGCAAACTTACTGTTTGAGGTGGGTATTCCAATAATAATATATCAATACACAAGTACAGTAAATTTTGCTAAACCAAATTGAATTCAAGTTGCGGGCAGTCGAATGGACTGTATAGCGAGTACTAATAAATGTAAAACGAAACAGAAAAGGGATAAGCAAATGTCACAAGAAACAGGGTTACCAATGCGTATGCGTATTTCTTGTATTACTTCACTTAATACATTAACAAATATGCAAATTTGAACTAAACATACCGCCGTCCTTGCACAATCTAAGTTATAGAGGCATGTGCTGCTATTCACTTTCGAGTGAAATTGTGTGTTGCGCGTTATGTAAATTTTCCAATTAAAGCTAGCTAATTCGCTGAAAGTGATTTGATTCTTAACCCAAAAGTCTTCATCTCAGTAAAATAAATCTTCCTTAGTCGGTAGAAGGCGCAATTTGGCTATTTGTCGCCTGAGTTCCCCGGTAGCAGCCTTCACTGTAATGACTGCCACCCTACATTAATATTTTCGTAACGTTTAGTTGCAGGGATTGAAGTTTGGTTTTGCGGAATGTACCAAGAAGAAATCGCTTTGGATTACTGAATCGGCTTTTTAAGAATTGTTCGAAGAATCCTTTGTGACAAAGCCTTTACAGCCAAATGAGAAGCGGCCGCCACATTATACTTTACACATAATTAATGTTATGGGGTGGTCTGATTAAACTGCTCATATCCAAGAGAGTTTGCATTTATAATTGTATGAAAGCGCATAAAAATATAAAAGGATATAATACACGGTTACATGAAAACGTATATTAAAAATTGAAGATATTTCGACGAATTAGGTAAATATATTAAATGTTATAAGAACAGAACTTCCCCTCCAATGACAAAGTTAACGAAATTGTACTGGCAATCGCATGGCTCTCCCGGATCTTGTTGTTCTTGCTTTACTGCCTGTTGGTAATATTGCTGGGTTCGCAGGACTGACTACTTCTCCAGGGTTATTTTTATTTTGTTTTTATCGCTCATTCGCTGTCTGTGTGGTCACTGTTGCAGAGAAAAGCAGTTTACAATCTTTCGATTGAAATTTTAGTGGTTAGGTGAAAAATTTTGACTTTGAAGTTTTTTTCACCGCGTTGGACCACCTCAAATGGTCCTTCGTAGAATGCTTCAAGTGGAGATTTAACGCGGTCCGCGCGCACGAAACCAAATTTTTTTTTCCTTAAGCTTCGGTTGTGTAAAAGTTGCTGGTATGATGTGGTGTGACGTCGGCGCTGGCGGCAGAGTGTGCATTGCCTTGCGCAACTTTTCCACAAACTCTTCTTCGCTGGCACTATGTTTGCACGGTTGTAAAAATTCGCCTGCCAGTCTGGGCGGGGCACCGTTTAGCGCTAGTGGTAATATGAAAATAGAATTGTTTGAGGCGTAGCTTTTGATGGCTGATTTTAAGGGGGGTGGTACGCTGCTTTGCGTAGGTGCTTCACGTCAAGTCTTTGTGTTAGCTCTTTAAAGAGTGCTGATTCAAGCTGCCGTCCCAAATGAGTTGTAATTCTCAGCGGCACCCCATATGTAGCGATCCATCCATTAACGGGACCAAACGCAAAAATCTCTGCTGTGATTTCTGCTGGAGGGATTGCAACTGGTCACCTCGTAAACCGGTCTAAACACGTTAAGCAGTAGCGGTTGCCCCGAGAAGTCGGCAGGGGCCCCTCAATATACACAATCATGTGTTTAAATCGGTGACTCGGTGATACAAAGCTGTGTATGGGTGCTTTATTGTGGCGGTTAATTTTTTCATTTTGGCAGGGAATGAAAGACTGGACGAAACTTTCAATATCTTTAGCGATTTCCGGCCAAATGTAGCGTTCCATTATTAGCTTTTGGGTTGAATTACACCTGGTTGTGATAGGTTCTGCACTGCGGTAACAACCGGCTGAGGGTAAGGCGGCGATATGTATGGGCGAATGTTATCACGTCTAACATCACAGTAAATCCATGATTTTGATTCTGGAATGACAAGCTTGTTTAATAGCAGTGTGCAATTTTCCGTACCTTCGTTTAACAGTGATTTCAGTTCGCTGTTATGGTAACGACAAAAACACTCCCAGAAGGTTTTGACCAGTGAAACCTTCTAGGTCATATTACCCCTCCTTCCGTAAAGAAGAATAAGATGGGTAATGAGAGGTGAGAGGCACCATATCCGTAGAACACCCATCGAGTTGCACGTCATTACCTTTGTGCATATTAGTCTCCTCTTACGACCGGTATGCCTACCTCGAGCATATACTAAACCCCTAACCCGCAGGGGTAGCCCCAATATCCACTGGCTCACTGGTTTGTATGCGGGATAGCAAGTCTGCTATGTTGTTGTATTTGCCAGGCATGTGTCGAATGTCGATGGGTAATTTACTTTTAAAGTCAAGCTGTTGTATGCGTCGTGGGGATGCCTTTTCGGTTTTTGTACGAATGCGTTTACTAGCGGCTTGTGGTCTGTTAACACCACAAACTCCCTGCCTTTGAATGTATGTACGAAATGTTTCAGTGCCTGATAAACTGCAGTTAATTCCCTATCGTCGGTGGGATAATTATTTTGTGCGCTCGTTAGCTGTTTGGAGTAAAATTCCAACGGTTGAACTTCATTGTTTATTTGATGCAAAACGGCTCCAACCGCTAACGTGGCGTTTGGTGCCAAGTAGCCTTGAAAGCTTCGACGGCCTCGTTACATCATTTTATGGGGGTCGTGTCGTTTTTTTTACTACCATCGATTAGTGCTTGTAGTTTACTTTAAAAATGTTTAAGTTCCCTAGCTGTGGTCGCCTGCGAAAAATTTCTAGTTATTGCCACTTTTCCTCAGAAGGTTTGAGATCTGTCGCTATGATTGTGTGTCCCAAAAAACATATTTTAGATGTAGCTGACATTTTTCAACGTTGATAGGTAAATATCGTCCGAAAATTATGTTCTTGCTCTTCCTTAGAATGGGACGCGACCAAAATGTCGTATATGTAAGCTTATGCCAAGCAGTACTTCATGAATATGTCTTTGAAACGTTTGGGCGGAGTTTCTCAGCAGGGTTAGATGGGAATCTGGTGCAGATCGATTAATGATACAATATGCTGATGACGTCATGCAGGAATTCCATTCCACCGATCCGTAACAAATATAGCAGGCTCGCCCACGGGTTCTTTGATGGTCTGCATATTCCTTTTTCGATTAGATATGAGAGCTCTTTCCTCCCTCCCTACTCGTTCAAAAGCTGTGCAAACTAGTCGGTTATGTTGTATGTTAAAATTTTTACTGCACTTACGTTAGCTGTGACTCCTGCCGCTCCCATAAGCGTTTTCCGATCGATGAGTTTACCTCTTTTCATGTCGACCAGCAAGTCGTAATATTGAAAAAAATCAGAACCTAAAATTGGAGACGTGACAGTTTGACTCGTCGCTCACCAAACGTTTTGATTGCTGAACTATGTGAAGTGGGTTGTACGAGATGTGGGAACATAAACAAGTCCGTGTGAATTTTGCCTCAAGTTATAATTATCCGAGACCAGGCTATGCAAATACCCACAGCGAAGGAAACATATTTTCAACGCTTTGGAGTAGTACATATGTCACACGGGAAGAATTTTCATATCTCTAAACAGGTCGATGGTGTGATGAAACCGATCAACATTATATATTTTTCTCATGACACATTTTTGGATAGTTAAAAGCTGCTGGATTTTACTATAAAATGCACCGCCCAAGCAACTTTTGCCATATTCGAGCTTAAAGTGTTTTAAGCGTTGCGTTTGAGCAAATTTTCGCAGCCTATAAAAATAACTAATAGTAGAACGCATGTAGGATTTTAAACGAGATATATGCGTAGAACAACTTAAGTTTTGGTCTACAGAAACACCCAGGTATTGAAAATCGCTTACCTCTTCAACACTTTTCGGAGCGATTTTTCGTCATCCCTTGTCAAATTTGGTTTTGAGACAGTTCTCAAAACCAAATTTGACAAGGGATGACGAAAAATCGTTCCAATATACATCAATCATTCACCCTGTCGGAAAAACAACAAAACAAAATAAAACTTTTCGGAGCAGTTTGTACCAGAATTAAATGATGTGCCAGAGCATAACATACCATTTAGAGCGAAACGCTTGCAGTTATTGGCATGGAAAACAATGGCTATGTCTGCTGAAATTTTAAGATGTAGATTGAAATACATGATCTTCGTTCTCTTGCTGACAATTAACTTATATGTAGCAAACCACACCCTTAACAAATGCACGTCATTATCAATACCGGCTACCAAATTCAAATAGTTTGATGAACCATAAGCAATAGCGATGTCGTCGTGTAAAAAAGAGATCGAGTTTAGATAGATCAAAAATCCAAAACAGATCCTTGGGGTACTCCTAACGTAATTGTAACAGGATTACTTAAACAACCTTTACTTTCTGTGCTCTTCCTGATAAGTAAGATTTGAACCAATTACAGAAGAAACCACGAAATCTACCGGAGTACAATTTATCTAGTAAAATACACGGCTAAAAATTTGAGCCTAGATTTTAAACTTTTTTGTGCTACATATATATTTAAACCAAATTTGGTTTAGAATTTAAATTTTACCAGTTTTCAAGAAAATGAAGTTGAAGAAAAGATTTTAAATTTTACACCAGGAATGTTTTAATAATTGAAAACACATAAAAAACTTTTGCATCAGTTGCCAGGATTCGCACCAACGCTCCCCGCATCAGAGTCGTATGCTGTACCCACTGAGCTACGGCGCACACAAAACTGCTTACAGAAAAATTCAATGACTTGAAAAAGCTTTCAAAAATAAATGAAAAAAAAATTTTAGACGTTTTTTTCAGTTAAGTTTTAAATCTAAACCGAAATAGTTTGAAAATTGGTGTAGGTAATTGAAAGGTTTGGAATTTATAACAAAAAAGTGAAAAATTGCTTAAACCGGCGAATGGTTTAAAATGTAGGCTGAAATTTTTAGCCGTGTACTGTGATCTACCATATCAAATGCTTTGGCGATATCCACAAACAAACCAGAGCAGTTGTTTTTGTTGTCAAGTTTCGTATACCTGAAGGAACAAAAATTCAACAGGGCGTCTTCTGTGGACCGTCCACATCTGAATCCCAATTACATCGGGCTGAAGAAGTTTTTATTTTCAAGAAAAGAAAGAATCCTATATTTAACGAGTTTCTCGAAAATTTTTGAAATAGCAGAAAAATAGATTGATCTATTATTGTTCATATCTTTTTTGTCACCCTTTCTCAATAAAAATAAAGGAATGACGATAGCGCAATTCAAATCAGCAGGAAAGGTTTCCGACAAAATGCTTACATTGAAAAGATGTGTTAAAATATCAACTAAATTGAACTCCATATATTTTAGATCTCGATTAGAAATTCCATCTGAACCAGACGATCTCGGGTTTTTTAATGACTTAATGGCTTTTAAGATTTCAAGGCCGGTAAAAGCCTCAAAGAAAAAACTGTTCCCTTCATTTGAAGCTGCAGTTGTCGCAGAAAAAGCATAAGTCATGTCATCAGATGGACCAATGGCAAGAAGTGGTCATTAAAAAGATTTGCTACCACTCTACCATCATTAAATATCTTTCCACTATCACATAAGGTAATTCCTGCATTTTTTGTTTTACTTTTTCGACTTAGAATATTGTTAATTACATCCCATTCTTTTTTTGCGTTGCCATATGAGGACCTTAACTCGTTACGAAAATAACTATCGCGCTCCAAACGTACTTCTTTCCTTAAGTTCCTGCACAGGTTAAGATACCGCCTACGAAGGTTTACATTGGACGGCTGTTTACGGCATTTTCTACCTAGTTTATTTTTTAAACGAATTTTCCTAACTAAATGGTTGCTAATTCAAGGTTTTATTTTGTTTCTTTATTACAAGGGGCTAACAAAAACTTGCAGCTTTTGTGTGTTTGTAAAATATTTAAAAATATATTGTAGGCATGCGATATGTTTTCCTCAGCATATCAAACCGCAATTTTCGTTTAGCAAACTAAAATTTATCCTAACTATTTATAACCGCTTTTTCCATATGCATTTTTTTTATTACCCCAGTCATGGTATAGTCTGTAATTCTTAAATCAAGAAAAACTAAAAAGATTATTGCAACTACTCCGACAGAAAACTTGATCAAGGCAACTCCTAGGAATTATGAGAGTTGGTTCGTTTAAAAATAACGTAAAGCCATGATTAGCCATTAGGATATCTAAAGTCTCGTAAGATAATTTTATTTGCAGAATTTTTCCTACAAAGAAGATCTAAAAACTCTTCCGAAACGTTTGAATAGACACCGCGTGCAGCCTATATACACATATAAAACTTTGCCGCAGATAGTTAATACAAGGTGGCGCAAAAGTAATCCTATCAGAAAATGCTATAAATTTTGCGATTGGCCCCTAAAGTCAGTTCTGTTTTGACATTTGTGTAGTAAACACATGCGAAATATACGTTAATAAACAATGTTACGCTACACTGCTCCAGAACGTGGAATATTGCTGACTATTTATTTGACCAATAATCGGTCGGTACCAAACGGTTACTGTGAATGGTGAGCGCTACAGAGCAATGATCAACGAGTTCTTTTTGCCGCAACTTGATGAATTGGGATTGGAAAACATGTGGTTCCAACAAGACGGTGCAACAGCACACACTGCACGTGCCACAACCGATATGCTGAACATCGGAAGCTTACTTTTGCGCCACCTTCTACAACCTTTAAAATATCAGCGCTCTCGAAATTATATTTAACAAAAGGAGGCGTGCTATTCTGTGTGAACACTCTTTACCCGTATCGTTCGGTGTAATTAGTTTTTTTTTAAAGTATAGTTGCACGGTATACGATTTTAAAAATTCGTCGCTTACCTTGGCATTTTATCACAAAGATCAATTTCAGGGAACAAATTGCGTTATACGTTATGTGATCGAAAACGAATTTTTAAATCACAATAGCTCCAAGCCCCATTATTAGGAATGACGTCATAAGTGAGCAATTAGCTGGAAGTACCGGTCGGTTCAATGATGCATTCTCACTTTTTTCTTACGTTGTACGGTTTTAAAGTTATTTTAATTAAAAAAACGGTTTACGATCACGGAACGTATGTCGTAATTCGGCCCCTGATAATAGTTTTTTTTATTTTCTTCTGCTCGTAGTCACAAAAACGCTCAATTATGAATTTTTTTTGAATTATCGTATTTACCCACATCTGGCGGATTTTGAATATCATCCGAAACTGGGCTTAGAACGTTGCTACCACAGTGTTAAATTATGCGTTATCGTTCTGATCGAGGAATTCCAAAACTGCGCTTGAACCTACGCAAACCATATTACAGGCCGCTCCGACCAAAAAGGCGGCACCTTTACCATAACGCTAAGCCGCCTGCTGAAGTTTGCTCAGCATAAATTTCTTCGTCATTTTGTACGCCGCCGGTGAGGCCAGTCATTTTATTGTCTTCTGTCATATATTTTACAGAAATTCACTGCGTATCGCGAATGCTTGTATACATATGTTTAACTTTAGTTTTCTATGATTATGCGTATTTAATTCACGGAGTCACTAAAGTGGGTTTTACGACGGGGTTAAAAAAAAGACTAGCTTGCCTACCGAAAATAATGCCACTCTTTTTGCGGTCAACAGGAGATTAATTTATTTACAATAATATTCTTAATATCTTCATGAAATTCAAATGTGCATACATTAATGCTATGTGTTGGACTGAGTTAACTGGTCATTTCCAAGAGAGTTTGCATTTATAATTCAGTCACAGTGCTTCATTCTCTCATTTAAACTCAACAATTGTAATGGCGAAAGCGAGGCGAATTGGAAATTGTAAACTCCAATGGCATGACGCTAAACGCGTTCCTTTCATAATTTTGGTTGATTGAGATTGCGAAGCATAATGACGATTTAACCAACCTGTAGTAGTAAATTGTGCGGTGGCAAGTCAGGCACTTCAATGAATGAAAAACTCAGTTGGACAGTTGGTTAATTCGTCTTCTTTTGTTAAACAGTCGATAGAGTTAAAGGAATACATCGCCCAACGTTTTGATTTTAAATGAACCTGTTTAAGTCATCCACATCCTTGTTTCTTGCCGCTAAAACTGCCTTTTCACTTTGTTTATGAACTCCTGTTTCGTTGAGACGAAATTGCAAAAATTTTAAGTCAAATCCGCTTTCGAGAGTTAGCAATTGATTGTAGAAAAGTTCTTTTTTGACAGTAAAAATTCCAGCAAAAATATTGTCAGAAAAAACTTCAGAGACCATCAAGGTGGTGTCGTAGAATCGCTCCATACAAAATGTATAGGAAAATGGATTTTCTTTATAATTTTTTTTTGGAAATTTTTTTGGGTATTCTTCTTTCTGCCCGAAGACCAATCCGAATTGATGCGAATCATTGAAATTGGTTCTTGAGTTATAAACGAAGTAATTAACTTAACTCTTTTATATATTTAGATAAGTATAAAAATAATAACAAGAACAGCTTGGTCATAAATTGCAGAAACGCATGGATGAATGTGTTAAGTCGCATAATTAAAACTTTGAGAAAAAATATCGCCACTGTTGACGGAATTTGGAAAAGAAAGACGCTTACATGTTTCATATAATTTTTCAGAAAGAAAGACGCATTCTTGATAGCAAAAACTTGTACATGGAAGAAATGCGAGGGCCAATCGCAAAATAAATTGCCCAAATTCAAAAGGTGACCTCAAATTTTGCATTTCGTTGCATGAAATATGTGTCAGGTAGAATAATGCAAACGCATCTTTCTAGTTTTATTTTTATGTGAAAGTTAGCATGTCACATCTTTTAAAAATGGCATTTTCAGCTATAATTTCTGCACTGCTCCTGTCTGCCTGTGTGTTCCGAATTCTTACCAGTTGTCGTGAAGAAGAGACTACTGGAGCACTTTCTTGAACTCTATCACAATTGTTTGGAAGCGCTAATTTCTTTAGAAATGCTAAATGCATATACATATATGATATTCAAACCTCCAAGCACATCTTCTCTACACGAGTACGCGAACAATCTTATTTTATTTCGGATTGTTTTGCAATAGATATGCCTTTTTCTGCAATATGTTTAAGCGTCTTAATTCGTTCATACTTTTTATGCATATCTATGATAATGGGTGTTTTATGATTAAAAAACTTTTATATGCAAATAAAATATTCGTCCATGCATAGTACAGCGAAGTCCCAAAAATGCGATATAAGACCTAAATCCATGAATCTCTGCAACTCTGAAAATATAAAGTTATACATTTTATTTGAAACGAATTAGTTATTGAAGTATAAGAATATGATGTATGCCTTTGACACAGCACAGGTGCTTGTAGTGTTCATTGCACCGATTTGTTCTCAGTTTCCTTTATTCTTTTTCACCGTTTGTGGCATGTTCTAAGATGTTTCTTGTATGTTTTCAGCTTCCATTTTGTTTCTTTTACATAATTAATCTGATACACGTAAATATATGTTTGCATATTTTCCTTTTCTAATTGATATAGTTTTACGTTTCTTTTTTATTGTTTTCACTCAATCTTTTCAATTTTAAACAAATGCCCAGCATTCAAGTGTTTTTATAACAAAGTCTTCTTGAGGTGCCAATGGTTCGTTGTCGTATGTACTGCAAGATTGCGATCGTCCTTGATTGAGGTCACCATCTAACCATAGACCAAAACGTCCACTAGTTGCATAGAAAAATGAGAAAAGTAAATGTTTAGTAAATAAATAGCTTGTATATAGGAAATGTGGAAATCACTTTTAATATACGGAAAAGTTTGGAGTAAGCAAGTAGGATACCGTGTGTAATAAAATAGACAAATGGGCACACACTTTGCATTAACGACCTTAAATCAAATTATATTTGAACTATCCACTTACAAATATATGTTTTCATGAACGACGGGTCACCCATTTTCAATGTCGCAAACCCGTACATAATTGACAACGGTTTGTTATTGTGAATGCCGAAATACTGTCAATGGATTCCACGTCAATCGATACCGAAAAAATCGTGAACAAACTAAACATTTTAGGTGTATTATTTATGATGAATAAGTTCAACTTGCAAAGTATAAAAAACAGATTAAACTAAAAATTATTTTTATACGACTTTCTAATTAACCTTAATATTGACATTATCAACTTTTTATGTTGCATTTTAAACGAGAAATGGAAAGAGCAGTTCGTCAGTTTGTTGTTGGAGAGTCCACGCAATCTATAGAACATTGAAATATACCCGCTATACCAAAGCTTAAAAGGTTTGACCGGATCAAATAAACCGCTCCCGCTGCAGCGGAGTAATACCGGAATGTGCCTCTAAACAATCAGCAAACCCCGTCACAAACACACGTTGATGAAGGATTTTAACACACTAATAATTTTCCGCAATACATGTATTCATTGTTCAGCCGGATGGATGCATTGAGGAAAATTTTATTTTAATTGAAGGGCCAATGCATAAATCGGTCAAGTCCAATTTTTAGCCAAAATTAATTAGGTTCAGATTCTTGGACAGTTTTGAATTCTGAATCGTCCACTGTAGAAAGCAGACCTCTAATATTTGAAACGTGGACACGGGAGTGTATAATTGGTGGCAAGCACTTTAATGCTTTGCATAAACGAGGGGTCTATGCATAAACCGGTCACGTCACATAAGGAAAAATGTTAAAGAAATGTAAGAAATATTCATAGTTTACTACTTTTGACCCCCTGCGGGTTAGAATATGCCCGAGGTAGGCATACCGGTCGTAAGAGGACTAATATGCACAAAAGTTATGACGTGCAACTCGATGGTTGATCTACGGATATGATGCCTCTCACCTCTCATTACCCATCTTCTCTTCCTTACGGAAAGGGGGGTGACATGACCTATAAGGTTCCACTGGTCATACCAAATAGCTACCACGACAGTCGGTCAGTACCGCAAGGGAGTACTGGAGCGTACCGGGTTGATATCTGGCAAAGGACTGTCACTTCCGACAACACTCCCAAAACCTTCGGGGAGTGGTTTTGTCGCTAAAAACAACCAACACATTTTAGGTCACCTTGCTCCACATACTGGTCGATATCTTCGTAACTGCTCGATCTATGGAAATACGGGATATATTAAAATTAGACGACTACCAACGCTACAGTGAAAGTTTTATTCCATTTTGTAGTTTTTGAGTGATGTTCGCCCAAAGATTCTAAAAAAGGTTAACTTGGGATTCTACTGGTTTAATAACGATCCCTTATATAAATTTTACGTGAATATCTGCACACGGTGTGCCTGAAATGATTTTAATTTCGAAGTCGGAGTACAGCATATTTGGCGTTACTTTATAAGAATATATGCTAAATGAAATAATGTCATGCAAAAACAAAAATCATTGCCAGAGCCGGTTTTGAGAAAACCGCGAAATTAACGCTTTTTTTACTCGGTCTCGGAAAACTACATTTCTTTCCACATGTTGCAAAAGCTACAGTGGCGGACATAAGTGTACATACAGTCGTTTTCTGCGATTTTCACAAATTTTGGCCTTAATAAAATTATTTTAACAAAGCTTGAGTAAAAACATGTTGTTTAATATTGAACGTATGGCAACCTGCGAGTTGCATGAATGACATGAATAAATGAAGACTGGGAACCCGGTTAGTTATAATATGAGAACAAAACTGAACGTGTTGGTTATTTTCGGTGGTGCGGGTTTTGGTTGTTTTGGGATGGTTTGTAGTCTTTTTTTCTTTGCAGGTTTATGTGCAAGCAGGCGAGTGCCTGGCCCTGGATTGAACATTGGTCCTAGCCAGGTGGTCGCATGCGATGTCAGTTAAGCAGAGCAGTGCATATTTTTTCTTTCATGTGATATTCCGAAATTCGGCGAAATGTTGGTTATCATTTTGGGTAGATTAACTCATGGATACATACGTGTGGTGAAATCCGTTAAGTGGAATGCATACAAAAACCGTGGTGTAGTTCGTGAATGGTCCCTTACAGTCCAATTAGAATCGAAGATCTAACAAGGTGTTCAGTCACAAATTCACATGGATCGTAGCATACACCGAGGTATACCCTCATATAGCCGTACGTACATAGATCAATAAAATAATAATCGAGAGTTGGTTGTAAACAATATCAAAATATCTTTACGGGTGGAGTCGGTTGGAGTGTGCACTGACACACACATATATTTGCCTTTATTTTTTATCATTGGGTGCGTTCCGGAGGGTCAACGGTTATAAACCGTCAGCTGATCATTTGCGTTTCACAAGCAGGTGGGCCATACACCAAAAGAAAACTTTTCTGCTACATACGCTCAACGTGTTTTTCAATTGCTTGTTGATAATTGGCTCAACTTATAGTTCCCAGAGCACGCTCAACTGGTGTTCCAAACGGGACTCGGCTGTTTTCTCGGCCTTGTCCTTCGGAACGTGCCCACTGTTGGTTCGAAAGACGTTAATACTGGAGCATTACGATAGAGTTCAGCAAACGACTGAACAATTTCGATAGAGTTATGTAAATATTGGAAATGTTTCGATAGAGTTCAGCAAACGACTGAACAATTTCGATAGAGTTATGTAAATATTGGAAATGTTTCGATAGAGTTCAGCAAACGGCTGAACAATTTCGATAGAGTTATGTAAATATTGGAAATGTTTCGATAGAGTTCAGCAAACGACTGAACAATTTCGATAGAGTTATGTAAATATTGGAAATGTTTCGATAGAGTTCAGCAAACGACTGAACAATTTCGATAGAGTTATGGAAATATTGGAAATGTTTCGATAGAGTTCAGCAAGCAGCCGAACAGCACGATAGAGTTCAATAATGGGTCGAATGGTTACGATAATGCTCAGCAGATGGCTGAAAAGCAAATAACACGAATCGAAAATAAAAGGAGAATAGAACGGAAAAAGACGATAGAAGTTAAACAAATTGTTAAAAGATAATGCAGTGAACACGCGATTATATTAATGGCCTAATTTATGAACATCCCAAAATATGAACACTTTGCGCCTCCATTTGATACTTTAATCATGAACTCTCCGGGACATAGTGGAATCACAAGGTGAAGTAAATAAAAAGAGAAAGAAAATGAGTGCTATCTGAAACGGTAGGGATGTATTTTGTAGAGGGAGAATGGGGTGAAACGCCAAACAGTTTTTGCCCTTTTTGGTAGAAAGGGGGGAAAATAATTTATTAAACATGTTTGTATTTGATTTAAAAAAAATATGCTAAGTGCAATAAAAAAAGACTAGCACAGCTAAAAAATTCATTTTTACGCCATTGAATGATATTTTCATTTATGGGTTTTCTTAAAATATAAAAAATTAGCCATTGAAACCCATATTGCATTTATACGATGTGACTACAATTAAATACAAATTCGTGAATATAAAAGTGAAACGACTGCATTTGCAGATATTTTATTGCTCAAATATGGTATCTTGAGGTCAATACCTATTGGAAGTCATTAATATTAAAATCGACCTTAGGTCTTTGAATTTTAAGACCACTTACCGAATATATATAAAATGCGTTGTTTTTGAATAAAAAGTTAAACGAAAATACTGGATAAGTTACATTTTGTTTGGCAGACTAAAACGCAACACGACCTGAAATGGAACGTCTGGTACGAGAAACGAATAAGAAGAAGTTATAGTTATACCTTCAAGACTTCAAACGCTTATTGAGATATTTGATGCGCATGTGCATTCTACATCTAAAGAAAAGTTTTTTCACTTCTGTTGGAAGTTCTATCTCTTGGCTGAGGTTCATGAGCTTCTCCGAAAAGTTATTGCTTGCGAACACGGAATCTCCATTTAACCTTTGGAACAAATGTTCTAATAAACTAATTTTCGTTTTGAACCACATTGAAGGTTTTCTAAGGCCTCCGTGGGATAACTTGTCTATCCACGTAAACGACTCATCGCTTGACTCATTTGCAGTCAAGTTTAGCCTCCGTACAATATATCCAGCCAGATACTCTAACCCGTCCTCTGCCAACACATCCAGCACATCATCCTCGCACGGTAGTGGAAAACCTTTTTGATATAGGTGCCTGTACGCACGGGGCCCTGCCGCATGGAGCGTGAGTGCATTAGATATATCAAACCAGCTCCAGTGAACAAGCTGTTCGGGATGAGCCAGCTTTCTCAGTTGCCCTTTAGTAAACACTTGTTTTACATTGTTTACTAATGCCTCGTTTTCTGCCTTTTTAATTTTTAAAATTACATTCTCAAGCTCCATATTTCGAAGTTGCGACTTCAATGTTGCGATTTGGATATGCAAATCGTTTTCACTTTCACAACTGAAAAATTGCATATACGAGTATATACTATATAACGCGCAATTAGTTTACCATTAAATATTCGTTATTATGCAATTGTTGTATTGTTTGTGTTGTTGTTGAGCTATCTGTCTGCCGACTCGGTGTACGGGTAACCCTGTCGAATTGTTTGTGAGGACAAATCTACCTTCACACCGACATTCCAAACAACACGAATACATGTTTTTTTACCATTCGGGAATATGCAACTGTACAATAACTTTGGTCCGATTTTTGTAAGTATGAGAAGAAGATCAGAACAATCGACCTAAGTCGATTTAGATATGTCCGCCTATTTGTCTATCTGTTTGTACGCAAACAAGTCCCTCAGTCTCAGATATATCACTCAGTGAAAATAATGAGACGTATTCAATTATAAAGTAAGCGAGACAACTGAACACAGCACGTGCAATACTAAGAACTACCTATTAGATCGTATAAACATATAAAATCTAAGATAGTTAAGACTTTATGCCATTTAGCCCCAAGACTGGACCACAAGAGAACTGGATGCATGTGTCGTTAATACATATATACATACTTTTAGAACTAGTTTTTATTAAGGGTAATAAGTGAATGCATTTTGCAAAGATAAGCATTATAAAACATAAGTAAAAAACCATAAATTAAAGAAAACTGCACTTTGCAAACATATGCACCATTATACAAATATGTACTGTCATTCTACCGAGTCGCACGTGTCTATTACTCTATAGTGAACACAATTATGTATGGATATTTAAATCACCATACTTAGCTTGTGTTGCCTTGTCCACTATTTGCAGTACTTCCTCAGCTGAATCCCAAGACCTCAGCAGTTCCACAGCCATTGGCACCGCTTCCTTACATAACAAACGTCGGTTTTTCGTTTGCTGAAAATCATTTTTCGAAAAGAGCAATTCGCATACTCTGGATCTGTGTGTGAGTGCTAACCCGCTGCTTTTACACCACCTTTTCAGCCTCTTCTCATCCACAGGAGCACTAAATAGGCTGAAACCCTCCGCCGTCCAAGTTTTTTTGCACAATGCGCGGCTCGGTCTTGGCATTATTAATAATTTTACGGGAAAATTTTAATTCTAACGATTATTTTCTTTGAGAAACAGCAGCGGAATGTCAAATTATATTGAAATGTTGCTATACAAATTTCGTTGCTCAAATTTACCAGAAAGGGGACTTTACACGTAAAAATCTGAAAAAAGCAACACCTTGATAGAACAACAACACTGTTTTCGGGGACAACATTGCCTCAAAATTTTCAGATAGCCGAATGACAGAACAAAGAAGAAGTTAGAGCAAGACAACTGCCAGCTTACTTCACCTTGTTTATTACACTATGTCTCCAGGAGAACTCTAAAATAATGTTCATATTTTGGAGCTTGCGCGGAAAGTTGAAATTTTTCTCACTTTTGAATATTTCTAGCAAATTGCAGCCGTTTGTCAATTCGGAGAATCTCCCAGTTATATCCCAGTTATTTTTCTGATTTTTTGTAAACGAAATTCCGATACTAACATAATTGTTTAAACATTTCACAAATATTAACAGGCCTGGTTTTAATTAGTTTCATATTATCGCGAGCTCACTGTATAGCGCTCAGCAGGTGGCTGAACGGTTTCGATAGAATTCAACGATCTGTTGAACAGTTTCGATAGACACAGAGAAAATAATCAAATTTTTCCGAAACAATGCGACTAGAATTCACAACCAACACGAGGCCTTGTGAATACCCATTATTGCTTTTGGATAGTTGCTTCATGGTGCAAGGAATAGTTGAATTCCGATAGATTTGAGCTTATGTTCGACAGACACGATAGAGTTTCACCACAATATGAATGTGGTGAGCGCTTTGGATAAGAGCCTTTGAGCAGTAGTATAATAAGGTTTAAGACTTCGCTGTACAGTACAACCAAACACTTATTTTCGAAAAGTACACTACAAACTTCGAAATTGATTGAAGCCTAATTCGAACGTTGATCCATGAACATACATATGTACATAGTTGCCGAAAGCGCTATGCGAACGAAATAAAAAGAAAACCGAATAAAGACGAATTTTTATACCAATTATCATATTTCGAATAAAAAGCAGACGAAATATAAAAAGGAGAAAATAACGAAGGAGAGAGAGAGTGGTGAATAGTCACAAGAAATATTTTGCTTTGGTAAATCATTTCTGACTGTGCTGCTTATGACAAAACGTGCAATTTTGACAGCTGTAAAAGAGTTTGCACATTTTTTCTGTATTTTGTTTGCTAGAAAGCAACTAAATTGAATGATAATCGAGATACTCCAAAGGTAAGCGTGCGGATAATACTCTGATGTATGGTAACAAGATGTCACTCATTTGAATAGGAAGAATGGCAGAATTAATGGAAAGTCTGTCGCAATCTATCGCGGGCATAGAGGAGTATACCCGTCAGCCGGAGGTTGAACACGCTTTGCTAGAGCAAATTTTCATACGAGCAGAAAAGCTGGATAAATACTATGAGCGATTCGTGAAGGCTCATGAAAAAAAGATGGAGCGTGTCCCAAAGCAGGCAAAAAGGTTTGACCAAATGGCGGCGCAAGTCAAAAGATGTTATTTTGCTGCACATTTCGTACTTGCGGCCAAACGAAAGGTTTTAACGCGCAACCTTTGGCGGTGCAGGTTAATTGGCCATATCAGCAGCACGATTTAAAAAACACTTGGGGGGATTTCGATGGAACAATCATAAAGTGGCCTGGGTTTCGCGACCGTTTTATGGCAGCCATACACAATAATCAAAACGTTTCTCCGGCATTTAAGTTTTCTTATTTGAAGAAATCATTGATAGGCAAGGCAGCGCGTACCCTGGGGGAATGGCAGCTTACTGACGAGAATTATACAGAGGCTTGGGCGCGGTTGAATCAGCTGTACGATAGAAAGTACCCAATATGCCGAGAACATTTGCGTCAGCTTTTGCGTTTGCCAAGGATTGAAGGCACACCTAGAGCAAATGATCTACAACGAATGTCGAATGTTACGCACGAGGTACTGCGTCAGCTTCGCTCACAGGGGGTTCCGGTTGATGGATGGGATATGATGGTTGTCCATATCCTCCATGAGCGGCTCGCTTCGGAGACTAGCAAACAATGGGAATTACAACGGGTATCAGAGATGCCAACCATAAAACAGATGTTGGAATTTTTAGATCGCCAAGCTTCAGCTCTTGCAAATGCAGCTGATGCATATCGTGAACGAACATACGGGGGAAATGAGGCTCGGTTGAATAGTCGTGGACTTGGGTCAAATGGAGGTCGCATAAAGAAAGCTGGAGGCGCGAATAGCACAGCTACAAGTAATGAGAGGAACTGCATTGCCTGTGGACGCGATCATGCAATTTGGATATGTGGGGAGTTTATGGGTCTTAGCCTGCGGGCGCGCGAAGATTTGGTAGACAAGTATAATCTTTGTCGAAATTGTTTAAAGCGGGGGCATACAGCAAATGCTTGCTTTCAAGGTGCATGCCCACGTTGTGCAGGCCAGGTTAAGCATAATAGCTTATTATGTCCTACTAAGGAAGTCACAAAGCAGGCACTCATTGTTGAGGATGTGAGTGGACGCTATAGCGGCGAAGACAAAAACATGTTGAATGCCGGATCAACAAAGCGGCAGCATAATTCTGCTGTCGAATATGTTCAATCTGTTCAGTACAAACCGCCGAGTGAATTTTCGGCTATAGACGAAGAAATTAAGAGGGTCGATAGGCAATTGATTTTACTGGATAAGCAGGAGCAATTGATGAAGAAGAGAAGAGGAATGTTGGACCAAGAGAAAAAGTGTAATTTTACTGAGGAAGAAATAAATGCAAGCCAAAAATATTCGATGTCTTTTGAATTTGATTTAGATGTAAGCCCGCCCCTTTTGCCAACCGTGATGGTGAAGCTAGAAGCTGAAGGACAGTGCTTCGGTCCTGTACGAGCATTATTGGATGGTGGAGCACAACCGAACCTGGTTGCATCCAGCCTACAGGCAAAGTATAACTTCCGTAGTCTTCCCTTCTTCTTTAAATGGTCATCTAACCGCCTGGGCGATTTTGACCGTCCAACATAGCTCGCCAGTCGTTTCTTCGTTGCGCCAACTGGCGCCAATTGGAAACACCGCGGGATCGCAAATCGGTCTCCACTTGGTCCTTCCATCGGAGTGGTGGTCTCCCTCTTCTTCTGCTTCCACCGGCGGGTGCCGATAAGAATACCTTCTGGGCTGGAGCATCTTCGCTCATTCGCACTACGTGGCCTAGCCAGCGAAGCCGCTGTGTTTTAATTCGCTGAACTATGTCGGCGTCTGCGTAAAGTTCATACAGCTCATCATTAAATCTTCTTCGGTACTCGCCGTCGCCAACGCGTAGAGGCCCACAAATCTTTCGAAGAACCTTTCTCTCGAATACTCCCAGAGCCGCCTCATCAGATGTTGTTAGTGTCCACGCTTCTACACCATATAGCAGGACGGGTGCGATGAGTGACTTGTAGAGTGTTATTTTCGTTCGTCGAGAGAGGACTTTACTTTTCAATTGCCTACTCAGTCCGAAGTAGCATTTGTTTGCAAGAGTAATTCTTCGTCGGATTTCTAGGCTAACATTATTGTTGGTGTTAATGCTGGTTCCCAGGTAAACGAAGTCCTTTACTATTTCGAAATTATTGTTGCCAACAGTGGCTTGGTTGCCAAGGCGCGAATGCGCTGACTCTTTGCATGATGACAGAAGGTACTTCGTTTTGCCCTCGTTCACCACCAATCCCATTTGGAGTAAGCAGAAGTTACAGCGCGGTTGTTAAGACCAATGATATCAATATCGTCAGCATATGCCAACAGTTGCACGCTTTTATAAAATATTGTTCCAGCGCGGTTAAGTTCTGCAGCTTGTATTATTTTCTCCAGCATTAAATTAAATTAAAGAAATCGCACGATACGGGGTCACCCTGTCTGAAACCTCGTTTAGTTTCGAGCGGCTCGGAGAGGTACTTCCCAATTCTGACCGAGCTGGCGGTGTTGCTCAAGGTCATTTTGCATAGCCGTATAAGTTTTGCGGGGAAACCAAATTCAGACATAGCGGCATATAGGCAGCTCCTTTTCGTGCTATCGAAAGCGGCTTTAAAATCAACAAAGAGGTGATGTGTGTCGATTCTCTTTTCACGGTTTTTTTCCAAGATTTGGCGTATTGTAAAAATCTGGTCGATGGTAGATTTACCAGGTCTGAAGCCACACTGGTAAGGTCCAATCAGTCTGTTCACATCAGGCTTCAGTCTTTCGCACAATATGCTTGATAGGACCTTATATGCGATATTCAAAAGACTGATTCCGCGATAGTTGGCGCAGTTTGCAGGATCGCCCTTCTTGTGGATTGGGCAGAAAACACTTAGATTCCAATCTTCAGGCATGCATTCATCCGACCATATTCTGCATAGAAGCTGATGCATGCGCCTTACCAGCTCCTCGCCTCCGTGTTTGAATAGCTCAGCAGGCAAACCATCAACGCCAGCTGCTTTATTGTTTTTCAATCGGGATATTGCTATTCGCACCTCATTATAGTCGGGTTGTGGAACGTCAATTCCATCATCTTCGATTGTGGGCTCGGGTTCGGCATCTTCTCTGGTTTCTTGCTCAGTTTCTCCATTTAAAAGGGCAGAGAAGTGATCCCTCCATATTCTGAGCGCTCTCTGAACATCGGCCACCAGGTCGCCGTTCTCATTCTTACAGGAGTTTGCCCCGGGGTTAAAACCTTCTGTCATTCGCCGAATTTTTTGATAGAATTTTCGGGCATTATTCCCGTTGGCCAGCATCTCAAGCTCCTTTATTTCACGCTTTTCTGCCTCTCTTTTTTTCGCCCGGAAAAGCCGCCTCGCTTACCTCTTCAACTCGCGGTAGTGTTCACACACACTCCTCGTTGCATTCGATCTCAGCGTTGCCTTGTAGGCTTCGTCCTTTCTTTTCGTTGCAGCGCTGCACTCTTCATCATCATACCAGTTGTTTCTTCACGTTCGCCGGAATCCAATTACTTCTTCGGCTGCGGTACGGAGTGCTCCTGAGATATGATCTCACTGCTCATGCATTCCACTAGGTTGAATTGTGCTCTCGGAGAGCAGGTGTGAGAGGCGATTTGCGAAATAATTGGCGGTCTGTTGCGATTGCAGCTTTTCGACGTCCAGCTTTCCCTGCGTTTTTTGTTGCACCTGTTTTGTCGTACAGAGGCGGGTACGAATCTTGGCTGTAGTCTTCCCGCAACTCGTAAAATGATTGGTATTGAGGGGAAGTCTATCGGTGTAAGCCGCCGCGTGTTTTTGAAAGTAAGACCTTGGTTTGATGACAACAGCTATATAGAAGAGGAGTTCTGGATATTGCCAAGCGAGAATAAATGGGAGCTTGTGCTGCCAAATGTAATGGGTGAGGCACACACGATCAAAACGTCAATGCATTTAGCTGATCCGGAGTATTGGAAACCAGATAAAGTATTAGTTATTTTAAATATCAAGGTGTTTGCAAAGGTATTAATCGCCGTACACCTGGCGGAGTCAGCCGGTACAACACTCATCGAAACACTTTTGGGTCTGGTAGCATGTGGTACTCAGGCTGCTGCAACTAATGACCATTGGTATATTAACTGCACCTGTGTTGAGGAGCTCGGCGAGTTGGTTAAACGATTCTGGCAATTAGACGAAATTGCCACATTTTCCAAACGCACCGAAGAAGAAGAGAAGGTCGAAAGGTTGTTTTTAGAGACATATTCTCGATACAGCACAGGGAGATTCACAGTGTCGATTCCTATAAAAGAGGGGGTTAGCAACATAGGGTGTTCAAGGGGTTTTGCGCTCCAGCGTTATTTGGCATTGGAAAGAAAGTTTCGCAGAGATGCAGAATTGAAAAAACAATACGTCGAGTTCATGAGGGAGTATGAGCAATTAGGGCATATGGAGCGAACGTTAGAGCCAGCAGCGCCAGGAGAGATGGTGTACTATATGCCACATCACTGCGTGACGAAAAAGTTAAGGGTTGTCTTCGACGCCAGTTGTCGAACCGATAAGGGGATCTCGCTCAACGATGTGCAGATGCTAGGTAAAAAGCTGCAAAGAGACTTAGCAGAAATTGTTATGAGGTTTCGACGACACAAAGTTGGGTTTTTTAGGTGACATCAAAATGATGTTCAGGCAGGTCCTCGTCAGTAGAGAGCAATGGAACCTACAGCGCATACTCTGGAGGGAAAGTAGCAACGAGCCTCTTAAAGAGTACTGCCTAAAAGTAGCCACTTATGGAATGGCCTTTTCAGCCTTTAATGCAGTGCATGCGGTTATACAGTGCGCGCGAGATGCTGCTTAAGTGTATCCAGAAGCTGCCGCAATAATTGAAAACGACTTTTATATGGACGATTGCATCACTGGAGCTGGGAGTGAAGAGCACGCGATATATATGGCTAAGTTAGTTCAAAATATACTACTGGGCGGAGGCTTCGAGATGAGGAAGTGGAAGTCCAGCTCTAAAAAGCTGATGGAGAATATGCTTTCGGGAGAAGAAGAAACAAAAATATTCATAGACGAGGAAAGGGCTACAGTCTTAGGCCTGGAATGGAACATTGCGCGTGATCAGTTTTCTTTCGTGGTAAAAACCCCAAAGGTGGAAGGCGCGGTCACAAAGAGACAAATCCTGAGTTGTGTGGCGCAGCTTTATGACCCGAATGGGTTCATTTCTCCAGTTACGATCATGGGTAAAATTCTAATACAGGACTTGTGGCGTCTTGCTTTAGAATGGGATGCCCCGGTAAGCGACGATATACAAAAGCGTTTCAAAGAATATTGGGAAGGGATAGTACATCTTGAGCAGTTTTCCTTGGACAGATGGATTGGCACTGGTGACGGTAGAACAATTGAGCTACACGGGTTCTCTGATGCATCAACAGAGGCATATGGTGCTGTGATATACGTACGCGAACTGCGTACTTTATAGTACGTCCGAACTTTTTAAAAAAGAAGTTATTTTGTTGAAAGCGAGCTGCCGCTTGAAGTGGTAACATCAGACTGTCTTCATTGATTTCTTTACTTAAAATGTAACTTATACATTTGTATTAACTATGCTTATTTGTTATTGTAGAAAATGCTTACTTATCTTTAAGTGGAAATGCTTGGTTTTGTTTATTCAAATTACAATTAATTGATTTCTGCAATTCAACATTTTTAGGTAAGTTTAGCTTGAATTTACTGAATAATGCAATGCTGCATTATCATGTTAAAATGGGACCGGAAGTTGGTTTCGATTTTGTTATTGAGTTAATGAATTTATCTATATCATCAGAAAATGATATGTATGTACTAGGAGGGTCATTGTCTTTATATGTACCTACTCCCCCTTTTAGCTTAGAATTCTCCTGAATTCTACTATTTAATTTAATTTTAATGTATTTGTGCTTTGATATCAAAATTGCAAAAACCAACAAAATCATAATTGCAAGAAAAATATTTAATCCATATGTTATTTGACTATGCCATTTCAATTGAAAAATGCTTTTGTTATACAATTTATTTTGCTGATCTATTTCTTCAAATGTAATTTTATGTGTAAAATTTTTTATATTTTCATGTTTCATGCTTACAATATTTTCTTCTACAGTTTCGACAATGTTGGAAAAATAATAATCATTTATTTTTAATGAGCAGTTGTTAAATTTCAAAATATAATTTCCATTAAGAGTAACGTAATCTTTTTTGCATGTGTTATTTACAATCAAATCAATTGCGTTTTTTACAACTATTGTTTTTTCATCAAGAGATATAACTTCTAATTCTTTATTTGTCACAAGTTTACAATTACTTTTTATTACACAATGGGTGCTAGGTTTTAGTTGTTTGAAGTGTTTATTTTCTTTTCATAAGAAAAAATTTCCTCTATTTTCGCTTCTATTTCTTTTTGTTCTTTATTAGGAATGGGAATGATTTTTCTTATATTTACTTGTATAAATGATTTTGGTATTTTGATTCCTAATATAAGAAAAGTATTATTTAAAGTTGCTGTCCCTAATTGTAAATATTTGAGTTTATTAAAATCTATATTGTATTTTGTTATTTCATGGTTTGTTAAAATGTTTGGGTGAAGTATTCCATATTTAGCTGATACCACATTATCTTGTATTTGTTCGATTTTATTTTTTAACAACTGAATTTTCGCAATTTGTTCCAAGTACATATTTTGTTCATGATCCTCATTTACATATTTATTAATTTCATTAAATTCTTTTTCAATTATTCTTCTATCGCTCTTCACAATATTTTTTAATTGTTCTAATGCTAAGTTAAAATGTTCATTTACATATATTTGGTTATTTAAATTTTTGTTCGTCTGTAGGAAATGGTTTTGAATTGTTTTTCTATCGTCGTCATCCATCGTCCCGAATATCCATTTGGATACGCTTCCTACTGCATTTATTAGTCCTCTTCTTAGTCTTCTATTTTTTGGTATTAATGTTCGTAATTTATTTCTAGTGTCTACAAGTTCTGTTTGTAATATGTCTTTGTTTTTAATTTTCATTAAGCTAATATTTTCGGTCATTTCTTTTATTATATTGCCTATTTCTTCTAAGTTTATTACATGTATTACTATGTCTGTATCTTTTACTATATCTTCTGTCTTTATTTGAATGTCAACAAACCCTACCTGGTCCGTTAATTTTGTCGCTGTAAGTGATCCCTCAACTAGAAATATCCGTGTCAGTAGTATCATCGTTATCGTTAGGAATTTCTGAAAATTTAAGAGGTTTTTTTATATTACAAGGATGAATATTCTTTAGATATGCCTTCTTATATCTAGGTTGTTCCTTATGTCTAAGTGCTTTATAGTTTTTAATAAAACCCTCTTTTCTCCTTTCTTCATAACTTATCCTGTTTTTATTAAGTTTATCTATTATTTTTCTTTTAGTATTTTCTATATTATTTTTTATTTTTACCTAGGTGTACCTCATTGGGAGTACATTTAATAGTAGAATGGTATCTATCATTATAATTCCTAATTGCTTTTTGGATTAACTGTTTAATAGGCGTGTCTTTATTTGCTTTATATAATATTCTAAACTTTTCGGCTATTGTGTTATGTAATCGCTCTACATCAGCATTACCCGTGTGACTATTTGGTTTAGTAAGATGCAAATCAACATTTTCACTACTTAAAAATTCTTTCATTCTTAATGCGTTAAATTCGTTGTCTGCTATTATTTTCTTTGGTTTCCCTATTTTTGCAAAATGGTCTTCGAGTTGTTCGATTATTGTAATGGGATTCCTATCATTTAATGGATATGCTGCCCCGAATTTAGAAAATTTATCTATTATAGTTAAAAACCGGAATCCTTTCATCACATAAGTGTCTACGTGAACAATTTGATTTTTATCTAATGGAGTTTCAGTATAATAGAATTTAGCTTTTATCGGATTCCTGTCGTATTTCCCTTTGCATATGTCGCATTGATTAATTACTATTTGAATTAATTCCATAATTTTTGGATAATAAATTTTATATTTTATTTGATTATATGTCTCTTGTATACCCGAATGCATACTTTCTTTTACATGATAGAAGGATATTTGCTTAATAGCTTCAACTTCTGTCTCTATATCTTGTGCTCTGTGAGTGCATTTAATCAATTTAAGTTGGTTATCATTTGAATACATAGAAATTAGTTTTTCCTGTACTATATTATATTTGTGATCGCTGAGTTCAGAAAATATTCCTATATTTCCTTTCTTTATATACCTTCTAAATATATCGCCCATATTTTCAAAATCATTTTCTGCTATAAAGATTTGCTTTTTTCCGTGAATTATTTTCAGTTCTTCAGTTTTATTATTAGTTAGGATTATTTGCATTTTATATTTATTTACGATTTCTTCTTTGATAGGAAAATAGTCACCTAAATTTTCTTCTGCGGAATGTATAGTAGCAATTGTTACATTATCCTCTATGTTATCGATTATATTCAGATCGGAACAATCATCTTCCGTATTTTTGGAAAAAAATTCTGAAATCGACTTCTCTTTTTCGTTTACTTCATTTTCATTTTCTAATCGACTTAGAAAATCAGCTACCTTATTTTCCTTTCCTTTTAAATACTCTATTTCGCAATCATACTCTCCTAGTTTTAAAAGCCATCTTTGATGTCTAGGAGATATGTCTTTCCCTTTGTATTTTGAATGAAGATATTTTATCGGTTGATGATCAGTTAAAATTTTAAATTTTCTACCGTAAACGTAAGGTCTGAAATATCCTACACTCCAGATGATTGCCAGAAATTCTTTATCCGTTGCTGAGTAATTTCTTTCATGATTATTAAGTGTTCTTGATGCAAAACAAACTGGGTGTCCTTCTTGGGATAGTACCGCCCCTAACGCATAATTTGATGCGTCGGTCGTTAACGTAAATTTCTTTTCGAAATTCGGAAATCGAAGTATTGGATGAGATTTAATTAAATTTTTAAGTTTTTCGAATGCTTCAATATATGTAGGATCTTTGGTGTTAATCCTTACACCCTTTTTTAAGTATTTAGTAATTGGTTGTGCAACTTTAGCATAGTCTTTAATAAATTTTCTGTAATATCCTGTGACTCCTAGAAAACTTTTAATTTGCCTCTCTATTCGTGGCAATTCTAATCCCTCTATAATTTTTATTTTATTGGGGTTGGGTTTCATTCCCTTATTGGTTAAAATGTGTCCTAAAAACTCTGTCTCTTTTTTTAAAAAATTACATTTATCTACCTGAATTTTTAACTTGTTTTTCTCTAGTTCACTAAAGATTTCCGTAACTGCTTTGACATGTTCTTGTAAGGAAGTACTAAAGATTAATATGTCATCTAAATATACGACACAAGTTTTGTTAATATATTCTCTTAGGATCTCATTCATAAGCCTTTGGAATGTGGCTGGAGCATTTTTTAAACCAAATGGCATCCTTATGAATTCATATAATCCGTGTGGAGTGACAGACGCTGTTTTTTCTCTATCTTCTTCTTTTACTAATATTTGATGGTACCCTTTCGCTAAGTCTATTGTAGTAAAGTATTGAGCTCTTCCTAACTTATCTAGGATTGAATCAATATTTGGTAATGGATATTTGTCATCTATTGTGACCTCATTTAATTTTCTATAATCCACTACTAACCGATATTTCTTTTTACCAGAATTGTCAATTTTTTTCGGTACTACAATAAGGGGGCTTGAATATTTTGATTTACTTTTTCTTATAATACCCTGCTCTGACATTTCTTCTATTTGTCTCCTAACTTCCTCTTCATGTTGTGGTGGGTATCTATGTAACTTTGAATTGATTTGTTTATTTGTAGTTGTTTTTATTTCATGTTGCACTGATGTAGTATTTGTTAGCTTATCGCCCTCCTTAAATAATAACTTTTTAAAACGTTTTAGAATTTTGATAACTGCCTCATATTCTTCTGGGTTTAAATGATTTAGTTGTATTCCTCCAATCCTTTCGTCATTTTTTTCTAGTGTGCAAATTTCATTAAATGTGTGTGGTTTATTTAAAATTAGCGATTCTTTGTTATTAAGAATTAATTTTCCCTCTTCGACATTTATGATTGCGTTTAGATAGTTTAAAATATCAAACCCTATAATGAAGTCATATTTTCTTTCTGTTAAAGGTGTCATTTTCCATCTTACTCTAGCATTTTTTGGTAAATTAAATTCTTCGGGTGCTTCTGTATGTGCTTCGTATTTAATTGTGTCCTTATTCGTTAAGGTACTAAATGTGATTGGATTCTTTAAATTTTTTATTGGAAAATCTTTTATGCCGCTATTTATAAGGCTTAGTGTTGCTCCCGTATCTATTAGCGCTACATATTTTCTTGTATTTATTGTTAACGTTATTTTTGGTAAGGATTCCGAGGCTGATTCATAAAAAAAAATTGTATTTACTTCTTCACAAAAATTGTCTTCAGGTTCTCCTTTGCTTTGCCTATCCTCATTTAAGCGATCTTGGCTATAATTTGGACTATGGTTTCCTGCTCTTTGAGTCCCTATGCAATTAACTTCGACGTTATCTCCTTCCATTGGTTCTATATTTTGTTTCCTTTGACCTGATCTATTATCCTGTCTTCTTTGAAACGAATTATTTTCATTATACTCCTTATTTTTAGGAATATATTGGGGATTATGTTTAGACTGTCCCGAATTATTAACCCATCTCTTCTGGTCATATGTTTGGGGATTTTGTCTAACTTGACCCAAATTATCTTTATTAGCTTGCCCTTGATTTGCATTGACATTAGGTTGATTGTAGTTGTTTTTATAATATCTATGATCTGAATTATTTGATCTGTTAGGGTATTGTCTATTATATTTCCTGTCGTCTCTGGCTATTTTTCTGTATTCTGGTCTAATACATGCGCCTTCAAATCTTCTCCTAGTCAGAAGTCTTAAAATTTGATTTAAATTTGTTTCGTCATAAATTTTGTCGAGTAGCGTTCCCTGAGTAATTTCTTTTACTGTGTTTACTAATAGACTGTCCACGTTTGTCAAGTCTATGTAATGTTCGCCCCTATAATAAACTGTCAGTTCGTCTGCTTTGTATTTAATGTTTTGAATTTCAACAATTAACTCATTCACTGTATTTACTTTTAGATTGGATATCATCCTATATATATGGTGGGGTTCTACATTTGGCCTATCTCAATTTTAACGTTTCTTTAATTAGTTGCCAATTGTCTGGCTCGGATATATTTATGACTACATCTTTTGCCTGTCCCTGGATAGTCTTATAGAATATTGTACGTACCGATTCTCGTTTTAATGCTTCATTGTGTATTGTAGATAAAAAGTATTCGACGCTGCTGAAGAAACTGTTTACGGTTATATCACCTGTACCCGTGAACGTTGGTAGATTATTTATCGCCTTGAATATATTAGCCCTGTCGGTACCATGACTTTGTTGTTGTTGATGTTGTAGTTCCAAGTATGCACTTCGAAGTTGCTCGATTTGTTGTTCTCTTCTCGCTAGTTCCTCTACAAGTTCTACTGGAGACATATTTGACTGTTCTTGAGTCTGTGCCATCCTTACTTCGTCAAATGCTCGCTGTCGGTTGATTCGCTTAATGATGATTTTTGTTTTTATTTTTGTTTTCGATTCAGTGGTGTAAGCTACGTTTTGTGTCCACTACACTGACCTTTACACTTTCAAAATTTTTGATCTTCTGTTCTTCAGTGGTGATAATAGAGATTTATGTTCACTGCACTGATATTTTTGCTTTTTTTAAAAATCTTCTGTTCTTTAGTGGTGATAACAAGGATTTATGTTCACTGCACCAATATTTTTGCTTTTTAAAATTCTTCTGTTCTTTAGTGGTGATAACAAGGGTTTATGTTCACTGCACTAATATTTTCGCTTTTTGTAGTTAAGTGTTTCAAGGATTATAATTCTGGAGGGTCTGGTCAACTCCTGAGTTGGCTACAGAATCGCAGAATTTACGATATGTATTTTATTAACGAATCTTTTTATTTTCTTTTACGGTTCGATCACTGGATTCCAAGTTGTATTGAAATCCTACCGACTGCGCCACCTGCGTACTTTATAGTACGTCCGAACTTTTTAAAAAAGAAGTTATTTTGTTGAAAGCGAGCTGCCGCTTGAAGTGGTAACATCAGACTGTCTTTATTGATTTCTTTACTTAAAATGTAACTTATACATTTGTATTAACTATGCTTATTTGTTATTGTAGAAAATGCTTACTTATCTTTAAGTGGAAATGCTTGGTTTTGTTTATTCAAATTACAATTAATTGATTTCTGCAATTCTACATTTTTAGGTAAGTTTAGCTTGAATTTACTGAATAATGCTGCATTATCATGTTAAAATGGGACCGGAAGTTGGTTTCGATTTTGTTATTGAGTTAATGAATTTATCTATATCATCAGAAAATGATATGTATGTACTAGGAGGGTCATTGTCTTTATATGTAACTCGCGTGACAGACATGGGTGAACTTGCAAAAGCCACGCTGCTTGTTTCCAAAACACGGGTAGCCCCGTGTTAGCAGCTGTCGAACTGCTTTCGCTTTTACTGGTTGAGGTCACCAGAGCCATGGAATTCTCCGACGTTAAGTACACTTTGTGGACAGATTCCCAGGTTGTGTTGCACTGGATTGGCGAAATACCGCGAAATCTGAAAACATTTGTAGCAAAGCGGGTATCGTCGATACAAACTAATACCGATGTGAAAAATTGGAGATGTATTAACACGAAAGATAATCCTGCTGATTTGCTAAGTCGTGGCATGAAACCTTCAGAGATTATAAACTGTAAGCTGTGGACGAATGGACCAGAGTGGTTCCGGCAAGACTCCGCGTGCTGGCCGAATTGTGTGTTTGTGCCAAACACAGCGGGGGAGGCTGAGGTGGAATTTAAGGTTTTCTCCGCGATTAGCTCTAAAGAGACACTGAGCATACCAAGACGAACGACAGGAGAGACAGTAGCGTTGATAGATTACGTGGATGCATTGGACAGAGCGGTCAATATTGTTGCGTATTTATACAAGTTTATTTCCAGCGCACAGAGGGGCGGTACAGCTGAGAGACGAAAGAGAGGTGAAATAGTTCATACTGCGCTGAGCAATGAGCACAGGTTCAAGGCAATGAACCTGTTGATAAGCCATGAGCAAGAGAAGTTTTATAGCAAAGAGATTGGGTGCTTGAGAGGTGGCAAACAGCGCCACCCGGTAATTGTGCCTGGCGGATCAAGACTGGGATGGCTGATTATGGATCATGCTTATAGGGAGACCAAATATGGCGGTGTTCAGGTAATGATGCAGTATATTCGACAGAACTATTGGATCCCACGTCTGCGTAGCCTTCTGAGACAATACTTGCACAAATGTATGGTTTGCGTCAGACACAGATTTACCTGGCGACCGAGTACAAGCTGGGAAACCCTACCTACATGTCGGCGTAGACTATGGCGGGCCCATGGAGATAAAGATGATTGACAGAGAAGGCAACCAAATTACACGGCAAAAGGTATGGATAGCTGTATTCGTATGCCTGAAAACGAGAGCAGTTCATTTGGATGTGGTTTGCGATCTAACAACAGTGGCATTCATCGCTTGCTACGAAAGGTTTATTGCTCGTCGAGGCCGATGTGAACGGATCTATAGCGATAACGGCACAGCGTTTGTGGGAGCAGCCAAGGAAATAAGACGTGCAATGGATAGTTGGTATAAAAATGATATGTTTCAACATCTGTCTATGAAAGGTACAGAGTGGAAATTTATGACGCCGGCAGCTCCACATCAAGCCGGGATTTACGAAGCTGCAGTCAAGTCAATGAAGCACCACCTGATTCGAGTCATCGGCATGCGAGTTCTGCCTTTTGAGCAGCTAAGGACCGTGCTTGCACAAATCGAAGCAATACTCAATTCCAGACCTCTACAGCCATTAAATGATGACCCAGAAGACTTGCAGGCACTGACACCTTGGCACTTTATAACGGGAGAGCCTTTAGTACTACCGCTACCTTTTGGCATTCCACCGACATCTTCAAGCAAAGGCATTATCTTGTGGAGAGAAAGACAGCGCATGGTGAAAACCTTCTGGGAAAGATGGCATAGTGAATATCTGACATCACTTCAAGACCGGAAGAAGTGGCGAAGAGCTTTCGACCGTGTACAGCTCGGGCAATTGGTACTCATAAAGAGTGAGAATTTTCCGCCCGCTCAATGGGCCTTAGGTCGCATCATTGAACTTCATCCTAGTAAGGATAATCTAGTGCGGTCAGTGACGATTCAGACATCAACAAACACCGTCCGCAGACCAGTGCAGAAAATTTGTATCCTACCCATGGACGAGTAAGTCCCTTATGTGCACATGCCTTCTACGTTTGGAAAACTGTAGGTTTTCGGGGGGACTGTTTAATATTGAACGTATGGCAACCTGCGAGTTGCATGAATGACATGAATAAATGAAGACTGGCAAACCGGTTAGTTATAGTATGAGAACAAAACTGAAGGTGTTGGTTATTTTCGGTGGTGCGGGTTTTGGTTGTTTTGGGATGGTTTGTAGTCTTTTTTCTTTGCAGGTTTATGTGCAAGCAGGCGAGTGCCTGGCCCTGGATTAAACACATGTGTCAAGTACTAGTACAACAACTATAAATTTTACTTGTAGCTCATTAAATTTTATTATAATAAGGTTTTAATCTTAAGTTCGTGACACATTTCCCTGATTTTTGACAATTTTTTTTTCTTGAAGGCTTCTGTGTTTTCCTTTATACAAGTTTATAAACGCAATTTTTTTTGTATAAAAGAAAATACTTTAGCTCGTCGGAAAAAAAATTTACAAAAATCAGCAAAATTTGTTACGAACTTATGATTAACACCTTATTATGCTAAAATTTAATGGTCTACAAAACTGCATACTCCAAAAAATTCTGGAAAAAAATTCAACATTTTAATTAAATTTCTTTGAATTTCCACTAATTTTGTGTACATTTTTAAAACAAAATTTATAGTTGTTGTACTAGACCTTGACATATGTTTTTACTCAAGCTTTGTTAAAATAATTTTATTAAGGCCAAAATTTGTGAAAATCGCAGAAAACGACTGTATGTACACTTTGTCCGCCACTGTATATATTCTGAAAGAGGAGCTAAAACTGCATCACCCACATGTTTTACTTTTAACATGTTATGTCATTTACTCTTGTGAAATGCAATTGAAAATGCATTTTTTGTTACACATACGCCTCGTGGTGTTAAAGAGAATTAAAAATATCAAGTGAGGAAGTCTAAGTTCGGGTGGAACCCAACATTATACACCTAGTAGTGATCTATTATGGCCAAATTACGCAAGTTTATTTTAATACCTTTCAGTTCGTATTATAAAGGCAGCTGATTGTTTTTAGTAAAAACACTTCTGTTATGAGTTTTGAGGGGTAAACTAATTTAAAAAAAATATAAATGTTTGGCGCGATATACAAGAGGTATATCATCATAAACCTCCTAAGAGATTTTTGCGCCAAGCTTCCCTTCTAACTTGTTATGTGCCGTTTTTTTCCTACAAATTGGCGGGACCTACAGATTTCTGCCGACTTCGAACGGCATCTACAAAGGAGATGAATTTTTGCTGAGAAGCCTTCCATGGCAGAAAGACACTCGGAGAGCTTGCCAAATCACTGCAGAGGGGCGAAACGTTTTGAAAAACTTTTTCAAACCACGTTTGATGTTACCTGTCCCAGGACTTGAACCTTGAACCTTCGCTGGGGTAGGCCGGCAACACTCCCGCCACACCACCATTTATTTATTTGTATATATGCCATTAATTTATTTGTATATAAATAACTTTCCTAGCAACAACTGCTAACCCCATTTTTTCAAAATACCAATACATGCACATTTTATGTTTGAAAAATTTGCGTTTAAATAGACAAACGGACAGACAGACAGATGGACGGAGAAACGCACATTGCTAAATCGACTAACCTCATCTTCCTTAATATTTCAGTTTGCGTATTAATGGGCCCATCTCTTCTTCTTCTCATACTTACAAACATTTCACGTTCATTAAAGGTATGAAAATCGAAAAAGGTATAAAACTTCCCTATTGCAGTAAGGTATTAACTACTTGCCCGGATAGTTTACTTGAGTGTTATCCGATTTGCTTAATTTTTGGCAGGATTGTACTACATACTATTAAGAAGCAGATGACCAATTTTGTTTGAAATATCTAGTCAAACTACAAGCAATCGGCTTGGAAAATAAAATTTGTACGCTGAAAGGTGGGCGGTTGCGTTTGGCGTGGCCGTTGGCCAATTTCGCCCATTTTTACAACAAACATTTACCTTTATATGTACATGTTATATGTATTTTCGCAAAATATCGTTTCGATAAATCGATTTTTGGCGGAGTTATGGCATAAAAAGTTTTGCCAAATAATCCACTATAAAAGGGGCGCGGGCCACGGCCATTTTCAAAAATTTATATTTTTCGACTTGGTTCGTTCACGCACACTATGAAAGTGAAATAGAAATTATGTAAAGATATTGTACGCAAAGTTATTGCCTATTAAATATATTTTCCGGAACATACCTTGTATTAATATAAATATGTGTGCTAAATTTCGTTTCGATATCTTGAACGGTTTTGGATTTATGATTAATATTGTTTCTAAAGTTTACTGAATTAAAAGTGGGCGGGCCCCTCCCATTTTCAAAAATTTCTTGAAAGATTTATTTTCTGCCTAAACATTAATCTGCCTTACAGGCAAAAAAAAAAAGTCGGCCGTACCTCCCCTCATTGAAGTGTTTTTGAAAAACATTTAAAAAAAAATTTTTTATTTTTTTTTCTGGCAACCCTAGATGTCGCCCAATTGCATTTTTCTTCATATCTTCGGCATTTATTGTCGGATTTTAAAGTGTGATACACCAACTGATCTCAGGCGCTCCGTTGTGGTACCTACCCACCATATCTCAGTTGCTACCACCCTAATGTACCGATCTAATAACAGCAAATTAAAGACCGTAAAAAATCGTTAATCTTTTGCGAAAAAAGCACTTCAATTAATTCAGTAGAACTCGAAATAAAACAAATTTTGTTTTTAGTTGAAAGCCATACATAAGATGCCTTATTTTATTTATACATTTTTCTTTATGAAGACCGTTTTTTTATAAATTAACTGGACTATTGTTTATCTACTTGGCTGACAACAGCGTCTCGAATTCTTCGCTATTATATAACGTGCGAGCAACCCTCAATAACACTAAAAACATTTGCTGACTTTATTGTAAAAGTTTATGCTCCTTTCTGGTTTCTGGTTAAAAATCAACCACTTGTAATTCACGGATGTCGTCACGTTTTCAAATATATCACATGGATTCGCCAATTGCCACAAGACATTCAAAATATTGTCCGTCCGGTCATAAAAAATAACTCGTACTTTCTGCACCCAGCAAATATTTTGATATCGATGATAACCGATACAGATCCATTCGTACGTTCGGCATTTTCACTGATCTTTTGCACAGCATATTCTTGTCATTCCCAAAATACCGAGCGATTTGTTCATACAGTTCATGAATCTGCAATGGCGGTCACCGATGAACAAAGCATGCGCCACATTTTATCTAAGCTCGAGAGCCGGCAGAAATACAGCAAGCTTGAGTCCCGATATAATTTTATGGTTTAAAATTTCCGTTACAAAACAAACAATTCACTAACTGTTTCGCGAGCGAGGACAATAAATAAAATTTACTTTTTCTTGTATGGCTTTAGACTAAAAATAAATTGTGTTATATTTCTGGTTCTACTCATTGAATCGAAATACTTTTTTCGCAAAAGATTTATGATTTTTTACGGTCTTCAATTAACTGACATTAGGTTGTTACATTAGGGTGGTAGAAACTGATATATGGTGGGTAAGTACCACAACGAAACGCATGAGCTCAATGAACTTTCTTAAGAAAACCCTCCTCTTTGAGACAAAAAAATTGATGTGTCACACTTTAAAATCCGACAACAAATGCCAAAGATATGAAGAAAAATGTAATTGGGCGACATCTAGGGTTGCCAGAAAAAAAAAATTTTTTTTTAAATGTTTTTCAAAAACACTTCATATGCGGGGAGGTACGGCCGACTTTTTTTTGGTGATAGGCTCTAATGTGCACACAAAATTTAATTCTTATACGAGGTGTGTTCAAAAAGTATCGCGAATGTTGAATTTTCGCTGGTTACGTATATTCGAATTTCGAATTTTTTGTGGCGTTATGTTGGTACTCATGTCTCTCACTTATGCCGACAAGCTCGGCCATTTTGAATGTTCAGTTAATTGTTGACAGCTGCTTTTCTTGCACGTGTTTTGGATCGTCTTCGATTTTTACGCGAAATTCGTACCAAAATTGCTCAATTGTGACCAAAAACAGCATCGCATGAACATTGCTAATGAGATGTTAAACTCTGTCCGCGACGACCCAAATTTGCTCCAGAGGGTCATAACTGGTGACGAATCGTGGGTTTATGGTTATGACGTGGAAACCAAAGTTCAATCATCTCAATGGAAGCTGCCGCACCAACCAAGACCGAAAAAAGCGCGCCAAGTTCGGTCGAATGTGAAAGTTTTGCTGACAGTTTTCTTCGATTGCAGGGGCGTGGTGCATCATGAGTTCTTGCCACAGGGAAGAACGGTCAATAAGGAATATTACCTGCAAGTTATGCGCAATTTGCGCGAAGCAATCCGCCAGAAACGCCCGGATTTGTGGAAGAACAAAAATTGGCTTTTGCACCACGATAACGCCCCTGCTCACGCATCGTTGCTTGTGCGCGTCTTTTTGGCCAAAAACAACACACTAATGATGCCGCAGCCACCGTATTCCCCAGATCTGGCCCCCTGTGACTTTTTCTTGTTCCCTAAACTGAAGAGGCCCATGAAAGGACGACGTTACGCTTCTCTTGACGAGATAAAGACGGCATCGAAGGAGGAGCTGAACAAGATACAAAAAAATGATTTTTTGAAGTGCTTCGAAGATTGGAAAAACCGTTGGCACAAGTGTATAATATCTCATGGGGATTACTTTGAAGGGGACAAAATAGATATTCATGAATAAATAAATAATTTTTGAAAAAAACACAAAATTCGCGATACTTTTTGAGCACACTTCGTAAGTGTATTATGTACTGAATAAGCACTTTTTTTGTATTTTCAAAAATGCTCTATGTATAAAAAGTGGGCGTGGCTATCATCCGATTTCCCCCATTTTGAACAGTGCTCGGAGATGAGTTCCAAGGATCTTGCATACCAAATTTCATTAAGATATCTCAAAATTTACTCAAGTTATCGTGTTAACAGACGGACGGACCGACGGACGGACGGACATGGCTTAATCAATTTCTCTTTTTGTCCTGAACATTTTGATATATATAAGTCAATATCTATCTCGATCCGTTTATGCCGTTACATACCAACGTTCCGCGACTAAAGTTAATATACCTTGTGTGGGTAGCACTACTAGGTATAAAAAGAAGAAAGTTTACGAGTAATGCAGTTTTATAGAACAGTTAGTTTTGGTATCACAAAATGCATATTTTAAGTACCTAGGGTTACCGTTGATTTTTCGCTATTTTTTTTTAAGTGACTGTTTTTTCTTAAAAAAAAAGGTAATAACAATCCGGCTTTTTGAAGGCGAGTTGATAAAAAAGAGACGAAAACAGCGTTCTGTTAATTGGGTCGAATTAAAAAAAGCGTGCAGATTTTGACTTCAAATGTTGTCAGGAGGAAAATTGTTCTGTTTTTTTTGTTAGGGGGAGTTCGCCACTCCCTCTTAAAAAACATGTGAGTGAACTAAAATATGGTTTTGAGTATGGGAGTTGTAAGAGTCTTTTTCCGTAAAATCCTAATCTGTTATTAGAATTTTAAATTAAGGATAGTTCTCCCACAATCTGGACTAAAAGCTCGGATGGCCGTTTTTTTTTGCCCTCTATAACTCAGCAGTTTGAAGCAATATGTGTGTTTAGGTAGTAGAATATAAAAGTCCGAACATTTCTCTTTATCATCCAAGTGCGTTTTGTTATTGACCATTCACTGCAAGTAATTAGGATCAGATTTTTTTGCCTTATTTTTTACGAAAATCAACTTTTCGGTAATTTTTTAACCTCCATACGTCGACAAGTAAATGTGATATGAGTATTTACGTGGCAGAATATGATAGCACAAACATTCCTCTTTACTGCCCAAGGTCGCATAAAACCACAATTATAACACTGTATTGTATGTATAATTAAACATAAAAAAAAAATTCTGACGTGTACATGAAAATCGCCGTATACGTGTATTTTTATTTTTTCTACCCTTTCCGAAAAAGTATATTTGGTTCATAGGACAAAATGTGTGTAACGCGTTGTAATAAACACCTCAACAAGACCACGTTCAAATATGTATACCAATAAATCATAAGCTGGCAAGCAAGAATCGGAGGATTGGAAAAGCGTGTTGCTCGGAATCGTATCCATTCCGACAACATCAACAACTTAACATCTATATTTATACATACATGTAATGAGATTCAAACTCTTTGTCTCAACCTCCGTGTTCGCATAGGCCTAATGAGCCCTTCCTGGCTCACGTGCCTCCTTCCGGCACTACGCATCAGCTCCCTACTGAGCTTATTCTATAAAGTCTTTCCTGCCTTATACGCCCCCTTCTGGGCACTACGCATCAGCTCCTTACTGAGCTATCATATAACAAACATACGCATAGTACATGCTTGTAAACTACTATGTTAAGAGAGTTAAATTTGTATTTAGTTTACTTCATATATTTGTAATATTTATTTATTTCTTCATTTTAATTCGTAGGCTGTAACTAATTGATTGTACACTTTAGACATAACTTTCTTCTTAACTCTCATGCTGTCTTTATATACACTTTCGAATTTAGTCTGTAAGAATTATTCAATTTGTAGGCTTTTAAATAAATAATTAAATAAAAAAATTAAAAAGCAAAAAAAAAGATGTTGGAATGGCTAAACAAAAACGCAGCTTATCATATGACTCTAGTAAGTGTTATTATTTTATAAATTTCATTATAGTAATTCAATTTATTTTATAGGCAAAGTGTTGCATGTACAAAGAAAATTGTTTACTTAGACCTTTTTAATACAACCCAACCTCATGGGGGAGTTGAATGTTACATCTTTTCAATGTTCAATTGCAACCGATTTTAAATTGGCAAAAATATATTAGTATGAATAATCTCGCATAGTAGCCTGCATCCTTATACGTATTGTTTCGCAGAAAAAGGACGAATTATAAGCTTGTGAAGAATATAGAACTGTTGGAAATACATTGCAAAATTACGAAGCTTAGATTAAAGCGGGGTTGGTTGGTTGGTTGGTTGTAGTGGCGAGTCCCATATGACCCCAATTAACGCTAATGCGCCGTTTTGATACCACATCTCGTGAATTAACCAATCAAAACTGTTACAGAAAACTAGCGTGGCGGGACTTCCATCCCTCTATATGCATTCCGTTGAGTTCAAAAATGTTTGAACCTCCCCGGGCTTCAGATCGCTAAGCTCGGAAAAACTCACAGCAGGTGCTTCACCGTCTCTTCCGCCCCCGCAAGGTTGCAACTGCGGCACAAGGCATTGTGCTCCAGACCCATCCGTGCCTGGTGAGCACCGCAACTAATCCGAAAAGGTCCCTCCTATTTACACTCAAAGGATGGAAGATCGTGGTTCGTTGTAGAAGGGCCACAGACTCCTTGACACTGGGCAGGACTGCAAACGCTTCCACCTATCCTTAGCCAGTGCTAAGAGATCCGACCCTTGAGGATCAATCTCGTTTCCCTGTATGTTGCGATGCCCCGGCACCCATATTAGAGAAACGATATGTCGACTTGCCAGGTTCATGGTCCACACCCTGCACTAACCAACAAGGCTCGATGTATTCGTTGTTAAGCCTCCAATGGATGATGATGCGGGGGCTCCAATGGATGATGCAAAATATTTATAATATTGCATTAATCCACCCCTGAACAAGCAAGCCATGAAGCCAGTACATCATTACTTTCAGAGCATCACAAAGTTGCAAGCAATCACTCGTTATATTCCGAAAAGTTCCAACTAGCGACTTGTGCATACAAAAGTTGGCATATATAATGGTTTGTTTTAATTAACTATAACTTTTTTTCATGGGAAGCGCAACGTCAGCATATAATAAGTCAAACTGTTTAGAAGCTAAGTGGTAGGCTTCAGTAAAATTGTAGCTTCACTTTGGATCGAACCGTCAATGGTAAATATACATATTAACCGCATTTAGCTTTCTTTTATTTCTCCATAGGAATTCCAACTTAAATCTTTTAGAGCCCACATCTGTGGACTCGTTAAGTGGCGCTCGAGCAGGGACCCACTAACTTGTGAGTTCCTGGGCAAAAAGGACCTCTCAATGCGAAGTTAATAAAGTGATTTTGTGAGGATACTGCCAAGTGTTGTGAAGTGATAGTGGAAAAAAATGAAGGATAAAAAATGTAATTTAAAATAAAGTACTTGAAACCGCGATTCACCACCTTCGGGGGGACCCTCCGGTTTATAAAAAGAAGAAAACCTTCAACCAAACCAAAAAAAAAAAAATAAATCAAGGCAGCCGATAACAAATATTTTGAAAACCGCGTTTCACCACATCATCAACATTAGCTTAATTCTGCGATCCCCTACGTGACCCTCCAAGATATAAAAGGTCCTCTGCCTAGGAGAGGTAAAGTGTATCTAAAATAGAAACAAATTGTCAATCAGCGTTAATAAATTACTACGTCTTATCCTATGAGTCCTAAGCGACTAAACAGGAATAACATTAAAAGAAGGAATAACTTTAAGATAAAATAATACACAAAAAAAAACCAAACGTTGAAAAAGTGATTCTTTCCGTCGCTCCGCAACTAAGACGCAGTGTTCTCGCATAATCCCATTGGCTGGATGCCGTTGCCCTAAGGATGCGGCATAATCTCCCTTGCTGTACTGACTATCCCCAGGGTACACATAACAACACACTGAGGATGGCTACATTTCCTGTAGTATGGTCTTTCTAGGGTACACGCCAGAACGCACTCGAAACTGGCATTTATTTTCTGCAATAACTCCAGGGTACATATAAGAACACACTGGATATTGCCATACCTGCCTTCCAGTGTACCCATATGAATACATTGGAGATTTCATCTGGTCTAGAATTACGTTGTGGAGTAAGCTGTGCCTTAGTAGGTTGCTTTCAATCCGATTGTTGACGACTAAAAAGGGTAACACGGCCCTCCCTGACCGAAATTTTAAATTCAAAGACGATGTACTGTGAAATGCCAACCTGGTACATGCCGCCGTTACCATCAGAACACGGTAGAGATTTCACAAACATACTTACAGTTCCTTTCTTGTTCTTTTGCAGGAAACTGTCAAAGCGTAAGAAAAGAGCAGTAGCAACTATCAACACCAAATAAACAATATAGAAATTTTAAAACTATTTAAGAGCCATTGTGTACCAAACTAGCAATACAAAAATTTTAAAAAATATTTAAAGAGCCATTGTGTGCCACTGAGGTTTCGTACTGTGTTATAAAAAACAAGAAAAAAAAAGTGCCTATCCCTTTAAATTGTCTCAGAAGTCCCTAATCATGTCATATAAACTCAATAGAAATGGAAGCTCTCACCACTAAAGTGAATGAACTTAACGGGGGTGTCAACGCTCTTCTTGAACAGATTAGAAGGATGGAAACCCGCCTTAGTGGTAGTCAGGTTAGGAAGGATTGAGTTAAGCAGCACTGTCTTAAACCAAAATCTGGCCAGGATTGAAGAACGGTTAGGTAGCGTAGAGCAGGCTAGCGCGGGGGCGCAGGCTCAAGGAGTACCGGCAGTGGTGCGAACACCACTTTCGGAACAGGATCTGAAGGACATTGGTAGACTTCCAGATTGTGTGAAGGAACTACAAGTTTTCGGTGGAAGTCCCTCTCAGTACATCTCGTGGGTTCATAATGTTGAGGGTATTCTGCCCGACTACGAAGTAGTCAAGGAAAAGTCGCTGTATCGTGCCATCTTGCAGCATATCAGGCAAAAGATTCGGGGTGGAGCTGATGCTGCTTTGGTAGCATATAACCTTTTTGACAGTGATTGAGTGGAAATAAAAAGGGTGTTGTATCTTCACTACGCTGATAAGAGGGACATTCGAACTCTCGAGCATCAGCTGAACAGGCTTGCGCAAGGTACTTCCAAGTTGGACGAATTCTACGCAACCGTGAACCACCAACTGTCGCTCATAGCCAGCAAAATAATAAGCGATGATTACTCACAGGAAACAGTTTCTGTCCTTCTTGAAACCTATCGGAATAAAGCGTTAGATGTATTTATCCGCGGGTTAAGTCCTGAGCTTTCCCGCAGGCTTATTGTACAGACACCAAAGACACTGCCAGAAGCCTACTCAGCTTGCCTGGACATTCAGAACCTAAAGTTGCGAAACCCAATAGTGCATACGAACTCGTTGAATAGGGTCATCGTTCCGACGAACAACTTGCTGCAAAGTGTGCAGAGGCCCCCAATACCGCCGCGTGGACGCTCCAACTATTACTGGGTTAACAGGAATTCAAATTCGGGGTATAGGAATCCATACAACAGGTCACAGCCAAGAAATGAGCTCATTGCCCCCAGCCAGGCCAACTGCCCCTAAACCCGCTGAGAAAATGGAAGTCGACAGTAGTATACAGACGAAGCAAGTAAATTATATGAACCGACCTTCGGGCTCAAACGCTTTTAAGAAGGACCTACATTGTCAAAAGGAAACTTCCAAAAACAGCAGAGATTGTACAATACGGAAACCGATAGCTCCGAAAGGCAAGAATCCTTGAACTATCTCGAATCCGGGGAACACGAGGCACAGAAAGTAAATTTTTTGACGACCGGGCCTGCAGCCTATCTCATATGAGAGGCGGTGCCTAATACTCTAGCATACCTTACCTTACGTGCCTGACTATCAGTAATACTGCCTTACAATTTCTCATAGATAAAAGAGCAAATAAGAATTTCATCAAGCCTAATCTAGCTCCTCACTCAATACGTTGACCCACCTTTCTCGGTGCAGACAGCGGCAGGCCCAATTTAAATAAAAAGAAAAATTTGCGGAAAATCGGAAGCGTTAATTTCCTCAAAAAATCCGAAATTTTCCAAACGGGACTTCCCGTTCTAAAGTCTCTGATAGAGCGATTCTCTCATTTGTTCGGCCCATTGAATATTAATATACAGACCACTCCTGACGAACCCATATATACAAAAAGCTGTCCATATCCTGTGAACATGAGGGAAGAGGTAGAGAAACAGATTACGGAATTGCTTGAGGAAGGCATCAGTCCCGAAAGAACCCAAACCTTAGTGAAATAATCCATGTGGACATCTTTTGGATTCAAGGAGAGAAATTTCTATTCAGCATAGATAAATTTTCCAAATTGGCGAAACTTTTTCACATTAAAAATCGATCGTCCACCACCTTTCGTGCCAAACTAATTCACACAACCCCAAAAATGATAGCAACCGACGATTAAAGGGGATTTATGACTCCCTTGGTACGAAACTACAACTGCTACTGAGATCAAAAAAATTGCTTTTTGTTTTTTTTTTTTCAGATAGATAAATGTTTCAAGAACACGCTCTCAAAATATCGAGCTGAAATCTGCTGAATTACGAAAGTTATCGGCGTTATTTGCGTTTCAGATTTTATTTACAGACGCTAGGACTTCCACCATGAGGACTAATTGCCGCCGACCTGCTGCCATTTTTCGGTACCCCCCTCCCCCTCCTTTACTTGGATCAACAACAAAAATTTGTGAAGCTTCACTAAACTTTTTCCGATAACTTTGCGAAAGTTTTATCCTTCTACCTATTATACTTAAATTATATTAAACTCCAGTTCAAAAGAATGAAGTAAATGGTCAAGTCGAAAGATTAAACTCTACCATTATTGAAATTTATCGATGCCTAAGTAAAAAGATAAGCAACTTTAGACCGAAGGAATTGGTGTATGTACATCACAGTCGATCGTTACAACTCTACAATACATTCCATAACAAAAACAAAACCTAATGATATATTTTTAAATAGAACCGAAAGAATTAATTACCAAGGATTGATTGACTGCAAAAGTAGGGGTCACAAGGAGATCAAGCAAAAAATCACGAGAAACCAAGAGCTAAGAAACTTTCGGCTAAATAAAAAACGAAAAAACCCAAAGAAATTCAGGCCTGGCGAGGAGATTCACGTTAGGGATAAGCAGGTAAAAGCGAAACAGAAAGTACTTTACAAAAAGGAAATTGTTGGCAAAGATAATAGGGTTAAAAAAAGGATACAAAAAAAAAAAAACACAAAAATTAAGGAGGGGCACTAATAAGGGAAAGGCAACAGAATTAATTTAAACAAAAACTAATAAGCTAATATAGCACAGTCGAAACAAAAAGCAGTAATTTTGCCAAACTAAAAGGATAAAATCCTCAACCCTTATAAAAAAAGGCACGCATTGCCCATTACAAAATTTTTAAAGAGGCAATATTAGCCCACTACAAACACTTTGAAAGCGGCAAACCTAGCCCAACTGCATACAAAAATATATAGAAAAAGTATAAAAAATAAATACAAAAAAAGGAATACAAATTGAAAATCCTATGCGGATTTATCAATTACTAGACTTATGCCATCGGGAACGGCAGTAGAAAATACCTATACACAGAGCATGACTCCAAGGAATTAAACAAGAAAATATAATAAAAAAGAAAAACAAACAAGAAACATAAATTAGTTGTTGTTTTTCCTCATGTAATAACCTTCAAACAATTTTCAAAACTTTGTACAAATAAATTCAACCATCTTCTCCATAAATTACATATTTACAGATTTAGCGATATCTAAGTTCTAGACACGATTTAAGAAAAAAAAAACAACTAAATATTTTTCACATTTGTTTTTCAATTTAATTAATTTTCGCGCCGTTCCTGCGGATAAGTAAAAAAACGCAAACCTTACAAAACAAAAGGCTAATACTAATCTAAGAAAAATTTCTTTTGTTTTTCTAATCACGATCAGATTCAGTTTACTCTTAATATCTGGCGCTTGCGACCTAAATATTTACAACCATGACTCCCCTCTGGTTACACTTGAACATGGTCGTGGCTGGATCCTGAACGGACACTTCAGTTTAGTCCATGTGGTCGACCTTAACTATTTTAACATGACATTAGAGAAATTAACCGAGTCAACACAGCACGATATCAAAAGCGAGGCTGCGCGTACTGTACTGGAATTCCACCTAAACCAAACTAAACTGCGACTCGACGAGCTCCAAATAAGCAAGTCACGAAGAACACGTTCTATCGACTGGATTGGTTCTGCATGGAAGTAGGTCGCGTCAATGAAAAGCTTTTCAACATTAATCGAGAGGCGATCGAAAAAGCAAACGAAATGATGCTACATATCAACGCTATAAGTAAAAATATTAGCAAGGACAGTTTAGAGCTGCTGGAGTTGGGTAAAGTCCAATCTTGAAGGAGCAGGTATCAGAAATAGTTCAAGCCTGTCAAATGGCAAAATCCGGGATCATAAACACAAATCTTCTTGACCGCGACGAAATCCAAAATCTATTAGTAGAGGAAGATTCGCTATCATACCAAAACACCATCGAAGGTATAGAATATGGATCGGCTTCCGTAAATTCGAACGGTAGTCTCCTTTTATACGTACTATCAATGCCAAAAGTTAAGCCAGACGGCTGTAGACTTTTAATAACACGCGCCGCTATCATAAGGGGGCAGCACGTCGACCTTAGTTATGAAAAGATGCTAGTAAGCGAAGAAGAAACATTCGGACTAAAGGAGGATTATCCTTCAATTCGCAAAACGACAATCTGCTACCCAAAACCGTTGATTAAACTTACCGAAGACGGATGCCTAGCTAGGCTAGTGAAAGGCGGCGATGCCAGATATCACTTTGAACAAGACAACAACATAGTCGTTGCAATGATCGCCGATGCGACAATATTTACTACCAATTTCGAATCACCATTTCGGGGGAGAAACTACTCCACGTACCTCAATGGAACATATGTCATCTTACTAAGCAAGGAAACGGTCACGGTGGGAAATCAATCCTTCACTAGCAGATCAGTACGCACAGTGCAGGCCTTACCACCAGCTCTGACAAACGTCACAAACGAGGGCTTAAAACTGAACTTGGACTAAATCCACGGGATCAACATAGAAAATATTCACCACTTAAGTCAATTGGGCAACAATTTTCAATTATCTCTAATCGTCGACGCTATTGGCCTGGCAATATTAGCGGTCGTATGCTACATAACCTGGAAGAAACTAACGACAACGATTCATTTTCCAAAACTAAACCAGCCAACAGGTCAGGATCAGCCACCGACCCATGTCAAGGATAATCTTCGAGACCCATGTCATCAGCGGGACGCAGATGTTTAAAGGGGGCTAGTTAACAAGAGGGCAAACACACCTAGCGGTGTGAATTTGCTGACACCGCACTTCCCACAACATACGCTTAGCCAATGCAGGTAAATTAATCTGCAACGCATGCAAAACGATTTGGCTATACGGCAGCGATATGAATTGGTTGCATAAACCAAAATACAAATCATGGGAAGCGCAGCGTTAGCAATTAATAAGTTAAGTCAAACTGTTTAGAAGCTAAATGGTTGGCTTAAGTAAAATTGTAACTTCACTTTGGATCGAACCGTCAATGGTAAATATACACATTAACCGCATTTAACTTTCTTTTATTTCTCCATAGGAATTCCAACTTTAATCTTTTAAGGCCCACATCTGTGGACTCGTTAAGTTATTTAACAATCTTGGGTTCGTAAAGAAGAAATTCTTTGCGGTCCCCACATATTTCGTCCCGGACTCTTTGTAAAGCAGCTGCAGTCGCGAAAGAATACTTATTTCGCGTAGTGCCTTAAACCCATGTTCTACCACTTTCATAAATTCCCTGGCAAAATATTGCTTGCAATCAAACTTGCTATTGCCCGTACTATGGGCTGCTGACGCTTTTATTATTACTAGAGATCGCCCAGTGGTTGAAATTCAACCACAAAACTTTATTTTATTTTAATTATTTGCAATACTTTTCATTCGCCTATTTTCCGTTCCTTTCTCTACCTTTATTCTTTCCTTTTCTTTTCTTTACTTTTCTTTTATTTTCTTTTCTTTTCTTTTTTCTTCTTTTTTTTCTTTTTTTTAATTTCTTTTCTTTTCTTCCCTTTCCTTTACTTTCCTTTCCATTCGCTTCCTTTCCTTTCCTTCACTTTTCTTCCCGTTCTTTTCGTTTCCTTTCCATACCTTTCCTGTCTTTCCCTTCACTTTTTTTAATAAACTTTTTTTTCTATTTTATTTTGCTTTATTTTATTTCATTCAAACCCAACCACAAATACAATAACCAAACTATCTCCTGTGCTGAATACTATTTATGAATAATCAATTATTTTGTTTTTGTATCATCAATGAAGTTTACATATTTGCTCATATTTTACTTTGCTTGTTTAATGTCTTCAACAAAGCAACTTTTCGTGCTCTCAGGAGAGCCTCTGACACTGGGCATCGTAGCCAGTGATCAATACAATAAAAAACAACTAAAGCTAAAATGCATGCAATGCATTTACTCACACAACATCGGCTATATAGTGCGAATAGTTGTTTTTCATTGGTCCACTACCAACTTTTCGCACCCACAGTGAGAGCCGATCACACGAGTAATACAAAAACATGGATGACATATCTACTCATACAACTACGGATTTATAGCGTCAATACATGTTTGGCACATGGGTTTGTGTATTTTTAAACAAATTTTTCAATATTATAAATTTTTTTTTTATTTTTTTGACTGACGGCACTGCAGTTTGGCAATACTTATCCATACATATATTATTGTTAATACCTTAAATGTATAGTTTGGCCACAAAGTGGGACAATTTCAACTCAACTTGCGCATTTATATTATAGATTACTGCACCATTGGGTTTTTCCGGAACTTAGTCTATTGGCTTCCCTGCAGTTGAACTTGAGTGCAGGTATTGAGTACAGATGGGGATGTGTTAAAGCATAACTCCACATTACAAATAGAAAATTTCAATATCCAACTTCTTTTACGATTTATGTTAAAATTTTTAATACACATATTTCAAAATGACAAGCATATTTTAATTTTTTTGACGAAACAGTCATTAAAAATTCGGTTGATAGTATTCGAGCTTTAACAAAAGTCGAATAGTCGGAGCGAAATAAATATACCACAAACCGACTAATAACCGTGCAAACGGTTACAACCATCTAGTCGATTACTCGAGTATTCGAATAAGTCGAATTTTTGTAAGAGCCCTACTTTAAATTCTTAAAAAATTTAAAACCTGAAGTTAACCTCACAGCCTTTTTTAACTAACTGTTATTTTTTGTTTATTGTCTATTCTAATTGATTGTATATCCCTTTGAACGAAAGCTATATATCTGTATTTATGCATTCGACAATTAATAGTTTTTGGGAAATTGTATAGAAAATTTATAATACAATACATCATCGGATTTCTCAACTTCTTTTCAAATGAAGTTACGTCACTCAGTGCACTGAACGGCTCATATTTCATTAAAAAAGGAGTTATCTCATCGGAAAATGTATTATATTTATATTGAGATAGGGCGTTTTTGAAACTCCAAGTTGAACAACCAAGTTCTGATTGAAAAAATTTAAGGAAAGGTGTTCTTGAAACAAATTCTGAAATAGGACGTTATTGGATCAAATGCTGAGATACGGTAATCTCGAATCAAATTTTGAGAAATACCCTATTACAATTTCTGGTTTAGATAGGAGGATCTGTGTGTTATTTAAGGGTTTCGATTTAAGGGGTTTTTAAGAAGCTTTGGTAAAGGCGTGGTTTCCTCGAAAGCGATGCGGCTATATACCGGCGTCACATAGCGGCAGAGCAGGTTGTCAAAAACATTGCAAAATAAAAGTAATTACGTGTAAACCAAAAAGACGGTGAGGTTCACCGTAACTTATAGCGGCAAGCATAATATATTATGGCCGTCATGTTGGTGAAAACTTTTTCTTCAACGTTTTTTTTTCCACCGTCATTGTCATAACGGTGTGAATTCAATCAAATACTTCAAATATTTTTACAAAACCAACAATTCAGACATAACAATGTGTTGAAAATAATTATTTTCACATTATATATTCACAAAACAAACACCAAATGACGGCCAAATATAGGAAATGCAATCGCCAGATTGGCGGCCGCCGTGGTGTGAAGGTAGTGTTGCCGGCCTACCACACCGAAGGTCCATGGTTCGAGCCCTGGTACAGGTAACATCAAAAGTGATTTGAAAAAAGTTTTTTCAAAACGGGGTCGCCCCTCGGCAGTGGTTTGGCAAACTCTCCGAGCGTATTTCTGCCATGACAGGCTTCTCAGCAAAAATTCGTCTCCTTTGTAGATGCCGTTCGGAGTCGGCAAAAAACTGTAGGTCCCACCAATTTGTAGGGAAAAATTCAAATCGGCACACCACAAATTGGAAGAGAAGCTTGGCGCAAAAAATCTCTTAGGAGGTGTATGATGATATACCTGTTGTATATCGCGCCATAGAGAGAGAGAATCGCCAGAATGTGGGAAATACGTTCATTTAAGTTTACAAAAAAAAAGGACCGCTCTTGGCGGTGACAATAGCTAAAGTTATTTGGCGGCCGTAATATAGCCGCACCGATTTCGAGGAAACCACGGCTTAGAAGGAAATAAACTTTTGTACACAATTGCATTCACAACTTATCCCATATTTTTTGAAGATGGCAGATCCAGTTTAGGTGTTTGACATTCGTTAATTTTTCAATCATATATCCCCGTACGCAGAAATCCATATTGTAGGAATTCGGAGAAGAAGGCATATTGTCCTTGCACTACTGCTATAAGATTCTTGATTTAGAATGTTTCTGAAAAAAATATAAGTTCCAGTCAAATTGTTTGAGTAAATGCGGGGAAAAGTGCCTTATGAGAACTTTCTCCAGAAAATATTTTGTGTTGCTCTTTACGCCTCTGTCAATGTAAAGGAAAGGGTAGCTTGCCTTTTGCAGATAGGGCTCTGCAGTCAAATTGCGAACCAGACCTAGACACTGTAAAAGTGGACAGTTGAAACCATTACTTGGGTATTGAGCTAGAACTAGTAGTGTCGTTGTTGTTGTCTTTGGTATGGTGGGGTTCGGTCTGGATTAGTAAGAGTTTGACCTATTACAATATCCAGAATGAAGTTGTGCTAGGATGAATCTAGTCTCCCTCGGAAGAATACGCTTCTCATCAGCTATTTCAGGTGGTTCGATGTCAATCACGGGGTTCACAGGCCGACTCGGTATAAAGGTCGTTTAGAGCCCGCCTATGGTTACGCAGATCAAACGGCAAGGTAATGTGGTGCCGGATCTCATCATAGTGCTTACGGAGATGTTTCCTTATGGCTCTAGGGGGCGGAGCTTCATCCAATAGACGTCAGTTTGGATGTCTAGGTTTGTGGCAGTTCAGTAAAAACTGTCTGCTCGCGTATGTTGAGCATTCTGGCCTCCTGATAAAAGTGGGACTCGGATGACATAAGCAGACATCCCGTGGCAGTTCTGATGGCGGTGTTTTGGCAGACTTGCAACTTCCTCCAGTTGGTGACAGCAAGGTTGGGCGACCATATGGGCGCAGCGTAATCAATAACCGGTGGGACGATAGCCGTATATATAGCTAGCAACGTTTCTTTATCTTTTCCCCAAGTGCTGCCGGCCAGCGCCTTGAGGATCTTGTACCTTTGAGGCTATTGCGGTGGCATGACTAGCGGAGGTGAGGCTGTTGTCGAACGTCACACCCAGGTTTTAGGATGGTTGACAGTAGGTAGAGGTACTCCATCTACGTGGACGTTTAACTCTTGTCCCATCCGCACATTCCACGTCGTAAAAAGAGTCGCTGCCGATTTAGTCGGAGACAGGGTCAGATCTCGGCCAGTGAAGAAGCTGGAAATGTCTCGGAGGTAACAGTTAATCCTCGTACAGAGTTCGTCCAGGTAGGAGCCCTTACCCGAAGCCATAATCGTGCAGTCGTCAGCATAGGATACAATGAAGACTCCGTCTGGTGGGGGAGGAAGTCTCGAAATATAGAAATTAAACACAAGCGGGGATAGGACACCGCAATGCGGCACCCTTTGCTTGATTCTTCGTGGTCTAGATTTCTTGTTCCTAAATTTGACTGACGCCTGTCGACCGTTGAGGTAGTCAGCGGTCCACCTTTTTAGGCCGGCAGGGAACGGTTGCTCTTCCAGGTCTCTTAGGAGTCTGGCATGGTTGACCGTGTCGAAAGCTTTTGGAAAGGCCAAGTGCCACGAGCTCCGTCTTATGCATCCATGTAAATATTACTTACATACCATCATTACAATAATGTAAACGTAAATTAGTCTTGGGCTATTAAACCTTGTAGGCATTACCTTCTTAATTCACTATTCGTGATAAGTATGTTTTGCTAAATCGGTAATATGTATACAAATACAATTTACTATTTGTGATTCGATGCTGCGCAGGCTTTGCAACAAATGTCTTCTTATACGCTTGGTGTCAATATTGCTCACAGGATTTTCAACAACAAAGTTTCACGCTTAAAACTGCAGACTTATTGTCGCTCGGCACATGTTACGGTACAAACCAAGACACATGTTTATATACCTTGGTACGACCAATACTGACCCTAACCTACCTAAACGATACACTGCTTGAACAATAATTGCTTTGTATAATACATCTACATATATATTTGAGCTGACCTGCCTGCGCAATTTTAACGAGCTTCTGAGTACCTTATGGTATCCTCAACTACAAATCCTGCACTTAGCATATAAAAGAGTGGTTGTTTTTGGGTTCTGTTTCCCCTCAGAGGCAATAAAACACGAACTTACCTACCAGCAGTTTCCCTAAGGCGCCCTCGTAATCAACTAATAGACCCTGCGCTCAACCAGCGCTTACTAAACCGGCCAAATTTCCAATCCTCCCTCTGTCTATGCTAAGCACTCACAATAAGGATTTATACACAAAAATACAAATATATTTAGTTTAGTTTTTATGCTTGCACTACGCGTGTAGCCCAGAAACGTGTGAGCCTGTCGGTGCTTTAAGCCAGCTGAAGTTGCTGACACAATTTTTTGCTTTAATTTGTAACCTTGGGGTCACCTACAGTATGCCTACAGGCGCCGACTTGTGACCCAAATGGTTCCCAGATACAACAATTATTATGCTAGCTAATATTAACGTAAAATTTTAGATTTGGGAGCAGGATAATAGTCCAATTACTCACGAACATAATCACGCAGTACGGGTCAGCTTACACGACCTGTCTTATGACGGTCAATTTTTCCGTGTACGTAGAATATTCCGTAGAAATCAAACAAGTTTTGATTTTTTCCGTAGACAAGTGTTAGCTGATTGCTTTCTCACACGACAGTGTTGCCTATTCATACGTTTGTATGCTGGTTATGGATCGTTTGGAGTTGTATTACAAAAATACCTAAAAATACTTTTTGAATTTCCTAATAATGTTGAAATAACCTGTAATTAAACGAAACTAGGCATGAAAATAGCAAAACGCCGTAACCGGTTTGTCACAAAACCAAACTTGACAAGGGACGACGGAAAATCATTCCAACAAAAATCATGATATATTGAAGTTGTTGCTGTTAAATAAATTGACTGACAAATATTCATGAAACGAGCTCAAGGCCAAGAATAATAATTTTTCACTTCTAAATTTTTATGAAAGTTATTATTGTTTTTATTTTTTTAATAATAATTTTTAGTAAATTATTAAAAGTTTTTTTTAATTGAATAGAGTAGGAAAAATGTTTAAAGACAACCTTAGCTTTTCTCATAGATCCATTTCGGAAGCTGCTAAGCTTCTTCATCAGAGAAATTTTGGCACACATTGCTAACTTTTGAGCCAACAATACGCTGGTTTACCATGTACATGAACAACTCCCGCCATCTGGCAGTTAGTAGTGTGATCATGATGAATTTTTTGACAGATCTGTTTTATCATCATCAACAGAACTACCTTACCTCTATAAGAAAAGCTATGGCGGTTGTCTCTAAACACTTATTATTATTCTTGGCCTTGCGCTCGTTTCCTGAATACTTGAAAATGTACAGGTGTAAACTCAACAAAAAATGTTGATACAAAAAAGCAATAAATTGACTGACTATTTAAAAGTATACGTTTGCGTTAGCATGCATGAAAACTGGTCAATGGCAACATTGTATCAAATTCAAGCAAATGAAAAAAGCTGATTTCACCGTGCGTCGGTGGGTAATTTGAATATTGCCTGAAATACATAGAATTTTGAAACTTTGACTTTCACTTTGACAGATACGCGCGCTTTCCATAAGTTAAGAATAGCTCAACATTTTGTTCGCTTTACGTTCCACAAACTTTGTGTGGCAAGGCCCTACTTATTGCATGCATTCAACTTATCTGTCAAAGTAAAAGTCTGAGGTTAAGGTTCAATGTAAATCGGCCTTATAACTCTTCTTGGGTATACATATGTAGTCGCACGCGACACTACCAACTTCCAACGAATGGATGCCACTGCTTTGTACTCCGCATTTGGCACGCTCAACCGCGCGAGCGATAGTTACGAAGATCGTTTTGTTTATTATTCCTCTGACTAACACCCAGTTCAGCTTCACGTTGCACCTTTTCTCCGAGCATGCACGTATGAGAGTACGCTTATTCATATGTGACTGTTGCAACGCGCAACGAACATGTGGATTGTGGCCTGCAGGTCTTCATCATGCGCTTGGGGCACCCGTAACCGAAGTCCCTCAATTTCTATTGCTACTGACTAAACGAATTGGCAGTCACCCCAGTTTTGACCACTACATACACAATCGTGCATTGACTTACCCCCTTCGAGTACTTTACTTGTGGAAGTGGCGTTTTGCCGTATCGCTGAATATGCTCTCACTGGCAACGGCTATGAATGTTAATAGAACAGCCACGTTGTTGGTGTTGTTGTTGTAACGACAAAAACACTCGCCGAAGGCTTTGGGGAGTGCTGTCGAAATGACAGTCCTTGGGCGGATATGAATCCGGAACGCTCCGGTCCGGCATATTCTAAACCCCTAACCCGCAGGGCGTAAACCCACGTTGTCGCTGGAGTTTGTTGCTGCACTATATCGAGCCTTAGGCGTAACCAACAAAATTCTGAAAATCCGTATTTTGACAGATATCGATAATTTTGTTTATTTTAAACTATCTCACAAAATATTACAACTCTAACATATATCTTTACAAAAATAAAGCAAAGGCAATTATGATGTAACATTTTGCTTTAAAACTTTTTATATTTGTAAACTAAAAAACCTTCTCTTGTAAAATTTTATTTTTGGTGCTTACACTAAAGGCTGTTAGGGCTCGACATTGCGTGGTCTCTCTGCCATGTTTCGTGTTCTTTTAGATCCGTTAAGGTGGTGGATGGTGCTGGCGTCGTATCAACTGTGGATGCTGAAGCTTTGTTATGTGGAGGATTTGCGCTTGTTTTTATCGTCGCTATCCTCTGCTTTTCGTTCCCGCAGCTGCTTGCTGGGTATGCCCTGTGCTACACTATAATGTGAGTGTGGGTCAATCTGGTGAAATTCCCAATCGTTTTACCCTTTGCACTAGTTAAGTATTTTAGTATATTTTTTTTAGCTTGCACTCCAAGATCACTGTTGTTCAAACATAGCACTAGCCATTTGAAATTAAGCATGCTTCGGAAAGCTATTGACCGCGCACGGTTGCATTGGTTAGTGAAAATTTTCTTAAGCTTACTTAACCAAAGGCTGGTATGCAGTAACAATCCAGAACGAAACTAGGCATTGAAAATGTCAGAACGCCGAAACCGGTTTGTCACAAAACCAAACTTGACAAGGGATGACGGAAAATCGTTTCAACAAAAATCAACAATCCAGAGCTTTCAGCAACTTAACAATTTCAATTGCTGTATTGAATATGCTAGCAACTTTTCACCAATAACAAGAAATTAAAGAGCTTCATTGAAGTTATTTTAAAAATTTACAGCAATGGAAAAGTGTAATGGTTGGTGTGACCCAGCGACGGTATTAGGGCCCACGGTCATTATATAATATCTATATATAAATCATCAATGTACTTACTCTCCAGCACCGATTGACAAGCTTTCCATATTTCCTTTTATGAAATATAAATTCTCGCCGGTCCAATGAAACACTTTAAAACTGGGATTGAACTTGTATAATAGCGATTCACCTGTCCCGTAGAAGTGATCTGACACGTGCAAGGAGCAGGACGTTAGTGCACCAAACACCTGCGATTAAATAAACACAAACGCACACCTTTTTTGGAGAAGATTAAAGTAGAAGACATTAATTCTATATTTACGTTATTATCTGTATCTTGTATGACAATTAAGATTGGACTTTCCAGTTTATGCATCTTTCGGTAAAGGGAATTCAACGAGAAACCATGCTGGGATGTGCTGAATACCAATGACCACGAATAGCCCTCAGCGCGTGCCGGTAGATGTCCACAAAGTTTTTCACTATAATAAATATTTATTAAGAAATTTGTAAACACATAAACTATTCATACTCGTATGTGTACATATCGTAAGATGTAATTCAAAACTAAAATTTGTTGGGAAAATGCAAAGTTTTATTTCTTTATAGTATTCCAATATAAAAATAAGATTTAAAAACCCCAAGGCTCCATTTTCGTGCATTTGATCATTCTACAACCTTGGCACAATCTTCTCAGTCGGTTATTTGTGGGCATCATAAAATCCCGGAAAACTAATATTTTGAGTTACATCTCTTTGCAATAAAACGTACCATATCTCTATGGTCGTTTCCATAAAACGAGACCCATTTGCACTAATTAATAAATTGCTGAAGATTTTATGGTGATATAATAAACAAAAATTTAGCCTGTGGGTCAATATACCCTGATTTTTATCATAACTTGATTTTTTGATTGTTTTTAAACATATTTATTATCTTTGTAATATAATATAAGGATTCTTAGCAATAACAATAACTTTGTAAATTGTTAAAATTGTAAATTTGGCATCCCTCCCGTGACAAAACAAAACTAGGTAACTACTTTTTTCTAAATGTTGGGAAATTAAGGGTTTGCGTAGCAGTCCATATGTCCGTCAAATACCAACTGTGTATGATTTTTTTTGACGCAGTTATGTATTTGTTAACCAAAATTTAAAGTAACAAAGTTTTCAAAAAACACGATTTTCTCCTTTCATACAAAAAAAAATTTGTGTCAGAGTAAAACTTGGAACTTGGAGTTTAATTTGACACATTTTTTTCATATAAATTTATTTTTTGTGTTTGAACAGAAACTAGTCAAACCTAGAAACTAGTGAAAGCTACTTGGTTTTGTTGTGCATTTTCATTTAAAAATTAAATTATCAGCCTTTCATGCGTTTTATTAAAAATTAAACTACTTTTACATATTTAATATTTATTTCATAGTTTATCATATAGTAAAACAAATAGTAATTAACATTAATTCAATTGGAAGCAGCCGGGTTGCCGAATAAGTCTCGCGAAGTCGTATTTTCCCACAAATTTTCCCAAAACTGCTTTTTTTCGTTGTTTTGCATTAAAGTAACTATTTTTTCAATAATTTCCTTTTTTAGTAGGATTGACTCCTCGGTTTTCAACGTTTCAAGACGGAAGCACATCGACATAATTTAGATTAACCCAACTAGTTAAAAAATCGGCTTCCGTATGAAAAGATGTTGCATGCCGGAAGCAAACGACTTATTTTTCGGGTCACATACTACATTGTCCTAACTTATCTCCTAGAAAGCGGGTTGCTCTTGAGGAAAAAGAATCTCTTGGTCAGCATTTGACTCAAGACTGAAATAGACACAATCATTACAATGTAACATCTGCAAATTCTTCCTCCTCTGGCAAGATGTATTCTGGATCGCCATCTGATGCTGGGCGGAAGCCACGTTCTTCCCTCTCTTTATTACAGCAAACATTTTTATATTATCTCAAATACTTTCAAAAATAAACTAAACTAAGCATCTGTTAAAGTAAATGGTTTTGTGAAATAATTACCTACATTTTTTAGAGTAATTGCAGCAATTCTGCAAGCGAAACTAAAACAGAAACTTCTAGTGACGTTTAAAAATTAGTTTCTGATGACTTTTTTTTAGAAAAACCTATTATTAGTCCAGGCGACATGGATTTAAGGTGTCTTTACAGTTTTTCTTGTATATGCTATAGTTTTCCCGCTATAATCACTTTTTCCTGTGTATTGTTGCAAAAAACATGCAAACAAGACATTTTTGTGATGCATTTTGTATGGGGCAAAAAACATTTTGTTCCAAAACTTAATTTTTTTTGTGGATTTCGGTAAATCGATTCCTTGCTAAAGGTGACTAACCCCTCTAAAATGGGCGTGGCAGCCACCCTACCTATGTTCAAAAATTAATAACTTTTTAAGTTATCCCGCCAAAATGACAACGGATTTGATACAAATTTACAGCTTCGTAGCCTAATATGCGTTAACAAATATTGGGTATATTTTAACAGAGATGCCACATGTATAAAAGTCATGTAGGTGGCTGCTACGCCCATTTTAGAGGGGTTGGTCACCTTTAGCAAGAAATTGCTAGAACAAATATTCATACCGAAATCCGCAAAAAAAAATTAAATTTTGCAAACAAAAATTTTTTTTTTTGCCCCATGTAAAGTGCATCTCAAAAATCTACTTGTGTGCATATTTTTTTAATAATGCACTGGGAAAAAATAATTACAGCAGGAAAACTATAGCATTTACAGGAAAAACTGTACAGACACTTTCGATGGAGAATCATCTCACCGGTCGATTTTCTGTCTTCCTCGCCTGGACTATATCGTATATGTAGTAAAGTTTTGTTCTGAACTGATTTCTTGATTTCAGCGCATTTTAAGTTACTTGGTTTTATAAAGGTTTTAGTTTAAGGTATTTACAAAAAAAAGAAGGAAAAAACGATTTGAAGTCCCTGATAGTTTTTTTTATCAGAATTCCAAAAATTCGTAGAACGACAAAACTAAGTAAGTAAAAGTTACTTGGTTTTGTTCAGCCACGGGAGGCCCATACTCTAGATATAGTGGTGAAGTTGAAAACGCGTTTCAAAGTAAATAGCATTTCAGAATTCGCAAAAGATTATTTGTTAATATCATCCTTATATGTAAACTAAAAAACTGTATCATACGATTTTATGTGCGGGGCGTGGCGCCCTTAGAATGTCCTTTCGACTGAAGGTAACGCTAGGTGTACAAGAATTATTAATTAATTGTCAATTAGGCTCGAATTGACCAAATGTACAATTATTGTTAATAAATTGTCAATCCGGCTCGAATTGACCAAATGTACAATTATTACTAAAAAATTGTCAATCCGGCTCGAATTTACCAAATGTACACTTGTATTCCTAATTGTTTATTTCCTTACCACTTTTTGGTGGAAAATAAAACAATTTTTTTTTTGAGTTCTTATTTGAAACTCTAATTTTACAATTATTTAAAATTGTTTATACGGCTCGCAATATCAAATAAACATTTATTTAAAAGTTGTTTCATTCCTTACCGCTGGTGGGGGGAAATAGAAACAATTGAATTTGAGTTAGTGTTTGGAACTGATTTATTTAATATCTTACAAAGGTATATAAACAAATTCTTAAAACTATGTTCCTATGCTAATTGTGTATGTTTGTGTGAATATTGGTATGGAGGGACTGATTCTAATCTTGCTTGGGCGATCAGTTGGTCCGTTTTATTTTATTGCATTTTAATACTTTTCAGTATTTTAAGCATTTTCTGAAGTGCATAAACGTGCATTTCTGGTAAAAAATACATCTTTTGGGGTTGAATGGTAGCTGTGGCAATTAATGTCTAGCATGTGTTGATTTACGGTTATGTGTGTATGCATGTATGTTTGTATATAAGAAAGTAGGTATGTGTGTGGACTGTATTTATTTATGGATAAATGTTTAAAAATGTTCAAAGATATTTGAACACTAGTTTTTTCTGTTTTATGATTTCTGCATTATTTTGAATATTATAGTGATTTGAAAACACCTTTCTCGCGCGTTGCCATATAGCAACCCCAATGTGATTCGGGTTAAATAGAGCTGCGAACAATAAGGCTTCCGTCACGTTCGCTCTGAGTGTCTATTTCCGTTCTGAGGCAACTGCATTGAACGCAATGATGTCAAATGAGTTATAACCATTGCATACTCACTTACATAAGATACTCATTTGTCACCGCAATCTTAAAGCCTTCATAACCTATCGGGCTACACTCTTTTTTATACTAGGGATGATACGGACCTTGGATTCCGAAAAGGAACTTTTGGTTTATTCAGATTTCTGATTTCGATTTTGGTTTCGACTGCTTCGAAGTGAAGCCGATAAGTAGAAAGAGCCTGTGACAATCGGTAGCAAAGTACCTCGAAATGCAAATTTATTTGTAGTTATGAGGTCAGTATAATTTCACGTTCTCGTAAATCAGTATTAGAAAATTTCCCATAGCAAAAGATAACACCGTATATAGTAGTTTGCTATAATTTGCCACATAATAATCGACATCCTTTGAAGCTCCTATTCGGAACAGCGAAACAAAAATCATTAGCTTACAAGTTTCTTTTCAGAATCGTAGTAAAAGGGAATTATAGCATATGGAAAATATTAAAGAAATCAACAGAAACAACACTTTAGGCGATTTCTTTTCCGAATTCGTTTAGTCTAATTGTTTCGCAAGCTATAATATTCCTGATCCTATGACGGAGCAAATACTTAAATCTCAAAGGTTGTTTCAGCACCACCTCAATTTGAGAATCATAGCGCTCTTAACAAATCCGTATTTGTTGGCATGGCCAAATATTATGTTTCTCAGATTGAGAGTTTATTTTTTCTCAATTGAATGGGCTCCAACGGAACTGAAATGTATGATTGCAATGAATTGACATAAATTTCAGTTTGGTTTCTTCAAATTTAAGTGGCAAAATTTTCTTCGTTTTTTTTTTTTGGAAAATTGGCTCAACATCAACTTGACAACTTTAGTGCTCTCAAAATGCCTCAAGGGTGGAGAATCATGTTTGAGATTAATTTGACAAATTTCACAGAAGGTTGGAGTACTATTAAAGAATGTGTTGGAAATCTACTTCAGAACTAAAAATTTCTCAAAGGTGGCAGAATAATTGGAGAACTATGTTTGAAGATCAACTTGATAATTATAAATTTCTCAGAGGTTTTTTATTAATATTTCTTCTATGATTTTTGGGAATTAATATAAGCCAAAAAAATACGACTTGTGACGAATTGGAACTTGTTATTGTTTGTGGGCTTAGCACCGCCCACCTTTCCAAAACTAGACATATATAGCCTATGCTGTATTCACTGATCATCTACTGTGGAAAACGGAAAAATCATGAAAATCCCTTGCGTATTTTCTGAAGGAACTGACATTACCACGGTTGCTATGGATTTATTGGATTTATTTTTCTACTGGGCTTTAGATATATAGCGTTTTCAGGTCAAATGAAACCTTTTTAAATAAAGTGAAACCTTTTGCAAATCAAATGAAACCTTTTTCAAGTAAAGTGAAACCTTTTTCGATTGAAATGAAACTTTTTTCAAGTCAAATGAAACCATTTTTAGATCATAGTATATCGCTCTTTCTAGTGTTTTGAAACACTGTTAAAGTAATTCCCACTTTATTTATTATATGGGTTAAAACTTTTATAATTATATATTTATAGTTGAGTCAAAAAATATCAAAATCGCTTAAGTCCACAGTGTAGATTTTAAGTAGCTTCGAACTCGCGTTGATTTTTCCCAATTCTTTTTGTCAGTTTTTTTGTCCATATAACGAAATACCGTTTTTATTTGTATAGCCTGGTACTGTGTTCACGCGTGAAAAATATTGAAACGAGTACAAGCATCATTTTAAATTTTTTTTTGATAAAATAAAACGTGGGTTTCTTACATCCTATTGCTTTTTTTTGTGGTTTTTCAAAACGTGAACTTAAAGGATTTGAAATGACGGATACATGTTGAAAAATTTTGCCATGTAGATTAATATATGAAAAAACATATTCAAGCCGTAAAAATAACTGAATTGATGGAAACGATAATCACATTTTTTATTCCAAAATTTGGGAATGTGATTTTAAATGGTTTCTGAACAACATGCAACATTTTGCACGCGTGAACACAGTAATATTAGTTTGAAAAAATGTATCAAAAACCTGTAAAAACCTCATCCTGGCAATTACTTTTAATTATCTTCCAAATTGCTAGAAAGGGCCATATATAATGATCTAAAACTGGTTTCATTTGACTTGAAAAAAGTTTCTTTCATTTGAAACTAATAGTAAAGACAAATTAGAAAGATTAAATAAAAATTTTCCACCATTTGTAGCCCAACAGCTTATTACATTATATGCGTAATACACTGACATATTTGCACTAGAAAGATAACCAATAACTATTAACCATTTTTACGCTGGCTCAACTTCGTTCTGGATACTGTAACAGACTAAACTCTTACCTATCCCGACTGAACCCTGACATGCCAAATGTCTGCCCGGCATGCGGCGTGTCTCCCCACGATACTAACCATCTCTTCATCTACTCAACTGAGCCCACTCTTCTAACACCAATTTCACTCTGGTCCACTCCTGTTGAAGCCGCGAGGTTTCTTGGACTTCCGTTAGAAGAGCCTGATGACAGTGTTGGATGAGGGGTGACATCCTAACAACAACCATTTTTACAAACAAAAACTTTATATGAAAGATGACAATCTAGTTTACGTAAAAAATATCAGAAGTAAATAACAAAAAAGAAGTAAATAAATAAACTAATCTAAGCAGTCGCGTAGCCAGGATTTGGGGAATGGGGGCATGAAAAAAATTTTGAATCGAAACCTGAAATTTGAGATACACAATAAATTTGGTTTTAAAAATGTACGCAAAATTCGGGAAAATTCAAAGCAATTTTATCAAAGTCTTACATATTTTCAGAATTTTTGGAATTTTTTGGAACATGCAGTTTTGTAGTTCATTAAATGTAATGTGTCAATCTTAAGGTCGTGACACATTTTGCTGATTTTTTGCCATTTTTTTCCGAAGAGCTTAAGTGTTCTCTTTTATATAAAAGAAATTGCTTTCATAACCTTGTATTGAGGAAAATACAGAATCCCCAACAAAATATTATTACTTATAAAGCAAGTGTTAATTTTCTTGTATAAAGAAAAGGGATAAAGAAGATAGGATATTCAACAATTGTAAAGCAGAATGTACATTAGAGTGGGTCGATTTGTATGGACGTAAGTTAGCCGATATCGCGCCATCGATTTTTCCATAGGGTTTGGGCTCAGGAAAACAAAAGTTCCACTACGCATACCCAAAAAAAATAAGTTTCGAGCCTGCGATAACAGTTTTTTAAAAAAATTTGTTTTTCAAATTGGGACTTGTTTTGGTCGAAAAATCGACTTTTCCAAAACACGAAAATACATTTTTTTTCAAAAAACTGTTATCGCCAACGTTTTTAGCGCATAATTTTAAGTGGGACAGGAAATATGAGATAAATTGGTTTTCATCGAAAACATTTTTGCATGTATGCTGAAAAAACCCTTAAAAAATGGCGAAAGGGCCAAAACACTTGACCAAAACAGTTCCCAAAACCCAAAAAATATTTTTTTTTTTTCAAAAAACTGTTATCGCCAACGTTTTTAGCGGACATTTTTGGGTCGGACAGGGTATACATGAACTTTTAAAATGAAAGTTTTTTTAGTAGGTCATGAAAAAAATCTTAAAAATCAAAGTCGAAAAAAGTCAAAAATATAAAAATTCACAGGCTCGAAAATAAGTTTTTTGGGTATGCGTATTGGAACTTTTTTTTCCTGAGCCCAAAACCTATCGAAAAATCGATGGCGCGATATCGGTTAATAAATCGAACCAGTCTAATGTACATATCAATATTTTAATTACTTTTCCGGAAAAGTTACGTAGATAAGTTTTTTAACCTCTTTAGAGTTTTTATCTGGGAACCAGCATTAACACCAACAATAATGTCGGTCTAGAAATCCAGCGAAGAATCACTCACGCAGACAAGTGCTACTTCTTGCTGAGTTGGCAATTGATAAGTAAAGTCCTCTCTCGGAGAACGAACACTGACAACATCTGATGAGGCGGCTCTGGGAGTTGGCGACGGCGAGTACCGAAGAAGACTTAATGATGAGCTGTATGAGCCATATGCAGACACCGACATAGTCCAACGAATTAAAACCCAACGTCTTAATTGGCTATATTGTACGAATGAATGAATATGTTCCGGCCCAGAAAGTATTCTTATCGGCACCCGCCGGTGGTAGCAGAGGAAGACGGAGACCACCACTCCGATGGAAGTATGAAGTGTAGACCGATTTGTGATCCTGTAGTGTTTCCAATTGGCAGAATGACGTAACGAGTGGCAAGCTATGGTAAAAGGCCGAAATCGCTTAGACGGTTAAGCGGCATTTAAAGAAGAAGAAGGGAAGTGGAAACGGGAGAGTTGAAAAAATGTGTAGTAAACTTTATAAGCTATGAAATGACGTTTTGACGTAGGTAAGTGCGTAAAAGGCCGGTTTTTGGCGGAAGATTACGCCGCTTTAAGAACCTTCTCCATAAATTGGTTTCGGCCACTATATTTTGGCTTTGAAAAAGTGCTTCATAAAATTCAGCATGCTTAAATAATTTTTTGTAATTTTCTTCTCTATAGTTTGTTGATTAATAAATGGATAGAAAACAGAAATCTTGAAATAAACATCTAGGTTAGATTTGAATCGGCTCTTTTTGATTTCAATATTCATGTCGTTTGCACCTTTTTCACAAGTTCTGAACAATTCGGAACGAATACGTCGTAACTACAGTACTAAGTCTTTTGCGAAATCCACTACAAGCGCTAAGTCCATCTTTATTTGTTGAAGTTTATTACACAAAGGCTGAACGCATTGTGTTAACAAAGATGCTAAGAGTCTGCGTTTATTATTATTAAAAAAAAAAGTTTTTAATGTTGACCTAAGAATTTCGTAATACTAAGCCATAGAGAAAATGTTGAAATTTTTTAAATTTTGAACCTTTCGCATAACAAAACTGGCACCATAAATTTATCAATAAATGCCCATGATTGGAACTATTTTTTGACAACTGCACACCGTCACTTTATTACAAATACTAAAACTTAATTAGATAAGGCAGTAGAGTTTTAGCTCAGCAATATCAGACCTCGAAATTTACGGTATTATTTCAATCTGTTATTTTATTACTACCAGAACCAATCTGTACGCATACCTCGAAACCGTTCATCGCCTTGAAAACCTAGTGAATTTTGTAGAAGGTCTGAAAAGACCAGTATGTATATGTATATAGGCTTAATATTCCACTAACCGACAATTTCGTATATTCATAAAATGCACTTTGTCATTAGTCTAGAATAAAAAATTATAAATCGGAAGCATCAAATAGTATTGTATTATTCAATCGAAAGTAAAAAATAGTAGTTCATTAAGGAAGGGGGGATCTATTACCCCAATCCCAATAATATATGATATTTTAGATCAATTAGGAGAAGCACATTTTTTTAATGTTTAGACTTAACGTCCGGTTTCCTTCAAATAGAGTTAGAATCATTACAGCAGATAATGCCACATACCATTGGCAATTGCAAAAATTGTCCAGAAATTCTGCCAGAAGACCGCATGAAACAGCAAAGGAAGATCCCGACGTCGACGACGAATAACAACTGCTCCGTGAAGCCCGCAATAAGCCATGGAGGCAGCAAGTCCAGCAGGAAGAAGAGGAACTCCCAGACTTCTACGACGACACAATTTCGCTGTACGGAGATTAGGTCTCTTCATCCGTCCCTGCTCGAACCTACCGAACAGGACTCCGGAGGGGAGACAAGGCCTCTTTGAGCTTTTTGGAGAGTTATTTAGTAAACATCAAAAATACCAATTTTTTATGAAGATTCACGGAGCCTTCGAAGAAATATTGTAGAGCGGATAAACTGCAAGGCTCAGTTATATGAACGTTTTAGAGTATTTTCTGATCCTTTTTGTTGTACGCGTAAAGAGAATAAACGCTGGAGAGCGGATAAGCAGCAACGTGCAATTATATGTATGTTTTAGAGCATTTTCTGAGGTTTTTTTATTTTACCTAATGGAACGCAAAGTTTCTTTTTCCCCTGAATGTTTATCAATAGTCAATAGTAGAAAGCCAACTAAAGCGCATTTAAAATAAAACAAAGTCTATTATAGAAACCACATAGTAAAACTTTCAAAGTTAACACAATGTTTTGAAGGCAATTTTTTAAACTTTGATAAACTTTCCTGAACTTTTTGCAAACTTTGAAAGTTTTGTTTATGTGGTTTCTATAAAAGGGTTTGCTTTATTATAAATTAAAATTATTAAAAACACAAATAAATATATTTTACGAGTAAAACTATTTCCAATTTTGTTTCTATTATTCCTGCCATCACTGGATTCATTTTAATGAATCGAATATAAATTAGTTATACAAATATTTTTACATAAAACTTGGTTTCAATAAAGAATTAATAGAATAACATACGAGGTGTGTTCAAAAAGTATCGCGAATTTTTGGTTTTTTCAAAAATTATTTATTTATTCATGAATATCTATTTTGTCCCCTTCAAAGTAATCCCCATGAGATATTATACACTTGTGCCAACGGTTTTTCCAATCTTCGAAGCACTTCAAAAAATAATTTTTTTGTATCTTGTTCAGCTCCTCCTTCGATGCCGTCTTTATCTCGTCAAGAGAAGCGTAACGTCGTCCTTTCATGGGCCTCTTCAGTTTAGAGAACAAGAAAAAGTCACAGGGGGCCAGATCTGGGGAATACGGTGGCTGCGGCATCATTAGTGTGTTGTTTTTGGCCAAAAAGTCGCGGACAAGCAACGATGCGTGAGCAGGGGCGTTATCGTGGTGCAAAAGCCAATTTTTGTTCTTCCACAAATCCGGGCGTTTCTGGCGGATTGCTTCGCGCAAATTGCGCATAACTTGCAGGTAATATTCCTTATTGACCGTTCTTCCCTGTGGCAAGAACTCATGATGCACCACGCCCCTGCAATCGAAGAAAACTGTCAGCAAAACTTTCACATTCGACCGAACTTGGCGCGCTTTTTTCGGTCTTGGTTCGTGCGGCAGCTTCCATTGAGATGAGCTTTGGTTTCCACGTCATAACCATAAACCCACGATTCGTCACCAGTTATGACCCTCTGGAGCAAATTTGGGTCGTCGCGGACAGAGTTTAACATCTCCCTAGCAATGTTCATGCGATGCTGTTTTTGGTCACAATTGAGCAATTTTGGTACGAATTTCGCGGCGACCCGTCTCATGCCCAAATCATTGATAAAAATCGAATGGCACGAGCCAATCGATATCTTAAGGTCCTCAGCAACTTCTCTAACGGTGATTCGACGATTGGCCAATACCATTTTCTCCACTTCATTAATTTTTTCGTCTGTTGTTGAAGTGCTCGGGCGTCCGGCACGCTCTTCGTCGTTCACATCTTCTCGGCCTTCTGAGAACATTTTGTACCACCGATAAACGTTGCTTCGGTCCAAGGTAGCTTCTCCGTATGCCACAGTCAACATTCGGAATGCATCCGCGCACTTAATTTCGTTTTTCACACAAAATTTGATACAGGTTCTTTGATCCATTTTTTTGAATAGGTAAAAATCGAAGACGATCCAAAACATGTGCAAGCAAAGCAGCTGTCAACAATTAACTGAACATTCAAAATGGCCGAGCTTGTCGGCATAAGTAAGAGACATGAGTACCAACATAACACCATAAAAAATTCGAAATTCGAATATACGTAACCAGCGAAAATTCAAAATTCGCGATACTTTTTGAACACACCTTGTATGTTTTCAATATAAAAGAAACGATACTGTATAAACCATTAGAAGGTGAACTTTCTTCTGATTAGTTAAATACAGATATGAGTATTAAAAACCTATAAGAATCTTAGCAAAAGAGTAAAAAAAAGGAAAAAATGTGCCTAAAAAGGCTCAAAAAAGCTTCAGAAAAGCACCAATAAAAGGCTCCGAAAAGAGTCCAAAAGGACTCCGAAGTTCATTTAAAAAGAGTCATAAAACGCTCCAAATTCATCGGATTCGGATTCATTTTGGACTCTTTTTTATGACTCCTTTTAGGGTGCCCGCGTAGAACGATTTTTCGCTCCATTTGGGCTCCAAAAAGAGCTCATTTCGGAGGGTAAAGCTCCGAGAAATGTGCGTTTGATGGCTCCGAAAGGAATACTCTATCAGGTAATATAAAAATCCATGTTCCTAAACCACCTAAATAAACGCACTAATTTATAACGATAAATCGTTTTCGCTTTACTTCTTTCTTTGCAAAACACTGTCCGAGATCGACCTCGGTGCGCCCACCCAGTGCCGGTTCCAGACACACCCCGGCCGAACATAGATATTGTATCCAAATTTTCTTATATATAGTTATCTATTAATACTCACTCTTCTCCCACCTCATTCACTTACCAACTCACTCCCTCAGTTTTATCTCTCAGCTAATAATTTATCATTAATACCCTTTTAACATTACTCATTAATACTCTAACTACAACTATCTCACTAACCGTTATTTATAGTTTCAGTTTTAAGCTTAATTAGTCGTTAGCAAAATATGTAAGTTTAGTTAGAACCAAATCCACTCTTTTATTATATATTTTGATTTAAGTTAAGCATGTTGTAGATAGAGCCCTAATACTCGTATACATATGATCGATTGTAATGAATCACGATTTTTTTTTTGATTTTTGTTGGAACGATTTTCCGTCATCCCTTGTCAAGTTTGGTTTTGTGACAAACCGGTTTCGGCGTTCTGCCATTTTCAATGCCTAGTTTCGTTCTGGTCTGTGTCTATCCGCTGCGTTGTTTTTATAGTCCGTGGGTGCTGTGGCAGGTAATGTCAGTCTATGTGTTCGTGGTAGGTAACGTTAATATGCGTGTGTGTGTGCGCGGTATTGATACGTCCGAATTGTTATCTGTCCCAAGGGTTGTTTTTGTAGGTATGTAGACATACCGCTTGTTAGCTAAGCGGTAGGTTGAGGTAGGTAGAAATCGGTGATTTTTGCAGTTTGGTTCATATTTCGTTTTTGCTTGTTCATTGTTACGTGTTTGGTTGCTGTACCTGCTGGCTTGTGCTGTTTTTTGTAAACTAGTTTTAAGGGTTCAAATATTTCGTCAGAGATAGTGTTGGTTTGTTCGTTTATGATCCTGCCGTCAAATGTTTTTAACTTGTATATCTCCATGTTCTCAAGTACATTAAGCCGCCGGCCTTTTCCTTGTACGTGAAGTATTCGAGCCGTTGTTTTTATGTTAGCTGGGGTGCAGTTGTTCTCGAACATGTGGTTCGCGAAATTAGATTCTGGTATTATGGTGGGTTTTCGTGTTTTTTTGTTGTAGTCCCTGATATGCTCTCGGAATCGTGTGCTTATTTTTCTTCCTGTTTGTCCTATGTAGCTGTATTGACATTCACAAGTAAGCCTATACACTCCGTGTCTGTTGAATGGGTCATCAGAATTAGTGTCGGTTCTTAGTTTTTGTCCGACGTTGTTAGATGTTCTGAATGCTGTGTTGATGTTATATCTTTTAAAGAAGTTTGCTAATTTGTACGTCGTTTTTCCAGTGTATGTCATTGCCGTCCAAACCATTGGATTTTCCTCTACGTTTACTCTTTTTTGTGTTCCATGGCTACTTCTGAGTTTATCCACAAGTGCTTTCTTGTATCCATTATTTGCCGCTATGTTATATATTGTATTAAGCTCTCTCCAGTATGCTTCCTGTGTGAGCGGCGTTCTCTGAAGCCTATCCACTAAGTGCCTCAATGCTGCATTTTTGTGCTGTTGCGGATGGTTTGATGTAGAGTGTATTATGGTGTCCGTGGCAGTCGGTTTTCTATAAATGCCGTAGTTGAACCTATTTGTTATTTTGTCAATCCCTATAGTTAGGTCCAGGTAGTTCATTATTCCATCTTTTTCTACTTCCATTGTGAACTCTATGTTGCTATGTTGCCTGTTGAGGAACTCTAGTATTTGCTCTTCGTTATCGTCATTTAGGATGCAGATGATGTCATCCACGTATCTAGCGTAGAATGCCACGCCTAACTTGGTTTTTAACTCCTGTATATATTTTCCTTCCAAGTTTTGCATGAATGTTTCCATGAGAATGGCCGATGTTGGGTTACCCATTCCTAGTCCGTTTGTCTGTCTATATATTTTGTTGTTGGACCGGAAATAGTTTTGCCGCAGCGTTGTTCTTAGCGCGTTGGTAATTTGCGCAGTTTTTACCTTATCTTCAGTTTTGTCCAGTAGTGTTTTGTTGACTATATCCATTGTATCTGTTAGTGGTATTGACGGGTATAAGTCCTTTATGTCAAAGGATACGAGTTTACTGCTTAAACTCACAAGGAGCTCGTATCCTTTGACATAAAGGACTTATACCCGTCAATACCACTAACAGATACAATGGATATAGTCAACAAAACACTACTGGACAAAACTGAAGATAAGGTAAAAACTGCGCAAATTACCAACGCGCTAAGAACAACGCTGCGGCAAAACTATTTCCGGTTCAACAACAAAATATATAGACAGACAAACGGACTAGGAATGGGTAACCCAACATCGGCCATTCTCATGGAAACATTCATGCAAAACTTGGAAGGAAAATATATACAGGAGTTAAAAACCAAATTAGGCGTGGCATTCTACGCTAGATACGTGGATGACATCATCTGCATCCTAAATGACGATAACGAAGAGCAAATACTAGAGTTCCTCAACAGGCAACATAGCAACATAGAGTTCACAACGGAAGTAGAAAAAGATGGAATAATGAACTACGTGGACCTAACTATAGGGATTGACAAAATAACAAATAGGTTCAACTACGGCATTTATAGAAAACCGACTGCCACGGACACCATAATACACTCTACATCAAACCATCCGCAACAGCACAAAAATGCAGCATTGAGGCACTTAGTGGATAGGCTTCAGAGAACGCCGCTCACACAGGAAGCATACTGGAGAGAGCTTAATACAATATATAACATAGCGGCAAATAATGGATACAAGAAAGCACTTGTGGATAAACTCAGAAGTAGCCATGGAACACAAAAAAGAGTAAACGTAGAGGAAAATCCAATGGTTTGGACGGCAATGACATACACTGGAAAAACGACGTACAAATTAGCAAACTTCTTTAAAAGATATAACATCAACACAGCATTCAGAACATCTAACAACGTCGGACAAAAACTAAGAACCGACACTAATTCTGATGACCCATTCAACAGACACGGAGTGTATAGGCTTACTTGTGAATGTCAATACAGCTACATAGGACAAACAGGAAGAAAAATAAGCACACGATTCCGAGAGCATATCAGGGACTACAACAAAAAAACACGAAAACCCACCATAATACCAGAATCTAATTTCGCGAACCACATGTTCGAGAACAACTGCACCCCAGCTAACATAAAAACAACGGCTCGAATACTTCACGTACAAGGAAAAGGCCGGCGGCTTAATGTACTTGAGAACATGGAGATATACAAGTTAAAAACATTTGACGGCAGGATCATAAACGAACAAACCAACACTATCTCTGACGAAATATTTGAACCCTTAAAACTAGTTTACAAAAAACAGCACAAGCCAGCAGGTACAGCAACCAAACACGTAACAATGAACAAGCAAAAACGAAATATGAACCAAACTGCAAAAATCACCGATTTCTACCTACCTCAACCTACCGCTTAGCTAACAAGCGGTATGTCTACATACCTACAAAAACAACCCTTGGGACAGATAACAATTCGGACGTATCAATACCGCGCACACACACACGCATATTAACGTTACCTACCACGAACACATAGATTGACATTACCTGCCACAGCACCCACGGACTATAAAAACAACGCAGCGGATAGACACAGACCAGAACGAAACTAGGCATTGAAAATGGCAGAACGCCGAAACCGGTTTGTCACAAAACCAAACTTGACAAGGGATGACGGAAAATCGTTCCAACAAAAATCAGCTTACTACCCTGTCGGAAGATCAACACAACGAAATTTTTTTTCTTCTTTCAGAATTTATATAACTGAGAAAATACTAGTTTTGGCGAGTAAAACTACATTAAAGCTCGATAAATATCGCCTGCATTAAAAAAAATATTTTGAACTTTTTCGTTGATAAGGCTTTAGTGATTTATAAAAAAATTAATTTTTAGCATACAAATTAAAACTTAGCAAATGATTGAATAAAATAACTTTGTGCAGCAATCATTAAATGTTTCAAAACTATTTTTATTTTTTACAAATAAGTGTTTGGCGGCAGATACAATTTTGCAGGGATAGAGCGCATTTTGGACTTTTCATTTAGAGAGGAATTTGCAAGTTTTTTTTTAGAAAAATTTGCAAGTAAAATCAGCTAATCGTAGCATAGCTAAACAACAACACAAACTTTAAACTTTGAGTTATTAACCTATGAAAAAAGTAACAGCAGTTTTGCTTGCAAGTTTTTACAAATTTCTATTAAGCGGACACTTTCAAAATTTGAGATTTATAGAGAGCTTGACACAATTTCCTGTTCACTAATGTTGCTTGTAAGTTTTGTCCCCGAACACACATAGTATACATATGTTATAGGAGGTATATCAAAGACTCAGCTATCGTCTACTGAAAACCATTTTTTTTATGCAGGACGGTATTATAAAAATGGAATTTAAAATTCTTACTAATTTTTGTACATAACATGAAGTAGGGCCTTTTTAATTGTTTTGTTTAAGATAGTGTGATCTTCCACTCAGCCGGCAGCGGACCATATTATTTTATAAAAATTGTTGATCAGTATACCAAAAAAGAATTATAATAGTAAAATACTCCAACCTATCAGTTTAAAAAAGCAAAAGGTAATTAAAATTAGTTAATTAATGCACGTGATATTTTCTGAAAAGTAAAGAAATTATTTGCAAAAGAAATTTGGCATTGCCCGTTTACAGGTGAACATTGTAGGTCCAGAAGTGTCAGAACAATGCGATATTTTATTTAAATCCATTGAGAACGTTAAAAATACTAAAAAGTACTGACAAGAGAGAGGAGGAAATTCAAATTTAAACAAGCCATATTACCTACTTATCTATTAAAAACTTTAGCACTAAACGTTGAAAGTGGGTTTCGTATGCCCGCCAAACTTTTTGAATCCATCAATTAAAGGTATAACTCATAACTCATCTCCTATTTAAAAAGTCAACACATTAACAAAAGTTAGGGAAAGTTGTATAGAAATAGTAGAATAAGTATATCGCAGCTGAGTCAACAAAACTAGTTACATAAAGGGTGTTTTTTTTAGGGGTATAGAACTTTGAATTGAAATAAAACACAAGAAAATCGTTTTAAAGTCCATCAATTTGGCTTTATTGGAAGGATAATTTTATGCCATTAATGTTTAAATATGATTTCGGGCATGTGGCCGCCGCGGCTGGCTCGAATAAAGCCAATTCTACAGGTCCAATTTTCAACCACTTTTTCGAGCATATGGGGCCGTATGTCGGCAATAACGCCACGAATGTTGGCTTCCAATTCCCCTAACGTTTCTGGTTTGTTGGTGTAGACGAGCGACTTCACATATCCCCAAAGAAAATAATCCAATGGTGTCAAATCACACGACCTTGGTGGCCAATTGACAGGTCCATTCCGCGAAATTATGCGCTCATCGAATGTTTCCTTCAATAAATCGATTGCGACGTGCGCTGTGTGGCATGTAGCGCCGTCTTGTTGGAACCACAACTCATCCACATTCATGCCATCCAATTCGGGAACAAAATAGTCGGTTATCATGGCTCTATACCGGTCTCCATTAACGGTAGCTGCCTCTCCAGCATTATTGCGGAAGAAGTATGGCCCAATGACTCCACCAGCCCATAGAGCACACCAAACAGTCAGTTTTTGTGGATGTAATGGCGTTTCAAGGGTCTCATGTGGATTCTCTTCACTCCAAATGCGGCAATTTTGCTTGTTGACGTAGCCATTCAACCAAAAATGAGCCTCATCACTGAACAAAATTTTGCGATGAAAATCAGCATCGAAATCAATCTCATTTTCGGCCCATACACCAAAATCACGACGCATTGCATGGTCTCGCGGCTTTAATTCTTGCACAAGCTGGATCTTGTAAGGTCGCAAGCCAAGATCTTTGCGCAAAATCTTCCATAAAGTTGATGGACAAAGCTCCAATTTCTGTGCACGGTGGCGAATCGATTCATTCGGGTCCTCTTCAACACTTTGCTCTACAGCGGCAATTGTTTCTTCGGTGCGCACTGTTCGACGTCTCTGCGGATGCGTATTATCACATAGAGTAAACGTAGTGCGAAAACGATCCATGGTTAACCGAATTAATTGCTCTGATGGACGATTATGTCGACCATAAAATGGACGGAGCTCACGGTAAACTTCGCGAACTGAACCATTATTTTCGAAATAAATTTGCACGATTTGCAAGCGTTGTTCTTTTGTCAACCTGTTCATGATGAAATGGCAAACCAAACTGAACATAAATTACATTAGAGTTGCCAGATTTGACCACAAAATGCCAGTTTTATCTCTATTCGAAAAACAAACCTGTAAAAAAAACACCCTGTATAAGTCTTTTATAATTTTTCTATAACATATTTTAGTAGCGCTATCTATTGGAGGGTGGGGCCGTGTGTAGGAGTGCTAGTAAGTTGGGAAAGATTTCTGATCGCCATTTACATTGCGTCGAAGTATCTTCTGGGTAACCACCGAACACTCATTTGGTGGTCAGTTAGACTTAAGAAGGCGACAACCTGGTTAGGCCACTCCGATATAATCGTTTTAAGGGCTTCCTGGAGGATTTAAACAGCAGCGCCTGAACCTCTTTAAGGCACGGCTACAAGCGGGCGTCTGTCTTGGACCAAGCGGCTGGCCATATAAACATGCTATTTATATTTACCCCAACTAGAAAAAGGGTAGTGAGTTGGTTTTGGGACGACAATTGCAATCGGATTAAGGTTTAATGGGGTAGGTGCCGCACATAAAATGCGATGGACGGGTGAGGAGATACGACCAGTACACCTTGCAAGGTCTACTGGATGCTTATATAGACAAGCGCAGATTCGAGAGAGAGACTTCACCAGGTCCTGTCGGTCGAACCTGTGAATGAACGTCTCGCCGGAATCCGCATAAAATATTCTTCAACATCTAATTTATCTACGCACACGTACCAACAGAAAAAAAGACAAATTGGTGCCCCAGCGGGTTAGGGGCTTAGAATATACCTGCTTTAGGGCATGCCTGTCGTTACAGGTGACTAAATCGCCCAAAAGGTAATGCCGAGCAACTTGATAATTGATCCAGGGATATGATGCCTCTCACTTCTTATTACCAACCTTCTCCTTTCTTAAGGAAGTAGGGGTGAAATTACCTAGAAGGTTCCACTGGTCATACCAAATAACTCACGCTACAGTCGGGAATGTACCGCAAGGGAGTACTGGAGTGTACAGGGTTTTTATTTGGAAAGGACTGTCACTTTCGACAACACTCGGCAAAATATTCGAGGAGTATTTTTGTCGTTAAACACACCAAACAACAACAAGGACGACGTGAGAAAGTATGAATCCAACCAGCCCCGGAAGAAACAAATGGGTGCTGCCCAAATCACGATATCAAAGTCTGGCTTGGCGACTTTAACGCCATGATGGGTATAGAGAATGTATTTGGCCGTACTGTCGGAAAGTGAGACTTCGTCAAATAAACAAAAGCTGATCTACTTTGCAGTAACCGAATCGTCAAATCGTTAGGTTTATGCACAAGAACATTCATCAGGCAGTCAGAATTACACGCAACCAGATAGACGACGTTATAATAAACGTCCCACATGCTTCCGATGTTTTCGATGTTCGCAAAACACGAGGACCTAACATCGACTCGGATCACTACTTAGTAGCAGCCAAGAATTGTACCTGCCACTGTACAACAAATCAGGTGCAGCAAAAAAACGCAGGGAACGCTGGACATCGAATAGATGCAATTGCTACAGACCGTCAATGATTTCGCACATCGCTTCTCACACCTCCGCAACTACCGCGGTAGATTAAAACCTGACGCAAACACCTTAAATGGACCTTATCAGTGTAGCTCCAGACCTGGTAAATCTAATATCGACCTGATTTTTACAATACGCAAAATCTTGGAAAAAACCCGTAAGAATTTTAAAGCCGCTTTCGATAGCACGAAAAGGAGGTGCCTATATGCCGCTATATCTGAATTTGGTTTCCCCGCAAAACTTATACAGCCGTGCAAAATGACCTTGAGCAACACCACCAGCTCGGTCAGAATTGGTAAGGACCTCTTCTAGCCGTTCGAGGTTTCAGACAGGTTGACCCCCCTATCGTGCGACAAGCTGCAGCACTTAAAAGCGTTCAACAACTGTTGGCGTATGCTGACGACATTGATATCATTGGCCTTAATAACCGCGCCGTAACTTCGGCATTCTCAAAACTGGGAAAAGAAGTGGTTATATGAAGTACATGCTGTCATCAGCCAAAGAGTCAGCGCATTTGTGGCTGGCAACCACGCCACTGTTGGCAGCTGAAATTTCGAAAGAGTAAAGGACTTTGTGCGGAAAAAAAGATGCTCCGCGCTCAGGAATTATTCTTATCGGCATTTGCTGGTGGAAGCAGGCGAAGAGGGACGCCACCATTTCGATGGAAACACCTAGTGGAGATTGATTTGCGACCCCGTGGAGTCTCTAATTGGCGTCAGTTGGCCCAACGAGTAAAAGACCGGCGAGCTATGTTGGACGGTCAAAATCCCTTAGGCTGGTAGATAACCATTTAAAGTAAGTAATTATCTCATTCCCAAAATTCTGTGTCATAATTACTTTTGGACGTCCTTTGCAATTTTTCCCAAAATGGAGCAAAGCTAGTTTTTGGCCTATTGATATGGTGTTGAATGTTTCATATGCATGTATTTTTGAGTGCTGGAAATATTATAAGAAAAAAGTAAATACAAACAGATTCGTTGGTAAGAGTCGAAAACTCGTGGTCCAGACAAGCTATTGCTAAGCCCAGAGTGTGCGGTAAAGTTGGCAACCTATACAAAAAATAGTAAAATAGAAGAGAAAACGATTGCAATTTAACATGTTTGGACTGCACTACCATACCTTACAAAATTTATTCCGCTCTTACCTGCAGATAGATTAAACTCTTTGGTTCAGTTTGAACCCTATTTTAATTTGTTATAGAGCTTTTGTGCAGTGGGGATTTTAATCTATACAGAAATTGGAGTAGGTAATTGAAAGTTTTGGAATTTACTAAAAAAAACTTAAAGAATGGTTAAACCGATGAGTGGTTTAAAATTTAAGCCCAAATTTTTCACGGTGTATATAAATATTATAATGAACTTTCGTGAATAGAAAGTTTTTAGTCCCTACTATTTACATAAATTGTTAACATAAAGCAGAATATGTGGTATTACATCACCATTAATGACATGAGTAATTTGTTAAATTGATTTGCTACTCACCGATGCTCTTCTGCAAGAATTTCTGTTGTACCGATTAGATCTGGTATGGGAAAATCTAGATCAAAGGAACCCGTTGCAAATAGTGAATCTTTGTGGTAATCATCAGCGTTCATAGACAACACCTGTGTTTCGTGAATAGAAAAAATTATTAATGAACTAGAATAATTAAAAAAAAAAATGTTTGTTTTGGTGGTAAATAAAAATAACTTCTGATAAAGGTTTATAAAATTCCTTTACCAGTAATGAACTACTCAATGAATTTAACTAAATAATTATGAAATAAAAATATATAAATTTGGTTATGCCACAGACATACACATGTTATCCATCTAAACGCCCAACTTTACTAATCACTGCATATTTAATAAACCGAATTTTTAAAAAATTATGCAAATTATTAAGGAGTTTAGATGAATGTTAAGGAACATTTCATAATAAATATAAGTGATTATATAGTGCAATAACTACTTTGATTTGCAAATGGTGTTATGTAACATACTACAATAAAAATAATTATTGTTGAAATGTGTGATTGAAAAAAATACTAAATTATAGTGCATTTTATACAATTTATTTCTATATATATATAAATATTAATGAGTGTGTATGTATGTATGTGGGGATGTTGCGAATATCTGCCCCGCTCAGATTTTTGGGGAGTACGAATGTTATGCAAAACCCTAAGGGAGCAAACATTTTGAAAAATAAGAAGCACTACACCACAAATTGGTAGAGAAGCTCGACCTTAATCTTTTCGGAGGTATATTTATTTTATTTATTCGGTTTTTATTGGTAGTAACAATTTTTAAGAAATTCTTTTTTTGATCAATAATAGTATTGTTTAAAGTTTAATAACAGCTGATATACCAGACCAATTTTGACAATTCAAATGCCACTCTGTTTAAAAGCTCTTCCAGACCACATATTTTATTTCCTTAAAATTTTATTTTAATTATTTTGTAAGTTTCTACGATGTCAAGACCAGTTGATAATAATTATTATTCAATTACTATTTTTGATTTTAGAGGAAAAATTTTAAACCAAGAAACATATACAGGCTATAGTTATAGTCCTTTTTCGAAAACAGCCACAACTTCTCGTTAGTTTTTGCTATTTTGGTGAATCCAGCCCGCGCAGTTCTGATTTGCAAGCGCATCTGCCTAACCCATAGGCTATGCTGCGTGTTATTTGCAAGCCGCTTAAATCAATTTTTCCTTAGATTGCAATCTGTATTCCTTTTTGTATTCCTATTTTGTATTCCTATTTTGTATTCCTTTCTTTTCATTCACTGGATTACATTCCTTGGATTGCATACCGAAAGGAATTCAGAAGAAAAAAAATCGAGTAATAAATTTAAAAAAATATCTGAAAGTTAAATCATGTAAACGAAATGGTGAATAGCCAATCGTAATCACCTAAAGACTGCTTTCTAACTTCATTATTTACATGCGGAATGCTTTTAAATTTTTTTTATTATTCATGAGGAATGCCAAAGGAATAATTATTCCGGAATACCAAAAAGGAGTAAGGACTGCAAATTTGCATTCCTTATTCCACAAAGTGAAGTAAAAGCTGCAATCCACAATTGTTATTCAGTGAATGGGAATGCTTGGTTTACATTCCGACATGAGTGCATTCCTTAACAACTATGCCAATGAGCATCCAGCAAAAATTGTTGGTCATTTATTTATTTATTGAGTCTACAGATGCAATAAATCTTACAGACAGCCACCATACTTATGAAAAATAAAAAACGTTTATAAGGCCCTTATAATTCAAAATTTGTATGGGAAAGTAACTTTAAAAAGCTTTATAAACCAATTTTATTTTTTATGGATATGGGAGTAAGTATTAGAATGAGATTAAACGTAATTTAACATATTTACGTATAGAAAAAATATATAAAGCGTGAGCAGCACTGCATTGTTTGAAAAGAGCATATTTCAAATGGAAAATGTCATTACAATTTATTCTTTTCTTCTAGATACCTGAGTTGCAAACTTATTTTCCGACATTACCAAATCCGACGAAGCCTAACAAAATCCCCCTGCGGGTTAGAATATGCCCGAAGTAGACATACCGGTCGTAAGAGGCGACTAAAATGCACAAAGATAATGACATGCAACTCGATGGTTGCTCTACGGATATGATGCCTGTCACCTCTTATTACACATCTTCTTCTTCCTAGATACCTGACGTGCAGACTTATATGCCGACATTGCCAAACCCGACTAAGCCTAACGATAACCCCCTGCGAGCTAGAATATGCCATAGGTAGATATGCCGGGCGTAAGAGGCGACTAAAATGCAGAAAGATAATGACGTGCAACCCGATGGTTCATCTACGGATATGAAGCCTGTCACAGTCCTTGGCCGGATATGAAACCGGTACGCTACGGTACTCCCTTGTGGGACTGCCCGACTGTCGTGGTAGTGTTTTGGTATGACCAGTGCAACCTTCTAGGTTATGCCACCCCTGGGTAATGGGAGGTGAGAGGCATCATATCCGTAGATCAACCATCGAGTTGCACGCCATTACCTTGGTGCATATTAATCATCTCTCACGACCGGTATGCCTACCTCGGGCATATTTTAAACCCGCAGGGGTGTCTCTCTCTCTATCTTAATTCATGAGGATGGACCCCAAAATATTCCAATAAAAATGTCTATGGAAGCTTTTCCCGTGTTAACGAGGTGCAGCTTCACCCAGCTATAAGCATTGTACAGCGAATTACAACTTCGCTGGCAATGTTATGTATTTCAGGCAGCAGGTATTTTTATAGACACGTGTTTTTGGCAGCAGAAGAAAGGATCTTTCCATTAGCGTCAGTTATAGCCAGAGGGCATGACTAGCCTAGTTGATTGGTGGTAAAGCGGCAATGAATGATGATGAAACGCGGCAGATACTTTAGAAATATTGTCAATACCAAAGCAAATGAAAAATGTGGTGCCCATATTAAATTATTTCTGCAACATCTCTAGTGCATACATTTTATTGATCAGTAAAACCTACAAAAAAGCCTACTTAAAAAAAAAAACAGTGCTCTAAAAATTGCAGAAATAAAAAACTTCCATTGATTTTCGCATATATGATTTGGGTAGGCCTTAGGTAGGTAAAACTGTTCGGGTAGCGGAATCCGGTGCCAGTCAAAGGATTGTGCAACATAAGTGGGAACTCTTCCAGAAAAACCTTCCTGCAGTTGCCAATCATTAAAATCAATAAAATAATAAAAATAACATTGGTTGTCTAGTATGCCCTCGGGTGGACTGTTGGCCACTTCTTTTAAATAGAAAATCAAATGTAGCTAGTATTTTATTATTTACCAGAAACCCTGGCCATGCATATCACTCAAGGACATAACTGGTAAAGTAACGAACTTTTCTAACAGCCGAGCAGCAATAAAGGCAATAGCCACATACAAGTTCAAATGTAGTGCAGGCATGCAAACAAATTTCAGCTACATTAACCGTCCTTCTTGAAGTATGCATTATCTTGGTTCCGGGTAATAGAGAAATAGGGGGTAATGAGGGGGCTGATGACCTACTCGCATGGGCTCATCAGATGGAGACGAGAAAATAACCACCTTAGAAATAAGTGCACCCTTAACCGTAACCAAGGCACAGACCCACAGACCCACACTTTCGTAGTAGTTGCTGGAAAGGCTATGTTACTTTAAATTACACATTTAAAAAAAAAAATTTAAATATTCAAAAATATCCATGGCTAGAAAAGAGGTCAAGGCCAAGAATAATAACTCATATGAAAATTGTTATTATTTTTTTATTTTTTTAATAATTTAATTAATTATTAAAAGTTTTTAATTGAATAGAAAAGGAAAATTTTTGAGACAACCGCCAAAGCTTTTCTTATAGATAAATTTCGGAAGCAGCTAGAATAATTCTTCAGAAAAATTTTGGCACGCTTTGCTAACCATTGGTTTTTCTGTCCGCTAAACTCCTATATCGTACAAAAATGTTTATCATCAACAAAAAAGCTAAGAAAATTTTCATAAATAAACCGGCGAGAGCTGACAAAAGTGGTAAACACTCTGTATGGAAATTGTTAAGGGCCTGTCGATCCAACTTTGGATCAAACGGCGATATTATGTTTTGACGGATTCCTTCATAGTGCTTACGGAAATTTATCCTTACTTTTCTTCAAGCAGGTGCCGGTTAGGATGTTGCGGTTAGCGACAGGAGAACAAGAACTGCCTGATCTTCGATAGACTATGACTAAAAAAAGTTTAGCCTTCCTGATTATAGATTAGGATGTAGAAGAATTCTTTTCAGTACCTCGAAGAGTCCGTTTGTCGACTGATAGCCAGTAACTATGGCGTTTTTTCTTTCTACTCAACAGTTCATAAATAAGCAAATTTTATTTTAAAGTCTTTCATTACTACATTGATTTCCGTTCCCGTTCCTATTTTAATTTTTATCGCCAAATGCCATAGATTCTTTACACAAAAAAAGTCGTGTCACCGAATGCTTTCTACAATTAATGGTCATCTTAACCGGTCGATTCTTAGCGTAACCGGTAGTTTTATACCGGAATCTAACCGAAAATCATAACCGTAGGTAACGCAGTTCAAGTAACTGCGATTCTGGCGTACAGGGAAACAATGTCAAACAGAAACAATGCGCACTAGAGAATAAAATGAAAACGGGTACCAAACTTCATGTGCTTATATTGTTTATTATTTTTGTTAACTAGTATGTGTTCAAAATTTGTGCTTTTTTGTGTACTACGTGACGTTACCACCTAATTTTGTCGTTACGAAATTGTTCTGCAACTTAAGTCGGCTGAATACCAAAAGGATGTAAAAGTTGCCAAACTATTTATTTTTGGGGAAAAAGAATGTTGTGCGTAACCTGTAATTTTGTACCTGGAAGATTATCTAACCGAAAATCGTATCCGTTGGCAATGCAGTTCATGTAACCGCAATTCTAGCGTACATGGCAACGCTGTCAAAAACCAACAACACGCAATAGAGAATAAAATGCAAACGCGAACGAATCTTCGTGTAAAAAAGTGTTTATACTGTTTATAAATTCTTGTGAACTAGTATGTGTACAAAATTTGCGGTATTTTCTGTCCACAAAAATATTTTTACCTATTTTAGTGGTTACGAAATTGAGCGGCGACTTAAGCCGTCAGAATACGAAAAGGGTGTAAAAGTTTCAAAATTATTTATTTGCCGATAAAACTTATGTTACCACACTAGAATTAGGGCCTTAGTGTCAATTTAAATACACCATATCAAAATATTTCATTATCAAAAATCATAATATTCTCTTAGAATCCAAAAGTTCAAAACACCTCCAAAGACAATATCAAGGAAGTCATCTTGCCATCTTATGACACCCTGTCTAACTTGCCATAGTCCCAAAAAAATGGGTTTAATCATAAATTAGCTCGATGTTCACACCTTTGTTGAGCTTAGTAGTCTAAAGATAATCCTTGATGATGCACTTTACTTTGGGTATAGCAAAAATTAGAATTTATATATCTTAACAACCATGGAATCTACTTATAGCCCTCTTTAATACCTTCCATTTGATACCAACTTTGTTCACAAAAAGTATAATTTTTGGAGGACCATATTTTCGACGAAATCACTAAAAGGTTGTTTTTCGAATCGAATTTGCTTTCGCATTGCGATGCAGAGTAACCCACCAAAAACCACGGTAACATCTTATAACTGATTCCAAATTAAAACCGTCTAGTAGTTTCGGCGAAAACCGTGTTCATCTAGATAAACAGACAGGCGATAATTTCAAAAATGGTCGAAGTGCTTACTTTGACACTCAAGGAAATCTTCAATATCCAAAATCAAATTGTATAGTTTTATTATAGTACCAGCAGAGTACTCGACGTCGTTCGGGTATAAATAAAAGCAATAATATATACATGCCTGACCTTACACCACATTCAAATAAAAATGAGTTACTTCTTGGTAGCAATTGCGTTTTTTAATTCATTCAAAGTAATGATTCCTTATAAACTATGTTTTTTATTATACCACCTGGTGCAAAAACATACAAATTATTTTGTCTTCCGATTCGTGTACACCCGACATATAACTACCCATATCTAAAGCAAGGGTCTTCGAGTTGAAGCTCATCCACTTTTAATGTCTGACCTTGCGATTTGTGTATAGACATAGCGAAGCTATGCTTAGAGGAAATTGAAGTATCTTAAAAGGAAGTGGGAATTCTGTCAGAATTAATGGGATTCTTGGTATAAATACATTTTCACCTTTGCCACAACCTGTTATAATTATTGCTTCAATTATATTTCCCAATATTTTTTTTTACAATTAATCTTGTACCATTACAAAGTTGAGGTAGGTGAGGATTTCGCAAAAGAATAACAGGTGCTCCTTCTTTCAGAATCAGCCTGTGAGGTGAAAGTCCGTCAGGCTCAAGAGGGTTGTAAACTCTGTGGGATAGTTAACAGTGTCTTCATCGCTTAAGCTGACATCTATAGATTAGTATATTCGCTCGGTACCTGCTAGTTGTTGGAATAAATCAAAGGTTTTATTTTGTTTTGTTGTTTTTCCGACAGGGTGAATGATTGATGTATATTGGAACGATTTTTCGTCATCCCTTGTCAAATTTGGTTTTGAGACAAACCGGTTTCGGCGTTGTGCCATCATCAGTGTCGATTTTCGTTCTGATCTGTTGTGGTCGTTTGTCTTGTATTTATAGTAGGTAGCAGGTAACGTCAGCATGGGTGTCTGTTTGTGTACGTGTGTGCATGTGTTGTGTGTGTACATTCAGAAACGGGGGTGGTTTTTCATCGATCGGTTTTTTGTGTGGTTGACTGAGGCAGGTAAAAGTTGGTAATTTTTGTTGTTTGACCTTTTTTGCTTGTTTGTTGTTTTTGATCTTTTGCTGTTTTGTGCTTATTTGTCGGTTCGTGTGTGTTTGTGGTACCTGAGTGGTTGCTTTGTTTTTTGTAAACCAATTTTAAAGGTTCGAATATTGTGTCGGAAACAGTGTTTGTCTGTTCGTTTATTATTCTACCGTCGAATGTTTTTTGTTTGTAGATTTCCATGTTTTCGAGTACGTTCAGACGTCGGCCTTTTGCTTGTACATGTAGGACCTTGACTGTTTTTTTGATGTTTCCGGGGGGGCATTTATTCTCCGCCATGTGATTCGCAAAGTTGGACTCTGGTATGATGGTTGGATTCCGTATCTTTTGTTGTAAGTTTATGCTGTTTACCGTAGCGTTTTAAGGTGCCAAGATAGCTCTCTCACACAACCAGTTACAATTTCTAAAGTTACTATTACGGTTTTCAAAACCTTTAATTTTAAGCTCATTAACACTTCTGACAATGGTGGGCAAGTCGCCAAGATTACCATTACCTTCGGAATCAGTTTCTTGCTCTCGATTGCCAATCAGATGCATATTTATCCGACAACTGACCTCAAAATAAATGCGTTCTCATATTTGTACGGAGCTTGTACTGTTATGCTTTGCCATAAATGCGACGACTTTAAACACGCCTTTATTTCATCCGCTCGTGTTCCTCTGGGAATTATAGGTAAGGTTTGCCTAAAGTCACGAGCCAAAACTATCGTTTTTTCACGCATTGTTTTTGAGTTGCCGCAGATATCTTGCATTGTTCTATCCAATGCTTCTAACGCTGCTTTGTGAGCCATGGTACATTCATCCCAAACGATTAGTTGGCATTGCTTTAATACTTCTGATTGTCCACTCAATTTGCTAATATTACAAACTGGACTTTCATGTACAGCTAAATTTAATGGCAGCTTGAAAGTTAGTTGCGCAATTCTACGCCCAGGCAGAAGGGTAGCTGCAATGCCAGATGAGGCAACGGTCATAGCAATTTGCCTGTTTTTCCTAACTTTAGCTAAGAATGTCCTTAAAACAAATGTTTTGCCTGTGCCGCTTGGTGCATCAAGAAAAGAGTTTGCCTTGTTGGTTTTCTATGCTATCGATTACAAACACACACACACATACTTCCACAAATCCTTATATCGGCTTGCTATACGAAAACTGACGCCAGAAATAGAACTATCACTCTCGTGTCCGTCAATCAGCACTCGCACTGACTTTGTTGCTTTTTACAAGGTGTGCATTCGGTATTGAAATTTTTGTTTAGAAAAGGAATCAGATAGGTAGATAGATATTTAAGATGTGAGTTATATGGAATCCCTCGTTCGCTACCGAAATTTTCCAAAAATTGTGAATTCAAAATTGGCAAGCCAGCTTTAATATAAAGTAATATAAAAATGCATGTAATTTTATTCTTAAACGCCTTTTCAAGGTCAGATTCTTTTTTTATCTTTAATAGATACTGTGTTTTAGGTTTTAACCAAAACTGGTCGCGACGGAATGTCATACTTAATTTTAATTTTTTCATTTGCGTGTACCATTTACCCTGTTTCCTAGGATATTTGAATACTGTTTCTGATATTGAAAAATTTGTTTTCCATTGATTGAAAGTCTGAAATCTCCTGACGTGCTTCTTGTTTTGCTATATGAGTGATTCTTAAGAGGTTTCTAGCAAACAGAGGAGACGGCAAAAGAGAAAAGTTTCATGAAAACTTTATATTATGATTTTTGTCCCTCTTTTTTCCTTTTGCACGTAAGGGCAAGTAACTTTATACATATTTTATTACTTTTCACGAAGACCAGGGTAAACACATCGGGCAAGGGGAGAGACATCAACTTAAAGGTAGATACTTATTTCAACAGGGGAGAGAATTTGGCACAATAACAATTAATTACATTACTAGGCAAATATAGCAAATTTTCCAACATCGAACAATAGCATGTAGTCTTTACTTCATCTGATGCCTCTTCTGTTGTGTAAGTCCCACCTGTGTGCATATTTATCCGTTGACGCGAACCTCTAAAATGAAATGCTTGAATTTTTTTTTCGTTAAATAATTTTAACTGAAATCCACATAAAGACGTCTTATATGAATTAACAACCTCATTTAATTTTTTAACACAGAGATTGATAGATGTTAGCCATATCAGCGTTGGTACCGGCATATTATAATTAACTAGTAGAACCGGAAGATGTTATCCTGCCCAAAGGTAAACCTGTGAATTTGAACGCATCTACCAATGCTTCTCCATCTCCATCTCACATTTTTTGAGATATACCAGAAAGCAGTTGAGATATTGAAAATAATCACATCGCTTTTCGTTTAATACTCATATTGTATTAACACATTTTGGGTCACCACGGTCTACATATTGGTCGATAACTCCGAAACCGGTCGAGTAATCGAAATATCCTAAATTTGCGGTTAGATGTATAGTAATTCAATGGTGAGAGTTGAAGGGAATCAGCAGTTTTTGATTCTAAAACAGTTGACTTGGATTCTACTGGCTTAATAATTTGATACATTTTTTTTCAACATCTGTTACAATTTTACTATATCGCTCACCTAGATCTAAAGGGAGCTAGCTCAAAATCTTAAATTTTGAGCTGAGCATGCCAACGGATGCCTGGGCTTATTACCTTTAGACCAATATAAACGGTTCTGCAATCAAATTTTTTATTTATGGGTGGTTTCATACTAGCTATGTATGGAGTATTTATTTATAACTTTGAAACTATTTTCCGTCACTCCCCGTAAATTTTGGTTTGGCGTCAACCTTTTTTCTTTGCTTTTTTCAAAGCCAATGAAAAATAAAAACATAAACAAAAATATCAGGTTGCCATCAGTTGTTATAGATTAATCATTAATCAAACCAGAAAATAATTTAATTCAATTCATCAATTGAATAAAGTTCATCTTACCACTGTAACATGTGGATTCTAAGAAATTTCTCTCTGAAATTCATGTTTTTGACTCAAAACTAAAAAAAAATTTATATTCGACTTTTATAATAAAAGTAATTTTTAACCGTTATTTTTGACCTTTATAATAAAATTAATTTTTACCCGTTATTTCGGACTTTTATAATAAAAATAATTTTAACCGTTATTTTCGATTTTTTTTAATAAAAATCATTTTTAACTTTTAGAACAAAAGTAATTTTTAACAGTTATTTTTTCAACTTTTTCATAAAAATCACAAAATAAAAGTAGTTTCAGATAAATAGTCTGCCTCGCAGGCATTACTCTGGTGCATTCAAATGTAAAATAGAGATATTCTTTCTGACTTTTTAAATTAAAATTTTGAAAATAACGGTTAAAATCGGTCACTGGTTTTTTTAGTTAGCTCTGCTGAGGTGGTACAACCATAATTTTTTTAAATCGAAGTCAGTGAGATGTGATACAAAACATCAGATTGTGGAAAACCAAAAGTATTATCTTGTCTCTGAGTCTAGAAATTCAAGAAAACTTTGAAAATTTCCACGTTAGTCAAAAGTAAATGTGTGCTCACAACTCGACAGTGAAAAGATTTCATGTATACAAAATCTACTAAATAGAATTACCAAATCGCCCTTTAAACCCGTATTCTACCGTAGTAATAACATTCCTGTTACCGACATCGAACTCTGTAGGTGAAATTTGGCTTTGTACCCTTGGCATGTTTCTCATTTATCACAGTAGAATAGCGGTTACATGGTTGGTTGGTTGGCGCTAATGCCCCGTTTTTATACCACATCTCGCGAATTAACCTGTAACGAAAGATGTGTAATGGCCTTTAGTGTCGCTAGTAAAAGAAGAGTGTGACAGTCAATGCAGCCTTGCGCAGTCGTAAAATAGCTTTCCGAACGCTGCCTAATGCAAATGTCAGCATTTAAATTCGCTTTTTCCCCACTTTCGGCCTTTTCACCACGAGAGGCCGCACGGAGAACACATATTTTGAAAACATGAAAAATTTATACGAGTATATTGTGAATAGGTAGCAACAGGTTGCTAAGAGGATATTCCTTCTTAGCAGAGCGATAGCATTGACGTGCATAGAATTGTTTTGCAAAGAAAACCCAGCCCAGTCAAATTTATCGCCAATTGTGTATGACTATGAAGTCTCGGTCGATCGACGTGCGTTTAGTTTTTATTTTCTTCGTGAATCAATTTATTTAATTCTAAGAGAGAAGTACTTTTGCGTCTACAATTTTTTGTTTGTTTGTTGAGATCAAAGTGTATTCAATAAAGTGTGATTGACAGCTGAATATGACTCTCTTGTAACGAACTACTATGTCAACCGAATGTAGACAAATGTATTAACCATTCAAGGTGCATATAGCTTTTCACCACTTATCTATAATTTTAATTTTTTTTATTTTACTTTATTCGACAGCAGTGTCAAAGATGACGAGAACAAACTACAATAACTATACGTCCAGATAGAACAAGTGCGGGGAAATAGAATTCCACAAGTTGAAGTTTATTCTAAAATAAATAATATAATTTTTTACTTGAAGAAAACACATTTTTTTGCAAAACCGTTGTGGCAATTTGTTTGCTTTAGTTAAATAAGTTTTGTGCAATTCAGCATCCATCTAAAATTGAAGTTTTATGATCTAAACATTATAAGATTTTATGTTTTCATTCAAATATACATATGTGTAAGCTCGGTTCTACTAATTTAAATATTGAAATTTTGTCATTCTAGCTATTTTTGGCCATAAACTTTCATGAAAACAGTTTAAAGATGTTTTATTGCATTAAGAAAATTGTTTTTTGGTTTCCTAACGCTCCCATCCAAAATTCAGGGTATGCATTTTTCAAATGATGCTGCTTACTTCACAGCATCTATAGCAGTTTTGAAGTCCAATTTCTATATCGAGTTCTGGAAGCTCTTTGAAAAAATTATTTGAATTAAATAAATTTATTAAAATAATTATGAAAGAAATAAAAACAATAATAATTTTCATAAATAAAAGATAAAAATTATTATTCTTGGCCTTGAGCTCGTTTATTGTCATGGTACTTTAGTTCGTTTATGGTGTCGTCATACTTTCTGCTTTCAACTTTCATACTTCGTCTTGTTTTATTTTTTTTGGCAGTTATTTTTTTTTAATATTAAAGAAATGAAAGGCAACACTGAAGATGGCCAACTCCGAAACCGGTTTGCCACGAAACCAAATATGACCAAATCTCTTCTTGTCATCTTTCATTTCTCTGTCAACTAGGCAGTGGACCAACATCAACTTTAAAGCCAAATCGGACGGGACCTAACGCAGATATGAAGATCCCACCTTTAAAAAATGTACTTCTTTTTGTGAGAAATGTTCGGGTAAAATTTGAGTCCAATTATACAAAATAATCGAACTTCTTTCATTTTCTACTAGTAAAGAAGTTTTTTAGTATCAACAATAGACTCCTATTTTTCCCGAATTTTCTCTCGAATTCCTTAATTTGAATTGAAGTCGAAAAAAAAATATTGAAATTTCGAAAATTAACACAAAAATTATTTAAAACTTTTTTTTAAACTGAAAAGATTATTTTAAAAGGGTTCAATATTTTATCTGTTCGACATCATAGTTTTGTTCAAACTTCGAGAAACGTCAAATTCGATCACCCTTTGTTGAATACATTTTGGTTTAGATTACATATCTACTGTATTCCATTCTACGTCAGAAGTACATAGATTTAAATAAAAAGTGCTATAAAGCTTATATCTCTAAAACCAAAAGAGACATTATTCTCAATCCTAAGTCATTTTATGGTTTCGTAAATTCTAAACGTAAAGTATCAGGGTTTCCCTCAGCCATGAAATATCAAGACATTATATCTAGCGATAATCAATGTATCGCAAATTTTTTTGCTCAATTTTTCACTTCTAACTATTCTGCTGTCACCAATTCAAACTTTCAAAACTATCCCTATAAGCTACACGGGACAAATTCAATTAATTCACCAATTATATGCGCCAAAGATGTTCTAATTTACCTTAAAACCTTAAAAGAATCTTTTAAATATGGTCCTGATAGGATTCCTACATGTTTCTTGAAAAAGTGTGCGAACCATATTTACCAACCCCTTACCAATTTGTTCAATCTATCACTAAAGTGTGGTGTTTTTCCAACTGCGTGGAAAGAATCGTTTCTTCTACCGCTGCATAATAGCGGGAGTAGGTCTTCTATAGAGAACTATCGTGGCATCGCAAAGCTTTCTGCCATCCCAAAATTGTTTGAAGCTATTGTTACAAATCAACTTACGGGTCCGATCTCTACTTTGATAGCTGACTGCCAACACGGGTTCAGTAAGGGAAAGTCCACAGTTACGAATTTACTTGAGTTTACCAGTCATGTCTCAAATGGCTTTAGAAAAAATCTGCAAACTGACGTTATTTATACGGATTTCAGCAAAGCTTTTGACAAAGTGTGTCACTCATTACTTATTCATAAACTCGATCAGTTGGGCTTCCAGCCGGGTCTCAATCGCTGGATCTCTTCTTACCTTAGTGACAGGACACAAAGAGTAATGTTTAAAAATTTAGTATCCAATGTCATTTATGTCTCTTCGGGGGTTCCTCAAGGAAGCCATCTTGGCCCGATTCTGTTCTTGTTGTTTATAAATGATATTTCTACAATAATAAAATCTTCAAAAATGTTAATGTATGCCGACGACGTAAAGCTTTTCATGTCATTCGCGTCTTTTGAAGATGGAAATAAGCTAGAATCAGATCTAGATACACTTGTTACTTGGTGCGATTTAAATTATATGCCACTTAACCTTAAAAAATGTAACCACATGGGTTTTTCGCGTGGAATTTCTCAGCCGGCTTCCTATACAATTAAAAATTATAGTCTTGAGCAAGTGTATGATTTTGTTGACCTGGGGGTTGCTATGGACTATAAACTCAGTTTCAACCGCCATATTAACACAACAGTCAATAAGGCTAGCGGTGTCCTAGCATTCGTTAAACGATGGTCTAAAGAATTTAGCGACCCTTATGTAACTAAAGCCCTCTTCACTACATTAGTCAGACCGATACTTGAATACGGTTCTATAGTTTGGAACCCGCGTTACCAGGTTCATGTAGATCGCCTTGAATCAGTTCAAAAACAATTTTTACTATTTGCCTTAAGAGATTTTCATTGGGATCCCTTGTACAATCTGCCACCCTATACGAATCGTTTAAAACTCATTAATCTGCACACACTTTCTAGTCGGAGGGAAATGCTTGGAATTATTTTTATGATTAAATTGCTAAATGGTTCACTATCCAGCCCATTTCTTCTAAGTGAAGTGAACTTGAATGTACCGTCTCGTCCTTCAAGGCATTTTAAACCTCTAGTCTTAAAACAGTGCCGAACCAATTTTCAGTTAAATGAGCCTTTTCGCTGTTTGTGTCAAGATTATAACTCTCTTTCTGGTAGATTTGATATTTCAGACTCGCTTTTCAGCATAAAAAAATCAATTCTTTCTATCCTAAATTCATAGCTACTAATTGTTTCTTATTCTTTGACTTCTATATTAACTTCTAACAATAATTTTATTCTGTTAACTAGTTATTTCTTAATGTATAATCTATCCTATATCTACTTTACTTAGCTGATGAGGTTTTCTCTGTAGCTGAGCAGTTTTAGATCTCGACGATTAACAAACCAAAGCCTTTCAACGACTCGGAACGAACGAATAATCCGCGCGTTATGCGGATGCGCCCCGGTCGGGTGGGATATGGTGGGTAATCCGTTGGGAATTATTATTATTATTATTATATATTTATAGTTTATCGTTGAAAAATATATTTTTAGTTTGATCATATATTATTACTTGAGTTACTTTTTCATGCATTAAGAAACATTGGAAATAAATTTATTTTAGTCTTATTAACCTGGTATTATCTTAAAATTACTTTTTTTCTGGTATTCATATTCGCAAAAAATTCGCAGAGATTGAGAAATGACAGCTCCGGACGGTTATTCTCAGCGTTTTGCCGCAGCGTTTCGGTATTGTGTTTGAAGCTTAATGTACATTTTTTACTGAATCGTGTTTAAGTTTTTGGAGGGGCCGGAGGCGAGGTGTCCCAGGCGCCCAGCTAAACTATTATATTTTGGAAAGTGCGCACACACGAACCTACGCAAAATTTTTCCGTCATATTTTCATTCTAAAAAAACTTTATAGCGGAGTTCCCCTTCGTTTGATATGCCACTTCTAAATACGATAGGCTTGTCTGCAATAAGCCTTCACTTCTCTTTCTAATTTCGTTTTCCACATATGATTTTTCGGTCCTTTTCCCTTAGTGCTTGCCATTCTTGTATATTTAATTTATATGACACATTTATAGAACCTTATAAAGCATGGTGTCCGCCGTGGTGGGGCGGTAATGTTGTTGGCCTACCACACCAAAGGTCCAAGGTTTTTATATAGGCATGCAATAGAGAGAGAGTCCAAAGGCCAGAGCCTCTTGATTTATTGTCTCTGTACACAATATATCGATTAGGGCGGGTCGATTTAAAAATCGCTCATTGCCCTGTGAAAATCGTATTCTAGGGAACAAAATAAGAAACTTTGCCGAAGGAACCATACCTCTAAAACGAATACTGATGTCCCCCAATTTGGGTCGAACTTTTGGGTAGGGGCAAATTTTGAAAAATCCCACTTTGACCCATTTAGAGTGCTCCCATCGAGTCCAAATGTATGACCGACCCCCACTAACTTTGCGATGCCAGTGGCACACCCCCTGGAACCCCCCTGGGGGTTCACCATACAAATATTTCAAAAAAATCGCCGGTTTTGCACTATACATGAAAAAATCAGCGAACTGCCTATGTTTTTTCTTTATTTTTATTTATTTATAATAATATTTATTATTTATTTATAATAATATCTATTTTTTCTCTTAAGAAATTTATTTAGTCAGAACATATGTAAATGAAAAAATTAATTTAAGTGAGTTATAGAAAAGAAACTAAAAAAAATTTATGTTTGAAGTCTTTTTTACTTTCAAGTCTGGGCAATTTCGCACGGCTCTCTAATGCCGTCGCCATAACAGCCTCTACATTTTCCGGTATAACCCGTTTGGAAACGCTAGCTAGCAATTGAACATGTCGTTCCGTTCCTTGTATGTGTGATGGAATTTTTGGATCATTAAACGGTGGATCATCTTGATTTAAATATTCTTTCAATGTATCGTACGGAATGCTTCGCGTGAATGGTGGTTCAAATACGGTATTTATATCATTCAAATTGAGCATTTCCGTATAACTTGTGCAATTAAAGTTTATATCTGGTTTTTTATAAACTCTAAGTTCCATTGGCTCGTCAACATCGGTTCGATAGCGCAGAATTTTCTTTCCTATCATCAAACAACATTGATAACAAGATATTTTCCGAATGCGCATAATATGAATTATCTTTAATTACTTGATTGACAATTTTGCGTAAACGAGGTTGTAGAAATCGTGACCAACCAATGAACTTGAAAAATAATGCACTGCCGTACACGACAGAGCTGTAATACTTGATATTGAAGTACATTGGCACATAACATTTAATTATAAATTCAACCAGAATTCTTAAATTTGCATCTGGATTCTCCGTTGTCACATATAATCGCAATAATCTAGCGGCCTTGATGAGCCACCGAGAATGTACAATTTTCCCTGGTTTGATGTTAGCCAGATCCACCGGAACCAAGCCGCTAGAAATTGCATGGGCCATGTCGTATAAGTACTTCGAATCGGTGGAAAATTCAATTTTTTCTGGAGCAGGGGACATATTTTGCAACTCAATTTTCTGGAAGCCGTCCACCACCTGAAACTATATATAATAATAAAATAATTAAAAATGGTTGACAATTATAATAAATGAGTGATAGCAATAACTTACCGGAAGAGTTTCACAAGTTTCGATTTGACGGCTCAGTTTTCCGGTTGCCGATCTTGGTCCAGTGCTGGTTGACTTATCCAAAGCTTGAAACAAATGCCGAAACGGAAGTTCGTTGAAGTGTAGAAGGCAAACGAACCAATGCAATGGTCTTTTTAACAGCAATTCGAATCGTCGTATAATTCCACCGTGTGGGCCAGTGTTTGTTACCTCACCGTCAGTGCATATTCCAATTAATGCATCCAGTGACATATTTTTATCGTTGAAAAAACCATTTAATTTGGTTGTTTTGTATTCAGCGGTTTCATGTTCCAGTCTTACGTAACCAATCAATTCAAAATCGGGTTCTCTCAAAATAACAAGAGGTTCTTTTACCATCCTAGTATGATACTTCTCATCAATTTTATCTATCGTTAAAGTATCATCTTTTCTGCCATCGAATGAAAACGCTAACAAATTGGTATCATCTAACCGTTTGCGAAGCACTTCTTGTCTGCATTTATCTTTTTCTTTGCGAACTTTCGAGTTATCCATGATGAGAGGTTTCCCATGCTTATCTTTTTTTAATTTTAAAATCTTGCAAAAGAGCGGTTCCCAATGCTGATGCTACTCTGTCAGGCACACCAAATCTGTTACATACCAAGGCAAAGTTAAAACAATCGCATCTCTCTGTGCATTGTGAACTTGTGCTTCTATCCATATCTTCTTGAACCGGTGCCGGTGCGTATGTTGAATCATCGGGATCTTGGTATGTTGGCGTTGATGACATAGACGTTGCTCCTTGCTCTTCAGTTTCCATCATAAATGCATCCATTGTTAGTCTTCTCTGATTATGTTGATCGTGCATGAACTCTTTGAGGCGTTCGGGAACCCAGCCGCATGCACATGGACCTGCCTTCAAATCGCATTTACATGTTCCAATGTAAAAAATTGTTTCCAGAGATTTTACATACTCTGTAAATTGCTGGATGTTGTTTCTTCTCTTGATTTGCTCTTGATACTTGTCAAGCAATTTATTCAATTTATAAAATACACTTTTTTTCAGCATTATTTCCATACCATGTTTTTCCCAAATTCCAATCAACTTATCTTGTTCTTGAATAGTGAATGATTTATGCGAAAACTTTTTTTGTTTTGTTTTAGCACGTTCGCTTAAGTAAAAATAATATCTAAAGATATCCAGATGGGTTGGTAAATTAAGATCAGTTAAATCAGTAGACACACCAAAAACAGTAACATCATGCTCATGCATCATGGTCACTTCACTTATTATTTTTTTGAAATATTTTTTTATCTGAAATTAGCACTTCACACTTTGAGTTCTTCACAACGACTTAATGCATTCACAAAAACTGTTGCGTTATATATGGTCTACGAGACGAGGTAATAAGAATGAAATGGTAATTTCAATTCTACCTGCTGTGTCTTGTGGTGGCTTAAAAAAAACAACACAAGCAATTTTACGATCTGCAGTTGTGTCACAGTGATACCTTCATTTTTTAAAACGGTTGAATAAAAAACCCACACAACTATGTTTACGACATGCAAATGCATCACAGAGATGCCTTGGTTTTAAAAGGGTTGTAAAAACGCTAATTTTAATAATTTTTTTAAATTTCTTTTCTATTACTAAGTTAAATTCATTTTTTCATTTACATATGTTCTGACTAAATAAATGTCTAAAGAGAAAAATAAACTCCAAAAAGAAAAAACATAGGCTTTTCGCTGATTTTTTCATGTAAAGTGCAAAACCGGCTATTTTTTGAAATGTTTGTATGGTGAACCCCCAGGGGGGTGTGCCACTGGCATCGGTGGGTCGGGCCTCCAAAGTTAGTGGGGGTCGGTCATACATTTGGACTCGATTGGAGCACTCTAAATGGGTCAAAGTGGGATTTTTCAAAATTTGCCCCTACCCAAAAGTTCGACCCAAATTGGAGGACATCAGAATTCGTTTAGAGGTATGGTTCCTTCGGCAAAGTTTCTTATTTTGTTCCCTAGAATATGATTTTCACAGAGCAATGGGCGATTTTCTTGCCTCCCCACAAATCGACCCGGCCTAATATCGATATCATTAATTTGGTTTGGCAAGGTATTCCATACAAGGCATTTTGAAGAAGTAGTTTCTATCAAGGTATTACAGTTACGTTTAATAAAAATATTTTATCGCGAAAATATTTAGCTTCGTTTCTAGACAGATGGCCAGTTTGCTTTATGTACTGTCGCCGTATTAGACGGCAAATTTCCAAGCCGCTTCCCATATTAATTGCTGAGGCATATAGGTCACAAAGAAATTGGTGTGGGTCGCGGAATTTGCTTATACTCGCTATTTCCGCTACTGCCATCAATGCTCTATTTGCCAATTAAAGTTGCTTTTTTTTTGGTTTGGAATTTTTGGAATTACTTCTGTTTGAGTCCAGCATTCTTTAAGTTTTTTTTGGTCTACAAAAATTTGAAGTTCCACCTTAGCTGAGCTTTCTGAGGCAATAAGCGAAAATAAGATAGTACCAGCATTGTGTTCCCCTTATCATTATCTCATTTCAAACAAATTTTCACGGCTTTTGCGCTGGCATGGCGCGTAGATGGACGAGGATCGTTTTCATCCCAAAGGTGGGTAAGACGGGTCATGAAAAACCCAAGGACTTCAGACCCATTAGTCTTTCGTCGTTCGTTTTAAAAACCTTCGAAAGACTGCTGGACGTCCATATTCGAAAGAAATTGGATAATTCAGGTCTGTTAACAGCTCAGGCCGCTCAACGGAGACAGCTCTGCACGAGGTGGTGCACAAGGTGGAAGCATCCCTTGAGAGTAAACCGTTCACTCTGGCTGCATTCCTGACATTAAGGGCGCCTTCAACAATGTTAGGCTGTAGGCGATAGAAGACTCGATATCGGTCCTTGGTATCGAGGACCCTATAATAAATTGGATAGGGATGGCACTGCGGTCAAGAGTGATAAGTGCCAAGGTCGGAGACAGTGAAGTCACAGCACATCTGTCGAGAAGGACTCCTCAGGGTGGGGTTCTGTCTCCACTGCTCTGGCTTTGTGTTATAGACAGCATACTTCGTCAACTCAATAGGACTGGAGTTAAAGTGGTTGCCTACGCGGACGACGTAGTACCACAAGTATCGGGTTTGTGCGCTAACGTGATCAGTGGGATCATGCAGGGAGCACTAAGGAAACTAAGTGGATGGGCGGAGACCGCGGGGCTCAACGTCAATCCCTCAAAGACAGGACTAGTGCTATTCACTAATAGGACGAAAATACCAAGTTTCAGTCTACCTTCTTTTAATGGTCTAGAGTTGCATCTTTCTGATAGCGCAAAATACTCAGGCGTCCTGTTGACACCTAAGTTGAACTGGACGCCTCATATAGAAAACAGGGTCAAAAGGGCATACGGAGGTATGTACGCCTGTAAAAGAATGTTAGGCAGACAGTGGGGCTTGAGCCCAGAAATCACGGTTTCAAAAATATAAAATCTTCGTATATTCACTGGAACGGCTCGTGTAATTGAAAATTTGTTCTGCATTGCTTCAGAAGAATAGGCTTATAAAGTTTTGAAGCTCGGTAGGGAAAACTAAAGTTAAATTCGTTCAAAATAAATGGGCCAGAAATTGATCCATTAAAGAGTTAGCCATAAATATTACAGTAAGCATTTGCCTACGACTTGCGAGGGTTGGGAGATTTATAAGTTTCAAACGATTAGTATAAGGTTGAAGGCTATACAATGAATTGAAGATTTCTCAAGGCAAAAATTAAGAATTAACGTGGATTCCAGATAAGCGAGCCATATTCCAATATCGGTTAAGACTCTTAGTAACATAAAGGTCACAAAGGTTAAAATGCCTCTAGCCCTATTGACTGTAGCCTCAATATGAGGAATGAAACTAAGTTAGCTGTTCATTGACACACCAAAGTCAACAAACACATTAACTTGTTCAATACTGTGGTTGTTTATTGCATAAGAAGCTGGCTGTGTATATCTACGTGAGAAACACATGCATTTACATTTATTTAGATTGAGCGGCATATGGTTTGCCTTGCACCAAGTAGCTAAGTAGTGTAAATCCGATTGAGGCAAATAACGCCGACGCATATGACCTTAATAGTTTTACATCATCGGCATATATCAAGCTTTTTGAATACTTTATTGTTGTACACATATCGTTTAAAATAAATAAATAAATACATCTATGGTGCGATATACAACAGGTATATCATCATAAACCTCCTAGGAGATTTTTGTGCCAAGCTTCTCCTCCAATTTGTGGTGTGCCGATTTGAATTTTCCCTACAAATTGGTGAGACCTGTTTTTTGGCGACTCCGAACGGCATCAACAAAGGAGATTTATTTTTGATGAGAATCGTTCCATGGCAGAAATCCGTTCGGAGAGTTTGCCAAACCACTGCCGAGGGGCGACCCCGGTTTGGAAAAACTTTTTCAAACAACTTTGGATGTTACCTGTACCAGGGCTCGAACCTTGAACGCCGGCAAGACTACCTCCACACAACGGCGGCCGTCGTTTATGACGTGGCACCGACCACTTTTCCAAAACTACATATAACCCAAGAATATACTGTAAAATTTCATGAAGATCGCATGAGTAGTTTTGACGCCTATAAAAGACACACAATTATTTTTATTTATAAGATAAATTAAGAGAATCGGAAACACCAACGCAGGAAAGGCCATCCTCCACCTATTTTTTTTATTTCAGTCGTGGCCTTCCCTCATTCTGCTGACGAATTTGGGTGTCTATAGGAAAACTGCTTTTCTACGGTTGGGTTTTAATTCGATGTACTATTATCATATCTACAGTAAGCTTGTACGGCCCATCGTGCAATTTTAAACTTTTCTCTCTAATACAGATTGAGCCATAAGCCAGGACAGGTATGATAAGTGACTTATAAAGTGTGATTTTTTTGACTTTATTTTTCTGCTCAGATCTAATCGGCTGGCATTATTTTCGCTGGTTCCTAAATAGACGAAGTCTCTCACAGTTTCATTACGGTTTAGCTCTGCTGCTCTAATTATCTTCTCTAGCACCGAGTTAAAGAGGTCGCACGACATGTAGTCGAGTTATTTGAATCCTGCTGTGGGTTCAGAGGTCCTTCCCAAAACTAAGGGAGTATTCGGTTTAGGCACCAGTGATGTAGCGAATGTCATTTTTTGAACATTCGCGAATACGTATGCGAATATCCTCTAACGACATTCGCGAATACGAATGCGGATATTCAGCTTTTGTTCAAATTTGTCGCAAGTTGTGTATGGCTATAAAATCCTGTTCGTTTTCTAAGAGATAAACATTTGTCTAACCGTCTAAATTTTGTTTGTTTGTTTATTTGCCATGTAGTCTGATGAATCCTTTTGTGCATAAACCTAGTGCTGGATATGACGCTATTTCGAGCACCGGCGATGTCTATCAGCCTAAAATCATTTGCCGAAATCTCATTGTGCAGACTGAACTTTCCGACTGTGGCGGCCGAACACACCCTCTTTACCCACCTGGCGTTGAAGACGGCAAGCACGACTTTGATATCATGATGGAGGCAGCTCATATGTGCGTTTCAAGCGCTCGTAGAATGCATCTTTTTCCACGTCGTCCCTTGAAGAATCTTGCTTTTAATTGCCACTCCAGTAAACGTTGCAAGGTATAATGCTATTATTTCCTTGACCCGTCCATAAGGGACCGGACAATCCAAGTGCATGCCCCTTATCTCGTAATCCTATACCCAGGTTAATGACTGTCAGAAACTTTCCGCACTTGCGTGGACTTTTACACACGGCCCCAACCTCCTGTTTGTTTGTTTAGATTACATATATTTGCATTTACAATATTAGTAAGATAAGATTATTAGTTAAGTTACATGCGAATATTCGCGATTGCAAATGCGAATACGAATATTCTTTACATTACAGTTAAGTAGAACTTTTAATTCAAGAAAGATATTGATGAATGGTAACCGGTTTGTGTAGAATTATATTGACGAAGACTGTGCATTTTTTTAAACGTATAATTAAGTTTTTGACGTTCGTTATAAGAACAGATATGTGAAAAATGTTGGCCAAATATATCTTTAAAAAAAACGGCAACCTCAAGCACCTAAGTACGTATCCAAAAAATTCCTGAGAAATTTTGAGGAAAAGAAAATGGATCACTAAAAAAGGTTATCATATTTCGCAACCAATGGCATTTTGAATTTCGATGCCATTTTTTCACCTGCCATTATATAGTTTTATATGATTTATAAGTAATTTTTCTATTTATACATATATCTTACCGTGTCATGCATTTCCCTGCCCTCAGCCAGCAGCCCTGCGATATTTTGTGTATTTGTAGTCGGCGATGGTGGTGGTGTAGGTGCGCGATTTTTCATTATCAACATATAACGGGGCAAAAAATTGCGTCCATAACGTAGATAAATCCAACGACCCCATTTTCGGGCGGCGGCGACTAATGCTACAGCGCAACCAAACAATGACAAAATGAACAACATGGAGCTTCAGAACCGCAAGGCGCAACTAATGAAAGGACTATTAACACGACTGTTATTCACACAGAAAATAATATTTTGTTCTATTTGTTATGAGTTTTTGGTATTCGTAGTTTAACACCATCAAACTATAAAAATTTTTGAGAGGAAAAGTGACCGTCCTTCAAGCACAATTGATAAAAAGTAGCCATATAGTTAGTTCTACCGTTTGGATTTAAAATGTAGTTGTCTTCACGATTGCCTCACGCATTATTTTTTCGAGATATAAGTCATGAAAATGGACCAATACTATAAAATGAAAATCAAACAATACTTGATATAATACGCTTCGGCGAATTCTTGTTCATGTAAGGAGTCGATATCCACACATCTGGCTACACTACTCTAATTGCATCGAGGAAAGTTTAAAGTGTGACAGGCTACTGTTTTATTGAATTCTATGCAATTCACAGCTCATACCAAAGTTATTGTGATTTCAAAATTTGTGAAATGATTAAACATATATCATACTTTTTATTATGAAAAATGCTAAAAACGGTGTAAAAATACATCAGTCCGTATTGCAGGAAATCTACAGCTCGAACAACCCCAACTACGCATACTACATCAAATAAAAATTTAAAAGCTTGGTCCTGCAATGAATATGGATGTGTAGGTATGATTTCCACAATACAGAAGCGGTTTCTCCAGAACAAACATTTATACCAGCTTAACGCTCTACAGAAATCCGCCAAAAAAAAAATTACCTACTAGAGGGACTGGCAGACTTTGTCCTGCCCAGATATTTACCTGAATGGATCTAGAAATATTGGCTTTTCCTATCCCTATCCCCATTCCTATCCCTATAGATGTAACTATTTCACCATCGATCGATCCATTATTCAGCTAACAAAAAAAAAAAATTATAAAAATTCGCACCATACAAAATGTATGGGAAAATAAATTTTTTTTCAGGAATTTTTCAGGAATTTTTCGGAAATTTTATTGGGTATTCTCCTATTCTGGTCAGAGAACAATCTAAATTAGTGTCAATCATCCAAATCGGTGCAGGCGTTCTTGAGTTATGAGCGTTGGAATTAACGTCACTTTCTTTTATATAGATATAAGATCCGTGAGCTTTTAAGTGTGTTTGCTAGTATTTAATGTCTAAACTACTTAACCGTTGAAGTCTACTCAATTTTGTACATTTATTCTCAGGTGTATGGAATGGGTGCCAGATTTATGCGATTCCGTGAGGTGGACCAGGTACCGACCTTTTCAAAAAAATCGTATTTATGATAAGATTTGTTGAAATTCCATACTTTGGTAGCCGTTTAGAATACCTTCTTTTCCGGGAAGCGGTCCAGGGACCGACCTAGCTATGATGCGATTTGCTTAAATTTGGTAATTAGGTAGCCCGTTGCCATTGTTAAAAAGAGCACAATATCACATGTTTTGGTATATTAAAGACCCCTTATACTAAGCTCGCTATATTCAGTTTTCCTATAATAAGGACTTACAGTATAATTACTTTACATGGCCTATTAGACTCATACGTAGGGTTAGAATCTTCCTATTGTTCTCCTCTCTCGATACTCGCGAGCATCCAACATAAAGTTGCCCGTGTGAAAAACCAGGGGATCTAAGATGCGTTCCTGTCACTTTGAGTGTTTGCCCTTGGCTCTTATTATTGTTATCGAAAATGCGCCTTTTACGGGAAACTGTAGACGTTTAAACAGGAATGGCATGTTAGTTGCATTAATAGGTATTCTTGAGATTAATACCGATTCTCCCTTGTCCCCTCCAGTAATAATGGTGGCTTGTAAAATATTTTTTTAGCGCTGTAATTTGCTATGTTTTGGGGATACGATTACGCATTACAACGCGCCGTGCCATCGCAATGAAAATTCTAGAATGCTTTGATCATTTTTTATTTTTGGATTTATTATTTCCGCTCTGAAATATAGCCTTTTATATAAGCCTGATAGGCTTTGAAGTAAGGCTTTATTATAAGAATCTCTCTGTGTGAATCCATAGGCCATGTAAAGAATATTGCGAACTTGGCCGATATCGCCAGAACCTCTTAATATATCAAAACATGTGATATTCTGTTCTTTTTAACAAAGGCAAAGGGCGACGAAAGTACCGAATTTCAAGCAAATCATAAATAAGATTTTTTGAATAGGTGTTTCACGGAAAACAAAGATTCTAAATTTTAACAAAGGCAATGTTCTACCAAGGTGCCGATTTCAAGCAAATCGCTTGAAAAGGTCGGTACGCGGTCCACTTCCCGGAAAACAAAACTTTTTTTTTTGTGCGTTTCGAGAGAGTTTTATGTCATTCTCATTTTACTGACACTTTTTTGCAAGTTTCGAAAATTTAATAATTTGAAATGTTTAAGTTGACCGGTTGATGTGTGTGTTTCAAATTTCTATTAGTGTATCGTGCCAATATTATCATTAACAATATCATGCCGCGACCAAGACGATCAATTCTTTCACGACAAAACCGTAGCACAAGTATAACTAGATCATTTTCGACGCACAGGAAGAAATTTATCAAGTACTGATTTGAATCGAGCGCCGTTTCGATACGATTGCAGCACTGATTACTGCTTGCATTCTAGCGCTCGCATTGGGCAAATGGACTATGTTTGCCATGACCATTAACAAATCACAAGGCCAATCCATGAAAGTTTGTGGTCTGAATCTGAAAAATCCAGGTTTTTCTCATGGTCAATTATATGTGGAATGTTAAGGGCCGGAAGACCATCTGCGTTATTTGTTCTTGAGCCAGATAATAAAACGAAAAATTTTGTCTATCACAAGGTGCTTGATTGAAGAGTGCAACCCATGCACCAAAGTACGTGACCAACAAAGAATCGTTGAAATAATTGATTTTTCATTTATTATATTTGTTATCCTAATAAAAATAAAATCCAAAATCTGCTCATTTACTCGTATTGCATCTAAGGCCGAGCAAATAAAATTTTCCTAGGTTTTGAACCAGTTTGAAATTTGTTCTTGCATGTTTTTTATAAGATAATGGGCTATACTTTTATAAAAAACGTGTGAGAAATTCTCGTCGCTATATATTTTTCAGCCATTGTGTGCTCTGATTAAATTAATGAGCCTAATATTTTCAGACCGGCTGAATTCGGATTTTTAAAGACTTAAGAGAAAGGCAGTAGAGTTTTAGCTTGGCAATATAAAAAATAAGTAATAAATGTATGGCGCGAAATACAACAGGTATTTATCATAAACCTTCTAAGAGATTTTTGCGCCGAGTTTCTCTTCCAATTTGTGGCGTGCCGCTTTGAATTTTTTCCCTACAAATTGGCGGAAATTACAGTTTCTTGACGGCTCCGAACGCCAGAGCTGAATTTTTTGCTGAATTGCCTTCCATGGCAGAACTACACTCGGAGGGTTTGCCAACCCCTGCCTAGGGGCGACCCCGTTTTGAAAAAACTTGTTTAAACCACTTTTGATTTTACCTGTCGCAGGACTCGAACTTTGGACCTTCGGTGTGGTAGTCCGGCAACACTACCGCCACACCACGGCGGCCTCAGCAATATCAGACCTCAAAAATGACGAAATTTTTTCAATCTGTTATTTTATTACTACCAGAACCAATCTGTACGCATACCTCGAAACCGTTTACCGTCTTGAAAGCCTAGTGAATTTCGTAGAAGTTCTGAGAAGAAGGCAATATGTGTATAGGATTAATACTCATAGTGAGAACATTATAAATCAGAAGCATAAAATGATATTGTTGTGTTTTTATATTTATTTATTTATTTAAAAGAGAAATAATTATTAATAATTATTCCACTTACGGACTAAAGCACTGGCTGCCAGGGCCTTCGGCTTACACTTATCTAAATATGTTTCAAAACATTGAGTGTAAAAAAAGGAAAAAAAAATTATATGATAAACTTGGTTTTTCATTAAAAGTGTAAGTTGAAATGATTGATTTGATTACATGTGTAATTTTGTTCGTTATATGTTTAAGTTAAAAACTGACGTGAACTTGGCGATGAGATCAATATTACGGTCAATTGTGAGTTGAAGATGGTTTACTGTTGCAAAATACCAATGCTCTTTTCCGTTACAATTTGTCTTGTCTAGAACGTGTATTACGTTGAAGTCATCGGATCCACAAGAGGGGCAGTTAGGATTATTTGAGCCATATAGAAGATGAGCGTGTGTGGAGATTGTATGCCCAATCCGAAGTCGTACGAATGTTTGAATTTTTTTGCTTGAGCAGTTTTTACTAAAATATGGTTTGCTGCCACTCGGATTGTAGAGTTTGTAGTGGTGACTGTAATTTCTCCATTGCTCTGTTTGGTGATCATCAGCTGCTTTCTTTAGTAAGAGTCTTATATCTTTATTAATGAAGTGATAAGATACTTGTAGAGGTTCGTGTCCTGCCTCCTTCGCTCTCTTATCAGTCATATTATTACCAGGAATACCTATGTGAGCAGGGACCCAAATAAGCTTGATATTGTTGGTGTGCTTCATTTAAATATTGTGAATTTTAACAACAATGGGTGTGTCATTTGAGTTATTAAGAACTGCTTTCATCACGGATTTGCTGTCTGAGCAGATAACATATGTATCTCTATCCATTTACGGAGGCATGGAGTACCGCTTCAAGTATGGCAGCGGCTTCGGCTGTGATTACCGAGCAGTACTTTGGTAAGGAGTTGACAGCGATGGTGGCACCAAGCGTATTTGTCACCGCAAATGTAGTGCTGGTGTCGAATTTCGATCCGTCGTTGTAGATAAATTCCCAGTCTTTGTTAAATGCATGGAAGGTTTCTGCAAATAGTTGGCGATACTCACTGTCGCTGGTTTGTTAAGTGTTGATGATTTATGTGTTAATAGTTGCGCAAGGCGGAACGATATCGGCTTCAACCAAAGTCGGATTTGTTACAATTTGCAATTTGGAAGCCATATTTAGGCAATGTGTGATGGCGGATGGTTTGTTGAAGGTACATTGTTGAGCGGAAATTACTTATTTCACTATTAGTTCGTTTTTGCAATGTAATAACTTAGGAATAAGCATCGTGGTGTTACGAGAAACTCTCTTTGAAATTTTTGGCACACCGGATTCAGATAGGATAGCCTTTGTTGGCGATGTTGATAAAGCGGGTATACTCCTCCTAACTGCCGTGTTATAAGGTGCTTGTAAGAGTTGCATATGACTTTCAGCACATTGACCGTATATTGCCAGGCCGTAGTCGATTTTTGATAACAATAATGCTTTAGTAACATTAAGAAGTGTATTAGTGCGGGGTAAGCAATATTTAGAAGATAGAAACTTAATAATATTTAGTCTAGCAAATAAACTTAATCTAACATATTTACAGTGTTCTTTATAAGTAAGTCTTTTGTCAAATATTAAACCAAGTATTTTTAATGTGTTAGAGTGTGGGATGTGGATGTTCGAGAGTGTGGGAAAGGGGCAGCTGTGTTTCTTGCATACATGGAATGTTGAACATTTACTCGCGGAGATATTGGAACCATAAACTGCTGACCATTCTTTTATCTCGCTCAAAATTTGGGGAAAGAGGTCTTGTATTTTGTCCAGGTTTTTAATTTTTGTGAAGATGAGGACATCGTCAGCATAAACAAAATGTTGAACGAGTGAATGGGAATTTATTATATCGCTAATTTTGTTAAAGGCTAAAGTGAAGAGAACCACTGATAGAGGTGATCCTTGCGGTATACCATTATATAAATGAACTGTTTGGGAGTTATATAGTTTGGCGCATACTTCAAACTTTCTATTACATAGAAACGATTTAACTAAGTTGCACATTTTGGTGCCAATACTCCATCGTTTTGGTTCAGTAAGTACGACGTGGACTCCAATCCTATCAAACACTTTTTCAAAGTCTAGACTTAGGACAGAAACATGATTTCGAGTAGCGATGGCAGTGGAGGAAAAGTGTTCACAAAGGAGGGGTCGATTACGCCTAAGCCTTTCTGGAAGCCAACAAGGTGGATTTTAGTTCGTTTAACGAAATCAAGAGAGCCCTGGGTGGGCGTGAAGGGTTGATATATTTTTCGGACAGGGTTTCATTCCTTAGCGAGTTAAAGGTGGTAGAGAAATTGGAGTTATTGGAGTAGGAGGACCAAGTCTCAGCGAACTTTTCAGAAATTTCTTGAGGGGAATAGAGAGGTCCTTGATCTGTGTGTATGTGAGTTATACTAAGCCTTTGATTGTTTCCTGTGAGTGTCTTTATGTCCGACCATATTTTCTTAGGGTTCGAGGATGGATTGATGTTGGATGTTATCAATTCCAATGACTGTCTCTTAGCGGACTTCAGCTCTTTTCTGAAAGTGGCATTGGTCAGTTCTGTTATGTTTGAATTTATCATATTTGTGGTACAACTAAAACTAAACTAAAGACATTTTACTATTTTTCGCTTAACTTTAATAAAAAACGGCAAAACAAAATAGCCTGCACAACATCTTGTTGTCAGGGCATAGTAGAGGGAAACTAATGGCAGATGATTTAGTAGCAGGGTTTTCTAGAAAAGCCAGACATTACCATGATGTATGCAAAATGAAATCTATTACTGTACATCAGTGGCGTAGTCAGGGGGGACTGGCGTGAAGATTTATAATTTTCATATTTTTGACTAATGACAAAGTACATTTTTGTGAAGATATGAAATTATCGGTTAGTGGATTATGCGTTTGAATATTAAGCCTGTATCCATATACTAGTCTTTTCAGACCTTCTGCGAAATTCACTAGGCTTTCAAGGCAGTAAAACCAATTTCGAGGTATGCGTACATATTGGCTCTGGTAGTAATAAAATAACAGATTGCAGTAATACCGTAATTTTCGCGATATGAAATTGCTAAGCTAATACTCTACTCCGTTATCTCTCACGTCTATAAAAATCCAAATTCAGACGGTCTGAAAATACGAGTTTGCGCAGGCCTATTAATTTAATCAGTATTTATAATAAATTGCCAGGGTGAAGTTGTCAAAAAAATTGTGCTAGCTATGGGAATTTATTGATAAAATTTATCGTGTCAGTTTTGTTATGCGAAAGAACGCAAAATTTAAAAAATTGCAACATTTTTCTTTTGCTTAGTATTATAAAATACTTAAATTAAAGCCTATTTTCTTCTAAATAATAAAGACAGTCTTTAAGCATTTTTGTTAACACAAACCTAAAAATCCCCTACTCAAAAACGGTGCGTTCTGCCTTTGTGTAATAAACTCTAACAAATAAGGATCGATTTTGCTTTTAGTGGATTTCGCAAATAATTTAATGGCGGAGTTACGAAGTATTCGTTCAGACGAACACTTCTCTGAGAAATTGTTCAGAACTTGTGAAAATGATGCAAACGACATGGTTATTGAAATCAAAAATAACCGATAAAAATCTAGTTAAAATCTGCAAGCATACAACCTAGATGTTTATTTCAAAATTTCTGTTTTTTATCCATTTATTGATCACATAATAATGGAAATAAATACTCGATATACTCAACAAAAAATGTTCTTCAAAAGTTTTGGTTCTATTTTTTCAACAAACCACAGTACAAGGCAAAATATCGTGCCCGAAACCAACTTATGGAGAAGGTTCTTAAAGCGACATAATCTTCCGCTAAAAACTGTACCTCACGCATTTCAGAACTACGACAAAACGTCATTTCGTAACTTAAAGGAATAGCTCCAAATTTTTGCAGCTCTCCTCGTTTCTACTATAACAGCAGAACGCACCTTTTCAACTCGCCTCGATTTTGGCCGTCCAACATAGCTCGCCAGTCGTTACTTCTTTCTGCCAATTGGAAACTCCACTGGATCGCAAATCGGTCTCCACTTGGTCCTCCCATCGGAGTCTCTCTCTTCCTCTGCCATCACCGGCGGGTGCAGATAAAAACACCGTCTGGCCGCAGAATCTTCATTCAGTCGCACAACATGGCCTAACCAACGAAGCCGCTGTGTTTTAATTCGTTGGACTATGTAGGTGTCTGTATATAGCTCATACAGCTCGTCATTAAATCTTCTTCGGTACTCGCCGGCGCCAACGCGTGAGGGTCGGAAAATCTTTTGAAGAACCTTTCTCTCGAATACTCCCAGAGCCGCCTTATCAGATGTTGTCAGTGTCCAAGCTTCTGCACCATAAACCAGGACGGGTACGATGAGTATCTTATAGAGTGTAATTTTCGTTCTTCGAGAGAGGACTATACTTATCAATTGCCTACTCAGTCCGAAATAGCACTTGTTTGCAAGAGTGATTCTTCGATGGATTTCTAGGCTGACATTATTGTTGGTGTTAATGTTGGTTCCCAGGTAAACAAAATTCTAAAGAGGTTAAAAACTTATCTGCGCAACTCTACCGGACAGGTAATTTAAATATTGAAATGCAAATTATGCTTTACAATTGTTGAATATCTGACCTTATTTATCACTTCTTTTTATACAGTTAAGGAGCGGTTAAAGGGTTTAATGATGTTGGCGGTACATAAAGACGTGGCCATTACAACACAAAAAGTAATTGAGTGCCAAGCAAAGAAGAATAAAACTTGATTTATAAGTAATAATATTTTGTTGACTTGTACATAAATATATGTACGCGTAAATACAAGGTGGCGCAAAAGTAAGCTTCCGATGTTCAGCATATCGGTTGTGGCACCTGCAGTGGGTGCTGTTGCACCGTCTTGTTGGAACCACATGTTTTCCAATCCCAATTCATCAAGTTGCGGCAAAAAGAACTCGTTGATCATTGCTCTGTAGCGCTCACCATTCACAGTAACCGTTTGGCCCCGACCGATTATTGGTCAAATAAATAGTCAGCAATATTCCGCGTGCTGGAGTAGTGTAGCGTAACATTGTTTATTAACGTGTATTTCGCATGTGTTTACTACACAAATGTCAAAACAGAACTGACTTTAGGGGCCAATCGCAAAATTTATAGCATTTTCTGATAGGAGGATTACTTTTGCGCAGTAACCGTTTTTCACCGACCGATTATTGGTCAAATAAATAGTCAGCAATATTCCGCGTTCTGGAGCAGTGTAGCGTAACATTGTTTATTAACGTGTATTTCGCATGTGTTTACTACACAAATGTCAAAACAGAACTGACTTTAGGGGCCAATCGCAAAATTTATAGCATTTTCTGATAGGAGGATTACTTTTGCGCCACCTTGTATAAAAACATGTTAAGATAATTATGCATGCAAGCGTGTAACTAGGAAGAGGAAGAGAGATGGCGCGAGTGTTTGCGAATACGATGCAAAGAGGAGATGCCAATAAATAACACCGACCCTTCCAGAACACGAAAAGCGAACAACCAAGAAAGTTCTCGGTGCGTAGGCAAGCACCCTGTCGGACTATATAAGGCAGTGACCAAGCAAGGCAGAGGGATCAGTTTATTCTCAAGCGTTCAATAGTGAACTACTGTAAAGTTACCAAACTCTTAAAATTGTTTTGCGTTTATTACTAGTAAATAAACTAGCTATTACTTACATTATCTGTGCGTGTGTTTATTCGACTTTATAGTGATCGAACCCAGGACTGATAATCAAGGAATCACCGAATTCGTCACAATTGGTGTCAGAAGTGGTATTGTTAAATAAATAGGGTGCAAGGATAGCAAGGACATGGCAAAGTTGAATGAATTAAAGATTCAGCAACTCAAAACTGAGTTTGAACAACGGGGACTAAACACCACAGGCAATAAATACGAGCTACAATCACGACTACGGGAGGCAATGGAAGCGGAAGGAATCAACGTTGATGATTATGTTTTCCATCTTGTGGAGGAGGCATCGACGAAAATGGAAGAGAAAAAGGAGCCTCCGAATCCAGTGGCAAGTGTGGACACTAACGCGTTGCTGACTGTATTGACTCAGATGTCATCTAGCATTTCAACACAGCTGGAAGAACAAAAGATACACATGGCATCTCAGTTGGAAGAACAAAAGACACACATGACATCTCAGTTGGAAGAACAAAAGACACACATGGCATCTCAGTTGGAAGAACAAAAGACACACATGACATCTCAGTTGGAAGAACAAAAGACACACATGACATCTCAGTTGGAAGAACAAAAGACATACATGGCATCTGAGCTGGAAGAACAAAAGACACACATGGCGAGAATTGCATTGCAGCTGGAGGCACAGGAAGAACGAATGGCATCACAGCTAAGAATGCAGGACGGAAAAATAACTGAAGTGCAGGAGGTATTCAGAGAACGGCAGGACAAGATTGAGGCCGAAGTAGATGCTTTGAAGGGGCGTATCCAGGAGCTGCAACTGAACCGTCCATCTGCTTCAGCGAATACTCCCAAGGTAAAATCCCCGTCATTTGATGGTTCTGTTCCTTTCCAGGTATTCAAGTTACAGTTTGAGAAGACGGCAGCGGTGAATAATTGGGGCACTGAAGACAAAGTTGCTGCACTGTTCGTGGCATTGAAGGGTCCTGCAGCCGAAATCTTACAAACGATTCCCGACGGTGAACGCAATAATTATGAAGCATTGATGAGTGCAGTTGAGAAGCGCTATGGTAGCGAACATCGAAAACAGATATACCAAATAGAGCTACAGAATCGCTTCCAGAAACCCAATGAGACTTTGCACGAATTTGCATCGGAAATCGAGAGGTTGGCCCATCTAGCAAACGCAGACGCACCCGTAGAATACACAGAAAGGGTAAAAGTCCAAAGCTTTATAAATGGAATACGTGACGTGGAGACGAAGCGAGACACATATGCAAATCCCAAGAGATCATTTGCTGAGACGATATCTCATGCTCTAACGCAGGAAACAGCCTCGCTACTAAGTAAGCCGGCGTACAAAGCTCACCGCGTGGAGGTAGAACGGCCAGACTGGGTAGACACAATTCTGGAAGCGTTGAACGGAGTACAGAAAAAAAGTAATGGTGCCATTAAATGCTTTAAGTGCGGAAAACCAGGTCACATAGCACGTTATTGCGGCACTGGCTCCAGTAACCCCAGCAATTCAAGTGGACGAAAACGCAAAGCTGAAGGAGATGAGCAAACATCCCAACCAAATCAGTCGTTAAACTAAATCGAGCCAGCCGAAAGGGGCGCGGACTGGCTCCCGCAACTGAATGCCCCATAATCTCTGTCTCACAGATCGGAAGGAAAGCTAGTAATGTTACTGTTGTTGCATATGTGGATGGAAAAGAGCACTTACTAACTGTGGATACAGGCGCATCGCATTCTATAATTAGATCTGATTTAGTCAACAAGGAGGTGAGACCATTGCATGGAGCAAAGTTACGTACGGCTACTGGTGAGGACACCCATGTCATAGGAGAAGTAACATGTGAAATCGCAATTGGGAACGTGACCGTTCTACGCAGTTTTATAGTAGCAGATATTGTTGACGAAATCATAGTTGGTGTGGACTTCTTAAGCGAGCAAGGCATCAAGATTGACATGCAAAACAGGATTATGAATTACCAGAACATGGATGTCCCATTAAATTTTGGTTACGAAAACAAATACGTTAGTAAGCGAGTGCTTGTGGAGGAGAGCCAACAAATTCCACCGAAGTCGGAAGCAATCATATGGGCAAAGATTGATGGAGATTATGGGACAAACAAATTGTGGGTTGTCGAGGGGCAAACAAATCAAGGACGAACATATTAGTAGGAAAAACCCTGGCCATGACAAAACAAGATGGACGTGTACCGGTAAGAGTACTTAATGAGTTCAAATCGCCGATTAAACTTTCTAAAGGAGCAATATTGGGACAATGCCAAGAGGTCGAGGTAGTTATCAATTGTGAACAGCTTCAGGAAAATGATTCTACCATCAAGATTAATCTTTCAGATGATATCACGTCGTGGACGGCAGGCCTCGAAAAAGATCATCAGAAAAAGGCAAAGGAACTTCTATCAAAGTACTCGAGCATATTTGACAACGATGGTTCTAAACCAGGTCGGACCAAAGTTGTGAAGCATCAAATTGATACTGGTGATGCAAGGCCCATCCGCCAAGCTCCTCGTAGTATTCCATTGGCCAAACGCCAAGTAGTAAGAGAAATTATAGAGGAAATGAGTGATAGCGGCGTGATCGAACCATCAGCTAGTCCATGGAGCTCACCGGTAGTGCTAGTGAAAAAGAAAGATGGACAAATGAGGTTCTGTGTGGATTACCGGAAATTGAACGACGTAACGAAGAAGGACAGTTATCCATTGCCAAGAATCGACGATACTCTGGACTCGTTATCTGGCACGAAATGGTTTTCCACACTGGACTTGAAAAGCGGCTATTGGCAAGTGGAGGTGAAGGATGAATATAAAGAGAAGACTGCTTTCAGCGTTGGAGAAGGGCCTTGGCAATTTACGGTAATGGCCTTCGGGCTATGCAATGCGCCAGCTACTTTTGAGAGATTCATGGACCAGATACTAAAAGCATTGCACTGGCAAACATGTTTGGTGTACCTCGACGACATCATCGTGCTGGGAAAAAGCTTTGAGGAACACCTAAAGAACTTGGAGGAAGTTTTCCAAAGAATAGCTGGTGCTGGTCTGAAACTAAGTCCCAAGAAGTGTTCCTTGTTTAAAAAGGAAGTAAGTTATTTGGGTCACAAGGTAACTACGGAGGGAATCTGGACTGCTAAGGAACAGATCGAAGTTTAAAGGATTGGCCAAGACCGAGAAATTTGCATGAGTTACGGAGCTTCCTGGGGCTGTGCACGTATTATCGCCGATTTGTACCAAATTTTGCCAGCGTAGCTAGTAGTCTCCACGACCTTACAAGGAAGAATATGAGTTTTGAATGGAAGAAGGAACAGGAGGTGGCTTTTCAAACATTGAAGGAACGACTATGCACTGCCCCGATGTTAGCATATCCAATTCCAGGTTCAAAGTTTATTCTGGATACAGATGCGAGTGGTTATGCTATAGAAGGTGTTTTGTCCCAGATTATTGATGGACAGGAGAAGGTAGTTGCATACTATAGCCGAACAATTGGGAAGCCTGAAAGGAACTATTGTGTAACCCGGAGAGAACTGTTGGCATTGGTAGAGTGCGTTAAGCATTTCTACAAGTATCTCTATGGGCAGCGATTCCACGTCAGGACAGACCACGCAGCGTTGAAATGGCTTTACAGTTCCGTAATCCGGAAGGTCAATTGGCACGGTGGATAGAGCGACTGCAAAATTATGACTTTTCCATAGAGCATCGCAAAGGTAGCACCCACGGAAATGCTGATACAATGTCACGAAGACCATGTAACTTGGAATGCAAGCATTGTTCCAAAGCTGAGACCAAGGAAGACATTATAGATGTGCGGCTCATGACTATAACATCTTCGGACGAATGGAACATGGATCAATTAAGGAGGTTTACACGTGTAATGCAACAAATCGAACGAAACGAGCGACCATCAAGAGAGGAGATGCCAGCAGAAAGTCCTGTTGCCAAGTCATATTCGGCACAGTGGAATAGTTTGCCATTAGAATCCGGTTGTTTGCATCGAATATGGGAGAGTGAGGATGGCCAATGTGTTCGAAAGCTGATAGTCGTCCCAAGGAAGAAAATCCCTGATGTACTCAATGAATTACATAACGGTCCAAGCGGAGGTCATCTTGGAGTCACCAAGACCTTGGAGAAAGTCAAGCAAAGATTCTATTGGGTTGGTTGCCGTCAATCGGTCGCGGATTGGATTGCCAACTGTGAAGTATGCATCAAAGCTAAAGGACCGAAATCAAGGAGCCATGATGGTCAAATGAAACAGTATAACTCAGGTGCGCCATTTGAGAGGATAGCCATGGATGTAGCTGGTCCATTTCCTACTAGCAAACTCGGAAACAAATATATACTGGTGGTTATGGACTATTTCAGCAGGTGGCCAGAAGTGTACCCTATTCCAAATCAAGAGGCAGAAACAATAGCAGAAGTGTTTACTAAAAATTGGGTAGCTCGGTTTGGTGCACCGATGGAGATACATTCTGACCAAGGCAGAAATTTCGAATCAGCTGTGTTCCAGGAAATGTGCAAGACATTGGGCATTCGGAAAACTCGAACAACTGCACTACATCCTCAGTCAGATGGCATGGTGGAATGATTCAATAGAATCTTGGAAGAGCACCTGAGGAAAGTAGTGGATAAGTTTCAGAAAGATTGGGATACTCACATCTCCTTATTCCTAATGGCATATCGCTCAGCAGTACATGAAACAACTGGTCAGACTCCTGCAAAGGTGATTTTCGGGAATGATCTTCGATTGCCAGCTGACTTGAAATTTGGGATAAACGCTGATGCAGGAGTAAATGCTCGGAAACCTACTAGCGTATTGGAAGGAGAAATGAGAGAAATTCACGACCTTGTGAGACAACGGACTAAGATCATGAGCGATAAGATGAAGGCCAGGTACGACAAAGCAATAAATTCGGAAGGTTTTATAGAAATAGATTTAGTGCTGCTATACAAGCCACAGCGTAAGAAAGGTTTGATCCCAAAACTACAATGTAACTGGGAAGGCCCATACAAAGTCATAAAACGGATCAACGATGTGGTATATCGTATACAAACTATGGGAAGGCGAAGGAATAAGATGAAGGTGGTCCATTTGGAAAGGCTAGCTGCGTTTGGTTCCGGCAATGTGTCTGATCGGGACGATCAGACTTAGGTGGAGGGCAGTGTGGCGATTATTCTCAAGCATGTACCATCCCTAACTCAGTAACACTCCCACCACTAGGTACACACAACTGAGATAACGATGGCTACGCTTATGCATGCAAGCGTGTAACTAGGAAGAGGAAGAGAGATGGCGCGAGTGTTTGCGAATACGATGCAAAGAGGAGATGCCAATAAATAACACCGACCCTTCCAGAACACGAAAAGCGAACAACCAAGAAAGTTCTCGGTGCGTAGGCAAGCACCCTGTCGGACTATATAAGTCAGTGACCAAGCAAGGCAGAGGGATCAGTTTATTCTCAAGCGTTCAATAGTGAACTACTGTAAAGTTACCAAACTCTTAAAATTGTTTTGCGTTTATTACTAGTAAATAAAACTAGCTATTACTTACATTATCTGTGCGTGTGTTTATTCGACTTTATAGTGATCGAACCCAGGACTGATAATCAAGGAATCATCGAATTCGTCACAATATGTTAAATGTGTGAAAACTGAAGTATATAACAACGAAGAGATTATACATTATAAACTTTCACGAAAAACTGGATAACACACTAATTAAGTTGAGATCGTCGTGATCGGACGTGTTTTTGCTGCGCTCCGTGTTTTCCTTAATTTTGTTCTCTTTTTTAATGGTGTAAAACAACTAAAATTGTGCCAGAGACATTGACTCTGTTTAGTTTTTTTCCTATGTTTAATATCATTTAATTATTTGGAACAATATGCCTTGTTTTTGTGGCAAAAGAGTTGATCGCTCAAAAACTTCAGTGCAATGCGAAAAGTGCAGAGATATGTATCATATGAGTTGTGTTGTTGGTGGTTTGCCCGCTTACCTACATTGTCTAAATAATGCGGACAACATATACATTTGTGGTTTGTGTGCTCCTGTTCAGCAAGATGTCTCTATGACTTCGCAAAATTCTTCACTGCAACAACAACAAGCCATACAAGAGCTAGTGCCTAATCCGCGAACTAATAATGATAGTGAAAATGAGCATAACTCAGTTTTATCAGCCATTCTTGCCGAATTAAAATTATTGCGAGCAGAGCAAGTCAGTGCGGTTTCGGTAATAAACTCTCTGCAAGATGATAAAAATAAACTGTTAGGCGAAATAGAATTTGTGCGCGCTGAACTATAAAGTTTGTATGATGAAGGAGTTGTTAGTTCTCTTACCTCGCTCACAGCAGAAGTTAAAGAACTTAGTCGCATTGCTAAAATAAACATTAACGAAAATGCAAATAAGAAAAAAGGAAAAAAAACAACAAGCAACAGCCTAACTCTGCTGTTTCTGTCGACGCCCGTATCGAACTCCCTTCTCTCACACCTCAACCTATGGCTGCTGATAACTGCTCTCATTTACTCATTGCTGCTAACACCCCCACAGTACAGCCTACTCTTACATCCAATTGCACTGCTGGAGGTTCAGCCATAACGAAGCCGTGCTTTGCTTCTGTTTTTGCTACTCTGACTACAACGTCAGCTGCAGAGAATGATTTGCCTGGTGCTGCTGATAGCGTAAACAAATGGACTACTGTGAGTCATAAGAATTCATCTAATAAAAGAAGTGTGGGTGGTTGTAATGGCAACTATAATCTCTCACCGTCTGTTTCTCAACAAACGCCTACTTTGATGTCAGCAGCAGAGAATGCTGGTACTACTTCACCTGGGGTTGTTGTTGTTGAAAATGAACTAAACACTGTGCGTCTTAAAAATGAGTCTGGTAAGAGACCTGTTGTTGGCTGCAATGACAACAATGAGCTAGGTGTATTTTCGCGCTTTAAGTTCTTACATCTTTCATCGTTTAAGACGTCTGTAACATGCGCTGACATTGTCAATTATGTTTATAAACAGCTTGATACAAACAATCAGGGAATAGCCTGTTTTCTACTTGCCAAAAACGATGTCAACTTGGACTCCTTGAAATATGTAAATTTTAAGCTACTTGTTCCTGCACATTTATACGGTAGAATAATGAGCCCTGAAGTATGGCCGCCTAATGTCAAAATTAGACCGTTCCATTTTTTTCAGAAAGAAGAGGAACAACCCCCCAAGAATAAGCTGATGCTCCTAAGAACAACGGACGCTTAAAAATTTATTTCCACAATGTTTCCGGATTAAGAACTAAATCACATCATGTGCGTCTGTTTAGCTCTCATCAGGAATCATTGTCATAATTGAGATATGGTTGAACGAAAATTTTTTCAGCGAAGAGCTTTTTGACCATAACCTTTTCAATGTATTTCGTAAGGACAGAAGTTCTAGCCTTACGGGATGTGCTAGAGGTGGCGGTGTCCTTATTGCCGTGCAACGTAAACACCACACTGCAACGATTACGCTGGAAAACTTAAATCCTCTTCTTGACCAAGTTTGTGTTCGAATAAGTGGGTCTTCCGACGCCCTGTTAATATGTGCTTCCTACATTCCACCGAATAGCAACTATAGCCTGTATACTGCTCACATCCACAACATTACGGGAGAGGATCATCTTTGTGTGTTAGGCAACTTCAACCTGTGTAATCTGTCCTGGTCACCCAATTTCTCCAGCTCTGATCTTTTAGCCTGTGATGTCAACAGTAATAGTGAATCATACTTAGTGGATGGATTTCTTAGTATTGATTTAATGCAAATTAATCGCTTCTCAAACACGCTGGGTCGTACTCTTGATTTATTCTTTTTATCTAAAACCGTAAATTTTTCCATAAACGAATGTGATTCCTATCTCGCTAAGGCAGATATGCATCATATACCACTTGAATTTTATTACTTTGCGAAAGTCAGTAATCCTATTTCTAAACTATGTTTTAATTTTGAATTCAGCGATTTTTTGAAATTGAACAATCTGCTATCGGAAGTATGCTGGGATAGCTCATTTTATCAATGTGATGTCGGTCACTGCTTTGAACGTTTTAGATCTACGGTTGTGGATGCCTGCAAGAGTATCGTACCGGTTGTGAAAAGAAAACAGTACAAAGTTCCGTGGCATAATCCAACTCTTATTAGATTTCGAAACAAGAGGAACAAATATTTTCGTAAATTCAAAAAGAGTAATAATATTACCCACTATAGTCTGTACAAGGAATTTTCTAAGAAATTTCTATGTCTGGAAAAGTTCTTGCATAGGAACTATATTTTAATTTTTGAATCCAATTTAAAGACGAATCCAAAAGGGTTTGGCATTTTGTGAACTCGAAAAAGACTTGCTCCAGTTTTCCTTCAGCGCCATTTTTTGGTGACAAAGTGGCTAACACGCCAGCTGAGGCTGCGGATCTCTTTGCTTCATTTTTTCAGTCCAATTTCATTGATGAGTCAGACATTAATAGGCCTGTATCTTATGATATACCGGGACCACTTGATCTCGGTAGTATAACGCTTTCCGCTGAGGATGTGCTCATTGGCATTGCAGGACTGAAATCCTTTACCCAAACGGACGTTGATGGTTTGTCTATTGCTCTGTTTAAACATTGCGAATCTCTAGTTTATCCTATTCTACATATTTTTAGCAAATCTTTTTCGTCAGGCATTTTTGTGGACGATTGGAAATTAGCTTTTATCACTCCTGTGTCTAACCTAGCAGTTTTTTCAAGCGACTGTCTAGTGGCCTTTCAGTCTGGAGCACAGGTCGATACTGTCTATACTGACTTCTCCAAGGCCTTCGATAGGGTCTCACACAGTATACTTTGAATTGACTCAAAGTTTTCATTTACTAGCCACATGAACTGCATAATTTTAAAATCATACTCAATGCTTGCTTTGGTGCGACGCCACAGCGCGGAGTTTGCTGACCCATATACGCTGAAATTATTGTATATGGCGTTTGTTCGTTCTCGGCTCGATTACGCGTCTTTTATTTGGTCTCCATACTTTGAATGCCATATCACAAGGATTGAGCGTATTCAAAAGTATTTTTACGTTTTGCGCTTCGAAGCCTACATTTTACAGACCCTGTGCCTGCTTATGAATCCACATGTCTTTTGATTAACCTAAAATCGCTACAGAATAGGAGAACAATTATGTCTCTGTCCTTCGTTTTTGATGTAGTCACAGGGATTGTTGACTGTCCTGTTCTCCTTGGAAGAATTCCCTTCAACATTCCTACCAGGCATCTTCGACACACTGAAATCTTCTCCGTTGGCGTTTTTAGAACTCTATATTCTAAAAATTCGCCACTTAATAGGGCCTTGACTGAGTTCAACAGGATCTCCAGATATGTAGAGATCGATTTTTTTCAAAAAATCGCTTCATGGAAGTGTTAATTCTATTTTATAAGTAATGATCGTTTTTATGTTTACTTAGTTTTAGTCTCTTTTCTACTTAGCCCGTAAGATTTCTACATTGTATCTCGTTGGCTAAATAAATAAAAATAAAAATATAAAAAAAAATAATTAATTAAATCATGAATACCCCATGACATAAACGACTAAACAAGAAATATATTACGGTAAGGACGGCATATGCACATACATATGAACGAATGGGCACAGGCGAAGGCTCTAGCCATTGTGTGTCTCAAGTTTCAGTTATCGATGTACATTTTTTATCATCTGCCGCCCCTTTCCCCTTCCCCAAATCTTGGCTACGCAACTGCTGTACATACATATTTGCGTTTCTCGTACATAAAAAAAATTTTTCAAATGTGTTTCAGAATAATCAACCTCAACAGTTAGTAAAGCAAGACAAATGTTTTAATTATTTCAAACCCCCGTTTTTGACAAATGAGCAAAATTGTTTCCCCTTTTTATAGTGAAAAGCAAATCTACAGTACAAGCTAAAATATTTTTCAACTTCTAAAATCAATAGAGATTTCTCTTATAAATTACAAACTACATATCTAGTATTCCTTAACTGTAGTCTAATTCGAAATATGTTGGTCCTTTTCCACTTTTTGGTTTAGAAAAAAGATTAGTTGGCAACCGTGTTTGGAGCTTCTATTGCTACAATTTTTATAAATACATTTGTATGTGCTTTTCTTGTACCTAAGTGTTTACACAGACATCAAAAAATAGTATAAGTAGGAAAAAATGTACGGCTACAATCTTGTGTTCTCCACTGATAATTCGCACACATAATTATGTATATATGTACGTTATCCATTTTATGACATAAAATATGACTTTATGTAAGCTTTATTGAAGTCGCTTATCCGCCTTACATGGAAGGCTCCTCAGATAAATAATTACGCCTTGTGTCTGAAGTCATCAGAAAATACATAAGTCTTATATAATGAGTACATTTTTGGGGAATATACTCAAATGTATGTATATGGTTGTATGTATGTATTTTTATCACATCGGGTTTGATTCAATATATGTGTGTTTCTATTTATTTCTTCGTAGTTTGCTTTACTACTTTTTAAATAATTTTTCTCTCGGCTTGTAGCTTGTGACTCAATTCACGCGCACTGCAGATTGGTTTTTTATTTAATTCACTGATTTTTGTAGGTATACCTACATACTCAATGAACACAATTTAAGTCTGTTTTTACGATTTGCTTTGGCATAGCAATATCGATTTTATAACAAATTAGTTCACATTTGTTTCTTTTCTTGTAAAACTATCCATGCGAACATGAACTGGGCGACTCGATCAGCAACTTTGCGTTATTGAATAACCTGACATAATAAGAGAAAAGCTCTCATAACTACACCTGATATTAGGCTTTCTGTACAGCTAGTGATAGAATTGAAAATACCCTGCAGTCAAACCAACTAGTTGCACACCAACATCAGCTAGTGAGCCAACTATGTTTTTATCCATATAAGCAACTGGTATTTTTAACATGGCGATGTCGTACGAGAAGTCAACTCTCTGAAACTAGCTCTAATATACCAACAAATTTTACTTCAAACGTGGTTCAAGATGATGTGAATGTGTGTTGGTAAAATCTATCCATCAAATCGGCGCAGTCACAGTGCTAGTGCTAGTGCCGTAAACAACAAAATTAAAATAAAAAGGCATAACCGGATTTTTTTTAGCTCTGGCCAATTTCACAGCCTCCTTACGTTTCAAATTTTCCTGGCACAAGTTTTGTTATTTTCTGGCTAATGCGGTCGCAGTCAAAAAATTCTAGTTGTACACTGGTATGTTTCCTGAAGAGTTTAGTGCTTCACTGCAGGTTGTAGATACATATTACACACATCTGCACATGTGTAAGTATTGTTTATAAATGGACTCTTGAACATACGGTGTTGCCACAAGTTAACAATTTCTTAAGCTTTCTATTTTTAGAAACCTTACGGATTTTGCAATAGAAACCTTTTTGATATGGAGGTTTTCATGCATGCTATAGACTTTTTGATTGGACCAAAGTACTATCATATATTCCCGATAATAAATCCAACCACTAATTTCGGAATAGTTTACTTAGAAATCAGCATTAACGCCAACAACGATAACAACGATTGCAAATAACTCCTACTTCGGCCTGAGAAGGTAATTGAGAAGTAAAGTCCTATCTCGGCGAATGAAAATAACACTCTATAAGTCAGTTATCGCACCCATCCTGCTGTATGGTGCAGATGCAAATTTTCGAAAGATTTATGGGCCACGGCAAGTCCAAAAGCAGGTTTAAAGATGAGGTATATGCAGACATCGCAGCGAATCCGTAGGCTAGGCCATGTTTTGCGAGTGAATAAGGATGAACCGGCCCAGAAGGTATTCTTATCCACACCCGTCGGTGAAATCAGAGGAGGCCGATCACCACTCCTATGAAAGCACCAAATGGATTATGGAGATCCCGTGCAGAGATAAATTATCTTCCAATGTACTAAGTGGATGAATTTGAGACACTCCATACTATTTAAATAAGACAAATAATAGTTTTGATCGATTTTTTGATATGTTGCAATTAGGTCCAAATACAAATGTTGCTGTAAATAATCACAAACAAGATTTTGAGGGTCAACTCATTAATACATGCTCCTTCACATATCTCTACATACAGGGTGGCTAATGAAAGCCGCTCCCAAAAAAAAATTAAATAACTTTTTTTCTATTTAATGAATCTGGTTAACTTTTTTTTTATTTTGCAGATTGACTTTTACATTTAACAAAAATGGATAACTGGGACACTGAAACAAGAATTTGGATTGTCCGCCGCTATCACGCACTGGAGTCCGTAGTTTCGGTTCAAAGAGAGTATAGGCGCACGTTTGGCGGCAATCCTCCGAGCAGATGGACCATAATAAGACTTGTAAACAATTTTGCCGAGCATGGGACAGTCAACAGAAGACCTTACCATCGAAACCCTTCAGTTCGAACGGAGGAAACAATCGCTGCTGTAGCTGCTGCCATACAAAACAATCCACGTGTTTCGACAAGAAGCTTATCTGCTCAAATGGGTGTAAGCAGACAGTCATTACAGTCAATTATGCACAAAGATTTGGACTTATTCCCATATAAAATTCAAATGGCCAACAAACTGAACGCTGCAGACTTGCCGATTCGCTTGGAATTTTGCCAGAAGATGCTTCAAATGGTGGAAGAGGATGGAAACATGTTGAACTGTCTTTTCATGTCTGACGAGGCCCATTTCGATTTAAACGGCAACATAAGCAAACAAAATTGTCGAATATGGAGTGCTTCCAACCCACAGATACTCCATGAGACGGAATTGCATTCACTTCGTGTCACAGTGTGGTGTGCAGTTTCATCACGCTGCATTGTCGGGCCCTACTTCTTCGAAGAAAACGGTCACACCGTTACGGTTACTGGAGACCGTTACTTGAGCATGTTGAGAGAGTTTTTCTATCCAGAATTACGCCGAATGAGAATTTCTTTCAACTCTGTGTGGTTTCAGCAAGATGGTGCAGCTCCTCATATAGCCCAACCTGTTATGACAGAATTGCGACGAAAATTTCCCAATAAGCTGATATCCAGAAACTCCACATTCCGTTGGCCACCCAGGTCGCCTGACCTTACTGCACCTGACTTTTTCTTGTGGGGTTATTGCAAACAGGAAGTCTTCAAAGCAAAACCAACAAATTTGAATGAACTAAGGCAATCCATTCGAGAAACAAATGCGGCTATTCCTGTCTCAACTCTCCAAGCAGTAATGAACAACTTTTTGGTAAGATGCCGCACATGCATCGACGAGCAGGGGGGGCATTTAAATTCCATTATTTTTAAAACTAGTTAAGCTATATTTAATAAAATTTAATGAGCTTTAACATGAATAAAAGAAAAATGAATTCCATACACTGAAAAAAAATTATTTGAGTTTCTTAATGTAGCAAAATTCATCAGCCACCCTGTATAGTAAAATTGTGAAAGGGCGATATCTCTAAACTCTAAACACAATGTAAAGGACTTCCCTTCTTCAAATTTCTTTGCTCACCTTTTTAAATCTAATTATTCTTCTGAAGTCTTCACTCATTTTCACAGATATTCGTATCAACTGCATGCTAAAAACTTGCTAATTGGTCCAATTATATCTCCTGAAAAGATTGTATTCTATCAGATAACTACCGTGGGATACCAAAACTTTCTGCTATCCCAAAAGTATTTGAAGCCATCGGTACTAACCAGCTCACAGCTTCTATTTCCACATGGAAAATCAACAAGTACTAACCTAATTGCATTCACAAACCATGTTTCAAATAAATATAGGCACACTGATGTTGTACAGGGTGGCTGATGAATTTTGCTACATTAAGAAACTCAAATAATTTTTTTTTCAGTGTATAGAATTCATTTTTGTTTTATTCATGTTAAAGCTCATTAAATTTTATTAAATATAGCTTAATTAGTTTTAAAAATAATGGAATTTAAATGCCCCCCCTGCTCGTCGATGCATGTGCGGCATCTTACCAAAAAGTTGTTCATTACTGCTTGGAGAGTTGAGACAGGAATAGCCGCAATTGTTTCTCGAATGGATTGCCTTAGTTCATTCAAATTTGTTGGTTTTGCTTTGAAGACTTCCTGTTTGCAATAACCCCACAAGAAAAAGTCAGGTGCAGTAAGGTCAGGCGACCTGGGTGGCCAACGGAATGTGGAGTTTCTGGATATCAGCTTATTGGGAAATTTTCGTCGCAATTCTGTCATAACAGGTTGGGCTATATGAGGAGCTGCACCATCTTGCTGAAACCACACAGAGTTGAAAGAAATTCTCATTCGGCGTAATTCTGGATAGAAAAACTCTCTCAACATGCTCAAGTAACGGTCTCCAGTAACCGTAACGGTGTGACCGTTTTCTTCGAAGAAGTAGGGCCCGACAATGCAGCGTGATGAAACTGCACACCACACTGTGACACGAAGTGGATGCAATTCCGTCTCATGGAGTATCTGTGGGTTGGAAGCACTCCATATTCGACAATTTTGTTTGTTTATGTTGCCGTTTAAATCGAAATGGGCCGCGTCAGACATGAAAAGACAGTTCAACATGTTTCCATCCTCTTCCACCATTTGAAGCATCTTCTGGAAAAATTCCAAGCGAATCGGCAAGTCTGCAGCGTTCAGTTTGTTGGCCATTTGAATTGTATATGGGAATAAGTCCAAATCTTTGTGCATAACTGACTGTAATGACTGTCTGCTTACACCCATTTGAGCAGATAAGCTTCTTGTCGAAACACGTGGATTGTTTTGTATGGCAGCAGCTACAGCAGCGATTGTTTCCTCCGTTCGAACTGAAGGGTTTCGATGGTAAGGTCTTCTGTTGACTGTCCCATGCTCGGCAAAATTGTTAACAAGTCTTATTATGGTCCATCTGCTCGGAGGATTGCCGCCAAACGTGCGCCTATACTCTCTTTGAACCGAAACTACGGACTCCAGTGCGTGATAGCGGCGGACAATCCAAATTCTTGTTTCAGTGTCCCAGTTATCCATTTTTGTTAAACGTAAAAGTCAATCTGCAAAATAAAAAAAAAATTAACCAGATTCATTAAATAGAAAAAAAGTTATTTAATTTTTTTTTGGTAGCGGCTTTCATCAGCCACCCTGTATACACAGATTTCCGTAAAGCGTTTGTTACTCATTTACAAAATCCATCTATTGGGCTTTTAACCAAGTCTCACCTTCTGGATTTCTTCTTAGCTTCTGTTCAGTACACAAAGATAAGTTTTTAAGAATGCGCTTTCCAACGTATATGAGGTATATGCATATTCTTTGATGTATATTCTGGAGTTCCTCGAGGTTGTCATCTTGGTCCGATTCTGTTCTTGCTATTCATTAATGAGATCTATAGCACTATAAAGTTTTAAAAAAATTTGATATATTCTGACGCCGTAAAGATTTTTCTGTCGTACACGTTGAACGAAGATAGAGCTTTACTTCAATCAGATCTTAATAGTCTATGTACTTGGTGCGACTTAAACTATTTGCCCCTCAATCTAAAAAAATTGAAATACATATGTTTTTCACACAGAACTTCGCAACCAGCGTCCTATACAATCAATAATCACAGTATTGAACAAGTGCATGATTTTGTTGATTTGGGAGTTACGATGGATTGCAAACTTATACTACATTTACACTGCACCAAATGAGTCATTTTGGGCGAAAAAATCCTAACGAGCCGCATTTCCCCAATCGCCCATTCCCAAATGACTGATTTCATCGCATTCCCTCGCATTTGGGCCACAACAACGTGACATTTTTTTCGAACGCATTGCTTTTGAAGTTTCACATAAAAGGTATGTCAAATGCAAATGAGGTAATGTAAATGGGTTTAAAATGAGTCATTTGAATGCGGTGCAGTGTAAATGTAGTATAGCTTCAACCTTCATATTAAAGCAACTGTCAACAAAGCTAGAGGTGTTTTATCAATCGTTAAGCGATGAGTGACTTATCGAGTGTTATTTTCGGTTGTCGAGAGAGGAATTTACTTTTCAATAGCCTATTCAGTCCGAAGTAGCATTTGTTTGCAAGAGTAATTCTTCGTCGGATTTTTAGGCTAACATTATTGTTGGTGTTAATGCTGCTTCCCAGGTAAACCAAGTCCTTTACTATTTCGAAATGATTGCAGCCAACAGTGGCGTGGTTGCCAAGGCGCGAATGCGTTGACTCTTTGCATGATGAGAGAAAGTACTTCGTTTTACCCTCGTTCACCACCAAACCCATTTTCTCCGCTTCTTTTTCTAATTTGGAGTAAGCAGAAGTTACGGCGCGGTTGTTAAGGCCAATGATATCAATATTGTCAGCATGCGCCAACAGTTTTACGCTTTTTATAAAATATTCTGCAGCTTGTATTATTTTCTGCAACATTAAATTAAAGAAATCGCACGACAGGGGGTCACCCTGTCTGAAATCTCATTTGGTTTCGAACGGCTCGGAGAGGTCCTTCCCAATTCTGACCGAGATGTCGGTGTTGCTCAAGGTCATTTTGCACAGCCGTATAAGTTTTGCGGGGAAACCAAATTCAAACATAGCGGCATATTTGAGATTCCGCGATAGTTGGCGCATTTTGCAGGATCGCCCTTCTTGTGGATTAGGCAGATAACACTTAGATTCCAATCTTTAGCCATGCATTCATCCGACCATATTCTGCATAGAAGCTGATGCATGCGCGTTACCAGCTCCTCGCCGTCGTGTTTGAATAGCTCAGCAGGCAGACCATCAGCGCCAGCTGCTTTATTGTTTTTCAATCGGGATATTGCTATTCGCACCTCAGTACAGTCGGGTTTTGGAAAGTCAATTCCATCATCTTCGATTGTGGGCTCGGGTTCGGCATCTTCTCGGGTTTCTTGCTCAGTTGCTCTGTTTAAAATGGCAGAGAAGTGATCGCTCCATATTCTGAGTACTCTCTGAACATCGGCCACCATGTCGCCGCTCTCGTTCTTACAGAAGTTTGCACCGGTTTTAAACTTCCGTCATTCGCCGAATCTTTTGATAGAATTTTCCCGTTGGCCAGCATCTTAAGCTCTTTAAGCTCTCTTTTTTCGCCCAGAAAAGCCGCCCGCTTCCCTCTTCAACTCGCGGTAATGTTCACACACACTCCTCGCTGCATTCGAGCTCAGCGTTGCCTTGTAGGCTTCGTCCTTTCTTTTCGTTGCAGAGCGGCATTCTTCATCATCATACCAGTTGTTTATCTGCGTTCGCCGGAATCCAATTACTTCTTCGGCTGGGGTACGGTGTGATCCTGAATTATGATCCCACTGCTCATGCATTCCACTTGGGTGAATTGTGCTCTCGGACAGCAAGTGTGAAAGGCGATCTGCGAAATAATTGGCGGTCTGTTGCGATTGCAGCTTTTCGACGTCCAGCTTTCCCTGCGTTTTTTGTTGCACCTGTTTTGTCGTACAGAGGCGGGTACAAATCTTGGCTGCTACTAGGTAGTGATCAGAGTCGATGTTAGGTCCTCGTATTGTGCGAACATCTAAAACGCTGGAAGCATGCCGTCCGTCTATCACAACGTGGTCGATCTGGTTGCGTGTTTTTCGATCGGGTGACAGCCATGTAGCCTGATGGATCTTCTTGTGCATAAAGCTAGTGCTGGATATGACCATGTTTCGGGCACCGGCGAAGTCGATCAGCCTGTATCCATTTGGCGAAGTGTGATCGTGGAGGCTGAACTTTCCGACAGTGGGGACAAATACACCCTCCTTACCCACCCTGGCGTTAAAGTCGCCAAGCAAGACTTTGATATTATGACGGGGGCAGCGCTTGTATGCTTTTTCCAGGCGCTCGTAGAATGCATCCTTCTCCACGTCGTCCTTCTTTTCCGTCGGTGTATAAGCGCAGATAAATGATATGGTGAAAAATCGTACTTTAATGCTGATTGCGGCGAGATGCTTATTGACAGCTATGAACGACAGTACCCGGCGACTGAGTCTCTCTCCCACCACAGATCCCAGGCCGAATCTGGGCTTGTAGATGTTGCAAGGTGTTTTGTTCTTGTTTCCTCGCCCCGTCCATCGCATCTCTTGTATGGCGGTGATGTCAGCTTTTGCTTTCCTCAGGACCTCAACCAGCCGGGCAGCGGCACCTTCCCCATTAAGGGACCGGACATTCCAAGCACATGCCCTTATCTCGTAATCCTTATTTCGTTTGCGGGTGTTGTCATCTATAAAAGGGGTTCTCATATCCGAGGCTTTGTGAAATTTTATTGGAACGTTGCGAGCCGCTTGATCCAAGACAGACGCCCGCTTGGTGATCAGACGCTGCTGTTTGAATACCCCAGCAAGCTCTGAAACCGATTATGTCGGAGTGGCCTTATCAGGTTGTCGCGTTCTGACGTTTAGCTCACCACCAAACGGGTGTTCGGTGGCTACCTAAAGGATACTTGGACGCAAGCGCCCGAAAGTTGTGAGCTGCTTAAATCGCAGGTAAAAGAATCGCTCTGGCCATTCCCAGGTGAATGGCGATCCGAAACTTTCACCGATTACGTGGACTTCTACACACGGCCCCAATACACGGCCTTGTAGTAACTGCAATATTTATGGGAATTAATAAGGATTCTAAAACCATAATCCATAACGGCTTCCGTGTTTAAATAACAAAATAACTAATTGAAATTACTTCCGTTTCCACCAGTGAAAGATAACCGACCGAGATGAATAATGGATGATGATTTTAATGGATGCAATTAGACTCAGTTATGCAAGGTACAGCAGCCCCAATTGCGATGAGTTTATCTATTGTGGCTGTTGAAACAAGGGTATACTCGTAGTGAAAATCAACGAAAAAATGCATGCGATGTGGGTGTTCAAAGGGGCCTCATCATTTTTCCAAGATGGCGGCGCATCATCTTTATATACGAGGTGTGTTCAAAAAGTATCGCGAATTTTGTGTTTTTTCAAAAATTATTTATTTATTCATGAATATCTATTTTGTCCCCTTCAAAGTAATCCCCATAAGATATTATACACTTGTGCCAACGGTTTTTCCAATCTTCGAAGCACTTCAAAAAATCATTTTTTTGTATCTTGTTCAGCTCCTCCTTCGATGCCGTCTTTATCTCGTCAAGAGAAGCGTAACGTCGTCCTTTCATGGGCCTCTTCAATTTAGGGAACAAGAAAAAGTCACAGGGGGCCAGATCTGGGGAATACGGTGGCTGCGGCATCATTAGTGTGTTGTTTTTGGCCAAAAAGTCGCGCACAAGCAACTGCGTGAGCAGGGGCGTTATCGTGGTGCAAAAGCCAATTTTTGTTCTTTTTTGCACATCTTCTCGGCGTTCTGAGAACATTTTGTACCACCGATAAACGTTGCTTCGGTCCAAGGTAGCTTCTCCGTATGCCACAGTCAACATTCGGAATGCATCCGCGCACTTAATTTCGTTTTTCACACACAATTTGATACAGGTTCTTTGATCCATTTTTTTGAATAGGTAAAAATCGAAGACGATCCAAAACACGTGCAAGCAAAGCAGCTGTCAACAATTAACTGAACATTCAAAATGGCCGAGCTTGTCGGCATAAGTGAGAGACATGAGTACCAACATAACGCCACAAAAAATTCGAAATTCGAATATACGTAACCAGCGAAAATTCAAAATTCGCGATACTTTTTGAACACACCTCGTACAAAAAAAAAGGATTCACAAATGTGTGTTCGTTGATAGCGAGTGTTTGGCGTGGGCAAGATTTTAGGAAGGGGGGGGGGGGGGGGGGGTGGGGGGGCGGATGATAAAAATTTTGCATCGATAACTGAAATTTGAGACACATATCTTCTTTGGTTAACACACATTTTTTCTATTACTTCTTGTGTTTTAATGGGCACATCTTTACCACGAAACCTTAACTCAAAAACAGCGAGCCTCCACTGGAATCGCTTAGAACGGCGAGCAGAGACACATACGACAACAAGGTAGTTAAAATAGCTATTTTAAAGTTTGCTGTATATTTTTTTGCAAAGTATTCCGAAATTTTTTTAATTTTGAGCATATAAAGTTAATATTTCCTTGAGTTTTCCAAATTTTATGCGAAGATATTGTTACAAGTATGTATTAGATGTTATCTGAGTTAAATGTTTCTTTTAAATTTTAAAATTTTCCACAAAATGTTAAAGATTTATGCTTGTGAAATTTATTATAAAACTTATTCAAAAATGGACTATTATCAAAAAAAAAATAATGGAATTGATATTTCGTAGAACACCGCCAGGTTAAATCTGTATAGTTGCTAATATGGAAATAAGACAGAACTTCAAGTGGTCGATCTGTTTGTGCCAACTAAGTAGTACACAACTATTAGGTTTGACTGCAGGGTATGTCCAGTAATAAAATCCAATCAACGGATGGGCCACGTTGTGCGAATGAGCGAAGATGTTCCAGCCCAGAAGATATTCTATCGGCACCTGCCGGTGGGAGCAGCGGAAGATGGAGACCACCACTCCGATGGAAGGACCAAGTGGAGACTTATTTGCTATCCTGAGGTGTTTTCAATTGGCTGGCACTATGTTTGACGGTCAAAATCGGCCAGGCGTTTCGATGCCCATTTCAAGAAAATAGAAGCTCGTGGAGGAGAGCCAATAAATTCCACCGAAGTCGAAAGCAATTATATGGGCAAAGGTTGATGGAGATTATGGGATAAACAAATTGTGGGGTGTCTAAGCAGCAAACAAATCAAGGACGAATACATTAATAGGGAAAACCCTGGCCATGACAAAACAAGATGGACGTATACCGGAAATAGTACTTACTGAGTTCAAATCGTCGATTAAACTTTCCAGAGGAGTTATATTGGGACAATGCCAAGATGTCGAGGTAGTTATCAATTGTCAACAGCTTTAAGATGTTTCTACCAGCAAGATTGATATTTCAGACGATATCACGGCGTAGGCGGAAGGGCTGGAAAGATACCAACAGAATAGGGCAAAGCAACTTCTAACAAAGTACTCGAGCATATTTGACAATAATGGGTCGGACCAAAGTTGTGAAGCATCAAATTGATACTGGTGGTGCAAGACTTATCTGCCAAGCTCCTCGTAGTATTCCATTGGCCAGACGTCAAGTGGTAAGAAAAGTTATACAGGAAATGAGTGAGCGCGTGTCCATGGAGCTCACCGGTAGTAATAGTGAAACAAAAGGATGGAAAAATGAGGTTCTGTGTGGATTACCGGAAGTTGAACGACGTAACTTAAACAGCTATCTTTTGCCAAGAATCGACGATACTTTGGACTCGTTATCTGGTACAAAATGGTTTTCCACACTGGACTTGAAAAGCGCTACTGGCAAGTGAAGGTAAAGGATGAAGATAAAAAAAATACTGCCTTCAGCCCTTCGGGATATGCAATGCTCCAGCTACTTTTGAGAGACTCGTGGATCAGGGACTAAAAGTATTGTATTGGAAAAGATGTTTAGTGTACCTGTACGACATCATCGTGCTGAGAAAAGGCTAAAGAACGTGAAGGAAGTTTTACAACGGAAAACTGGTGCCACCCTGAAATTGCTTTTAGGAAGGAAGTACGTTATTTGGGTTACAAGGTAACGACGGAGGACATATGCACTGCTAAGGATAAGATCGAAGCCGTCAAGGATTGGCCAAGACCGAGGAATTTGCATGAGTTACGAAGTTTCCTTGGGTAGTGCACGTATTGACGCCGATTTGTACCGAATTTCGCCAGCGAAGCTACTAGTCTCTTACCATGAAAAATACGTGCTATGAATGGAAGAAGGAACATGAAGTGGCTTTCCAAACCTTGAAGAAAATGCTAATGCAATGTCACGAGGACCATGTAACTTGGAGTTCAAGCATTGTTCCAAAGCTGAGGCCAAGGAAGATATTATAGATGTGCGGCTGATGACTATAACATCTACCGATGAATTGGACATGGGTAAACTAAACAAGTGTCAGCACGAAGAACCGGATCTGCCTAGTATGATGCAAGGGCTAGAGCGAAACGAGCGACCAACATGAGATGTCAGCAGAGAGTCCATTTCCCAAGTAATATTGGGCACAGTGGAACAGTTGACAATTGGTACCCGGTTGTTTGGATAGAATATGGGAAAGTGAGGTTGGTCAATGTGTTCGCAAGTTAATAGTCGTCCCAAGGAAGATAATCCCTGATGCTCTCAATGAATTGCATAACTGTCCAAGCAGAGGTCATCTCGGAGTTATGGAAACCTTCGAAAAAACCAAGCAGGGATTCTATTAGGTTGGATGCCGTCAGTCGGTCGCGGAGTGCATTGCCAACTTTGAGGTGTGTATCAAAGCAAAAGGACCGAAATCTAGAAGCCATCGGCAAATAAAGCGGTATAACTGAGGTGCACCGTTTTAGAGGATTGCCATGGATGTAGCTGGTCCATTTCCTACTAGCAAACTCGGAAACAAATACACTATTCAGAAAATGGCCGGAAATACACTCTATTCCAAATCAAGAGGCCAAACTATAGCAAAGTGTTCACTAACAATTGTGTAGCAAAGTTTGGTGCACCGATGGAGCTACATTCTGACCAAGGCATAAATTTAGAATCAACTGTGCTCCAGGAAATGTGCAAGCCCTTGGACATTCGAAAAATACTAGCAACTGCACTGCATCCTCGGTTAAATGGCATGGTAGAACGATTCAATGGAACCTGGGAAGAACAATTCAAGGAAGATCATGAGTGATAAAAGGAAAGCCAAGTACGACAAAGCAAACTCAATAACACTCCTACCACTAGTAACGGAACAGAGATAGCGATGACTACACTCATGTATGTAATCAGGCGAAAAAGAAATAGAAGGAGTATTTACGAATACGAGGCAAAGAGCAGATGGCAATATATAACACAGACCCTTCGAAAACGCGAAGAGCGAACAACCTAGAATCTTCTAGGCAAGTAAGGTAGCACCCTGTCCGACTCTTGAGTTTGTATTGCATTAATACCAGTAAATAAAACTAGCATTTATAAACAGTATTTGTGCGTGTGTTTATTTGCTTTTATAGTGATCGAACTCAGGAAGAAATAAACAAAATCGGTTTGACCGAGAAAATTGGCAAAAACTCGTGAACTTCGAAAATATCTTTATAGATATAACTTTGAAAATAATTAAAATTTCGGAAAATTGTGAAATACATAGTTTTGTTTTATTGTTGTGAGCCATACCACCAAATTTCATTAAAATATATGATACTCCAAAAAATGGTAAGTGGCTCACTTTACAAATTTCTACCAATATTTGAGAAGTTAAAAACTTTTCGCTTAGATCCAGATAAAGAATTTCAAAAATTAAATATATTTGTAAAGCTTTTTCCATAACGTATATAGTTATATTATAATTATCTCTTTGAGGAGTTCGTAAAGTTTTCCTTCCCATAGGAAAATAACAATCCGTAGAAGAAAATGGATTGCATACCTTAATAGCGGTAACTACTAAAATTTCTAGAAAATGTGTGACCGCAGTAACATGTAAATAAATATTTTTACGCCTGTTGAATCAAAAGAAACTGTTTGCAGATAATGTTTCTTTATTTGTAGCGATTTGATTGTGATGTACTGATTTTTTCTGATTTTACTGTTTTTTTGTCTGACAGCCCTAGACGGGGCGGGCAATATAAAAAATTTGTTTTCCCATTTCGACTATATTTCTGCCATGAAAAGCTTCTCAGATAAAATTCATATGTCTTTCGGAGGCGGCATAAAACATGAAGGTCCCGCAGATTTGTAGGAAAAAAATAGAAGGAGCACATTACTATTTGGAAGAGAAGCTCGGTCATAATCTCCTCGGAGGTATATCGCGCAAAATTATTTTTATTATGTCATATTCAGGTGCGGTGAGGCGATTTGAATCCAGCTGAGCTGAGGTATATATCATTTTAACAATATTAGGAAAATCGTCATGCAAAAGAGTGTTCGGAGACATACTCCAGCGCCACCTAGTGAGTAAATTTTTGATGGGAACGGTTTAACGTTATAAACAGTCCAGCGCTTTAGTAGTTTGGCGGCAGGCCATGTACTGAAAACGCAACAAAATTGCGAAATCGTCCAGAAAAAGATCCAAGAAAGTACTCTTTACAGAATAGCAATCGGTTTAGCTGTTTTTTTTAATAATAATAATAATAATTCCCAACGGATTACCCACCATATCCCGCCCGACCGGCGCGAAGGGCGCCTCCGCATAACGCGCGGATTATTCGTTCGTGCCGAGTCGTTGAAAGGCCTTGGTTTGTTAATCGTCGAGATCTAAAACTGCTCAACTACAGAGAAAACCTCATCAGCTAAGTAAAGTAGATATAGGATAGATTATACATTAAGAAATAACTAGTTAACAGAATAAAATTATTGTTAAAAGTTAAAATAGAAGTCAAAGAATAAAAAACAATTAGTAGCTATGAATTTAGGATAGAAAGAATTGATTTTTTTATGCTGAAAGGCGAGTATGAAATATCAAATCAACCAGAAAGAGAGTTATAATCTTGACACAAACAGCGAAAAGGCTCATTTAACTGAAAATTGGTTCGGCACTGTTTTAAGACTAGAGGTTTAAAATGCCTTGAAGGACGAGACGGTACATTGAAGTTCACTTCACTTAGAAGAAATGATAGAGAACCATTTAGCAATTTAATCATAAAAATAATTCGAAGCATTTCCCTCCGACTAGAAAGTGTGTGTAGATTAATGAGTTTTAAACGATTCGTATAGCGTGGCAGATTGTACGAGGGATCCCAATGAGAATCTCTTAAGGCAAATAGTAAAAAGTGTTTTTGAACTGATTCAAGGCGATCTACATGAACCTGGTAACGCGGGTTCCAAATTATAGAACCATATTCAAGTATCGGTCTGACTAATGTAGTGAAGAGGGCTTTAGTTACATAAGGGTCGCTAAATTCTTTAGACCATCGTTTAACGAATGCTAGGACACCTCTAGCCTTATTGACTGTTGTGTTAATATGGCGGTTGAAACTGAGTTTATAGTCCATAGTAACCCCCAGGTCAACAAAATTATACACTTGCTCAAGACTATAATTTTTAATTGTATAGGAAGCCGGCTGAGAAATTCCACGCGAAAAACCCATGTGTTTACATTTTTTAAGGTTAAGTGGCATATAATTTAAATCGCACCAAGTAACTAGTGCATCTAGATCTGATTGTAGCTTATTTCTATCTTCAAATGACGCGAATGACATGAAAAGCTTTACGTCGTCGGCATACATTAACATTTTTGAAGATTTCATTATTGTAGAAATATCATTTATAAACAACAAGAACAGAATCGGGCCAAGATGGCTTCCTTGAGGAACCCCCGAAGAGACATAAATGACATCGGATATTAAATTTTTAAACATTACTCTTTGTGTCCTGTCACTAATTCACACACAAGTCACAAGGTAAGAAGAGATCCAGCGATTGAGACCCGGCTGGAAGCCCAACTGATCGAGTTTATGAATAAGTAATGAGTGACACACTTTGTCAAAAGCTTTGCTGAAATCCGTATAAATAACGTCGGTGTGCAGATTTTTTCTAAAGGCATTTGAGACATGACTGGTAAACTCAAGTAAATTCGTAACTGTGGACTTTCCCTTACTGAACCCGTGTTAGCAGTCAGCTATCAAAGTAGAGATCGGACCCGTAAGTTGATTTGTAACAGTAGCTTCAAACAATTTTGGGATGGCAGAAAGCTTTGCGATGCCACGATAGTTCTCTATAGAAGACCTACTCCCGCTATTATGCAGCGGTAGAAGAAACGATTCTTTCCACGCAGTTGGAAAAACACCACACTTTAGTGATAGATTGAACAAATTGGTAAGGGGTTGGTAAATATGGTTCGCACACTTTTCCAAGAAACATGTAGGAATCCTATCAGGACCGTATTTAACAGATTCTTTTAAGGTTTTAAGGTAAATTAGAACATCTTTGGCGCATATAATTGGTGAATTAATTGAATTTGTCCCGTGTAACTTATAAGGATAGTTTTGAAAGTTTGAATTGGTGACAGCAGAATAGTTAGAAGTGAAAAATTGAGCAAAAAAATTTGCGATATATTGATTATCGCTAGATATAATGTTTTGATATTTCATTGCTGAGGGAAACCCTGATACTTTACGTTTAGAATTTACGAAACCATAAAATGACTTTGGACTGAGAATAATGTCTCTTTTGGTTTTAGAGATATAAGCTTTATAGCACTTTTTATTTAAATCAATGTACTTCTGACGTAGACTGGAACACAGTAAGTAATGTTTATTTAATCCAGATTTCTTATATAAATTAAATGATTGCGTTTTCCTATTTTTAAGAGCCTTAAGCTCTTTAGTAAACCAAGCTTGCGTAGGATGATCATAAGTTAATTTACGTTTGGGAATAAACTTCTCAAATAGGCAGTAAATAGTTTGATTGAAATGTGAGACGTTTAGATCGATATCACAACCAAATTCAGTCCAAGTTAATTTAGACAGTTCTTTATTTAATTTCTTGTAGTTTGCTTTGGAAAAGTTAAAATCAAAGCTACTACATGAGTAGCATTGAGTGCCTTGGCCATTACTTATGGTTTCGTAGACTATTTCCATAGAAGGATGGTAAAGGTCTTCTGGTAAAACCAACGGATCACAACGATTTACAGAAAATTGGTTTATATCATTAACATACACTAAATCTAAGACTTTCCCAAACTTGTTAGCGGTAACATTTATTTGATTAAGGCAAAGATCGGAAATTCCATCTAAAAAGTCATTGTACTCCAGTTCGGACGGATTTGGAATAATGTTACCATCAGATATGTTCCACGATATATGAGGTAAGTTAAAATCACCCAAAACAATAATTGAATCTGAAGCTTTAGTCATAAAGTTAACAGTTTTGAGCAGAGAGACATGTTGCATGTAGACTGAAAAATCTGATGCTGGAGGGATGTAGCCAACATATAAGTACATAGAGACGTTGTCTAGTTGAAGGCGGATGCCTTTGAACTCAATGAAATCGATGTTAGGAATATTAACCTCTTCTGAAGGGATGGAGGAATGAACGGCAAGTAGAACACCACCCCCGACTCTGTTCAAGCGATCATTTCTATATACTTGATATTCATTACAAAAAAACTCTGAATTGAAAACATGAGGTTTTAGCCAAGTTTCGGTAAAAGCAATTACGTTATATTTACAATGAAAAGATTTCAAAAAGCGATCAGTTAATTTGGTATTTAAACCTCTGACATTTTGATAAAAGATATTCCCGGATTTAGTGCTCAGTTTTTTGACTCAACGTTATTACGAGAAATTTTCGCTACATTTTGAACATTCCTATTCGGTCTGTATTCAAACTCCCGCACAAGAGCCCCGGGAAGCCAAAAAGAGCTGTCCAAAAGAGTATCGAAATCTTTCCCAGATACATCAATCTTAAACGAAGACATACTTCTTTGATATGTGAAATTAAATTTTTCTGACAGTTACGCTTTGATCTTTAACTTTAGAAGAAATATGGTACATTAAAGCATCCTCGGTAGTGTCTGGATGGAACCTAGACACAAAAATAGATTTTTTGCGAGGGACCACAACCATCTTACTAACGATTGGTTCAGACTCCATTGCAATAGTTGGAGGTTCCGGGTTTTTCCTAGTGGATATTTTTTAAGGGGCGTTCTTGGACGTTGCTCGGACAACCGTACTAGGAATTGGAGAAGCCAAATCGATAAGTTCAAGGGGTTGAGGCAAGTTCGGCACTGTTGAGGTAGTATGCCGATCATCCGTACGCCTGCGCTTGTTTTCGTGATTATCAGGGCATTCCAAATGAGGCGAATTTTCCAAAGTTTCCAAGGTTTTGAAAATATTTTCATATTTTTGGAATTTTTCGGTCAGCAAAGCAAAGAATTTTTATGTCATTGGAAAGAAGACGTTTTGCCGCTTCTAACGATATATAGACGTTGTAATTTGTTGATAGAAAATTCAGAGAAACAAAAAAAAAAAAAAAAAAAAATTATAATTTTTTTTAAAAAATTCCATCTTGAGTAAAAGGTTTTTCGACTATTTTGCATTTGGTGTAATTTTTATCGGCATAAAAATACAATTTAGTTAATGAAAACTGTTTACAAACTCTTTTTCTTCTATATAAATTATCATCCGCTTCTCGTTCAAGAGGCCAGCGATACTTTATTTCTATAGCTTCCATCTCCTTATGCATACGCTCCCCTTTTTTGGGTCACTTAACTGACCCAAATTATCCGGGAAAATATTCAAATATGAGTGAAGTAAGTCATATTTGAATGTCATTCTACATGCCATTGCTGAATAGGCATTCAGATACTCATTAGGGATGTCGTTGTAATCCTCACGCCTTATGTTGCCTAGAAAATTCGTACAAAACACATTGAAAGCTGTTCCAGGCTCTTTGTTCAACTTAGTTTGAATGAAAATCCAGTATCTTTCATTACATTACACATTCTTCTATTTCACCACTTAACCTAGGGAATAAAGATTTTATCTGAAAAATTGCTTCCTTGCCTACATTAAGGCGAAACACCCTTGGGTTGCCATATGGCAACGCGAGAGGAGGTGTTTTGAAGTTACATAGATACCCATTGAGGCGTTTTGGAGACAGATTGTTCCAAGGCCGCCATGTCCCACACATAAAATCTAATGATGTAGTTTGTTGGTTTACAAATAATGCCACTATTCGGAAACAATCTCTTTCGAATTTAGAAATTTACGTAGGGTGATTTGAGTTAAGCCTTTTAACAAACTGCTTCATGTAACCCAGTTCAAAATTATATTTTACGGACCCACAAGGGGAGTTCTCAACATATTTTTATAGCCAATTCGAAAGAACCTTCACTGGGGGAGTATTGTCACTGACAATTTTCCATTTATGCATTGCATAGTGCAAAATGAAATCATGCCAGGGACCGAAGGAATCTCGTTCTGGTTATGCAATGCAGCTTTTAGGTCTAAAGAGAATCCACAATTAGTGTTGGTTTTGGTGGAACATTTCCGATATGCTTCCCAATATGGACGGGGAAGTACATACAATTTAAATATAAAATTTAATTTAATATATGTGCATGTGCTTTTATACAATCATATAAAAAGGACTTTTGTCAATTGTGATACTTTTGAATTAGTGAGGTTAGGCATGTTGTTGTTTTGCTGTTTATTTATTTTGTTTTAATTTGGATCCAATTTCAGATTGATGATCGAAATCAAATTGATATCAAAGAGTTTCTCAAGTGAAGAACTAGGATTATTTACGTATAAAAAATGTGCCATTTTACTGCAGAATGGGTTGGTTCTCCAATAGAGGTACAATTGAAATAAAACATTGGAAATTTGAAAATGAGTTGGATAACTAATTTACCTCACATCAATTTCAAACAAATGTTTATTGGCTTGGAACGATTAAAAATGCACGAGCTTCGCTTTGATGAAATTGATGATCCACCGGAAGTGGTTTGGTTCTTTTTATTCTTTTTATACCTTTCATGAACATGAAATGGTATATTAACTTTGGTCCGATGTTTGTAACGTTTAGAAATATAAGAGATATACCCACCATTAAGTATACCAAATTGATCAGGACGATGAACTGAGTTGATACAGCCATGCCCGTCTGTCCGTCTGTCCGTCCGTCCGTCCGTCTGTTTGAATGCAAACTAGTCCCTCAATTTTTGAGATATCTCGATGAAATTGGCACACGGATGTATTTTTGTATTATATTAGACATTTGTCGGATCCGGTATAATCGGGTCACTATAGCATATATCTCCCATACAACCGATCGTTCAAATAAGAGGATTATGACCATTTCTCCCTCATTTTTGAAGATTAAAACTTGAAACTTGGTGAGATATTTGCTTATAGATGGTAAAAGATTTGGTAAAAAAATCACCAAGATCGGAGCTATATATAGTATATATCCCATACAACCGATCGTTCAGATAAGAGGATTATATCCATTTATCCCTCATTTTGAAATATTAAAACTTGGTGAGATATTTGCTTATAGATGGTAATAGATTTGGTAAAAAAATCACCAAGATCGGAGCTTTACATATATAGTATATACCCCATACAACCGATCGTTCAGATAAGAGGATTACGGTCATTTCTCCCTCATTTAAAGATTAAAACTTGAAACTTGGTGGGATATTTTCTTATGGATATTAAAAGATTTCGTAAAAAAATCACCAAGATCGGAGCTCTATATAGTATATATCCCATACAACCGATCGTTCAGATAAGAGGATTATGGCAATTTATCCCTCATTTTGGTAGATTAAAGAAAATTAAATGTATTGCTGACAAAGTATTAGAGAACTTTAAACAATGCGTATTTAAGTTTGCACGTATTCATGAAAGGTATAAAGCTTTCGGCATAGCCGAAGACAGCGCCGTCCTTACTTGTTTAGTGTTGCATTTTACATTTTAAGGCATCCAAATTACATTAAGGACCCAAGTATGTTACAAGCACAGGGTCGTTATAAGAATATTTGTTTATCATTTTTGTGATCTTACAACTCGGCCAATCTGACAATACTATCGACCTCGATCATGAAAACTTAGGTACCTAGAGCATACTTCTACGATTCATATTCATTCTCTTATAACACCATGTTCAACTACTTGGTACGTTTTGGGCGTTTGACATCATAATTTTGTTTAGCTAATATCAGATTAGACGGTTCCGTTCGTATACGATCTAAATTTCGATCCCCTTTAGGGCATATCTTGTCTGGTAAGTACTCAGTAAAATTATCTATTATTACCAGCCTCAGTTTAACTTCGAAAAGTAATCGACTTGGCGTATCTCGGTAGATAGTATGGATGGAATTGTTCATAGCATATTCAATTGCAGCCAACTTCTAAGCCAAATCATCATGATTTAGGTCATATGTGAATTTTTCTAGCATCTTTATAATTTTGTTCTCTACCTGTCCGTTAGCTTGTGGCGAAGCGACCGTCACTTTTACCAGCGTTATGTTTTTATTCAACAGAAATTCGGCAAATCTCAGTGATGTAAAGTAGTGCCTCCTGTCACTTATAATACGTCGAGGTCTACTATAATACCAAAAGTATTTCATGTATTAGCTGTATTACGTTGAATTCCAAATCGAGACGCACATACAGTGCACTTCTACCTTCCGTTTTCTTCTTGCATACTAATCCATTGACCAAATCAAAATCAGTGCTTTGCTCATTTTCTACTCTGTTTTGCAGGGCTTTAATGTTTTCATCCCGTTCTTGAGCAACCTCGCAACTTAAGCTATTTGTCTTCTACTTAATGTGTCAACATGACTCATTGAAGCACCCCGTCGATGTTGTATTTTGTAATTATAATTTTCTAACTCCAGGGCTCATCTAGGTATACCAGGGTTCAATTGCCTTCTATCAAGTGTTATGGTTAGAGAATTACAATCTGTAACTATTGTGAAAGGTATGTCCTCCAAAAAGGTTCGAAACCATCTCAACGCATATATGTATTAATGACGCTGTGGTATTTTGATTCAGCACTTGATGCGGTCTTGGAAAAGTAGAAAGTATTATAAAGTTTACCGTCTTCTTGACGTTGTAGTTGTCCGGTTCCAAAACCGATACTATTGGTATCTTTTTCCGGTCTGTAAATGGCTAAGACTGGGCCCTTAACCAGTATGGGTTTCAATCCGTTTGGCAATCCGTGGAGCTGAAGACACAAATCTACGGAAGTAAGAGAATAAACCGAAACATGATGGTAATTGTTTCTGATTTGTAGGAATAGGGAAGTTTTGAATGCTCTTGATGTGGGAGTCATTAATTTCTTGGCATCCAACTTTGCATTTCTTTAAATAAAATGTCACCATGCGTTAAGTGACCCTCTCTAATACACCCTTCAGCAATACGATATGATCTCCGAAGTTCTCTGTAGCAATAATAATACTATCGTCCATGTAAATTTTAATTTTTTTCTCCTTTATCATGTCTCGAAAAATGATGTTAATCAATCGTTGAAGCACCGCAGCTGCATTCATTAGCCCAAATGGTATTTTCATATATTCAAGGTGGCCATTTGGAGTTACAAAAGCAGTGAATGGCTTTGATCCAGGGTACATATTAACGTGGTAAAATCCACTCTTCAGGTCTTCAATTAAAAGGAGTGGGTAATTGTTTCGTCAACTGGTTTAATGCCCTATAGTTCACACACATACGTGTTTTACCACACTTCTTCTTCACTAATACAATGACCGAAGCATAAGATAATAATAATTGTTTGCACTTCCTTGCGGTTTGCATAGGATAAACGGCGCGGAGCATGGTGGAAGGGAAAGTCCGTCATCAAGTGTATCTTCATTTCGTATCTAAGTGGTTTAGTCTTCATTCCAGAAGCAAGATAATTGTCGTCAATAAATTGTTTCAATGTACAACTTTGTCATTTTAAAAGTGTAGGGTCTATATATACTCGTATGCCGCCTTTATTATAGCATACAAAAAACATAAGGCAAACAAACGGCAGATTTATGGGCAAAACTAAAGCAGCTATTATTATCCGGAGGTGACCTTATGACGAGAATGTATCGGTTACAAGTTTTTGCCTTTCAACTGTATTTCGTCTCTCTTATCTCTAATGTATTCTTTTTCGTTTGATATGAAATCTATTAAGAAAATCGAGTCCCAAAATAATAGGCACTACCATATCTTAGTCTGCAATAACGTTCAATTCAATTTAATTTTCATATTTACTAAACTTTATATAACAAAGTATTTTTGTAATAATATTTATAATTCCTCTCTATTTAGGCATATTTCCGGACTTACATATATAGTTGACAATTTGGCCGGATTAAGGTAGGAACGATGGGCAAGGTCTATCCGCCACCAGCATGACCCCTCTGGCCTCTTGGAACTATTAAAACACTTCAGCTTGGTGCCATCTGATGCTTTTGTTGTTTTCCAAAGTCCTACCGTAACCACCGCATCAGCCGTTAAATATTTCCTCTCATATCGTCCGATTAAGTTCTAGGAGTAGTAGATGCACATTGGGAGCTGCATTACCGAATCCATCAATAATAAATTCGATTATTTCTGACTAACCAACTTTTGCTATGGCCTGCACTCCAATTCGAGAGATTTCTTTAAAGCTTTACAATTTAGTGCTAAGCTTTACAATTAAGTGCTGTTGTGGACGAAAGGAATACTAGTGAGACGGAGCTAGTAATTTGAATCGATCATCCGCTCCCGACGACTCTGCAATATCATCGAAGTCCTTGAGGAAATATTGGACAGTCATCGAGATATCATCTCTAAAACTTATAGGCGCTGTTGTACCGTGTTGGTTTTGAACTCTTCAATTTCCTTTATTTATCTATGTTGGAAATGTATTGGATGAGGCAGCAGTAGTATAAATGGCGGTAGCGTCAGTAACACCGGCGGTAGTGACAATGTCCAGAACAGCGGTAGTGGTAGCAACATCACCTACAATAGAATTGGAGTTATGGGTTGGTTGTGTTTATTATCGCCAATTACGCCTTGCAAAACCCCCTGCGGGTTAGAATATTCGCGAGGTAGGTATGCCGCTCGTAGAGGCGACTAAAATCCACAAAGTGTAATGAAGTGCAACTTGATGGTTGATCTACGGATATTATGCCTCTCAGCTCTGATTACCAACACTCTTCTTCCTTACGAAAGGAGGGGGTAGGATGACCTAGAAAGTTTCACTGGTCACACCAAATCGTTCCCACGACAGTCGGGCATGTACCGCAAGGGAGTACCGGAACGTACCGGGTCCATATTCGGGAAAGGACTTTTACTTCCGACAACACTCCCCAAAACTTTTGGGAACATATTTGCAACCTCTCAGCGCCAGATTCGTACAGGAACGATAAAAATATGATAACTTTTCTTAAGGAATGCATTTAAAATTCTCATTTTGTGAAAAAGAAAGAGGGGTTGAGCGACCTCTAAACGTCCTTCAAAAAGTCCAAATTTTCTAAGAAGGATATTTTTCCTGTTATCTGCAAAAATTCGAAAGTTCTCTATGAAAATTCCAAATTTTTATTGAATCACCCTATTGAGCACTTATGTTTGATCTTCATAAAGTATTGGCTAAAAAAGACTGGAAACATTGGCATCTTTGATATATTTACGGGTTCTTTAACTATATCCGTAAAAATCTGTTTTACAGAAGTAGTAGTCATTTAGGTAGAACTGAGGATGCCATATCATGGATCCTGAATATGGGAAACTCTAAGTTTGATAGGGATTTTATTCTAGGTGACTTCAGCTTTGTCGTACAAGAAAAACATGCATACTCTGGCTCATGCCACCGACTCTTTATATATGATTTGTTTTTGTTTTGACCTTTTACACAGATAAACAGCTTTAAACACGTATAGAGTGAAAATTTCTCAAGTGGGCCACCTAAATTTCGCCGGTCAAGCTTTTTTCGCACAATTCACTTTATTCGGTTAACAACCATACAAAAAAATACAACTTGAGCAATTTCGCAAAATTCAAAGTTTTACTAAAGTTATTGTTATTGACTTTTTTTTGCAATAATTCAGTAATTATTTATTTGCTACTGAGTCGTAGCAAGTATCTGGCTAATTTTTTGAATGATAATAGTTAAATAGACAGCCCTCTTGTTAATGGAATACTAATCTGTATTTTATAGTGCAAAATTCAAAAGAAAAAAAAAACACGGAAACTTGTATGGAGTCGCAAATCACACGTGCTTTTTTCACGCGGACTCAAGCGAGCGCGATGCAACATGTCTTGACAGGCAACGTTCAAGCGTAAAAGTATTTTTCTTTCGTGTCATAAATATTGTTGTATTTCTTACGTAAATTTATTCACGCCATGTTAATCATTAGCGAACGCTAATTGCTGTTGCAATCCTTTAAATAAAAAAGGACACAACTGGATGTATAAAAATGTTGCCAAAGTGACTGTAAATTGGAATGCTAGATTTGCAAACTATATCGGAAATTTAATTTGCAAATCTTGTCAAACAAAAATTAATAGAATTCCAGAAGAAGATTTTCAATTACCTAGCACATCAATGAAAGGTGAAGTTATATTTTTTGTTCTGCAGTTGTAAAAGAATCGGCGGACAGTGACAGCGAGTATGACGATACTATTAGAAGAGATCCCGATTATAAAAATCTCAAAATTGAAGGTGGAAAATTGCAAACTCCCCTTAAAAAACTACGACCTGCAAATTTAATTATTGACGAAAAGCCCACGGAAAATAGTACGATAGATGAAAATTGGGTTGAAGATTTATTAAATTTGATTTGAATTTATTAAAGCACAAGGAAGATTTTATAGTCAACGCAGAATGGAATTTTTTTGCCACGTAACACGGTAAAGGTGCATGCGACGGAATAGGTGGTATAGTGAAACGCTTTTCGCTCGAGCTTACAAAAAAAACTACACCAAAACTTTTGTATGAATGGGCAAAAACATTTTTAAAAAAAAATTTATTTGACTTTTGTACAAAGTTTTGTGAAAGATCGATATAATATGGCAAAAACTGTAACTAATACTCGACAATATCATTCTTTTACTCCGTTTGATGATACTAAACTTGCATGTAAAATATTTTCTGCATCAAGCAAAACAGTAATTAGAGATGTTGTAAAGACAAGAGTTAAGAGGAAAAAGAAGTAGATTAATAGAATACGAAGTATTGTATGGAAAATGTAAGTTAAAACAGAAATTCGATAGTTGAAATTGTTCACGCAACTATAATTAAGTACGCGGTCACCTCCATTCTGCGGCGCGCGCTACGCGAACGTATGATGCGCAGCGAGCGAAAAAAATTGATAACTCACGATTCCGTGCAAGTTTCCGTGGTTTTTTTCTTTTAAATAATGTATTACAGAAAAAAGATTAGTATTTAATGTACAAGACTGAAAAATCTGATCGAGAAGTGATAAATATTTCCATTTGTTTATAACAATTGTTCATATTTTGAACAAATAACGATTATTTGAACAATAAAAATGTTATGTGCTAAATGTTAGTCAAAAAATTTGCCAAATACATGCTACGATTCAGTAACAAATAAATAATTACTGAATTAATGCAAAGAAAAGTTTTAACAATAACTTTTGTAAGACTTAGAGTTTTGCGAAATTGCTCAAGTTGTATTTTTTTCACGGTTGTTAACCGAATAAAGTGAATTGTGCGAAAAAAGCTTGACCGGGGAAATTTAGGTGGCCACCTTGAGAAATTTTCAATCATAGTACTTTAACATGTACGAATCTCGGATGGGCCATGGACATCGTTCCTGGTTCAATCCGGCCAAAATATTACGTAGTATTTTCTTTATTTCACGCCGGTAATCCGGTTAGTTTTATACAAATGTCTCGGAAAACAGCTGGTTCAAAAATATAAAATACACATTGTAGAAGTTAGCAAATGTAGTGTATAAAATAAAAGTTATATATAGTTGAAGACAGAATTAAAATAATATTACATGTACAACAGTAAAAAATTATTCGAGAGACCTTTTGTTAAAAATAAAAAAATAAAAATTAAGTTTCGATATTTTTTTACAGTTTGATGTTGTTTTTTTAACTTATATACTGGTGAAAACAGCAAAATGTCGTCTTTCCAGTGACATAAAAGCCGTGTTGATAGGATGAATAGAAAAGGTACTGAGCAAAATATTCTTAGGCTTATGAGAAAGGGGCACCTAAATCCAGATTTTAGGAGTAAATTGGAAATTCTAAGTATGCAGTGTTTGTATTCTCTATAAGAGCTACAACATATTTGAACCTCGAAAATAGTATGTTTCATGTCCAATTACACGTCACTTATTACTCTATTATTTCTAAATTATGAACAATTTTTTTAAATAATTTTTCATCCAAAGCGACACAATCCTGATTTTAAAACAGAAAACCTACGATTTAGGTGTATTTCAAGCAGAAGCCTGCACATCGCTTGAAACTTCAGAAATACGCAATAAAACTATATGCACATATAGATATAATTTGGAGGGATCTCGGATATTTGTTTGTTATTCTTAAGCTATTGAATAGATGAAATTTTATTCGTTACTAGCTGACCCGGCAGACGTCCTGCCTGAGAAATTTCATATGGAAATCGAAAAGTTGGCTTGTCTATATTTGAAAAATGTTTCTCTTTGCCTCCACATATCTTGATTGTTCCCTTTAATTTTTCTCAAAAGTGATTTTTATATTCATATGATGCGCCGCCATCTTGGAAAAAGTGATAAGGACTTCTTCATTGCACACGCACAACACATGCATTTTTGAGTTGATTTTCCCCAAACCTTACGACAACTACAATCGATAAACGCATTTGATCTATAAGTTTCAAAAATACCGGTCGGCGCATCTCTTCGAACACTCGCTACCAACGAACACACATTTTAGGCCCCTTTTTTATGAATATAGACAACATTTCACTTATTACTCTAATAGTGATGCGTTTATTTTTTATTTGAATAATTTAAAAATAAATTTTTTATTTGAATAATTTACATTCAAAGTCACCCAATCCTGATTTTAAAACAGCAAGCCTACGTTTTCGGCGTGTTTCAATCAGAAGGTCTTGTGATTTTACAAGCCTGCATGTCACTCAAGGACAGGTACCTAACTGCAAAGGCAATAACTGCGTTAAATACTAGATGAAATGTAGTGCATGCATGCAAGCAAATTTTGGCTGCATTCTTGACCTTCTGGAAATATACATTATCTGGATTTCACGTAGGGTCTCATCAGAAGGAAAACAGGGAATAACCAGCTTAGAAATGGGTGTACCTTCAAAAGTATTACTTGCACAAAGCATACCGAAACAGAGCCAACTGGCCAGATTATATCATAAAGAAAAAACGGAGTCTCCTAAGCAGGTCACAAACTTGTAGCAGCATGCGCAGATCACTGGACAATAGGGACGCATGCGGCAAAGATGGGCATTCCTCATTACGATCACTTCAAACTTTTTAAAGACATATAAAACTTTCAAAGAGACCGTTGCAGACATTGTAAATACCAAAACATACCAAAATCCTTTGGGAGCCCTTTTTTTGGAAAATCTAGGGAGGGATTGCAAATATCAACAACTCTGGTTAATTCTAACGGCTTCTAAAAGCTGCTTGGGCTACCTGGGTCGTAGCCATTCTGCCTACCTACATTTTCGCTGAGTCAACAGATTTTTTTTAGAAATAATATTGGTGCTCCAGCTTTCTTATGAAGGATTAAGCCGCATGCACAGAAAAATTGCCCCTGTGTATATAAGTACATTGAAGTGTATATAACACAGTAAGAGATTAGAATGCGCTATTATAAAGTTCAATTATTGGAAAGAACGTAACTCTAGGGTAAAAGTGCACACTAATTACACAACCAATAAAGAGGAAGTTTAGAAAATCGATAAAAGATACAGTTTTTTTAAATTTAAATGTGTCTTCGAATATTATTTTATAAAGCGGCTGTTCGATAGCGTTTTTTCATTAACTCATAAAATATATTCTACACAGAGCACAGCCAATTGTTTAAAAGTTAACATTTTACTTTTACTTAATCTAAGGTATAAACTTGAATTAAAGCCTTTATTTTGATTATGAAAGTTATTTTCTGTCCATTTGAACTTTCGAAAATAACTGTTCAGTGCCAGGTTATAATACGATAGGTGTTTTTCATTCTTAGTAAGTACAGTTCATCACTAAGAGTATTGAACAGAAAAAATGTAGTTATCAATTATTTATTTATATTGCTTGCGTAGCTAACTTCAATAGTAAAGGCAAGAGATGTTTTTCCTACACGATCATTTTTATTTTTCATTTTCATCACATCTGATTCTAATTGTATGTCAGACAAAAATAGAAACTTTTATACTTCATATGAGCATTTTTCTGACCGGTACCAGATATTTAACATATCCTGCAAGAAGGATTTAAATAGATTTTGAAAAATAAGTTCATACAAATTTTTTTAACACTCGTTTTGAGACAAATCCCTTCCAGAACTTGTGTTTATCTTTTTTCTGCGTTGACCAAAATTTCTAAACTAGAAACATGAAATCACACAACCATTCCATTTCTTTAAGCTTGATTACTATGGAAAAATTAGAATTTCTAAATTAAAGAAATTTGTTTCTGGGATGTTGTTCATAAGTGAACAACCTCAGTGTAAGTTTGAATATGATATTAGAAAGGTTTGTGTTGTTTCACATTTATGCGTTTTTTCAATAAATGTTTGATTTGTCTGTTTTCTTTAAAATAAAGATTCAAACCCTTTAAAATGCTAAGGAGGGTATAAACGTATAAGAAAAAAACTTTAATTTTTTTGCACTTTTCGCTTACAAAAAATAATATAATTTCAACTGGTCAGCAAATCATTACAATCAACTAGGACTGATTGACTTCTAAAAATTCATTGTAAGGTCTGAAACTGTTTTAGTAGTTACTTCGCCATTCTGAAAAATAATATCAATATGATTTAAAAAAATAATTTTTTTGACCAAGCCTAATATACATATGTATATGAGAACTTTTTAACTGCCGAAGTGCGTTTATACTAGCTTGGGTTGTAATACTACTTTTAGTTTGGTGTAGTGTGTATTTTAAAAAACAAACAGCAACAATTATTTGGTTCCTAACCTCTCCACTAAACAAATCCATTTCATGCGATGCAGCATGTTTTGCCGTTTTTATAATGTTGTATGTCTTAGCGAAAGGTGCCTTTATCAGCTGATAATTTTGCAATATTTTCGTTGTTGTAATTTGTTTATTACGCGAAGCGGAGCAGTAAAAATTTTGAGGAATAAGAACACAGAGAAAAGAATTTTAAATAAAGGTGATTTCAATCAAATTTTATGAACCGTAGCCGCCGCGGTAAAAGCCGTTACTCCATTTTACACTCAAAATATCTTCTTAGTACTGTCAGAAAATACAATAGTAAGTGCTTAAATTTTTTTTAGTTTTGTTAACATTCATATACATACATATTTAAGATGCCAAAATATTTCGAACATCCCGGAGTTTTCGGGATCGGATTTTTATGCAATTCTTAACCTAGATTATCTTGGTAAGCACAATTTTTATGGAAAAAAGTGCATTTCTTAGTCAGATATATTTAAAATTGACATGGGGAAATAATATTTTTTTTACGTTTAAAATCCACTTAAACTTATGGCGTTTTCTTTTCTATTCTTTCCGTGTTACCCTCTCAAATTTAATCTCTTGACCTAGGTAACCTGGCTCTCTGCAAAATGGCTAATTTTGTAAACAGTGCCGTTCTGTTCAATCATAAGAGAGCAAAAAAACCTGGCAGAGACAGAGCTGAGAAACCGAAGCAGGGTAACACTTTTTCTAGAAAAGAAAACGCCATTAGTGTTTGTTACAGAAAATATCACATTTAACTAAAAAAACCGTACATTGAATAAATAAACAAAAATTCTATGGTGGATGCGACACAGTTTTTTTAATTTCTAGAAAGAAAGCCGTAGGTTTATAAGAGAGAAATACTGCGAGACCTGAAAAAGCATGGGATCCCGGAATTGGGACCTCTAATGTATACATACATTATGATGATAAATACATAGAGTTAATTGGTGTGACTTTAAAATTTAACTAGCTGAACTATAGTTCAAAAAGGAGATTGAACTAAAATCCTAAACATGAATAAAGTAGAAGTAAACTAATCCTGTCATTTAACTGAACACCCAACCCTAGTTCCAATGGCGAGGGCTTCAAATCGTAAAAAAAATCAACATGGGATTAGTACCAGGATTTTGGTATTCGCTCTTCTCTCAAGAATAAGGTTAAACAAATTAATTGTTTGAGAACACGGTGAGCCTGAAATGCTTTTAACCTCGAAGTGGGAGTACAAAGTATCTGGCTTTACTTTATAAGAATATATGCTAAATGAAGTGATGTCACGCAAAACAAAAATTATCGCCAGAGTCGTTTTTGAGAAAACCGCGAAATAACCTACCCAAAAATCAACGGTAAGCCCTACGAACTAAAATTTTGCACTGTGTTATACCAAAACTAAGTGTTCTACAAAACGTTGATGGTTTAAAATATTTAGAATTATCAATATCTGTCAAAACATGGATTTTCAAAAATTGGTTACACCAAAATTGCGGTTAGGGCGCGATATGTTAAAAGTAAATCATGTGGGTGATGCAGTTTTAGCTCCTCTTTCAGAATATATAGCTTTTTCCAATATGTGGAAGGAAATGTAGTTTTCCGAGACCGTGTAAAAACCAAGTTATTTCGTGGTTTTCTCAAAAACGGCTCTGCCGATAATTTGTGTTTTTGCGTGACATGATTTAATTTAGCCGACTCCGACTTCGAGGTTGAAATCATTTCAGGCGCGGTAAGGCATGCCTGTAGTAAGAGGCGACTAAAATCCACATATGGTAATGACGTGCAATTTCATGGTTGATCTATGGATATGACGCCTTTCTCCTCTCATAACTAGCCTTCTTTTTCCTTACGGAAGGTTTCGCTGGTCATACCAAATCGTTCATGTACCGCAAGGGGGTACCGGGCAAAGGACCGTCACCTTCGGTAAAACACCCCGTCTGTCTGTTTGAACGCAAACTAGTCCCTCAGTTTAAGAGATATCCGTCATTTTGTAATATAATTAGTTATCAAAATGTTAGGAGCGTAAGGTTTTGCAGGTTTGGTACACATTATATACGTAATGTAGATCGTGAAAATAGCCAGATCGGACCAACATAACATATAGCTGCAATCATCAATCGACTGTTCCGATAAATGGGGTTTGGGCTATAACTCTTGCAATTTATTAGCGAGGAACACAAAATTTGGCAGCTTCAGTACCTATCAGATATGTAATGTGTGTCGTGAAAGTCATCAAGGTTGGACCAATATATCGTATAGCCCCCATACAACGCATTTTTCCTATAAACGGGGTTTGGGATATTTACATATCTTTAAATTAACAGGGTAAGACTGTCAAATTTAAAGAGACATTCACGGTCAAATTTGGATAATTTAAAAACGACATTTAGATGGGTGTAATAGTTTGTGTTTGTGGAATTTGACTTTCCGTGGCCGCCTAAAAAGTTGATTGTTTTTGGATTACGCTAATACATATATTTACACATTAAGTAATTTTTATTTTCTGAAGGCTTGCCGATCTTGCCTCCTGCAACAGAATATGAAAATAGGATAAAGTAGAGCAAAGAATATGAAAAAAGTTTGTCATATTTGTAAAAACTGAAAAAATCGCTACTTGAGAATTAAAAAAAAACTAAGCTTTAGCTAAAGGAACAATTTTACATCCACTTTAATGTAAAACAAACCGCTGAAGTTGATTCCATAGGTTTTCGAGATAGTGAACATATTTTCAAAATTGAAATTTACTGCCGTTTTACAAAAAAGTATATTGGTACAATATCGATTATATTCACACGGCTAAGAATTTGAATCCAAGTTTTAAACTTTTTTGGGCTGCATATATTAATATCCAAACCAAATTTGGTTTAGAATTAATTAAAGGACTTCAGGGTAAACCAGAAATATTTTAACAATTAAAAAAAATTTTGCATCAGTTGGCAGTATTCAGATTCTAGAATATCTACAATAAGAAGGCACACACAAATTTTTATTACTATAAAAAATGTTACTTCAGAAGCAGACTTTTAGATGCACATAAACTTTTTTGGGCTGCATATATTAATATCCAAACCAAATTTGGTTTAGAATTAATTAAAGGATTTAAGGTAAACCAGAAATATTCTAACAATTAAAAAAAATTTTGCATCAGTTGGCAGTATTCAGATTCTAGAATATCTACAATAAGAAGACACACACAAATTTTTATTACTATAAAAAATGTTACTTCAGAAGCAGACTTTTAGATGCACATATTGAAAGTATCCAAATCCATCTCTTTTTGCAGTATTTTGTGTTGAAATGTGAGTCTGAATATAACGTAACAGTCCGCGTTTCGGTCCATATGTAGAGATTTAAAAAGGAGTTCTGCAGTGAAATTGCAGCTAGTTCACACAGATAAGACAAGTATATAGTTCTAGTTACTGTTATTTAACAGTTTGAAAGTGTAAGAAAACGCATAAAAAATTAGAACTATCCCTGAGCTAAACCGTTTGACGACACCACCAGTTATAGCTCAGTACCGAAGCAATGCTTTCAACTGTGTACTTTTACATGGCGATGTCATTGGCGGTGGCAGTTGTCGCCAGTGCATTACTTTGCAACTCGTTCTTAATCGATTTCCATTTCAACAGTTCTAAGATAGCTGCATTTGGCCAGTTCTCAACTTAGGCCATTTCGGAAAAAGCGTGTCGCTTAATACTGTCTCTTTTGGAGTCTTTCGTTAATTGATATAAGTATCTATTTATCTTATTGATTATTGTAATTATATGCAAATTTAAAAACTAAATCTAAAACAATTGCCTCTTCTTAGTTAGCTATATCTGAAGTTGGCGTCCTTCATAACTATTAGGCCTCTCACATGTTTGACGTGCTCATAACCATTAACTCTGGCGTGTGTTTGAATTATACCTGACTGTTAGCGCTAACCAAACATTTAACTATTGATAATGAGAGTGAAGAGTGCAGATATATCGTGGTTTTACATAAGCTAGAACATGATGACAGATACTGTAAGTGTGCACACGTAAAGCAAGCACATAGTTAGGTTTGACACTAATTGAGAAAAATAAGCAAAACTAACGCAAACGTAAGTCAGGCCGAGAGGTTATATGACTTACCATTTAACTGGTACTAAATTTATGGTTGTGCATACGTTTTCTTCCCTTAAGTTTTAAATCTAAGCCCAAATAAATTAAAGGTTGGTATAGATAATTGCAGGGTTTGGAATTTACTACAAAAAAGTTTACGTTTGTATTGTGTATACGTTTGTTGTTCTTTACAAGTTTTAAACTAAAAGTTAGTGCAAGTAATTGGAACGTTTGTGGTTGTGTACACTTTTTCTTCAGTTAAGTTTTAAATCTAAACACAAAGAAATTAAAAGGTGGTGATGGCAAGTGAAAGGTTTGGATTAGCTACAGAAAGGTTTAAAAAAATGCTTAAAAGGAATGGCTAAGCTTGCCGGAGGGCACTTCCCCTTCACTCAAATCCACTAGTAGTTATTAGTCAAATGCTAGCTTTATTATTTTTAACACGGCGATGTCCTACGAGATGGCAATTGTCCCCTTTTGCAGCAACAACGTCAACAATAAACCAGTTGACTACTAGTAATCATATACATCAATAGCATAGCAATTAGCATACTAGTCCGTGTGTACATCAGGATCATACCATGGACGTCTTGATAATGTTTTTAAGTGTGTTCTTAATCCTTAGCGTGTAAATGAAAGGGCTAGTGAGCGGAAAAGAGAGGAAGTGATACAAAAAAGAGGGAGAGGGAATGGCGGTGAGTGGGAATGAAAGGGTGGAGGGCTGAGAGCGAGTGAGAGATACGAAAGTTTATTTACAGAAATTACAATATGACCAGTTTTTCAGTTTCTTGGGAAAGTTAATAACTTGCAGGGAGGAATATTATCGGCAGGACAATGTCTGCCGAGTCTGCGAGTAGAGTATAAAAAAAAGAGTGTAAAGCATGACCGACGGAAAACTTGGCGGCTAGCTGTCGGTAAAATGGTATTCCTATAAGTCGATAGAATTACGTTCTCGTGAAAGACAATTAATTTTTTGTTGTTTTTTCTCAGGGTTTACAAGTGCTCTTCCAATTTGATCCCTTCGCGTTGGTCGATCAAACGTCTTACGTTCCTGGTAAGGACCATATTTGGGGTATTACTGGGTTGAAGTATGACACTTTATCACGTTCTCTCCCAAAGCTGCTCTCTGGGAAATTGGAACTAATTTCCGGTATACGACCAGCCGGTGTACCTGCTGCACTGACCATAAAAGCTCTAATTTCAAGGCGGGCACAGAAGAACAGTTTTTCTACAATTTTGTATCACAGAGATAGTGGGATTAAATGATTGGTGTCATGCAGTCATTCTCCACTAGCAGACCATTGATCCGGGTACCGTCAGGGCAATATAGAGTTTAACCTGCTGCACTATCCCGATCTCAATTGTGCGGGCGTCTTTCGAAGATGGGACCACCTATCTCGCATAAAAACGAGCGATTTTAAATTCCAAATTTTGATATTACCAAAAGTACAATAATGCCATAATGGCTTTATTTCACATTCATTGTGGAAAAAAAGCCATATTGATTAATGTTGCCTTATTTCTCAATATGTTGAGAAATGGGGCCATATGGCTTTACTGTCTATGGTTTTATTGCACCCCAACAAAAAAACACGGGCTTTCGGAACAAGCTGCCACTACAAGTTCGTTAATGCTTAAATTTTTTTAAAAACCAATTTTAGCGGCAATAAAGGCCCTATTTCTCAATATGTTAATGTGTTAATCAATGTGGCTTTTGTTCCACAATGAATGTGAAATAAAGCTATTATGGCATTATTGTACTTTTCATAAAATCACGTGTGATGTTTTCTCAATGACATTGCGACCGCTGTAGTGGGACCGAGGAGCTAGATGCAGAAGCGTGAATACCATCATTGTAAAATATATTCATTCTTCTACATCTACAGTATTAGTGGAAGCTCTAAAAAAGTTTTGTGATTCCACTAATTCAGAATATAAGAAACTTCTGCCGTACCGTAAAAAAACGTGGCTTGCAATAATTTCTGCTCGTTAGATAATTTTACGGTTCTGAAAAACTACTACTTAAGCATAGATGAATTCCCAAATATTTTGTTCTGAGTTGAGGTTCTATTTCAGAGCTCTTTTTAATAAAGCGAGTTTGAAAATTTAAATTATCGTCTTCGAGATAATGTAGCCCTTAAGGCAGACTGAAATTTTTAATCTTTTAACAAGGGTAAAATTGCTATGAATAGCGACTATATTTTTATTAAAATTTGTTTCCATTGTTCAATATAGTGAAGTAATATTTATTTTGATATACACATATTTTATATATGACGACTGAATTTTCAATAAAGTGGTTTGTAATGTGATTTTGCAGTTTTCTTGTATTTTTCAACCCAAAAGGAACTAGCGTGCTATGAAGTGGTACAGTAACTGGTATGATACTGATGCATAGGCTAACTAGTGCGACGGCTGGTATGATACTGGTGTTTGTACTGACTGGTATGTAAACTGGTATGATACTGGTGTATATACTGACTTGTATGTCAACTGGTGTATTTCTTATGCAGGGGCTGCCTAGTATGCCAATAGATATAATGCTGATGCAGAAGAAGACAATTGCCATCTCGTGGTATATCGCCATTTTAAAAATACCAGTTGCTAATATGAATAAATTACAGAACTCCAACTAGTTGAGCCGGTTTGGCAAACTAGTATTTGACTAGTATAAAAATAGTCGAACTGACTGCAGGGTAGTTTAGACCAGACCTGTTAAATTCCAATTAGAATATAGTAATCCATTGATGAAATAGCATTTTCAATCATTAATGATTATTTTCAGAAATCGTCAATTACTAATTGATTAATAAAAGTAAAAAAAATATATATATTTCTTGAAAATTTTTTGATTATTTTTGTTTTTTCTTGAAGGGTAATCGATAATTAATATGCTTTTCCAAAAAATAATCCATCAAGCCGGTAATCATTATGGCCCGGTTTCACCAACTCGACTTAACTTAGTTAAGTCGCGATTTTCACTTTTTCAGTTTCACCACCTAACTTAGCTAAGTCACAACTTAGTCAACTTGCCAGCTGACTTATTCTCCACTAAGCAGTGTTGCTGTGGTTCGAAACCTTAATGTCAGTAATCCTGCTAATTTGTTTTGTGCAACGTCCCAGTCGGAAACTTGATCATGCTTGACTTTAACGGGGTAAGCGTAGATGCATGTAAACGCTTGTTTTCAAGCATGCAACCATTACGAAACTATCTTTTTCAATTAAGCGCTAATTTTAGTACCTTCCAACTAAAGAGAAATGGGTATAAGATCAATACATTCCTTCGTGTATAGTCATACATGCCCATTTCGCACTGGAATATTGGGATGCGCAGAGTTGTCTGGTATGAAAAAATACTACTATGCATAAAACAGATCATCGGGTTGTTGTGCTCAAAATTATTTAAGTCGCTCAGTTGGTGAAACCCAAAATTAAGTTAGTCTCGAATCTGTGCTTACTTAAGTCACGACTAAGTTTTAGTCTTAGTCACGTTGGTGAAACCGGCCCTATGATTTTTATTCATTACTTAACAGGTCTTGTTTAGACAGCATGGAAAATCAGTGCTAACCATGGTACAAGTATATAAAGGTAGTTCCACTTCTTCAACTTCCCCGCCATTGCCATCATTTGACATAAACTGTGTTTGTCACATTTCTTTTTGAAAATGAGCTACCGTATTCTTGTACCAAAAACGAATGATTTTTGCTTCAAACAGAAACAGTTTTGAAATTGAATAAAATAATTGATTTTTCTGAATTAAGTTTTTATGTGTTCGTGAAATAAATCGAAAGGTAAGTAAAATATTGGTCTACTTTTTGCATGGACATAAATAAAGTATTTATTTACTTCAACCTATTTTTAGCAACATGAGCTGTATATTTAGAAATTGTACAAACAGCAGATCTACGTGCAACGTAAAGTTTTTGCGACTCCTGGCGGTACCGATGAACGATTCTCCTGGATGTATGGAAAATTTTATTTCTTATGCTAAAAAATTTGTAAATTTAGAAGATAAAATTTTTAAAAGATTTCTTTAGGGTAGGACGATTTTATAATACGAGATTTGAACAGAAAATATAATCAAAATAAAAATGAAAATGTATCAAAAAAAATGAAAAAATTACAACATAATTACTAAAAAAATTACTTTATTGTTATTATTTGGCGCTTTATCTGACGGTAAGCTATTTCCGAACTTTTTTTTTTTTTGTTTACAGGTTTAAGAAAATATCCTTGATGTCTCAATCCATTCATTCATTAACATACTTATTTCTACGCTGTAACAACGCGTGTTCTCACCACATGAGAATAAATCTAAAAATCGCGTTGTAAAAACATGAAAAGCTTTGTCGCCGCGTTGAAAACCCCTGAAAATGTTTTATTTAGGTATTAACGAAATACAAATATATATGTTGACTTTGGAAGCAGAGATATATAACTTGTACCATTTACAAATTTTAAAGCAGTTGTATAGATCCGATTTTGTTAGTATTTTTATTTTTCTTATTTCCAAAACATCCCCTTAAATATTACAAAAATTACCAAAACAAATTATTTCTGAGGTGGCAACGCTCTTTACACAACTGACAAAAGGTACGAATGAAAACCAACACAGTTTACGTCCAAGTGGAAATACCTTGATTTTTTTATACCATGGTGCTAACGGAACTTCAATAACATGAATCAAAATTCGCTCATTTATCGTGTTTACAGACGAAAGAACACGGCTCAATTTATTTAGTTTTTTCTCGTTTCCACTTCCACAAGTATTAGTTAAATCAGGGGTCTGAAACCTTTTTATATGAAAAAAAACCCAGATTTTTAAAAGCCACCTAAACTGTACTTTCCTAGTATTTAAAATATATATATTTAAATATATACATATCAATTAAGCTTCCCATTTAAAATAAGCAGATTTGAATACCAAATAATAGCCTACTTTTATTATTTGCGAAATATTAACCCAATTATAGGCGTTTGTAATTTTTCCTACTTGCTTAAATTTTTGAGTGAGTGTGTTTGCAAGTCTTTATCGTCTAAACTACTTAACCGATCTCTACAAAATTGTGAACACTTAATCTCATGTGTATAGAATAGGTATCAGATCCCTTCGCTTCTGGGAAATAGGCCAGGGCCCGACCTTCTCAAAAAAATCTTATTTAAGATGCGATTTGCTTGAAATTCGGTAGTTTGGTCGCCCTTTGCCTTTCTTAAAAAAAAACACAATGTCACATGTTTTGATATTGATTTGAGGTTCTGGCGATATCGGCCCAAATAAGAATAATATAACTCACAAAGATCCCTTATACTAAGTTCCCTACATTCTTTTCATGGCCTTTCGGACTCTCATGTAGAGTTGTCACGCAGAGAGATTCTAATAATAAAGCCTTATGTAAGCCTTACTTCAAAGCTCATCAGTCTTATATATAAGGCTATATTTCAGAGTGAGAGTAATAAATCCTGTTAGCCTTACTCTACACAACATATAAGCTTTTTCCTGGGGGTTACTTTCAGATAAACCTTATGCCTATTGACATAAGTACAGAAAAATTAGGTACACCATAAGGAATGTTTCATACAACTGAATACCTACCTTACAAATGTATGGCTTTATTTGCTGAGCTTTTCCTTTAAGTGAAATAGCAAACAAAGAAGAAAACTTAAAAAATTATCACAGCGTTCTAGGAATTGCGTTGGCGTCGGCACGGTGCGTTGTAATGAGTATTCGTACCCACAAAAAACCTTATTTGACATGATTATATAAAGCGCCACATTTTGGTTATACTAATGCGTAATTTAGACGCACCAAGATTGTGCAATGGCACTAGATAGCAAATTACAGCGCTAAAAAATATTTTACAAGCCACCATTATTGCTAAACGGGCCAAGGAAGAATAGGTATTAATCCCAAGAATACCTATTATTCCAACTAACCATTCCTGCCATTCCCGTTTAAACGTCTACAGTTTCCCGTAAAAGTCGAATTTTCGATAACCATAAATAAGAGTCAACACTCAAAGTGACAGGAATGCATCTATGATGCCCTTGCTTTTCACACGGGCAATTTTATGTTGGATTTTAGTACAGAACATACTAGTGCAATGATAATATATAATTAACCCCATACTGGCACAAAAAAGAATATAAGTTAACAGCTCAAAACAGTTAGAGTGGTGTGTAATTTAAATTTGGTTTCTTTGGTGCATATATTTTTGCGTGGTGTACAGCACTTGATTGTTAGAAAGAGGTCCGCGTTTCTCAGGTTGTCGAGCCCTGGTCTATATGAATTTCGATTAACTTCTTATGATATGTTAAACCGTTAGAAACACACTCAATATTTTCTGCGAGCTATTCTCAGATGAGTATAAAAAGTTATATAAACAAATTTATGTATACCAGACCTATTGTTACTTTATTTTGATTTAATTTACTCCATCAAAGCTATGTGGGGTTTATAAGCGTTCTCGAAACCCTTATTTGAAATTCTACCTTTCGATGCATTTCCATTTTTAAAAAAAATTCGAAAAAATCCTGGGGAATAAATTTGAAAAAAGTTTTTCTTCGTTTCAGCGGCTTTTCTTTATATGAATGGATATCATTTCTCCTTTCCTGAAGTTATATATTTTTTTTCATATCCAGACGTAAATCCAATTTAAAATATTTACTTTAACAGCGTTTTCAGAGTAGCGTAAAAGTGTAACTTTTTTTACAACTTATTTGCCTTACTATAGTCCTATGATCATATTCTGTTGCCGGAGGGTCATCTTGAAAACTGTTACAAAATGTATGGAGAAAACCCCTCATATAATACACATATACATAGTATATAAATTACAACTTCCATAAAAAGCATTGATTGCTGGACTCAGCAGCAAATATGTGCTTAAACAAAGACTTGGTATCTGTGAGTTTTAGTTTTGGAATTTTAACCATACTAAGTGTAATCAATTTATCAAATTTTAAAATGTAGAGGTGGAGTGCAATAAATGGGCTTTGTCATATGCCGAACTTGTATTTGAGCCTAAAAAAATTGATTGCCTTAGCTTGGAAACATGCACTCCACCTTTATATTTTCAAATCTCATAAATTGATTACAATTGGTATGATTTAAATTTCAAAACTAAAACTCACAGATACCAAGTCTTTGTTTAAGGGCAAATTTGCTGCTGCTGTTCATAAACAAGTCTAATAAAAACGATACGAATCGTTCCGGTGATATTTTGATAGTGATGCGGAGTTGGGAGCTTCTACGGCGAACGCGACGGTATTTCTGATAATAAATGTAAATTTTAATGAAATTTTGTAAATTATTTCAAAAATAGATGTGATGTAAATTTCGTATACTTATGTATATACTTGTATACTTCTTAATAAATTCATATTTTGTGTAATTGCAAAAAAATTTAAAGTTTTAAGAAGACGCTTAATATATATAAAAAAAACTTAAAATATGTATGTAGATAGGTAATACATATATGTACATATATATAGATATTTAGTAATAAAAAATGCTATTAGAAGTTAAAAATATGTATTAATACAAATCTTTGATTACGACTAGGGCTGCCAACTTTATAAAATGCAAAACCAGAAAATCTCGGATTCGAAACTTTCAAATATGAAAATTGTAGTTAACACTTTCTCGTTACTATATGTACATATCCATATCCTTTCACTTCTGGTACAAATACTACTAATTCAAATCTGAGTAAGAAATTCTAATTTGTGAGCGGCTTCTCTTCCCCGAGAAGTCCAACTTTTTTACTTTCGAAATTCTGGAAAGCGGGAAATTTGGAAGGTAGGGTTCGTTAAACATGTCATTTTCATGCATGCAAATTTTTTATTATGATCAGTTTCATTTTATTTACTGCCACTGTGTTAAGCATCTGAGTAATGTGTTTGCCCTACAATTTGGGTTGCAAAATATCTATTAATAACAGAATAGTTTTTTTACAATTCGTTGCCAATGATGTGCACAATTTAATATCGTTATTGTTCTGCAAACCTAGTAGTACGTTCAGCCTTTCCAACTCTCCAAAGTAGTCAATTTGGCGTCAACACTCTTTTATTAAATATTGTAGAACAAGACTGCCGTATGATAGCTAAGTGTATTCTGATTAGGAATATAATATTGACCCACAAAAATAGTGGTACATGTTTTCAGTCCGACAAGAAATGTCTCAATCTCTAGATATAATAGAAGTGTAGCACTTCGATGTCTGGACATTGCAGCTATTCAAGGAAAACTCATAGGACGGATCGTTATTACGACTGTAGCATCCAAAACAACAGTTTCTGGAATTTTTGTCAGCCTGCTTATCTGTAAGTTTGGGTGCACATCACTCAAAAATGTCTAAATGGCCTTGAAAAAACGTACCAAAGGTCTAACTGAAATTTTATGACATATCTTATTTCGAAAACTCGATCGGTTTCACAATTATCGACCAATAGGTTCACATATCTCCTGAGCAAAAAACGAGAAACCGAATTGATCATGTAGTAATCGACGCAGACATAGCTTCACCGTTCTGGACTTGACCATCATCTTGTGGCAGCTAAAATACGAACACTCCTCTGTGTAGCGAAGAAAGTGCGCACAGTAACGGTAGGAAAGTTTGGTGTCATTGGTTATATTTAAGTTTTTTCATTTTTCATATGTTTCAGTTTTTTCACAGCCGAATTTATGTAATTCGACTTAAAGATAGTAAAACTAAAATCATTTTGCTTTTTTTCAGCAGCTATTTCAAAATTTCATAGGAAAATTCAAATAATTACACGATGTTCTGTTCGTACTGGTGCAATTCCTTCGATTGCTATATGCCTTTTTGCTATACTTACATCCGAAAGACATATGTACGGATGTGTATATGGAAAAACAAAAGTAAGACGAGTAACAAACGAAGTATTATTCCCTGCATAACATATATTACGTTAGGCTTGGGATTCGAAATATAAAAACTTCTTCCAACTGAGCCTTGCATAATAAAACCACACTATGACGGCCACCGCGGCAGGGTCGTCTTTAACCTATTGGGGGCCCTGGGCATATTAGGATAATGGGGCCCCTATGACTTTGAGAGAACACTATTTTGTTAGAATAGGCAAAGAAAGTAGATAAACAAGGTTAAATATTTATTTTTATTAACAATCACATAAAACGAATAAATATATGTTATATAGTCCACAAAATGAACTCTTTTAGTATTTATAGGTTAGCTTCCGCAAATTTTAAAAAGTTGAAACTTTTAACTGGACTTCCGCAAATTTTACCGAAAGATCCGGTGGATGACTGAAGGTTTCAAGGCCGGAACAAACTCCTGCAAGCACAATAATGGCGACCTGGCAACCAATGTACAGAGTGCACTTAAATTATACAGCTGAACGCACCAACTAAAGCGGAATCATTCTCCTCAATATCGAATATAAGGTTCTATCTAGCATATTGTGTGAAACACTGGATGTTATCGTAGAAAAGCTGATTGAACCTTAGTGTGTGGCTTCAGACTTGGTAATTCTACCATCGGCCAGACCTTCACGATACCGCAAATTCTGTAGGAGACCCATGGTCAACGAATCGACACACACCATCTCTTTCTCAATTTCAAAGCAGTTTTTGACAGTGCGAAAAGTAGATGCTTATATGCTGCCAGGTCTGACTTTGGCTTCCCTGCAAAGCTTATATGTCTATGCCAAATGACGTTGAAAAAGGGTGGCGTGATCTCGAATTCTTTTTGATTTCAAATTCACTTGCAAATAAGAAATCAATTTGATTTGGGATGTGATCCACCAATCCAAATCAATGGTGTTTTATTTTGTGTTTTGATTCTTCGTCTAAGTCAAAGATACTTTTTATTTATAATTCGATTCGTCATCCAAATCAAAGATTTGGATTCTTCGTAGTGCGTATCTTTAAGGTTAAGGTTTAAGGTGATTCTCCAAAAACTCAAGAAACACGGGCTGCACATTTCTGGAAGTATTCGAGCTAGATCATTTAAATTCGAGAAAGAGTTGTATGAGGTATATGCTATACCAATTAGCAATACTTAATATTAATAATATGCTTGAATATAACAAAATTCAACTCAATGACTATTGTTACCGTTTTAACAATAGTTATGCTTAGGTATTCTTGGAAAAATTCAAAAGCTCTTTTCATATCAATAGACATAATTTTGTTATGACCTACTGAGTATGTTACAGTGCTGAAAGAAATATTTTCAAGAAAGAGGCACGATTTATGTGAACCTCTGAAAGCATTAGAAGATGCTCTCCATGCCTTCGATATCGAAAACCCTTTTGTAAACTGGGTAGGGCTGATTCTGTATTAGCAATGGTAATCGAAAAGCACACAGCAGATCTTTGGGGGGTGGTGTCATCCAACCAGTTCTCTGGCTCTGTATAATGGACAGAATATTTCGTCAACTCTAGAGGAATGGAGGTAAAGTAGTTGCCTATGCGGATGATATGGTCCCTGCCCTACGTGATCAGTTGTATTATGCATATATCATTGAAGCTGAGGGCATGGGTTGAAACCGCGATGCTCAGCGGGAGCCTCCAAATACAGAAATAGTGTTCCTCTCCACTAGCAGGAAAATCACAAGTTTTCACTCGCCTTCTCTTGATGGTCAAAAGTCGCGCTCATATGGGAACGTTCAGAGAACTGTCCCTGGTAGGATCGCCGGGGCGACAAGGGTGCACTTACTACTGGGGAATGGGGGCTCTGGAAAAAGCGAACATATGGGTACAGCTGAATTTTCCTTAATGAAAACAACTGCTATATTAAAACCAAAAAGGCCTACCTCTGGCCCAGGACAGTCTTCGATACAAAAATCACACAAAATTTCAGGTCTTTTGCTTTAAAATAGTGGATTTTATGGACAAAAAACCATTTCATACATTTACTCTACAATTTCAACTTTCAAAGCGCTCTACTGAAAAGTCCAAAAAAATTACTTTGGTAGTTTTCCCTTATTGCCAAAGATATATGTATCGTCTTCCTACGTCAGCGAGTGCAATTCCTTATAAGAGTCACATAGATGCCCGCAGTATCGCACTATCGGCTCAGCAGCTATAACATGATATACCCGATGATCAGCTCGACAAACATACAGACACCTTCATTTTCCATGTATTTTGTTTTTGAAATTCATATGTTCAATGCAGGGTTTGAATTGCTGGCTGAAAAATAGCAAAAGTTTGAAACTTTTAGCTTAACTAGAAATCAGTTTTTTGTCAGATTCGAAAATTTGCTTGTAGCCTACATTTATAGTTCAAAAATATTTCAGCAACTAAAAATAAGCAAAATAAAAAAAATTTTTTTTTTCATTTTACTTCAGCAGTAAGTTGAACGGAAACGAGCTTCAGCAATCAGCAGAAAAAAAAACTTGAGAAATTTGCTGAGGCTTTAAGCTATTAGCTTTTTATATTTAAGTTTTTTCATTTTTCATATGTTTCAGTTTTTTCACAGCCGAATTTATGTAATTCGACTTAAAGATAGTAAAACTAAAATCATTTTGCTTTTTTTCAGCAGCTATTTCAAAATTTCATAGGAAAATTCAAATAATTACACGATGTTCTGTTCGTACTGGTGCAATTCCTTCGATTGCTATATGCCTTTTTGCTATACTTACATCCGAAAGACATATGTACGGATGTGTATATGGAAAAACAAAAGTAAGACGAGTAACAAACGAAGTATTATTCCCTGCATAACATATATTACGTTAGGCTTGGGATTCGAAATATAAAAACTTCTTCCAACTGAGCCTTGCATAATAAAACCACACTATGACGGCCACCGCGGCAGGGTCGTCTTTAACCTATTGGGGGCCCTGGGCATATTAGGATAATGGGGCCCCTATGACTTTGAGAGAACACTATTTTGTTAGAATAGGCAAAGAAAGTAGATAAACAAGGTTAAATATTTATTTTTATTAACAATCACATAAAACGAATAAATATATGTTATATAGTCCACAAAATGAACTCTTTTAGTATTTATAGGTTAGCGCTTAAATATCTATGTTATTTGAAGAGCTACCCTTCTAGATTTCAGATGGGCAAAACCGTTAGTCACTTCTTTAAAATCATTGCTTTTTAGCACATCAGATTCTATGGACATCAGCGACAAGCTGGTTAATCTCTCTTGAAGCATTGTACTTAGAAATGTTTCCTTTTCCAGGATTCCCAAATTTTTTTAAGTGAACTGCTATAAATGGATCGAATTCACTCAATAATTCTACACATCCCAAATAATTTCCTTTATCAAGAGATCTTAGGTTTTCATTGTCACCGCGAAATGAAAGCCCTCTCGATGTAAAAAATTTTACAATAGGTACAATCCGTTTAAGTTCAGTTCTATAATAATCCATTGCTCTTCAATTTGCGAATAATCAATGCTTGGTTGAAATACCTACATAGTTACTGATTTATTAGCATCTTTGTAGGTTCTGGATGTATCGGAAAAGTCATTTTATTTATATTTAAAATATGACGGTCCCTTACGAATCAATATTTCGAATTTTTTTAAGTAAAATTTTCGGCAAGATCGTGTGATATTTATTCCGGATTGGAAAACTTTTGTTGTTCTACTGACACAGTTTCGCAACTTGTGAAATCCCCGAATTTGTTGCTCTTCCGTTATAGGGACGGTCGCTTTCTACTTCAATGTACTATCCAAAGTTTATGGAAATTGTTGAAGAACGTGAGGATTCAGAAATTCCCGCAATTTGTGAACGACACGACTAAGCATTTGGAAGATTTTTGGTTTGGTTGCTACTTACAGAAGTTTCTCCAGTAGCAGTAGTAAAATATGATGTTAATTTTTGTAACTTCTCAATTACTTCCTTCTGATATACAGCTTTTATCCTTTTTTCAGATCCATTACGATATGACCGTTTCGCTAACACAAAAAGAAACAAGCAAACGATGACTTAATTAAAGAATACCTTAGAACACAATCAATAGTTGTGATCCCGTACGAGCCAGAAACGGTGGAGTGCAATAACACCCAGGGAATAGCGCCCACGGTTGTTATTTCCTCAAAAAAAGGATAAAAAGCCTACCGCCGTCGCAAAAGCCAATGCCAGTTTTGATCCCTTTGTATGGGTTGAACTGGACCCTTTTGTTTGAGCATGTCCTATGAAGAGACTAATTGTACCCTTTATGGCCAAACGGGTAGTGTCGGACACATCCCCATTGTTCCTTTACGGGTACAGTTGGACAAGTTTGCTTTAAACTCCTATAAGTATGCTACACAAATTAAAACTGAATTATCCCAACTATGCCCATATGGGATGAGTTGAGATCAATTATAGCCCACTGTAGACGAAAGGGATGAATCGCGGACACCTCTCTTTAGAGATTAGTGCACGATGTTTTGCAGGGGTAGGCCAACACACTACTTCTATACCACGGCGGTTTTATTATGCGAGGCTCAGTTGGAAGAAGTTTTTATATTTCGAATCCCAAGCCTAACGTAATATCTGTTATGCAGGGAATAATACTTCGTTTGTTACTCGTCTTACTTTTGTTTTTCCATATACACATCCGTACATATGTCTTTCGGATGTAAGTATAGCAAAAAGGCATATAGCAATCGAAGGAATTGCACCAGTACGATCAGAACATCGTGTAATTATTTGAATTTTCCTATGAAATTTTGAAATAGCTGCTGAAAAAAAGCAAAATAATTTTAGTTTTACTATGTATCTTTCAGTCAGCAATTCGAAACATAAATTCGGCTGTGAAAAAACTGAAACATATGGAAAATGAAAAAACTTAAATATAAAAAGCTAACTTAAAGCCTCAGCAAAATTCTCAAGTTTTTTTCTTCTGCTGATTGCTGAAGCTCGTTTCCGTTCAACCACAGTGTAACAGTGAGCCAAGTAACCAAAATAAAAAAGGTAAACATGCTTATTTGACAATTCGTTTGAGTGTAAGAGTTAAAAATTTTCATCAAATGTCGTTTGTTTTAACCCGTATAAAATTTACTTTTTACTTTGAATTTAATTTAATTTAGAAAAAGAAAAGACATTGACATTGTATTAAAACACAATATACAGTAGACCAGATAAGCAAAACAAACAAATGTAAATATGCTTATTTGACAATTGATTTCTTGAAAAATATGTACAAAATGCCGTGAGCAAGTTTCCGGGGACAAGAAAGTTTACTGGTTGAAGTGAAGATTCTGTGATTGCTTCGGTGGTGGCTTACGCTCGTTTCCCACATTCGAAAAATACATTCAGGACGGGGCCCAAAAAACAACGCGCAAACACAGAGTAAGATCGGTTTATATTTATAAGGCAGACATCCACATACGAATGTCCAGTTAATATGATAGAATGGTTTATTTTCCTCACTACCGAATAGTATCTACTTATTTATTTGCTCTCTCTTGCATTTATCTAGACTCATATACGAGTATGTACATATATTGGTATCCGGGTATTTCGGTATTTTGTATTGGTACTTTTATGCTATTAAAGATGAGAAACATCATCCAATAACTATCTAGAAACAATGGATTAATACAGCCTTTTGCTTTAAAATTCATATAAAAAATTATGTGTGTGGTTTTGTACCGGTCGGTTCAATTGGGTTAATGACTTTAAGCATCAATACATACACATTTTTCATGTATTAATTTTCAAATAAGTATAGACGTCAGTATATGGTCTACTGTATACTGTGCGTTCAACTTACTGGTGAAGTAAAATGAAAAAAAATTTTTTTTTACTTTGCTTATTTTTAGTTGCTGAATCATTTTCAAAACTCGAGTAAAAGCAATTTTGAAATACTTCAAACCCTGGTTCAATGTCAAAATCGAACTGAGAAATAGGTGTACTGGTAAAATTTGAGAAAAAAGTAGAAATCAGCTGGTCTAATGACACGACCTCTTAGTTGGAACCATACCAGTGGCAAACAGGAGGAGGAGGCCGGTGGCGGCCGCCGTGGTGTGAAGGTAGTGTTGCCGGCCTACCCCACCGAAGGTCCATGGTTCGAGCCCTGGTACAGGTAACATCAAAAGTGATTTGAAAAAAGTTTTTCAAAAAACGGGGTCGCCCCTCGGCAGTGGTTTGGCAAACTCTCCGAGTGTATTTCTGCCATGACAGGCTTCTCAGCAAAAATTCGACTCTTTTGTAGATGACGTTCGGAGTCGGCAAAAAACTGTAGGTCCCACCAATTTGTAGGGAAAATTCAAATCGGCACACCACAAATTGGAAGAGAAGCTTGGCGCAAAAATCTCTTAGGAGGTTTATGATGATATACCTGTTGTATATCGCGCCATAGAGAGAGAATATATATTAAAGCGTTTCAAAATAGAATAAAAAATAATTTAAAAGAAGTTCCAAATCGTCAAGAAATTGTCCAAACCATCAGAAATATTCTGTATACAGTTTATATTCTATATATCGGTATAGCAGGGCACTTTACGACGTTTTAGAAAAATCGAGCTTTTCCATTCGAACTCACTTAGAAGAGTATATTTTTGTCACAAGTCATTTCTGTTCACTGTATAAAAGTCTTACGCCCGGTTTCACCAACTCGACTTGGCTTAGTTAAGTCGCGTTTTCCCCTTTTTCAGTTTCACGCCATAACTAAGCTAAGGCACAAATTAGTCAGCCTTCCAGTTGACTTATCCTCTACTAAAACTCATAGTTGCTGCTGATCAAAACTTAAATGTCAGGAATGTTAATGATTTCTTTTGCGCAACTAAAGCAACACCGCTAACAGCTAAAATAAAATTGACATTTGCCTGAAGTGGCACAACAAATTTTAGTAGTGGCGTAAAATATTGAAAAATATTAATTATAATGAATATACGAGGTGTGTTCAAAAAGTATCGCGAATTTTGAATTTTCGCTGGTTACGTATATTCGAATTTCGAATTTTTTGTGGCGTTATGTTGGTACTCATGTCTCTCACTTATGCCGACAAGCTCGGCCATTTTGAATGTTCAGTTAATTGTTGACAGCTGCTTTGCTTGCACGTGTTTTGGATCGTCTTCGATGTTTACGCGAAATTCGTACCAAAAGTGTTCAATTGTGACCAAAAACAGCATCGCATGAACATTGCTAATGAGATGTTAAACTCTGTCCGCGACGACCCAAATTTGCTCCAGAGGGTCATAACTGGTGACGAATCGTGGGTTTATGGTTATGACGTGGAAACCAAAGCTCAATCATCTCAATGGAAGCTGCCGCACGAACCAAGACCGAAAAAAGCGCGCCAAGTTCGGTCGAATGTGAAAGTTTTGCTGACAGTTTTCTTCGATTGCAGGGGCGTGGTGCATCATGAGTTCTTGCCACAGGGAAGAACGGTCAATAAGGAATATTACGTGCAAGTTATGCGCAATTTGCGCGAAGCAATCCGCCAGAAACGCCCGGATTTGTGGAAGAACAAAAATTGGCTTTTGCACCACGATAACGCCCCTGCTTACGCATCGTTGCTTGTGCGCGACTTTTTGGCCAAAAACAACACACTAATGATGCCGCAGCCCCCGTATTCCCCAGATCTGGCCCCCTGTGACTTTTTCTTGTTCCCTAAACTGAAGAGGCCCATGAAAGGACGACGTTACGCTTCTCTTGACGAGATAAAGACGGCATCGAAGGAGGAGCTGAACAAGATCCAAAAAAATGATTTTTTGAAGTGCTTCGAAGATTGGAAAAACCGTTGGCACAAGTGTATAATATCTCATGGGGATTACTTTGAAGGGGACAAAATAGATGTTCATGAATAAATAAATAATTTTTGAAAAAACACAAAATTCGCGATATTTTTGAACACACCTCGTATTTGATTCGGACGAGAGTGATAGTGATTTTCATGCTCTAGAAGTGATCGCCCTCCGACAAAAGAGGAAAATAAAGGACCGTTCTGATTTTTTTCACATCTACGACGATGTCGACTTTCGTGAAGGTTTTGGGATTAACAAAGATGCTGCATGGCTTGCGCTTTCGTTAATAAACGAAAAAGTTTATGCTGGAACGCGGAGATTTAACTTTATTTTACATGTACCATTCATGTTTTCCCTAAATAAATTTTCCATTGACAGTGATAACGCAATGCAGACACATGAAATGTTGTTCAAAGCACTCAGGTGCTATGCATCAGTGTGACCAAGTGATAGAAAAAAAGAGGCTAAATCGGCAAAAAAAAAGGTTAGAAAAGTCTAAAATTAAGAAAAAAGAAGCTAAAAAAAAAATCAGAAATTTTTTTACGAAATCAATTACAAATTTTTTATTTTAGTTTAAACTGTTTGTATATAAAGCTGTAAACATAACTTGAAGGAACTATTCTTGTTTCTGCACATATCAGGCACATTTTCCTTGACTAGGAATTTTTTTTAAAGAAATAAGTACATATATGTATACAAACTAACTAATTATATAATATTTTCTTTCCAATTTAAAGCAAGATATGACATTATTTGCAAACACATTACGCTGAAAGCATCGGATGAACTAAAAATTAACGCTTTTAATATTCCTCCATTAAAAAATCTCTGCAGCAATATAATGCTTCGAGAAATCTTTCCGTTATGTAAAAGAAACAATCTTAGGTGGTGAAGATAAGCCTTTTTATCGTACTGTTTTATAATCCATCACGCCAGCAATGTTTATATACATAGATGTATTTTTGTCCTGTCTGTACTGACTTGAAATTATACATCAGGGCCCAAGTAAGAAAATGAATTGAAATGAAAACGCAATAAACCGAGAACCCGAATGAAAAACGACCCATATCAAAATTGGTTTGAAGAATGATTTTCAAAAACCCCACTATTTACAAATTCTACATTGAAGCGTTCTTCAACTGTATTATAAGAAATGAAATTTCTGAAACGAGCTCTGAGGTTGGGTTTTTGAAAAAAAAAGTCAGTTTTAAGATCGGGCCTTTCGAACTTGCAGATGAGTTTAGAATGAAAGTCAGTTCTTCGTCTGCTTAATCAGAAGAGCACGAGTCTGCTTACAAAGTTGTTGTATTTATCATAGAGATGAGATCGGTAATTTCAAAATCAGTGCAACATTTTGATAAGCTTTTTAACGAACATCTAATATTAAGCAGCGAGTTAAGCATTTTAATTTTTAATCTGTTCCTTAACTTAGTTTTTAAAATGTCCATGGCACTAAAAATTCTTCCAACCTCCCCATTACTGAGAGGTACTACCAAAAACCTAGATACGAATTTCGACTACTTCTAAAAAAGCGGGTTCGTTCAATGAATTTTTATGTTCTTGGACTTTCGCCCAAAATTCTATGGTAGAGGTCATACTTGTCCACTGTACGGTTATTAGCTATCGCCACTGCAGCTCAATCAATGCTACTTGACTTGGAGAATACCTAGACTTTTCTTCTTAAAAGTAAGAAAGTACATCCGGCTTTGTAACTTTCCAAGAATAATCAACTATAAACAATGTGTATTTTGTAACGAGTTCATACTATCAGGTAGGCGATGTCGCAGTTGGGTTATCAACTCCATTCAAAATTGTTGGCAATTTTAACGAACAATTTTCTGTATTCCGTCATCAATACTACCTGCATTTAACTTTTATTTTATATAAAAAATATGGTGTTGGGACAAGGCTAACCTGGTCACACTGCTATGCATCAGGTTCTTTTTAGCAAACAGTGGCAGATCTCTCTGGTGTTTCTAAAGCAAGTGCTTCTCGTGCCGTAACAATTATATCGCACCATATAGCATCCTACTACCGCAAGTTGAAGAGCGAAGCGAGGCGGCTTTTCCGGGCGAAAAAAGGAGAGGCGGAAAAGCGTGAAATAAAGGAGCTTGAGATGCTGGGAATAATGCCCGAAAGTTCTATCAAGAAATTCGGCGAATGACAGAAGGTTTTAAACCCGGGGCAAACTCCTGTAAGAATGAGAACGGCGACCTGGTGGCCGATGTTCAGAGAGCACTCAGAATATGGAGGGATCACTTCTCTGCCCTTTTAAATGGAGAAACTGAGCAAGAAACCAGAGAAGATGCCGAACCCGAGCTAACAATCGAAGATGATGGAATTGACGTTCCACAACCCGAATATAATGAGTTGCGAATAGCAATATCCCGATTGAAAAACAATAAAGCAGCTGGCGCTAATGGTTTGCTGCTGAGCTATTCAAACACGGAGGCGAGGAGCTGGTAAGGCGCATGCATCATCTTCTATGCAGAATATGAACGGATGAATGCATGCCGGAAGATTGGAATATAAGTGTTCTCTGCCCAATCCACAAGAAGGGCGATCCTGCAAACTGCGCCAACTATCGCGGAACCAGCCTTTTGAATATCAATGTCCTATCAAGCGTATTGTGCGGGAGACTGATGTGAACCGACTGATTGGACCTTATCAGTGTGGCTTCAGACCTGGTAAATCTACTATCGGCCAGATTCTTACAATACGCCAAATCTTGGAAAAAAAACCCGTGAGAAAGGAATCAACACACACCATCTCTTTGCTGATTTTAAAGCCGCTTTCGATAGCACGAAAAGGAGCTGCCTATATGCCGCTATGTCTGAATTTGGTTTCCCCGCAAAACTTATACGGCTATGCGAAGTGACCTAGAGCAACACCGCCAGCTCGGTCAGACTTGGGAAGCACCTCTCCGAGCCGTTCGAAACTAAACGAGGTTTCAGACAGGGTGGCCCCCTATCGTGCGATTTCTTTACTTTAATGCTGGAGAATATAATACAAGCTGTCGAACTTAACCGCGCTGGAACAATATTTTATAAAAGCGTGCAACTGTTGGCATATGCTGACGATATTGATATCATTGGCCTTAACAACCGCGCCGTAACTTCTGCTTACTCCAAATTAGAAAAAGAAGCGAAGAAAATGGGATTGGAGGTGAACGAGAGCAAAACGAAGTACCTTCTGTCATCATGCAAAGAGTCAGCGCATTCGCGCCTTGGCAACCAAGCCACTGTTGGAAGCAATAATTTCAAAATAGTAAGGGACTTCGTTTACCTGGGAACCAGCATTAACACCAACAATAATGTTAGCCTAGAAATCCGACGAAGAATTACTCTTGCAAACAAATGCTACTTCGGACTAAGTAGGCAATTGAAAAGTAAAGTCCTCTCTCGGCGAACGAAAATAACACTCTACAAGTCACTCATCGCACCCGTCCTGCTATATGGTGCAGAAGCGTGGACACTAACATCTGATGAGGCGGCTCTTGGAGTATTCGAGAGAAAGGTTCTTCTTCTACGCGTTGGCGACGGCGAGTACCGAAGAAGATTTAATGATGAGCTGTATGAACTTTACGCAGACGCCGACATAGTTCAGCGAATTAAAACGCAGCGGCTTTGCTGGCTAGGCCACGTAGTGCGAATGAGCGAAGATGGTCCAGCCCAAAAGGTATTCTTATCAGCACCCGCCGGTGGAAGCAGAGGAAGAGGGAGACCACTACCCCGATGGAAGGACCAAGTGGAGACCGATTTGCGATCCCGCGGTGTTTCCAATTGGTGCCAGTTGGCGCAACGAAGAAACGACTGGCGAGCTATGTTGGACGGTCAAAATCGCCCGGGCGGTTAGATGACCATTCAAAGAAGAAAGAAGAAAATAGCATCCTTGCATCGAACAGATTTTATAAAATTTCCTGAAACAGCAAAGGGACGCTTGGCGCAATGGACTACACCCATGTAAAAATCTTGTCGCCAGGTAAGTATGTAAATGTGCTAATAAAAATACAACAACATAATTTTATACAGGAGGTGATGATGGCGAAGTCTTCCGTAACCGGAATTAATTAATTTAAGCATTTTAGACACTGTTTTCCGATGGCCAGGATTTGTGTATGACTAAAGAATTTTCCTTAATAGATCCCGCCCTTCGTCAATGAATTAATTTTTTTTTTACTTTCGCTTGAATAACACAATATCATTTTAAGCTTCTGATTTATAATTTTTTTTATTTTATAAATGACAAAGGGCAGTTTTATGAATATATGAAATTATCGGTTAGTGTATGCATATAGGCTTCTTTTCCGACCTTCTACAAAATTCACAAGGCCTTCAAGACGATAAAATCGGTTTCGAGGTATGCGTACAAAGTGGTTCTGGTAGTAATAAAATAACAGATCGAAATAATACCGTAATTTTCAAGGTCTGATATTGCTGAGCTAAAACTCGACTCCCTTATCTTTCACGTCTTTAAAAATCCGATTTCAGGCGTTCTGAAAATACAAAAGTAGGCAGGCTAATAATTTAATCAGAGCACACAACGGCGGACAAATAGATAGCGACGAGAATTGTTTACACGTTTTTTATAAAAATATAACCCATTATCTAATAAAAAACATTCAAGAACAAATTTGAAACTTTATTCAAAACCAAGGAAAATTTAACCAAGTTTTATCAAAATTCTACACTTTTTAATCCGAATTTTTATAAAAAAAAATTGCAGTTTTATGACCTATGAAATTTTAGTATTTAAAGTGCCAGGGTGAAGTTGGAAGAAAATAGTGCCAATGGTGGGCATTTATTGATAAATTTATGGTGTCAGTTTTGTTAAAATTTCAACATTATCTCTATTGCTTAGTGTAATAACATTCTTAGGTCAACTTTAAAAATTTTATTTTTTTTAAATAATAAACTCAGTCTTTTATCAACTTTGTTAACACAATTCTGCCTTTGTGTAATAAACTTCAACCAATAAAGATAGACTTAGGGCTTGTAGTGGATTTCGCAAAATACTTAGTACTGGAGTTACGACGTAATCGTTCCGACGAACATGACTTTGAAAAATTGTTCAGAACTTGTGACATGGATATTGAAATCAAATAGAACCGATTAAAATTTAGTCAAAGTCTACAAGCATGTAACCTAGATGTTTATTTCAAGATTACTATTTTTTATCCATTCATGTTTGATCATATAATAATGGAAATAGATAGTCGATTCACTCAACATAAAACGATCTTCAGAAATTTCGCTTCCGTTTTTAAACAAGCCACTGAGAAAAAAATTACAAAAATTTATTTAAGCTTGCTGAATTTTATGAGCCACTTGTTCAAACCTAAAATATAGTGGACGAAATTTATGGAAAAGGTTCTTAAAATTGACATAATCTTCCGCCCAAAACTGCGTTTTACGCACTTCAGAGCTGCGACAAAATGTCATTTCATAACTTATACATATTGCGGCAAAATGTTTGCAACTCTCCCCGTTTCCACTTCTACAGTAGAACACACCCTTCTTCTCCTTTAAATTCCGCTTAATCGTCTAAGCGATTTAAGCCCTTTACCATAGCTCGCCACCCGTTACGTCTTTCTGCCAATTGGCGACAATTGGAAACACCATGCGGTCACAAATCGGTCTCCACTTCGTCCTTCCATCGGAGTGGTGGTCTCCCTCTTCCTCTGGTACCATCGGTGGGTGCCGATAAGAATACCTTCTGGGCCTTCTTCATTCATTGGCACAACATGGCCTAGCCAATTAAGACGTTGAGTTTTAATTCCTTGGGCTATGTCGGGGTCGGCATATAGCTCATACAGCTTATCATTAAATCTTCTTTGGTACTCGCCGTCGCCAACGCGTAAGTAAATCTTTGAAGAATCTTTCTCTCGAATACTCCAAGAGACGCGTCATCAGATGTTGTCAGTGCAAGCTTCTGCACCATAAACCAGGACGGGTACGATAAGTGACTATTTATTTTCGTTCTTCGAGAGAGGATTTTACTTCTCAACTGCCAACTCAGTCAGAAGTAGCACTTGTTTGCGTGAGTGATTCTTCGTTGGATTTCTAGGGAGACATTATTGTTGGTGTTTATGCTGGTTACCAGGTTAAAAACTATAATACTTTCTTTGCGATTTCTTGCAAAAAATCAGAAAAATGTGTCACGACTTTAAGATTGAAAATTTAATCTCAAATTTCAGGTTTCGATAACAAAAATTTGGTGCCGGATTTCATCAAAGTGCTTACGCAGATGTTTCCTTACTTTCCTGGGGGCGGATTTTCTTCAAGCAGGTGCCTGTTCGGATGTTGTCAGGACCAGGACCTGGTGGACTTGGCTAACAATGCTGGAAGAGGAAGATGAAATTAGTGGTGGGGTAGGGAAGGGCTACCGCGCGACATTGCTCACATCTAAAAGGGAGGGCACGGGGAGCGCGAGCGGCAACTGGAGTTACACACTACTTGCTAGGCAGTATTGTTAGTGCTAGTCGTGGCGACTGTATATGGAACAAGTGGCGGTGCGACACTGTATCGGGGTTGGCTATGGGACGCCCTAGGGCGTGAACAGGAAGGGGGCACAAAAGTTTTAAAGAAACTAGCGCGCCTTTGTGTGGAGGGATTTAGTCCGGTGCAACTTGTTTTGTGCAGCCATCTTTTACATGTACCTAAAACAGTGAACGGAGTATGAAGAAGGATTGACGTTCACTATTCCTTACCTAGCATTGTCACCAAAATCTTCTCACGGGAGTCCCAAGCAGACTAGGCAGCGTGCGTCGTTGCACCTAGAGGACGACGTTGTGGCCTTGAGGACGACGACAACATGACATAACGTACAAATCGTTCACTATGAAAAAGATCAAAATTTGTATACTATTTACTATTATGATAATTATATAAAATACATTTATTGTCATATTGATTCTTATTATATACATTACATGCAAGAAGTTGTTCGATATGTGTGGTAAATACGGTGGCATAATTGAATGCAAGTGAACTGATTGCAACAGAGATAAGGAAAAAAAAATACGCCTGGGGAAAGATTGGCCATCGAGTTCAACTTTTTCCCTTTGCAGCCGAATGCTGAGGATTTCCATCTCCATTGCGGCACATCCACCTCCACCTCCTGCCTTTCACTCCATGACCTTCATTTGCAGCTCCACTCTCTCCTCTTCTTCCTTTGCTAAAAAACTTCAGCCTGCATTTTGCTGCCGTCCACAGCAGCCAAGGCCTCCCACGACGTAGCTTTGGTGCTTCTCTCTGCTTTCGGAGCCGTAAATAACGAAGTTCTTATCTTCTTCCTTTAAGTGGACGGACAGGGTATAGGGGTTTCAAAGCTTTGTTCTCGGTGAGCAGCTCAAAATTATTTAAGTCGCTCAGATGGTGAAACATAAATTAGGTAAGCCTCGAATCTGTGCTAACATAAGTCACGACTTACTCGCTAGCTCTAATGTGGTAACAACATTCGTTTTAAAGGCAAATAAATAATTTGGAAACTTTTACACCCTTTTGGTATTCTGACGGCTTCAGTTGCAGTTCAATTTCGTAACCACCGAAATAGGTGGTAACGTCGTGTAACTGCGAAAACGTGCACGTGTTTTGTAAATATTTTTGTGGACAGAAAATTCCGTAAATTTTGTAGCCATACTAGTTCACAAGAATCTATACACAATATAAGCGCTTTTTACACGAAGTTTAGTTTGCGTTTGCATATTATTCTCTTTGCGCATTGTTTGCTTTTGACAGCGTTGCCATGTACGCTAGAATCGCGGTTACATGAACTGCATTGCCAACGGTTAAGGTTTTCGGTTAGATCATCTTCCAGGTACAAAGTAACCGGTTACGCTTAGAATTGACCCGTTAGTCAAAAACTCAGATTTGCCTCCCTAACGAATAAAGACTTTATAAATGAACTCACACTTACGGACTATGTATCATCAAAAAGCATGAACTTTTTCAAAATAATAAAACTTAAACTCACATATTTAAAACTTCATCCTGAAAAGTAGTTAGAAAATAAAGAATACATAAAGTGCAAAAAAATATGCAAACGTCTGACAGTTGTGAATGATTTGACTGAACGGGGTGTAGCGCTTCTTCAAAAATACTGGGGTCAACTGACTAAAAAAGAAGAGTGGCAAAAATTACTTTTAACGGTAAGAGAACAGATGATAATCAGGCCTGTTCTGAATTCCGATACCGACCATTTTTTCGGAATCGAAATGGACTGGTGTTCTGAATTTCGATTCCGACCAAACTTTGTCGGTTTGAAAAGTGTTGCCTCTGAGCAGTCGGATTGAAAAGTAAGTAAGTAAAACAATTACAAAATTTGCCACGAAAATAGTTTTTATTAAATTATTCATGTTAGTTGAAAGAACCGTAGGTACTTTCTGTTCTAATCAGTGTAAAATTAGGATATCAGATGTTTATTTTAAAATTGCTCCCTAGAAATCTCTTATCCAAACAAATCGATTCTGATCGAAATGAAACCGACGTGCTCTTGATTCCGTTCTAGCGCATGTGCAGTATTCATGCAGTATTACGATGGGCAAGGAAAGAACGTTCGAATATGATATTGGAAGAAAATTACATCTTTTATATTATTAGTCTTAGGCCTGGTTTTTCAGTCCTTGGTTAAGCTCAGTTTAAACTAAGTTTGCTTAAACTCGGCATAAATTTAAACTCCAGTTAAACTGCAGAGCGGGTTTTCAGTGAGAGTTTAAGGCCGCTTTTAAGATTTGCTTTTTATACGGCAACATTGGTTTTTTTTTATCTAGATACGGCAACAGATAATATTTGTTTACATATTCAACGCCATTGCTTCTCCTCAGTATTGTAATAGTAAGGATTTCGCTAATTTCTGCATCACTATAATCACTTTCGTCAGATGATATATCCAGTATTTAATTAAATATAAAAATATCGTCCTTTTTTAATTGCGTTCAGTGTATTGTTTCACAACCAAAACCATCAAATATGAAAAGAGCTGACAGGTTAACTAGAGTTTAACCCTGCCAAATTGGCCGCTTAAACTTCGTTTAAAGTTGACTGAAAAACTGCGTAACAAGTTTAAGCTTAGTTTAACTGACAAATTGAGTTGAACTTGTACTGAAAAACCGGGTCTTAGTTTAAATTCGAGTGTCTCTATTAAATATATGACAAAGGATAAAAATGCTATATAAACTAATTATAAATATACATTGCTCTTGTTAAAGTAGTACAATTTGCGAATATATTTCCATAAAATAAATTTTAGATATAATAAAAACAGCGACTACTGGCAACCCTTATTTATTTAGAACAGCTGACTGCTTCTATAACCAATTGTCTCGGAAAAGTTGACGACGATTAAAATCAATTAAATATTTAATTTTCTACAAAGAGAAGGGTAAGTGATCCTTTGGCTTATTTGCCTATTTTAATTTGATCTTAATAATCATAACAATGCAAATATTCGTATTCATATATTTTAGAGGAAAGAAACGGAATGCAAAACAGGAGCAGATCCTGCTATCGTTAAAGCAAATGAACGATTCCATTGCTAGAGGTTTCACAAAAGGCGACAGAGTAGAGGTTGAAGCCAAATGGGAAGATCTATCTAAGTCCCTGATTGCTGCCGATCCACCCTGTAAAGATGAGGCTGGTTGGAAAAAGGCAAGCAAAAACTTTCAAAAATTTGGTTCCTTGTAGTTTTATTTTAACGTTGTTGTAACAAGGATACTTACAATCGGTGAACATTTTATTTTAACTTTCTTTCAGTCTTGGGTCGACTGGAAATCCACCTTTAAAAAAAACTAGCACATAATCGGCGGGAGTTTAGTGCAACTGGTGGTGGGCCCTTTTGTCAGCAGCCTATTTCACCCGCCGAAGATCGATTTTTCGACCAAAACAAGTCCCAAAACCGGAAAATAAATTTTTTTTTCAAAAAAACCGTTATCGCCAACGTTTTTAGTGCATAATTTTAAGTGGGACAGGAAATATGAGACAAATTCGTTTTCATCGAAAACATTTTTGCATGCATGCTGAAAAAACCCTTAAAAAAAGTGGCGAAAGGGTAAATTTTTTGACCAAAACACTCCACAAAGGCCAAAAAATATATTTTTTTTTCAAAAAACTGTTTTCGTCAACATTTTAACCGCACATTTTTGGGTCGGACAGGGTATACTCGTACATGAAAATTTTAAAATCAAATGAAAATTTTTTAGTAGGTCATGAAAAAAACCTTAAAAATCAAAGTCGAAAAAAGTCAAAAAAAATGAAATTTCGCAGGCTCGAAAATTATATTTTTTTTCCTGAGCCCAAAACCTATCGAAAAATCGATGGCGCGATATCGGTTAATAAATCGACTCAATTTCTTCAAAAAGGGTTGTGGCAGTTCAGAAAACACTGCCGGCTCAACATTGCCGCGTTCTGTCTATTGCGGTGTCATGACTAGCGAAGGTGGGGCCGTTGTTAAATTTGACGCCCAAGATCTTTGGGGGGTGATAGAGGTACTCAATTTACGTGGACGTTTAACTCTTTTAGGTAATCTTAGTACAGAGCCTTTACCCGAAGAACATAATCGTGCAGTCGTCAGCGTAGCAAACAATAGCCCCTCTGGCTTCGAAATATACAAATTAAACAAACGGGGGGATAGGACATCACCCTGCGGCACCCCTTGTTCGATTCTTTGCGATCTAGATTTCTTGTTTCTAGGTTTGGTAATTGTTTACGACTGCCACCTAGTGAGAAAACAAATTCAAAAATTGTCGAGGTAGCAGGAGAAGCGTATCGGTCCAAGGAATCATAAACCTCTTCCGGGGCAAATTATTTTTAGTAGTTTGTAAGACATTTGCATGCAAAATTAACAATTTTTTTGTCATTTCCATGTGGTTATTGTATACACAGATATAGGTTGTGCCGAAAAGTGCAGAAGTACGTTTTGCGCAGAAATACTGAGAATCGCGTAGCCGGTGGTGGGTCGGCTAAGGGTTATTCTTTTGAAACGGGTCGCTCATCACTTGGCCCTGGATGCATTATATACTGTCGGCAAAAAGAGCTCGCGCACCGCTTGGGGTCCGACTTGACGCTGCTGATGTTACAATGGCGACTTTGTCCTTGTGTTTGGTCGAGTTTGATAGGGCCTTCACTGTTGACCATAGTTTGCAGACTCCGGCGGAGAGATATTGTTGAATGCAAAATCAACAAATATCAACAGCTGATTAAATTGATTATCGAATCGGAATGACAACTATTCGATATCGACTTAATCGACTTTTTTTGATCGAAATTGAGAACATCAAATGGAAACACAGTCGGAATCGGTGCCGTTTTACTATTCAATCCAAGTTGGAATTCAGAACAGGCCTGAATATAAAAAATATAAAATGGAAAGTAATCTTGAAATGGAAGAAACAACAGACTGAGAGTGGATGATAATTTAAAGAAATGGTTAGTATGACAAATTATTCGCTTTTCGCATAGTTTTAGTATTACTATTTTTGATAACGTGATCACAAAACAGGAGACGAATTTTTGCTGAGAAGCCTGTCATGGCAGAAATACACTCGGAGAGTTTGCCAAACCACTGCCGAGGGGCGACCCCGTTTTTTGAAAAACTTTTTTCAAATCACTTTTGATGTTACCTGTACCAGGGCTCGAACCATGGACCTTCGGTGTGGTAGGCCGGCAACACTACCTTCACACCACGGCGGCCGTCGTCTCCTTTGTAGATGCCTTTCGGAGTCGGCAAAAAACTGTAGGTCCCACCAATTTGTAGGGAAAATTCAAATCGGCACACCACAAATTGGAAGAGAAGCTTGGCGCAAAAATCTCTTAGGAGGTTTATGATGATATACCTGTTGTATATCGCGCCATAGAGAGAGAGAGATCACAAAACAGATGACGGATTGGAAACGGGGAAAAAGACTAAAGTTAATTCCAACTTTCACGTTTGTTTTAGTTGAATTGTGAAATGTACATACATTTTTTATCAATGAGATATACAATTTTTGCTAACCATAATATGAAAATAAAAACAGTTTTTCGCTAAAGGTAGGTACAGTTTCGAAGATTATGACTTCATGCAGTTATGCTATTTCAGAATTTGATTCAAAAACGCCCTATCTCAGTATTTTTTTCAATAACGCCCTATCTGAGAATTTGATTAAAAAACGCCCTATCTCAGCAAAAATATATTGAATTTTCGTTTAGATAGGGCGTTATTGAAACTCATTCTGAGATAGGGCGTTCTTAAGCCAAATTTTGAAATAGGGTGCTATTGAAAATAATTTTAAGGTGGGGCGTTCTTCAAAGAAATTCTGAGATAGGGCGTTGTTGAAAAATATTTTGAAATAGGGTAATCTTCCACTCAGCCGTCGATATGTTATGTATAGAATATTTCTGATGGCTTGGGTAATTTATTGATCACTTGAAACTTTTTTAAAATATTTTTTTAGCGCTTTTTTCCAATCTCTACATTTAACAAAATTTTAAAAGGTCGATGTCTGTACATTGCAGATATTTAAGAAAAATCGATAGGAGGAATTAATAGCTCGACTAGTTTCGGAGATATCGACCGACGAAGTGTGTTTACAATATGGGTATCAAACGAAAGGTGATGTAATCAAGTTCCATATCTTATCTGGTATCGGAATCAATCTATTATTAGTTCTGAGACGCAGCGAATCAGGCCGGGTTAGTAGTGAATAATAAAATATTAATCCATTCTGGTTCTAACTGGTAAAATGGTCCTATTTTTTTTTCTTTTAAACGAAATAAAAAACTTTGTGAAAAATTAAATTTTTAAGCGCCCGTAGCGACCTCCATAGTTAATTTTCCATCTTGGTCAGGCCTCATATTTTTCTTCAAATTAACGGAAAATGTAGGTACATTAAAAATTATTTTGAAACACTCTAATATATATATTTAATATATGTATATATATAAGAGACAAAAAGAACCCGAGGTTTTTTTTATTTTTTTCTCAGCTTCTGTATTGCCATAAATATATGTACTTAACTTTTCTTTAGCCCAACATATACGGACTGGTGCTATGTTGGACTGCTAAAACTGTTTAAAAGGTTAAGCGTGATTTAAATTAGTAAGTAAATCATTTACTCTAATATTTACTTTTATGTATTTTCCCAAATCCTCCATATCGGTTCACAACGATTTGCTTGATTTTCGCACAGATAAGTAGTGTGGCACAGGAAGTATAATGTAACGTATTTATACACAAAATTGTCTGGCAACGTATAAATTTATTACACAAAATTGTCGGGCAATATTCTTGCTTATATTATTTTAACAATATAGCTTTGGAAATGATATAATAAGAGATAAATTGATATCACCAATGATTTCGCATTTTCTGTCTTTCTATCTCCTCTTAGTAAACGTTAATATTGTCGAAATACGATTTAACTGATTTTGTTGTTCATTAACGACTTGCATTTGAAAGCCAATCGGATTAATACCTTCTGGGGTCACCCCAGGTCCATATTTTGGGCTATCTCACCAACATCTTTCATTTGGTACCCATATCTGATGAACACCTTAAATTTTTTAATTTTTTTGTAGTCTATGGCCATGTCGTACTCCTAGAGAGTGTTTTTTGTTTCATCAATATCGGTTGGTCCGTTCTCGAGCTTTGCCATTAAAAAAAACAGCTTTCAAAATATATATTACTTTTAATAAGTACATTCTCTATTGGAGTACACTGTATTTCTGTAAACAACTGTGAAGGAGAGAGCTTTGCCATTAAAAAAACAGCTTTCAAATTTTGGTTGTGTTGCATGGATACTTATACAGATACTCAGACTTCAAAATCCCATTTGTAGGGTGCTAAGTTCTGTTTCTTTCATCAATATTTTTTCTGCAGTTGGTGAAAACTCAATTCATTTAACTCTTTGAACAGTTCAAAAGATATGCAATATGAAAATCCGATTTCTAAGAGAGGTGGCGTTGATACTATTTTCCCCTATCCCCATTCTTCTGGAGTTTTCCAAGATCAATCTTAGATTACTTTGTAAAGACATCTTCTCCTTTCGCTTTCTACTTCTGCTACTCTCTAAATTATTCACCCTCCTACAAATCCTTCTTTTACTTCTGCTCCTTCTTCTACATATCCTTCTCTTTTCTCCCCATCCCGCTTCTCCTCTCTTCTTTTAGTGCTTCCACTAATCCAACTTCCCCACTTTGGTGTTTATGGAAAAATTTGTAAAATATATGTTGTTGTTGTTAACAGTGCTTCGCCCTGCCCAATGGGCTCGATCACTCTAAATTGTCATCAGGCTCTTCTAACGGAAGTCCGAGGAAACGCGCAGTTTCCACAGGGTTGGACCAGAGTTATGTAGGTGTTAGAGGAGTGGGTTCAACTGAACAGGACAAGAGATGTATGGTATCATGAGGGGACATGCCACATGCAGGGCATGTGTTTGGTATGTTGGGGTTCAGTCTGGATAAGTAAGAGTTTAACCTATTACAATATCCAGAACGAAGTTGTGCTAGTATGACTCTAGTCTCCCTCGGAAGTACACGCTCCTCTTCAGCCAAATCAGGTGGTTGAGTATTAATAACGGGATTCTCAGGCCGAGATCTGAGAGATCTGTCTACTGACTCGGTGTGAAGGTCATTTAGAGTCCGTCTATGATTCCGCAGATCAAACGGCAAAGAGATATGGTGCCGGATATCATCGTAGTGCTTACGAAGATGTCTCCTTATGTATCTGGGGGGCGGTGCTACATCCAAAAGATGTCGATTTGGATGACTAGGCCTATGAAAGTTCAGAAGGAACTGTCTACTCACGAGTTCCGCGTGCTCTTGAACATTGAGCAATTTTGCCTCTTGATGGAGGTGAGACTCAGATGACATAAGCAGACATCCCGTAGCAGTTCTGATGGCGGTATTTTGGCAGGTTTGCAATTTCCTCCAGCTGGTGTCAGAAAGATTGGGCGACCATATGGGCGCAGCATAGTCAATAACCGGCCGGCCAATAGCCTTATATGTAGCAAGCAATATTTCTTTGTCTTTTCCCCAAGTACTGCCGGCCAGTGACTTGAGGATCTTATTGCGGCTCTGTACCTTTGAGGCTATTGCGGTGGCATGACCAGCGAAGGTGAGGCCGTGATCAAATGTTACACCCCAGATTTTCGGGTGGTTGACAGTAGGTAGAGGTACTCCGTCTACGTGGACATTTAACTCTTGCCCCATTTGCGCATTCCATGTAGTAAACAGGGTCGCCGTCGATTTAGTCGGAGATAGGGTCAGAGGCAAAAGGAGGGATATTGGGCGATAAGACTCTCCTTGGTTTGCCGGCTTCCCTGGTTTTAGTAGGGGACCTACAATCGTTTGTTTCCATATCTCAGGTATAACGAAGGTAGTTAGAGAGAGATTAAAGAGAGCCACTAAATAACTCTGTCCCTCGTGGCCTAGGTGTTTGATCATCTTCATGGCGATTCCGTCGGGTCCGATGGATTTTGAGGGTTTGGCCTTCATTATGGTTTCCTTAACCTCTGCGACTGAGACGGCAATGGGCGCAGTAGAGTGTTTGTGTTTGTGCGCACGTCGGAAGACTTTTCTCTTAGTCCTATCCGCGGGTGGATGCATTATAAACAGCCGGCAAAAGGATCTCGCGCATTTCCTGGCGTCCGATTTGACGCTGTCGCCGAATGCAACCTTGTCATTGTGTTTGGTCGGATGGGATAGGGCCTTGACAGTCGACCATAATTTGCCGACTCCGCCGGAGAGGTTGCATGTCTCAAGGTGTTGTTTCCACTTGGTCAGCTTGTGTTCGTTGACTATCCTACGAATTTCCGCATTGAGATCTTTGATTCTGGGATCTGCGGGATTGATGAGTCTCACTTGTTCACGTTCTCTTGCCATCGCCGCAGCTTCTGCAGGAAAATTCGGACGAATTTCCGGTATTCTACCAGCAGGAATAAAGCGGCATGAGGCTGAATCAATGATCTTGCGAAACTCTCTTTCGCCTTTGCGTACGTCCGTAGGAGTGGGTAAGGCAGCGAAGGAGCGCTCTGTATAGTCAGTAAAGCGGTCCCAGTCCGCTTTGGTGAAGTTGATGTATGTTAATTTATCAGTCGTTATGAAGTCGGTCGGTCGTTCAACAAAGAGTAAGATGGGTAGGTGGTCTGAAGCTAATGTAAGCATGGGTCGCCAGATGGCAAAGTTAATTAGGCCCGCGCTCGTTATGGAGATGTCTGGCGAACTGTGGCAGTTACCTGCCACCCTGGTGGGGGCATCTCCATTGACCGTACAGAATGCTGAGTTATCTATTTGGTCTGCAATTGCGTGTCCTCTGCTGACTGCCGGCAAGTTGGAGTGCCAGAGTGATGCGCGTTGAAGTCGCCTAGGATTAGACGGTTATCGCCTCTTAGCAACGCACTAATGTCGGAATGATAATCTCTAGGACAACACGTGACAGGAGGAATATAGATGTTTATGATTTGCAGGTCGGCGTCTCCTGACCGGACTGCTATGCCTTGGCATTCTAAGGTAGAGTCCCTGGGGTCGACGTCAGGGGAAAATAGATTATATTGTGCAGAGTGATGTGTAATGAACGCAAGGCCACCCCTAAGACCGCTGGGACGGTCTTTTCGATGTATATTATACCCATCACAAGTTCGTAAGTCCGATCTTGTGTTCAATTTTGTCTCTTGTATCGCGGCGATTTTGATGTTGTGCGTCTTCATAAAGTCAGTTATCTCCGCGATCTTTCCAGCTAATCCGTTACAGTTCAGCTGCAAAATTTTGAAGTGTGTAGGAGCGGAGACGGGGGGCATAGTAGGAGTGAGGGACGGATGCGTTTGCCTACGTGGAGGGAGGCTAAGGCCAAAACTATGTCGCAGTCTAGAGTTGACAGCGCCACGGCCGATGTTGTCTGGCGTGGAAGGCGGCTGTGTACTGCAACAGGGGGCTATGAACGAATCCGTCATATAAGAGTGTGACACAGGCCAAGGCAATTGTTGCACTTGACCGATGTCGCAGGCGTATATGATCTTTGCCGACAAACGGTGCACGTAGTGAAAGGTACTAGGAGGTGGCGTTCCCGACCCACGTGCAGGCTGGAAGCAGGGGGGGGGGGGGCCTTAGGGGCAGAGAAAGAGGGGACTGACGCTCGGCGATGCTCATATCTGACCTATTCCGGAGGGGATAGGAGTGTTGAGCGGCCGTGTGAGGTGGAGACGCTGGTGTGCGTGAGCGACAGTCGGAAGTGGGTGAGGCGGGAATGGCAGCAGTGCTGCCAGTCGTGTAGACTGAGCCACTATTGTGGCTATTGGAAGTAGGTAGAAGCGGGAAGGGAGTGCCAGAGCGGCGACTACCGCGGGACGCCCTTGGGCGTGTACAGCATGTTGCCTCGAAAGTACTAAAGAAAGTACGGGGTCTGTGGATGGCAGGGTTAAGCCCTGAGCATCCAGATTTATGTAGCCAATACGACCGTTTAATATAAATTTTCTTTCAGCAAACGCAGCAGATCCAATCTCTTGGTCCAGGGTTGGGTTCGACCCCTGCCCGTAACAAGAGACAATGGAGCAACCCAGCTGCCAGGGTTAGCTCCGAGGATGACAATTTAAGGGTGGGACGGGACAGATTGGACAGGGTTACACTGAAATAACAGCCCTTTGCCGGGTTAGAAGCCAATTCAGCAGTGTTTAGAATTTTTGTCTGTTTGTCTGTCTGTATGTGTCTGGTCGCGCATCTCTTAAAAACTGTTGAATGGAATTGAATGGACTAGACGTTTAGTTTAAAATTTAGGATGTCATTTGTACTGATATCAAAGATATCGACCGATATGGGGAACAAGGTGATCCACAATGTGTTAGTACAATATGGGTATCAAACTAATGAGTGCTGCAATAAGCGATATAATTAAGTTCTATATATTATCTGGGATATAATGATTAAAATCGGAATCAGTCTATTATTAGTTCTGAGGCGCAGCAAAGCGAGTGGGGTTTACTTGTATATAAAATGAAACTAAGCAACTACTCAAAATCACAGCAATTACTTCAGATTTCTGCCATATGTAGATATATTGTCATTGTTTATACCCTATAAAAATAAAAGTCTTCACAAAATATCTTTATATATAAAATCTTCTGTGCGTCAGTTGTCACAAAACACCTTCTATTGATGACATTTTTTTTGTACACTCAAGTGGGCTCGAGGATGGTTTAGATTCATAATCAGGACCACTGGAGGATGTGGGCGTGGCATCTCCCATACAAATAAGATTTCTATCTCTGAAAGTATTATTGGTACAATAGTGACGGGGATAGGTATACGGACAATTATAAGGATAGGGATATATAGATACTGTTCGAATTACGCACACTTTAAAATCAAAATCCATCATATTTTTTTATTATTAACTAGCATTTTGAGTAAGGCTCTAAGCCCACCGCCGATTCCTTCCCACTGTGAAACGTAGCCATGTGAATATGCTGACGCTGCACTCCCAAAAACACCATGGCGCAGATATGCCATTGACCTGAAATTCAGCAATTCGTTGGAAGCGCAGTGTCAGCAGATATTGAATCAGAAATAAGAGGCGAAATAAATGGCATGTTTTTCAACCACTTCATTTGCGTTGTTATTTCTTTCATTACAATCTGTTGACACGGCTCCCGACCTTAACTTTTAGCGGGCACACCCGTGCTCGCCTTAAATTTGATCTGAAATCAGTTGATACTTTACTTTGACAGATATCACCGCGAAATATATCTAGGGATGTACCCAAAGTAGCATTTTGGTCCCAGAAGTATACTTACCAAACACCAAAGAAAACACCATTTTGCACCATCAAAAGTGTGATATAGTGCCTGAGAGATGACGTATGCCTGTTCAATATCGGGTCACCCGGCACAAAACCAAACTTTTGTCTGGAATGAATGAGCGCAAGAGATCCAGGATGAGATCAGTCCTATCACTTAGATGTAACTATTGTTGTAATACATTATGGATAGCACACAAGAATAACAAGTAGTTTAATTTTAAAGACACTTATTTTGAGTTTCGCCGGTTATTTCATATAAATCTAATCCTTATTTTTATATTACACAGGCATGTGTATATGTAGTCTGATGACGAAAAGCTCACTGGAACACGGAGGTTGGCAGCCCTAATTACGACCAACATACTTATTGTTGGCGACATTGAAAATATGTAAATACCTTTATTTAAAACTTTTGTACTCACCTCCCACGATTCTCGCGTTAAGTCACTAATCTCTACATTGTCTTGACTCCCATTGCGGCCACTCTTATCGATGCCATTCTTTGTCCATTCAGTATCATCTTGAATAAGCTCAAAACCGCGCGTCTTAATTTGTTCTTCATTCAATTCACCATATAGATGTTGCACCCAGGTGTTTACGAACCGATATAATTCATCGACGCTATATTAGCAAAGGAAAATAATGATTGAAATCATGACAATATCAGAAGAAATTTCTATTTTAATCATTTTAAAGAATTTACATTCTTTGTTAATTTAAGTGACCGATCCTTACTTACAATAAGTACAAACTCTGAAAAATTTTGATGGTCTTACCCAGTAAATTAAAAGATACATAGCCCAAGCCCCATTTATCAGAACCATCCATTGTATGGGAGCTATATGTTATGTTGGTCCGATCTGGCTGATTTTCACTAGCCACATTACGTACATAATATGTAAAAAAATCTGCAAAATTTTACGTTCCTAGCTTATTAATTGCAAGAGTTATAGGCCAAAGCCAGTTGATCGGAACAATCGTTGTATTGGTCCGTTCAAGTTGGTTCCGGGAAATGATTAATATATTACAAAATGGCCACCCCATCCCAAATTTCATCGAGATATCTCTAAAACTGAGGAATTAGTTTGCGTTCAAATAGACAGCAGACAGCAGACAGACGTACATGGCTAAATCGATTCAGCCCATTGCCCTGATCATATCGGTATACTTCCTCTCATACTTACAAACATAGGACCAAAGTTATAATATCATTTCATGTTTATGAAAGGTATAAAAATGGAGGATAACGGAAAAGGGGCCGTAGCACCTCCCATACAAATTATATGTTAGAACAACAAAATTCGGAAAGGAATTGTATGGGGTTAATCTCTAACACAGTACGGAAAATGTGGGGTAACAATGAAACTCGGTAAGGAGTTATATGAGGTAAATCTCTAATACAAGGTGGCGCAAAAGTAAGCTTCCGATGTTCAGCATATCGGTTGTGGCACGTGCAGTGTGTGCTGTTGCACCGTCTTGTTGGAACCACATGTTTTCCAATCCCAATTCATCAAGTTGCGGCAAAAAGAACTCGTTGATCATTGCTCTGTAGCGCTCACCATTCACAGTAACCGTTTGGCCCCGACCGATTATTGGTCAAATAAATAGTCAGCAATATTCCGCGTTCTGGAACAGTGTAGCGTAACATTGTTTATTAACGTGTATTTCGCATGTGTTTACTACACAAATGTCAAAACAGAACTGACTTTAGGGGCCAATCGCAAAATTTATAGCATTTTCTGATAGGAGGATTACGTTTGCGCAGTAACCGTTTTTCACCGACCGAAATAAATAGTCAGCAATATTCCGCGTTCTGCAGCAGTGTAGCGTAACATTCTTTATTAACGTGTATTTCGCATGTGTTTACTACACAAATGTCAAAACAGAACTGACTTTAGGGGCCAATCGCAAACTTTATAGCATTTTCTGATAGGAGGATTACTTTTGCGCAGTAACCGTTTTTCACCGACCGAAATAAATAGTCAGCAATATTCCGCGTTCTGGAGCAGTGTAGCGTAACATTCTTTATTAACGTGTATTTCGCATGTGTTTACTACACAAATGTCAAAACAGAACTGACTTTAGGGGCCAATCGCAAAATTTATAGCATTTTCTGATAGGAGGATTACTTTTGCGCAGTAACCGTTTTTCACCGACCGAAATAAATAGTCAGCAATATTCCGCGTTCTGGAGCAGTGTAGCGTAACATTCTTTATTAACGTGTATTTCGCATGTGTTTACTACACAAATGTCAAAACAGAACTGACTTTAGGGGCCAATCGCAAAATTTATAGCATTTTCTGATAGGAGGATGACTTTTGCGCCACCCTGTATATACAAAAATTAAGGCAAATGGCAACTGCTAGCATAGTGAGCGGTTTCAAGATGTAATAAATTGGATAGACGCTGGGATGTCGGTTTGCCATTTTCCCCAATGTACCATTTTCTTTGTTTTGGTATACAGATGCTAAAATTTTCAACTTTAGTTATTCATTTTGAAAGCAATTTCTGTAGCAATCAAATAATTTTTAGAGTTAATACCATAGTATAAAAAAGAAGGTAGTTCCATTGTCAGAAATAAGTTGTCAATCTTATTTTCTTTTTGATTAAAAACTAGATTTTTGACGTTTTTTTGGTGTAAAAATTTAGCATAGCGTTGCCAAATCGGATATACGGTAAAGGGAAATTTTTAACCATATATAGGGGATTTTGCCAAATTGTTCTTTGTGGAAGCTTATATAATACAAACCTTCATTTAATGACACAAATAATTTAAAATTTTTATTTGAACCTCTAAAAGAGGGATGTGGAAGATCAAGGCTAATAGAACTGTATTTCTGTATTTTAAAATTTGTTTTTATTCATTTAAAAATATTTATGGGTGTAAGCTTTAGAACATTTACTGGATATGTTGTGGCCCCTTATTGGCTCTCTTGGTTATAAACAAAGCCTCTTGGTGGGATAAAACCAAGTAATTTCGGTGCATTGTTGTTTGTCGAGAAATAACACTAAATATTTATTTAGGGACGGGATTCTATCTCTATCTCTATGGCGCGATATACAACAGGTATATCATCATAAACCTCCTAAGAGATTTTTGCGCCAAGCTTCTCTTCCAATTTGTGGTGTGCCGATTTGAATTTTCCCTACAAATTGGTGGGACCTACAGTTTTTTGCCGACTCCGAACGTCATCTACAAAAGAGTCGAATTTTTTGCTGAGAAGCCTGTCATGGCAGAAATACACTCGGAGAGTTTGCCAAACCACTGCCGAGGGGCGACCCCGTTTTGAAAAACTTTTTTCAAATCACTTTTGATGTTACCTGTACCAGGGCTCGAACCATGGACCTTCGGTGTGGTAGGCCGGCAACACTACCTTCACACCACGGCGGGACGGGATTATTGTGCCATAAACGGCGATGGTCAGTTGTAATTTAACTTCTTCGGCTGGTGTCTGAGGAATTAGTGGAAGAAAGTTGAAGGTATCTGTCACTGAAGTAATGGGCTTTATCGCAACACGCTGCCGAAGCCAAGATGCACCAGGATCTAGTGGTTCGGCATTTCAAATGAATAGGTGATGGTTAAGATGGATAGAAAGGAAGAATATTTCAACAGTCTTTCTTGTCTTGATTATATGTTGGGGAGTCCTTTGGCTGTGCCACTGCTGGCTGGGAACAATTAATATCGGAGCGTTCAATAAGCTGATTACGAGCTGGGCCTCAATATTACAGAGGGAGATGTTGATCTATATGATTTACCTTCTTTAGCAGGTCTTCCCTGGTTTCAATTGTGAAGCAGCTCTATCCGATTTTCAAAAACTTTTCAATCATTTTACAAACAATTTTTTGATTTGTAAACAAACAAAACGACCGAAACAAGATTTTTTAATGGAACTGGTAGCACAAAACGTCATAATCTCTTTAATTGTCAGATAGCTAACATTGACATGGAACTACCTCCTTTTTCTGCCATGGTTAATACTAATAGCCATGTGTATGTAAAATATGCTTCAGCCAATTAGCCACATAAAAATTAATTTTTCTTATATGCTGAACATAAATTGGTATATTTTTCGGGATTTTGGCCAATATAGGTGAGTGGAAACCATGAAGCCATGCTTTCCATCTTTCTGCTCTTTGGTTCCGCAAAATTAGGAATGTGAGTTCAACTAATATTGGAGAGAGAACACATGAGGGGACCGAAAGCAATAACATGGCTGACTGTTAAAGGCTGCTACACCACCCCAATCTCACCTGGATTTGTGGCTGGAAGCCACTCGTTACGTCTCTCCCTTTATTTACATTCTGCACACACTCTCCTTTTTGTATAGTTCCTGTCAGAACGGTCCTATAATATGGCGGTCTATAAAAGCGATGAAATGCTTTAGATCCTCCCTTATTAGTCTACCAGCGACGACCAAGGTAAGTGCGACATCTATTATATTTAAATACAGTCCATTTATATATAGAGTAAGTTAGGGTATAGTGATATGTGTTGGTAAAGTGAAAATTCTATCTGAGAAAGAATATCTTCTTTACTACAATGGTTAAGGCTAAAACCCGCCACTGCAAAGCAACGGCTGGCATTGGTCAACTAGGTTGCTATCAGTGTGAAAAAACATTTTCCATCATGCGGTCGTGAATAATTTCGAGCACTCTTTAAACAAGGATGATTCCGAAATGTTCTTAGATTGTCATTTTCTTATATTTCATTTTCGTTTTTGGTAAATATAGGCACCAATATTTAAGGTGATTACTTAATATTTTTAAATAAATTTAAAAGTTTTAGTTTGGATAATGTGATATGGTGATTTAGTTAATTGTGGAACAGGAATATGAAAAGTATAAATTGCCTCCAACAAGGATTTGGAACGCTGATGACACAGGATTGTCTATCACGCCAAGTAAGCATCCGAAAATGGTAGCTACAACATAAAAGCAAATTGGGTGCATAAGATTCGCAGAAAAAGGAAAACCTTCTCTACTTTTAATGGAACATGCTCTTCTTGGTTCCGAATCAGCTTGTCACATAACTGAATGAAAGCAAATTACTATATATACAATGTGTCTTAATTATTTCATGCGGCTAACATATTTCATGCGGTATATCACATCCCCCCCTATTTTGACGGCTTTTTTTACTTTTTATGAGTTTGAATAAATATCTTCCGGAATACTTAAGATAAATCGATCTTGTCTTGGAATGTGCTTCACAGTACTGGAACCTGAATTTTATGATTTTCTAACTGTCTACATAATAAAATGTTGAGTAGCAGCCGTAAAAGGTATGCCTATATCACAATACCCTATCGAATTTTATGATTTTCTAACTGTCTACTTAATAAAATGTTGAGTAGCAGCCGTAAAAGGTATGCCTATATCACAATACCCTATCTTACTCTATATACAATAACCATATATCATTGTGGGCTTATTATTGTTGGACAAAGTCGGTAAGCTAATTCATATCTTAATTTTTTTAAGGACCGGCTCACCTTAGTTCCCCGTTTCCGGAATTCAAATGGATGCGGTCCCTTAGTTCTTTTATCCCGCTCGAACTCTGAACGTGGGATAAATTTTGAAAATGATGTGCTATTGTTTGGTCAAAAAATCCTGAACATTTGTGGAGAATTTTCCATGTTTGTAATAAACCTTATTTATTAATTATTGCTAAAATACTAAGAACTCATCTCACGTAGTTAAAGTTAACACATGGTTTACAGGAGCTACATATCGTCGGTGACACATCATTAATATCTCAGTTTGGCTGTTTAGCCACTACATATTCCTTATTTTTTAGAGGAGTATTGACTTTATGCAAAATCGATTCTTTTAAAAAATTTTCCATACCAACATGTAGTTTTCTTGAGAATAAATGAATAGATCTTGATGGCAGGGGCCTATACAAGTTTTTGACACAAATGTCACTTACGCGGTTTTGCATTTGTGCGTTACGCGGTTTTGCAGTGCCACCGACGATATGTAGCTATTAATCTATATATTGCACTTAACAACCTCTTGAATTTTTCTTATCTCATATCTCTAGAGCACTTAATATCTATAGTTTTATTTTATATCAGAAGATGCAATGCAAAGAAGTAATTACACTTACCGATTTTTAGGTACGCTAAACCAGTATTCAGGTCTCAGTTTGTTTTTGCCATATGACATAACAGAGGTTGGCAGTGGTATTGCCTTGCCGATTGGCTTGCCCATGCGAAGGCGTAAGTACAATGGTGGGTCTGGGCAAGCGCGTGCCGGCCGTGGTATCAATTCTAGAAATAAAATGGCAAATTAAAAAAAATACTGAACATAATAAAAATAAATATTTATTTGTGTCACATTTAGAAAGAAAGTGGATGAGTTTTAAATGTCTAGATGTTACCCAAGAACTATATATCCGGAATATACCCGGGCCGGTGCTTCTTGCATTATTAAGAAACAATTTACAGTTTTGGTAATTGTTATTGGAGCAGTGCACGATTTGTTTTCTTATATTAATTAATTTACAGTTTTGCTTGATTGGATTATTTTCGTACAATTCTATATTTTATCACCGTGCAATATTTGAATATTGGAACCATACATCAGCCTAACATGCCCCAATATATAGGATGGCACAAATAAAAAAAAATTTAGTATAGAGTAAGTTAGGGTATTGTTACATAGGCATACCTTTTTCGGCTGCTACTCAATATTTTATTAAGTAGCCAGGTAGAAAATCATACAGTTCGATAGATTCCAGTATTGCGAAGCACATTCCAAGACGCGATCGATTTATCTCAAGTATTCCGGAAGATATTTATTCAAACCCATAAAAAGTCCAAAAAACCGTTTTGTCAAAATAGGTGGGGTAATGTGATATACTATAATAGACACTCCTGTGTCATCAAAGTTCCAAATCCTAGTTGGAGGAAATTTATAATTTTCATACTCCTCTTCCATATTGAACTACTTCTACCATATCACATTACCCAAACTAGAGCTTTAAAGGAATGAAAAATTTTTTCACCAAAATTTATTTAAAAATATTAAGTAATCACCTTAAATATTGGTGCCTATATTTACCAAAAACGAAAATAAAGTATGAGAAGTTGACAACCTAAGGACATTTCGGACTTATCCTTGTTTAAAGAGTGCTCGAAATTATTGACGACCGCACGATGGAAAATGTTTTTTCACACTGATAGCAACCTTGTTGACCAATGCCAGCCGTTGCTTTATAATAAAAAAGATATTCTTGCTCAGACATGAAAAATTTAGGAAATACGCAGGTATATCAATTTACCAACCCATATCAAAATAACCTAACTTACCTATTGATACTAGGCATACGAGGTGTGTTCAAAACGTATCGCGAATTTTGAATTTTCGCTGGTTACGTATATTCGAATTTCGAATTTTTTGTGGCGTTATGTTGGTACTCATGTCTCTCACTTATGCCGACAAGCTCGGCCATTTTGAATGTTCAGTTAATTGTTGACAGCTGCTTTGCTTGCACGTGTTTTGGATCGTCTTCGATTTTTACCTATTCAAAAAAATGGATCAAAGAACCTGTATCAAATTTTGTGTGAAAAACGAAATTAAGTGCGCGGATGCATTCCGAATGTTGACTGTGGCATACGGAGAAGCTACCTTGGACCGAAGCAACGTTTATCGGTGGTACAAAACGTTCTCAGAAGGCCGAGAAGATGTGCAAAGAAGAACAAAAATTGGCTATTGCACCACGATAACGCCCCTGCTCACGCATCATTGCTTGTGCGCGACTTTTTGGCCAAAAACAACACACTAATAATGCCGCAGCCACCGTATTCCCCAGATCTGGCCCCCTAAGACTTTTTCTTGTTCCCTAAACTGAAGAGGCCCATGAAAGGACGACGTTACTCTTCTCTTGACGAGATAAAGACGGCATCGAAGGAGGAGCTGAACAAGATACAAAAAAATGATTTTTTGAAGTGCTTCGAAGATTGGAAAAACCGTTGGCACAAGTGTATAATATCTCATGGGGATTACTTTCAAGGGGACAAAATAGATATTCATGAATAAATAAATAATTTTTGAAAAAACACAAAATTCGCGATACTTTTTGAACACACCTCGTATGTCAGAATGGTGAAAAATAAATATTGTAAAAATTTCACACTTAAATAATAGTTTTTAGACATCTATAATTGCTAGTTTAGAGAACTGATCTAATTTTTAACTCCCCACCCGTTTAACTGTGTATATAGCATCCGGAGACGATCCAAGCTCCGGACAGAGCTTTTGTGTGTGTTAGTACTTGTTGTCGGCTCGCGTTGACGAAAATACAAATTTTTTGGTTGACACTGGGTCATTTGATCGTCTTGCAATTTGATTAACACACAATAAAGCTGAGTCTCCCGGTCTCTCATTTCGCTCTTGAGAATTCGATTATGTGTTGCTACTTGGCAGCACTGCATTGTGGAGAAAAAGAATGAAGAGCAAGGAAACAAAAAACGCACCCACCATATTTGCAGAAATTGGTGCTATTTTATTGGTATATTTCGGGAGTGAGAAAACAGTGCGGTTATAAGCATTATTCATGCAAACAATTTATAGTATATGTTTAAATTCTAATCGAAGAGCCGGGTAACACATAACACCGCGTTACACCCATTCTGTCCTATGAACCAAATATACTTTTTCGGTCAGAATTTTTTTTTTTTATGTATAAAGTATAAAAGTCGTAGTGTCCGTCTGTCCGCCTGTGTGAAAGACTTTGGATCGAATTTTAACCCTTTTTTCGTGATCCACTTGAGCCGAATTTTTGCAGGCAGACTCGTGAAAATGTCTGTATCACGTCAAATTTTTTTAAAAATAGATTTTTATAAATTCTCAGATTTTCCTGAATTTTTTTTTTTTAATTTCCTTTTTTCACTTTTTTCGGCATAACTTGAAGGGACTCCAAATTTTTAAACTACTAAAGTGTTTCGAAAAAAAAAAATGTTTTTCGATCCATCCTACTCCATATATTTGTAGTTTATCAATAGTAACTTTCTAACACTAAACTGTTTATGACTTTTACAACACTTACAACTGGTATGACAGATGAAACATTGAATTGCACAATCAATATTGCATCATTTAAATTCGTTTAATTTATTGTTTGATACAACACACTCTCTGCCGTTTGTGTGTTTGTTCCGATCAGCTGACAGTTGCGCTACTAGCGATATTAATGTCGCTAAAGATCCATTTCCTTCACAATCATTTAGATTTTTCCCTGATGATTTAGGAGCTTGTAGCGATGAGCTGGCTAAAGGTTCCATCAGGACATTGCGGCTATTGAAAAGCGCTTTAAAGGACAAGACATTACGCATATGCTTGGCGAATACTGTTGGTCAATTTATCGCGATACTGACACAAATGCAAAAATAAAAGGCCTCAGTTTCTTTAAAAGCATTGAAATTTTTAATGTAAAAATTTTTTATTTTAATATAATAAAATTAATAAAAAAAATTCGGTTTTTTAATCGCTGAAACCGTTACAAAAAAACCGATAACCATTTATAAAAAAAAAAACTTCAGGAAAATCTGATTGATAAAATCTGCCTGCAAAAATTCAGCTCGATTGGATCACTGAAAAAGGGTTAAAAATCGATCCAAAGTCTTTCACACAGGCGGACAGACGGACACTACGACCTTTATACTTTACACATAAAAAAAATTCTGGCGTGTACATGAAAATCGCCGATACACGTGTATTTTTATTTTTTCTGCCCTTTCCGAAAAAGTTTATTTGGTTCATAGGATAGAACTAAAGCTCGTTTTTGTAATTAATAAGTGAATAAAATGTGAAATTCAGAAAAAGTTTTTATAGTTTCATCAGGAAGCATAAGGATAAATTTAGGTCAACATATGTAACCAATAATTAAAACATATTTATAGACACGTATATACGGGTGTTTTTTTTACAGGTTTGTTTTTCGAATAGAGATAAAACTGGCATTTTGTGGTCAAATCTGGCAACTCTAATGTCATTTATGTTCAGTTTGGTTTGCCATTTCATCATGAACAGGTTGACAAAAGAACAACGCTTGCAAATCGTGCAAATTTATTTCGAAAATAATGGTTCAGTTCGCGAAGTTTACCGTGAGCTCCGTCCATTTTATGGTCGACATAATCGTCCAACAGAGCAATTAATTCGGTTAACCATGGATCGTTTTCGCACTACGTTTACTCTATGTGATAATACGCATCCGCAGAGACGTCGAACAGTGCGCACCGAAGAAACAATTGCCGCTGTAGAGCAAAGTGTTGAAGAGGACCCGAATGAATCGATTCGCCACCGTGCACAGCAATTGGAGCTTTGTCCATCAACTTTATGGAAGATTTTGCGCAAAGATCTTGGCTTGCGACCTTACAAGATCCAGCTTGTGCAAGAATTAAAGTCGCGAGACCATGCAATGCGTCGTGATTTTGGTGTATGGGCCGAAAATGAGATTGATTTCGATGCTGATTTTCATCGCAAAATTTTGTTCAGTGATGAGGCTCATTTTTGGTTGAATGGCTACGTCAACAAGCAAAATTGCCGCATTTGGAGTGAAGAGAATCCACATGAGACCCTTGAAACGCCATTACATCCACAAAAACTGACTGTTTGGTGTGCTCTATGGGCTGGTGGAGTCATTGGGCCATACTTCTTCCGCAATAATGCTGGAGAGGCAGCTACCGTTAATGGAGACCGGTATAGAGCCATGATAACCGACTATTTTGTTCCCGAATTGGATGGCATGAATGTGGATGAGTTGTGGTTCCAACAAGACGGCGCTACATGCCACACAGCGCACGTCACAATCGATTTATTGAAGGAAACATTCGATGAGCGCATAATTTCGCGGAATGGACCTGTCAATTGGCCACCAAGGTCGTGTGATTTGACACCATTGGATTATTTTCTTTGGGGATATGTGAAGTCGGTCGTCTACACCAACAAACCAGAAACGTTAGGGGAATTGGAAGCCAACATTCGTGGCGTTATTGCCGACATACGGCCCCATATGCTCGAAAAAGTGGTTGAAAATTGGACCTGTAGAATTGGCTTTATTCGAGCCAACCGCGGCGGCCACATGCCCGAAATCATATTTAAACATTAATGGCATAAAATTATCCTTCCAATAAAGCCAAATTGATGTACCTTAAAACGATTTTCTTGTGTTTTATTTCAATTCGAAGTTCTATACCCCTAAAAAAAACACCCTTTATATACACGTGTACATAGGTTGGCATGCATGTGGTACAGAGATATGAAATGAACTTGTTTTAATTATTGAGTACATATGTTGATGAGCAATTACTTGCCAAAAAGGTGCAGCGGTTTTTGAGTTTTTCGATCCGTGAAAAAAATTAAATAAAAATTTTATTTTTTCTCTTGAAGGATAAAATATCGCTCAAGGAATAAGTTTTATTTTCATCAAAAAAATAAAACTCAAATGATGATTATTCTTGATCAAAAAAATTTAACTCATAAAAGACTGATTAGATGTAAATTATATAGGTTTCGCTCAAATTTGCTTCAATCAATACAGATTTCCGTTGAGTATGACAAGGCATCCACGTCCATATACTTTAAACTGTCCTCCCATACTGGGAAGCCTTTGATTTCATTAAAAATATAAATATTATCATTATCGGGGGTCTCCGTTAAAAACTAACTCCAGCTATTATAACCCAAAATAACTTTAAGTTTCTTCTAATAACTTTTCTATAAATTTGCATAGAAGTGCGAGTAGCACACCCTAGCACCCTTAACTAAAAACTCACTAAACTTGACTGAAATGGTTATTGAAGAACCCCATAGATATTCTAAGGAGCATCCAGACTAAATTTGGCAAATGAACGCACTGTAAAAATTCCATTAGGGTCAAATGAGCATATAGACACGTATTCATTTTTATTTATGAGAGTGCAATGAAAGTACCATTTATGGCAAATTTTTCAGTTATCTATAAGAATTGACACTTCAGAGAAAGAGGTATGCCCTTTTAAGTTTTTGAACCTAAATTCCTCATAGTTCAGGACATATGACGATTCGAGTTTTATCATGAGCAATCAAAATAAAAATCAAGCTATAATCTTTATTCTTGAGTAAAAAAAATTAAAATCATAAGATAATTATTATGCGTGATGGAAAACGCTTAAAATCGGAGATAATAATTATGATCGAGGAAAATTGATAAAAATTAAGGATAATGATTGGTCTCGAAGAAAAAGGATAAAAATCGAAGATACTAATTATGATTGGGGAAAATTTGTTAAAGATTAAAGATAATGATTATGGCTGAGGAAAATGGTAAAAATTAAGAGGTAATTATTACGCTTGAGTAAGAAAGATTAAAATCAAACATAATAATTATCCGCGATCAAAAATATTTAAGTCGAGATAAAATAATTATTTATGATTAAAATTGTTCAAATCAAATTTTAATAACAAAGTTTTACTCAAGCTTTAGTCATTATCTTTGATTATAATGGATATACGAGGTGTGTTTAAAAAGTATCGCGAATTTTGTGTTTTTTCAAAAATTATTTATTTATTCATGAATATCTATTTTGTCCCCTTCAAAGTAATCCCCATGAGATATTATACACTTGTGCCAACGGTTTTTCCAATCTTCGAAGCACTTCAAAAAATCATTTTTTTTGTATCTTGTTCAGCTCCTCCTTCGATGCCGTCTTTATCTCGTCAAGAGAAGCGTAACGTCGTCCTTTCATGGGCCTCTTCAGTTTAGGGAACAAGAAAAAGTCACAGGGGGCCAGATCTGGGGAATACGGTGGCTGCGGCATCATTAGTGTGTTGTTTTTGGCCAAAAAGTTGCGCACAAGCAACGATGCGTGAGCAGGGGCGTTATCATGGTGCAAAAGCCAATTTTTGTTCTTCCACAAATCCGGGCGTTTCTGGCGGATTGCTTCGCGCAAATTGCGCATAACTTGCAGGTAATATTCCTTATTGACCGTTCTTCCCTGTGGCAAGAACTCATGATGCACCACGCCCCTGCAATCGAAGAAAACTGTCAACAAAACTTTCACATTCGACCGAACTTGGCGCGCTTTTTTCGGTCTTGGTTCGTGCGGCAGCTTCAATTGAGATGATTGAGCTTTGGTTTCCACGTCATAACCATAAACCCATGATTCGTCACCAGTTATGACCCTCTGGAGCAAATTTGGGTCGTCGCGGACAGAGTTTAACATCTCATTAGCAATGTTCATGCGATGCTGTTTTTGGTCACAATTGAGCAATTTTGGTACGAATTTCGCGTAAAAATCGAAGACGATCCAAAACACGTGCAAGCAAAGCAGCTGTCAACAATTAACTGAACATTCAAAATGGCCGAGCTTGTCGGCATAAGTGAGAGACATGAGTACCAACATAACGCCACAAAAAATTCGAAATTCGAATATACGTAACCAGCGAAAATTCAAAATTCGCGATACTTTTTGAACACACCTCGTAACTCAAAAATATAAGTCATTGCAGATTGCGACAGTTTATGCCATAGCATAATGGTGGTGTTTTTAAAATTGTTATGCAATGTTAAGAACATACTGATTTTTATAGTCGAAATAATGATGAATAATAGTTATTTTTCGTCCCTGCTTTTTACGAAAGCTAGACACTTGAAGCTTGGAACATAGTTTAGAACCCGGTGACAATGCAATATATAATCGGAGAGATTTATTTAAAATAAGAGTGTTGCTATTTATTTTTGAGCAACTTTTTTGGAACTTGCTACATAGATCAAAAATTTTGTGGAAATAAGCGGAAAAGCCAAAGTCAAGACCGGTTGAAAATAAGATAGTACCAGCATTGTGTTCTCCTTATCCTTATCTCTTATCACACGAAAATTGTGGATATTATGGACAAAAAGCCGTATCTGAATTCCATACATTTATTTACACTACAATTTCAACTTCTAAGGCGCTACTAGAAAAATGTTATTTTCGGGTGTTGGAAAATTCGATTTTTCGACCAAAACAAGTCCCAAAACCCGAAAATAAATTTTTTTTTTTCAAAAAACTGTTATCGCCAACGTTTTTAGCGCATAATTTTAAGTGGGACAGGAAATATGAGACAAATTCGTTTTCATCAAAAACATTTTTGCATGTATGCTGAACATACCCTTAAAAAAAATGGCGAAAGGGTAAATTTTTTGCCCAAAAATACTCCCCAAAACCCAAAAAAATATTTTTTTTTTTCAAAAAACTGTTACCGCCAACATTTTAACCGGTAATTTTTGGGTCGGACAGGGTATAGTGGAAAATTTTAAAATCAAATGAAAATTTTTTTAGTAGGTCATGAAAAAACCCTTAAAAATCAAAGTCGAAAAAAGTCAAAAAAATTAAATTTCGCAGGCTCGAAAATTATTTTTTTGGGTATGCGTAGTGGAACTTTTTTTTCCTGAACCCAAAACCTATCGAAAAATCGCCACATATTTTTGTGTTTTGTTTGCTATATAAAATTCCAATTCGTCATTAATCTGAACTTAGTTGGTCTAAATTCATGATGTGTGGATGTATGTGTCCTTTAGTTGAGATTTACACATTATTGTCGATCTCCTTGAAACGACAGAGGCGATATTTTTGGAGAAGCCCCCAGGTTATGTAAAGTATCAATTCGGCATAGCTAGGAATTTATTTGTTTCAAGTTAATGATATTCTATACATACTCGTATATAGATATTTGTTCTATGTATCAAAAAAACCTTGGAAAAAGTAAGCGGTATCAAATAACATTTTATTCCCTATATCTTCAAAATGATTTGCATATCAATAGCCTCAGAGGAAATGGGAGAAGACGGCGAGTAGGAATAGAAATTTGAGCTGTAGAGGAGGTGGTAGAGGAAAATGGAATAGGGGAAAAGAAGAGTAACGGTATATGGAGGTGCGGGAAAAGCAAAAGTATAAAAAAGGAAGATATGGGAATAAATGAAGAGGAAGCGCCGAGTTGGGAGGGAGAAGAGTACAATTTGTTAAGTATAGGCAAGTAAAATTCTAGGCAGGACAACGTCTCCCGGGTCTGCTAGTAAATAAATAAATAAAATAACTAAGTCGAACCGCACCTTATGGGAAAGCTAATAGTGCGATGCTTGCTCCCATATCGTACATATAATTAAGTGGTCACCCAAGGTATAGCCCTGTCACAAGGAACTGATTATCAATTAGCTACCGCAATGATTCGAGGCCTTCGAAGCTAAATCGCTAAGGGTGGCCGAGGGAGTGATGAGTCTACTACGGTATACTGGGAGTAAATGCTAAGAGGACGGTATAATGAGCTATGATGAGATACTCAGGAAGGACGGGGTAATGAACATGGCCTGGCTGGAGAGGGTCAACGCACTAATATGAAACCCATTGATTGGTATAAAACAACCGTTTCTTTGCTGTACATGGAGTCGGCAGTTGGTGGTGGATGGACTTGTACACCCAAAATGCACTATTTTACAAGTTTCAGCAATAATTGACCTTTTATTACAGCCCAGTTTTTTAAAATATAATTTTCATTATTAGACCCGTTAACGCATTCCAAATCGATACCATTTTGTATAAAATTAAGTGAGCGTAATTTCTATTTAAAGGAATTCAGAAGAAAATGTTATAAACCAAACAAGAAGCCAATTAATTCTATAAATTTTCAGAGTAATTTCTATATAGTGCAATTGAAAATTTTAACATATAATAAAGTTTTAATAGGTCGACGTCTGTAAGAAAAAATAATTTTGATGAACCCCCAAAGGAGCCTCTTTGAGTTACCTGGCGGAGCTTTTCACGAGACCCAATTCTCTCACTTAAGCAGTCCGCAGTGAGCCTTTACTACTTATATGAGAGGTTTTTGGAACTCCTGTAGGTCGATTCTGTAACTATTTTAACGCCAGGTGTTAGCGTTAACTTCGCTTAACACCATTTTTAACGCTGTTCCCTATTCACTACCTTTTAACCGCACGAAAAGTGTTAGCTCACACTTTTTGTGTGGTTAGCTGTCGCGAATTATTTTCGAGGTGTTAACAATCGCGTTAATATATTTACAAGTGTTTTAGCACTTGGAGAAAGTAAAAAAATAAGTTTTGAGTTTTTTGCATGTAATTTAGTGCAAAATACGGCGAAAAGAGAAGTTTTGCCATATTTTATCACCATCAAGAGTCAGTTGTTTAGCGGCGTTAAAGGAGAGTTACAGAATCGCACTTTCGTTAAGAACAAACTCCGAAATTTGGCGATAAGCTTAACGCTCAGCGAGTGGTTAAAAGTTACAGAATCGGGCTACTGAACACTCATTTAGGGATTCCATTTTGTAATTATATCAAAGTTGAAAAGTCATCAATGAATGATTGCTAATTATCTGAGGGACCGTTTTGGGACTCCTAAAACGTTCAAGTTAACGCTTTTCTCGTTCCGGTGGGGGGCTCTAGGAACCTCCCTAGGACGGGAAGGACGCCCGCTATACAATTAGTCCCCAATCGGAACCGTTATTACCAAAATTTTACTACGCAAAATATTTGTATTTTTAATATAAATTTAAGTAAATAACTTACTATCAACACTGATAAACAATTCTGGTTTATCATCAACTGATACCATCGAACGATAATCCAGTTTAGGCTGTTGTTTGACATCAATCAATTTCGTTGTGGAAGCAGTGCCCTCTGACGATTGTGGACGCATAAATGTGCCAATTGATGATCGCCTGCATAAAAAACAAGTACAAGAATTGTTAAAAACGATCAGTGACAAATATAAAGAATGATATTGCTGTGACCCTGGCAATAGAAAAGTTTCCCAAATTGTATCGCTTCTTGAGCATCCGTTTTCATTTATTGAGTATAATTTTATGACTATGTAATTACTGCTAAATAGAATTCCTAAAGCCTAGTACTGTGTTCAAGCGTGAAAAATGTCGCAATGAGCCAAAAGATAATTTTAAGTTACTTTTTTGATAAATAAAGTAGAACGAGGGCTTCTTTCATCATATTGCTACAATCTCATATATCGTAGTTGAAAAATGTTGCCAAGAAGATTACGCAATGAAATAATATATTGAAGCCTTGAAATGAACTGAAAACAAGTAAGGAAGTCTAAGTTCGGGTGGAACCGAACATTATATACCTAGTAGTGATTTATTATGTCATCCCAATTCACGCAGGTCTATTTTAATACTTTCAGTTCGTATTTGCGTGACATAAACAGACGGACAGACAGATAGACGTATCCAGAGACGGGCATGACTACATCGACTCAGCTCATCCTCTTGATCATTTCAGTATACGTACAAACACTTCATGTTCATGAAAGGTATGAAAATCAAAGAAGATATACAACTTCGCTTTTGCAGTGGGGTATTAACTACTTGCCCGGATATTTTACTTTTCATCCTGAAAGTTATGATATACATTTATAAATATATATCTCGATTCGTTTATGCCGAATGAAGTAATATACCTTGGGTGCGTAACAAAAATAGATATATAAAAAATGTGTGTCTTTTATAGGCGCCCAAGAACTCAACCGATCTTTATGAAATTTTCACAATATATACTTGGTTTCACTGGGTAAAGCATAGACAATATATAGCTTTGGAAAAATGGGCGGAGCCACGCCCCCAGGCTATATAAAGTTTCAATTCGTCATAACTCCGAACTTTTTTGGTCTAAATTAATGAAATTATGATAAATGTGTCACTCAGTCAATATCTACATAATTTTTCAAAAGTGGGCGGTACCATGCCCACATATTTTGTGTTTTGTTTTTCCCTTGAACTTTCACGATAGGTTCAGCAGTTCGCTGGGCACGTTACAGTACAATAACAATAAAGTATCGCGAATTTAGTGTTTTTTCAAAAATTATTTATTTATTCATGAATATCTATTTTGTCCCCTTCAAAGTAATCCCCATGAGATATTATAAATACACTTGTGCCAACGGTTTTTCCAATCTTCGAAGCACTTCAAAAAATCATTTTTTTGTATCTTGTTCAGCTCCTCCTTCGATGCCGTCTTTATCTCGTCAAGAGAAGCGTAACGTCGTCCTTTCATGGGCCTCTTCAGTTTAGGGAACAAGAAAAAGTCACAGGGGGCCAGATCTGGGGAATACGGTGGCTGCGGCATCATTAGTGTGTTGTTTTTGGCCAAAAAGTCGCGCACAAGCAACGATGCGTGAGCAGGGGCGTTATCGTGGTGCAAAAGCCAATTTTTGTTCTTATTTGCACATCTTCTCGGCCTTCTGAGAACATTTTGTACCACCGATAAACGTTGCTTCGGTCCAAGGTAGCTTCTCCGTATGCCACAGTCAACATTCGGAATGCATCCGCGCACTTAATTTCGTTTTTCACACAAAATTTGATACAGGTTCTTTGATCCATTTTTTTGAATAGCTAAAAATCGAAGACGATCCAAAACACGTGCAAGCAAAGCAGCTGTCAACAATTAACTGAACATTCAAAATGGCCGAGCTTGTCGGCATAAGTGAGAGACATGAGTACCAACATAACGCCACAAAAAATTCGAAATTCGAATATACGTAACCAGCGAAAATTCAAAATTCGCGATACGTTTTGAACACACCTCGTATAGCTTTTGGAAAAGCCCCCAGGTTATGTGAAGCTGCAGTTTGGTATAGCTAGGAGTTTATTTGGTTCAATTTAATGACATTAGATGTATTCTATGTATCAAAACGTCAAAACAACTTCTACCGGCTTTGCTAGTATGTTAGCAAATGGCGAAAGCAAACAATGAATTTCCGCATTCTTTTATAAAACTGAGAGACTAGTTTGCGTTCAAATAGACAGACGGATAGACAGACAGACGGACGGAGTGACGGACATGGCTAAATCGACTTCTCTCATCGTGCTGATCATTTTAGTGAACTTTTCTCTTCTTCTTCTCATACTTACATACATTTAATGTTTATGAAAGGTATGAAAATCAAAAAGGATATAAAACTTTGCTATTGCAGTGGGCTATTAACTACGTGCCCAAATATTTTGCTTGCGTGTTTTCCGAATTGGCTAATTTTTGGCAGGAGTATAATACATACTACTGAGAAGCAGCTGACCAATTTTCATTGAAATATCAAGATTGAATTATAAGCCTTATTGCCTTTGAAAATAGCAGAAATTTTATGCTGAAAAGTCGGTGACGACACGCCTACATCTTCAAAATTGACAACATTATTTTTTCTTAAAAAGCTTATTATGTGTGCAAAATCTGATTGATATAACTTGCTTTGTTGTAGAAATATCGCTTTTTAAATTTTACAAAATAATTTTTCAAAACTATATTTAAAAACTGGGCGTGGACATTAACCGATTTCGCAAATTTTCACAGCAAACGGTTACCTTTATATATAGAACATTGTCACAAAGTTTCGTTTCGACAACTCAATTGTTGGCGGAGTTATGGCATAAAAAGTTTTGTGGAATAGTCCACTATAAAAGGGGCGGGGCCACGCCCATTTTCGAAAATTTTAAGTTTTTGGATTTCTTTGTTTACGGAAACTTTAAAAGTGAAATATAAATGATGTAAAGCTATTTTACGCAAAGTTATTGCTTATTTAATATATCTACGAGCCTCTTCAAAACCTTTCATATAATAGTGGGCGTAGACCTTAACCGATCCCGCCCATTTTTTCCTGGAACATTCCATGCATACCTGGAAACCTGCGTGCTGAATTTCGTTTCGATATATTGAATGGTTTTTGATTTATGATTAGTATTATTTCTAAATTTGACTTAATCAAAAGTGGGCGGTGCCACACCCATTGTCAAAAATTTCTTGAAACATTTATTTTGTACCTCAATCTCAATGTACTCATAAAATTTTATCCTTATAGGTGTATTATGTACTGTGTAATCACTTTTTTTGTGTTTTCGAAAATATTCTATATATAAAAAGTGGGTGTGGCTATCATCCGATTTCGCAGATTTTAAACAGCGCTCGGAGATGAGTGCCAAGGAACCTGCATACCAAAATTTCGGTTAACAGACGGACGGACCGACTGACGGACATGGCTTAATCAATTTCTCTTTTCGTCCTGAACATTTTTATATATATAAGTCAATATCTATCTCGATCCGTTTATACCGTTACGTACTGCCGTTACGCCACTAAAGTGTGTGCGTAGCACTACTAGGTATAAAATAGGGTGTCTTTTATAGGCGCCAAAGTACAGGGCGAATAATTGATGTATATTGGAACGATTTTCCATCACCCCTTGTCAAATTTGGTTTTGAAACAAACCGGTTTGAGACAAATCGGTTTCTCTTGTTGTCGTTTGTCTTATATTTATAGGTCGTAGGTAGCATTTAATGTCAGCTTGGGTGTCTGTAATGGATGTGTGTGTATGTGTTGTGTGTGTACATTCAGAAACGGGGGTGGTGTGCCCCGATCGGTTTTTGTGTGGTTGACTGAGGCAGGTAAAAGTTGGTGATTTTTGTTGTTTGACCTTTTTTGCCCGTTTGTTGTTTTTGAACGTTTGCTGATTTGTGTTTATTCGTCGGCGTGTGTGTATTTGTTGCACCTGAGTGATTGCTTTGTTTTTTGTAAACTAGTTCTAAAGGTTCGAATATTGTGTCGGAAACAGTGTTTGTCTGTTCGTTTATTATTCTACCGTCGAATGTTTTTGTTTGTAGATATCCATGTTTTCGAGTACGTTCAGGCGTCGGCCTTTCGCTTGTACATGTAGGACCTTGACTGTTTTATTGATGCTTCCGGGGGCTTTTATTCTCCACCATGTGATTCGCAAAGTTGTATTCTGGTATGATAGTTGGATTCCGTGTCTTTTTGTTGTAATCTCTAATGTGTTCTCTGAACCTCGTTCTTACTTGTCGTCCTGTTTGTCTAGTAACTGTGCTGGCATTCACAAGTGAGCTTGTATACACCATGGCTGCTAAACGGATCTTATGAGTTAGTTTTGGTTCTTAGCTTCCGTCCTAAACTGTTCGATGTTTTGAACGGTGTGTTGATGTTGTTTTATGTGTTGCCCTTCCAGTATATGTCATTGTCGTCCAAGTTTGTGTACTTTCTTCTCCATTGTTTCTTTTTTGTTCTCTAAGATTTCTCCTGAGTTTATCTACTAGTGCTTTTTTATATCCGTTGTTTGTAGCGATGTTATATATTATTCCGAGGCTCTCTTCTTTATGCTTCTTGTGTAAGAGGTGTTCTTTCCAATCTACATATGTACTAAGTGCCTTAGCACTGCATTTTTATGTTGTTGTGGGTGGTTCGAGGTATTATGTATTATTGTGTCGGTGGCCATTGGTTTCCTATATATGTCGTAGTTGAATTTATTGGGAGCTTTATCAATACTTATTGTGAGGTCTAGATAATTGATTCCTCCGCCTTTTTCGGTTTCCATTGTGAATTTTATGTTCACTTGCTGCTTGTTAAGGTACTCTAGTACTTGCTCTTCGTTGTTGGTAGTTAAAACGCATATGATATCATCCACGTACCTAGCGTAAAATAACACGCCTAATTTAGAATTCAATTCCTGTATATACTCTTTTTCCAGGTTTTGCATAAACGCTTCCATAAGAATAGCAGATGTTGGGTTTCCCATTGCAAGTTCGTTTTTTTGTCTGTATATTTTATTGTTGAATTAAAAATAGTTTTGACGTATAGTGGTTCTTACCGTGTTCGTGATTTGCGTAAGTAAGAACGAGGTTCAGAGAACACATTAGAGATTACAACAAAAAGACACGAACTGTAACCATCATACCAGAGTCCAACTTTGCGAATCACATGGTGGAGAATAAATGCCCCCCGGAAACATCAATAAAACAGTCAAGGTCCTACATGTACAAACAAAAGGCCGACGTCTGAACTTACTCGAAAACATGAAAAACTACAAACAAAAAACATTCGACGGTAGAATAATAAACGAACAGACAAACACTGTTTCCGACACAATATTCGAAACTTTAAAATTAGTTTACAAAAAACAAAGCAATCACTCAGGTGCAACAAACACACCCACACCGACGATTAAACACAAAACAGGAAACGATCAAAAACAACAAACGGGCAAAAAAGGTCAAACAACAAAAATCACCAACTTTTACCAGCCTCAGTCAACCACACAAAATCCGATCGGTGCAAACCACCCCCGTTTCTGAATGTACACACACAGCACATACATAAACAGACACCCATGCTGACATTACCTGCTACCTGCGAACTATAAATACAAGACAAATGACAACAAGAGAAACCGATTTGTCTCAAACCGGTTTGTCTCAAAACCAAGTTTGGAAAATTCCTTCTATTAATATAAATAAGTATGCTAAATTTCGTTTCGATATCTTGAACGGTTTTTGATTTATGACTAGTATTATTTCTAAATTTGACTAAATCAAAAGTGGGCGGTGCCAAACCAATTTTCAAAAATTTATAGGAAGATTTATTTTCTGCCTTAACGTTAATGTACACACCAAATTTTATCCTTATAAGTGTATTATGTACTGGATAATAAATTGTTTGTATTTTCCAAAATATTCTATATATAAAAAGTGGGCGTGGTTATCATCCGATTTCGCCCACTTTAAAAAGCGCTCGGAGATGAGTGCCAAGGAACCTGCATACCAAATTTCATTAAAATTTACTCAAGGTATCGTGTTAACAGACGGACGGACCGACGGACGGACGGACATGGCTTAATCAATTTCTCTTTTCGTCCTGAACATTTTGATATATATAAGTCAATATCTATCTCGATCCGTTTATGCCGTTACGTACTGCCGTTAGACGACTAAAGTTAATATAAGTTAATGCCACATACTCCGAAATTGGGCTTCCAAACTGCCCACATATAAATATGTAATTATTCATACGACAACAGTATGAAATCCCACGGGCATATGACACCACACGCGCAACCAATCACTTGCTGACCGTGCATTACCATTCATGGGAATGGACGGAAGTAAATAATTCAACAACAACAATAATAGGAATCACCTGCCGATCAACGTGACTTCGTAGCATAAATAGAAGTAAGAAGAATATTGTAAAGTTAGTAATTAAGCTGATTTAATTTAATAAAGTACTACGACTTTAGTCGTCTAGTAATAAAAAATATATTTTTTTTGGTTTCCCATTAGAGAAACCAATAGCTGGCGGCCAACGGTCCAGTCGCGTACGTTTTCCGTAAAGTAGTCAAAAGCCGTCAAGCAGTGCCACGCGATCCGTGCGTAAAATCGCCTAAAAGTGATACAAATAAGTGGCCCTGAAGAAGCGCCCCAACGCAACGGACCTTCTACCGGATAACTAGTGGCCCTCAAGAAGCGCCCCAACGCACTGGACAAGAATCCAAGAAACCCGGTGGTAAAGCTCGAAGGAACACAGCCACCAGCCTGCAAAATAAGCCGACAAAGGACTGCCAGTAGTAGCAATATGCAAAAAGGACCATCAGCCTTGTTCGCCGCGTGACTATTAACGCCAAACTGCCCACATATAAATATGTAATTATTCATACAACAGTATGAAATGCTAAGTAAGCATGCGACCTACAAGTAGGTCGCTATCCCACGGGCATATGACACCACACGCGCAACCAATCACTTGCTGACCGTGCACTACCATTCATGGGAATGGACGGAAGTAAATAATTCAAAAACAACAACAACAGGAATCACCCGCCGATCAACGTGACTTTCCCATTAGAGAAACCAATAACTTATACCTTGTGTGCGTAGCACTACTAGGTATAATGATGGGCAACGATGCCAGAAATACATTTGATATTCGAAGCATTGGAAATGTAAATTTCAAATGGTTTGCAGACACCTTGCAACATTTTTCACCCGTGAACATAGTACTAAGCTAAATGACTCAAACTTGAGGATAAATCTAAAAAAAAATTTTTTTATACTTGTGGTTGAGTTAGGTTAAAAATATAAACCGAATGGAATTGAAAAACGTAGAAGTACATGGATTTTTGAAATGTACAAGTTTATTCCGGATTTCACGCCCTAGGGTTTTGAAAAACTACAACTAGGATCTTAGTTTTAACTGATGTTGACACTCCCAGATATGAATTCGGTACGCTCCGGTACAAGCACCTCACGGCACCAGCTCGACTGCCGAGGTAGTGATTTCGCTATCCCCGCAACTGGGGTCCGTGTGGACTTTGGTCGCCTCTTACGAGAGGCACACCAACTTCGGCCATGTTCTAACCCCTAACCCTTGGGATATATTGATATATCGATGTTGTTGTATAAGTAACTTTTGACTCCTTAAGTGCGGTAAGGCAATGAATCAAGGTCTATATGGTCACAATCATATATGATAAATGAGTTCAATTTAGAACTGCATTACTATGTTTATAAACACAACCTATTATGTCATCATAAAAAATTCGTAGTTTTCATCTGTGATTGAAAGAAGTACATCAAACACCGAAAAACCAACATCTGTGATCGAAATGAAAGTAAACCCATCGATGTATCGATATAACATCGATGTTTCTTCAAGCTCTAGTCATACTGAATTAACAGCCCTTAGTCTAGTAAAGCCGACTCATTCCGGTTTTCTAATAAAAATTGCTCCATGTTATCTGACCATTTAAAGTCATATATAATTTGGTAGTCCAAGTGTAATGACACTTTGTTCGAAAGTAGTTAGTAACACTTTGATTTCATTCTCGACTCGTTCGAAATTAAAGCACCAACTTTCAATGGCTGTGCATTCGCTGTAAATGATTTTAACTTCGAAGTCCCAGTAATATTTGGCTTCGCTATATAAGAATATATGCAGAAAATTAAATCCTTTTATGTAAAAACAAAAGTAATAGCCAGAGGCGTTTTTAAGAAAACCGACAAATAATGATTTCTTTCGACATATTGGCGAAAGCTATATAAATACTCTGAAAGAGTAGAAAAAAACTACATGACCAATATCTCTTACTTACTCTTGTGAAATACAATCGGAAATGCACTTTTTGTTACTCATACGCCCCTTGGTATCAAAGAGAATTAAAAATAATAAGAAACTTTTATGAGTACGCAGTTTTATGGAACAAGTGGTAGGCGGCCGCTGTGGTGTGGCGGTACTGTTGCTGGCCTACCACACCGAAGGTCCAAGTGGTTTGAGAAAGTTTTTTCAAGACGGGTTCGCCCCTCGGCAGTGGTTTGGCAAACTCTTAGAGTGTATTTCTGCCATGAAAGGATTCTCAGCAAAAATTCATTTCCTTTGCAGATGCCGTTCTGAATCGGCAAAAAACTAAAATTCCCGCCAATTTGTAGGAATCATAAGAAGCAGCAAACCACAAATTGGTAGAAAAGCTCGGCCTTAATTTCCTCGGAGGTATGTTGCGCCAAATATTTATTTTATTTATTTACTTTTGGTATCTTCGTTACTTTGGTGCCTATGGTTTGCCGTCGATTTTGTGGCAATTTTTTTCTCAGGATGGCTCTGTTTTATTTTCATAAAAAATTTTTTTAAAAAAACATCATTACGTTACGGAGTTGAGTTTGGAAAAGCTTGTAGATTATAATTTCGGATGTTGTTTCGGAGTAATCCTCCATCAGACACGCCGTTATGACATTAGTATGTAAAATCGAGGTTATTCTTGATTCTATGGTAACGTTTTTGACATGTTTACGAAAAAAAAAAAAGATGGCTGCACTTAATCATTATAATGTAATACTTCTATATTGCTAGAAAACACAAAGTACAATCATGAACATCAGAGTGCAGATGTATAGAAAATAAAACTAGAGGTCCGATAAGCAAATGAACCAAAAATGACAATTTCACTTGTTAAAATAAATAAGCGTATCAAACGTTCATTGGAAAAAAAATAAAAATTATATAAAGGAAATACTTTCAAAATTATTCAAAATAAAATATAGTAAAAATAATGGTGAGGCAATGCTTTACATGCAAAAAAAACACCAGAAAAGGGTAAGTTAGCTATGTCTTTTGATGTAAATATTTTACGAAAGTTTCATTCTAGTGTACCCAAAAATGCAGAACTGCGAATTAGATGGATGCATGCGATATCAAAAACACACACAAACATGCGATTTATGTTTGTTCCAAGCATTTTGAAAATAGCCAGTGCAAGGATACCGGAAGCTCAAGATACTTGAGATAAGATGCTGTTCCGACACTACATCTTCCCCTAAAAGCACAATATATGAATATGGAGTTTGATTTCGGTAAGTATTTTTCAAGGTCATTTTGTATACAGTTGTTACGGTAGAGTTCTACCTGAACTAAGCTGCTGCCTTTTTATTCATAACAAATATGTTTACATTTGTACGAGTATATACATAAATTATAATTTATTTTAGATATTACGTCTGTGAGCATTCCGCCTCATCATCATCATGAAAAAGGCCAATTACCAAAAGTTGGATGTAGTAACAATGGAATGAAGTTTGAAAGTGTTGCAGTCCCTGCAAAACTTTGATTGTGGTAAAAATATATTTTACTTAAACGTTTTATACTGATAAGTTCCACATGAGTTAACATGCCCAAGGTATTCCATATATGTATGAAAATTATATCTATTTTAGTTTAGATATTGGAACGGTTACAATTTCGCATCACTTCTTCAATCATGATTAGCATTAATTTGGATTCTGGTAAAAAAATATTGTGTATAGCCGCTTTATACGGTTAAGTTCCACATGCACAAAACATACGAGGTGTGTTCAAAAAGTATCGCGAATTTTGAATTTTCGCTGGTTACGTATATTCGAATTTTTTGTGGCGTTATGTTGGTACTCATGTCTCTCACTTATGCCGACAAGCTCGGCCATTTTGAATGTTCAGTTAATTGTTGACAGCTGCTTTGCTTGCACGTGTTTTGGATCGTCTTCGATTTTTACCCGAAATTCGTACCAAAATTGCTCAATTGTGACCAAAAACAGCATCGCATAAACATTGCTAATGAGATGTTAAACTCTGTCCGCGACCACTCAAATTTGCTCCAGAGGGTCATAACTGGTGACGAATCGTGGGTTTATGGTTATGACGTGGAAACCAAAGCTCAATCATCTCAATGGAAGCTGCCGCACGAACCAAGACCGGAAAAAGCGCGCCAAGTTCGGTCGAATGTGAAAGTTTTGCCGATTGCAGGGGCGTGGTGCATCATGAGTTCTTGCACAGGGAAGAACGGTCAATAAGGAATATTACCTGCAAGTTATGCGCAATTTGCGTGAAGCAATCCGCAAGAAACGCTCGGATTTGTGGAAGAACAAAAATTGGCTTTTGCACCACGATAACGCCCCTGCTCACGCATCGTTGTTTGTGCGCGACTTTTTGGCTAAAAACAACACACTAATGATGCCGCAGCCACCGTATTCCCCAGATCTGGCCCCCTGTGACTTTTTCTTGTTCCCTAAACTGAAGAGGCCCATGAAAGGACGACGTTACGCTTCTCTTGACGAGATAAAGACGGCATCGAAGGAGGAGCTGAACAAGATACAAAAAAATGATTTTTTGAAGTGCTACGAAGATTGGAAAAACCGTTGGCACAAGTGTATAATATCTCATGGGGATTACTTTGAAGGGGACAAAATAGATATTCATGAATAAATAAATAATTTTTGAAAAAACACAAAATTCGCAATACTTTTTGAACACACCTCGTACATGTCTTATTTTAGATATGCCTACTTTGAGCACTCATCATCATCATTTGTCAGAAGTTTGATTTACTACATACACCAGGAATTTGGATATTGGCACAATTATTGAATTTACTCCTACCCTGAGTGTCGATCATGGTAACCAACTCATCTAATTAAGCATATTTAAAAAATTTTCCTTTAATTTCCCTAACTTTTCAATCTGATGCTTTAGTCTGAGAGAAACTGGCTACTGATGGCAAACGATTATTACGCTTGTTAGCGGCGAAACTAAGACTAATTATAAAACATAATAAATTTGATAAATGTGATTATTTGATTTTATGATGCGACGATTACCGTCACGTTTTCCGTTAATTTCTCTTAATCTAAAGCATCACAGCGCTTAATAAAAACAGGATAAACAAATTTTATTCTGCCTAGGTATTTCAACAGTGATCACTTCGCAGCAACCTCTTCAATATGAGAAAGAGTGGTACAAACAAATTTTGTATAGCCGGTTTGTACTGCTGAGTTCCGTCTAATCTTACAATCTTCCCACTTGTTATACCCAGCGTGTACTAGTACACAAGGTATTATAGTTTTGGTCATATAACGGTGGTATGTAGCGGCACAAAATAATAGAGATAGATATGGAGTTCCATATATCAAAGTTCTTAGAATGAACAGAGAAATCCATTAAGACATGTCCGTCCGTCCGTCCGTTCGTCCCTGGACACGATAACTTGAGTAAATATTGAGATATTTGAATGAAATTTCAAACACAGGTTGCTTTCCGCCCAAGGTAGGTTGTATTTGAAATGGGCGAAATCGAACCATAACCACGCCCCCTTTTTTCGATATCGAAAATTTCGAAATACGTCTAAATGGGTTAATTCAATAACAGAAACAGCTAAAATAATGAAATCTGCTACATTTATTAATTTGGTTGTCCCATTGACGATTTTATCAAATTTTTAGAAAATGGACGTGGCACCACCCTCATATGAGTGAAGAAATTTTCAAACTTTAACTCTTAATAACTTCAGAACCTACGCTAGTATAACGAAATTTCGTAGGAAGCATACTATTATTGTGATAAATGCACCCATAAGTTATATGGAAAGGAGGTAGAAATATTGAACTGCCCATATCTAATTAACTGATACAGGTATAATAATATAATTTGGCACTTACATCAATTTTATTATTTTTTTATACGATTTTTGCAAAATGTTGGAAAGTGGGCGTGGCACCGCCCACATACAAATGAACAAAATGTCAAATTTCAGCTATTATTAACTTCAGAACCGTGCTAAATAAAACTAAGAAACATGCTACGAGGTATACTATCTACGCTTTTCAACATTATATATAGCCTATGTTGTAACCAGTGAATCCAAGAATCTACTGTGAAAATTTTATAAAGATCGGTTTAGTACCTTGGACGCCTATACAAGATTAAAATTTTATATGGCATGCGGGCGTGGCACCGCCCACTTTTTCAAAATTATGTATAGCCTATACTATAACCAGTGAACCCAGGAATCTACCGTGAAAATTTCATAAGGACCGGTTAAGTACTTTGGACGCCAGACACACAGACGCACACTCATTTTTATTTATAAGATTGCCCACATGGTAGTAGAAAAAGTTTAAAACCTCTATAGGTCATAACTCCACAGCAGTTTACCAATTTACCACGACCACTTCTAAACAGCTGGGTATTTAATGTTCGGTTCCACCCGAACTTAGACTTCCTTACTTGTTATTTATAAGACTGCCCACATGGTAGTACAAAAAGTTTAAAACCTCTATAGGTCATAACTCCACAACAATTTGCCAATTTACCACGACCACTTTTACACAGCTGGGTATTTAATATTCGGTTCCACCCGAACTTAGACTTCCTTACTTGTTTACCAACAAGTAAGGAAATCTTAGTTTGGATCAGGGATGGTAAATATCATGATATTTACTAAAAATATCTAAATATCGGATATTTACGATATATAGCGGATATATTGATATATATCGGATATATTGGTATATATCGGATATATTGATATATATCGGATATTTTCATAGTCGCAAAAATATCACAAGCAAATGTGTTAAAATTATATTAGTAAATACAACAATGAAAACCTGTTATTGTTGTGGCAACTATACATACCTAAAGTACTTTTATATGGTGGTAAAAAACCCAATTCAACACAAAAACTAATTACACTGCGTTACAAAAACGAGCTTTAGTTCTGTCCTATGAACCAAATATACTTTTTCGGAAAGGGGAGAAAAAATAAAATACACGTGTATCGGCGATTTTCATGTACACGTCAGAATTGTACACACATTGGTTCATAGGACAGAACTAAAGCTCGTTTTTGTAACGCAGTGTTATACATTAAAAAAAAAATGCTGATACACGTGTATTTTTATTTTTTCTCCCCTTTCCGAAAAGGTATATTTGGTTCATAGGACAGAATGTGTGATGCGGTGTTATATATTATTGTTTTGAACATTGTTTACCCATACTAGTTTCGCGTTCAGAGTTCCTTTAAAGTAAAAACTATAACTAAAAAATTCAATTTAAACTGCAATTTACATTCTGCATGAACTGAGAAGGTGTTATAACTACTTTATATTCAATAATTTGGGTGTTTTAAGTCTTCACGTTCAATATTGCAGTATTTAAATTTGATTGTTTTATTATTGCATACAACGCACCCTGTGTGGTTTGTGTGTGTGTGCAGATTCGAAGTAAGTTGCGCTCCTAGTAGACATACCAGGTGTGTTCAAAACGTATCGCGAATTTTGAATTTTTGCTGGTTACGTATATTCGAATTTCGAATTTTTTATGGCGTTATGTTGGTACTCATGTCTCTCACTTATGCCGACAAGCTCGGCCATTTTGAATGTTCAGTTAATTGTTGACAGCTGCTTTGCTTGCACGTGTTTTGGATCGTCTTCGATTTTTACCTATTCAAAAAAATGGATCAAAGAACCTGTATCAAATTTTGTGTGAAAAACGAAATTAAGTGCGCGGATGCATTCCGAATGTTGACTGTGGCAAAGAAGAACAAAAATTGGCTTTTGCACCACGATAACGCCCCTGCTCACGCATCGTTGCTTGTGCGCGACTTTTTGGCCAAAAACAACACACTAATGATGCCGCAGCCACCGTATTCCCCAGATCTGGCCCCCTGTGACTTTTTCTTGTTCCCTAAACTGAAGAGGCCCATGAAAGGACGACGTTACGTTACGTTACGTTACGCTTCGAGATAAAGACGGCATCGAAGGAGGAGCTGAACAAGATACAAAAAAATGATTTTTTGAAGTGCTTCGAAGATTGGAAAAACCGTTGGCACAAGTGTATAATATCTCATGGGGATAACTTTGAAGGGGACAAAATAGATATTCATGAATAAATAAATAATTTTTGAAAAAACACAAAATTCGCGATACTTTTTGAACACACCTCGTATACTATGGTTTTGAGGCCGCACCAGGGGCAAGTCATATATTGAACCATCGGACTCGCCTAAAAGGTCTACTTCTGCCTCTACCGACTGCAAATTTCCTGATGATTTTCCAGCTTTTGCACTGCCTTTTTGTTGCGAAGTTTGCAATGGACAAAACCAAATGTCGAAGAAATTCTTTCAAGACCATCAGTGGCAGCAACAGCTATTAATAATTTGAAGCATAGTTTTAAAAACACCTGAAGATCATGCCATCCAAAATATTGTTCTGCGTCAATTAGGTGTAGCGACTTCCACCAAGTCATAAGGGGCGTAGTTCTAAAGTGGTCCGCAAATAAATATGATAGAAATGGCCTTGAAGCAGTACTCATTGACATAGTTATTGGAACAAATTCTGGGTATAACCTCTGTAATTACTCTAAATGAACTTGTTTTTCTTCATAATTTAGGTTTTTTTCCTTGAAATGTGTGATTTGGGAGATCAACCAAATAATTCGCATTTCTTTACGCTTCTTAAACTGTTTACATACCTTCGATGGTTGCCCATGTAAGTAATTTTCCAATTTTTTCCATATTTCTACCGCCACAGCTACAGCGGTTCCATCCCTCTGCATCCATCCCAACCACGGTTGTTAATGGTTTCATTCGGCGTAATAACTTTTAGGCGTTTGTTGATATTTAATATAGTTTATAGTTTCGAAAATATCTTTGTCAATTAATTCTTTTTTGCCAGTCTTTGGGGAATACCTTGCAACTCAAGACCACACTTTTCACAAACTGTCCATTTGCCACTATTACTTTCCTTAGATTTGATTCAAGAATTCCCTCTCGAGGCTGGTTACTGGTTAGTAATTTATTCAAAAAATCATAAAACATTTTAGCATTTAAATAATATTTGTCATTCGATCCACTTGCAGAAAGCCCAAAATATGCCACCGAAGCTTTAACAATAAATTCAATGCAATATAAAATATCAAATTTGTCTGATATAGGGAATCACCGAATTACACGTTTTAGAAAGTTCCAGATTGTGGTAGTGATTCCCCGGCTGCGTTAGGTACGATCGAGGAACGGACTACAGTACTCTGGTGCAGGAAAGCACTAACTGTTCTAGACTTTTAGTGTGCTCATTAAGCAGCCTTACTATGTGCAAAGCCAAACCACAGTTGTCAGATTCAAAAGGGAAAGTTTTACAATTTGATATAAATCACGATTTTTTCAGAAATAAATATCGGTTATATCGCTTGATATCTATCTGCCAACCCTGGTTTGGATGCAACTATTATAATATACTCAGCTGTGCTGGAAATAGAGTGAGTGTGTTTCTAAAACTACTGTTTTAATTTTTATTAAGCCTTACTCTACAGGTCGGCGAAAAAATTTCATTGCATGATAAGCACAACTGAGTAGAAGAGTGCTCCGATTTGTATAATATATATATGTTATTTTAGGCAAACGATGTTGCAAAGATCAGCGGTATGTCAACGAAATTTGTCTTGAGGATTTCGAAGCTCATTGTCGAGGGGAACGTGCCATCAAGCTGGTAAAAAGCACAATTGAGAAGAAAAATAAATTGATTAAAAGGCTGCAAGATACCAAAGGGAGTTTACGGAAGAAAGTGAAATCTGTGGAGGAGCTAGTGAGGCATTTGCGAGAGAAAACCTCTATAAATTCTGATGCCGAAAAGATAGTAACATTTATTTGCTAGATTATCTTGATTAGAAAGTAAAATCTCAAAAAAACGTTTTTAGCGCTGTTCGTGCAACAGGAGGGTTTAACAATAACCCGAATTCTGAGCAATTTAAGAGTGCTTATAAATGTCTCTTAATTCGACATGAATTAAAAGAATTGCAAAATGGAAATTGTAATTTTGATAATTTAAAAATTTTGGACAAAAAGTCCAAAACACAATGTGACATAACGGTTATACATGATTATGAATATGTTGATACCTTATGGAGACTTTCTCCTTTTGTTGACGATGTCGTGCCATACATCGCCGGTTATGTAGCGTGGAAGTTATATCACAAATTAGGATGCTTGATTTGCAAAGAACAAGTTGTTGGTAGTGAAATGCCTAGGTTATCTGCTTTAAGAAATCATGGCCCATTTATTCCACCTTCAAACAGCGTTATAAGCTTATGTTTACAAAGCGAGATAACTATTCGCAAAGCGTAAAAAAGCTAGATAAAAGTAATATTAAACTGTATGTAATGGTTCAAGTGTTATACAGCGTTAGAGAGGTATTTACGAACAAGTTTATGGAAGATCACATCAATGTTGAAGAAATAGAAGTGTAGAGAAGTCACTGTAGGATTTATTCAAATTTAATATTGCTTATACTTTGTTCATTTTTACTTTGTGTTTGTGTATATTTTAAATACAATAAATAAAATTTTAATAAGATATTTTTTTGTTATTATTTAGATATTCAATTTGAAACTTAAAATATTAAAACTAATTTTTTATAAATAAAATAATATAAATATAAAGATATGCTATTTAATTGGCGATCCTTCGATTCCAGCTACATACATGAACTAGCTGCACAAATCATCCTGCAGTTCTGACTACATGTGTACATAATAGGTTGAACAAATCATCAATATTTATTATCAACAACTTAGGAGAAAAGAATATCGAGATTATCGTAAGGGACAAAAAGCTAATTTTGCAGTAGAGCATTTATTTTGTTTTTTATCACTTTTTATTGATTTATTGAAATGAAATTGAACACGCGGTTAGATAGTTAATTAATACACTGAATTTCTTATTTTTTTCTTGAAAAAATTCGCAGTTTGCGAACAAATCTCAAATTTGTCCCTTTCGATGATTTCGCTCTTAATGTTAAATGAGTGTTTTTGAATAAATGTCCCTTACGATAACAAAAAAAAAATGTGTATATGCAATTGTTTTATTAGATAATTTTGTAATGTTAATAATGAAGTGGTGGTAATCAATATATGGAGTAGTGTATAAGCCTTCCATACTATAGTTTCCAAGTTCATTTCCAGCAGATAACATCAAACGTAAAGATACATTGTGTTCGAGTGAGACTGGTGTTAGAATAGTCTGCTCCGTCGAGCAGGTGATTGGTATTGTGAGGGGACGAGCTTACATGCGGAGAATCTGGATAGGTAAGAGTTTGGCCTGTTACAGTACCCAGATGGAATTTCGATCAGGGTGACTCTTGTCTCCCTCTGTATGAACATTGTTGAGGGCCATCCTGTGTAGCTTTGGTTGCGTTGCTATTTGGTGTAAGATCTCATCGCAGTGCTTACGGATATGTGTCCTTATAAATCGGGGGTAGCGGTGCCTCAATCAATTACCTATTGACGATGCGGCATTTCGTTATGATCTTTTACAGCGGTGGCGAAGGATTTAGTCGGTGACAATGTCAGGTTCCGTGTGGCGAAAACCCGAAAAGAGTCGGGGAAATAGCTACTTATTCTGGATGACAGCTCATCGAAGGTTGGACCCCTTAGGGTGGAAGGGGAAACATCAAAATGTAGTAACTAAACAACATTGTAAATGAGTAGATACATGAATATGGACGTATACATAGTTGTATTGCTTAGTCTTCATCATCGCTCTCATTTAACTTATCTTTAACTAAGACAGAATGCTTTAAATATGAAATCGTGAACTTTTGTTTGAGGATATACGTAATGGTTTGTGATACAATGTTTCTAGATTAAATTTAAAGTCAAAGTTATTCATAGTCTTTTTATTGCAATTCTCAAAATACCTATAGTTAAGTTACACTGATTTGAATTTTTTTTGGAATGAAGCGATGCAAAGATTTCTTAAGCGTAGTTTAATTTTATTCGGAATTAAAATGCTTGAAAACGACTTTCAATTTTTAAACTCTGCATGTAATATTTCAATGCAATCATATCCGGATGGGTTAGTTCGTGAATTTCGAATAACTGTGGCCCATTCACTGGGTGCCCAAATGGTACGATTTCGTACAAAAGACTCAATCGTGGTGTGCATAGAATCAACTGGCATCATTGTATGGCCGGGAAGTAAATATGTAATTTTTATTTCTTCTATGAAAATACGCCATCATTGGTAACATGGATTTATTACGATTTTGACCAGAGCAACTGTCACAATATAGACATAACTCCTTAGCTGTCTGCCTTTGGTCCACGATTTTTAGATATTTATGAAGAGCAGTAAAAATTTCATTGCATCTCCGTTTTCCATCGCGTTCTCCTCACAAGAAGCAATACCCATTTCTAGTACCGTTTTCATAAACGCTAAAGTTATAGTAAGCATATTTTCGCGAGTAGAAGAGTTATATTTTTTCCAAATGGGGTATTTAAAATCAATTTTGCAATCGTTTGCCCCGAAGAAACCAGAAACGCTTTTACTTCGGTTTGGATCCCTTAAAAATATTGTTTTGGCTTTGTGTAACAAAAGAAAACAAAGCAACATTTACTTAAAAAATCGAATTTGAGCACCCATCACCGCATTTTTTCAGTTTAAGTGATCTTCCGCTATCCGAAGACACTCGAGTGATGAAATTGTATTAAACGCGCCTTCAGCTGTGCTGTCTTCATCTGATCGCAAGCATAACTTCAAATATTTCATAGAGGCATTCTCTTATTTCTGTAAATTACTAGTACCAGTAGGCTTCATTTGATACCCACATTGGCATATTTAATTTTTTAGTTCTAAAAAGGTGGCAACCTTGTTAAAATATCCCGAGTTGCAGCACCGGGAAGGAATGTGTAAGAAAGAAGCATGCTATCTGTATAACGAATTCCATGCAATTCGATTCAGACGCTACCAATATAGTAGTGGATATAGTAATGTGTATATTAAACTAATATACAAATATACGTACAGGAATAGCTCGTTTTATGTTATAAGATAATGCATGTCTAATCTTCTAGCGATGGTAACATTAAGTTCGCATGCCGCTTCACATTCTGCTTTAAAGTTGAACAAGAAATATCACATCAAATTACTAGCTAGCTATATTCCAAATATTTTTATATGGGCGAAGTGGATTGTCCCTTACGATAAAAAAGAAAACCTAATTTTTGGCACAACCATAAGGATTTCAGCTATAATATTTCACCGGGTGAAGCGTTGGAGTACGTAGAACAAATTTGCATCAAAAAGCGTTGCCAAGTAACTTGACAGCTTGGCCGTTCCTGATGGATCGTATCCCCTGGGCGATTTGTCATTGTTGGCACTTCTTATCTTTCTGCTCTCTTCGTAGTCTTTGGACTCGTCAACACTTGACTTTGTCTCTCGGCAATCTTCTGCACCCAAAGTCCACCAAGATTCCATATTGTCATTGTTAAACACCCCTGAATACCTTTTCCGGCTTCTCTGCAGGTCTGGTAAATCTTTCACCAAATAACGGTCATGTGGTAGGATCTTGGTCACAAGAAAAGGTCCTTTATATGCTGACTCCACTTTATGAGAAGTGCCGGTGGGAGAAGGAACATGATTGATCAATACTAAATCACCTTCGTGATACGGCTTTGGTGTACACTGCTCTCGTTGTATTCGTTCTCCCACTGTTGTGTTCGTAAGTCTTTACAATTAATCGTCTTATACCGCTTGTATTAACCGATTTGTTGTAACATCTTTTAGATTATAATTAAACACCAGGCTATTGGGACTTTGCCTAGTCGTAGCATTATTCTGCCAATTTAAATGCCACTGAAGCTGTGGCAAAGCCTCGTCCCACTCTTCGTTATTCTTAGTGCTACACTTAAGCGACGCTAGCACTGTACGAGTTACTCGTTTGGCTTGGGCATTTGCTCTGGGACTCCGCACTGCCGTCTTCACATGTTGGATTTCGTAATCCGCCATAAACCTTTCCAAATCTTTGGACGTAAAAGCTGATCTTATTGAAACATTTGTAACGAAACTTTTTTAGGATTGAGAAGAGATTTCGAATTTCCTTTCATCCTTCCTTTCATTCAGATATCTCTACTCCTGTTATTGGCGTCAATTTTTAAGAAAAATTTGGTATTTTAGTTGATATTAAAAATAAAGAAATAACAAATTTGAAAACAAAATTAAAAGTTTCTGGATATCTGGTTTTTGCGATATATTTTCTCTCGAAATTCCCTTTTCAGAAAAAAAAATTACAAAAATATTTAATGAATTTCTTTCAATTAATTTTGAACCTGATTATACTCAACAAGTACAACACCAAACGGTTTATCGTATTGAAACAAAAGGTGTACTAGCTTTTTTTAAACCTCGCCGTCTTGACCCCATCAAATTAAAAATAGCAAAAACTGAATTTGAACTTTCAGTCAAAACCGGTATATGAAGACCTTTAAACTCTCATATTTCTTCTCCTTTACATCTGGTCCCTAAAAAAGATTCAAATGACTGGAGACCTTGCGGAGACTATAGACGATTAAATTTTATAACAATACCAGATCGGTATCCATTACCTCATACTCATGACCTTAACGTAGATTTAAAAGCCAAACATATATTTTTAAAGATCGACCTTATTCGTGCATATCACCAAATTCCTATGGCAGAAGAAGATATTCACAAAACAGCTATAACTACTCCATACGGAATGTTTGAATTCTAACGCCGTTTGGCATACGAAGCAGTGATCAGACATTCCAACGTTTCATAAATGAAGTACTTTCAGTCTATATCGATGACATACTAGTAGCTAGTGACAATGAGGAACAACATATAGAACATTTAAAATCTGTATTTAGAAGATAAGAAAAATATAATTTAAATATTAAACCTACCAAACGAATATTCGGAGTTAATAAATTTGACTTTCTAAGCTACGAAATTTTGAGTGAACGGATCAGATCTTCAGAACGAATTGAAGCAATTTCTAATTCCAAAAACCATCTTCAATAAATAAATTATAAAAATGTTTAGGTATGATAAATTATTATCAAGATATACAAGGTGGCGCAAAAGTAAGCTTCCGATGTTCAACATATCGGTTGTGGCACGTGCAGTGTGTGCTGTTGCACCGTCTTGTTGGAACCACATGTTTTCCAATCCCAATTCATCAAGTTGCGGCAAAAAGAACTCGTTGATCATTGCTCTGTAGCGCTCACCATTCACAGTAACCGTTTGGCCCCGACCGATTATTGGTCAAATAAATAGTCAGCAATATTCCGCGTTCTGGAGCAGTGTAGCGTAACATTGTTTATTAACGTGTATTTCGCATGTGTTTACTACACAAATGTCAAAACAGAACTGACTTTAGGGGCCAATCGCAAAATTTATAGCATTTTCTGATAGGAGGATTACTTTTGCGCCACCTTGTATTAACATGTTAGCAACAGAACTTTGTCCTTTACATAAAATGTTAACATTTACAATCAAAAATAAACTTAAAGAATTAAACTGGACAAAAGCAACTATAAAAGCTTTTGAAAATGTAAATAAACGTTTTACACAAAAAACACTTCTTACTCATTTTGCCAAAGATGGTCCACTGTCACTCGCTGTAGATGCATCAAATGTAGCAATTGGAGCAATTTTATAACAAATTAGTAACAACTTGTTACCTGCTCCATAGGACCATGTAAAGGTGTATCCTTATACACATTCCCCAGTTTGTTTTTGTGTCCACTGGCCGAGGCGTGTGCACTCGCTCATACCCGGAGCTTCAGTTTCGTGGGATCTTTTTAACGACCAACGAACCAAACTGCGAAATCATGCCCTGAGCAGATAAAAAATGTACTTCATTGCACACAAAAAAAAACTCTCCAACGCTATATAACCTTTTTAGCCACTTACCGCTGTTGCAACAGCCACTGAGCCAAGCAGCATTATGGATGATGTTATCAGCTGCTCCTAACCCGCCCTTCCATGGCTTTTTCGCTGTTATGAAGCCCCTTTGTATTACCTACCTCCCCTCAGATATCAGACCAAGTTAGTAACGAGACTCAAATTGATTACAATATTTATTGATACAAATTCAATCCATTTTGATAAAAAAAAGTAAACTAAAGTTTAATACTTATACTTACGAGTATGTATATGCAATGAAAAGAAAACATCTTAAGTAATTAATGACACAATGAACCACCCTATTGTTTCTTCCTAACAAATCCTTACCTATCCCAACTTTAAATATTACATGGGTTCATTGAACTCTATAAAAAATATATATACGTATTTAAAAGAAAAGGGAAGTACATATGAGTACGTAGCTCATTGAGGAATTTTAAAGAAACAAGAAAATAAAGGTAAATGAGAAAACTCAGCTGCAAAAAAAAACTAATCAAACCAACATACATATGTACGAGAGTAATATGGTATTTGCCTGCACTGATCTCAATGCAGGTAAGTATGCACGTCCATATATGTGTTTGTCAGAATGTGCTTACGACATTAATATAAAAATTTATCAATGAAACTGAATAGTAATTTGACTTACAGTGGTGCTTTAATACATTGCATGTTCAAAAATTCGTCTGATTCTGCATATATATATTTTCGACGCGTCGAAGGCCTCCTCGCTCGATGACGATATCTGCATCACCCTGTAACTTAAGAACAAATACATATGCATGTGCACAAACAAATAGAAAATTGCAAAGGCTGTTCCTATTCCAAAAAAAAAACTTATTATTCAGCAACGTGCTGCAATTATTTTTCTCTAAAGTGTAATTTAGAGCGCATGTTAAAAGCAAACAGGCGTTCAAAAGTAAATAAAAAAAACAAATTTTGTCAACTTTACATACATATATATATGGCTTTAGATTTTTAACTCTGATCATACTTCGAGAGAGAAAGGGAGCTAACTAATTGTTATCGTAAAATTATTTTGCTATAACATTAGTGTAACTATGTATATATGCAAGCCTGCTTATGATTATCCATGAAATTTTACTTGTTTGTTCTTTTGTTTTTTTTTTTTCTTTAAGATTTACATAAGGGTATTTAAACCACATAATATTAAGCTAAACTTGGATTTTTATTTCAATTTAGATATTGGTATTTCTGAACTAACACTTAAAATGCGCTTTCCAAGTTCAAATTTTTAATTAATTTAATTCGCATTATTATATTTTGATTAATCTTTAATCCGCATTAGTATTATTACCTTATTATTATTTTGTTTCTAAAATCTTCATTGCATTTGATTAAGGTATCGCTTTATAAGTTCATGTACATATACATATCGCTATACATATACCTATGTATACAATTATATGACAGCTTGCATCGGCAATGCTGATTAAACAAAAAAAAAACTAACCCCTTTTTTTCTTTAGAAATTCTAGATAATGAAATTGTTAGAATAATATTACTTGAACCAAACCGGGCTTTCAGGAAATATCCGCATGAGTGATCCGTATGACCAATTGCATATTGTTTCCGCATATGTGGAGGTGTTCGTATAAATAGTTTGTGGCATGGAAAGCTGTAAGGCGCCTCCCAGCCACGTGGTAAAACTCTCTTTCCTGGATTTCTTGGAATTTCCAGAATTTCTTGTCGTTATTTTAGAAGGTAACTCAACTTTACTAGGAAATTTAATACAAAAAAATCTTTATTGATACACTTTATTTCACTACCACATTGTATGTATATAAATATACATAAACGCAAAAAAAATTAACAAGGAAAAAAAAAGATTTTCTTACCAAAATTATGGAATAGTTTAGTATCCGGATGTACAGCTAGAACGGATGGTGATTCCCCAAAAGAAAACTTTATAAAAAAACTTTGTGTTTTTAAACACTTTAAGAGAACTATTACAAATTTTTATTTTTTTTCCACTATTTAATTGTTCACTTGTCGGCTGCTGAAGTAGAAAAGAAAGAAGTCTTTTTGGCGGATGTTCGTTTAGGCTGAAACATCCATATGGTCTTCGATATATATCGTTTTGCTTTTTATCGAAAATCATATGGTTGTGTACTTAGCCATGGGGATATCAAGCAGATGTGTTTATTTGTATTTGGGACAGGGATCGCAAAAAAATGCAAAAATAGTGAGTAGTTTCAAGAAACAAAGAAAATATTTATATAAGTATAAATAATTGTAAGGACAGATGGAAATATGTTGGACCATGTACCACAGTACACATCCCCCCACCTAGAGTAGAGGTACACCCTATACTCAAGTTTGCTTTGGCCTGATATCTTTGCTATGGTAAATTCCTCTTTTGCTGCTTTCGTAATCCTCTAGCTCGTACAAGCAGTTTCCTTTAGTTGCGATAACTTTTGCTTTGACAAACTTCGGAGCAAATTTAGCACAAAATCGTTTTGAGGCATCACTTTGTACAAAATTCCTTCTATATACAATGTCTCCGACATTGAAAGTTTTTGCAGAGCTTCGCAGATTGTAGCGTTTAGCAGATTGTTGAAAAGCTTTATCAATATTTTCCAAAACTGTGGTGCGTATGAGTTTTAACTTATCGGTTCTGTTTATATCGTTATCGTCCATCGCCTCTAGTGTTCTCAAAAGTTTATAGTCCTTTGCTGGGCGAATAGGGCATAATACGGTGAATATCCAGTCGATTGGTGACAGGCACTTCTTATCGCTTCAGCAATATCTGGAAGATGTTTGTCCCAGTGTGCCGGATCCTCTTTTAAGCAGGCTCGAATACCTGTTATTATGGACTTATTGACGCGTTCACTGGCATTAGCTTGTGGACTGTATAAAGCAGTATACATGTGTCGTACGCCCCTTTCCGCGAGCATAGAGTTGAATTGTGAAGATCTAAACTGCTTGCCATTGTGACTTAAAATTGTTTCGGGAGTGCCAAATATACTAAAAATGTTTTCTTTCATAAAGCTGCAAATAGTGGAGTGTTAAAATTTCTTACTGCTTTTAGTAGTGGAAATTTAGTTAATTGGTCCAAAACAATAAAAATTCCAATATTGCCCTGTTTTGATCTAGGGTATGGGCCAAGGAAGTCAACGTAAAGTTTTTGAAACGGCCGTTGAACTGAGTATTGGGCCGACATAGGTGGTCGAAGCGTTGTATTAGTAGATTTGCTCTGCTTGCAGATGTCACATTGACCAACATAGTTTCTAACATCAACCGTCATTTCAGGCCAGCAAAGGTTTAGTATCAACCGTTCCAACGTTTTTCCTATGCCACCGTGGCATTTATTAGGGGGACTATGGGCATTTTCCATCATTTGGCGTACCAAAGCTTTTGGAATCCAAAGTTTCCAGTTGAAGGCTTCCCGAGCAGGGTTACCATTCGGGTGCTCGGTTCTCTTATAGAGACAACCTTCAACAACTTGTAAATCGGGTAGACGTTCTTTATTGGCTTGGGCGTAGTCTACTAACTTTTTGTATTCTTCGGACTCGAATTCGGCGGACTTTGTATCAATTATCGGAGAGACTTCCAACTCACTAACTTCATCAAAGTTTTGTCGCGAGAGGCTATCAGGTACCGTATTTTGGGACGCTTTTCTATGCTCGATATTGAATCGTTATCCCTGTAATTTTAGTGAACAGCGAGCTAGTCGAAACTAAACGAAACTTAACGAGGTTTCAGACAGGGTGACCCCCTATCGTGCGATTTCTTTAATTTAATGCTGGAGAAAATAATACAAGCTGCAGAACTTAACCGCGCTGGAACAATATTTTATAAAAACGTGCAACTGTTGGCATATGCTGACGATATTGATATCATTGGCCTTAACAACCGCGCCGTAACTTCTGCTTACTCCAAACTAGAAAAAGAAGCGAAGAAAATGGGATTGGTGGTGAACGAGGGCAAAACGAAGTACCATCTGTCATCATGCAAAGAGTCATCGCATTCGCGCTTTGGCAACCAAGCCACTGTTGGCAGCAATAATTTCGAAATAGTAAAGGACTTCGTTTACCTGGGAACCAGCATTAACACCAACAATAATGTTAGCCTAGAAATCCGACGAAGAATTACTCTTGCAAACAAATGCTACTTCGGACTGAGTAGGCAATTGAAAAGTAAAGCCCTCTCTCGACGAACGAAAATAACACTCTACAAGTCACTCATCGCACCCGTCCTGCTATATGGTGCAGAAGCGTGGACACTAACAACATCTGATGAGGCGGCTCTGGGAGTATTCGAGAGAAAGGTTCTTCGAAAGATTTGTGGACCTCTACGCGTTGGCGACGGCGAGTACCGAAGAAGATTTAATGATGAGCTGTATGAACTTTACGCAGACGCGGACATAGTTCAGCGAATTAAAACACAGCGGCTTCGCTGGCTAGGCCACGTAGTGCGAAAGAGCGAAGATGCTCCAGCCCAGAAGGTACTCTTATCGGCACCCGCCGGTGGAAGCAGAGGAAGAGGGAGACCACCACTCCGATGGAAGAACCAAGTGGAGACCGATTTGCGATCCCGCGGTGTTTCCAATTGGCGCCAGTTGGCGCAACGAAGAAACGACTGGCGAGCTATGTTGGACGGTCAAAATCGCCCAGGCGGTTAGATGACCATTTAATAATGTACTCCATTAGGGAAGTTTTTCCCAAACCTTCTTTTTCAAAGCTTGGGAGTCTGTTCTTGATTAGTTCAAGGTGTCGTTGTTGCTCAAGGGTTAAGGACAGGGTATTTTAATTTATTCTTATCAGGGGAGAGTTCGATCTCGGATATTACATTGGGTGCTATTTGAAATTTGGCCCAGAAGTCAATGCCTAAAATTACTTTTTGTGACATGCTAGGTATCACGAAAAATCGAATCGTTTCAATTTTATTCTCGAATTTCACTAATAGATCCACAGTACCAAAAACTACCTGTTCTTTTCCGTCAGCGGTGCAAATAGATGTTGAATGCCTACGAAGTTGTTTAATTTTGCAGATGTCTTCGGCCAGAGTTGAACCTAAGCATGATATCTGGGCACCACTATCAAGTAGTCCCAAGTATTTCTGTTCAAGAATTTCAATTTTAGCGTAAGGTCTCAAATCTAAGCTTTTGTGTTTTATAGCGCTGACTGTCTTATACAAATGCCTACGAGTTTCTTTCACATTTTTCCAAAACTGTTTCACGCGTGAAGATGAGCGGTTAGGACGCGGAATAAGTTTCGGATCAGTATTGAAAATTTTCTTTTTAACATCATTGTAGTTTTTCAACCGAACACCACAAGGTACGATCTTATGAACAAACGGTTGGCTGTCAGAGTGGTCGGGGCGTATGAGTGACTTTACGTAATCGCTATTTTTGTGAATGTTTGGGTGTGTAGTTGATGTTACACTAACGTCATTTTTCTTCATGCCAGGGAGTATAGCTAAGGTTTGATGTTTTGGTCCTTGCGAGGAATCTGCTTTGACACTTCGCTCGGCTTCGAGTTTCCCGATTTGCAGGTTGTGCAAGTGGGCCGGTAAACGTTGCTGGTGCCGCATCCGTAACAAAATACAGTCCTATCGGCTAAGAAATCAAAGTAGCGGTGACCTTCTTCTTTGCAATTCCAGCAGATAAGTTTAGTCCTACTGGGATGTGTGGAAATTTCATCGATCTCACAATCCAAACTTGCTGTTACTTCCTCTTCACCTTCGTTTACATATCGCCGGGGATATGGCCGTTGCTGTGATGTTGTAGTGGCTGTTTTAGACTTTGCAATCTCATTTATGAGGTTTTCTCCTTTAAGGCAAAGCCTGCGCAACTCCGCTAAAGAGGTAATGGGTACATACAACAATTGTTGGCGTACACGCGGTCTCAAATTGTGCTGCAGTATTTCAATTAACTCGGCTTCTGGTAATGGTGTCTGCAATGATTCAGCAATCTTTAAAACTGCATTGCGGTAATCGTCGAAGCTCTCACTTTGGCCCTGCTTTCGGCTCCGAATACAGGGTGGCTGATGAATTTTGCTACATTAAGAAACACAAATAATTTTTTTTTCAGTGTATGGAATTCATTTTTCTTTTATTCATGTTAAAGCTCATTAAATTTTATTAAATATAGCTTAATTAGTTTTAAAAATAATGGAATTTAAATGCCCCCCTGCTCGTCGATGCATGTGCGGCATCTTACCAAAAAGTTGTTCATTACCGCTTGGAGAGTTGAGACAGGAATAGCCGCAATTGTTTCTCGAATGGATTGCCTTAGTTCATTCAAATTTGTTGGTTTTGCTTTGAAGACTTCCTGTTTGCAATAACCCCACAAGAAAAAGTCAGGTGCAGTAAGGTCAGGCGACCTGGGTGGCCAACGGAATGTGGAGTTTCTGGATATCAGCTTATTGGGAAATTTTCGTCGCAATTCTGTCATAACAGGTTGGGCTATATGAGGAGCTGCACCATCTTGCTGAAACCACACAGAGTTGAAAGAAATTCTCATTCGACGTAATTCTGGATAGAAAAACTCTCTCAACATGCTCAAGTAACGGTCTCCAGTAACCGTAACGGTGTGACCGTTTTCTTCGAAGAAGTAGGCCCCGACAATGCAGCGTGATGAAACTGCACACCACACTGTGACACGAAGTGGATGCAATTCCGTCTCATGGAGTATCTGTGGGTTGGAAGCACTCCATATTCGACAATTTTGTTTGTTTATGTTGCCGTTTAAATCGAAATGGGCCTCGTCAGACATGAAAAGACAGTTCAACATGTTTCCATCCTCTTCCACCATTTGAAGCATCTTCTGGCAAAATTCCAAGCGAATCGGCAAGTCTGCAGCGATCAGTTTGTAATGACTGTCTGCTTACACCCATTTGAGCAGATAAGCTTCTTGTCGAAACACGTGGATTGTTTTGTATGGCAGCAGCTACAGCAGCGATTGTTTCCTCCGTTCGAACTGAAGGGTTTCGATGGTAAGGTCTTCTGTTGACTGTCCCATGCTCGGCAAAATTGTTTACAAGTCTTATTATGGTCCATCTGCTCGGAGGATTGCCGCCAAACGTGCGGCTATACTCTCTTTGAACCGAAACTACGGACTCCAGTGCGTGATAGCGGCGGACAATCCAAATTCTTGTTTCAGTGTCCCAGTTATCCATTTTTGTTAAATGTAAAAGTCAATCTGCAAAATAAAAAAAAAATTTACCAGATTCATTAAATAGAAAAAAAGTTATTTAATTTTTTTTTGGTAGCGGCTTTCATTAGCCACCCTGTAGCTTCCTTGATTTCAAACTCGCTTTTATGTTGTTGGAAGTTGGTCCTTAGAGCCTGACAAAGAGAAGGCCAAGTAACGCGGTCAACTGATCGGCGGTATCTCCAATACCAGTCCTTGGCTGCTTTCAAAAACAGACTCTGAATGTGCTCGCATAGTAAGTTAAAATTACCCCGAAGTGTATCAATAACTTGACTTTCAATACGATAAATGAAACTATCAACTAGGATTCGAGATGAGCCATCGAATTTAATATCCCAATTCGAAATTAACTGCGCTATTCTACTGGAATTGGGAATGTTCGAGCAATCACTGAACCTCAGTTGATCAACCTGTCTCGCAAAACTTGGATCACTACCTACGTTAGGTACGTCTCTGGGCCAAAATGGAGTGGATATATTTGGAGGAAAATTCGGCTGTGCATTTATATTAGCACTTGGGCTAGCATGAGCAACAGGTGGAGCTGACTGTGCATTTAGGTTGAGCCTGTCTAATAAGTTTGTTACGATATTGTCGAGCCTTTGCTCAATTATATTTGCAACACAGGTTTCAAGGTTATCAAAAAGTGTTGATTGTCTGGCAGAAATTACAGCCGACACAATGCTTCGGACCCTATTCTCGTCTTCTGTATTGTTGTTGCTAGCTGCGGGTCGATTTGCATTCGGTGGGCTTGCTGCAGTTTCCACAACAGGTTGCTGAGTACTTACATTACCAACCTGTTCTCGGCTGCTGGAAGAATTAAGTGTTGGTTGATGCATACTTGCGTTATGTTGACTTACTCGATTGGTGGAAGGGTTTCCCGATTTAAATGCCGTACGAAGTCTAAAGTGATAGTTATCCTGTCGGCTGGTACACCTGGCTCGACACTGCGGGCAAGAAGAGTTCCTTTTTAGCCAGGTAGACAAACAAGCTCGGTGAAAACGATGGGAACAAGCTGTCGTTAAAATGTCTTCGCTTTCTAAGAGAAGTTCTCCGCAAAGTGTGCAGGAGGCAATGTTTTCATTACTGTGCCGCAGGGGCATTACAAAAAAAAATTTTATAAATAAAAATTTCACTAAAACCAATTAGAGGTCCAAACAGGGCTTCTCAGGTAAAAAAAAATTCACGGTATGTATGCTGAGAGAACAAAATTAAGCTTCATAGATAGTGGCTTGCAAAGAAAATTTCTAACAATAAAGTCGCTTGCAAACAAAACTCGATTCGCTGCATTTAAACAAGCAAAATAAAAAAAATGTTTACTCAAGAGAAAAGAAAAAAAATCGAATGAAAAACCATACAAAAATACGATATCTCAAAAAAAATAATTTCAACAAAAAATGTTCAAATCAAATCTTTAAAATTATAAAGAAAATGCATAAAAATATTTGGTCTGAATCTTCGATAGGTAAGGTAATATTATTTTGACTTAAGTGGTTACAAACAATTAGCGTTTGTTGGCTTAGCGGTTGTAGCTTTGGAGGCAGAAAAAAAAAACAAATTTTGTCAACAAATATAAGCAGGATACTATCTCGACGTGGAAGTTGAGAACATCAGCCGTTTATAACCAATAAAAAGGTTTTGTATTGGTTAGCTAGTCAGCATTAAGCTTAACTACAACTAAATTTCATTACAATAATTTTCATAAAAGTTATAATTACAAAAAAAACGTTGTTAGAATATTTTCAAACTACCAATGATCAGCGGTCGTTTCTTCAGACATTTAGCCAGCAGGAAACGCAATCCCAGCGTCCACTTTAGCAAGAAAAATTAAATAAATAAAAAAAAAACTCAAATTAAAAATGATGTTTGTATCTAAGGCAACCTGGTTCGGAGCAATAGCAAAGGCTACTTTATTTTCTTCGAATTTCCGAGGAAGTTTATTTTGATGTAGACAAAAACGCATTGACTTACAAGAAAAATGAAACAAGACCGGACGGACTGAAACCTATTCCAAGGGGGAATAACAAATAGAGGCTAAAGATTGTCATTAGACATCTTCTCTCGCGCCCCACGTTGGGCGCCATTTTTTGTTACCTGCTCCATAGGACCATGTAAAGGTGTATCCTTATACACATTCCCCAGTTTGTTTTTTTGTCCACTGGCCGAGGCGTGTGCACTCGCTCATACCCGGAGCTTCAGTTTCGTGGGATCTTTTTAACGACCAACGAACCAAACTGCGAAATCATGCCCTGAGCAGATAAAAAATGTACTTCATTGCACACAAAAAAAAACTCTCCAACGCTATATAACCTTTTTAGCCACTTACCGCTGTTGCAAAAGCCACTTAGCCAAGCAGCATTATGGATGATGTTATCAGCTGCTCCTAACCCGCCCTTCCATGGCTTTTTCGATCTTATGAAGCCCCTTTGTATTACCTACCTCCCCTCAGATATCAGATCAAGTTAGTAACGAGACTCAAAATTCCATATTGATTACAATATTTATTGATACAAATTCAATCCATTTTGATAAAAAAAGTAAACTAAAGTTTAATACTTATACTTATGTATATGCAAAACATCTAAGTAATTAATGACACAATGAACCACCCTATTGTTTCTTCCTAACAAATCCTTACCTATCCCAACTTTAAATATTACATGGGTTCATTGAACTCTATAACAAATATATATACGTATTTAAAAGAAAAGGGAAGTGCATATGTGTACGTAGCTCATTGAGGAATTTTAAAGAAAACAAGAAAATAAAGGTAAATGAGAAAACTCAGCAGCAAAAAAAAACTAATCAAACCAACATACATATGTACGAGAGTAATATGGTATTTGCCTGCACTGATCTCAATGCAGGTAAGTATGCACGTCCATATATGTGTTTGTCAGAATGTGCTTACGACATTAATATAAAAATTTATCAATGAAACTGAATAGTAATTTGACTTACAGTGGTGCTTTAATACATTGCATGTTCAAAAATTCGTCTGATTCTGCATATATATATTTTCGACGCGTCGAAGGCCTCCTCGCTCGGATACGATATCTGCATCACCCTGTAACTTGACAACAAATACATATGCATGTGCACAAACAAATAGAAAATTGCAAAGGCTGTTCCTATTCCAAAAAAAAACTTATTATTCAGCAACGTGCTGCAATTATTTTTCTCTAAAGTGTAATTTAGACCGCATGTTAAAAGCAAACAGGCGTTCAAAAGTAAATAAAAAAAACAAATTTTGTTAACTTTACATACATATATATATAGCTTTAGATTTTTAACTCTGATCATACTTCGAGAGACAAAGGGAGCGGGAGAGCTCAAGTGCTAAATGTGGGAGATTATCAATGAAGTTGAGTTAGGTTAGGAATCATCACGCGTCTCTTCCTAACTAATTGCTATCGTAAAATTATTTTGCTATAACATTAGTGTAACTATGTATATATGCAAGCCTGCTTATGATTATCCATGAAATTTTACTTGTTTGTTCTTTTGTTTTTTTTTTTTCTTTAAGATTTACGTAAGGGTATTTAAACCACATAATATTAAGCTAAACTTGGATTTTTATTTCAATTTAGATATTGGTATTTCTAAACAAACACTTAAAATGCGCTTTCTAAGTTCAAATTTTTAATTAATTTAATTCGCATTATTATATTTTGATTAATCTTTAATCCGCATTAGTATTATTAACTTATTATTATTTTTTTTCTAAAATCTTCATTGCATTTGATTAAGGTATCGCTTTATAAGTTCATGTACATATACATATCGCTATACGTATACCTATGTATACAATTATATGACAGCTTGCATCGGCAATGCTGATTAAACAAAAAAAAACTAACCCCTTTTTTTAATGAAATTGTTAGAATAATATTACTTGAACCAAACCGGGCTTTCAGGAAATATCCGCATGAGTGATCCGTATGACCAATTGCATATTGTTTCCGCATATGTGGAGGTGTTCGTATAAATAGTTTGTGGCATGGAAAGCTGTAAGGCGCCTCCCAGCCACGTGGTAAAACTCTCTTCCCTGGATTTCTTGGAATTTCCAGAATTTCTTGTCGTTATTTTAGAAGGTAACTCAACTTTACTAGGAAATTTAATACAAAAAAATCTTTATTGATACACTTTATTTCACTAGCACATTGTATGTATATAAATATACATAAACGCAAAAAAAATTAACAAGGAAAAAAAAAGATTTTCTTACCCAAATTATGGAATAGCTTAGTATCCGGATGTACAGCTAGAACGGATGGTGATTCCCCAAAAGAAAACTTTATAAAAAAAACTTTGTGTTTTTAAACACTTTAAGAGAACTGTTACAAATTTTTATTTTTTTTCCACTATTTAATTGTTCACTTGTCGGCTGCTGAAGTAGAAAAGAAAGAAGTCGTTTTGGCGGATGTTCGTTTAGGCTGAAACATCCATATGGTCTTCGATATATATCGTTTTGCTTTTTATCGAAAATCATATGGTTGTGTACTTAGCCATGGGGATATCAAGCAGATGTGTTTATTTGTATTTGGGACAGGGATCGGAAAAAAATGCAAAAATATTAGTGAGTAGTTTTAAGAAGCAAAGAAAATATTTATATAAGTATAAATAATTGTAAGGACAGATGGAAATATGTTGGACCATGTACCACAGTACAAACTCATTAGAACCCCTTGTATATTTTTCAAAATTATGTTCCTCGTTTCGATATTCCACTCAAAACAACGGTAGATTCAGGTTCACAATTGACATCTAAATTATTCAATGAATTGATTGGGAACTCACAAAATTCACACTTCGCCATATCATCCACAATCAAATGGAATGATTGAAAGATTCCATAGAACATTAAAAACTGCAATAACAGCTTCAGATAACTCGACACATTGGTCTGAAATTCTAATTTGGTACTTTTAGGTTTACAAATGTTCTTAAAGTAGACTGAAATTGTTCATCTGCTGAACTTGTGTACGGACAAACACTTAGGGTTATGATAAACTTTATCACGTGATAACCTATTCATGGCTTGCCTCGGAATGACATTTTCGTTTACAAAAAAGGCTGAGTAGGTTACCTGGTGAATTAGTTGTTACTAGTAAATCCACCGAAATTGATTATACAAATGAAACTCTCTCTAAACTAAGAAAACATTTCTCAATTGTTAGATCAAAAATAACTCATCAAAGGAAAGCACATATTTGATTCCAAAAATTTAAATACTTATGAATATGTACTTCTAAAAGTTATTCACAAATCAAATTTACAACTACTTTATAAGGGACCATTTAAAGCAATTTCTAAAAACGACAAGACAGTTTCCATTGATTTGTTCAAACCTGCATATGAAATTATAACTAATACACAAGACAAAAATACGGTAGCCACACCACACACAAAAAGGAAATAACATTTAACATTCATTAATTTTGAGTTTTTTTAATCGTTTTAACTGGAGGGAGAGTAAATGTAGGGTTTATTCAAATTTAATATTGTTTATACTTTGTTCATTTTTACTTTGTGTTTGTGTACTTTTTAAATAATCTTAAATTTTTAATTTCAAAGAGAAAATTTTTAAAAGATAGTTTTTTGTTATTATTAAGATGTTCGATTTGAAACTTAAAATATTAAAACAAATTTTTTATAAATAAAATAGTATAAATATAAAGATATGCTATAATCACATACAAGAAAGTAGTTTTTAGCTGAAAATAATTGCATTTTTTGAATAAAAAGTAAGCTTTATTACTTATTTTAATTAATAATATAACCATAAAATAATTTAAAATTTTTTTAATATTTAGCGGGACAAGGTTTGCAATGCACTCAGGAAAAACTTCAAATCATTACAAATTAATTTAAAGTGGAAAAACTTACAAGCAAGTGAAGAAATCATTGGTTGCTCAGTTACCATAATTCGACATTATGCTGAGGGCTATATGCCACTAAATTGGATTTCGCAGCAAGACACGATATAATATATGTAATAAATCTATATTGCATAACTCAATTTTTGAGATAAAAGAACCCTGCCTTATTTTATCGAATTTAGCACTACCTTCTGATTTATGTCGTTTTACGATATTGAAGGGTTTTAAAAAATTTATAAATTGAAAATAGCTTATAAGAATAAATTTTATTTCATATATAGCTTATTAGCCCTTTGGACCCATATGTAGTAAAAATTCACAAAACCCATATTTTTTATGTATCAAATAATTATTTTTCTTGAAAAACAACTATCTTACGTTCCTTTCTGAGGGGGCGATGTTGGACCGCGGTTCAAAAAAAAAAAATGCCTGGGCGGATCCCAAGCCGGCTACGCCATCGACTGTACACCTGGCTGAGTAGGAGGTCTTCGGCTGCGATTCAAAAAAAAAACCCTTGGGCCGATCCAACACCGGCTACGCCATTCATAGTACTTCGGCACAGTACATAAGATTGGAAGTAAACATTTCACTTAACCTTTAATTATGGTATTTGCCCAATTTTCTTATAGAAATATGGGTACCAAAAAAGTTAATTGTATCGTCTGTTATTTTACTACTTAATAACACTGTTAATGAGACATTTTGTTGTTTAATACACAGTTTTATTAATTTGCATTGCTAAGTTTTTCATAAAAACCTAGAAACCTATTTTTATCACCTAGTTATCGGCATCAACAACTTTTTATTCTGATAAGTAGTTTGCAAGATACATATGTATATTAGTTTAAAAAATTAGTTCAACTTTTGACCTTGTAGATATCATTTACACCAAAAAATATATACCGTTACAATCAGCATAAAATTCCTTATAAGACCAAGTTTTTATTAGTTTTTAATTTCGTGAAATGCTCTTGTTCTGCACTCAAGCACTTAAGTGTTTTTACCCACTACTATTTCAATGTTCTCTGTATATATTTCAGTCGTCTACCATGAATCTTCTGTAGATGTACAATATTAAAAATCCGAGTTATTGGAGATTAACTTCGTATATTTTGGCACGAAACTACAGTCCTCTAGCATGAATACTTCTACGCCCCTTCACCCCTACCCTACGCAATCAATAAAAATTATTTTTAGCCTATTAAAATTATTGGAAAGTTTCCTTTGTCTGCTCCGAATTTGGTTATGATCGGTCAATCCGCTTAGGATGCAACTTGACCCAACAATACAAATGTACATACGAAATTTGAAATAGGACTGAACAATGATATGATGAATTTCGTTTTGTTGATTACACAGGCCGACAAGAAATTTGACCATAAACCAGACCATACTTTCCTAAAGGTATTCGATGCGCTGAATTCAAATCTGGACGCAGAATTGCTCTATCACGTCAGTTTATAAATCTGCTAATTTTCCTATAGCTGAAAAACCACTGAATTAACGTAGGTATGAATGATGCAGTAGAACACATACCTCTTACGATAAGTGTACTTTAAATTGCTCTATCTTAGCGAAAAAAAGACCAATTCTGCGTCCAGATTGGAATTCAGCGCATCGAAAACCTTTAGGAAAGTATGGTCTGGTTTATGGTCAAAAAAATCGGTCTCATTTTGTCGGCCTGTTTATCAAACAAATTTATCAAAAACTGTTTCGTTTCGATAATTATAAAAAAAAATTTTCGTTGGTTATCAAATCAAAAAATAACAAAAAAAACTGTTTTTCGGTAACATCGATTTATTATGCATACATATATGTATGTATGTATAAACATTAGGCTGGATTTGAAATCCACAATCTTTTGTTAAAAACAAAAAGTTAATTAATTAACGAAAATAATAACCGCAACGAGAACATCACTCAGAGCTCTACAAATCATTTATAATATATGTATTTTAAGGTCGAAAAAGCGCGCTCTACGCTAACTGGTGTGGCGAGAGAATATTTGGTATAAATTTTCATGACCAAATTTTTTTGGTTCCCAAAAGTCCGGTAAATTTGTGATGAAGTTTCAAAATCCTTTTGTTTTACTTGGGATGTCTGAATCAGATTCCCATTGAAAGACGAAGTATTATGATAATAATAAGTACAAGTTATAAGTATGACTTAAATATGGAACAAACAATATGTACATAGTATAAAAATTTCAGTTCTGGTCTCCAACTGTGATTTTCAAAATTAAGGATTAATTTACATTTATTTTTCCTTACCCAGTGGAATTGTGACCTTCGGAATGAGTTGAATGCGGGGTCAGTGGTGGCACAGGTGAGCCACCAGAATCTTCGGACGGTGTTTTTGAAAATAAATTACCACCCAACTCTGAGACCAAAGTGATGGGTGAACTGTGAATATTTCATTTAACCAAAAAGTTTAGTGTTTGCAATGAAGGGAGTTAAGTGAACAAAAAATTTTGAGAAAAAGTGTAAAATATTTGTTGTGTTGGTGTGCGGTATTTTCATTTCAAAACAAACATCCAATCGCCGCAAGATTAGTGAGCATTATTATTTTTTAATTTTGTTTTTTTTTTTTTAAGAAGAAAATTAAAGAAAAAAATATAATACCAATTAGTTTTCTACTTTTCATAAAACTTAATTAACCAACAAAGGCAACTTAAAACAAAACTTAGTACATTTTTTTTATATACTGTATTAATAAAGCTCACCTTGAGAATACTTTCGAAAATACGCTCTGATTCGAATCGCCCGTATTTGGCGCCGATTCAAAGTCCGTAGTTTTTCCAAGACTGCCACCACTGCCCGGCGGGCCACCTGCTTCTCCAGTCAAACCTTCAACCCAAGTTAATGGATAAGATAAACGTTTTAGCATCTACAAGAAAAAAAATACAAATATCACATGGAATACTATAAATTCTTTCTTATGTTCAATACTTTATTTTTCTTTTCGACATTCTTGTCATTCTGAACATTTCCGGATACGGTAGCTGGTTGGGCAGCTTGTGGCACACCATTGTTATCGTCAATACTGAAACTAACGCTGGAGGTTTTCTTCCGTCCACCAATTGCGCCTGCATCGTAACTTTGGCCACTTAGAAGTGAACCGTGTGCTGTTAATTCGGTCATAAGCGGTGGTGAAATCGTCTTCGGTGGCACCCAGTCGGAGCTAAGAACAATATCAGCATCAGTGTAGCTGGTCTTCTTTGGTATTGGGTGCAAATTTGCTATGGAATCACGTATATCAATACCCGAGTCGTAGCACGATTGCTTAGATAGCTCCTCCAAATGTACGAGATCGATAGTTGCCAAACCCCCCGGCATATTTCCGGTCCCACTAGCTGCACCGAGGCCACTAATCGAGGAGGTGGCCGAGTGCAGATCCTGTCCACGGGCGCCACTATCGATAGTTGTTTGTGATTCGTTGTCACCCTCGTCTTCCGATGATCTTCGGGAATTAAGATCATTTTGTTATTATAATTTTTATTTGCATTTTTAAATGATAACGAAAATAAACGCATTTGCAATTTTGTGATGGTTACTATTCATTTTCTCGTTTAGAGCAAATAAAAATAAAATGTGGGTAGATGTGGAGCATGGTACAATAAACAGGTTAAAGCAGATATTAAAAAGCAACCCTGCTATGTATTTTGTTGGTAGCTCAGGTTCTTAGAACGTCAATAATTGTTTACAATTCCTTGTGTCAAAGTCATGTCAAAAGTGATGAAATGGATGATTTTGTTACGCTGATACCATGAAGCCATCGCATTGCCGATATCAGTGAAATGTGTTTACGCCATTGCACTAAGTATACTTTTGGAGCCGCTCTATAGTGTTTTTAATCAAAATAAATCCCGAAACACCACCGAAAACTGATACAAAAATCTTAAGATAAGGAGTCCGAAGTCGGAACCTAACCTAAAAGTAATAAGAAAAACAATGTTTCCTCCTGTAATGAAGTAGTTTAGGCGACACCATCGAAACCGAAGTCAAAGCCCAACATTTTCAAAAATAATGGAAAAAAAAAAACAAATTATTCAAATGTTTTTTATTAATTACTTTTAAATGGTTTCATATATTAATTTCTCAAAAGGGGATTATGATTCCTTGGACGGAAACGCACCTTTTGGTACCCTTTAGTATAATTGTAAGTAAAGGTATTATTATTTGTCGGTAGTGTTCCTGGCTCACCACATAGAAGGTGAAAAGTTCGAGTACCGGGACAGGTAACATCAAAAGTGCTTTGTAAAAGTTTTTTTCAAAAACGGGGTCATCCCGCGGCAGTGGCTTTCAGCCATGGAAGGCTTCTCAGCAAAGAATTCATCTGCTTTACAGATGCCCTTCGGAGCGAATTCCGGCGCAAAAATCTCCTCGGAAGTTTATGATGGTATATGTTGTTATGATATTGTGTATCGCGTCATACATTTATTTTTATAATTCCAATAAAAGTGTACATCTCTCTCTACAACCTCTTCTTTTTTTCATTTTAGTTATGAGAGCACATAAATGCTTTCAGGTGTTACGTCGGATCACGACATCCTCTCGAAAGTTCTAATGTGGTAACTCGGCATCACCAATTTTTACTTACATAAAAAAATGAAATACGAAAATTGGAAACAAATTTTAATATCTGCCTTTAGGCACCGTTTGCATAAAATCCGATTAGCACTATCTTAATATTCGTTAATTGGTATGTAGGTAGCACTTACTACGAAAACGTCGTAATTGGCGGGAGCTACGTTTTAACTGCTGATAGACGCGCATAAAATAATTTGTTTTAAAATTTTTGTACAAGGATTAATATTTTAACAAAATATCAAAAACATCAAGTTAATGTATCAGCGCCAGTAGCATCGGTAGCAACGCAACGCAAAACCAAGCAGTGTTACACAGCTTTCATGGAAGAATTTGACATTTTATTACTGTTTACATGTTCACGAAAATAAACGAAAAGAAAGTAAACGGGTTTTCAGCGTTCCGTGGTTATTTTTAGAAGTGTGGTGGTAATTTATTAATTATTAAGCTGTGATAGCTCAAATGCCTGTTCAAAATCGGATGCTTTTTTAGAACCTGAAGCCTCAACGATGCAAGCTTTGTCCAACTTCCGCTTACTTCTGGGATCATTGGGAACTGTAAAAGGACTATCACCGGCTTCCCTACTTGTGTAACACCTTTCCATCATTCTATAAACTCTTTTGTGAATTGTATTTTATTTTAAAAACAAAATAGCATAGATTAGAAAATTACTGCTAAATGTAAACAAACCCGAAACTGTAAAAACAGTTTGGCAATTAAAATAACATTTCGAATGAAAAAAATAAAAATTGCAACTCTGATTATTGTACCAAATTCAAATTTGAGTTTTCGAAAATAACACATTCTACCGAATCTTATACAAAGACACGCACAAAAAAACTAAGTATATTGACCTCACCAGCTAAATGAACGGGAAACCCTACTAGACAGGCGATCCTTGTATAAACTCATAAAAGCATTTTCATTGCTGACGAATGTAATGTGTTCAATTTTGTTCAGTCCGTGCGAAGAATTTGAATACTTCCCCTATCGATGTGATACGATATCTCTTTTTTACTAATTATATTCGTATAAATGAAAAATATATATTCTTTGCTCTAAAAAAGCCCCAAACTCTAAACTCAAATGTTTACCAATTACTTACAGCAAGCAACCAAACTGCTCAATATTTACATCTTGAACACCTTACAGCTAAATTTCAATGTGCTGATTAAAGACAGTTCTTGGGTGCATTTTTTGGTATGCTTTTATCGTATCCTGATAACACGTCACGTTCTAATTTAACGCTGATTTTCAAATTATACATGCCTATTCCGATATCCGACAGATTTCAGTTGCCGATTTGAGTTTGGAAACTGATAAAAGTCCATTTTATCGATTTCCTTTAAATGTACTAGCGTGTCCAACACCAGAAATATAAGAAAATAACATTAAAATGTAAATTTTTCAGTTTTATGGATTAAATCCGCAACTATTTTGTCGCGATTTAATTCGCACTCCCTCCGCAAAAGCATCGGTCGGATACTGTTTCCGAGAACAAAAATTATTTTGAAATGTGAATGTGTTGGAAAATATGGGAGGAGTGCATAAATGAGTTAGAATTTTTGGCCAAAGTACTCAGCATTGTCTAGTAGGAAAGTCATCAAAAGATACGTATCAATATACAATTGCTATTTACGTAGAAAGTATTCGACAAGTCTAAATACATTACACCTCAACCATATATTAATGCACAGCGTTTGCTGGCGCATAGAAGCCTACACGCAAATATATGAGTAACCGAAATTAAAGTTTATACTAAGTGTATAAATACATTTACTTGTATAGAACAATTAATTTAAATAACAAAAATAACCAAACAACAATTCATCACAATGACATAACGTCAATAAAAAATGTCTCGCTGACTAAGCTTTTAACGCTCGGAATTAAACTCCGGTTGCTCTCATACAAGTTATATGAACAAGAGCAAATTCTGACAGAAAATTCACGCAGTGCGTTTATATATGGTTGAGCGTTATATTATAAGCTTGACATTTTTTTTTTGGCATCGATTATTATTTTGGTTGATTTGGCCACCGAAAAACTAACTGTTAGTAATCTGATTCACCAAATATGAGCTTTAAACATCGCAGTTTTCCGTATAGAAGTTCACCAATAATCAATATACCTCAATCAATGGAACAAATTCAAATTTTGTCAAGGGACACTTAAGAATATTATTTGTTTCTATTTGTTAATTATTGTACTATAGAGCCTATTCACACTACCGATCTAACTGATTTAGTCGGTGTTTGATTTGCATGAAGATGTTGTTGGATTTGCAACCCGATTCCGTTCAAACTAAAAGAGTCGGCCCACTGATTGATCGGCAGGGGACTGTTTTTTAATTTCTATATTTTATATACACACCGGACGTAACTAGTCGGGTTCCCATGCTAACAACACTTTATGTTTATTTTACTTTTGGTAAACTGTATGTATGAAATTTTGATTAGGAACTAGTTATATTCGATTTGGAACTAGTCCTTGAACACAACCCATTTTTTTTAAATTTTTAACAGACTATTTCTTTGTTCACAATTAATACAATTTTTTTTTTTATGTTTTTTATATACTTTTGCTCTCATTAATGCATATTGAAATAGAGGCTGCCATTATGTGAAGAAAACAATTACACTAGAAATTTTGGATCCTTTATTTACCTTAGCAATCTCTAAATGTACCTCAATCTTCCCTCTACAAGAACAGAGTGAAGCTTCGTATGTTCATTCTGTAAAATCAGAAAAGTTTCTCGCGAGAATCCAATAGTTTTGCATGCAGCGTGAAAAGTTTCTCTACAACCAATCGAGATCTACAGATGGGATGTACCCATTATTTTCTTTATTTTCTTTTAAAGCATCCTCGCCTTGCAATATTCGCAATAATAATATTTTTAGACAACATTTTTCCAAATTGTTTTAAGTCAATGTAGAGTTTTCATAGAGGAAAAGCTGACGATATCAACTGGCCAACTGTTTAGCATGCAGTGTAAATAGCTACACCGATTTGACTGAATTAGTAGGACAATTGTGTATACCACAGCCCACCCGACTAAATCAGTTTGATCGGTAGTGTGAATAAGCTCTTAAACTATGCTTTTTTAACTATGCCTTTTTAAATTATCCAGCTGTTACGGCTTGTATATATGTACTGTATATTTGGATAATATTAATTTTTAACTATGCTTCACAAGTTTCAACAAAACGTTGTGTTTTAAAAACTGTTCCAACTTTTGACTCTCTAAACATAGGTATTAAAAGCGCATATTTGGTGAGTATACTCGTCAGGTAAGTTGCAATTCGAAATTTCGCGACGGTATCAGGGCAAACAAAAATAATTTTTTTTTGACCACCCCAATGAAAATGTGGGACCTTTATGTATTTCCGGTACATTTTTTTCACTACTACGAATCAACAAATTTTAAATTGATTCCGTGAAAATTACTACGATTAATTATATTAACGTTTTTATTCGTTTCTTCGAAAATACTGGCAATCATTATTTTTTGAAATAACGGTAAAAACGGCTCAATTTTTCAAGAAAGCCCTCTTAGAAAACAGCTGGGAAAAAGACATTCTAAGAATTGCTGAATCGTTTTCTGTGTCTGTCAAGACTCCCATGGAGTGTAATGAGGTGTGACTTGCGCCCTCGTTCGGTGGGGCCATTTTGACATACTCGGTTTTAGCCCTCACCGAGGACATTTTTGCAACGTCTGTTCACGTCGAGGGCAGTTGCAACCAGCTAGCGGCTCGCTATATGAATATCTAAATATTTTTTTATAACCTCTGAGGCTTGGCACCGTAAAAGAAAAATATCCAATGAAAAAAGAAGGCAACAAACCCTCGGATGAGAACTGTCTTTATTGCTGACGACCCATCAAAACGATTTAAGGACAATGATGTAAGGCATGTACCTGGAACGTCCGGACCCTTTTAAGGGAGGGTACCACTGCCCAGCTGGTTGATACCCTCGTTATTGCAAAGGCTGATATCACCGCCCTATAGAAAATGCGATGGATTGAACAAATAAAAGATCCCTGCCCCTAGTATTATATAAAAATCGTTCAATGCCAGGGGGGGGCAAGGAAGGAGTTCGGAATTAGTCTCCATGATGTAACATCTCCCAACGAGAATATATTGATAGACTTCGCGGCTGCTTGCAATATGGTCATCAGAAGAACTACGTGTACATAAACAAATACAACATGTCACTTGGTTGTCCCCTGATCAAAGAACAATAAACCAAAATGATCATGTCATGATCGACGGCAGACATAGCTCCTACATTCTAGACATGCATACACTACGTGGTCCCAATATCGACTCAGATCATTATCTTATGTCAACCAAGATACGCACATGTCTCTGTGCAGCGAATGAAGTACGCACAGTAACGGAAGGAGAGTTAGACGTCGAAAATCTGCGTACGACGCAATAAGCTGATTGGACCTAATCAGTGTGGCCTCAGACCTAGTAAGTCTACCATCGACCAGATCTTCACGATACGCCAAATCCTGAAGGCCCATAATGAGAGAATCGACACTCACCTTGTCGATTTTAAACCCGCTTTTGACAGTGCGGAAAGGAGTTGCCTTCATGCTGTCATATCTGAATTTGACTTTCCTGCAAGGCTTGTACGACTATGCCAAATGACGTTGACCAATGCCAACCGCTCCCTCAGAATTGGGAAGGACCTCTCCGAGTCATTCGAAACGAGCTTCAGATAAGTCTACTGTCTTTCGTACAATTTCCTAAACTTGATGCTTGAGAAGATAATTCGAGCAGCAGAGCTGAGCCGAAATGGTACAATCTACTACAAGAAGTTGCAATTGATGGCAAGTGAAGTCTGCCTGCTTTGGCCTGGATAAAGAAGCGAAGATAGTGGGCATTGCTGTGAACGACGACAAGCCGAGTTATTTGCTGTCTTCAAAGAAGGAATCGGCGCACCTGCGGTTTGGAAGCCACGACACTGTTGGTAGTTACAAATTTGAAACTGTAGTTGGGACAAAACGTCAGCAGCGAAAAGAATGGCAGTCAAGAAATTCATCATTTTAGTCCTGATTTACTGCTCGGAATCATGGGCAGTGTTGAGAGAAGATAAGATGGCCCTTGGGGTATTCGAGAGAAAAGTTTTCCGGAAGATTTATAATCCTTTCCGTGATGCCAACTGTGAGTATCGACGAGAATTTAACGATGAGCTGTACGAGCTTCACGCAGATCTCTCCATAGAAGTTTCAACCAAAAAGGTTTTCCCATCGACACCCGAATTCGGCAGCAGAGTAAGGATAGGCCTAGACTGAGTTGAAAAAAAAAACAAGTCAGGAAAGCGCTGTCTTCGGCTGTGCCGAAAGCTTTAAATCTTTAATGAATACGCATCACCGTTTTAAGTGTCCGATCCTTACTCACAGTAAGTACCAACTCTGCAAAATTTGAAGGTCGAACAGGGTAGGATAAGATATATAACCCAAACCGCGTTTATTGAAACGTGGGGTGGAAACGAACATTATACTCGTATACCTAGTAGTGATCTATTATACCATCCCAATTTACGCAGGCCTATTTTAATACTTTCAGTTCGTATTTGCGTTCAAATAGACAGACGGACAGACAGATAGACGAAGCGAGAGACGGGCATGGCTACATCGACTCAGCTCATACTCCTGATCATTTCAGTATACTTTTTGATGGGACTATCTCTTTTTCTCCTCATACGTACAAACATTTCATGTTCATGAAAGGTATGAAAATCAAAAAAGATATACAACTTCGCCTTTGCAGTGGGGTATTAACTACTTGCCCGGATATTTTACTTTTCATCCTAAACGTTTTAATATACATTAATAAATACCTATCTCGATTCGTTTATCCCGAATGAAGTAATATACCTTGTGTGCGTAACAAAAATAGATATGAAAAAGGGTGTTTTTGATAGGGACTACTCAACTGATCTTTATGATCACAATATATACTTGGGTTCACTGGGTACAGCATAGACAATATATAGTTTTGGAAAAGTAGGCGGAGCCACTCCCGCAGGCTATATAAAGTTTCAATTCGTAATAACTCCGAACTTTTTTGGTCTAAATTTAAGATATTTGGATATATGTGTCCCTTAGTCAATATCTACATAATTTTGGAAAAGTGGGCGGTACCACGCCCACATATTTTGTGTTTTGTTTTTGCTCTTGAAGATTCAGGAGTTTGCTGGCACGACACAGTCTGTATATAGCTTTGGAAAAAGCCCCCAGGTTTTATAAAGCTGCAGTTCGGTATAGCTAGGAGTTTATTTGGTTGAAGTTAATGACATTTTATATATAGATGTGTTCTATGTATCAAAACGTCAAAACAACGTCTTCCGCGTTTGCTAGTATATTATAAAATAGCGAAAGCAACAACGAATTTCAGTATTCTTTTGTAAAACTGAGACTAGTTTGCGTTCAAATAGACAGACGGACGGAGAGACGGATATGGCTAAATCGACTTCTCTCATCGTGCTGATCATTTTAGTGAACTTTTCTCTTCTTGTTCTCATACTTACATACATTTAATGTTTATGAAAGGTATGAAAATCAAAAAAGATATATAACTTCGCTATTGCAGGGGGCTATTAACTAAGTCCCCGAATATTTTCCTTGTGTGTTTTCCGATGTGGCTAATTTTTGGCAGGAGTATAATACAACTTAAGTTATTTACAACGAAGATTGATAAAAAATTAAAGCTGCGGCGAACCAACAGTTCGCCGTCTTTCAATTAAAACACAAGGTTTTGTTGAAATTACAAAGTTTATTGTGCACTCGTTGCACTCCCAATATTAACTAAACTTAACCATTCTAATTTCTTACCACCTAACTTCTTAGCCTACCATTATTATGCTAACGTTGCAGTTCCCACCACTCGCCAGTATTTCACAATCCAAGCGTTGCGCGTGTAGGCCAATATTTCTTTTATTGCAATTCTCACGCATTTATTGAATATGATCGCGACCACCTCATCAATTTTCTTCAGGATGTCTTGGGTGGCCGTAAAAAGCTTTTTGTTAACTTTATATTGGTGGTTATTGCTCTCAATTACTTCGTTTTGACTGCGGAGAATATTACTCCAATCGGTTGCGTCGGGTGACCCTGCCAACCATTTCCATGATGAGCCCAGCCAATCGATTGAGCGTGTTGTCCTCACCTTGGCTGCGCTGCCCGTTAATTCTTGGAGTCGCTCTAGTGTTTGATTAATGTAGAGTTGGGCCAAAATCTTGTCGTCGGTTCGCTTCATTAGCCGGCTTGTCAATTCTTCCATCTGCATGGTAATAGTACCATATTGCTGGAGGCTGATGGCGTGGATCAGTTTGAATGATCCGCCAATGATCCACCCATTTCCGTCTTGGATGGTTATGATGGGTTCCTTATAGTGGAAAATATGAAGGGCGCTGATGGCTGATGCCAGCAGTGGGAATCTGCAAGGATGTTATTCTTGTTAGTAAGGTAATTCCTAAGCTACTTAAAAATTTTGTTAGGATTTGTAGTTTTTTTTTTTTTTCCTTTCTTTTTTTTTTTTCCTCTTTTTTTGTTTTTTTTTTTTAATTTTTTTAAATTGCATTTTAACTTTATTATTACATTTACAAATAGATTGCAAATATTTTAATTTCATAAAAAAAAAAAACTTTATTTTTTATTTTTTGTACAAGAAAAGAGCAAAAAAGAAAAGTTGTTTACATTAAATTGATTTTTCTTACATTCTTGGTTTTATAATTTACAATTGGATTAATTTTGTTTGTGTTAGTATATTAGTATTAGGTTAGCCCTTCGTTTCCTTGAGGGAAAAAAACTCTTTTTTTGTATATTTTTTTGTTTCTTCCTGCGGATTAGGCGCTAGGGTTAAATTTCAATATCTGTTTTACGGATTAGGCGCAAAACTATTTTAATTTTTATTTTTTTGTTTCTTCCTGCGGATTAGGCGCTAGGGTTAAATTTCAATATCTGTTTTACGGATTAGGCGCAAAACTATTTTAATTTTTATTTTTTTGTTTCTTCCTGCGGATTAGGCGCTAGGGTTAAATTTCAATATCTGTTTTACGGATTAGGCGCAAAACTATTTTCATTTTTTCTTCCTGCGGATTAGGCGCTAGGATTAAATTTCAATATCTGTTTTACGGATTAGGCGCAAAACAATTTTCATATTTCTTCTTCCTGCGGATTAGGCGCTAGGATTAGATTTCAATATCTGTATAGGATAGAGGATCATACTGTTCTCGAACCAGCTATGGGGGATCGTGGAATCCGGTTTGGGAGTGGCGTAGCCATTTGTCAAATTCGATGGCGTCACAACCTACTAAGGCACGATTTGTCCCACTAACAAGCCCGCTCTTGTAGTAATGATCATTTCCTTTTGTTTCGATTTTGTTTCTGAGGTATTATGATTTTTTCATTAATTTTTCTGTGAAATTTTAAATTTTTTTTTTTTTTTTTTATTTTTATCTTTTTTTTTTCTTTCCCTTCCTTTTTTTTCTTTTCCCCTTTCTCTTTCTTTCTTTTTTTTTTTTTTCTTTTTCCTTTTTTTTTGTTATGCGCTAGGATGTGTGCTCCTGCGCTTGAAATTTTTAATGTGAGATTTATGAATTTTTTTACCACTGACCGTGGTTACTGATACCCTGTTATCCCTTCCGACAATTTCTTTTTTATATATGGGTTTTTGCTTACCCTTGATCTGTTTGTCCCTCACGTATATGACATCATTTTCGTCATAACGCTCAGGTAAAGATCTTTTTCTATTATGTCGCTCAATCTGCGCTTGCTGCTTTTCTGTCAGCAAGGTTTTTAAATATTCGTTGGTTTTTCTGCTTTTTTCTAGAAGTTCTTGGTAGTTGGAAGCCCTTGCGCGGTTGAAAAATACTTCACTGGGCTTCCGGTTTGTAACAGAATGGATAGAATTGTTATATCGATCTACTGCTATGGTTACTAACTGCTTCGTTTTAAGGTTTGAGTTATCTGCCTTCAGGCACTTGATAATTTCGATTAAAGTGGAATGTAGCCTTTCCACCTGGCCATTCACTTCGCTTCTCTGGGTCGGTGTGCGATACAACCTAACTCCTAATGATTCCAAGAGGTTCTGTATAATTGGACTAATCAGACCGCGCTCGTTGTCGGTCACTAAGATATCTGGGGTCGTAAAATAGTGTAGGAGTTTCACTATTTTGTCCTTAAGGTGCAAAGTAGACTTGTTTCTTAAGTGAAAGAGTTTCGCAAATTTTGAAAATTTGTCAATACAACTGAGAAATTTCTCTCCCTGTATTTCGAATATGTCCACGTGAATAATTTCACAAGGACGTGATGGGATAGGTGTGTTTTGAAATTCGGGTTTATTGGGATGCCTATCATATTTGTTAATTTTACACGTCTCACAGGACGAGACATAGTTCTTGATAATGCTGTTCATTTTTCGGAAGTAATATTTCTCTAGGATTTGTTTTTTATTTTCGGTGGCGTTGCGATGAGCTCTTTTGTGCTCTGCCCATACTATCTCGCACATCCTATCAGGATCTCGTAAATCCTCTACAATAGACTGAGTTACACGGATCTTATATTGTATAAAATTCTCTAGGTATACCTTTTGGAGCAGCCCTAGATTACCTTCTGGCATTTTAATGCCGTTGACAACATTCGGTCTAAGCTTCTCTTTGAGTACCCTAATAAGCTCCTGTTCAGTGATACCTTCTATCTTTAGGTAGTGTCTTGAGTAACCTGGATGAGGTTCTTCGAATATTTCTAATCTGCCCCTAAATACAAGCTGGTTCCTAAATACGTTAAGAGGCACTTCAACGAACGGTATAAGGTCAGAGTTATCCTGTTCTGCACTGTGGATGGTATCGCCGTCTTCGCTTCCAGAGCCCGCTGTTGACCCTGTGGTTGCGTTATGACTGGCGGCTTCGGATGTTGATGTTGTGAGGGGGTTTGCTTGAGTTTTGAGTCGAGACAGAGCATCAGCCACGACGTTAGATTTCCCTGGTTTATAGATTATCTCGTAATTGTATTCCTCAATCCTAGCCTTCCAACGTTTTAGCTTGGCATTGTAATTACGATTGCTTAGAGAGAAAGTTAACGGTTGGTGATCAGTAAATATACGTATCTTTTTGGCACCATAGAGGTAGTTGCGGAGGTTATCCAGAGCCCATACGATAGCAAGCATTTCCTTTTCATTTGTTGCGTATGCCTCTTCCGTAGTGGATAAACTTCGCGATATAAACGCTATGGGCTTGTCCTTGCCATCGTGGTCTTGTGATAGCACTGCACCAATAGCGAAATCGGAAGCGTCCGTCGTCAGGTTGAAGGATTTATCGAAGTTAGGGAAGGTCAGGACTTCGGAGGTCGTCAATATCTCCTTGAGATTCGCGAATGCTTCTTGGGCTTCATCGTTCAAGGTAATCGCCACCTTTTTCGATTGAGTTGCCCTTACTTGTGCATGTTCCCCTCGCGTAAGATTAGTAAGCGGCTTTGCTATCATCGCGTAATCGCGAATAAACTTCCTATAATATGAAGTTAGCCCTAGAAAGCTCTTGAGTTCTTTTAGGTTCGATGGAGGCAGCATGTTTTTAATGGAATTGACCTTCCTTGGGTCGGGGAGTATTCCCTCGGGGGTCACGATGTACCCCAAAAACTCTACACTTTTTTTCAGAAACTGTGTCTTTTCAAGGTTGACCTTCAGACCCGCAATCAAAAGCCTGGAAAGGATAGTGTCGATGTCTCTTAAATGTGTAGCTTCGTCTCTGCTGAAGATTATGATGTCGTCGATATATACGAAGCAAATGCGACCTATGTATTCTTTTAGCACGTCGTCTATCATGCGCTGGAAGATAGAGGGTGCATTTTTTAGACCGAAAGGAAGCCGCAAAAATTCGTATTTTCCATTCATTGTGGAAAATGCGGTTTTTGCAATGTCGCTTTCTTTCATTGGGATTTGGTGGAACCCCGAAGTAAGGTCGAGTGTAGTAAAAAAGTTGGCATTACCAAGGCTCGCGATAGTGCCATTGATATCCGGGATAGGGTACGTATCGGGGATTGTTACGGCGTTTAGCCGCTTAAAGTCAATGACCATTCGATATTTCTTTTCTCCGTCGGATTGAGATTTCTTGGGTACAATCCATATGGGTGAATTGTATGGACTCTTGGAAGGACGAATAATGCCTTCTGATAGTAAATCCCGGATTTGCTTTTCCACCTCCTCGCGCATATAAACGGGGTAGGGGTAGCTTTTTGTATAGATGGGGTTCTCGGTTACAGTTTTAATCTCTGCCTGGACGTTGGTGTGGATTTCCATGCTTCGGTCGACTGGTCCGAACAAAATTTCATATTTTTCTAGTATCTGGTGTAGCTTATTTCTTGTAAAGTGGGTAATATTATTATCAAGGGGGATATTTGTACTGATACTATTCACCTGCTGCGCTTTTTTCCGTTTAAGGGCAGCAGAATGTCTGGTTTTAAAATGAGAACATTCAGTTCCCTGTCTAAGACTGCCTTGATTTCTGACAACGTATCGTCGCCTATTATCCCGTCGAACGATTTGAGTCCTGGGAGAACAAAAAAGGTAGTGAGTAGGTCTTTGCCTACGAATTTAAAGAAGTGTCCACATATTTTCTTGTCCACCTTTATTGTTCCACCCGCGGAGATTACATGAAACGGCTTTTCTACCGGTGAAGTATTTTGTGCTATTCGCTCACTTATATAATTTTTATTCGCCCCTGTATCCACTCAAAATTCTAGAATGCCCAAATCCTGCGTTGCGTATTCTAAATACGGTACGCCGGGCACGAGGCTCCCATGGTAAAATTTACCTGATCACCTGTTGTTTGTTCGCTGTTGCTGTTGGTTGAGGTACTCGGGCCCTCTTCTTCGTCTACTGGAATCATATGGAATAATTTCTGTTGCTTACTTGGGGTTTTGTTTGCATATCCTGTGTAGCTTGTAGAACTTGCCCCCCTTTTTGTATTGTCATACCTAGAGAATGTGCTGTTGCCTCTTTGTCGGCTCTGGGAAGATGGTTCGCCATCTGTTCTTACTACCGTGTGTTTCTCCAACTTGGGGTGGACTGACTGCTTATTTTTGTTTGACCTTAGCTTGGGTAAGAGGACCGTTGCCCTGTTTGGTTGTTATCTCGCCAGCTGCGGCCCGAATTGTCTAAATTAGGATAGTTTCTTCTGTCGCGGGAAAAAAATTTTGGAGCTGAAGGTTGATAGTTGTCATTTCTATTATCCCTGTGGAAGGGTGGGCGGTAGATTGCATTTCTGCGATCTACATTCAAAATTTTGAGGCATGCAGAGTATGCCTCAGGTAGGGTTTTCAGGTTTTGGACAAGAAGCAGGGCAGGAAGATCTCCATTAAGCCCTCTTATAACAACGTCTAACGCTCTTCGGCGGTGAGCCTCGGCCAATGCCTCTACGGTTTCCCCGTGTACGTATTTGTCTATCTTTATTGTGTTTATCATTAAAGATAGCTGTTTCTGCACCTGGGCATAAAAATCGGACATCTTTTGCCGCCCTTGCGACATTAGTGTCAGTTGTTGCTCTAACGTTTCTATGTCCCTAATATCTGCGTAATGCAGAGATAGGATCTCCTTTATCTTGCCCCAGTCGGAATTTAGGATATTATGCGCAAGCAGCGCAGAATCTGCCGCACCTCTAATGTGCCTTAAGATGGCAGTGTATATTGGCTTATGCCGCACTATTTCGTAATCACGTATAACCTGTTCGACGCTATGGACCCAGGAGCCGTAGTGCTCCCGTGATCCATCGAATACCTGCAATTCTTTTACACAATCGGGTAACTTAGCGACCTCCGCCAGCTCGCTCTCCGTCCGAGGACTCACTAGTGGCTCTATTATTGGTTCTTCCCTGGTGTCCGAAGACTGCCTTCGCACTTCACGCACTTGGGCCTCTAGCCTTTCCAAATTGTCACTCAATCCAGATAAGGATTCCTCGCTGCTCTTTGATTCTACACTTTTGAGTCGTTGGTCAATTTTTTTGATTTGGGCTAGTATGGCGTTAATGGCGCCATTCTGTTCCGTTAGTGATTTCTTTACCTCGTCTGAGTCCATGGTTTTATCTCTGTGAATAAAAATAGGAAACGAAATATACAGAAGGGATTAACTTATACTCACAAGGTCCAATATCTCATTGGAACTTTCTGGTTGAAACTTATTAAGATTTTCGTAAGGAAAAAATGTTTTTATCTGTTTTTTCGCTTTGTTAGTTCACTCGTTTTTTTTTTTTCCTTTCAACGTGTTGAGCTTTTTCCAGAAAAATTTGTTTACCGCTTTTTATTCACTTTTTCCTTTTCCTGGTTTTTGGTTTTCAGTACACTTGCACTTCAACGTGTTTACTTTTCTCCAGAAAAATTTGTTTATTGCTTTCAGTTTTTTTTTTTTTGGTTTTTATTTCACTTTCTTTTTCACTTAGAACAAGCACTTCGCACCGATTGCTCGGGCGCCACTTAAGTTATTTACAACGAAGATTGATAAAAAATTAAAGCTGCGGCGAACCAACAGTTCGCCGTCTTTCAATTAAAACACAAGGTTTTGTTGAAATTACAAAGTTTATTGTGCACTCGTTGCACTCCCAATATTAACTAAACTTAACCATTCTAATTTCTTACCACCTAACTTCTTAGCCTACCATTATTATGCTAACGTTGCAGTTCCCACCACTCGCCAGTATTTCACAATCCAAGCGTTGCGCGTGTAGGCCAATATTGCTTATATTGCAATTCTCACGCATTTATTGAATATGATCGTTTTGCATTATTGTCTGCTTGCGCGTGTGCCGTGTCAGCGAAAGTTGTATGTGAACTTTATGTAGGGCATCGAAGTCACATGCCCAGCAACGTGAGCACAGGGTGTGCCGTAGCGTAGGGTTAGGATAACTTACATACTACTGAGAAGCAGCTGACCAATATTCATTGAAATATCAAGATTGAATTATAATCAATTGCCTGAAATTTTATGCTGAAAAGTGGGCGGCGCCACGCCTACTTCCTCAAAATTGACAACATTTTTTGCGGTCGAGTTTTCCATAAAAAGCTTATTATGTGTGCAAAATCTGATTGATATAACTTGGTTGGTTGTAGAAATATCGCTTTTTAAATTTTCCAAACAAAGAACTATGTTAAAAAACTGGGCGTGGACATAAACTGATTTCGCCCATTTTTACAATAAAAAGTTACCTTTATATATTGAACATTATCACCAAATTTGGTTCGACAAATCAATTTTTGGCGGAGTTAAGGCATCAAAGAATAATCCACTATAAAAGAGGCGGGGGCCACTCCCATTTTCGAAAATTTTTATTTTTTGGATTTCTTAGTTTACGGAAACTTTAAAAGTGAAAAATAAATGACGTAAAGCTTTTCTCGAACATTCCTTGCACACCTGGAAACCTGCTTGCTGAATTCTGTTTCGATATCTGGAACGGTGTTTGATTTAGGATTAGTAACACATCTAAACTTGACTTAATCAAAAGTGGGCGGTGCTACACCTATTTTCAAAAATTTCTTGAAAATAGCATTTTATGCCTAAATCTTAATGTATACTCGTACACCAAATTTTATCCGTATAGGTGTATTACTGTGAGTACTCAGTACAACTCACTTTTTTTTTGTGTTTTCGAAAATATTCTATATATAAAAAGTGGGCGTGGCTATAGTCCGATTCCGCCCATTTTAAATAGCGCTAGGAGATGAGTGCCAAGGAACCTGCATACCAAATTTCATTAAGATATCTCAAAATTTACTCAAGTTATCGTGTTCACAGACGGACGGACGAACGGACGGGCTTAATAAATTTCTGCAAAATTTTACGTTCCCAGCTTCTCAGTTGCAAGAGTTATAGGCTAAAACCTGTTTATCAGAACAATCGATTGTATCCCTTTCCAACCGTGTACGCACAGTTGTGCGTGTATGTTGCGCTATTGCTATTTGCGCTAGTGCAAATTAAACTGATGTACACAATTGTACGAGTTAATTTCTTGATAAAAACACAGCGAACCGTTATTGTTGTCCGTTAGTTTCCGCGTATTTCGCTGTTTTGATGTTGCATTTAATCATTTGTTAGACCAGTTATTTAAAAAGTGATATTTATTATAAAAAAAGTGTTATCGCAATTAGAACAAAACAGTTTAAATTGAAAAGCGAAATTAAGTGTATTTTTGTGACGTAAATTTATTGCATAGGCAGTTTAGATTGAAGTGACACAATTGTGCGTGTTAGGGCTTGTTTAACAAAATATGCTTGTGTTTTTTGATGTGTAAACATCTTTGGGCTCGGTAGGGGCAGTCCAGAAAAGTTACGCGTCGCTGCTTGCCAGCGTAAGTGTAAGCACCTTTGGGCTCGGTAGGGCAGCGAAATTACGCGTAAAACCTGCCTGCGTCGCTGCCTTGTTGATGTTGTTTCTGCGCATACCTGAATTGTAAGTGAAATTTGGCTTAGTAAGCGTGTATAGAATCCTGTTTGACTATTTTGCTGATATGTATGTGACGCTCTGCTTATGTGGGTGTGTGTGCAAGTGCTTTGATTATTGTTATTATTCGGTAATCGTGAATCTAAACACGATGAATGCCATCAATCGGCAAAAGACGAAGGCAACTGCATTTATCATAAACTAGCAGGACCCGTGCGCTCCTTGCGCAAAAAAAAAAAAAAACCAAAATGGTTTGAAACCTTTTGTTAGTCCAGGTCCAGGATTTTTCAAACCTTTTTCTCAAATTATAAAAAAAGATTTTCAGCTACACTTGTTGTGAGACCACAAAAAATGGTAATTCTATACGACAGCACGTAACTGCTAACATAGGTCCAAAAATCTCGGGAAAGGTATCAAACGACGCGTTTTGATCTCTGTATCAATAATCCGAAAGCGGAAATTACATAATTTGTTTCAGTGAAAAGTTAGTTAGTTATTAGTAAAAAACCCAAAAATTGTCTAGGTCCGATCCCAAATAGGGGACTTGATCCAAGGTATTTATGTGCACAACACCTTTCTGCGTAGGCTTCAAAAAAATAACTTTAGCCGGCCCAACACCGGCTACGCGGTCCACAATGTTTCTGCACAGAACACATTTCTGCACTTTTCGGTACACCCTAATCTGTGATTACAACAACCACATGAAAATGACAGAAAAATGTCAACTTTAATTGCAAATATCTCTGAACAGACATAAAATATCGAATTTCCGCTTTCGGATTATTGACACGAAGGTTAAAACCCGTCGTTTGATACCTTTCCCAATATTTTTGGACCTATATTAGCAGTTACGTGCTGTCGAATAGAATTACCCAAAAAATTATACAAATATGCGCAAACAGCTATTTGAAATTCCACCACTTATATTACATTCACATTGAGCCATAAACTTGAGTTGATTGCCAACATCAATATGAATTAACTCAAAAAATGTCCCTTTAACTCGAGTTTATGACCCAGTGTGGACGCAGTCTTATTCACTTATTTTAGCAATGTTCAAGTGTAGATGGCGCGCTCGCCTTTAATTATTCTAGCACTGTTCAGTCTTACTATTCAACTGTAGATGTCGCGAGGCATATGAATGTCACAGTCACAATAGCGTTGCAGTACAAATTGATTTTTTTGTGCATTCACAATCGTTTATTTTAAAGAATTTATTTTTTTAAAATACGCTTAAACAAAGGCACTCCGCTAATTAAAACATGGTTTCGCATGTAGAGCTAACCCCCACCTTTAAAACGATACCTTATTTATTAATATTGGTTCCAAATGAGAGCAGAAAATTAGGAAATAACACAAAAAGACCTTACAGAAATAATATATATGATATGCAGTGTTTACAAAAAACAAAACAGAATACTCAAGACGGTACTTAATTTTTTTGTTTGTGAAATCTTTGTGGTTACATTTATAGAATAAAATGCAAAAAAAGTTAACAAATATAACATAAAATTAAATAATAAATAAAAATAAAATATAATGAAATAAAAGAAAAAGAAATTAAATCAATTAAAAGGAACTATAGTTGTAATCTATTGCAAGCAACCTGCAAAAGATCATTGAGAAGGTTATGAAAGTACTTGGGAAGCAGCAACAAAAAATAAGCTATCAAGTTGATATAAGTGGTTTGAATTGAAAGTGCGTAAACAATAACCGACTCAATTTAGTGTTGAGCAGCTTTGCACTGTCAAGAATTGACATCATTATTGAATTAGATGTTAGAAATTCCAAAAAAATAAAAAATGAGCAACAATATGTTAAAAATTCTTTTTTTTTTAATTTGAGTCAATTTCATAAAAATTAATGTTTATCAAGTTCTACATTTTTCGGCGACTCACGCCGTTAGAGCGCACCTTCTACTCCCGCCGCTTTTCCATTTCAGACGTTCCATTGGCACAGTCCATCCGCCCAGCAAGCGATTGCTCGAACCCTAAGGCGGATCTGCAGCTCATAATCACTAGAATATCTGCAGTCGTGACAGGAGGCAATGCTGAGTAACAGCCCACACCCATCCAGTTCAGCTAAAATACCAGGTGTAGGTGCAGTAGCTTCGTTGTCATCGAAGACACAACCACCAACGACGTTCCTGAAACTTCATTCATCATTTCCCTTGTAAAAAACACGGTTATTGCCACCACCATCACCAGTGGCACCCATATCGTCACTGGACCAATTGTCATCTCCATCCCGGAGCTCATGTTTCGTTTACAATTTGTGCTACGATTTTGTTTTGTTCTTTTTTTTTTTTTAATTTGACCAATATCTTATAAATTTAAACGAGTTATTCTTGTATATTTGTATAGTTGTATATTTGTATATTTGTATATCCACTACTATCTCAGGAACGACTTAACCGATTTGGATGAAATTTGGTACTACCCATATATCCTTTGTTTTAAGATTTTCTACTTTGGTGTTGCCACTTGAGGTGGTTCACAGGGTTGCCACCTATATCAATTTTTTTTTAATATTAAGCAATATATGGGAATATGGGTATAAAATGAAAGGTATTTTAGGCCGTATACCTACTTAAGTATTTTCGATTAGGGTTGCCACCTAGGGTTGCCACTTGACCGCATTTTATTTATTCCTTCAGATATCGACCACTATCTCGGGAACGGCTACACCGATTTCGATGAAATTTGGTAGATGGATAGTATGCTTCCTTCTAAGATGTTTTACGTGGCTGTTGCCACTAAAGGAAGCTTAGAGGGTTGCCACCTTTCCGAATTTTTTTTAAATATTAAGCAATATATGGCAATATGGGTGTCAAACGGAAGGTATTTGAGGCCGTATACCAACCAGAATATTTTTAAGTAGGATTGCCACCTAGGGTTGCCACCTGACTGCATTTTAATTATTCCTTCTTATATCGACCACTATCTCGGGAACGGTTTAACCGATTTGGATGAAATTTGGAGTGCGCATGTGGACATAATTTCGTGGCATCTCGAGGTACTTGAATAAATATAACATAACATAATATAATACCGCCAAACAGGCTTAAGTGACTTTTTGTGGTTAGTGTTCGATACGTATTTTGGAAATCTATTTTGGAAATTTATGCTTTTGGTAAGTAAGATTATGCGACAAATTCGAAAAATGCCGAGCAAGGCTCGGTCACCCAGGTACTATAATTTATTTTGGCAGATAGAATCAGTGTTGTAAGGAATATATGAAATACAAGATACTTGAGTATAGGACAGTTGAGCATTCTTTTCAAGGTTGCTTACAATGGATTACAACTTATGATAACCGGAAGGAAAGGAAATGAAAGAAAAGGAAAGGAAAGGAAAGCTAAGGAAAGGACGAAAAGGAAAGGAATGGAATGGAAAGGAAAGAAAAGAAATTAATTTTTTTACAGGATACACATGTTTACACATAAAACTCCACGAGTACTTGGTACTCACGCCTTTTTTTTATTATAAATTAATAAAAAACCAGTACTTTTATAGGAGTATTTTGATTTACAAATTTTTTATGGATTCAAGAGCTTATTTTGCAAAACGGTTAACACCATTGAATTCAGCGTCTCCAAATTATCTTGAAATTTAGTCGGATTTTTCAAGTACAACAGTGATAATAACCTTGTGTATTATTCAAAGTTTTCCAAAGCTCAAAATTGTGTAGTTTGTTTTAAAACTGATTGACAAATTTAGACAATACCGAATAGAACAAGTGGGGTGCAGTGCTATATCGCACTCAGTCTTTATTTCCCCAAAAAAAATTAAAATAACGTACACTGACAAAAGACAAGAAAGAAGGCCAATCTTATTTAATTTTTGATTAAAAAAGAGATTATTGACGTTATTTTGGTGTCAAAATTTAGGTTAGCGTTTGTAGGGTTATATACTTGCGTTATTTATTACTGTATCAATTTTTAAAATTGTTTTTTGTTCACTGTTGTTAAATGTTAATAATCAAAATGAAAATATTTCATTAAATTTTTGTTCTTTCAAAAATAAAGATATTCTTTGTATAAAAAATATAAATATTTATTAATTAAAATATATATATATCCAAACGATATATTTGGCGATCCTGCTCTTGTTTAACATAAATTAAACTACCGAAGATTCCATAACGAAGATGCAAGATAACCCATACATAATTAAAACAAATATCCTGCTACCACAAATATTCCAATAGAAACACCATTTGAGAAGAATCCATTTCTACAAGGTGGCGCAAAAGTAAGCTTCCGATGTTCAGCATATCGGTTGTGGCACGTGCAGTGTGTGCTGTTGCACCGTCTTGTTGGAACCACATGTTTTCCAATCCCAATTCATCAAGTTGCGGCAAAAAGAACTCGTTGATCATTGCTCTGTAGCGCTCACCATTCACAGTAACCGTTTGGCCCCGACCGATTATTGGTCAAATAAATAGTCAGCAATATTCCGAGTTCTGGAGCAGTGTAGCGTAACATTGTTTATTAACGTGTATTTCGCATGTGTTTACTACACAAATGTCAAAACAGAACTGACTTTAGGGGCCAATCGCAAAATTTATAGCATTTTCGGATAGGAGGATTACTTTTGCGCAGTAACCGTTTTTCACCGACCGATTATTGGTCAAATAAATAGTCAGCAATATTCCGCGTTCTGGAGCAGTGTAGCGTAACATTGTTTATTAACGTGTATTTCGCATGTGTTTACTACACAAATGTCAAAACAGAACTGACTTTAGGGGCCAATCGCAAAATTTATAGCATTTTCTGATAGGAGGATTACTTTTGCTCCACCCTGTATATCCAATTCAACAGCGAGTTAATTGAATTATCACACATGAAATATATATATATATATATATTATATTTATATACCTATGCGAACATACATTGGTCGTTAAACCAAATTATTTGGTGCTTTGATGAAATTTTAAAAGTTTTAAAAGGTTGCCCTGTAACTTACGAGCGCCGATTATTTGGCTTCGCATATGCGAAGAGTAGTCATTTTCTTTATAGAATTTGTAGGCTTCTCTGAACTACAGTTTTAAAATACTTGTCTTTTTTATTCGTATCGTTTAAAGCAGGGACCGCAAACAAGTTATTAATGAAAACTTTAATTAAAAAATTTACTATGAGAGAAATGTTTTACAACTAATTTATATATACCAATGGATTTATTTTTTTACCGAGAATCAAATTTGACTATGATTTTTATTTTCCAATTTATATGGAAAAAAAATTAATGATACAAATTATTTCTGATTTTTATTTTTATAAATCCTATGTAGCAGTTATTTTTTACTTTTATTTTAAAAAATCCTATGTAACAACTATTTTAATTTTTATTTTTATAAGTCCTATGAAACAGTTATTTTTGATTTTTATTTTTATAAATCGAATGTAGCAGTTATTTTTATACCTATTAGTGCTATGCATACATTCATTCGCCTAACGATACTACAGGGTGTTTTTTTTACAGGTTTGTTTTTCGAATAGAGATAAAACTGGCATTTTGTGGTCAAATCTGGCAACTCTAATGTCACTTATGTTCAGTTTGGTTTGCCATTTCATCATGAACAGGTTGACAAAAGAACAACGCTTGCAAATCGTGCAAATTTATTTCGAAAATAATGGTTCAGTTCGCGAAGTTTACCGTGAGCTCCGTCCATTTTATGGTCGACATAATCGTCCATCAGAGCAATTAATTCGGTTAACCATGGATCGTTTACTCTATGTGATAATACGCATCCGCAGAGACGTCGAACAGTGCACACCGAAGAAACAATTGCCGCTGTAGAGCAAAGTGTTGAAGAGGACCCGAATGAATCGATTCGCCACCGTGCACAGCAATTGGAGCTTTGTCCATCAACTTTATGGAAGATTTTGCGCAAAGATCTTGGCTTGCGACCTTACAAGATCCAGCTTGTGCAAGAATTAAAGCCGCGAGACCATGCAATGCGTCGTGATTTTGGTGTATGGGCCGAAAATGAGATTGATTTCGATGCTGATTTTCATCGCAAAATTTTGTTCAGTGATGAGGCTCATTTTTGGTTGAATGGCTACGTCAACAAGCAAAATTGCCGCATTTGGAGTGAAGAGAATCCACATGAGACCCTTGAAACGCCATTACATCCACAAAAACTGACTGTTTGGTGTGCTCTATGGGCTGGTGGAGTCATTGGGCCATACTTCTTCCGCAATAATGCTGGAGAGTCAGCTACCGTTAATGGAGACCGGTATAGAGCCATGATAACCGACTATTTTGTTCCCGAATTGGATGGCATGAATGTGGATGAGTTGTGGTTCCAACAAGACGGCGCTACATGCCACACAGCGCACGTCACAATCGACTTATTGAAGGAAACATTCGATGAGCGCATAATTTCGCGGAATGGACCTGTCAATTGGCCACCAAGGTCGTGTGATTTGACACCATTGGATTATTTTCTTTGGGGATATGTGAAGTCGCTCGTCTACACCAACACACCAGAAACGTTAGGGGAATTGGAAGCCAACATTCGTGGCGTTATTGCCGACATACGGCCCCATATGCTCGAAAAAGTGGTTGAAAATTGGACCTGTAGAATTGGCTTTATTCGAGCCAGCCGCGGCGGCCACATGCCCGAAATCATATTTAAACATTAATGGCATAAAATTATCCTTCCAATAAAGCCAAATTGATGGACCTTAAAACGATTTTCTTGTGTTTTATTTCAATTCGAAGTTCTATACCCCTAAAAAAACACCCTTTATTAAAATCGAGAATAACAAGAAAAAAATTTTCTCTATTAAAAAACATATAAGCTGATTAAATGCAGATATGATTACATATCAAAATATACATACTTTTAAAAATTAACCTAAACAAACGCTAAATAATCTATAACTAGTGCTGTACAAAAGATAATTTATATATTAAATGAGTACTGAATTTACTTATTTTAACTTGTGAAATAATACATAAACAACAATAATATCGATACCATCAATGAATGTACGCTTTTCATCTTTTTCTTTATGTGTTGGATTATTTATTATATTATATCCTCATCAATTAAACCCTGTGATACTCACTTCAAATATTATTTAAATAAACGTCATTTATTTGGAATCTATATATACCACCTACAATTGACACAATTCTTCGGTGAGCTGTATTGTTCATATTCTATTTTTATATTAAATTAAAGTATCTTATTAAATATCTATGTATTTTTGAATATTTATCAAACTTTAGATAAAATAATTAATTCTAAACGAAATATCACATTTTAAAATTAATTTTCTTATTAAATTATTAATTTAATATTTATTTTTATTAATATTAATATTTAAATTTTTATTATTGTGTACACTCTTTCTCCAGTTAACTAAAATGATAAGATCACCTATTCATACAAGAAGTTTCACAGCAACAGAAACTCAAAACGAAAACAACAACTCAATTCCAAGTCTCTTCACATCAACAGAGACCCAAAACGAAAACAACAACTCAATTCCAAATTTGAACCTCACACAAAATATTCATGCTGATAATATACTTCCAGATAGTAACACAATGTTTAGAGATAATTTAAATTTTTCAAAATCAGTTAAGTTGCCTTATTTTTGGGAACAATCCCCTGAAACTTGGTTTATTCTCGTTGAAGGACAATTCCAAATAAACAACATTCAAAATGACAATATAAAATGTCAGAATATTTTAATTGCACTTCAACGAGAAAAAATTTCAAAAATTATAGATATAATTAATCCACCTCCTGTCATAAATAAATATTTAACTATTAAAAAAGCATTGATTGATAGATTTTCTCTTTCCGAAGAAAAAAGATTAGAACAACTTATTTCTAAAACAGAACTTGGTGATCGTTCTCCATCAGAATTATCTCGACAAATGACCTCTCTAATTAGTTCTTATTCTATAATTAGTAAAGAACTTCTTTTTAAATTATGGATTAGTAAATTAGCAAAAGAAATACAGATTCATTTAATCTCTTGCAACAATAAAACTACTGATGAAATTATTACTTTAGCAGATAAAATTTTTAATTTAATGAATAATCAACAATCTTCTAAAATTGCTGCAATAGATAGTTCTGAAAACACTGCCCTGACATAATGTGTTAAAAATTTGACTGAATTAACTACTGTCATGTTTCAAAATTTAAATAAAATTAGGGAAAATACAAATGAACTTCAAATTTGATCTAGATCTAGAGAACGACATCGATCTACATCACGTAATTTTTCTAATCCCCGAAATTTTAATAACCAAAATAAAAATATTATTTGTTGGTATCATCAAAAATTTAAACACAACGCTTATAAATGTATTAAACCATGTAATTTTAACTCAAATTATAATACAAATTGAAAGACTTTAAACTAAAACGTCACGTTATGACAGTGGCTAGTAGCGAAAGTGACGTTAAACCTTCTCGCCGCCCATTTATTTTTGACAAATTTAATAAATTAAACTTTTTAATAGATACGGGTGCTATTGTTTCTGTAGTTCCCTCTTCTAAATTCAAATCTCATAAAAGAAATTCTGATCTAAATTTAACTGCAGCTAATGGTGCTTCAATTAAAACTTTTGGTACAAAACTTTTAAAACTTGATCTACGTTTAAGACGTGATTTCGAATTTCCTTTCATACTAGCAGATATTTCTACTCCCATAATTGGCGCTAACTTTTTAGAGAAATTTGGTTTACTAGTTGATATTAGAAATAAAGAAATTACTGACTTAAAAACAAAATTAAAAGTTTCTGGCTCTAGTGGATTTTGTGATATATTTTCTCTCAAAATACCAATTTCTGAAAATAAATTTACCAATCTCTTACAAGATTTTCCCTCAATAACTTGCGAACCAGATTACACCAAGCCAGTTCAACACCAAACAGTTCATAGAATTGAAACTAAAGTAGTTTTACCGTTCTCAAAACCTCGTCGTCTAGATCAAATTAAATTTAAAATTGCAAAAACAGAATTCGAATTTTTAGTCAAACAGGTATACCTTCTAGTTCTCATACTGCATCTCCTTTACATTTGGTCCCAAAAAAAGAACCAAATGATTGGAGACCATGTTGAGACTATCGTAGACTGAATTTCATTACCATACCTGATCGATATCCATTACCCCATATACATGATTTAACTATTGATTTAAAAAGCAAACAAATATTTTCGAAAATCTAGTCCGACCATATCATCAGATACCCATGGCCGAAGAAGACATTCATAAAACAGCAATAACTACACCATTTGGAATGTTTGAGTTCGTACGCATTCCTTTTGGTTTACGAAACAGCGCACAAACATTTCAACGTTTTATAAATGAGGTATTTTCTGGGTTTGATTTTGTTTTTGTCTATATTGATGATATATTTGTTGCTAGTAATGACGAAGATCAACATTTTGAACATTTAAAATCTGTTTTTGAAAGGTTGGCGGAATATAATTTAAATATTAAACCTTCGAAATGTATCTTTGGAACGAATAAGTTAGATTTTTTAAGTTATGAAATTTCTAGTGAAGGAATTAGGCCATCCTTACAAAGAATTGAGACAATAATCAACTTCAAAAAACCTATTTCTATTAATAAATTACAAAAATTTTGCCAAATTGTTGTTTGTGGAAGCTTGTATAATAAAAACTTTCATTTAACGATACAAATATACAATTTTTATTTGAACCTCTAAAAGAGGAATGTGAAAGATCAAGAATAAAAAGACTGTATTTATGGCTTTAAATATTTTTTTTACTCATTTAAAAATACTTATGGGTGCAAGCCTTAGAATATTTACTGGACATGTTGTGGCCCTCTTGCTGTAACAAAAGTCCGCCCGGCACCACGAATTGGGACGGATTAAACACGGTTATAAAAAATACCCTTGGTGGGATAAAACAAAGCCATTTCGCTGCATTGTTGTGTTTGTCGAAAACTAATACTAAATATTTGCTTACTGTCGGGATCATAAATGCCGATGGTCAGTTGTAATGCAGCTTCTTCAGATGTGGTGACAAAGAGTGTGTTGTTGTTGTTGTTGTGCTTCGCCCTGCCCAATGGGCTCGATCACTCTAAATTGTCATCAGGCTCTTCTAACGGAAGTCCGAGGAAACGCGCAGTTTCCACAGGGTTGGGTCAAAGTGATGTAGGTGTTAGAAGAGTGGGTTCGACTGAACAGGAGAAGAGACGTTTGGTAACATGTGGGGACTTACCACATGCAGGGCATGTGTTTGGTATGTTGGGGTTCAGTCTTGATAAGTAAGAGTTTAACCTATTATAATATCCAGAACGAAGTTGTGCTAGTATGACCCTAGTCTCCCTCGGAAGTACACGCTCCTCTTCAGGCAATTCAGGTGGTTGAGTATTAATAACGGGATTCACAGGCCGAGATCTGAGAGATCTGTCTACCGACTCGGTGTGGAGGTCATTTAGAGCCCGTCTATGATTCCGCAGATCAAACGGCAAAGAGATATGGTGCCGGATCTCATCATAGTGCTTACGAAGATGTCTCCTTATGTCTCTGGGGGGCGGTGCTCCATCCAAAAGATGTAGATTTGGATGACTAGGCTTATGACAGTTCAGAAGGAACTGTCTACTCAAGAGTTCCGCGTGCTCTTGAACATTGAGCAATTTTGCCTCTTGGAGGTGAGGCTCAGATGACATAAGCAGACATCCCGTAGCAGTTCTGATGGCGGTATTTTGGCAGACTTGCAATTTCCTCCAGTTGGTGTCAGAAAGATTGGCCGACCATATGAGCGCAGCATAGTCAATAACCGGCCGGCCAATAGCCTTAGATGAAGCAAGCAATGTTTCTTTGCATTTTCCCCAAGTACTGCCGGCCAGTGACTTGAGGATCTTATTGCGGCTCTGTACCTTTGAGGCTATTGCGGTGGCATGACCAGCGAAGGTGAGGCCGTTGTCAAATGTCACACCCAAGATCTTCGGGTGGTTGACAGTAGTCTACGTGGACATTTACCTCTTGCTCCATCTGCGCATTCCATGTCGGGAACAGGGTCGCCGTCGATTTAGTCGGAGACAGGGTCAGATTTCGCTGGGTGAAGAAGCTGGAAAGGTCATGGAGGTAACTGTTGATTCTAGTACAGAGTTCGTCAATGGAGGGACCCTTGCCCGAGGACATTATCGTGCAGACGTCAGCGTAGGAAACAATGGAGACTCCCTCTGGTGGGGGGGGAAGTCTCGAAATATAGAAATTAAGCAAAAGGGGAGAGATAACACCACCTTGCGGCACCCCTTGTTTTATTCTTCGTGGCCTAGATTTCTTGTTCCTGAATTTGACTGTTGCCTGTCAACCATTGAGGTAATTAGCGGTCCACCTTTTAAGGCCGGCAGGGAGCGGTGTCTCTTCCAGATCTCGCAGGAGTGTGGCGTGATTGACCGTGTCGAATGCATTTGACAGGTCAAATGCCACGAGAACCGTCCTATGGTTTGGCGGGTGTTGATTCAAACCTTAATTTATCTTCGTTGTATTGGCATTCAAAGCGGATGTCGTGCTATGAGATTTGCGGAAACCATGCTGGTGATCGGCCAATTTCAGATTTGTAATGAAGTAAGGGAGCAGAATGGTCTCTAGTAATTTCACTACCGGCGAAAGGAGGGATATCGGGCGATAAGACTCTCCTTGGTTCGCCGGCTTCCCTGGTTTTAGTAGGGGAACTACAATCGCCTGTTTCCATATCTCAGGTATAACGAAAGTAGTTAGAGAGAGATTAAAAAGAGCCGCTAAATAACTCTGTCCCTCTTGGCCAAGGTGTTTGATCATCTTCATGGCGATTCCGTCGGGTCCGATGGATTTTGAGGGTTTGGCCTTCGTTATGGCTTCTTAACCTCTGCGGCTGAGACGGCAATGGGCGCATTAGAGTGTTTGTGTTTGTGCGCACGTCGGAAGACTTTTCTCTTAGTCCTATCCGCGGGTGGATTCATTATAAACAGCCGGCAAAAGGAGCTCGCGCATTTCCTGGCGTCCGATTTGACGCTGTGGCCGAAAGCAATGACGACCTTGTCTTTGTGTTTGGTCGGATTGGATAGGGCCTTGACAGTCGACCATAATTTGCCGACTCCGCCGGAGAGGTTGCATGTCTCAAGGTGTTGTTTCCACTTGGTCAGCTTGTGTTCGTTGACAATCCTACGAATTTCCGCATTGAGATCTTTTATTCTGGGATCTGCGGGATTGATGAGTCTCACTTGGTCACGTTCTCTTGCCATCGCCGCAGCTTCTGCAGGAAAATTCGGTCGAATTTCTGGTATTCTACCTGCACGAATAAAGCGGCCTGAGGCTGAATCAATGATTTTTCGAAACTCTCTTTCGCCTTTGCGTACGTCTGTAGGAGTGGGTAAGGCAGCGAAGGAGCGCTCTGTATAGTCAGTAAAACGGTCCCAGTCCGCTTTGATGAAGTACAAAGCGTAACAAAGAGTGTGTCAGAGGAACTGATGGGGGAAAGTTGACGGTTTCTGTCACTGAAGTAATGTGCTTTATCGCAAAGCGCTACCGAAGATAGACCTGGGTCTAGTCTTTTGGGATTTCAAATGAAGTAGTGATGGAGTCCTTTAGCTAGGCCACTGCTGGATGAGAACATATACTATCTGAGCGTTAAATAAGCTGATTATGAGCTGGGCCTGAATATTACAGAGGCGGATGTCGATCTATATGATTCACCTACTTTCGCAAGTCGTCCCTGGTTTGAATTGTGAAGCCGCTCTATACGATTTCCATGTATCATTAAAATCATGGGTAATCTATCAAAACTGTATTCCTTGAAAACATAGATATTAAGTTTGTAATGAAATGAACATCTCATATTTTCTATTTGTAACTCCTTTTTCTAATGCAAAATGCAAAGATTTTCAGCCCACACAAAACTTTTCATTAACTTTTCAAACAATCTTTTTATGTGGAAACAAACAAGATGTTTTAATGGAACTGGTAGCACAAAATGTCTTAATCTCTTTAATTGTCAGGTAGCTAACATGGCGACCAAAAATTGACAATGGAACTATCTCCTTTTTTTCTGCCATGATAAAACCTGCGGACATTTTCATTTTTGTTTGGGAGTTTTCAATCACGTACTTTCAATAGAATTTATAGTGATCTGCGATTAATCTAGCAAACCAAATTTTTAATAAATAAAATTAATTAAAATCTCAGTAGTTTTATTAATTTCTTTGGATCGACCTCACACATCTATATTTGCATCGGAATCCGGATTATATAATTTAGCCTTTTGATATTTCAATTTTTTTTTTAAATGCAATTTGTTGTGCCAAAAATGCTTTGTAGTATTTAGGGTTTCATATTTGGCCTTCAATTAATGCAAAAAATGCACATACTCTTTCTGATGGACAGGCAAAAACCCAGGTCGACTAAAATTGAATTTTTATTCATATTAGAAAGAAATGCTATATTATCTTTAGATTTCTTACTATTTGACATTTGACTAACACAGAACACCTAAGTAACAAATTTGACGGGGTTTTGCAGTATTGTTTTCGAAATTTAAATGATGGAAAATGGATGTAGCTGTAAATACTATTGTAGCTGTAATAAGTGAATATTTTTTTGTAAAAAGTACATTTTATACCCTTAAAAAGGATTTTTTTGAAAATTATTTTGAAGAAAAAGGGCGATGTTTTTGATTTTTGTTGGAACGATTTTCCGTCATACCTTGTCAAGTTTGGTTTTGTGACAAACCGGTTTCGGCGTTCTGCCATTATCAATGCCTAGTTTCGTTCGTTTTTATTTAAAAGAATAACGAAACCCGCTTTGGAGTGGTTTCCTTAAACATTTTCTACTGAGCAAAATATTATGTTAAGATAAGATATAAAACCTGTATTTTTGGCATTTTTTTTAAGATTCCAACTAAAGGCACTCATAAAAAAAAAAATTTGTAGTACCTAACTTTAAGAACTTTTTGTAAGAAAAGTATTAGGTACAAACAAAAACTAAGACCGGATCCTCTATCTTGGATAAATTACCTTTCCAAGGATACCAAACAAGTTGACATCCGTTACAACAATTTTTATGATTTTTGCCCGCTCATACTGTGTCTTGTGGGAAATAACCTTCAGATCGACTAACCTTCCCTTTTATTTAAATTTGTATCACATTATAAAATGAAAATTTGGAATTAAAAATAGCGCGACTTTTATTTCCAAATTTTCGCCTGCTCCGCTTTTTTTTAAATTTTGAAAATCACACTATTGTGTATTTTAAAATCATATATTATAAAATGAAAATTTGGAATTAAAAACCGCGTGCTTTTTAGTCGACATGCTCTTGAGAGTGTTGACGCTATTTCCATTTGAATTAGGAAATAACGCCAATGAATATTTTGCCAAATTTTTGTTGACTTTATTTATTGAAATGGATACAATCAATGTTATACTTATGTATAAATGGGGTATATATGGGAGAGCCTATTCCGTGTATAAGCAAAATTGAAAGAACTTAAGCACTTCCAGTTTAAAATACTGTCGGCCAATATGTTTCAAACTAAAGAAGGAAACACCTTTGAAGACGTCAGAAAAATCAACAAACTTCTGTTAGACTTACTAACGGTAAACTTATAAACTTCAAGCAAAAGTTATTGTGTACGATGGCAGATGGAAAAGTTGTCAATATATTAACAGGCGGCACCAAATGACATGAATAACAGAGAAATAGATAGAAAATGCTCTAAACAGGCATATAAAATTGGAATATCAATATTACACGATTAGCTCAGATGTTTAAAATGTATTCTAAGCATTTCATATAAACTATTCCTATAGCAGGGCAAACACAGGACAAGGATGCAAAGGAAATTATAAATTCCAAAAAAGATGAAAAAAAAAAATTGTAAGCACTTTGCCAAGCTGTCATTATGTCAAAAGTTTAAAACCCACTGTCTCCTACCGCAGTCCGGGAGACTGGAATGCGAGGATTAATCGATTTTTGTCCTTGAATAATGCACATTTGCAGATGCCATTTGGAGTCGGCATAAAACATGGGATCTGCATGTCAATTTGTGGGAAAAGTTAGAAGCAGAACACCTCCTCTAAGGTATATTGCGCCAAATATTTATTGGTTTATTTTCCTAATTGCAGTTTTAAACTCAAACTTGGCTGCAAGTTCTAATGTCATTTACAAAAAAAATTTGTTCCAGTGTTTTGTAATTTCAATCCATACCTCAACTACATTACGAAAAATTTTTAAAGAACTATACGTTTGACATTTCAAGTTTGTTCAGTGTTATACGATTTTATAACTCTTGCTATGAGTAGCTGTTGTTTATAGCGTGTATTTGTTTTGCCCTAATCAGCCATAAGAATGTTTATTTAATGATAAAGAAGTCATATTTCCAAAACCAAATCAGTGTTACGAATTCGGGCATTTTTACTTAAAATAGCCATTACCATATAATATAGCTTATTATGAATAAGAAGGTGTACAAGCCAAAACAACATTTTTTTAAGTATTGTCTGCAGTGTGGCCGTTTTGGTTATTTTTAACCAAAATTGGTAATTTTTCTCACTTTAAAACGTTTTTGGTAATTTGGTAACGGGTTCCCCTGTTTGGTAATTTTTTTGATGTTTTGAGACCAATATATAGTTTTAGGTAAAATATACCGCAAATGCTGAAAGAATGGCATTTAAAAAAAAAGTAGCTTAAGTTACGACAAAAAAATAAATAGTTTAATCTTGAAAATTGTTAATTTATCCTTCATTTGCAGGATACGCACAATTGTTGCGTTTCGATCTGAATATAAATAAAAATCTATAAATACATACAAATGCACGTTATTAGAAATGTTAATTTATTTTATTTTATTAGGCGCTTTTATTATTTTTCTGTATGATTTTATTTGAACACAAATAAACTTCACATTTGGTAGAAAATAAACGTGTCCGAGTGTTACAACCAACACGCCTGCAACAGCTTTCTAATGACAAATCATGCGCATCTCGTATGTGATTGTACCTATCAAGCCTCTTATCAATGCATGGCTGTTCAGATGGTCCATATTTTTTAGAAACACTTGGAGTTTCTTCTTCTTCTGTGTCGCTTATATACTCTACACGTTGAATTTTTCAACAGCTATCCGTTGCTCAGCTAATACTAATCTAAAACTTAGTAAAACATGAGAATCCGAACGAGATTTCGAATTTATTTGGCAATGATCTCTGTACTGTAGCCAAGAGTTGCAGCAAGCAAAATCAATAAAAGTATTGTTCAACGTCCACTTACGAGTTTTGAAAAACGACCGGTATGCCTCCATTGATTGATCACAAATATCTACGCCTCCCATAGACTTGTTGTATTCTTGCACTATCCTTGGAGTGTGTACTTCAACATACCTCGTTTTTTTTCCCCCAGAAATTTACATTGGACAATGGCCCACAACCATAAACTAATGATGCCTAGATTATCGCTTTGGAATCCTTCCATTGGACCACGACAATATTATCATCGCTATGAAAAAATTCTTCCATATCACCCCTCTTCATTTGCCTTTCATTGGTGAGGTGAATGTTTTTTATTCTATTTCTCATTATAGTCCCTGTAGCATAAATTCCTCGGTTTAGTAGAGTTGTATTGTCGCAAAGTACCGGTGACCCTTCTGGAAGTGTTTCAACCAAACGTAAAATGAAGGCTGGTCCTAATCTAAGTTCGTATTGGAAAGTGGTGTCGTCTTTCATTGGTAGATTTCGAAATCAAGTACCAGCCCTCCAGACGTCGTTAATACTTCGTTCTTTAATCCCACTCCCCTTGGTTTGTTAGCAAGGCTTTGTCTAATAGGATAACAACCAGTAAATGAGATCATTTGCTCATCTACGGAATAATTATCACCTGCCTTTCTAGGAATGTTCCGACATGCCGATCTTACAACTTCAATTAATGGATTTATCCTCCAAAAAAACATTTGATGTTTCTCTGCTTCTGTCACTTCATTGTCGTCCACAACATGCAGGCATATTCGTAAAAGATAAAAGCGATCAAGGCTCATTGTATCAGCAACAATTGGAAGTCTCGTTTGGCTCTCCCAGTACATGCGCAATCTTGGGTAACGTATGCAACCCATAGCAACAGTTATACCAAAGAAATTCTTTATTTCTCCGATTGTAGCTCCCAGTGGCTTTCCTTTCGAAAACATATGGTACCTGTTTGTGTATTCTGCAACTTTTTTGAAAAATACGGCATTAAAATATTTATAGAAATAGTATTTAGGGGATCCGCATCTATTTTAGCTTCAATAGAAATTAAAAAACTCTCTTCCAGATGTATATTAAATGGTAATTTTCTCCAAATTTTACGGCGATTGCTGTTTTCACTCTCATTTTGCCGTTCTTCAGTGCCTTCGTCACTGTCATCACTTTCATCACTTACATATTCATTGTGTCCCCTAGGTAATTCCCAAGTACCGCCTCGGAGATCATCATCGCTACTAAAGTCCTCCAAATCCGACTCCAATACCGCACCCAGTATTTCGTCTTCAGTGAATTGCTCTGGTTGAAAAAAAGGCGTGAGTACCAAGTGCTCGTGGAGTTTGATGTGTAAACATATGTATCCTGTACATAAATGTTATTAAATTAGACCTCGCCAGGGACGAAACTTTAATTTATTTTAGTTATTAGCTACTCCTTTCTTGGCCTCCTTTCCCTTCTCTTCTCTGCTGTAGCTTTACTTGATTATATTTTCATTTTATATGATTTTCTCTTCTTTCACCAGTCTCCTTTCCTTTCCTTCCCTTCCTTTCGTGTCCTTTCCTCTCCTGTCCTTTACTTTACTTTCCTTTTCATTCCTTTCCTTTTCTTGTCTTTACTTTCATTTCCTTTCCTTTTCTTTCCCTTCCTTTTCTCTCATTTCCCTTCCTCCCCCTTACCTACATTTAATTTCTTTCCAGTTATCATAGTTCCCTTAAATTGATTTAATTGAAAATTATTTTATTTTGCTTTTAGTATTTTATTTTATTTTTATTTATTTTATTTTATATTAGTTAATTTTTTTGCAATTCATTTCATAAGTATAAAAACAAAAATTATACAAACAAAACAAATTAAATACCGTCTTGAGTTTTCTGAGCTAAAAGAAATTTAACATGAATAATTACTTATTTTGTTTTTGTAAACACTGTGAATATTTATGAAAAAAAACGCAGTTCCCTTCGTCTTTTTGTCGATTGATAGCGTTCGTCGTGTTAAGTCACGATTAGCGAATAATAATGCTATATTATCTTTAGATTTCTTACTATTTGACATTTGACTAACACAGAACACCTAAGTAACAAATTTGACGGGGTTTTGCAGTATTGTTTTCGAAATTTAAATGATGGAAAATGGATGTAGCTGTAAAATACTATTGTAGCTGTAATAAGTGAATATTTTTTTGTAAAAAGTACATTTTATACCCTTAAAAAGGATTTTTTTGAAAATTATTTTGAAGAAAAAGGGCGATGTTTTTGATTTTTGTTGGAACGATTTTCCGTCATCCCTTGTCAAGTTTGGTTTTGTGACAAACCGGTTTCGGCGTTCTGCCATTATCAATGCCTAGTTTCGTTCGTTTTTATTTAAAATAATAACGAAACCCGCTTTGGAGTGGTTTCCTTAAACATTTTCTACTGAGCAAAATATTATGTTAAGATAAGATATAAAACCTGTATTTTTGGCATTTTTTTTAAGATTCCAACTAAAGGCACTCATAAAAAAAAAAATTGTAGTACCTAACTTTAAGAACTTTTTGTAAGAAAAGTATTAGGTACAAACAAAAACTAAGACCGGATCATCTATCTTGGATAAATTACCTTTCCAAGGATACCAAACAAGTTGACATCCGTTACAACAATTTTTATGATTTTTGCCCGCTCATACTGTGTCTTGTGGGAAATAACCTTCAGATCGACTAACCTTCCCTTTTATTTAAATTTGTATCACATTATAAAATGAAAATTTGGAATTAAAAATAGCGCGACTTTTATTTCCAAATTTTCGCCTGCTCCGCTTTTTTTTAAATTTTGAAAATCACACTATTGTGTATTTTAAAATCATATATTATAAAATGAAAATTTGGAATTAAAAACCGCGTGCTTTTTAGTCGACATGCTCTTGAGAGTGTTGACGCTATTTCCATTTGAATTAGGAAATAACGCCAATGAATATTTTGCCAAATTTTTGTTGACTTTATTTATTGAAATGGATACAATCAATGTTATACTTATGTATAAATGGGGTATATATGGGAGAGCCTATTCCGTGTATAAGCAAAATTGAAAGAACTTAAACACTTCCAGTTTAAAATACTGTCGGCCAATATGTTTCAAACTAAAGAAGGAAACACCTTTGAAGACGTCAGAAAAATCAACAAACTTCTGTTAGACTTACTAACGGTAAACTTATAAACTTCAAGCAAAAGTTATTGTGTACGATGGCAGATGGAAAAGTTGTCAATATATTAACAGGCGGCACCAAATGACATGAATAACAGAGAAATAGATAGAAAATGCTCTAAACAGGCATATAAAATTGGAATATCAATATTACACGATTAGCTCAGATGTTTAAAATGTATTCTAAACATTTCATATAAACTATTCCTATAGCAGGGCAAACACAGGACAAGGATGCAAAGGAAATTATAAATTCCAAAAAAGATGAAAAAAAAAATTGTAAGCACTTTGCCAAGCTGTCATTATGTCAAAAGTTTAAAACCCACTGTCTCCTACCGCAGTCCGGGAGACTGGAATGCGAGGATTAATCGATTTTTGTCCTTGAATAATGCACTTATATCGGGGCAATTTGTAAAGAAGTCTTAGTTCTCAGCAAAAACTCGTCGACATTTGCAGATGCCATTTGGAGTCGGCATAAAACATGGGATCTGCATGTCAATGCCATGTCAATTTGTGGGAAAAGTTAGAAGCAGCACACCTCCTCTAAGGTATATTGCGCCAAATATTTATTGGTTTATTTTCCTAATTGCAGTTTTAAACTCAAACTTGGCTGCAAGTTCTAATGTCATTTACAAAAAAAATTTGTTCCAGTGTTTTGTAATTTCAATCCATACCTCAACTACATTACGAAAAATTTTTAAAGAACTATACGTTTGACATTTCAAGTTTGTTCAGTGTTATACGATTTTATAACTCTTGCTATGAGTAGCTGTTGTTTATAGCGTGTATTTGTTTTGCCCTAATCAGCCATAAGAATGTTTATTTAATGATAAAGAAGTCATATTTCCAAAACCAAATCAGTGTTAGGAATTCGGGCATTTTTACTTAAAATAGCCATTACCATATAATATAGCTTATTATGAATAAGAAGGTGTACAAGCCAAAACAACATTTTTTTAAGTATTGCCTGCAGTGTGGCCGTTTTGGTTATTTTTAACCAAAATTGGTAATTTTTCTCACTTTAAAACGTTTTTGGTAATTTGGTAACGTTTTTCCCTGTTTGGTAATTTTTTTGATGTTTTGAGACCAATATATAGTTTTAGGTAAAATATACCGCAAATGCTGAAAGAATGGCATTTAAAAAAAAAGTAGCTTAAGTTACGACAAAAAAATAAATAGTTTAATGTTGAAAATTGTTAATTTATCCTTCATTTGCAGGATACGCACAATTGTTGCGTTTCGATCTGAATATAAATAAAAATCTATAAATACATACAAATGCACGTTATTAGAAATGTTAATTTATTTTATTTTATTAGGCGCTTTTATTATTTTTCTGTATGATTTTATTTGAACACAAATAAACTTCACATTTGGTAGAAAATAAACGTGTCCGAGTTTTACAACCAACACGCCTGCAACAGCTTTCTAATGACAAATCATGCGCATCTCGTATGTGATTGTACCTATCAAGCTTCTTATCAATGCATGGCTGTTCAGATGGTCCATATTTTTTAGAAACACTTGGAGTTTCTTCTTCTTCTGTGTCGCTTATATACTCTACACGTTGAATTTTTCAACAGCTATCCGTTGCTCAGCTAATACTAATCTAAAACTTAGTAAAACATGAGAATCCGAACGAGATTTCGAATTTATTTGGCAATGATCTCTGTACTGTAGCCAAGAGTTGCAGCAAGCAAAATCAATAAAAGTATTGTTCAACGTCCACTTACGAGTTTTGAAAAACGACTGGTATGCCTCCATTGATTGATCACAAATATCTACGCCTCCCATAGACTTGTTGTATTCTTGCACTATCCTTGGAGTGTGTACTTCAACATACCTCGTTCTTTTTTTCCCAGAAATTTACATTGGACAATGGCCCACAACCATAAACTAATGATGCCTAGATTATCGCTTTGGAATCCTTGCATTGGACCACGACAATATTATCATCGCTATGAAAAAATTCTTCCATATCACCCCTCTTCATTTGCCTTTCATTGGTGAGGTGAATGTTTTTTATTCTATTTCTCATTATAGTCCCTGTAGCATAAATTCCCCGGTTTAGTAGAGTTGTATTGTCGCAAAGTACCGGTGACCCTTCTGGAAGTGTTTCAACCAAACGTAAAATGAAGGCTGGTCCTAATCTAAGTTCGTATTGGAAAGTGGTGTCGTCTTTCATTGGTAGATTTCGAAATCAATTGCCAGCCCTCCAGACGTCGTTAATACTTCGTTCTTTAATCCCACTCCCCTTGGTTTGTTAGCAAGGCTTTGTCTAATAGGATAACAACCAGTAAATGAGATAATTTGCTCATCTACGGAATAATTATCACCTGCCTTTCTAGGAATGTTCCGACATGCCGATCTTACAACTTCAATTAATGGATTTATCCTCCAAAAAAACATTTGATGTTTCTCTGCTTCTGTCACTTCATTGTCGTCCACAACATGCAGGCATATTCGTAAAAGATAAAAGCGATCAAGGCTCATTGTATCAGCAACAATTGGAAGTCTCGTTTGGCTCTCCCAGTACATGCGCAATCTTGGGTAACGTATGCAACCCATAGCAATAGTTATACCAAAGAAATTCTTTATTTCTCCGATTGTAGCTCCCAGTGGCTTTCCTTTCGAAAACATATGGTACCTGTTTGTGTATTCCGCAACTTTTTTGAAAAATACGGCATTAAAATATTTATAGAAATAGTATTTAGGGGATCCGCATCTATTTTAGCTTCAATAGAAATTAAAAAACTCTCTTCCAGATGTATATTAAATGGTAATTTTCTCCAAATTTTACGGCGATTGCTGTTTTCACTCTCATTTTGCCGTTCTTCAGTGCCTTCGTCACTGTCATCACTTTCATCACTTACATATTCATTGTGTCCCCTAGGTAATTCCCAAGTACCGCCTCGGAGATCATCATCGCTACTAAAGTCCTCCAAATCCGACTCCAATACCGCACCCAGTATTTCGTCTTCAGTGAATTGCTCTGGTTGAAAAAAAGGCGTGAGTACCAAGTACTCGTGGAGTTTGATGTGTAAACATATGTATCCTGTACATAAATGTTATTAAATTAGACCTCGCCAGGGACGAAACTTTAATTTATTTTAGTTATTAGCTACTCCTTTCTTGGCCTCCTTTCCCTTCTCTTCTCTGCTGTAGCTTTACTTGATTATATTTTCATTTTATATGATTTTCTCTTCTTTCACCAGTCTCCTTTCCTTTCCTTCCCTTCCTTTCGTGTCCTTTCCTCTCCTGTCCTTTACTTTACTTTCCTTTTCATTCCTTTCCTTTTCTTGTCTTTACTTTCATTTCCTTTCCTTTTCTTTCCTTTCCTTTTCTCTCATTTCCCTTCCTCCCCCTTACCTACATTTAATTTCTTTCCAGTTATCATAGTTCCCTTAAATTGATTTAATTGAAAATTATTTTATTTTGCTTTTAGTATTTTATTTTATTTTTATTTATTTTATTTTATATTAGTTAATTTTTTTGCAATTCATTTCATAAGTATAAAAACAAAAATTATACAAACAAAACAAATTAAATACCGTCTTGAGTTTTCTGAGCTAAAAGAAATTTAACATGAATAATTACTTATTTTGTTTTTGTAAACACTGTGAATATTTATGAAAAAAAACGCAGTTCCCTTCGTCTTTTTGTCGATTGATAGCGTTCGTCGTGTTAAGTCACGATTAGCGAATAATAATGCTATATTATCTTTAGATTTCTTACTATTTGACATTTGACTAACACAGAACACCTAAGTAACAAATTTGACGGGGTTTTGCAGTATTGTTTTCGAAATTTAAATGATGGAAAATGGATGTAGCTGTAAAATACTATTGTAGCTGTAATAAGTGAATATTTTTTTGTAAAAAGTACATTTTATACCCTTAAAAAGGATTTTTTTGAAAATTATTTTGAAGAAAAAGGGCGATGTTTTTGATTTTTGTTGGAACGATTTTCCGTCATCCCTTGTCAAGTTTGGTTTTGTGACAAACCGGTTTCGGCGTTCTGCCATTATCAATGCCTAGTTTCGTTCGTTTTTATTTAAAATAATAACGAAACCCGCTTTGGAGTGGTTTCCTTAAACATTTTCTACTGAGCAAAATATTATGTTAAGATAAGATATAAAACCTGTATTTTTGGCATTTTTTTTAAGATTCCAACTAAAGGCACTCATAAAAAAAAAAATTGTAGTACCTAACTTTAAGAACTTTTTGTAAGAAAAGTATTAGGTACAAACAAAAACTAAGACCGGATCATCTATCTTGGATAAATTACCTTTCCAAGGATACCAAACAAGTTGACATCCGTTACAACAATTTTTATGATTTTTGCCCGCTCATACTGTGTCTTGTGGGAAATAACCTTCAGATCGACTAACCTTCCCTTTTATTTAAATTTGTATCACATTATAAAATGAAAATTTGGAATTAAAAATAGCGCGACTTTTATTTCCAAATTTTCGCCTGCTCCGCTTTTTTTTAAATTTTGAAAATCACACTATTGTGTATTTTAAAATCATATATTATAAAATGAAAATTTGGAATTAAAAACCGCGTGCTTTTTAGTCGACATGCTCTTGAGAGTGTTGACGCTATTTCCATTTGAATTAGGAAATAACGCCAATGAATATTTTGCCAAATTTTTGTTGACTTTATTTATTGAAATGGATACAATCAATGTTATACTTATGTATAAATGGGGTATATATGGGAGAGCCTATTCCGTGTATAAGCAAAATTGAAAGAACTTAAGCACTTCCAGTTTAAAATACTGTCGGCCAATATGTTTCAAACTAAAGAAGGAAACACCTTTGAAGACGTCAGAAAAATCAACAAACTTCTGTTAGACTTACTAACGGTAAACTTATAAACTTCAAGCAAAAGTTATTGTGTACGATGGCAGATGGAAAAGTTGTCAATATATTAACAGGCGGCACCAAATGACATGAATAACAGAGAAATAGATAGAAAATGCTCTAAACAGGCATATAAAATTGGAACATCAATATTACACGATTAGCTCAGATGTTTAAAATGTATTCTAAACATTTCATATAAACTATTCCTATAGCAGGGCAAACACAGGACAAGGATGCAAAGGAAATTATAAATTCCAAAAAAGATGAAAAAAAAAATTGTAAGCACTTTGCCAAGCTGTCATTATGTCAAAAGTTTAAAACCCACTGTCTCCTACCGCAGTCCGGGAGACTGGAATGCGAGGATTAATCGATTTTTGTCCTTGAATAATGCACTTATATCGGGGCAATTTGTAAAGAAGTCTTAGTTCTCAGCAAAAACTCGTCGACATTTGCAGATGCCATTTGGAGTCGGCATAAAACATGGGATCTGCATGTCAATGCCATGTCAATTTGTGGGAAAAGTTAGAAGCAGCACACCTCCTCTAAGGTATATTGCGCCAAATATTTATTGGTTTATTTTCCTAATTGCAGTTTTAAACTCAAACTTGGCTGCAAGTTCTAATGTCATTTACAAAAAAAATTTGTTCCAGTGTTTTGTAATTTCAATCCATACCTCAACTACATTACGAAAAATTTTTAAAGAACTATACGTTTGACATTTCAAGTTTGTTCAGTGTTATACGATTTTATAACTCTTGCTATGAGTAGCTGTTGTTTATAGCGTGTATTTGTTTTGCCCTAATCAGCCATAAGAATGTTTATTTAATGATAAAGAAGTCATATTTCCAAAACCAAATCAGTGTTAGGAATTCGGGCATTTTTACTTAAAATAGCCATTACCATATAATATAGCTTATTATGAATAAGAAGGTGTACAAGCCAAAACAACATTTTTTTAAGTATTGTCTGCAGTGTGGCCGTTTTGGTTATTTTTAACCAAAATTGGTAATTTTTCTCACTTTAAAACGTTTTTGGTAATTTGGTAACGGGTTTCCCTGTTTGGTAATTTTTTTGATGTTTTGAGACCAATATATAGTTTTAGGTAAAATATACCGCAAATGCTGAAAGAATGGCATTTAAAAAAAAAGTAGCTTAAGTTACGACAAAAAAATAAATAGTTTAATCTTGAAAATTGTTAATTTATCCTTCATTTGCAGGATACGCACAATTGTTGCGTTTCGATCTGAATATAAATAAAAATCTATAAATACATACAAATGCACGTTATTAGAAATGTTAATTTATTTTATTTTATTAGGCGCTTTTATTATTTTTCTGTATGATTTTATTTGAACACAAATAAACTTCACATTTGGTAGAAAATAAACGTGTCCGAGTTTTACAACCAACACGCCTGCAACAGCTTTCTAATGACAAATCATGCGCATCTCGTATGTGATTGTACCTATCAAGCTTCTTATCAATGCATGGCTGTTCAGATGGTCCATATTTTTTAGAAACACTTGGAGTTTCTTCTTCTTCTGTGTCGCTTATATACTCTACACGTTGAATTTTTCAACAGCTATCCGTTGCTCAGCTAATACTAATCTAAAACTTAGTAAAACATGAGAATCCGAACGAGATTTCGAATTTATTTGGCAATGATCTCTGTACTGTAGCCAAGAGTTGCAGCAAGCAAAATCAATAAAAGTATTGTTCAACGTCCACTTACGAGTTTTGAAAAACGACCGGTATGCCTCCATTGATTGATCACAAATATCTACGCCTCCCATAGACTTGTTGTATTCTTGCACTATCCTTGGAGTGTGTACTTCAACATACCTCGTTCTTTTTTCCCCAGAAATTTACATTGGACAATGGCCCACAACCATAAACTAATGATGCCTAGATTATCGCTTTGGAATCCTTCCATTGGACCACGACAATATTATCATCGCTATGAAAAAATTCTTCCATATCACCCCTCTTCATTTGCCTTTCATTGGTGAGGTGAATGTTTTTTATTCTATTTCTCATTATAGTCCCTGTAGCATAAATTCCCCGGTTTAGTAGAGTTGTATTGTCGCAAAGTACCGGTGACCCTTCTGGAAGTGTTTCAACCAAACGTAAAATGAAGGCTGGTCCTAATCTAAGTTCGTATTGGAAAGTGGTGTCGTCTTTCATTGGTAGATTTCGAAATCAAGTACCAACCCTCCAGACGTCGTTAATACTTCGTTCTTTAATCCCACTCCCCTTGGTTTGTTAGCAAGGCTTTGTCTAATAGGATAACAACCAGTAAATGAGATAATTTGCTCATCTACGGAATAATTATCACCTGCCTTTCTAGGAATGTTCCGACATGCCGATCTTACAACTTCAATTAATGGATTTATCCTCCAAAAAAACATTTGATTTTTCTCTGCTTCTGTCACTTCATTGTCGTCCACAACATGCAGGCATATTCGTAAAAGATAAAAGCGATCAAGGCTCATTGTATCAGCAACAATTGGAAGTCTCGTTTGGCTCTCCCAGTACATGCGCAATCTTGGGTAACGTAGGCAACCCATAGCAATAGTTATACCAAAGAAATTCTTTATTTCTCCGATTGTAGCTCCCAGTGGCTTTCCTTTCGAAAACATATGGTACCTGTTTGTGTATTCCGCAACTTTTTTGAAAAATACGGCATTAAAATATTTATAGAAATAGTATTTAGGGGATCCGCATCTATTTTAGCTTCAATAGAAATTAAAAAACTCTCTTCCAGATGTATATTAAATGGTAATTTTCTCCAAATTTTACGGCGATTGCTGTTTTCACTCTCATTTTGCCGTTCTTCAGTGCCTTCGTCACTGTCATCACTTTCATCACTTACATATTCATTGTGTCCCCTAGGTAATTCCCAAGTACCGCCTCGGAGATCATCATCGCTACTAAAGTCCTCCAAATCCGACTCCAATACCGCACCCAGTATTTCGTCTTCAGTGAATTGCTCTGGTTGAAAAAAAAGGCGTGAGTACCAAGTACTCGTGGAGTTTGATGTGTAAACATATGTATCCTGTACATAAATGTTATTAAATTAGACCTCGCCAGGGACGAAACTTTAATTTATTTTAGTTATTAGCTACTCCTTTCTTGGCCTCCTTTCCCTTCTCTTCTCTGCTGTAGCTTTACTTGATTATATTTTCATTTTATATGATTTTCTCTTCTTTCACCAGTCTCCTTTCCTTTCCTTCCCTTCCTTTCGTGTCCTTTCCTCTCCTGTCCTTTACTTTACTTTCCTTTTCATTCCTTTCCTTTTCTTGTCTTTACTTTCATTTCCTTTCCTTTTCTTTCCTTTCCTTTTCTCTCATTTCCCTTCCTCCCCCTTACCTACATTTAATTTCTTTCCAGTTATCATAGTTCCCTTAAATTGATTTAATTGAAAATTATTTTATTTTGCTTTTAGTATTTTATTTTATTTTTATTTATTTTATTTTATATTAGTTAATTTTTTTGCAATTCATTTCATAAGTATAAAAACAAAAATTATACAAACAAAACAAATTAAATACCGTCTTGAGTTTTCTGAGCTAAAAGAAATTTAACATGAATAATTACTTCTTTTGTTTTTGTAAACACTGTGAATATTTATGAAAAAAACGCAGTTCCCTTCGTCTTTTTGTCGATTGATAGCGTTCGTCGTGTTAAGTCACGATTAGCGAATAATAATGCTATATTATCTTTAGATTTCTTACTATTTGACATTTGACTAACACAGAACACCTAAGTAACAAATTTGACGGGGTTTTGCAGTATTGTTTTCGAAATTTAAATGATGGAAAATGGATGTAACTGTAAAATACTATTGTAGCTGTAATAAGTGAATATTTTTTTGTAAAAAGTACATTTTATACCCTTAAAACGGATTTTTTTGAAAATTATTTTGAAGAAAAAGGGCGATGTTTTTGATTTTTGTTGGAACGATTTTCCGTCATCCCTTGTCAAGTTTAGTTTTGTGACAAACCGGTTTCGGCGTTCTGCCATTATCAATGCCTAGTTTCGTTCGTTTTTATTTAAAATAATAACGAAACCCGCTTTGGAGTGGTTTCCTTAAACATTTTCTACTGAGCAAAATATTATGTTAAGATAAGATATAAAACCTGTATTTTTGGCCTTTTTTTTAAGATTCCAACTAAAGGCACTCATAAAAAAAAAATTTGTAGTACCTAACTTTAAGAATTTTTTGTAAGAAAAGTATTAGGTACAAACAAAAACTAAGACCGGATCATCTATCTTGGATAAATTACCTTTCCAAGGATACCAAACAAGTTGACATCCGTTACAACAATTTTTATGATTTTTGCCCGCTCATACTGTGTCTTGTGGGAAATAACCTTCAGATCGACTAACCTTCCCTTTTATTTAAATTTGTGTCACATTATAAAATGAAAATTTGGAATTAAAAATAGCGCGACTTTTATTTCCAAATTTTCGCCTGCTCCGCTTTTTTTTAAATTTTGAAAATCACACTATTGTGTATTTTAAAATCATATATTATAAAATGAAAATTTGGAATTAAAAACCGCGTGCTTTTTAGTCGACATGCTCTTGAGAGTGTTGACGCTATTTTCATTTGAATTAGGAAATAACGCCAATGAATATTTTGCCAAATTTTTGTTGACTTTATTTATTGAAATGGATACAATCAATGTTATACTTATGTATAAATGGGGTATATATGGGAGATCCTATTCCGTGTATAAGCAAAATTGAAAGAACTTAAGCACTTCCAGTTTAAAATACTGTCGGCCAATATGTTTCAAACTAAAGAAGGAAACACCTTTGAAGACGTCAGAAAAATCAACAAACTTCTGTTAGACTTACTAACGGTAAACTTATAAACTTCAAGCAAAAGTTATTGTGTACGATGGCAGATGGAAAAGTTGTCAATATATTAACAGGCGGCACCAAATGACATGAATAACAGAGAAATAGATAGAAAATGCTCTAAACAGGCATATAAAATTGGAACATCAATATTACACGATTAGCTCAGATGTTTAAAATGTATTCTAAACATTTCATATAAACTATTCCTATAGCAGGGCAAACACAGGACAAGGATGCAAAGGAAATTATAAATTCCAAGAAAGATGAAAAAAAAAATTGTAAGCACTTTGCCAAGCTGTCATTATGTCAAAAGTTTAAAACCCACTGTCTCCTACCGCAGTGCGGGAGACTGGAATGCGAGGATTAATCGATTTTTGTCCTTGAATAATGCACTTATATCGGGCCAATTTGTAAAGAAGTCTTAGTTCTCAGCAAAAACTCGTCGACATTTGCAGATGCCATTTGGAGTCGGCATAAAACATGGGATCTGCATGTCAATGCCATGTCAATTTGTGGGAAAAGTTAGAAGCAGCACACCTCCTCTAAGGTATATTGCGCCAAATATTTATTGGTTTATTTTCCTAATTGCAGTTTTAAACTCAAACTTGGCTGCAAGTTCTAATGTCATTTACAAAAAAAATTTGTTCCAGTGTTTTGTAATTTCAATCCATACCTCAACTCTCTCTCTCTCTATGGCGCGATATACAACAGGTATATCATCATAAACCTCCTAAGAGATTTTTTGCGCCAAGCTTCTCTTCCAATTTGTGGTGTGCCGATTTGAATTTTCCCTACAAATTGGTGGGACCTACAGTTTTTTGCCGACTCCGAACGGCATCTACAAAGGAGACGAATTTTTGCTGAGAAGCCTGTCATGGCAGAAATACACTCGGAGAGTTTGCCAAACCACTGCCGAGGGGCGACCCCGTTTTGAAAAACTTTTTTCAAATCACTTTTGATGTTACCTGTACCAGGGCTCGAACCATGGACCTTCGGTGTGGTAGGCCGGCACCACTACCTTCACACCACGGCGGCCGCCATACCTCAACTACATTACGAAAAATTTTTAAAGAACTATACGTTTGACATTTCAAGTTTGTTCAGTGTTATACGATTTTATAACTCTTGCTATGAGTAGCTGTTGTTTATAGCGTGTATTTGTTTTGCCCTAATCAGCCATAAGAATGTTTATTTAATGATAAAGAAGTCATATTTCCAAAACCAAATCAGTGTTAGGAATTCGGGCATTTTTACTTAAAATAGCCATTACCATATAATATAGCTTATTATGAATAAGAAGGTGTACAAGCCAAAACAACATTTTTTTAAGTATTGTCTGCAGTGTGGCCGTTTTGGTTATTTTTAACCAAAATTGGTAATTTTTCTCACTTTAAAACGTTTTTGGTAATTTGGTAACGGGTTTCCCTGTTTGGTAATTTTTTTGATGTTTTGAGACCAATATATAGTTTTAGGTAAAATATACCGCAAATGCTGAAAGAATGGCATTTAAAAAAAAAGTAGCTTAAGTTACGACAAAAAAATAAATAGTTTAATCTTGAAAATTGTTAATTTATCCTTCATTTGCAGGATACGCACAATTGTTGCGTTTCGATCTGAATATAAATAAAAATCTATAAATACATACAAATGCACGTTATTAGAAATGTTAATTTATTTTATTTTATTAGGCGCTTTTATTATTTTTCTGTATGATTTTATTTGAACACAAATAAACTTCACATTTGGTAGAAAATAAACGTGTCCGAGTTTTACAACCAACACGCCTGCAACAGCTTTCTAATGACAAATCATGCGCATCTCGTATGTGATTGTACCTATCAAGCCTCTTATCAATGCATGGCTGTTCAGATGGTCCATATTTTTTAGAAACACTTGGAGTTTCTTCTTCTTCTGTGTCGCTTATATACTCTACACGTTGAATTTTTCAACAGCTATCCGTTGCTCAGCTAATACTAATCTAAAACTTAGTAAAACATGAGAATCCGAACGAGATTTCGAATTTATTTGGCAATGATCTCTGTACTGTAGCCAAGAGTTGCAGCAAGCAAAATCAATAAAAGTATTGTTCAACGTCCACTTACGAGTTTTGAAAAACGACCGGTATGCCTCCATTGATTGATCACAAATATCTACGCCTCCCATAGACTTGTTGTATTCTTGCACTATCCTTGGAGTGTGTACTTCAACATACCTCGTTCTTTTTTCCCCAGAAATTTACATTGGACAATGGCCCACAACCATAAACTAATGATGCCTAGATTATCGCTTTGGAATCCTTCCATTGGACCACGACAATATTATCATCGCTATGAAAAAATTCTTCCATATCACCCCTCTTCATTTGCCTTTCATTGGTGAGGTGAATGTTTTTTATTCTATTTCTCATTATAGTCCCTGTAGCATAAATTCCCCGGTTTAGTAGAGTTGTATTGTCGCAAAGTACCGGTGACCCTTCTGGAAGTGTTTCAACCAAACGTAAAATGAAGGCTGGTCCTAATCTAAGTTCGTATTGGAAAGTGGTGTCGTCTTTCATTGGTAGATTTCGAAATCAAGTACCAGCCCTCCAGACGTCGTTAATACTTCGTTCTTTAATCCCACTCCCCTTGGGTTGTTAGCAAGGCTTTGTCTAATAGGATAACAACCAGTAAATGAGATCATTTGCTCATCTACGGAATAATTATCACCTGCCTTTCTAGGAATGTTCCGACATGCCGATCTTACAACTTCAATTAATGGATTTATCCTCCAAAAAAACATTTGATGTTTCTCTGCTTCTGTCACTTGTCGTCCACAACATGCAGGCATATTCGTAAAAGATAAAAGCGATCAAGGCTCATTGTATCAGCAACAATTGGAAGTCTCGTTTGGCTCTCCCAGTACATGCGCAATCTTGGGTAACGTATGCAACCCATAGCAACAGTTATACCAAAGAAATTCTTTATTTCTCCGATTGTAGCTCCCAGTGGCTTTCCTTTCGAAAACATATGGTACCTGTTTGTGTATTCTGCAACTTTTTTGAAAAATACGGCATTAAAATATTTATAGAAATAGTATTTAGGGGATCCGCATCTATTTTAGCTTCAATAGAAATTAAAAAACTCTCTTCCAGATGTATATTAAATGGTAATTTTCTCCAAATTTTACGGCGATTGCTGTTTTCACTCTCATTTTGCCGTTCTTCAGTGCCTTCGTCACTGTCATCACTTTCATCACTTACATATTCATTGTGTCCCCTAGGTAATTCCCAAGTACCGCCTCGGAGATCATCATCGCTACTAAAGTCCTCCAAATCCGACTCCAATACCGCACCCAGTATTTCGTCTTCAGTGAATTGCTCTGGTTGAAAAAAAAGGCGTGAGTACCAAGTACTCGTGGAGTTTGATGTGTAAACATATGTATCCTGTACATAAATGTTATTAAATTAGACCTCGCCAGGGACGAAACTTTAATTTATTTTAGTTATTAGCTACTCCTTTCTTGGCCTCCTTTCCCTTCTCTTCTCTGCTGTAGCTTTACTTAATTATATTTTCATTTTATATGATTTTCTCTTCTTTCACCAGTCTCCTTTCCTTTCCTTCCCTTCCTTTCGTGTCCTTTCCTCTCCTGTCCTTTACTTTACTTTCCTTTTCATTCCTTTCCTTTTCTTGTCTTTACTTTCATTTCGTTTCCTTTTCTTTCCTTTCCTTTTCTCTCATTTCCCTTCCTCCCCCTTACCTACATTTAATTTCTTTCCAGTTATCATAGTTCCTTTAAATTGATTTAATTGAAAATTATTTTATTTTGCTTTTAGTATTTTATTTTATTTTTATTCATTTTATTTTATATTAGTTAATTTTTTGCAATTCATTTCATAAGTATAAAAACAAAAATTACACAAACAAAACAAATTAAATACCGTCTTGAGTTTTCTGAGCTAAAAGAAATTTAACATGAATAATTACTTCTTTTGTTTTTGTAAACACTGTGAATATTTATGAAAAAAACGCAGTTCCCTTCGTCTTTTTGTCGATTGATAGCGTTCGTCGTGTTAAGTCACGATTAGCGAATAATAACAATTACCAAAGCTCTTGCATACACACACCCACAGTGGCGTAGCCAGGATTTTTGCAAGGGGGGATGAGAAAAAATTTCATCGATAACTGAAATTTTAGACACACAATGGCTAGCGGCTTTAATTGTGCCCATTCGTTCATATGTGCATATGTTTTTCTTACCGTAAAATATTTCTTGTCTACTCGTTTATTTCATGGGGTATTCATGATTTATTAAAATTAAAAAATATACTTTAATTAATTAGTGTGTAATCCAGTTTTCTTATGAAAGTTTATAATGTATAATCTCTTCGTTGTTATATACTTCAGTTTTTACACATTGTTTTTACGCGTACATATATTTATGTACAAGTCAACAAAATATTATTTATGAAGCGAGTTTTAATTATTTTTGCTTAACATAAATTTGTTTAGTTACTTCTTGTGTTGTAATGAGCACAAATTTATGTACCGCCAACGTCGTGAAACCATTTAACACCCTCTTTAATTGTACAAAAAGAAGGAATAAATAAGATAGGATATTCAGCAACTCTTAAGCTAATATACATATCAATATTTTAATTACTTGCCCGGTAGAGTTACATAGATAAGTTTTCAATCTCTTCAGAGTTTTTTACCTGATAACCAGCATAAGCCCCAACTATAATGTCAGCATAGAAGTCCAACGAAGAATCGCTTTTGCAAACAAGTGCTACTGAGTAGGCAATTGAGAAGTAAATACCTCTCGGAGAATGAAAATAGCACTCTTTAAGTCACGTTTACCCGTACTCGTCCTGCTTTATGGTGCAGAAGCTTGGCGACCGACAACATCTGATGAGGCGGCTCTGGCGGTATTCGACAGTATTGCTTACTGATAATACTCCTTCAACATTGGTCGCCCTGACGTGGCGAAGGGGCTTAAGTGTTGTATTGGAACCTCTTCTGGAGTGGGAGGTCTCAATGTATATTTGCTACAGTGTCGGCTGCAGGAAATGTGAGGATCACCGCACCAACACCTCCCTAAGCCAAGGGCTGAATGGTCAGCGGGCGGTTATTGAATAGCTGACCGCGAACGGTCCCCTACGATGCCCGGGCAAGGTCGGAGGTATAAGTGTCTTTTCTACGCATGCCGGCTCTGCGGATGAGTGAGCAACCCTTTCCATACATACTCGTGGGACCAAGATATGAATTCAACCAAAAACAAACCGAAGAGACAGACGAGCAAGGAGGTCAGGAGGGCCTCAGAAACCGGACTGTACGGAGCGTAGACAGGACGACAGAGACAATAGCACGGACAGGAAATGGGACAACAGGCGGACATCGGCTAAGGGAAAAGGAAAATTCCTCGGATGAGGATTTCCTTTCCTCAAGCCAAGAGACTGTAGGGGCAAGTAGCGGTGCAGGTACTGTAGGCAGCAGTACTCCCCTGTTTGCGAAGGCCGCTAGGAAGCGGCCTGATAGTAAGAATGCGCGGTCCAACGCATTCCAAGGGAGACGACGATACCAGCTTGATCTGTCTATCCTGGATAGGATAGAACGGAACAGGGCAAACGGTACCGTTCATCCTAAGGATTCGGCGGACCACATAATCTATCAGGCTTAAGTGATTGAGTACCGGGCGTACCTAAATACACAGAGAGAATTTCCGCTGGTAAAATGAATAGGTCTCCGGAAGAGGCCCCTATCGCCTCTAAGAGGAGCAAAATTATCGGCGAGGATGCCTCCACATCAGCCGGAGCGCGAATGGGGGAAAAATCCTTTGCGGAAAGGGTCAGGAGTAACCTTGAGGTTTCTCTTGTCGATGCGACCAATAGCGGCAGGCCCGTCTTGGAGAAGTGGGGGGAGATCGAGGCAAGGTTGTCGGAAATGGTCATCCAGTTTGTGATGGCCAATCCGGGAGGTAGTCTCCCCTCATTCGACTCGGCGGAGGTTTTCCGCAGTCACAGGGTGGTAAAGTGCGAGAACCATCAGTCAAAGGGCTTCTTGGAGAAGTGCTTGCTGGACCTAGCCGATGTTGGGGATGGCTTGAAGATCAAGTTCATCCAAGCCGCCGACATTTCAAAAAGACCACGAGCGAGGATATCGATTCTGCGAATGAAGATCGACAGCGGGACGCTGCTGAAATATTTACAGGCTCACAACCGCGAGGTCCCTATGGATGACTGGGTGGTCATCAAGGTAGAGACGTCTCAGCGAAATAGCCTCCCTTTCCTAGCTCCTCATAAATTAGGACTGTATTGCTCCTCTGGAAAAAGCGGGTTTCACCGTGAAATTCGTCGTGCGCAATATTCGGGTAGATAATTGGAGGGTATCAGACAGGCAGTCATTCTCTGACCACAGGATGATCCTATTTGATATCGTTCTAAAATTAGATACTTCTATTCCTCACCGAAATCCGAGGAGGACCAACTGGGAAAGGTTCGTCAGGGTGGTGAGCAATAACCTAGGTATGCAACCTTTGCAGGAAATATTGTCAGGGGAGGCCCTTGATGCCAAAAGTGGTAAGCTGGAGAAGGCCATGGGCTCAGCTCTACGGGTAGCTTGTCCAACTAGTTTTAGCAAAGAGGAGTATCATCCCTGGTGGAATTCAAATCTTTTCGAACTCAGGAGAGAGTCTCGGAAATTATTCAACTTGAGCCGTTCCACTGGTACCTGGCTGCCATACAATAATATCCTTAGGTGTTGCAAAAAAGCGATTCGGCAGGCAGAAGAAGAATCCTGGAAGGACTTTTGCTCGTCTATCGAATATACAAAAGAATCTTCGCGAATTGCAAAATTTCTTTAAAAAGAAAAAGCTTGTCCGTCGTTTGTACGGAAAGACGACGGATCATGGACAGGCAGCTCTGCAGAAACCGTGGATCTTCTCGTAAAAACACATTTCCCAGGCTGTGGGCCTGGAAGAAAAAGAGTACACTGGTGTATTACCCTCCCTTCGGCTAATAAATGAGCTTATAACACCTAAAAAGATTGAATGGGCAATCAATAGTTTCTCACCATACAAATCCGCGGGGCAGGACAGAATTTTCCCAGAAATGCTACAAAAAACCAGCTTGCTGGTATCTTCAGAGCATGTATTCGGCTAAATCATGTGCCCCTTAATTGGAGAAGGACGACGGTGGTTTTCATCCCAAAGGTGGGTAAGAGAGGCCATGAAAAGCCCAAGGACTTCAGACCTATTAGTCTTTCGTCGTTCGTTTTAAAAACCTTCGAAATACTTCTGGAAGTTCATATTCGAAAGAAATTTGATAACTCAGGGCTATCAACAGCTCAGCATGCATATCTCAAGGGACGGTCAACGGATACAGCTCTACACGAGGTCGTGCACAAAGTGGAAGCATCCCTTGAGAGTAAACCGTTCACTCTGGCCACATCGATGGGCATTGAGAGCGCTTTCAATAATTTTAGACTGGAGGTGATAGAAGAGAGTGACCTCTCTGTCCTTGGTATTGAGGACCCTATAATAAATTGGATAGGGATGGCACTGCGGTCAAGAGTTATAAGTGCCAAAATGGGTGCCAGTAAGGTCACGGCCCACCCGTAGAGAGAGTCCTCAGGGTATTGTTCTGTCTCCACTTCTTTGGCTTTGTGTTATGGGCAGCATACTTCGTAAACTCAATAGGAATGGAGTTAAAGTGGTTGCCTACGGGGACGACGTAGTACTACTAGTATCGGGTCTGTGCCCTAACGTGATCAGTGGGATCATGAAGGGAGCACTAAGGAAACTGAGTGGATGGGCGGAGACCGCGGGGCTCAAAGTCAATCTCTCAAAGACAGAGCTAGTGCTATTCACTACTAGGACGAATATACCAAGTTTCAATCTACCTTCTCTTAATGGTCACCTCTTTCCGATAGCGAGAAATACCTAGGCGTCCTTTTGACACCTAAGTTGAACTGGAACCTTAATATAGAACACAGGGTCAAACTAGCATTTGGAGCTATGTACGCCTGTAAAATAATGTTAGGCAGACAGTGGGGCTTGAGTCCGGAACTCACAGCATGGATGTACAAAGCAGTTATTCGACCGATCTTAATTTGTGAAAGTTTGTCTCTCTGTATGGGCGTGTATCACTCAAAAACTGTCGCTTCATTACTACATAGATGTCTAACTTAAAATTTAAGATATCCCTTATTTCTATAACTCGACCGGTTTCGGATTTATCGACCAATATGTGAACCAGGGTGAACCAAAATGCGCTAGTGCAATCCATATATATCAAACAAAGGGTGCTAATATGTGCTGCAATAAGCGATAACATAAAGTTCCTTATCTGGTTCATGGTTTCAGAAATATGATAAGTAAATTCGGACTCAGAATATTATAAGTTCTGAGACGCAGCGAAACGTGGCTGGGTTTTCTAGTACAAAATAAAATAAATAAAAGACATGGTTTTTATTGTACATTATCTTTGTGAATGCAAAATATTTGCTTAGTATTTAATGTATTTTACCAGGCGTCTTTAAAGACTTCTGTGGCCGCTTCAGTACATACAAGTTAACACATTCAGCCGTTGCCCAGTTAAACCATTCCCACGATCGGCCACTACACGTGCCGCAGCGTCAGCACTTTTGTATTTCACCATTCAATGCAATGCAAGACATTTGAGAACGCAACGACTGTGGGAAATCAAGGCCATGGCCATTTCCACCGGTGCACATAGGCACACTTACGTAAGGGTTGCGTTGCCGCCGCCGACGCTGAGGTCTGAAGGTGCAGCTTAAACCAACGATCGGGCAGTTGCTGTTGGGGAGTCACGGTGATCGAACTTAGTTATAAGTTAACGAACTAAATAAATTGTAAAGTAACCTAAAAACTTGGTGTTTTTTGTCAGGGCAAGTTGGCCCTTTAATTTTTTTAAGTGTAAGGTCTGTGATCCTTTCAGTGGCGCCCGAGCAGGGACCACTAGTGAAAGTATTGAAAGAAATCTTTGCAAAAGATAAGAAGAAAAAAAAAAAACAAAAACAAAAAATACGCAAAAAATACCTAACCGAAAGGTGTAATAGTGAATTTGTATAAAGACTCCTCGATGAGAATTTTAGTGTTGGGAGTATAACCGCTAACAACTTTGAATTTTTTTACTTTTTTTCTTTCGACAGCAGAATGGAAGAACTGAAAGCCACAGTTACTAATCTGACAGGGGCCGTCAATGCTCTGTTAGAAAAAATACACAGCCTGGAAAGGTGCGTTAACAATTTAGATACAACTGGATTAAGGCCAGCATCCGGTGGCCCAGTAGCTGCTGATATCGTGGAAGAGGTTGTGACGCAAGCTCCTATAGCCGAAGCAGACTTGAGAGAAATAAGTCGCCTACCAGACTGCGTAAAAGAACTCCAGGTTTTCGATGGCAGCCCGGTACATTATGTGTCCTGGGTGCATTCGGTGGAAGCAATTCTATCGGATTTTGCCATTGTCAAGGGAAAACCCTTATACCGTGCTATTATGCAACATATTCGCCAAAAAGTACGTGGTGCGGCAGATTCAGCCTTAGTGTCCTATAACATTTTTAACAATAACTGGCCAAAAATTAAAGAGTGCCTGTCACTGCATTATGCAGATAAGCGCGACATCCGCACGCTTGAACACCAGTTGCATCAACTGCAACAAAAAGGTTCAAGCATCGACGAATTTTACGCTAAAGTAAACCATCAATTTAGCTTGATCATAAACAAAATCAAGACCGAGTCCTACACGGACGAAACACTAAGAGTCCTTGTGGACACCTATAGAAATCGGGCACTTGACGTTTTTATTCGTGGGCTAAACGGGGAGCTCCTCGTACAACGACTCAAGACTGTCGCAGAAGCCTATTCGGCCTGTCTGGAACTGCAGAATGTCAATTATAGGAATTTCGCTATACACTCGAACTCTGGAAGTAATCGTGTTGTAGTCCCCATTAACACCCTACAAGAAACTGAGCTCTCTCACACAGGTAGGCCACCGGTGATCCCACCAAGGCCCAACTGGCGCCAGCAGGATCGTAGAACACACTTCGATAAACGGGAGCGATTTGGCGGCCATGATCGCACCTCACCACCTACCCAGCCGAAAACTCCCCCTGTAGAGAAGATGGAAGTTGATGGGTCCGTCCAATCACGAGCCGCAAACTACATCAATCGCCCGAATCCCTTTAAGCGAGGAACAACTTCGGAAAATCTGCCGCAAAAGAAACAGCGACTATTCCATTGCACAACGGGGACAGAAGATGAACCGAATAACGAGCATGAAACAAAGAGCGGGAACGAAGGGGATTTTCTCTCGGAGGGCCATCTAGCGTACCATACCTAGAGTATACGCTTCCAGACGGCCGCACCCTCGACTTCCTCATCGACACTGGGGCTAACAAAAAGTGTATAAGTGATGCGGTCGCTACTGGAGGTGACCCAGTAGAGGAGGTATTTAATGTGCACTCAGCCGGGAGGCGGGTGCAAATTCAAAAGAAACCATCCTTATAAATTTTTAAGGATATTGGTTACAACACAAACAGTGTATTTTTTCTTCTCCCAGGGTTAAAATCCTTTGATGGTATCATTGGCGATGATACTCTAAGGATGTTAGGTGCCGTGGTAGATAGGAAAAATAATTATTTAAAGATTAACGAATTCAAACTGCCCTTGAAAGCCAAACTTTCCAATCAGGTTAACTATTCTATAGGAAAAGACGTTTCTGCCCAAACGAAACAGCATGTAGACCAAATAGTGAAAAAATACTCTGACCTATTCGCACCACTTGATGGCAGTGAATTGATCGATACTAGCGTTCGGGCGGAAATACGGACTAACACACCTGAACCCTTTTACAGTAAACGTTACCCTTACCCTGTGGGCATGAGAGAGGAAGTAGATAGGCAGATAAATGATTTGCTCGACGAGGGGGTAATTAGGCCATCTAAGAGTCCTTACAACTCCCCAATATGGGTGGTGCCTAAAAAGCCGAAACCAAATGGGGAGAAGCAGTATAGAATGGTGATTGATTACAAGAGGTTGAATGCAGTCACGATCGCCGATACGTACCCCATTCCAGACATAAGCGCCACACTTTCCAACTTGGGACAAGCTAACTGTTTTACAACGATTGACTTGACGTCCGGTTTTCATCAGATACCAATGAAGAACTCTGACATACCTAAGACAGCATTTTCTACGATGAATGGAAAATACGAGTTCCTACGTTTACCCTTTGGTTTGAAAAATGCCCCTGCCCTTTTTCAGCGAATGATCGACGATGTGTTAAAAGAATACATAGGGAAGATATGCTATGTCTATATTGACGACATCATTGTTTTTGGTAAAGACGCGGACGAACACCTGACCAACGTAGAGACAGTTTTTTCGAGGCTCCGTGAAGCAAATCTTAAGGTTAACCTCGAGAAAACCTGTTTTTTCGAAAAAGAAGTCGAATTCCTTGGCTACGTGATTACTCCGGATGGAGTGCGCGCTGACACAAAAAAGGTGGAGGCTATTAAGTTGATCTCACCACCGGAAAATCTCAAGGACCTAAAGAGTTTTTTAGGTATGACTTCCTACTACAGGAAGTTCATAAGGGACTACGCCAAGGTGGCCAAACCATTGACCAACCTCACTCGGGGTGAGAATGCACAAGTGAAAGCAAATGCTTCTAGAAAGGTAAGAATTGAACTAGACGAAAATGCAATACAGGGCTTCCACGATTTCAAACAACTCGTGGTATCTGCCGATGTCCTTGCCTTTCCGGAATTTGGAAATCCATTTAATCTCACTACGGATGCATCGAACTATGCCATTGGGGCAGTCTTGTCACAAGGAACTATAGGCGAGGACAAACCTATAGCCTATATATCGCGATCTTTGAATAAAGCTGAGGAAAATTACGCCACCAACGAGAAGGAGCTCCTCGCGGTCGTCTGGTCATATTGACACTGCCACTCAATGCACAATGCATTCAGCTGATCAGGATAGTTCGGATCTCATACCTCATGTGGAGGCTCCAATTAATGTGTTTAGAAACCAAATTATTTTCAGGGAGGGAGACCGCCCTCGTTGCCTTGAACATCCTCACCAAGCTACAGTAGATATTATGTCTCATTCCCTGAAAATAACGCTACACTGCTCACAATTTTGAGGGAGTGCCTTAACCCAAATGTAATAAATGGCATAAAAATTCCAGAAAATTTCCTTGCCTCGCTACAGGATGCTCATGTTAGTAACTTTCAAAGGTACAGAGGTATAAGAATAACTCAAAGGATATTGGAAGATGTTACGGTTTCTGACAGGGTCTCCGAGATAATTGAGAAGGAACATAAGCGAGCCCACAGAAATCCACGTGAGAACAAGGTGCAGATACTCGAACAATTTTATTTCCCTGCCATGGCCAGGCAGATCAGAGACTATGTAAGACAATGTGATACCTGTAAATTAAATAAATATGACAGGCATCCCTCGAAGCCTTTTCTTCAACCCACTCCAATTCCGAGTTCTCCTTGTGAAATTTTGCACATCGACCTTTTTGAGATAGAGAAACAAAAATATCTCAGTGCAATTGATAAATTTTCAAAGTTTGCCAAATTATTCCCAATAAAAAATAAATCTTCGGTTCACCTGCGAAGGAAGCTTACTGACCTCCTGCATTATTTTTCTGTCCCAAAGATTTTAGTTATGGACAGTGAAAGAGGATTCCTTACCCCTCTGGTCTTAAATTATATTCGTTCTCTAGGCATAGAAATTTACCAAACTCCTAGCGTTTGCATTCAACATTAATTGAAATATACCGTTGCATTTCTGTCGAATTTTGCAGATTCAAAAGAGCGCAACAATACCGTCCACTCTGTCATAAAAAGAAAACCGGCAGACGTGTTCCTCAACCGAACCTCGAGGATTAACTATCAGGAATTGGTAGATTTCAGAGAAAAAGCTAATGAAGATATTAAGGCTTTATTAGATAGGGAGCAGGAGGTCAGGAATTCAAGGTTGAACACTAAACGCACAACCCCACGCACTTTTGATGCCGGGGATAAACTGTTTATTTCTAATAAACAAATTAAAGGCAAACAGAAGCCGTTATACAAGGTGGCGCAAAAGTAATCCTCCTATCAGAAAATGCTATAAATTTTGCGATTGGGCCCTAAAGTCAGTTCTGTTTTGACATTTGTGTAGTAAACACATGCGAAATGCACGTTGATAAACAATGTTACGCTACACTGCTCCAGAACGCGGAATATTGCTGACTATTTATTTGACCAATAATCGGTCGGTGAAAAACGGTTACTGCGCAAAAGTAATCCTCCTATCAGAAAATGCTATAAATTTTGCGATTGGCCCCTAAAGTCAGTTCTGTTTTGACATTTGTGTAGTAAACACATGCGAAATACACGTTAATAAACAATGTTACGCTACACTGCTCCAGCACGCGGAATATTGCTGACTATTTATTTGACCAATAATCGGTCGGGGCCAAACGGTTACTGTGAATGGTGAGCGCTACAGAGCAATGATCAACGAGTTCTTTTTGCCGCAACTTGATGAATTGGGATTGGAAAACATGTGGTTCCAACAAGACGGTGCAACAGCACACACTGCACGTGCCACAACCGATATGCTGAACATCGGAAGCTTACTTTTGCGCCACCTTGTATAAAGAAGAAACAGTAGCTGAAAACAGAACAGCAACCATACTCACTGAAAGTGGGAAAAAATTCCACAAGGTAGACGTGAAAAATGTCTAAGATAACATTGAAAAGAAAGTAAATAACTCATGCACAGATCCTTAGGTCCCAGGGGTCTGGGGGCAAAATTTTTTTTTTTGTAGTCGATCTAGTCAGATATTGGTTCAATTCCAGGTAACTCGATGGTTCGAATGATGTCGATCGACGTGGTTCAACTCCACCATAAGGTCTTTGCTTTAATTGACGTGAAGACACTCGTGCCATGAGTAAGTCACTTGCAACCATCAACGCTTATGACTAAAAGGGATCAACACGAGCCTTCCAAAGTCAGCTGAGAAAACGCCTATATTCCAATGCAAAACGTAAAATCTTTTTTAAATTACAGTGTGCGCAGTGATGAAAAAGCAATATTATGCTTATATACACTCAGTCACGGAACTGAGCAAATGAAACGCATAATGGCGTATACCAAAAAAAAAGAAGGAATGGTATTTCTCACAGGAAATACTAAAATACTAATGCTACTAATAAAACAAAAAGTTAAAGAAAAAAAAGTAAAAATAAAATATGAATTACAAGAATTTATTATGTTAACTAGCAATAAAACCCACATTTTAATCTAAAACTCACTACCAATACACTAACCAACAAAACTAACGACTATTAATAATCCAGTAATCACTTTCGCTATTGGTCCCAACGAATCCTTCCCTTCATTTCCCGCATTTTTCCGAAACTCCCCAGCAACAACTCACCTTTAGCATGTTAAGCATTAATTTAAAGATAATGGAAATTGAGTAAATTTTATGTGAGCCAGGGCACACATCACAGGAAGTTAAGATAATTAGAGTAAATTCAACATATAAAATTTTTGATTCTATTGATTGATTGCTATTGTATTCCATACTATCTTTGTCAACATTAAATAAATTTACCTTGCAATTTTTTCTCTTAAAAGTATATTGAATATGTAACATGCAATAAAGATTTAATCAAAGGGGGGCAATCTGCAGATATAAGTCAAATTAAATAAATCTACTCCCCACAGCATCTGCCTCTGTGCATCCGCGCATACCTATGACGTGTTCAAGATAGACTCTCCTATTGTAACAATACGCGATGGATACAGTTGGATTATCAACGGGCACTTCAAGCTGATCCATACTATCTACCTAATTAGCTACGACAGGGTTGTAAGCAGATTAGAAGATGCAATCATCGATCTCAAGATAACTGACTCCACAGCCGATGTACTTAATTACCAACTGGGCAAAATTGCAAGAAACCTCCATGACCTAAAGGGACAAGAGATTAGCAGACCAAGACGTTCTATTAATTGGATTGGCTCTGCCTGGAAATGGATTGCCGGCACGCCTGATTGGGATGAAGTCCTACAGAAACAGAATGCACTGATGAGCCAAGATGAGCAGCAACACCAGGTAAACTCTGAAATATTCAAAACAACTCATGAGCTTTTGCAGGCGATCAATGGTATCATTGCCACCACCAATGACGTTCAAAGCCACCGAAGGCTGGAGCATATTTCCCAGGAAATCCAAAGTAAGGTTATGATTCTAAAGAAAGACGTATATGAACTGGTCCGCGTCTGTCAGATGGCCAAAGCCGGCGTCGTTAACACCAATATGCTAAGCAAGGAAGAAATCAACCGACTTATCAGTGAGATAGAGGTCCTTCCTTACAGCAACGTCGTTGAAGCCATCGAGTATAGCAAGCCTTCGATTTACACAAACGGGACACTTTTACTTTACGTTCTATCCTTGCCGAAAGTAATGGAAACGAAACATAATCACCTCTCTCTCTATGGCGCGATATACAACAGGTATATCATCATAAACCTCCTAAGAGATTTTTGCGCCAAGCTTCTCTTCCAATTTGTGGTGTACCGATTTGAATTTTCCCTACAAATTGGTGGGACCTACAGTTTTTTGCCGACTCCGAACGGCATCTACAAAGGAGACGAATTTTTGCTGAGAAGCCTGTCATGGCAGAAATACACTCGGAGAGTTTGCCAAACCACTGCCGAGGGGCGACCCCGTTTTGAAAAACTTTTTTCAAATCACTTTTGATGTTACCTGTACCAGGGCTCGAACCATGGACCTTCGGTGTGGTAGGCCGGCAACACTACCTTCACACCACGGCGGCCGCCATAATCACCTGGTTGTTCGAAATATCATCCAAAATGGGCATCATGTAGACATAAAATATTCAACTATACTGGTTAGCAAACATAGGACATATGGTATCAAGGATGGATGTTTACAACTAACGTCAGCCATGGTCTGCGAAGAAGGCTCCATTGATCTGCTAAAGGAAGGGGATTGCTTGCCGCGCCTGCTTAAAGGAGGTGAAGCCAGCTGTCAGTATTTGACCTGCAATGAATCCACTATTGAGGTCATCAAGGAAGACACTATATTCCTTAGCAATTTCAACGGCACGGCATGGTCAGGTAATAATACGAACTATCTTTTGGGCTCATTTATTCTACAGATACACAACGAGAGTGTGAAGATTGGCAATCAAACCTACCAAAGCGTAAGCAGGTCAGAGCTCCAACTACTCCCGCCAATCTTGACCCGTGTGAAAAATAAAGCACTGGCGGTCAACCTTAACCTTGTCTATGAGATGACAACAGGAAATGTTAGACTCCTTCGCTACCTAAAAGGAAAAACAAATTGGTTCATCACGTCTGAAGTCATGGGCTTTGCATTATTAGTCTCGGTCATTTGGTTAATTTGGAGGAGAATGACGGCAAGATTAGATATCCCGAACTTGAATATTTCACTGCTCAACAGGAGTTTCCGTGGACATAAACGCGAGGACTCCCCCAGCCACCTAATCTGCGGGACGCAGATCTTTAAAGGGGGAGGAGTTAACACATTCAGCCGCTGCCCAGTTTAGCCATTCCCACGATCGGCCACTACACGTGCCGCAGCGTCAGCACTTTTGTATTTCACCATTCAATGCAATGCAAGACATTTGAGAACGCAACGACTGTGGGAAATCAAGGCCATGGTCATTTCCACCGGTGCACATAGGCACACTTACGTAAGGGTTGCGTTGCCGCTGCCGACGCTGAGGTCTGAAGGTGCAGCTTAAACCAACGATCGGGCAGTTGCTGTTGGGGAGTCACGGTAATCGAACATAGTTATAAGTTAACGAACTAAATAAAGTGTCAAGTAACCTAAAAACTTGGTGTTTTTTGTCAGGGCAAGTTGGCCCTTTAATTTTTTTAAGTGTAATAATCTGTGATCCTTTAAGTTACATAACTTCGATTGACTTTGTTATTGTGTAGGTTAATTTAGGTCTTTCCCACCTACCAAGAAACGTATGTAAGCGAGCTTAAGAGAATTGCGATAGTTTCTGGTAACATGAAAGTTGGCTTCATATAAGAGTCTCGAGTGAGGAACGTATGTTTATGGTTTTTTTGTCAAACAATTGAAAAATTCTTTAATTTATAAACGCTAGAATCGTTTTTGTATCCAAACCCCTAATAGTTTCTTCGGCAACTTTACAAAGAAACGTATTCAGAGCATGGCTTTGGAGTTGGCTAATAGTAGTAAGCTTACCCAAACTTCTGAGTCTTAAACATTTAATTTCGTTAAAAAATTATTTTCTTCCTGAACGCTGTAGAATCTGGAGACCCGGAGGAAGAAGATGTAGTCATGTTAAACTACAAACATTGGCAAAAAAAGCATATTTGTATTTTATTATTTTTACAATCAAAAATTTATATATAAGTTTTAATATTATAATAATAGAAGTATAACTAAAAAACTTGTCATTTTTGAATGTGGAATGAGTTGGAACAGATCGCTTAAGTAGACATTCTCCACCCGTTTTCGATACTATTTTAGTCACTTACTCGATAGTATACCGTATCGAAAATGTATCCGCTTGCAATCCATTTTCAACACCGAGAAAGATAGTAAACTGAATCGAAAACGATTGTCGAGAAAGTGTAATCTGCTGCCACAAACTGAACAAAAGGTAATATATTTACGATAGTTTTGCGGAATTCGTTCTCGATACTTTTGTCAGAAAAAGTATTGCAAAAACTTCGAAAACTTAAGCATTATCGTGAGCGTTGGTCGGGTGGGTTAATAGTTTTTGTTATTTCACCAATTTTTAGTAAATGTGCATATGTAAGCATATAAACTCTTACAACTAAAGTCTTTTTTAATTTCAACAATACTTTAAATTAAATATATATTCTGTGAGCAAATACACTAAAATACTGCTTGAAAATGTCGACAATCATCTACTAATGCAAATAATTAATGGACAATCATCATTAACGGGTCCAATCCGAGCATATATTTATTATTTCTATATTGGCAGTAAGAACTAATGCCATTCGAAAAGATTACAGTAAAGATATATTCTTTTTGAGCGAGACAGTCATGAGCGTTTCAAGAATATATGTATGTATATATTTAATATAGAAGTATAACATATATTATTGAAAGCGATATACTCGTATACACAAGAAAACGAACATGTCCAGGGTATGTTGCGTGTGTTCTAGCAGAAGGGAAACGAATACAATATTACGCAGGTGAGTTAATATCACATTCCATTTAAAACAAAATAATATAAATTGGAATTAGTTTTAAGAAAGACGCTCTTTTGGAACAGCGATGGCGACAAGATTACATTCTACTAAAGAAAGATGTAGATACGAAGAACTTAAAAGCTTGCTATAATCATTTTAAAACCAATGACTATAAGCCCTGTAAAGGCAGTAAGAAATATTTATGGCCGCACGCAAACATGAGATTATATGGGGACTATCCGTTTCGCTGACAATGTCGTCCGAAATATAGCTGGATTTGTCGCTTGGAAAATTATTTCAAAAATAAATTGCGACATTTGTAAAGAACAACTGTTGGGAGAAGAAATGCCAGCGTTATCAAAACTTCAAAACTTGGGTCCTTATCTGGCACCATCAAAATATGTGTGCGATATATGCTTAGTAGATAGTGTCCTCACACAAGAAACAGCAAAAGCTTCTAAAAACATAAAAGAATTACTTGTAGCTAAAGTTTTTCGAAGTTTAAAAAATCCATTTACACAAAGCTCATATTATTTGCCAATCAATAAAGAAAAATGCATGAATTGCAAATGTTATTAATAGATACGGCATACTTCTTTGACTTTACTTGTAAGTAAATAAAAAGCCTTTGAAAAACCTTGTGGTATCACAACAATTTGCGAGCAGAGTTAAACAATTTTATAACTTTATGACTGATTACTTTTAACGAGATTAGGTGTACCTTCTGTGCATTTTACAAACGTTTTAGGTATATTAAGGTATTTTTTGTAAGACTTATTACTTTTGTATTAATTGTTTATTTATGTATACAATATATAATCAACATATATGTACATTTTACAATTAGTGAGCTTCAAATGCAATAAAAGGCTGAGCTTATAAACACTTTTCTTTATCTAGTTCATTAATTTCGAAACAAACAGTTTATTGATGCTACGGTCCCAAAAAAGCATCGTATAAACGGTAAGAATTTCCTAACTCCGGTACGTTGGCGTTTTGAGAAGCGAAATGAAGCAATTGAATAAAAAGCCCCTGTGAGACAGAGCTTAGCTCGATGTGAGTATTCTTGGGCTCATAAAATGTATAACTACACAAATATGTAATTGAGGTTAGTTGCCAACTGTATTGGAGCATATATTTTGTTTGATAAACAACCTGGGTTATTATAACAGAGAAAAATGTAGCATGTTATCTATTTCAAGATCGGTTATGTTGTGAGTTAGGAGCGGATATTCCAACACACAAGAATAGATCCTTTAAAGTTATTAGCTGAACACATAATTAAGGCGAAAAACGATTTATACTTTATTATACTTGTGCAAAAAGATATATTATTTTTCAAAAATTTCCTAACTTTTGATTAAATACATTTGGGCCCCTATTAATGGAATCCGCTACTGGATTGCTTTGACAATTTTTTCGTTTATAAATTTACAGATACACAATGTGTTCACAAAAACGGTACTAGCTTGCCTCAAAATGATTTCGTAATTTTTACACATTGATAAGATACATTACTGCCAATATCATTACATTCTACATGTATTACATATATGAATCCGAGCGTAGCCGGTAATTTTGTAAATGGAAGATTATCTAACCGAAAATCGTATTCGCAGGCAATGCTGTTCACAATGTCAAAAACAAACAATGCGCAATAGAGAATAAAATGCAAACCCGAACGAAACTTCGTGTAAAAAAGTGTTTACATTGTATATTAATTCTTGTGAACTAGTATGTGTACAAAATTTGCGGTATTTTCTGTCCACATAAAAGTTTACAAAACACCTCCAATTTTTCTTGGTTACGTGACGTTACCACCTATTTTGGTGGTTACGAAATTGGACTGAACTTAAGCCGACAGAATACCAAAAGGGTGTAAAAGTTGCCAAATTATTTATTTTCCGATAAAAAAGAATGTTGCTAACACGCTATAATTAGGGCGTAAGAAACAATACTGGAGGATGGGGCCGTGTGCAGAAGTCCACGCAAGTGGGAAAAGTTTCTGATCGCCATTCACCCGGGAATGGCCAGAGCGATTCTTTTGCATGCGGTTCAAGCAGCTCACTACTTCCGGGATTTGCGCCCAAGTAATATCTGGGTAACCACCGAACACCCGTTTGGTGGTGAGCTAAACGTGAGAAGGCGACAACCTGGTAAGGCCACTCCGACATAATCGGTTTAAAGGCTTGCTGGGGGGTTCAAACAGCAGCGTCTGATCACCATGTGGTGCGGCTGTAAGCGGGCGTCTGTCTTGGACCAAGCGGCTCGCTTCACAAGCGTGTAATAGAATTCAACCTCCCGTGAAACGGGTTGTGCATTGGGTTTGGGACCCACCACATAAAACAACGTTCCAATGAAATTCAACAACAAAGCCTCGGATATGAGAACCCTTTTTTTAGATGACAACACCCGCAAACGAAATAAGGATTATGAGATAAGGGCACACACCCGTGAACGAGCGTCTCGCTGCAATCCGCATAAAAGTACGATTTTTCACCATATCGTTTATCTGCGCTCATGCACCGACGGAAGAGAAGGACGACGTGGAAAAGGATGCATTCTACGAGCGCCTGGGAAAAGCATACGAGCGCTGCCCCCGTCATGATATCAAAGTCGTGCTTGGCGACTTTAACGCCAGGGTGGGTAGGAGGGTGTATTTGGCCCCACTGTCGTGAAGTTCAGTCTCCACGATCACACTTCGCCAAATGGATTCAGGCTGATCGACTTCGCCGGTGCCCGAAACAGGTTTATGCACAAGAAGATCCATCAGGCTACATGGCTGTCCCCCGATCGAAAAACACGCAACCAGATCGACCACGTTGTGATAGACAGACGGCATGCTTCCAGCGTTTTAAATGTTCGCACAATACGAGGACCTAACATCGAGTCTGAGCACTACCTAGTAGCAGCCAAGATTCGTACCCGCCTCTGTACGACAAAACAGGTGCAACAAAAAACGCAGGGAACTCTGGACGTCGAAAAGCTGCAATCGCAACAGACCGCCAATTATTTCGCGGATCGCCTCTCACACCTGCTCTCCGAGAGCACAATTCAACCTAGTGGAATGCATGAGCAGTGGCATCATATCTCAGGAGCACTCCGTACCGCAGCCGAAGAAGTAATTGGATTCCGGCGAACGCGAAGAAACAGCTGGTATGATGATGAAGAGTGCCGCGCTGCAACGAAAGCGAAGCCTACAAGGCAACGCTGAGATCGAGTGCAACGAGGAGTGTGTGTAAACACTACCGCGAGTTGAAGAGGGAAGCGAGGCGGCTTTTCCGGGCGAAAAAAAGAGAGGCAGAAAAGCGTGAAATAAAGGAGCTTGCGATGCTGGCCAACGAGAATAATGCCCGAAAATTCTATCAAAAAAATTCGGCGAACGACAGAAGGTTTTAAACCCGGGGCAAACTCCTGTAAGAATGATAACGGCGACCTGGTGGCCGATGTTCAGACAGCACTCAGAATATGGAGGGATCACTGATTTATTTTGTTGTGTTGATCTTCCAACAGGGTAGTAAGCTGATTTTTGTTGGAACGATTTTCCGTCATCCCTTGTCAAGTTTGGTTTTGTGACAAACCGGTTTCGGCGTTCTGCCATTTTCAATGCCTAGTTTCATCACTTCTCTGCCCTTTTAAATGGAGAAACTGAGCAAGAAACCAGAGAAGATGCCGAACCCGAGCCCACAATCGAAGATGATGGAATTGACGTTTCACAACCCCACTATAATGAGGTGCGAATAGCAATATCCCGATTGAAAAACAATAAAGCAGCTGGCGCTGATGGTTTGCCTGCTGAGCTATTTAAACACGGAGGCTTGGAGCTGGTAAGGCGCATGCATCAGCTTCTATGCAGAATATGGTCGGATGAATGCATGCCTGAAGATTGGAATCTAAGTGTTCTCTGCCCAATCCACAAGAAGGGCGATCCTGCAAACTGCGGCAACTATCGCGGAATCAGCCTTTTGAATATCGCATATAAGGTCCTATCAAGCGTATTATGCGAAAGACTGAAGCCTGATGTGAACAGACTGATTGGACCTTATCAGTGTGGCGTCAGACCTAGTAAATCTACTATCGACCAGATTTATACAATACGCCAAATCTTGGAAAAAATCCGTGAAAAAAGAATCGACACACAGCATCTCTTTGTTGATTTCAAAGCCGCTTTCGATAGCCCGAAAAGGAGCTGCCTATATGCCGCTATGTCTGAATTTGGTTTCCCCGCAAAACTTATACGGCTATGCAAAATGACCTTGAGCAACACCGCCAGCTCGGTCAGAATTGGGAAGTACCTCTCCGAGCCGTTCGAAACTAAACGAGGTGTCAGACAGGGTGACCCCCTATCGTGCGATTTCTTTAATTTAATGCTGGAGAAAATAATACAAGCTGTCGAACTTAACCGCGCTGGAACAATATTTTATAAAAGCGTGCAACTGTTGGCATATGCTGACGATATTGATATCATTGGCCTTAACAACCGCGCCGTAACTTCTGCTTACTCCAAATTAGAAAAAGAAGCGAAGAAAATGGGATTGGAGGTGAACGAGAGCAAAACGAAGTACCTTCTGTCATCATGCAAAGAGTCAGCGCATTCGCGCCTTGGCAACCAAGCCACTGTTGGAAGCAATAATTTCAAAATAGTAAAGGACTTCGTTTACCTGGGAACCAGCATTAACACCAACAATAATGTTAGCCTAGAAATCCGACGAAGAATTACTCTTGCAAACAAATGCTACTTCGGACTAAGTAGGCAAATGAAAAGTAAAGTCCTCTCTCGACGAACGAAAATAACACTCTATAAGTCACTCATCGCACCCGTCCTGCTATATGGTGCAGAAGCGTGGACACTAACAACATCTGATGAGGCCGCTCTGGCAGTATTCGAGAGAAAGGTCCTTCGAAAGATTTGTGGACCTCTACGCGTTGGCGAAGGCGAGTACCGAAGAAGATTTAATAATAAGCTGTATGAACTTTACGCAGACGCCGACATAGTTCAGAGAATTAAAACACAGCAGCTTCGCTGGCTAGGCCACGTAGTACGAATGAACGAAGATGCTCCAGCCCAGAAGGTATTCTTATCAGCACCCGCCGGTGGAAGCAGAGGAAGAGGGAGACCACTACCCCGATGGAAGGACCAAGTGGAGACCGATTTGCGATCCCGCGGTATTTCCAACTGGCGCCAGTTGGCGCAACGAAGAAACGACTGGCGAGCTATGTTGGACGGTCAAAATCGCCCAGGCGGTTAGATGACCATTTAAAGAAGAAGAAACAATACTGCATTAGTTAACACCTCTGACTTTAAACTTGAACAATCTTAATACTCAAGTGATTTACTTTAGAAATTTTGACACAAAGGAACCCACAGTTTATGATCACATGAACGAATGCAAGATATGTATATGAATATAAATAAGATCGTGCAAAACCGAATATAAAACGGATGTTAATTGAATGCTGACTTCTTACCTATCCTTGCTTGGTACAGCCCAGTGATGATCTAATAAACTTTTACGTCGCTCCTCTAGTGTGGTACGAATATCGGTCAGCTTGTGAATTTTATGCATATCATTTTCCTTAGCGTTGTCAGTAGTTGTAATTGCTTTTACTTTGGTCTTATCAGTCTTACCACTTTCTTTGGCCTCCGCTGCACCTATCTGCTAAACAAAAAATGGATATAGTTTTACAATTAATTGAAACTATATATACAGCAGCGATGATAATAATAGCAAACAAAGATTTTGCAATAAATTGTTAAAAGGAAATACAAAAATTTACCATCCCTTAATCAAATTAAAAATAATTTTTTAGAAAATAGCAATGAAACGAAATTTACTAAAAATTTGAGCTCAAGTTGTAGATATTTAAGAAACAAAAACGTTTTTAGTTGTAAGTATGATCATTATTTCGGATCGGTCCAACAACGTTTGATTCGAACCAAAGATATATGCTTTATAATTCATTAGCATTTGTCAATTATTATACTTAGGTAAATCTTTAATTCAGCTAGACCTCAAACAAATAATTCTGGTTGCCAGAAGATCAATTGCGGCATATATCGGTAATCAGTGCGTTTATGAAGACGTTTTTTGTTTAAAAACCCCAAGATCCCGAAAGATAAATTACTGTACTACAGAATTTAGTCATAAATTGGACTGATTTAGTATAGTGGTACTTCTTAGCTGGAAATGTAGATTTTTTGTTTATGATTTTTTGAAAATTCCAATAAGCTATGCAGTCTCGTCCGAGCGACACGAGTTTCGTTTTCTAAGACAGAAGTATTTTTGTTTAAGCGTCTAAAATTTTTTGTTTGGTTGATTACACTACCCGACAAACAAAATATCCTCGACATTTGATATGTGGTTCCTATGTAGAATTTTCTGCTGATCCCAAATATGTAATGAGATATTTTAAAAGTAGAATAGTTTTTGAGATATTTTGTAAATTCAGTTTTTGAGCTAAGAAAAAAAAGTAGGATTACTAATTTGTCAATAGCTCCGCCATTACTGTCTCGATTTATATGTTATTTCATTTCATTTGAGAGGATGGAATACTGTTTCCACCAAATCAAAAATAATTAAAATCGTCGTTAAAGTGACGGAGTTATGGCGAACAAATTTTATGCAAATTCTTTTTTTTTCGAAATTCATCTTCTTTTTTGTAATGTTTTTTAACCCCCTGTTTTTACAATGTGAGTCAATGGCCTATTTCTTAGTAAACATTTTGGCACTTTCCGGATTATAATCAGTAAAAAATTGCAATGTTATAAGAGATTAAGTGAACATAATTCCGTCACTTTAACGTCGATTTTAATTTTTTTTGCTTTGGTGGAAATGGTACTTCACCCTCTCAAAATGAAATAAAATAACATAAAAATCGAGACGGTAATGGCGGATCTATTGACAGATTAGTAATCCTACTTTTTTTTCTTAGCTGAAGAACTAAAATTTCAAAATATCTCGAAAACTCTTCTACTTTTAAACTATCTGATTACATATTTGGAATCAGCACAAAATTCTACATAGGAATCATGCATCAAATGTCGAGGTTATGGAAATTTTTGAAAATTTGTCGGGTAGTGTTACTCGTACATATCTGATACATTAGCTGAGTGGAAGATCAAAATATTTTTTAAAAACGCCCTATTTTATAATTTCGTTCAAAAACGCCCTATTTCAGCTAAAAATATAATGAATTTTCATTGTATTAGCGCGTTTTTGAAACTCATTCTGAGATAGGTAGTTTTTAAACCAAATTTTGAAATAGGGCGTTGTTGAAATAAATTCTGAAATAGACCGTTATTGAAACAAATTCTGAGATAGAGCGTTTTTGAAAAATATTTTGAAATAGGGTGATCTTCCACCCAGCCGACGATATATTTACAGTTTATCGGTGAAGAATATAGTTTTACAGCCCTATTTTGAATTTGTTATGGGTAACAATTGTTATAGTCCAATAGATATAATTTTCGCAAACGAAATAGTTATAGGTATGCACAGCCAATAATGACAATCGAAATGCTGCCCTGCTAAAGCATGCTGATGGATACTCAAATACACTTGCAATATTTTTGACAACACCTATGTAATTGCAAATAATTTTCTTCTGTTTCTTTTTAATTTGACAGTTCGTAACAGAAGAACAATACGTGCTTTCATTAACAAAAAAGCGCAGCCATTTTAGAACGCAGACGAGGAATTTTACAATGTTTTTGTGTAAAAAGGTGGGAAATGAATAAAAGGCATTTAAAAAACTGCCTTAGTGCTGAAAAAAAGGCTCTTTGAAGCCTATGTAGAGAAATTTAGAAGCTTGCTAGAAGCTGAAAACGCGGATGTATGGTTTCATCCATTAGTCAGGATGTGTTTCCTGTGGGCTCGATGGTTGATCTACGGATATGATGCCTCTCACCTCTCATTACCCATCTTATCCTTCCTTAGGGAAGGTTTCACTGGTCATAAATCGATACCACGACAGTCGGGCAGTACCGCAAGGGAGTACCGGAGCGTGCCGGGTTCAAATCCGGCCAAGGACTGTTAATTCGACAACACTATCCAAAACCTTCGGGGAGTGATTTTGTCGTTACTACAACAACAACAACAACAACAGAAATAAAATGAAGGCGGTAGGGATGCATTTCGTAGAGGGAGAATGGGGTAAAACGCCAAAAAGTGTTTGCCTTTTTAGGTCGAAAGGTGAGAAAATAATTTAATAACAATTTTTGTATTTGATTAAAAAAAATCCTAAGTGTAACAAAAAGAGATTCGTGCAGCTAACAAATTTACATTAACGTAATTAAATGATCATTTATGGGTTTTCTTAAAATATGAAATTTAGCCAATGAGACCTATATTGCATTTATAAATATTTCCGCGGCCGATATTTGAATTGCAGCGGGATAAGGTGATCGTGTACACGCCCTTTGCTTCTCATCGCACTGAAACAGTTTTCCACTATATCTTGGTTGACCCTGTACGTCACCACGTATCGCTTGCATTTGTTATAAGTATTCCCTGTTGAAACGGCAGTAACGAATATTTATTCATTACAATCACCTGACCAAATACTTGGCTCATTCGTTTAAGTATGATCTCCTGATTTAAAATGTCCATCCCATATGGGTTTTTGGCTGCGGTGTTGCTTTTAGTGCACAACTTGGAGTTCAGAAGATCAAACCAGTCATTCACCAGGTCGAAAAATCCAGTGGTTTCACAGGGATTTAATACATCCTTGTCCAGTACATAGCATCGCCTTATGGCACTCGCTACTGTGTGGGAAAAAAGCTGTGCAGCTAATTTCACTTTTTGACGCCGCTCCCGCTTGACGATTAGCTGCTCTTCTATCAGCTTATACGTAATAGACACGTCAGAGAATGACGTGTGTCTCTTGGCTTATAACTCCTCCCTCTACAATAAATTTATGGTCTAAGATATGGTCCCTTATTAGCTTCAATAGATGAGGTGGCTCTACAAATACGAAAACTTTTTCACCACCCTGTGAGGGTTGACTGAACCAGGCTCTCTCTGTCGAAGGATTTTTTATATATATGTCTATAACCTATTTAGATTTATATTTGCATGCTTTTAATTTTATACCTGCATGAGGAATCCCATACCACTATCTCTAGAAGATTCCGAATATGGTTTTCCGAAAACTGTGATTCTGCTACGGTAGCAAACAGCAGAATCGCACAGTAGGTCCTCCATCCTTCCTTCTGCCCTAGGGAATTTTTGGAGGTGTTTTACTCATCTAGCAAAACATGCCCGTATGTGCCCTCTTTCTGGAGTGGCAACTATCGAGTCATAAGTGAATACTGAGATGCCGTTTCATTGGTATTGTGGCAGTACGTCCGCCTGCTTATTCCGCGCATCCATTTATTGAACAGGACGGGATGGACCAAACAGGGTTATACTGGAGTTGACAGAAATAAATCCGGTACGCTCTGGTACAAGCACCTTGCGGTAGCAGCCCGACTACCGTGGGAGCGATTTCGTAGATTTTAGTCCCCCTCTTACGACAGGTATACCGACCCCGGGCATATTCAAACCTCCTAACGCGCAAGGGTGATAAATAAAACAACCTTAGGTTATGATTAGCAGTGGGACTATTTTCGAATAATATTCGAATGAATACTATTCGAATAAACGAATAAAAAAATTCGAATAGTATTTATTCGAAGAATTTATCCGTTAATTCGAATAGTTGTATTGAAATGCGAGAGATGCCGGGAGCAAAATTCACTGTCTTCATCGCTTGTACCTATGAGCATGCATTCACGTTTTGTATGTATGTATGTTTGCGTGTACAAATGTGTGCATAAGCTGAAGTTGTATTTGTTTAACTATTCGAATACCTCCCTGCAAAAACGATACGGGTAAAATGTTTAGTCAATTTACCCGGAGCCATAACGAAAATTTCCGTGTTTCTCCCATCACGTTTTTCAGAGCATCGGTAGACTTTTTGACTGTTTTTTTCCTCGCGTTCCTGTGTGTGCGGTTTTACAGCTCGCACTTTCTCATTTATTTTTTGACCTAAGATAAACATATAGCTGTACTTCTCACGACGGTGTCACAGCTACTAGTCATTTTACTCGTAAATAACACGTACACTTATGGGATATTTTACTGACATGAAGACCAATTGGAGTTTCGGTCATTCGATTTTTGCAGGGCTATTATTCGAATAGTACTTTTAATATTCGAATTATTTATAGCCTTCGAATAAAGAGATTTTTTATTCCAATAGTCCCATGCCTATCTATGATCTAATAGCACCATACGCAGCTCGCGGAACTTTTCCTTGGATGTGGTTAATGTAGTAAACCTCGACTGCCTTCCACGATTGAATCGAATTACGACTATTTACAGCACATGCGTAAAATCCCTTAGCATTCCTTTCTAGCTGTACAGAGCCCCATATGCTTATTGACTCGGTGATCCGTACACGGCTAAAACTATCAACCTAAATTTTAAGCTTTTCTGGGCTACATATATGTTCAAACCAAATTTCGTTCCGAATTCAAAGTGCCAGTTTTCGAGAAAATGAGCGTGAAGAAAAGAGTTTCATTTTTAAACCAGAAATGTCCTAACAATTAAAAAATATTTGTATCAGTTGGCAGGATTCGAACCGACGCTCCCCGCAATAGAGTCATGTGCTCTACCGACTGAGCTACGGCGAGCACAAAATTGTAATGAGAAAAACTCATTGACTTGAAAAAACCTTTCGAAATAAATGAAAAGAATTTTAAAAATGTATTACAAAAATGTTTAAAAAGCTGCTTAAACCGACGAATGGTTTAAAATTTAAGGTCAAATTTTTAGCCGTGTACTGTGCTTCCAGCAAGCTAAGGTGAAAAGGACTCATGAGTAAGAACTTCTGATTTTCGTCTTAGTGGTGCAGAACTCAGCTTCCTCAATGCTCTCTACATAATTCCACTGATCACGTCCAGCCAGAGACCAGATACTAGTGGTACTATATGAACCCTCTATGACCCTACATTAACTCCATTTATGTATATTTGACGAAATATGCTGTATGTGCTTATATTTTTTACTATCAGTTTGCGATAGATCAATCGGCATAGAGAGCATGTTCTAATGCTTCCAGAGGCCCACCATAATCGTGCCCCCTTTACGAAAATATATCTTTCAGCATAGTCACAAACACAATATGCCATAACAAACATAACACCTCTAGAAGAACTGCAGATAAGGCTAAAGGATTTTCCAAAGTAATTATTTATGGAAGTGTGTATATTAGAACAATAAAAATAGGGAAGGTCTTATATAAGGTTAGTCTCTAATAAAAAAAAAATATATGGCGCGATATACAACAGGTACATCATCATAAACCTCCCAAGAGAATTTTGCGCCGAGCTTCTCTTCCAATTTGTGGTGTGCCGCTTTGAATTTTTTTCCTACAAATTTGCGGGACCTACAGTTCTTTCCCGACTTCGAACGGCCTCTAAAAGGAGATGATTTTTTGCTGAGAAACCTTCCATGGCAGAAATACACTCGGAGAGTTTGCTTAACCCCTGCCGAGGGGCGACACCGTTTTGAAAAAACTTTTTCAACCCATTTTTGATGTTAGCTGTCCTAGGACTCGAACCTTGGACCTTCGGTGTGATAGGCCGGCAACGCTACCGCCACACCACGGCGGCCGCCAATAAACTCGATTTTTGAATGTTATTAGCTATGGAGAGAAGTTAGCTATGGAGAGAAGGGGCGGCCAGGAGACAAGGGCGGCAATTTAAAAATAGGAATTAGCGGGGCGGGAATAAAATGGTACCTCCGAAGCCTGGAAAAGAAAATGTCAGCCAAAGAATCTAAAACATAGGCGTATGACCAAACGCTAGCCTCTGAACAAGCCGCACGGACAAATCGCAATCAAGGCAGGAGAATAACTCATGGCAAGAAGTAGTATAACTCATGGCAAGATGGAGTATAACTCATAGTTACCATAGTTTGGCAAATCATAAGTGACACATGACACATGCCCGTCCAATAACGGTAAAAAAAATGTATTGCATAGATTGGACTGTCAACTGCACTCAGAATTGCCAACTTAATGGAAATCAATTAAAGTGTATCCATAAAAATTTTGGGTGGGAAGCCAAATATTCTGTACTTTTTAAAGTACAACCGGCGGGAATGGGTTAATGCAGTTGAAACACTTTTTCACAAATTGTAAAATTTAAAGCAAAAAATTTTAAGCTTAGAAGAATTTTTAAAAATAAAATTAAAAAAAAAAAGATTCGAAAAAAGTTCTGCGAGATCCTGAAATCGAACCCGCCGCCACCCACGCGTAGTAACAACCCAACCTAATATAACCGCACTGCATTTTCATAACGCACGAACAGAAACGACTTTTCTAACCGAAATAAATTTGTGTGCGTGTGAAGATCTGATATATTTACATACATACCCTGGGGGAAGTCAATAACTAATGAGAACAATTTCTGGTTCAGATCAAGAGCTAAATTGGCTAATAGGAATTATCAAAAGGCATTTGTATTTGTATTCGGAAAAAATAATGTTCTTAAATTAACAACATTTATCCTCTTCAACGTTGGCTGCCTTGCCGTGGTGAGTTCACTTCACTCGCTGCTGCGGAAGAAGTAGACATAGCCGCACCAACAACCCTACCCCAAGATGTTCAGGCACCCGTGCCGAGGGCTGAATGATCAGCGGGTGGGAATTAAATAGCTGATCGCTTACGGTCCCCTCCGACGCCGGGCAAGGCAGGTTGTATAAGTGCCTATACTGGCTCTGCCGGGGTGGACGAACCCCTTCCAGCTTTACTCGTGGGAATCATATGAAGAATAAAATAAACCAAAGAGAAGAACAGTGGCAAAACGAAGTACCTTCTGTCATCATGCAAAGAGTCAGCGCATTCGCGCCTTGTCAAGCATGCCATTGTTGGCAGCAATAATTTCAAAATAGTAAAGGAATTCGCTTACCTGGGAACAAGCATTAATTAGAAATCCGACGAAGAATTACTCTTGCAAACAAATGCTACTTCGGACTGAGTAGGCAATTGAAAAGTAAAGTCCTCTCTCGACGAACGAAAAAAACACTCTACAAGTCACTCAACGCACCCGTCCTGCTATATGGTGCAGAAGCGTGGACACTAACAACATCTGATGAGGCGGCTCTGGGAGTATTCGAGAGAAAGGTTCTTCAAAAGATTTATGGACCTCTGAGCGTTGGCGACGGCGAGTACCAAAGAAGATTTACGATTAGCTGTATGAGCTTTACGCAGAAGCCGACATAGTTCAGCGAATTAAAACACAGCGGCTTCGCTGGCTAGGCCACGTTGTGCGAATGAGCGATAATGCTCCAGCCCAGAAGGTATTCTTATCGGCACCCGCCGGTGTAAGCAGAGGAAAAGGGAGACCACCACTTCGATGGAAGGACCAAGTGGAGACCAATTTGCGATTCCGCGGTGTTTCCAATTGGCGCCAGTTGGCGCAACGAAGAAACGACAGGCGAGCTATGTTGGACGGTCAAAATCGCCCAGGCGTTTAGATGACCATTTAAAGAAGAACAGTGGGGAAGAGGAGAGCGTTCTGGGAACGCTTTGGGAGGACGAACTCTTGGCTGGTAGCCAGGGGAGCGTCAATACAAGGGATGACAGGGGTACCAGCCATAGTACCCGGTCATCCCAAGCAACACACTAGACAAAAATGGAAGCGCACCAGCCATAGTGGCTTCCAAGAAATCAAAGAAATCCTCAGGAACCCTGGACCGAGCTAAGTACCATAGGGCTCTCTTCTTACTTAAGAAAATCAAGAGAAACGAGGAAACTCGCAAGGTCTACGTGCGAGAGGCAGAGGACAGGATATGGTGTGAAGCGGTGGTCAGGGACTACGAGAGCACCCATGCCAATAAGCCAGAAGCTCAGCCACAGCAACAACAACGAACAAACCCGAAGCAGTCGACAAAGCGCAACCGATCACGAGCGTCATGTCAAGGGGCAAGTTCAACTAGCAGTACGAGGGCCCTTCCACTAGTGTTGCAGCATCGGCGAGGCACACCTATAGCGAGGTGGTCAGGGATCATCTTCAGGTTGCACTGGCCGATGCTGGTGGGGCTAGTGGGAGGCAAGTACTGGCGGTTTGGAGCTCCATAGAGGGACGGTTATCTGAGATGGTCGTCGAGCACCTCATGGAAAACTAAGCTCCAGTGCCTGCCTTCAACCGTGAGGAGATTTTCCGAGGCTGCAGGGTAATTAAATTTCTAGAGAGGTGTGTTGCTAAGATCAGCAGCGCATTCGATGGCCTTTCGCTAACGATCATCATGGCTTTGGAGCTCCCAAGAAGCCCCGGGCTCGCATTTGGCTGCCCAAAATGAGGCTGGGTTAGGGAAAACTCATACAGTGTTTGAGAACTCAAAACCTAGGTGTTCCGATGGATGACTGGGAGGTTCTGAAGATTGAAGAGCAGCAAAAGAATAGCCAGCCAGTGCTACTGCTGATCTCCAACGAGTACCTGGGGGCACTTGTGGAGAGGGGAAACAGGCTGAAGTTTGGCGTCAGGAACGCTAAGCTAAAGATTTGTCCAGCGGCAGTAGCGCCGGATAATAATCTAGAGGAGGTTGACGAAGCCAAAAAACTCCTGCAGGAGCTCAGCTTGGCAGGGCCAGTTGAGGTTGGTGCTTCGTCCAGCACCGGAAAGGTTGCAGGTGTGCCCCCTCGGTCTGATGATTCGGCAAGATTCAAAAACCGCCTCGGACAACTTCTGGTCCTCCTAAGGGAGGAGGACATCGATATCTGCCTGGTGCAGGAAACCAAGGCTCCAAGGTCAGAGACCTAAATACCATGAATAATAACCTATTCTACACAATTGGGAGGTTAACTTAGGGCATGCATCCTTGTTAGGGATACTATTAATGATTTCTTTTTACCTAATTTCAGCAATGGAGTCACGAGACGGACGTAGTCGGACGATCGCTCGACGTACATGGCTCATGATCGACCCGCACCTCCTGAGGAAGTACAGCTGTTGGTGAACGGAAATAATAGCAAAGAAGCAATCCTCGTGGGCTGTGACGCCAATGCAAGACACTCGATGTGGGGCAGCAGCGTAATAAACGAACGGGGCGAGTCACTTTTTAACATTCTATTATCGAACAATCTATGTATATGTAACAAGGGCAGCTCTCGAACCTTTGTTCTTCCGGGTTCAGAGAACTTCGAAGGATGGGAGGTAGTCCTTGATTTTACAATGGTTTCTGATTCCCAGGAACTCATAGTAAGGAACTGGGAAGTAGCGAAGCGTTAATCCCTTTCCGATCATCGAATGATTCTCTTTGGTATAGAATGGGATAGGGAGATAAGACAACCATATATAACCTTCTTGGGGCTTATTTGACAAGATAGTCAGTAAAAGGCTACGTACAAACAAAATATCCTTCAATCACCCGATTGTCTGGACGATCGAGTTAGTTCTCTAGAAAAAAGTTTTCGGGTAGCTTATTAAGTTGCCTGCCCAATATCCAGGAGCAAGACGACCTTCCCTATGTAGTGGGATGAAAACCTTGGCGACCTAAGGTCAACTCTCAGGAGGGTCTCCAATGACTGATACTCAAGGAAGAACTTTCAGGAGTACAAGATCTGCTTGAGGGAGTATAAAAAAGCTTAAGAATCGCAAAGACGAAATCCTGGCAGGAACACTGCGAGTCGATTGAGACCACGAAGGAATCAGCAAGGCTTGGGAAGATCCTTGTCAGGAATCACTCAAACAAGACCTTCGTGAAACGCGCTGATGGGACATGGGCAAGATCATCAGCGGAAACCCTTGACATCCTAATAGAAACCCACTTTACGGACGCCCCCGGAGAGGCGGAGCAAAGAAGAGAGGTGGTACAGCAGGAGACACCTACCTCTTTGATAAACAAAATCTTAGCAGAAGACAAAATTGCCTGGGCGATAAACAGCTTCTCACCTTATAAATCACCGGGAGTAGGTGGTACACTTCCCATTATGCTGTAGAAGACCCAGAAACTAAAGGAGATTTTCGCAGTATGCACCAATCATAACCACAATCCGGCCACGTGGAAGGAAACAAGAGTGGTTTTCATGAGGTGGCCACGGATTTTCGGCCGATAAGCTTCACATCCGTCGTGTTAAAAACTTTTTAGAGATTATTAGAACTGGATCTCCTCCCTACTTCTTAACCGCGAAATATCAGCTGAGCTAGGGGAAGCAGAAGTCAGTTACCGGTTACGTAGAGGTATCCCGAAGGGCGGGGTGCTCTCACCTCTGCTATGGCTCCTTACTATGAACGACATCCTAGAAAAACTAACTAGAAGTGGAGCAAAGATCTTGGCGTACGCCGACGATGTGGCGATCCTGGTCTCGGGTCCCTGCCCTTCCGTGATGAGCGAAATCATCGAAATAACGTTGACAAAACTAAGTGGGTGGGCATAGAGAGGCTAAATCCGGAGAAAACGGATCTACTACTCTTCACGAGGAAGTACAAGCCACCTATCTTCGTACTACCTAAATTAAATGGCGCCAGCGGCTACTCCTATCTACTAGCACCAGGTATCTGGGACCAATAATTGACTGTAAATTAAATTGGAAATCGTGCACCGAGGAGTGGGTGCGGAAGGTCAGTGTTGTTTTCTCCGCCTGCAAATCAATGTTTGGTACAAAATGGTGTCTCAGGCCTAAAATGGTGCTATGGATGTACGAGACGGTGGTGCGGCCGGTGCTGACCTATGGACCTTTAGTGTGCTGGGAAATTCTTCGGAAGAACTACAATCTCATCAGCCTACAGAAGATCCAGCGCCTCGCGTGTGTTGGTACCACCGGAAATTTGCGCACTTGCACCACTGCAGCCTTGGATCCCATTTTAAACCTTCTTCCAATCGACTGACATACATTGTGTACCTCGGCACAAATTGCACTAAGACTCAAGGAGTCTGGGTTCTGGAAGGATACTCTGCAAGGGTATAGTAGTATCCTTACGGAAGGAGGGATGACATGACCAAGAAGGTTGAACTGGTGATACCAAATCTCTACCAAGACAGTCGTTCAGTACCGCAAGGGAGTACCAGAGCGTTCCGTGTTCATATCCGGCAAAGGACTGTCACTTTGATGTATATTGGAACGATTTTCCGTTATCCCATGTCAAATTTGGTTTTGTAGTTAACCGGTTTTGGCGTTCGTCATTATCAGTGTTTAGATTCGTTCTGATCTTTGTCTATTAAAGTTGGGTCGTTCTATTCTGAACTTGTTCAATTGACCGGGGTTTTAAACTGAATAAGTGAACTTATTCTTTGATTTTTGTTCTTTTTGTTCTTTTTGCTCTTTTAATTCTGTTTGTTTGTTGGTACCTTGTTCGCTCTTCTTGTTCATATGAATATGAAAGGCGAATTGATTGACGGCTGATTGATTGTTCTTCCACTTGTTGTTGCTAGTTTCCATCGACTTAAAGGCTCTACTTAGATTTTTAACTTTTTAGGAACTTAAAGAATGTTTGAAAAAAGTATTATATACAAACCTACGTACTAGTATGTATCAAGGCACAAAATTTCCGTTTCAGAATCTACATATGTAGGTATATGCTGAAATGCAAAAAAATGTTCTTCGTATATAACGATGTGTAAGGATGGAATTCGATACTTTTTGGTAATATATCAGAAGACGGTGCCTAATTTTCATCAACCAAATTTTTGGTTTTTGATACTGGATCAAAATGCGTCTTTTGATAACCCTATCGATAGTTTTTGTTCAACTTCTACCTTTTTGATTATTTTATTAGTTGCATGTTCTCGCCATTTCATACATAGCCCCATATGCTCCTAATTAATCACATTGCTCGTAAACACCAGCAGCAATGAACAAGAATACATTACAAACAAAAAGGAACAAATGAACAACACGCAATGCAACACGAGCAGCAGTGAGCAAACTTACCTACAACAAAAAAAGAACTAGTGAACAAAAAGAACGATTTGTTCGATGTATATTGGAACGATTTTTCGTCATCCCTTGTCAAATTTGGTTTTGAGACAAACCGGTTTCGGCGTTGTGCCATCATCAGTGTCGATTTTCGTTCTGATCTGTTGTGGTCGTTTGTCTTGTATTTATAGTAGGTAGCAGGTAACGTCAGCATGGGTGTCTGTTTGTGTACGTGTGTGCATGTGTTGTGCGTGTACATTCAGAAACGGGGGTGGTTTGCATCGATTGGTTTTTTTGTGGTTGACTGAGGCAGGTAAAAGTTGGTGATTTTTGTTGTTTGACGTTTTTTGCTTGTTTGTTGTTTTTGATCTTTTGCTGTTTTGTGCTTATTTGTCGGTGCGTGTGTGTCTGTTGTACCTGAGTGGTTGCTTTGTTTTTTGTAAACCAATTTTAAAGGTTCGAATATTGTGTCGGAAACAGTGTTTGTCTGTTCGTTTATTATTCTACCGTCGAATGTTTTTTGTTTGTAGATTTCCATGTTTTCGAGTACGTTCAGACGTCTGCCTTTTGCTTGTACATGTAGGACCTTGACTGTTTTTTTGATGTTTCCGGGGGGCATTTATTCTCCGCCATGTGATTCGCACAGTTGGACTCTGGTATGATGGTTGGATTCCGTATCTTTTTGTTGTAATCTCTAATGTGTTCTCTGAACCTCGTTCTTACTTGTCGTCCGGTTTGTCCTATGTAACTGTGCTGGCATTCACAAGTGAGCTTGTATACACCATGGCTGCTAAATGGATCTTCTGAGTTAGTTTTGGTTCTTAGCTTCCGTCCTAAATTGTTCGATGTTTTGAACGCCTTGTTAATGTTGTATTTTCTAAGGAAATTTGCTAATTTATATAGTATATGTCATTGTCGTCCAGGTTTGTGTACTTTCCTCTCCATTGTTTCTTTTTTGTTGTGTAAGAGGTGTTCTTTCCAATCTTTGTACTAAGTGCCTTAGCGCTGCATTTTTATGTTGTTGTGGGTGGTTCGAGGTTAGCAAAAGTTAAGAAGTTAAGCATATTGTTTGTATGGTTTTTTGGCTATAACTCGTCGACTAATTGATATTTTTTCAATCTGTTAAAGTCAAATTATTGCTAGAGACCTGTGCAACAATTAAAATTTAAAAAAAATTGCTTTATAAAATTTTTGTAGTGCTTATGAAGCAAAATGTTGGAAATTTGTTTTTCATGCTTTTTGAACATTTTTTTTCACAAAACTAAGTCCTTTTTCTTTCTGTTTGATCTATAATATGCTTCTCAATTTTTTCAGTGTTGGTTTTGAAGAAACATTGAAAAATAAATTATAAAAATACGGAAAAAATATAATTTTGGAAAGTTAGTTATGACAAGTTTTAAGTAAAAAAATGCCAGTTGCTGTTTAGCAGGCGGCTGTGGATCAACATCACTGCTCTCTCTTATATCTTGGTCATCGTCATCATCATCAGAAAGGTCGATAAATTCGTCCAACCGATATTCTGGAATTTCATCTTTGTCTTCCCCTTCCCCTTTTTCCTCTTCTTCAAAGGTGGACAAAGACATGCAAGGAAAAACTAGATATACACTGGAAAGCCTAAGAATTCTGCAAAATAGAGAAAAAACGATAAACAAAAAGGAAGATACCGATGACGTCGCAGCAGCTTATGCTATATGTCTTTAGTTTTTTTAATTAGTTTAGTTTGACAATGCTACCACGAAGAAATGGTACAACAATTTTAGAATAATAATTTAATATAATTTAACGTCATATGTAAGTGTTGAAAATGTTTGTTAGTGTTTTTAATTGTTGAACTGTGATTTTGGTTATGTAGTTATGTGCAAAAATTAATAATTGTAATATTTGTTTTTCATGTGTGTTTTTTACAAAAGAATTTTATAATGTTTTTCGTTGTTGTTTTTAAATAAATAGATCACCCCTGAAGAAGCTAGGGAGACTAGCGAAACGTCGGGTTGAAATGATGAAATAAGAATCTTTTATCTGCATCAAAACCACAATGGTCAAAAAAGCCTAAACAAAATATAAGAAAAAAGACTTAGTTTTGTGGAAAATATGTTCAAAAAGAATGAAAAAAAAAAATGTCCAACATTTTGCTTCATAAGCACTACAAAAATTTTATAAATCAATTTTTTTTTTTAATGAAAATGCACAGGTCTCTACCAATAATTTGGCTTTATCAGATTGAAAAAATATCAATTAGTCGACGAGTTATAGCCAAAAAACCATACAAACAATATGCTGAAAATCGGCATTTGACTGCAAAGTTCGCGATACGGGTCTTCTAAATTAGCCTCTATTTTCACCTCTCACTCTCAGAATCGACTTAACTTTTGCTAACCTGAATTTGTTCCACAGTGTTATTCTACCGTCAAATGTTTTTAGTTTGTATATTTCCGTGTTTTCAAATACATTGAGGCGCCGAACTTTTCCCTGTATGTGAAGTATTCGGACCGTTTTTTGATGTTTGCTGGGATGCATTTGTTTTCGAACATGTGAATTGAGAAGTTAGATTCTGGTACGTTGTCGAATTTCTGTTTTTTTTGTTGTAGTCCCTGATGCGCTCTCGGAATATTGTACTAATTTTTCGTCCTGTTTGTCCTATGTAGCTGTATGGGCATTCGCAGGTAAGTTTGTATACTCCGTGTTTGCTAAACCGATCCTCCGAGTTAGTGTTGGTCTTTAGTTTTTGTCCTACGTTGTTCTATGTCTTGAACGCTGCGTTAATCTTGTGTTTCTTGAAAAAATTGGCCAATTTGTACGTCGATTTTCCCATGTATGTCATTGCCGTCCAGATCTTTGTATTTTCCTCTTCGGTGCCTCTTTTTTGTGGTCCCTGGTTCCTTCGGAGCTTATCCACCATGCCTTTTTGGTATCCATTGTTTGTGGCTATGGTATATATCGTATTCAGTTCTCTCCCGTCACTTTCGACAACACTCCTCAAAACCTTCGGCGAGTGTTTGTGTCGCTACAAACAGCAAAAAGTATTCTTAACAATCTTCCAGTGGGCACGGTTAGGGCCAAAACAGATTTTTATCCTCACAATACTAAAGTTTGAGAGCAGTGTTGCTACTATCATTCCAAGTAGGACTGGAACAGGGGCATGATTGCAGTGGACAACGACATTCGAATCTACACCGGCGGATCAAAGATGGATTCAGGTGTTGGAGCCGGTATTTTCTCACGACATTTCTGTACATCGCAATGCAGTGTGTTTCAATCAGAAGTTCTTGAAAATCACTCCAGGACAGGAACATAACTGGTAGACTGACGATCTTTTCAGACAGCCATGCAGCAATAAAGGCAATAGCAGTGCCACATGCGAGTTCGAACCTAGTGCATGCATTCAAACAGGTCTTGGCTGCACTAACCTGGGTTGCGGGTCATAGAGGAATTGAGGGTAACCAGAGGGCTGATGAGATGGCACGCATGGGCTCATCGGAAGGAAATGAGGAAATAACTAGCTTGGCAGTAGCCAAGGGAAACATTCAAAAGTATTACCGGAACAAAGCATAATTGAAGTGGAAGAATACCACTAGTTGTGCAATATCAAGATCCACCTGGCCAGTCTACAGCCAAAGGAGGACGAGGAGTCTGCTAAGCAGGTCAAGAGCTGATACCCATAAATTTATAGCAGTCTGCACAGGTCACTGGGCGATAAAAATGAAGAAATGCCCGGCTCTAGCCAGCCCCTTTTTGGAAAAGGGGCGATTCCAAAAATCATTGAGTTTACCAACAACTCTGGTTGGTTGTGACAAATATCCGTACTACATCAGTAGGCTTCGACGAGTTTTTATGGCATCAAAACGGCATCCATTTTACCTACTTACCTACCTAACAACATTTACAATAAGTATAGTATTTATTTGTAATTCAAGGACAACATAGTGAAATAGGCACGTATTCATATGAAATCTAGATAGGTAGGTTGCAAAAAAAAGTTGTAACAAACATCAGGGAAAATCAGTATAGTTTAAAACTTTTTTAAATGTTAGGTAGATGATTTTAAAGCAACAACAACAATGTTTTTAAGATACGTTCTTTTTTGATCTATGTAAGCAATTAAAACTAATTGGAGGTGTGGTGTTAAAATAGGTGTCTCACTTTTAAAAGAAAGGCTGGTATAAGCTTCTATGAAGCGTATTGTGCGACCTCTTCAGTGTGGATTCGGACCTGGCCAATCTACCATCGACCAGATTTTTACAATACGCCAAATTTTGGAAAAAAAATAATCGTAATAGATACACTACACCTTTTTGTTGATTTCAAAACCGCCTTTGATAGCACGCTTATATGCCGCTGTGTCTGAGTTTGGTTTCCCAGCTAAAAGTATATGGCTGTGCAAAGTAACGTTAAGCAACACTTACAGTTCTGTCAGAATCGGGAAGGACCTCTCTGAGGTTCGAAACTAAACGAGCTTTCAGACATCGCGCGATTTCTTCAATTTAATGCTGGACAAAATAATACAAACTGCCGAACTTCACAGTCCAGGAGCCGTATATTACAAGCGATGACATTGACATCTTTGGCCCTAACAACCGCGCTGTAACTTCTGCGTACTCCAAACTAGAAAAAGAAGCGGACAAATGGGTTTGGTGATGAACGAGGGCAAAACGAAGTACATGTTGTCATCAAGAAAACAGTCAGCTCATTTGACTCTTGGCACCCAATCCACTGTTTCGAAATAGTAAAGGACTTCGTTTACCTGGGAACCAGCTTTAGCACCAACAATAATATCATCGAAGAATCACTCTGGCAAACGAATTCTACTTCGGACTTAGCAGCCAATTGAGAAGTAGGCAGGCGTGGTTAAGGGGAATACCCCACTTTACTCTAGCAAACCTATAGTTTTCTGATCATTTGTTGTTAAAGTCGGTATGTAGTTAAAGTGCAAAATAACACGTTATATGATGTTGCCAGATGTTTTAAACGGTTTTTACCCCAAAATATTTGTGTTCAGAATAATTTTTGCAATGGAGTAGAATGTCTCGAAGGTAAATACTTACCTCACGTTCGTCTACATTAGCGGATAGCGACTCTTGATCATGGCATAGTTCCAATGATCCACCTGTGTGTTGAGTATGCAAATAATAACATTTAAATAATATTACAATGCATACATTTTTGATTCATTAAAAAACCTGATATTCTTTGTTTGGTTCCCCCACCATCTACATAGTCCGGCTCCTCTTTGGCTTCTTTTGCCCGTTGCGCTTCTAATACTGCCTTTGGATAGTAGATTTCGGCATTTTCATTGTGTTCTGTATTTATACCACCCGATACACGCATGTGCGCTATATCATGAAATATGGCTGCGTTAACTACTAAATCCATTGGTGCGATTACACCATAGCTTTCGGGTCCATGTTCGATAACCAGCGGATCAGACACATTCGGATCGAACATAACGGCATTCGGAGTGACTAAAAGTACACCGCCGACGACACCTTGTCCATCAGTGATATGGCGCACATTAATTTTGAGAAAACGTTGAGTGATAACTGCATCATCGCTTTTGTTGGAATCCGGTTGAGAGGTTTTTGCACTTTGACCGGGATCGATGCGTTCAATATGTCCTGGTTTAGGTGACCCCGGGCGAAGCCCTTCAAGTATATCTGGAAAAGAGAAATAATTTAAAATCAGCATATTGATATGTCGTATTTCAGACCTATAAGTACAAGGACAAGTCAATTGTAAGTACGGCACTTTTAAGTACTTTTATAAATATTGAGGGACTTGTAACTTTTCTCTGCCGAACTCTAAATCTGCCACAAGTTTCTTCGCAGTCTTCAAAATAAGTTCTATTCTTGCTTTCTTAACTATTTTCTAAAAAAATTTGAACATTTTCAAATACCTGAAAATATAAGGTCGGAATTATAGGTTTGTAACAGTGAATCTTAGATTAACAAATTGCAGCTTTGAAATAGTTTAAAAATCTGGTCCACCAATGCTCCGATTTTAATAATAAATACATCAGTTTAGAGTGTGTATTAGTGTGTACAAAGTTTTATGATGATCGGTTAGGAAGTTTACGCTTGAAAAATTAACAAATAAAGCTTAGTCGACGTATCCACTTATAGATGACAGACCAAACACGGTTAAACTGATGTTGAAAGTCCTTTGGCAGATATGAATCCTCTAGAATTCACAGCACGGATGTAACCAGCGGATCAGATATTCGACCGATCTTAGCCTACGGGGCAATAGTGTGGTGGAAGGCAGTCGAGGTGAACTACATTAGCAAAATGCTAGACAAAGTTCAGCGAGCTGCCTGTGGTGCGATCACCGGGGCGATTAGATCATGCCCGACAGAGGCTCTGAAATCCACGCTATTCAGGAGGCATGCCGGGCATTACTCTGTACGGACATCACCGATAATAGGATAGCAATTTTCTGTGACAGCCAGGCGGCTCTTCGGGCTCTCGGTCCTTTCACCCCTGCGACTTATCAAGGGTCGGATCTCTCAGCACTGGCTTAGCGAGGCTAGGGATAGGTGGAAGCATTTGCAGTCCTGCAGAGTGAGAAGGGCTATTGGGACATACGCGGCTGGGTTGGAACACAATACCTCGCGCCGAAATTGAAACCTTCCAGGGCGGAAGTGACGGTGGTGCACCTGCTGTGCGATTTTCCAGCACTGCCGAAGCGGAATGAAATCTCTAGGGAAACCCCTCTTCGGGAGCCTCTCCGAGCTTTGAAATATTAAGCACGGGGAACTTTAAAAAATGTTGAACTCAACGGCATGGATATGGCGGGACGGGAGTCCTACCACGGTCCTTGAGATCTTGCCAGCTTTGTTCTATAGTTTTTCTTTGGTTAATTCACGAGATGTGGTATCAAATCGGCCCATTTGCGCTAATTGGAGTCATATGGGGCTCGCCACTCCAACCAAGCAACCAACCAGTGTAAATGTATGGAATTGTGATATGGGTTTTTGGCCGAAACCGAGCCCGAACATGATATAAAACCGGTTCCGAAAACAGTTACAAAACCGAAACGTTGCGGTTTGTTCTTGCATAGATTTCTTTAGCTTCCTAATATGACTTTCCTTACAGAGCGTTATTATCAATCTCCTTTAATGTCCTAGGAAATATGCATTTGTTAGGCATGCCCCACTTAAAGTATCCAGACCGAAGGTATGTCCCACTTAAAGTATCCAGACCGAAGGATACCGCCGTTTAAAGGATATTAATCCAGTATGTTCTAGAACTACCAATTTTGGATCGTTCATTTTAGTTGCTCCTAACGAACGAGTTACCTTATACGCCCCTCGGCCGTGGTCGCCAACCCTCAGAGTGTAATGCTGCCATGGAAAAACAGGTAGGTCTCGCTAATTTGTAGGGAAAATATTAGAAGCAGTATACCACAAATCGGAAGAGAAGCTGATTGTTATTAATCAGCTGCAGGCCTTCTTGAGCTTTTTTCAAAGTCAACACCGTAAGCGAGCCTATCATCATCCAGTAAACAAAAAAAAAACAGATGTCACAATGCCAGCAAAGGTCAAATATCTAACATGCCCACCTAAATTAGAAGGTCAAGCTACTTTAAGCTGTGCATCTCAGGTGAAGGGAGTGCATATCCTGCGGCTCGTAATACAATCCAAATGGCAAAATCCGACATGCACCATTCATGAAGCTAAATATGTAGTTTTGTATCGAGTTTCTGCATTTCTACTATATGCAAAATAGTTTGTCCCATACATTCAACAGAGCATTTAAATAACGTAGACGTTAACCTCACCAAAATTTCTATGTAGTGATCCATACCTTAATGTCAGTGCTCAACCTTGCTGCCCATCTGACTCGGTGTTGTTGTTTGTAACGACAAAAACACTCCGCGAAGGTTTTGGGAGTGTGGTCGAAAGTGACAGTCCTTTGCCGGATATGATGGGGATCGTTCTAGTTATCACTTGCGTGATTGAACCTGATACGGGTCAATAAGCGGAAGCTGCTGTTCGTTGTACAAATGTTATGAGTTTACAGCTAGTTTACAAAATAGTTCACTACTTTCTTTTGTATATCAACAATTCAATTGAATTGGGGTTTTTATGGCCAGTACATTTTTGAAGTATTCAAGACTATATATCGGCTCAAGGCCAAGAATAATAATTTTTATATGAAATTTTTTTTCCGATGTGCACTTCGGCTTTGCTTATTTTGTATACCAACCAGGAGGGATTTCTAGCGGGATGTACTTTTTTGTTAGGAGTATCAGCTCAGTTTTTTCAGTAGCCACTTAGTTTAGCGATCTGATCACCAATAAAGGACTCTTTGCTCAGCTTTTTTTGGTAATATATGGCTTTATTATAGGCCAGTTTAAGGCTGAACATGGTAGCTTTGACACCCTCTCTCCCCTTCGTAGGGGTGTAAGGTCGGAATAAGTACGTATCGATTACAGCAATTAGCGCTTCACTGTTTAGGTTCGGCTGCTTTTGCTTGTGTTCGCCCTAGGCACTTTTTGTGGGCCAACTAAAAAGGAGATACAGGGTGGCTGATGAATTTTGCTACATTAAGAAACTCAAATAATTTTTTTTTTCAGTGTATGGAATTCATTTTTCTTTTATTCATGTTAAAGCTCATTAAATTTTATTAAATATAGCTTAATTAGTTTTAAAAATAATGGAATTTAAATGCCCCCCCTGCTCGTCGATGCATGTGCGGCATCTTACCAAAAAGTTGTTCATTACTGCTTGGAGAGTTGAGACAGGAATAGCCGCAATTGTTTCTCGAATGGATTGCCTTAGTTCATTCAAATTTGTTGGTTTTGCTTTGAAGACTTCCTGTTTGCAATAACCCCACAAGAAAAAGTCAGGTGCAGTAAGGTCAGGCGACCTGGGTGGCCAACGGAATGTGGAGTTTCTGGATATCAGCTTATTGGGAAATTTTCGTCGCAATTCTGTCATAACAGGTTGGGCTATATGAGGAGCTGCACCATCTTGCTGAAACCACACAGAGTTGAAAGAAATTCTCATTCGGCGTAATTCTGGATAGAAAAACTCTCTCACCATGCTCAAGTAACGGTCTCCAGTAACCGTAACGGTGTGACCGTTTTCTTCGAAGAAGTAGGGCCCGACAATGCAGCGTGATGAAACTGCACACCACACTGTGACACGAAGTGGATGCAATTCCGTCTCATGGAGTATCTGTGGGTTGGAAGCACTCCATATTCGACAATTTTGTTTGTTTATGTTGCCGTTTAAATCGAAATGGCCCTCGTCAGACATGAAAAGACAGTTCAACATGTTTCCATCCTCTTTCACCATTTGAAGCATCTTCTGGCAAAATTCCAAGCGAATCGGCAAGTCTGCAGCGTTCAGTTTGTTGGCCATTTGAATTTTATATGGGAATAAGTCCAAATCTTTGTGCATAATTGACTGTAATGACTGTCTGCTTACACCCATTTGAGCAAATAAGCTTCTTGTCGAAACACGTGGATTGTTTTGTATGGCAGCAGCTACAGCAGCGATTGTTTCCTCCGTTCGAACTAAAGGGTTTCGTTGGTAAGGTCTTCTGTTGACTGTCCCATGCTCGGCAAAATTGTTTACAAGTCTTATTATGGTCCATCTGCTCGGAGGATTGCCGCCAAACGTGCGCCTATACTCTCTTTGAACCGAAACTACGGACTCCAGTGCGGGATAGCGGCGGACAATCCAAATTCTTGTTTCAGTGTCCCAGTTATACATTTTTGTTAAATGTAAAAGTCAATCTGCAAAATAAAAAAAAAATTTACCAGATTCATTAAATAGAAAAAAAGTTATTTAATTTTTTTTGGTAGCGGCTTTCATCAGCCACCCTGTATATTGATGATAACTGCTAGTGATCTCTTCAAGGACTTTTTACTTTTGTAACTTCCCGGGTATGCTAGCCTGTAGCCGGCATTCTTTTGCTAATATTGCTCGCTGATTACCGCAACATCTATGTTTGTTTCCTATATCATTTGCACTGGATGTCTCGCATGGCGAGAGACCTGACCATACTCCTTTTCCCTGCGTATGGTGTTTGTTTTGAACGAAGCCTAAAAGAGACCATGGGTATGCCTACTGACCAGCTCCTCTACTCTGCAGTTGCCTTCAATATCCCTGTGCCCAGGTACTCATATAAGGCTGATACTTAAGTGCCGAGCCATCTCATTAAGAGATCTGCGACATTCAGTGATCGACTTTGTGTTGTCGACACATGAATCCAAAGCCTTTAGTCCTGCTTGACTGTCTGAGAAAATAATCCTATCCTTTGGCATGGACACCAAATGGTTTACGGTTCTGTGTATTGCCAGCATTTCCGCTTGGTACCCAATGATCGCGAAGACGGAAAGCGATCACTAGTCCCAGATCCGGTGAAAACATGTCCCCTCTCACCTTCCCATCAAGCTTAGAGCCATCGGTCAATATGTTGATGGCATCCGGAACAGTATGTTGTATATTACTCCATTCTATCGTGCTGGTATGTTCACTACATAGTCAGTGTGTGATGGTATAGGAACTGGGGCGTCAGTGCTGAAAATTTTAGCATGCTCACTAACTCCATTCCAGTTTGTCTAAATCGCACAGCCGCGATGACAAATGCTTCCTTCTCCACCAGGTCAAGTTATGGTAAGCACAGCATAGTATTGTTTGTTTCCGTCGGAGTAAAACAAAGAGCCACGGTTATGCGAGCTCCAAACTCCTGTGGACTTCTTGCATCTGTTTAACGTAGGCACTTTTAGTTAGTGCAGGCCGACAGACCAGAAAACCATATAGCAGAATAGGACGAACAATGCCTATGTATATCCAGTGAACTACCTTAAGGAGACACCAATTGCCCTCTTTCCGTTATGCTGTGACTCCTTGATCAAATCAAAAATGCTATCACACAGATCTTTAAGAGACCAAAATTTTGAATCAGTGCAAGTCAATAAAACTGAATTGTTTCGGCCTAACGTTTCGCTAAGCACCTTAGCTTCATCAGGGTCGAAGCTGGTTTTTCTTAATTTTATGAACAACAACAATATGAAAATTAAGAAAAATTTTAAATTAATATAAATCAATAATAGGAATGAAATTCTAATGAAACTTACATTTATATGTTAAATTATGTAATTTAAATTACATGTCAGTGATATGAAATTAACTTAAATTAATTACTACAAATTACAATTTTTTACATAATTATTTATGCCAGCTGTGTTGGGTACACTTGTCAGACTGGACTTTGACCGTCCAGCTTTCCTATGATTAGACGTAGGTGTACAACAATTTTCTGCAATTTTATAATAGACTGAGCCCAATTTTAATCATTATATCTCGCACACATACCAGATAAGAAATGGAACTTAATTACATCGCATGACATGAAGCACTTATTATCACCCTTCGTTTGATACCATATTGTATTAAACACATTTTGGGTTACCTTGGGCCACATATTGGTCGATATCTCCAAAACTAGTAGAGATATCGGAACATATGATATCTTAAATTTTAATTCAAGTAATATAACTGTATACGTTCATTCAATTCCATTTAGCAGTTTTTGAGTGATGCGCGACCAAACATACAGACAGACAGACAGAAAGACAGAAATTCTAAAAATTATTGATTTGACTTTTATTGGCTCGATAACGATACCCCCTATCGATTTTTCTTAAATATCTGCAATGTACAGCCATCGAACTGTTACAATTTTATTATATGTAGAGACTAGTAAAGCCCGCTAGCTTCGCTGCGTCTCAGAACTAATAATAGACTAAGTCCGATTTTAATCATTATATCCCATATTAGATAATATATGGTACTTAATTACATCGCTTACTGCAGCACTCATTATTACCTTTCGTTTGATAACCATATTGTACTAAACACATTTTTGGTCACATTGGTCAACATATCGGTCGATATCTCCTAAACTGGTCGAGCTATCGGAACAAATGATATCTTAAATTTTAATTCCATTAAATTCCATTCAGCAGTTTTTGAGTGATGCGCCCAAACATACAGACATACAGACAGACAGACAAAAATTAAAAACATTTTATTTGGCTTCTATTGGCAAAGTACAGACATCGACCTTTTACAATTTTATCATATGTAGAGATCAGGAAGTCTAAAGATGATCGTTTAGAGAATAAGCATCTTGTAAGGGAATATCTTAAGTAAAGCGTTAAGGACTTCTATGAAATTTCTTAAGCTTGTAAAAATAATCGTATTCTTTTATTTCAAATTATTTAATATTTGTAAACAATAAACATTTATTAAATATTTTAATAACCCACAAATGTATTAAAATAGGTTTGTTTAACTTTTAATTTGATATTTCTGATAAGCAGAATAAGGTACACATTTCGTTATCAATATACGTAATTCCGTTGATAAAGCACCTGTAACGATAGCCTGCTGGGTATAATGCAACATCAACCTCATCACAACACCTGCCTGCAAATCTGTAATAATTGTTAATTATTAATTGTTTTAGCAATTATAATTTGTCCAACACTATATTTACATATGTAGTTTATAAAATGCATATATTGTATATGGAAAGTATGATAGAAAGCGACATGCCAAGATGGCTATATTTAAGCCGAGCTTCTCCAAATTGTGGTGCGCTGCTTTTACTTTATTCTTACAAATTATCGGGACATACATGTTTCACGCCGATTTCGAACGCCACCTACATGGTAAATGCATTTTTACTGAGAAGGTTTCCGTAACAGGAATACCCTTGTGTAGATTGTTTAAACGTGATTTTTAGCTACATTTTGGTGTGTAATGCACAGTTTTGATCACTCTTGACTCAGCTCATGGGCCATTAAAATAAAGCTAAAAATCGCGATGGGAAAACATGAAAAGCGTTGTCTCTGCGTTAAAAACCCCTGAAAATGATTTCTTCAGTTTTAACGAAATACAAATATCTATGTTGACTTTGGAAGCAAATATGTATAATTTTACAATTTACACATTTTAAAGCAGTGGTATGGATCCGATTTTGTAAGTATTTTACTTTACAGCAAATATTTTTTCTTTTATTAAAAAAATCCCCTTAAATATTATCAAAATTACAAAAAAAAAATGTTTGTTAAGGTGGCAACGCTCGTTGAACAACTGACAAATGGTGCGAATGGCAGCCAACACAGTTTACGCCATAGTAGAAATACCTTGATTTTCTTGTATCATGCTTTTAGTATTAAGATTCGCTTTCGTTTCGATTTCGTTTTTTTCATATCATATATCCGGCTCACATGTCATTTGTGTTCTCTTGATCTTTTCGTTTCAGTTGCACCATCTCCTGAAAAGGCGCCTCCTCCAAATAAGATGTCGTGGTGAGTGCAAAAGAGTATAGTCATTTATTTACATATACGTATTATATGTTTCCAATTACCGAAAAACATACATAAATACGTAAACATATACGAGGAACATACCATATCTTCTTCACTGATGCAGATAGAATGCTAGAATTTCGTACTTACAACGACCTCATGATCTTATTGATTTTTTTTTTATTATGGAAAATGGGCGTGACACCGCCTTTGAAATAGTTTAAAAATCTGGTCCACCAATGCTCCGATTTTAATAATAAATACATCAGTTTAGAGTGTGTATTAGTGTGTACAAAGTTTTATGATGATCGGTTAGGAAGTTTACGCTTGAAAAATTAACAAATAAAGCTTAGTCGACGTATCCACTTATAGATGACAGACCAAACACGGTTAAACTGATGTTGAAAGTCCTTTGGCAGATATGAATCCTCTAGAATTCACAGCACGGATGTAACCAGCGGATCAGATATTCGACCGATCTTAGCCTACGGGGCAATAGTGTGGTGGAAGGCAGTCGAGGTGAACTACATTAGCAAAATGCTAGACAAAGTTCAGCGAGCTGCCTGTGGTGCGATCACCGGGGCGATTAGATCATGCCCGACAGAGGCTCTGAAATCCACGCTATTCAGGAGGCATGCCGGGCATTACTCTGTACGGACATCACCGATAATAGGATAGCAATTTTCTGTGACAGCCAGGCGGCTCTTCGGGCTCTCGGTCCTTTCACCCCTGCGACTTATCAAGGGTCGGATCTCTCAGCACTGGCTTAGCGAGGCTAGGGATAGGTGGAAGCATTTGCAGTCCTGCAGAGTGAGAAGGGCTATTGGGACATACGCGGCTGGGTTGGAACACAATACCTCGCGCCGAAATTGAAACCTTCCAGGGCGGAAGTGACGGTGGTGCACCTGCTGTGCGATTTTCCAGCACTGCCGAAGCGGAATGAAATCTCTAGGGAAACCCCTCTTCGGGAGCCTCTCCGAGCTTTGAAATATTAAGCACGGGGAGCTTTAAAAAATGTTGAACTCAACGGCATGGATATGGCGGGACGGGAGTCCTACCACGGTCCTTGAGATCTTGCCAGCTTTGTTCTATAGTTTTTCTTTGGTTAATTCACGAGATGTGGTATCAAATCGGCCCATTTGCGCTAATTGGAGTCATATGGGGCTCGCCAATCCAACCAAGCAACCAACCAGTGTAAATGTATGGAATTGTGATATGGGTTTTTGGCCGAAACCGAGCCCGAACATGATGTAAAACCGGTTCCGAAAACAGTTACAAAACCGAAACGTTGCGGTTTGTTCTTGCATAGATTTCTTTAGCTTCCTAATATGACTTTCCTTACAGAGCGTTATTATCAATCTCCTTTAATGTCCTAGGAAATATGCATTTGTTAGGCATGCCCCACTTAAAGTATCCAGACCGAAGGTATGTCCCACTTAAAGTATCCAGACCGAAGGATACCGCCGTTTAAAGGATATTAATCCAGTATGTTCTAGAACTACCAATTTTGGATCGTTCATTTTAGTTGCTCCTAACGAACGAGTTACCTTATACGCCCCTCGGCCGTGGTCGCCAACCCTCAGAGTGTAATGCTGCCATGGAAAAACAGGTAGGTCTCGCTAATTTGTAGGGAAAATATTAGAAGCAGTATACCACAAATCGGAAGAGAAGCTGATTGTTATTAATCAGCTGCAGGCCTTCTTGAGCTTTTTTCAAAGTCAACACCGTAAGCGAGCCTATCATCATCCAGTAAACAAAAAAAAAACAGATGTCACAATGCCAGCAAAGGTCAAATATCTAACATGCCCACCTAAATTAGAAGGTCAAGCTACTTTAAACTGTGCATCTCAGGTGAAGGGAGTGCATATCCTGCGGCTCGTAATACAATCCAAATGGCAAAATCCGACATGCACCATTCATGAAGCTAAATATGTAGTTTTGTATCGAGTTTCTGCATTTCGACTATATGCAAAATAGTTTGTCCCATACATTCAACAGAGCATTTAAATAACGTAGACGTTAACCTCACCAAAATTTCTATGTAGTGATCCATACCTTAATGTCAGTGCTCAACCTTGCTGCCCATCTGACTCGGTGTTGTTGTTTGTAACGACAAAAACACTCCGCGAAGGTTTTGGGAGTGTGGTCGAAAGTGACAGTCCTTTGCCGGATATGATGGGGATCGTTCTAGTTATCACTTGCGTGATTGAACCTGATACGGGTCAATAAGCGGAAGCTGCTGTTCGTTGTACAAATGTTATGAGTTTACAGCTAGTTTACAAAATAGTTCACTACTTTCTTTTGTATATCAACAATTCAATTGAATTGGGGTTTTTATGGCCAGTACATTTTTGAAGTATTCAAGACTATATATCGGCTCAAGGCCAAGAATAATAATTTTTATATGAAATTTTTTTTCCGATGTGCACTTCGGCTTTGCTTATTTTGTATACCAACCAGGAGGGATTTCTAGCGGGATGTACTTTTTTGTTAGGAGTATCAGCTCAGTTTTTTCAGTAGCCACTTAGTTTAGCGATCTGATCACCAATAAAGGACTCTTTGCTCAGCTTTTTTTGGTAATATATGGCTTTATTATAGGCCAGTTTAAGGCTGAACATGGTAGCTTTGACACCCTCTCTCCCCTTCGTAGGGGTGTAAGGTCGGAATAAGTACGTATCGATTACAGCAATTAGCGCTTCACTGTTTAGGTTCGGCTGCTTTTGCTTGTGTTCGCCCTAGGCACTTTTTGTGGGCCAACTAAAAAGGAGATACAGGGTGGCTGATGAATTTTGCTACATTAAGAAACTCAAATAATTTTTTTTTTCAGTGTATGGAATTCATTTTTCTTTTATTCATGTTAAAGCTCATTAAATTTTATTAAATATAGCTTAATTAGTTTTAAAAATAATGGAATTTAAATGCCCCCCCTGCTCGTCGATGCATGTGCGGCATCTTACCAAAAAGTTGTTCATTACTGCTTGGAGAGTTGAGACAGGAATAGCCGCAATTGTTTCTCGAATGGATTGCCTTAGTTCATTCAAATTTGTTGGTTTTGCTTTGAAGACTTCCTGTTTGCAATAACCCCACAAGAAAAAGTCAGGTGCAGTAAGGTCAGGCGACCTGGGTGGCCAACGGAATGTGGAGTTTCTGGATATCAGCTTATTGGGAAATTTTCGTCGCAATTCTGTCATAACAGGTTGGGCTATATGAGGAGCTGCACCATCTTGCTGAAACCACACAGAGTTGAAAGAAATTCTCATTCGGCGTAATTCTGGATAGAAAAACTCTCTCACCATGCTCAAGTAACGGTCTCCAGTAACCGTAACGGTGTGACCGTTTTCTTCGAAGAAGTAGGGCCCGACAATGCAGCGTGATGAAACTGCACACCACACTGTGACACGAAGTGGATGCAATTCCGTCTCATGGAGTATCTGTGGGTTGGAAGCACTCCATATTCGACAATTTTGTTTGTTTATGTTGCCGTTTAAATCGAAATGGCCCTCGTCAGACATGAAAAGACAGTTCAACATGTTTCCATCCTCTTTCACCATTTGAAGCATCTTCTGGCAAAATTCCAAGCGAATCGGCAAGTCTGCAGCGTTCAGTTTGTTGGCCATTTGAATTTTATATGGGAATAAGTCCAAATCTTTGTGCATAATTGACTGTAATGACTGTCTGCTTACACCCATTTGAGCAAATAAGCTTCTTGTCGAAACACGTGGATTGTTTTGTATGGCAGCAGCTACAGCAGCGATTGTTTCCTCCGTTCGAACTAAAGGGTTTCGTTGGTAAGGTCTTCTGTTGACTGTCCCATGCTCGGCAAAATTGTTTACAAGTCTTATTATGGTCCATCTGCTCGGAGGATTGCCGCCAAACGTGCGCCTATACTCTCTTTGAACCGAAACTACGGACTCCAGTGCGGGATAGCGGCGGACAATCCAAATTCTTGTTTCAGTGTCCCAGTTATCCATTTTTGTTAAATGTAAAAGTCAATCTGCAAAATAAAAAAAAAATTTACCAGATTCATTAAATAGAAAAAAAGTTATTTAATTTTTTTTGGTAGCGGCTTTCATCAGCCACCCTGTATATTGATGATAACTGCTAGTGATCTCTTCAAGGACTTTTTACTTTTGTAACTTCCCGGGTATGCTAGCCTGTAGCCGGCATTCTTTTGCTAATATTGCTCGCTGATTACCGCAACATCTATGTTCGTTTCCTATATCATTTGCACTGGATGTCTCGCATGGCGAGAGACCTGACCATACTCCTTTTCCCTGCGTATGGTGTTTGTTTTGAACGAAGCCTAAAAGAGACCATGGGTATGCCTACTGACCAGCTCCTCTACTCTGCAGTTGCCTTCAATATCCCTGTGCCCAGGTACTCATATAAGGCTGATACTTAAGTGCCGAGCCATCTCATTAAGAGATCTGCGACATTCAGTGATCGACTTTGTGTTGTCGACACATGAATCCAAAGCCTTTAGTCCTGCTTGACTGTCTGAGAAAATAATCCTATCCTTTGGCATGGACACCAAATGGTTTACGGTTCTGTGTATTGCCAGCATTTCCGCTTGGTACCCAATGATCGCGAAGACGGAAAGCGATCACTAGTCCCAGATCCGGTGAAAACATGTCCCCTCTCACCTTCCCATCAAGCTTAGAGCCATCGGTCAATATGTTGATGGCATCCGGAACAGTATGTTGTATATTACTCCATTCTATCGTGCTGGTATGTTCACTACATAGTCAGTGTGTGATGGTATAGGAACTGGGGCGTCAGTGCTGAAAATTTTAGCATGCTCACTAACTCCATTCCAGTTTGTCTAAATCGCACAGCCGCGATGACAAATGCTTCCTTCTCCACCAGGTCAAGTTATGGTAAGCACAGCATAGTATTGTTTGTTTCCGTCGGAGTAAAACAAAGAGCCACGGTTATGCGAGCTCCAAACTCCTGTGGACTTCTTGCATCTGTTTAACGTAGGCACTTTTAGTTAGTGCAGGCCGACAGACCAGAAAACCATATAGCAGAATCGGACGAACAATGCCTATGTATATCCAGTGAACTACCTTAAGGAGACACCAATTGCCCTCTTTCCGTTATGCTGTGACTCCTTGATCAAATCAAAAATGCTATCACACAGATCTTTAAGAGACCAAAATTTTGAATCAGTGCAAGTCAATAAAACTGAATTGTTTCGGCCTAACGTTTCGCTAAGCACCTTAGCTTCATCAGGGTCGAAGCTGGTTTTTCTTAATTTTATGAACAACAACAATATGAAAATTAAGAAAAATTTTAAATTAATATAAATCAATAATAGGAATGAAATTCTAATGAAACTTACATTTATATGTTAAATTATGTAATTTAAATTACATGTCAGTGATATGAAATTAACTTAAATTAATTACTACAAATTACAATTTTTTACATAATTATTTATGCCAGCTGTGTTGGGTACACTTGTCAGACTGGACTTTGACCGTCCAGCTTTCCTATGATTAGACGTAGGTGTACAACAATTTTCTGCAATTTTATAATAGACTGAGCCCAATTTTAATCATTATATCTCGCACACATACCAGATAAGAAATGGAACTTAATTACATCGCATGACAGGAAGCACTTATTATCACCCTTCGTTTGATACCATATTGTATTAAACACATTTTGGGTTACCTTGGGCCACATATTGGTCGATATCTCCAAAACTAGTAGAGATATCGGAACATATGATATCTTAAATTTTAATTCAAGTAATATAACTGTATACGTTCATTCAATTCCATTTAGCAGTTTTTGAGTGATGCGCGACCAAACATACAGACAGACAGACAGAAAGACAGAAATTCTAAAAATTATTGATTTGACTTTTATTGGCTCGATAACGATACCCCCTAACGATTTTTCTTAAATATCTGCAATGTACAGCCATCGAACTGTTACAATTTTATTATATGTAGAGACTAGTAAAGCCCGCTAGCTTCGCTGCGTCTCAGAACTAATAATAGACTAAGTCCGATTTTAATCATTATATCCCATATTAGATAATATATGGTACTTAATTACATCGCTTACTGCAGCACTCATTATTACCTTTCGTTTGATAACCATATTGTACTAAACACATTTTTGGTCACATTGGTCAACATATCGGTCGATATCTCCTAAACTGGTCGAGCTATCGGAACAAATGATATCTTAAATTTTAATTCCATTAAATTCCATTCAGCAGTTTTTGAGTGATGCGCCCAAACATACAGACATACAGACAGACAGACAAAAATTAAAAACATTTTATTTGGCTTCTATTGGCAAAGTACAGACATCGACCTTTTACAATTTTATCATATGTAGAGATCAGGAAGTCTAAAGATGATCGTTTAGAGAATAAGCATCTTGTAAGGGAATATCTTAAGTAAAGCGTTAAGGACTTCTATGAAATTTCTTAAGCTTGTAAAAATAATCGTATTCTTTTATTTCAAATTATTTAATATTTGTAAACAATAAACATTTATTAAATATTTTAATAACCCACAAATGTATTAAAATAGGTTTGTTTAACTTTTAATTTGATATTTCTGATAAGCAGAATAAGGTACACATTTCGTTATCAATATACGTAATTCCGTTGATAAAGCACCTGTAACGATAGCCTGCTGGGTATAATGCAACATCAACCTCATCACAACACCTGCCTGTAAATCTGTAATAATTGTTAATTATTAATTGTTTTAGCAATTATAATTTGTCCAACACTATATTTACATATGTAGTTTATAAAATGCATATATTGTATATGGAAAGTATGATAGAAAGCGACATGCCAAGATGGCTATATTTAAGCCGAGCTTCTCCAAATTGTGGTGCGCTGCTTTTACTTTATTCTTACAAATTATCGGGACATACATGTTTCACGCCGATTTCGAACGCCACCTACATGGTAAATGCATTTTTACTGAGAAGGTTTCCGTAACAGGAATACCCTTGTGTAGATTGTTTAAACGTGATTTTTAGCTACATTTTGGTGTGTAATGCACAGTTTTGATCACTCTTGACTCAGCTCATGGGCCATTAAAATAAAGCTAAAAATCGCGATGGGAAAACATGAAAAGCGTTGTCTCTGCGTTAAAAACCCCTGAAAATGATTTCTTCAGTTTTAACGAAATACAAATATCTATGTTGACTTTGGAAGCAAATATGTATAATTTTACAATTTACACATTTTAAAGCAGTGGTATGGATCCCATTTTGTAAGTATTTTACTTTACAGCAAATATTTTTTCTTTTATTAAAAAAATCCCCTTAAATATTATCAAAATTACAAAAAAAAAATGTTTGTTAAGGTGGCAACGCTCGTTGAACAACTGACAAATGGTGCGAATGGCAGCCAACACAGTTTACGCCATAGTAGAAATACCTTGATTTTCTTGTATCATGCTTTTAGTATTAAGATTCGCTTTCGTTTCGATTTCGTTTTTTTCATATCATATATCCGGCTCACATGTCATTTGTGTTCTCTTGATCTTTTCGTTTCAGTTGCACCATCTCCTGAAAAGGCGCCTCCTCCAAATAAGATGTCGTGGTGAGTGCAAAAGAGTATAGTCATTTATTTACATATACGTATTATATGTTTCCAATTACCGAAAAACATACATAAATACGTAAACATATACGAGGAACATACCATATCTTCTTCACTGATGCAGATAGAATGCTAGAATTTCGTACTTACAACGACCTGATGATCTTATTGATTTTTTTTTTATTATGGAAAATGGGCGTGACACCGCCCACATAAAAATGAACAAAATGTCAAATTTCAGATATTATTAACTTCAGAACCGTCTTTAAAAAATTACGAAACATGATATATATTATCAACGTTTTTCAAAATTATATATAGCCTATGCTGTAAAAAGTGAATCCAAAAATCTACTGTGAAAGTTTCATAAAGATCGATTGAGTACCTTGGAGACCTTTACAAGATTCAAATTTTATATAGCATGGGGAGTGGCACCTCCCACTTTTCCAAAATTATATATATCCTATACCGTAACTAATGAAACCAGGAATCTACTGTGAAAATTTCATAAAGATCAGGTCAGTACTTTGGACGCCAGACGCACATACACACATTCATTTTTATACCTAGTAGTGCTACGCACACAAGGTATATTAACTTTAGTCGCCTAACGGCAGTACGTAACGGCATAAACGGATCGAGATAGATATTGACTTATATATATCAAAATGTTCAGGACGAAAAGAGAAATTGATTAAGCCATGTCCGTCCGTCCGTCCGTCCGTCTGTGAACACGATAACTTGAGTAAATTTTGAGATATCTTAATGAAATTTGGTATGCAGGTTTCTTGGCACTCATCTCCGAGCGCTATTTAAAATGGGCACAATCGCATGATAGCCATGCCCACTTTTTATATATAGAATATTTTCGAAAACAAAAAAAGTAATTACTCAGTACATAATACACCTATAAGGATAAAATTTGGTGAATACATTAAAATTGAGGCATAAAATAAGTTTTTCAAGAAATTTTTTAAAATGGGCGTGGCACCGCCCACTTTTTATTAAGTCAAATTTAGAAATAATATTAATCATAAATAAAAAACCATTCAAGATATCGAAACGAAATTCAGCACGCAGGTTTCCAGGTATGCAAGGAATATTCCAGGAAAAAATGGGCGGGATCGGTTCAGATCTACGCCCACTTTTATATGAAAAATTTTGAAGAGGTTCATAGATATATTAAATAGGCAATAACTTTGCGTAAAATAGCTTTATATCATTTATATTTCACTTTTAAAGTTTCCGTAAAAAATTTTCGAAAATGGGCGTGGCCCCTCTCCTTTTATAGTGGACTATTCCACAAAACTATTTATGCCATAACTCCGCCAAAAATTGACCTGTCGAAACGAAACTTGGTGATAATGTTCTATATAACTGTTTGTTGTAAAATTGGGCGAAATCGGTTAATGTCCACGCCCAGTTTTTTAACATAGTTCTGAAATTTTTTTTTGTTTTAAATTTAAAAAGCGATATTTTTAAAACTAAGCAAGTCATATCAATTTAATTTTGCACACACAATAAGCTTTTTAAGAAAAACTCGGCTGCAAACAAATTTTGTCAATTTTGAAGAAGTAGGCGTGTGGTCACTGACTTTTCAGCATAAAATTTCTGCTATTTTCAAAGGCAATCGCTTATAATTCAATCTTGATATTTCAATGAAAATTGGTCAGCTGCTTCTTAGTAGTATGTATTATACTCCTGCCAAAAATTAGCGAAATCGGAAAACACAAAAGCAAAATATTGGGGCACGTATTAATATCCCACTGCAATAGCGCAGTTATATATATTTTTTGATTTTCATATCTTTCGTAAACATTAAATGTATCTAAGTATGAAAATAAGAAGAGAAAAGTTCACTTAAATGATCAGCACGATGAGCGGAGTCGATTTAGTCATGTCCGTCTCTCCGTCCGTCTGTCTGTCTGTCCGTCTGTCTATTTGAACGCAAACTAGTCTCTCAGTTTTACAAAAGAATGCTGAAATTCGTTGTTTTCTTTCGCGTAGCAAACCCGGTAGACGTTGTTTTGACTTTTTTATACATAGAACACATCTTTACATATAATAAAATTGTAACAGGTCGATGTCTGTACATTGAAGATATTCAAGAAAAACTGATAGCAGAGGTCGTTATTGGACCAGCGGAACCCAAATCTACAATTTTTAGAATTTTTGTCTGTCTGTCTGTCTGTCCGTCTGTCTATTTGAACGCAAACTAGTCTCTCGGTTTTACAAAAGAATGCTGAAATTCGTTGTTTTCTTTCGCGTAGAAAACCGGGAGACGTTGTTTTGACTTTTTAATACATAGAACACATCTTTACATATAATAAAATTGTAACAGGTCGATGTCTGTACATTGAAGATATTCAAGAAAAACTGATAGGAGAGGTCGTTATTGGACCAGCGGAACCCAAATCTACAATTTTTAGAATTTTTGTCTGTCTGTCTGTCTGTCCGTCTGTATGATTGTGCGCGTATCACGCAAAAACTACTGAATAGAATTGCATGAAACTTTCCCTATTCTATCACTTAACGTCTAACTTAAAATTTAGGACAACTTTCATTTGGATATCTCATCCAGTTCCCGAGTTATTGACCAAAATGTGGCGAAAATGTGACCAAAAATGTGGTTTTTTTACCATAACGCCCGCGTCACACAAAAACGACTGCATAGAAATGAATGAAACTTTCAATAATCATTCTCTAGACGTCTCTCCTAAAATTTAAGATATCTTTCACCTCGATATTTCACCCGGGTCCCAATTTATTGACCTAAATGTGGGCCCAGGGTGACTGTATGATTTGTGCTTTTAAGGCGGAACAAAGTTCGGCGGGTCAGCTAGTCTATATATAAAATGTCATTAACTTGAACCAAATAAACTCCTAACTATAGCGAACTGCAGCTTTATATAACCTGGGGGCTTTTCCAAAAGCTATATACAGACTGTGTCGTGCCCAGCAAACTCCTGAACCTATCGTGAAAGGTCGAGAGCAAAACAAAACACAAAATATGTGGGCGTGGCACCGCCCACTTTTGAAAAATTATTTAGATATTGCCTAAGTGACACATATATCCACAATTCATTAATTTAGACCAAAAAATTTCCGAGTTATGACGAATTGAAACTTTATATAGCCTGGGGGCGTGGCTCCGCCTACTTTTCCAAAACTTTATATTGTCTATGCTGTACCCAGTGAACCCAAGTATATATTGTGAAAATTTCATAAAGATCGGTTGAGTTCTTTGGCGCCTATGAAAGACACCCTTTTTTATATCTATTTTTGTTATGCACACAACGTATATTACTTTATTCGGCATAAACGAATCGAGATATCTATTTATTAATGTATATCAAAACGTTAAGGAGGAAAAGTAAAATATCCGGGCAAGTAGTTAATACTCCACTGCAAAAGCGAAGTTGTATATATATTTTGATTTTCATCTCTCTCTATGGCGCGATATACAACAGGTATATCATCATAAACCTCCTAAGAGATTTTTGCGCCAAGCTTCTCTTCCAATTTGTGGTGTGCCGATTTGAATTTTTCCCTACAAATTGGTGGGACCTACAGTTTTTTGCCGACTCCGAACGGCATCTACAAAGGAGACGGATTTTTGCTGAGAAGCCTGTCATGGCAGAAATACACTCGGAGAGTTTGCCAAACCACTGCCGAGGGGCGACCCCGTTTTGAGAAACTTTTTTCAAATCACTTTTGATGTTACCTGTACCAGGGCTCGAACCATGGACCTTCGGTGTGGTAGGCCGGAAACACTACCTTCACACCACGGCGGCCGCCATTTTCATACCTTTCATAAAAATTAAATGTATCTAAGTATGAGAAGAAGAAGAGAAAATTTTACTTAAATGATCAGCACGATGAGCTGAGTCGATGTAGGCATGTCCGTCTCTCTATACGTCTATCTGTCTGTTTAAAAGCAAATACGAACTGAAAGTATTAAAATAGACCTGCGTAAATTGGGATGACATAATAGATCACTTCTAGGTATATAATGTTCGGTTCCACCCGAACTTAGACTTCCTTACTTGTTATTTATAAGCTTGCTCACATGGTAGTCGAAGAAGTTTGAAACCTCTATAGGTCATAACTCCACAACAATTTAGACTTCCTTACTTGTTATTTATAACATTGCTCACATGGTAGTCGAAGAAGTTTGAAACCTCTATTGGTCATAACTCCACAACAATTTACCACTACCACTTTTACATAGCTGGGTATTTTAAGGTTCCACCCGAACTTAGACTTCCCTACTTGTTATTTTTTATTAATTTTCAGATGCAAATAGATAAAAGTTTTTTTCTTGAAAGAAAACTTGAATTATCTTTAAATGTTAAGGATTAAGTTTTATAATTTAAACGGAGTTCTGAAAGGATTAAACATTTGTTATTGGGAAATGAAATCATTAATTTTTTTTTCTAATTGGAACAACAACAAATTATGCAAGGCTAAGATCACAAAATTTTGTGTGGGTGCTGCACGATGGCAACAGGGGCGAAAAGAGTGTGTACTTCAGACAATAGACGGACGACAGTAGGATGACTGGACAATAGGGAGTCCGGAGCAGCACAGCAACCAAGGTGTCATACAACTTGTGCTGAAGAGGGCGGGACGACTTCACCTGACTGGAAGGTCTTCTTCTTTATACCTTTTCCATCCTTTCTCTATCTTGTAACACACACAGGCATGGCAGGAAATTTGGCGATGTCCGCTGTGGGTAAAGGCGCTGCAAAACTATCCCCCTTCCGACGAGATAGCCTGGTATGCCATCATGCTACTATGCCACCGTACCTTATCCCAACAAGCAGCGACACAACAATGACACCCAACGAATAGCCCAATTTACCTTGTTTTGTTTTCTTACCACTTTTTTCACCTTTCCTTGTATCATGACTCCTAGCCGCATCTTCAGTTGTATCATCATCATCATATATATTATTTCTGTAAGGTCTTTTTGTGTTAGTTCCTAATTTTCTGCTCTCATTTGGAACCAATATTAATAAATAAGGTATCGTTTTAAAGGTGGGGGTTAGCTCCACATGCAAAACCATGTTTTAATTAGCGGAGTGCTTTGGTTTAAGCGTATTTTATAAAAATGAATTCTTTAAAATAAACGATTTTGAATGTACAAAAATATCAATTTGTACTGCAACGCTATTGTGACTGTGACATTCATATGGCTCGCGACATCTACATTTGAATACTAAGACTGAACAGTGCTAGAATAATTAAAGGCACTGTGAATATCACAGCGGTCAACCCACTGCGAGCGCGAAATCTACACTTGAACATTGCTAAAATAAGTGAATAAGACTGCGTTCACATTGGGTCATAAACTCGAGTTAAAGGGACATTTTTTGAGTTAATTCTTATTGATGTTGTCAATCAACTCAAGTTGGCTCAATGTGAGTGTAATATAAGTGGTGGAATTTCAAATAGCTGTTTGCGCATATTTGTATAATTTTTTGTGGTCTCACAAGTGTAGCTGAAAATCTTTTTTTATAACTTGAGAAAAAGGTTTGAAAAATCCTGGACCTGGACTAATAAAAGGTTTCAAACCATTTTTGTTTTTTTTTTTTGCGCAAGGCGCGCACGGGTCCAGCTAGTACTCGTATATATTATTTCTGTAAGGTCTTTTTGTGTTAGTTCCTAATTTTCTGCTCTCATTTGGAACCAATATTAATAAATAAGGTATCGTTTTAAAGGTGGGGGTTAGCTCTACATGCAAAACCATGTTTTAATTAGCGGAGTGCTTTGGTTTAAGCGTATTTTATAAAAATGAATTCTTTAAAATAAACGATTGTAAATGCACAAAAAAATCAATTTGTACTGCAACGCTATTGTGACTGTGACATTCACATGCCTCGCGACATCTACATTTGAATACTAAGACTGAACAGTGCTAGAATAATTAAAGGCATTGCGAATATCACAGCGCTCAATCCACTGCGAGCGCGCCATCTACACTTGAACATTGGTAAGATAAGTGAATAAGACTGCGTTCACATTGGGTCATAAACTCGAGTTAAAGGGACATTTTTTGAGTTAGTTCATATTGATGTTGTCAATCAACTCAAGTTTATGGCTCAATGTGACTGTAATATAAGTGGTGGAATTTCTTCAAATAGCTGTTTGCGCATATTTGTATAATTTTTTGTATAAGTGTAGCTGAAAATCTTTTTTTATAATTTGAGAAAAAGGTTTGAAAAATCCTGGACCTGGACTAATAAAAGGTTTCAAACTATTTTTGTTTTTTTTTTTGCGCAAGGCGCGCACGGGTCTGGCTAATCTATTAAAATCTAAAATCAATCAGTCTACTCTTCTTTTGGTTCTTTCAATTTTCACCATATTCGCTTATTTCCTACTGTTTTCTATTTCGACTGTACAGGTCTTTATGGTAGCGTCTATTTGACCAGTCATAGATGATATGTGCAACCACAGTTCGAGTACCTTAGGAAAGCTTTAACGAGTTTCACAAGGGGAATTCAAAAGCAAGATTGATGTTAGGGAGAAAGGATGTTAACCAGGCAGCTGTTTAGGTCACCATGCATGTGGTCTAGCACTGCATGACTGTGCTGCTTGTAGATTGCATGCCACGAAGTTGTGAGCTGTGTAGTTTCCCCTGCCTTGAGCAAGTGCTCGGAGTATTGTCATGCCACTACTTGATAACATTGACAGACGGGCATAGCACCCTCATGATGACCTCGGTGAGGGTCACACCAAGTAAATAATATCGTTTCCATTTCATCTAATGTACATCCACGTATATACCATTGGAGCCAACGCCTATAGATTCTCCTTTTGATTTTTTTTTGATTTTGTAGCAACTAACTATCTTATCCAAGCGACATTGAATTCAGAGTTAGAGCGGATATAAATACATTCAAATACATATTTACATCTATATACATATTTTGATAAATTTTTTTTTATATAATTTAATAATTTAATTTGACTTTTCATCAAGTTACGGTACCCAATTAAATTACCATTTTAGGTATAGTTTTCATTTTATTTTTTAATTTATTTTTGTTTATACGTGAGGGCGCATACGCACGCATTCCCCTTCAAATAACCTTTACTGAAAGACGTTTGTTGGCAAATCACGCAGTGGATTCCTTTTTTGTGGTTGTTTATGTGACTGGAGAGTGAGAAAAAGAGTCGTTGGATTAGGGCTACTAAATACAAATAGGCTAGTTACTCGGGGCAAATCACGGACTCTAGAAAACCAAGTAGTCGGTTCAACAGGGGCCGAATTACGACATACGTTCCGTGATCGTAAACCATTTTTTAAGTCAAAATAACTTTGAAAATGTCCAACTTTTTAAAAGAGTAATAATGCATAATTGAACCCACCGTTACTTCCAGCCAATTGCTCACGTATGCCGTCATTCCGCATTACGGGCTTGGAGCTATTGTGATTTAAAAATTTACTCTCGATCACGGAATGTGTAACGTAATTTGACCCCAGCTTTTTGCGATGACGGATTCAGATCAGTCAGAGGCGATAGGAGGTGCAGGTGCGAACGAAGTCGAAAAGCAGATCGAAGCGGGAGCAGCACCATCAAACGCAGTCGAAAATAGACCAAAGTCTACTGCAACCAGCATCGAGCAGTTGGCTAAGATGATGGTGGTGATGGCTCAGCAAAATGAGATGGCCCTGCAAAATATGAAAGAGATGCGTAACCTCCCGATGGAAAGCTTCGTGTTTCGCATAGAAAGTTAAGGGACCAACTATGCTTTAAAGTGGTACTGGCAAATTCTCGAAGACCTCGCTGAAGACCAGCATTTTGGTTACAAGAGCTAAAAGCCGAATTGCTAGTCCACTTAAGAACAGCAAAGTCCTATTGCGAGATAGTCCGGGAAATAATGCGTCTGAGGCAGGCAGGAACCCCAGGATGAGCTTCGACGATTTTTATGCAGATCTCCACAATTTAATGTTCAGGTTACGGAAGAGAATTCCAGAAAAGGAGTTAGTGGGGACTATAAAAGGTAATTTGAAACCATACCTTGCAGCCTGACGTTCGTATCTAAGATGGATATGCTGATCTGAAATCCGAATGCAGACGAGCTGAGTGAGCAATGAAGGAGAACCGAAGCAGATCTAAGGCAAATAACACAGTTCCTAATGGCCCTAAGTCCATCATCAACTCATTCTGTGCGTCCCCATTACATTTAATGTTGTGTTTCATGTGGTATGCCTGTTGATTTCTTTGTAAAAAAACTCTTGAGAGGTAAAGGAAGAAAATCAATGCAAGTCCTGTTTTCACAATTTGTTTTGTTTAGCGTGTGGTGGAAACATGTCCTTTTGTGTATCTAAGCCTGAAACGGGAAACTTTTCACTGGCGGAGGTTTCCGGGAAAGGTTTCTTGGAAGCCAAACCAGGTACCGAATATTAAAAAGAGAAGGTAATGAAGGAAAAAAATAAATTGCAGTTAGGATAAAAGAATATAACTAATGTTCACACGAAAGGAGATTTTAATATGAAAGGGTGCGTAATGGGATATTTTGTGAAAGTATAATAAATAAGCGTTATGAAAAAATTAGGAGAATGCGAGAAAGGAAAATAAATTTGAGGAGAATCAGGACAAGATAATATCGACAACCGTGACTTTGAAGGGCGGTAATGAAGTCTTTGCACAGACTAAAATAGGCGCTGTCGAAGTTTTGGCGTTGTTGGATTCCGGGGCAGGAGCGTGTTGTATAGGTAGAAATTATTCTAAGTTAAGAAGACAAAGAAAACAAAATCATACACATAAATGATCAGAAGTTCGGACGACGAATGGTGGTGACACACCTGTGATAGGAGTCATAACGCTTCCGGTGTTACGGGATGAAATGACAATGAGCTTAAGAGTTTCACATTGGACCAGATCTACAGCAGAAAGTATACTTAGGTATCGATTTTTGGAAAGACTTTGAGACAAATGTTATGAGTAGGGGGGCGATGACCTGTCGCTTGATGCGGCTCAACATCCCTGACTCACGAGCAAAATGTTGCATTAGAGAAGGGACAGGGAAGGCACCGCTTTTCTAGGAAACCAAAACTTTAGCCTTTTGCCAATATAAATGACATTTATTAAATGTAATCTTAAGTCGTCTGCAAAATACAAGAGTCATATCAGCAAAAAGACTTGAGGGATGCGTTCTGACAAAACCCACTAAATCACGGTAATGCCTTTCTGTCTATGCAACGCATCTCAAAGAATGTGTAGGTTAATAGACAGTCAAACCTGCTAGTTTACGTGAAAGTGTATTCGTTTATTTAAATAACCTGTAAGTATGTTCTGATGATTTCTCGTGCCATTTGTGTCTGTTAGAAATGGTCGCTCGGGATGTACGGGAAAAAAGCAAATTTTGCTACAAAGAAGTTAGATACCTTGGTTTTGTAGCAGGGGGTGGTTGCATTCTTACTGATGGAAATAAGGTAGCAGCAGGGAGGCACTTTCGCCCTTGAGCCCATAACACCCAAGCAGGACTGGATTTAACTGTACGAGAACAATAACGAAACTTAATAAGCAACAGCGAAATTATAGCATCATGGAACAAGAGCGCTTCGCAGCGGTGATAAGCATTAAAATATTTAGACCATATGTTGAAGGACTACCCTTTACTGTAATCACAGACCACGCAAGTTTGAAGTGGTTAATGAACCAAAAGGACTTGTCCGGGAGACTTGCGAGGTGGAGGACTGGATTATCAACATAAGCTTGGATTCGCCGTGCTTCGAGTCAGACGAGCACAGAGAACTGGTAAAGACTATGACATCCAAAAAAGACTTCTTGACGTATGCGTATCTGATGGATACGTCTACAAACAGACCCAGTTTGACAGGGGGACGAGCTTCAACAGGACCAAGCCTGGAAACATTGGGCGCCTTCGGAACTGCGACTGGGATTGGTGGTTCCGCACACAGCTCCTCTTCCGCTGGCCATTAGTGCATACATAAAACCTTAACGCGAATCCGTCAAAGATATTACTGACCAGACAGCTCTGTCACAAGCACACGTAAAAGTTGTGAAGTGTGCAAAGAGAATAAAATGAAAAACTCTTTCCAAAAACCCATGATGTGGAAACAACACCTATCTGATTTTATGGGTCCTTATCCTCGTACTTCCGATGGTGATGTATATGTGTTTGATTGCCTTGATGATTTTACTAATTTTGTATTTTTTAAGCCGGGCAAGGTACGAGTGGGTTGGAATGCGACGATAATTCCAATCATGTATGTTGGACTTTTTGCTTTGATGGCTATTTTACATACCCGTGCTCTGGTGTCAATGCATTTTGCTATTGCTTTTACGGTCTGTTCCTTTTTCATATTTTTGTAAGTTTTGCGACCAGTGATAATTATTATTCAGTTATTATTGTTGATTCGGGTTCGGGGCCTTAAAGCCGGGCTTCTTGTTGGATATGGTCTGTAGGTCAAGTGGGCAGTAATTCGATCGAGCAGCTCCTACTTCACGGATGTATCTTACACTATATCACAGATGCGCTGCTATAGGTTAGTAGCCATATGCCTAAATCTAAATCACTGGGAGTATATTTTTCTTTTTTAATCTACTCGCGTTGTATTCCTAAAACTACTATCACAGATTTACTCCTAACGGCTAATAGCACAGGTGTTTGTCTAGTAAAAGGCAAAAATAAAGCTATAACCAAATGATGAAATAAATAAGCTAACCCTACAGGTGTGTATAAATAAACGAACAAAAGCGTTAATAATTACAACAACACAAGTTTATGGTCAAGATTGGTTAACTAAATATCTAAGATTAGCGTCTGCTTTGTTAATACATACGTCCGTTAAAGCATCATGCATGGGTATCAGGTCGAAAACAGTCGTTAGACGTCACAGAAAGACCTTGTCACAACAGATGTTAACAGTTATAATATATATTGGCATTGACATCCCCCAGCACATACATAGCGTTCCCTATCACTTTCAGTACAATACATTTAACTTGGGCGCAACCTTGGCATTATAGTTATCAATCTGAGAACTTTGCTTAAAGTTTCTACGGTATAATATCTGGCCGAGTGTAAACTTTACGTCCCTGCTTCTCGTATTATAGGCCTTTGCGATGCGTTCATGTGCCAAATTCTTTGAGTATTTATCGCGTATCAGTTGCATCCGGCCAGACGCTGTGTCAACGTCACCGCTTGCAATTGAACCGGTTTTCCGAAATAGCTCGTACCTTGCCCCATGTTGCACGGGTAGCACGTTCCGCTGCATTTTCCTACGGTGAATAGAACGCAGTCTTCACATGTAGCACCCCATAACTGGCAAGAAAACTTGAAAAATCTTCTGATAAAAACTTCCCTCTCTGAAAACTTTACTACATCTGCAAATGTTGCTCTTCTAATCGGCTTAAAAAATACAAATTTAGTAAAATTATCAAGGCACTCAAACACATATACATTACCATCGGAAGTACGAGGATAGGTGTAGTTTCCACATCATGGGTTTTTGGAACGAGTTTTTCGTTTTATTCTCTTTGCACACTTCACAACTTTTACATGTGCTTGTACCTCTGTCACCTGTCTGGTCAGTAATATCTTTGACGGATTCGCGCTAAGGTTTTATGTATGCACTAATGGCCAGCGGAAGAAGAGTTGTGTGCGGAACCTACCAGGCCAAGTCGCAGTTCCGACGGCACCCAGTGTGTCCAGGCTTGGTCCTGTTGAAGCTCGTCCCCCTGTCAAACTGGGTCCGTTTGTAGACGTATCCATCAGATACGCATACGTCAAGAAGTCTTTTTTGGATGTCATAGATTTACCAGTTATCTGTACTCGTCTGACTCGAAGCACGGCGAATCCAAGCTTATGTTGATAATCCAGTCGTCTACCCCGCAAGTCTCCCGGACAAGTCCTTTTGGTTCATTAACCATTTCAAACTTGCGTGGTCTGCGATTACCGTAAAGGGTAGTCCTTCAACATATGGTCTAAATATTTTAATGCTTATCACCGCTGCGTAGCGCTCTTGTTCCATGATGCTATAATTTCGCTGTAGCTTATTAAGTTTTGTTATTGTTCTCGTACAGTTAAATCCAGCCCTGCTTGGGTGTTATGGGCTCAAGGGCGAAAGTGCCTCCCTGCTGCTACCTTATTTCCATCAGTAAGAATGCAACCACCCCCTGCTACAAAACCAAGGTATCTATCTAACTTCTTTGTAGCAAAATTTGCTTTTTTCCCGTACATCCCGAGCGACCATTTCTAACAGACACAAATGGCACGAGAAATCATCAGAACATACTTACAGGTCATTTAAATAAACGAATACACTTTCATGTAAACGTGCAGGTTTGACAGTCTATTAACCTACACATTCTTTGAGATGCGTTGCATAGACAGAAAGGGACGCATCCCTCAAGTCTTTTGCTGATATGACTCTTGCATTTTGTAGACGACTTAAGATTACATTTAATAAATGTCATTTATATTGGGAAAAGGCTAAAGTTTTGGTTTCCTAGAAAAGCGGTGCCGTAATATACAATAGTCACCGTCGTTAGCGGCATAGCTTTTCTGTAAAGTTTGATGAGCGTTTCGGTCAATTTACCTGATTTTCTTTTAATTATTATTAACATATTATGCTTGCCGCTATATTACGTTGCTTGGGCTCCATGTGAAGCGTCTTTCACTGTCCTGTCATTCACCTTTCTGGCATCAATACATAGGCGGGTTTCGCGACCCTTTATAGCTAGGGATAGGGTGAGTTCCAACTACTCTTGCCTTTACTTTAACGCCAATGCTCAACATTCGGTTGTTGTTGTTGTTAACAGTGCTTCGCCCTGCCCAATGGGCTCGATCACTCTAAATTGTCATCAGGCTCTTCTAACGGAAGTCCGAGGAAATGCGCAGTTTCCACAGGGTTGGACCAGAGTGATGTGGGTGTTAGAAGAGTGGGTTCAACTGAACAGGAAAAGAGATGTATGGTATCATGAGGGGTCATACCACATGCAGGGCATGTATTTGGTATGTTGGGGTTCAGTCTGCATAAGTAAGAGTTTAACCTATTACAATATCCAGAGCGAAGTTGTGCTAGTATGACTCTAGTCTCCCTCGGAAGTATACGCTCCTCTTCAGCCAATTCAGGTGGTTGAGTATTAATAACGGGATTCACAGGCCGAGATCTGAGGGATCTGTCTACCGACTCAGTGTGGAGGTCATTTAGAGCCCGTCTATGGTTCCGCAGATCAAACGGCAAAGAGATATGATGCCGGATCTCATCGTAATGCTTACGGAGATGTCTCCTTATGTCTCTGGGGGGCGGTGCTACATCCAAAAGATGTCGGTTTGGATGACTAGGTTTGTGACAGTTCAGAAGGAACTGTCTACTCAAGAGTTCCGCGTGCTCTTGAACATTGAGCAATTTTGCCTCTTGGAGGTGAGGCTCAGATGACATAAGCAGACATCCCGTAGCAGTTCTGATGGCAGTATTTTGGCAGACTTGCAATTTCCTCCAGTTGGTGTCAGAAAGATTGGCCGACCATATGAGCGCAGCATAGTCAATAACCGGCCGGCCAATAGCCTTATATGTAGCAAGCAATATTTCTTTGTCTTTTCCCCAAGTACTGCCGGCCAGTGACTTGAGGATCTTATTGCGGCTCTGTACCTTTGAGGCTATTGCGGTGGCATGACCAGCGAAGGTGAGGCCGTTGTCAAATGTCACACCCAAGATTTTTGGGTGGTTGACAGTAGGTAGAGGTACTCCATCTACGTGGACATTTAACTCTTGCCCCATCTGCGCATTCCATGTAGTAAACAGCGTCGCCGTAGATTTAGTCGGAGACAGGGACAGATTACGCTCGGTGAAGAAGCTGGAAAGGTCATGGAGGTAACCGTTGATTCTTATACAGAGTTCATCAATGGAGGGACCCTTGCCCGAGGCCATTATCGTGCAGTCGTCAGCGTAGGAAACAATGGAGACTCCCTCTGGTGGGGGGGGAAGTCTCGAAATATAGAAATTAAACAAGAGGGGAGAGAGAACACCACCTTGCGGCACCCCTTGTTTTATTCTTCGTGGTCTAGATTTCTTGTTCCTAAATTTGACTGTTGCCTGTCGACCATTGAGGTAATTAGCGGTCCACCTCTTAAGGCCGGCAGGGAGCGGTGTCTCATCCAGGTCTCGGAGGAGAGTGGCGTGATTGACCGTGTCAAATGCATTTGACAGATCAAGTGCCACGAGAACCGTCCTATGGTTTGGTGGATGTTGATTCAAACCGTTGTTAATCTGCGTTGTAATGGCGTTCAAAGCGGATGTCGTGCTGTGATTTTTGCGAAAACCATGTTGATGATCGGCCAATTTTAGATTTGTAACGAAGTAAGGAAGCAGAATTGACTCTAGCAATTTCGCTACCGGCGAAAGGAGGGATATCGGACGATAGGACTCTCCTAGGTTCGCCGGCTTCCCTGGTTTTAATAGGGGAACTACAATCGCTTGTTTCCATATCTCAGGTATAACGAAGGTAGTTAGAGAGAGATTGAAGAGAGCCGCTAAATAATTCTGTCCTTAATGGCCAAGTTGTTTGATCATCTTCATGGCAATTCCGTCGGGTCCGATGGATTTTGAGGGTTTGGCCTTCATTATGGCTTCCTTAACCTCTGCGACTGAGACGGCAATGGGCGCCGTAGAGTGTTTGTGTTTGCGCGCACTTCGGAAGGCTCTTCTCTTAGTCCTATCCGCAGGTGGATGCATTATAAACAGCCGGCAAAAAGAGCTCGCGCATTTCCTGGCGTCCGATTTGACACTGTCGCCGAAAGCAATGGCGACCTTGTCTTTGTGTTTGGTCGGATTGGATAGGGCCTTGACAGTCGACCATAGTTTGCCGACTCCGCCGGAGAGGTTGCATGTCTCAAGGTGTTGTTTCCACTTGGTCAGCTTGTGTTCGTTGACAATCCTACGGATTTCCGCATTGAGATCTTTTATTCTGGGATCTGCGGGATTGATAAGTCTCACTTGGTCACGTTCTCTTGCCATCGCCGCAGCTTCTGCCGGGAAATTCGGACGAATTTCTGGTATTCTGCCAGCAGGAATAAAGCGGCATGAGGCTGAATCGATGATCTTGCGAAACTCTCTTTCGCCTTTGCGTACGTCCGTTGGAGTGGGTAAGGCAGCGAAGGAGCGCTCTGTATATTCAGTAAAGCGGTCCCAGTCCGCTTTGGTGAAGTTGATGTATGTTATTTTATCAGTCGTTATGAAGTCGGTCGGTCGTTCAACAGAGAGTAAGATGGGTAGGTGGTCTGAAGCTAATGTAAGCATCGGTCGCCAGATGACAAAGTTAATAAGGCCCGCGCTCGTTATGGAGATGTCTGGCGAACTGTGACAGTTACCTGCCACCCTGGTGGGGGCATCTCCATTGACTGTACAGAATGCTGAGTTATCTATTTGGTCTGCAATTGCCTGTCCTCTACTGTCTGCTGGCAAGTTGGAGTACCAGAGATCGTGATGTGCGTTGAAGTCGCCTAGGATTAGACGGTTATCGCCCCTTAGCAACGCACTAATGTCGGGATGATAATCTCTAGGACAACACGTGACAGGAGGAATATAGATGTTTATGATTTGCAGGTCGGCGGATTAGACGGTTATCGCCCCTTAGCAACGCACTAATGTCGGGATGATAATCTCTAGGACAACACGTGACAGGAGGAATATATATGTTTATGATTTGCAGGTCGGCGTCTCCTGACCGGACAGCTATGCCTTGGCATTCTAAGGTAGAGTCCCTGGGGTCGACGTAGATTGTATCATTCCCACAACAGCCGGTTCTATCGCACCGGAATGACCCGGGTTTTTTCACCCGGCCAAGGGCTGTTATTTCAGTGTAACCCTGTCCAATCTGGGGCAGGGCGAAGCACTGTTAACAACAACAACAACAACACGTAGATTGTATTGTACAGAGTGATGTGTAATTAACGCAAGGCCACCCCCATGACCGCTGGGACGGTCTTTACGATGTACATTATACCCATCACAAGTTCGTAAGTCCGATCTCGTGTTCAGTTTTGTCTCTTGTAGCGCGGCGATTTTGATGTTGTGCGTCTTCATAAAGTCAGTTATCTCCGCGATCTTTCCAGCTAATCCGTTACAGTTCAGCTGCAGAATTTTGAAGTGTGTAGGAGAGGAGACGGGGGACATACTAGGCGTGAGGGACGGATGCGTTTGCCTAGGTGGAGGTAGGCTAAGGCCTAAACTATGTCGCAGTCTAGAGTTGACAGCGCCACGGCCGATGTTGTCTGGCGTGGAGGGCGGCTGTGTACTGCAACAGGGGGCTATGAACGAATCCGTCCAAAGGTTGCCGTTTGCGAGCCCAGAGCACATAAGGGTGTGACACAGGCCAAGGCAGTTGTTGCACTTGACCGATGTCGCAGGCGTATACAATCTTTGCCGACAAACGGTGCACGTAGTGAAAGGTACTAGGAGGTGGTGTTCCTGACCCACGTGCAGGCTGGAAGCAGGGGGGGGGGGGCATTCGGGGCAGAGACAGAGGGGACTGACGCTCGGCGATGCTTATATCTGACCTATTCCGGGGGGATAGGAGTATTGAGCGGCCGTGTGAGATCGAGACGCTGGTGTGCGTGAGCGACAGTCGGGAGTGGGTGAGGCAGGGATGGCAGCGGTGCTGCCAGTCGTATAGACTGAGCCACTATTGTGACTATTGGAAGTAGTTAGAGGCGGTAAGGGAGTGCCAGAGCGGCGGCTACCGCGGGACGTCCTAGGACGTGTACAGCAAGGTGCCTCAAAAGTACTAAAGAAAGTACGGGGTCTGTGGATGGCAGGGTTAAGCCCTGAACATCCAGATTTATGTAACCATCTCATAAACTTGGCGCATTGTACCGAATACGACCGTTTAATATAAATTTTCTTCCAGCAAACGCAGCAGATCCAGTCTCTTGGTCCAGGGTTGGGTTCGACCCCAGCCCGTAACAAGAGACAATGGAGCAACCCAGCTGCAAGGGTTTGCTCCGAGGATGACAATTTAAGGGTGAGACGGGACAGATTGGACAGGGTTACACTGAAATAACAGCCCTTGGCCGGGTGAGAAAACCCGGGTCATTCCGATGCGATAGAACCGGCTGTTGTGGGAATGCTCAACATTCGGTCTAACTCTATATATAATAATTTCTATATTGCATTGGAAATTGGGTAATGGCTCTGCTTTACGGGAAGAGTTTCGTCCTTCCCTTCTATCACGTGCTCTGTCATGTCCGTCGAAACTGCGCCTTCTCTAATGTAACATTTTGCTCGTGAGTCAGGGATGTTGAGCCGCATAAAGCGACAGGTCATCGCCCCCCCTACTCATAACATTTGTCTGAAAGTCTTTCCAAAAATCGATACCAAGTATACTTTCTGCTGCAGATCTAGTCCAATGTGGAACTCTTAAAAAGGCCATTATTAATTTATTACGATTAAAAAAGATCAAAAGTAATCAAATAAAAAGTTGTTTTGATTACTTTTGATTATTTAAAAATTTTTATTTTTTTTTGATGTTTTTTTTTGGTTTTTTTTATTTTTTTTTATTTTTTTTTAAGTATTCAAACGAGCTCAAGGCCAAGAATAATAATTTTCACTTTTTGAATTTTTATGAAAATTATTATTGTTTTTATTTTTTAATAATCATTTTTAGTTAATTATTAAAAGTTTTTTGATTGAATAGAATAGGAAAAATGCTTAGCGACAACCGCCATAGCTTTTTCTTATAGATCCATTTCGAAAGCTGCTAAGCTTCTTCATCAGAGAAATTTTGGCACGCATTGCTAACCATTAAGCTAACAATACGCTGGTTTTGATGTCATCTAAACTCCTAGTTCTATTCTTCTTTTTACCATATGCATGAACCACTTCCGCCATTTGACAGTTAGTAATGTGATCATGATGGATTTTTTGACAGATCTGTTTTATCAGCAAAACTGCCTTACCGCGTGCTCTCGGTTTTTGTTATTGCTTTTTTATACCAACAATTTTTGTTGATTTTCGGCCTGTACATTTTCAAGTATTCATGAAACGAGCTCAAGGCCAAGAATAATAATTTTTCACTTTTTGAATTTTTATGAAAATTATTATTGTTTTTACTTATTAATAATCATTTTAATTAATTATTAAAAGTTTTTTGATTGAATAGAGTAGGAAAAATGTTTAGAGACAACTGCCATAGCTTTTCTTATAGATCCATTTCGGAAGCTGCTAGACTTCACTCATCAGAGAAATTTTGGCACGCATTGCTAACCATTAAGCTAACAATACGCTGGTTTTGATGTCATCTAAACTCCTAGTTCTATTCTTCTTTTTACCATATGCATGAACCACTTCCGCCATTTGACAGTTAGTAATGTGATCATGATGGATTTTTTGACAGATCTGTTTTATCAGCAAAACTGCCTTACCGCGTGCTCTCGGTTTTTGTTATTGCTTTTTTATACCAACAATTTTTGTTGATTTTCGGCCTGTACATTTTCAAGTATTCATGAAACGAGCTCAAGGCCAAGAATAATATTTTCACTTTTTGAATTTTTATGAAAATTATTATTGTTTTTATTTTTATTTTTTAATAATAATTTTTAGTTAATTATTAAAAGTTTTTTTGTTTTTTAATTAATTGGAATATAATCATTATAAACTGAAAGTAATTGGTAATCAATCATTAAATGGATTCTCAAGAAAGTAATTAATCCAACGGGTAATAATTATGATTAGTAATCATTATTTAACAGGTATGCTATCAAGGCATTCTGAATTTGGTTTTTTGTTGCTTTGTTTTTTTCTGACAAAGTTTCCTGACTTAGTTTTTTTAATTTATTTAATCTCACACTTAAAAACTAATTTTTTTTAATATCATCTATGCGGCCCACGTGTCATTTGTGAACGGAAGACGAAATGTCCATTCCAAAGCCTCTCGGTACTCCAGCAGAGGCAATGAAATTGGTGTTCTCTTGATCTTTTCGTTTCAGCTACTCTCATCTCCTAAGGCAGGCGCATACTCCACATAAGATGTTGCGGTAAGTGCAAAAGAGTAAAGTCATTTATTTGCATATGCGTATTATTTGCTTCCAATTACCTAAAAACATACATAAATACATAGATATGTACATTTCGTTCCCGGTAGACAGCGGCGGGCGTATTTCTATATATCTGGATTTTCTTTTCTTTTTTTTTGTTTTCAATTAACTTTTTACTATTAATTTTTAGTGCCAAATAGGAAACATTTTTTTTCTAAAACGGAAAGTTTAATTATCTTTAATTATTACGGATCAAGTTTTATAATTTAAACGGAGATCTGAAAGGATTAAACAATTGTTATTGGGAAATGAAATCATAATTTTTTTTTTTTTTTTTGATTGGAAACTAGGCGAACAAATTATGCAAGGCTAAGTTCACAAAATTTTGTGTGGGTGTTGTATGATGGAAACAGAGGGGAAAAGAGTGTGTACTTCGGACAATAGACGGACGACAGTAGGATGACTGGCCAATAGGGAGTCCAGAGTCAGCACAACGGCAAGGTTTTGCAACAACTTGTGCTGAAGAGGGCGGGACGACTCCACCTGACCGGACGGTCTTCTTCCTCATACCTTTTTCAATTCCCATGCTTTCTTGTAATACACATAGGAATTGCAGAAAATGTTTATAATGTCTGCTGTGGTTGAGGGCTCTGGAAAATTACCCCCCATCCGACGAGATGGACTGGGATGCCAGCATGCCACTATACCACCGTACGTTATCCCAATAAGCAGCGATACAACAAACCATAGAAGCTCTTAATGTAATTCCGTGCCATAATTTATACACCTCTTCGTCAATATTTGTATTAGAAATGTTTGTGGCCCACAATATTAACTTAATGAATTTAGTGTTTCAATATTTTCCAATAAAAATTTCAAAAATTAGTAAGCATTCTACATCTTTATCATTAAATAACAAAAACATTCTAAAATTAACGATACAATTTTATGTTTTGAATTTTTACCTTATCATTGCCCTTTGATAGCCTTATCTATTTTTATGATAAAAATATGTTTAAACGTATCGAGCTTTAAAAAAGTTCAGAATTTTGGTTATGTGTCACTTTCAATACATACTGAAATTTATAGAGAAAAGCTAAACTATTATTTTTACTAATTCTTTTATAGAATATTTTTTTTTAATTTGACAAGTTTAAATATTATTAATTCATTCCACGCAAATATTTGTATGTTTATCATTACAACATGGTTTTTTACATAAGTAGCAGAATGATGATGTCCATTTATGTTTATTTTTTTCGGAATGATAACAACTTTGACGTCTTTCACGGTTTGGTTTTGCGACTCAATTTTTCATTTCTTGGATTGACCATCGTCACAGTTGAGGATGTTTCTGGATTAAATTTTCGAAACAGCGTAGCAGATAATTCGTTTCTAGGGCCCGAAACCGCACATTTTAAGTACCATGCCAGATGGCAACCTCAATAATTAGAATTAAGTTGGCAGTACTGTTCTCTCCCATTTTCATTTTTGAATTGGACAGAAAAACGTCCACTAAGAATTTGCTTTGTTTACATCAGCACGTAAAGCACTACAACTGGTGACCCCGCAAAAGAACACAAAATTCGTAATGAACAAGAGGTGGAATTCCAAGATCCAATAGCTTTGCCACAACTGGCACGACTTTCCGTCAAACCACCACCGTTTTGGAAGCCAAATCCCAGACTTTGGTTTGCACAGGTGGATGCTCAATTTGCACGAGCTGGCATTACATCAGATGCAACGAAATTCTATACTGTAGTTGCTGAGGTCGATTCAGCAATTCTTTCATACGCAACCGATATAATTTCTGCACCCCCTGCTACTGGAAATAATGATTTGTTAAAGAAAAGATTAATCACCGTTTATTTGAAACCTGCGAATGAAGCCACAAAAAACCAACAGCACTGCTCCGAGAAATGAAAGAACTAGCAAATCATCGTCTGGAGATACTTAAATAATTGTGGTTACGCCGCTTACCAGTTCCCATACGGCAAATTTTGTAATCACTGTAGGGCGACGTTGAGTCTTTGGCAATGAAAGCAGACAATGTCCGTCATTCCAATACAAAACGTAAGCGCAGTCGACACGACAGAGGCTGCAGGTAAGTCTTTATCTGATTTAATAAATGGAGTGCTCCAACGAAATCATGGCACGCGCCCTAACTCGATACGTCCAAAAGCAGTACCTGGGCCACGATAAGAATCAGCGAATAGAATATGCTGGTATCACCTAAAACTCGGCAATCGAGCAACGAAGTGACGCCAGCCTAGTACATATACTAGTACATATACTACACCGAGGTCGGAAAACTAGTAAGTCCTTCGTTTCGAGCGACTAAACCGGAGAACATAAATTCAACAAGAACGCGGAACTTTCGCCTATGAAATAAGTCGCAGCAAATAATAGTCAGATAAATACGTACGGAAGAAAGCTTCTGATTATAGGCCTAGGCTTGCCCAAGAAGTACAACTGGGTATTTCACAGCCAATCATAGAGCAGATTTTTTGCATGATTTTGATATTTTAGTAGGCATTAAAAATAAAAGTTTCAGGTTGTTCGAATTCAAATATATGACGTTTGAACTACGAAACGCAGCACAAACGTTTCAAAGGTTCATTGACGAAGTCGTTAGAGGTTTGCCATTTACTTTTGCTTACTTAGATGATATACTGATCGCGTCCACGTCTACTGAAGAGCACGAAACACACCTTCGACAGTTATTCCAGCTTTATAGGGAATTCGGTATCGTCATAAACATCTAGAAGTGCCAAATCGCTCAAGCCGAAGTCGAGTTTCTAGGCCATCTGATGACATGAAAGGGCATAAAACCCCTGCCACGAAAGGTCAAGAACATTCTCGAGTGCAAGCAGCCGAAATAAGCATTGCCTATCCCGATACTGGGGCCATGATTGAACTAATGACGGACGCCCCAGGCTTCGCTATGGGGGCGGTTTTACAACAATTGGTAAATGGTGCGTGGCAACCATTTGGTTTCTTTTCGCAGAAATTTTTAACGACAGAGCAACGATATAGCGCATACGATCGCGAGATATTGGCGATATACAAAGCAATTCGACATTTTCGATACTTTTTGCAAGATACTAGTTTTATCATATCTACCGATCACAAGCCGTTGGTTCACGCATTCGGCCAGAAATGGGAAAAGCTCTCACCCCGGCAGAAGCGCCAGCTAAATTTTATTAGTAAATTTTCATGTGATATCCGACACGTCACCTCGGCAGAAAACTTCGTTCTACCCAGGACTGAAACATTTACGACACCATCTCCAGCAGATTTGAGTTTACTTTAGCGAAGAGCTTAAAGAGCTACTACATGGAAACACCTCGCTGAAACTAGTTAGACACACGCAGCCGGGTATGAATTTAGAAATCATTTGCGACAACTCGACCGAGAACTTACGCCCTTACGTCCCAGCACCCAGTACGTCAAGTCATTTTCAACGCGATACATTGCTTAGCACATCTTCGTTTGGAAAGGACTGAATTCCGATATACGTGCACGAGTAAGACGTTGGTCCGGCTGTCAAAGATGCAAAGTTTCAAGGCACACTAATAGCAAGCTGGAGACCTTCGCTGTACCCAATAGACGCTTCGAACATATAAATATTGATATCGTTGGGCCGTTGCCATCATCGAACGGCTACAAGTACTGTCTGACATGTGTCGAGATTTTCATGGCTCAAATACTTTTAAAAGGTTTCTATTGTGGTGTCTTAAAGAACACCCAAAAACAATAATGTCGTCTACATAAAGGAAAGTTTCAGATTTTAGACCGCTTAATGCTATTGTTGATATTTTCAATCCAAATAGTCGGCGTTTAAATTGGTAGTGACCGTCTCTGGTCAAATATGCCGTTGGTGGTCTTGAGGCATTTTGCAAAGGTATTTGGTGAAATGTTAAGTTAATTGGTAAAAACCACTTCCGTTTTTGGGGGAAGACCGTAACAATCTTATTCAATGGTAATTTTGTGTTAATTGGTAAAATGGATTCTTTACTTTTTAAATTTAATGTTATGGTAAAGGTTTCGTAGTCGATTTTGCATTGGTATTTGAACAAAAAATCTGCGGCTAAATTCCCATAGTTTCTATCGGGAAATCACCATTCACCAGTTCGAAATCTATACTCGCCTTATTTTTTATCTATGAGAAAATTCAGTTTTGATGAACCTACTGAGTAAATCTGGATAGAAGCCATTCCTTTGACTGACGTGACAGCTGAGACCATCCTAGTGTTAGAAAAAAAAGCTCTCGCTTTACATTTTAAAACTAAAAAGAAAAAGGCGCCATTAGTGGCGCGTAAAAAAGGTGGCGCCGTTATTGCGTCAGGGGCAATTCCCGCCCACGAAAATGGTGCCAGTAAAAAACTGAAAATTACCAATGATGAACATGCCACGGACTATTACGAGCTCTTTAAAAATGGCGGGCTTGCCAAAATAATGTTTTTAATTTTCACTAGCCACATTACGTACGTAAAATGTAGGAAGCCTGCAAAATTTAAGGTTCCTAGCTCTCTAATTGCCAGATTTATAGGTCAAAACCCCATTTATAGGAAATATCGATTATATGGGAGCTATAGATAATGTTTGTCCGATCTGGCTGATTTTCACCAGCCACATTACGTAGGTATATAAAATGTAGGAAACCTGCAAAATTGTAAATCCTTAGCTCTCTAATTGCAAGATTTATAGGTTAAAACCCATTGGGAGCTATAGGTAATATTGGTCCGATCTGGCTGATTTTCACTAGCCACATTACGAATCTAAAATCTAGAAAACCTGCAAAATTTTAAGTTCCTAGCTCTCTAATTGCAATATTTATAGGTCAAAACCCGTTTATCGGAACAATTCATGAGCTATGAGTTGTATTGGTCCGATTTTTTTGGTTCCGACAAATGATTAATATATTACAAAACGGCATACCATACCAAATTTCATCGAGACATCTAAAAAACTGAGGGACTAGTTTGCGTTCAAACAGACGGGCATGGCTAAATCGACTCAGCTTATCGCCCTGATCATTTCGGTATACTTATTGGTGGGTCTATCTCTTCTTCTTCGCGTACTTTAAACATAGGACTAAAGTTATAATACCATTTCATGTTCATGAAAGGTATAAAATAACCAAATTAAAGATCTACGTATGAAGGACATTGACTTTGTATATGTTATTGGTAAATCGCTTGACAGTGACATTTAAAAATAGCTCTAAATCTACAAGGTGGCGCAAAAGTAAGCTTGCAGTGTGTGCTGTTGCACCGTCTTGTTGGAACCACATGTTTTCCAATCCCAATTCATCAAGTTGCGGCAAAAAGAACTCGTTGATCATTGTTCTGTAGCGCTCACCATTCACAGTAACCGTTTGGCCCCGACCTATTATTGGTCAAATAAATAGTCAGCAATATTCCGCGTTCTGGAGCAGTGTAGCGTAACATTGTTTATTAACGTGTATTTCGCATGTGTTTACTACACAAATGTCAAAACAGAACTGACTTTAGGGGCCAATCGCAAAATTTATAGCATTTTCTGATAGGAGGATGACTTTTGCGCCACCCTGTAAATCCAAATCTTTTCGTTTGCACAGCTTAGTTTTTCCCAAATATAAATATTCAACAATCGACAAACTTATAAATTTCCTAGATCACCATGAAAATGTTGTCATTTTTAGTGACTTCAATGCTAGATCAACACTTTACGGCGACAATGTTGACACGAATCGTGGCAAAAATTAAGCCCAGCTCATGCTAAAATCTCGCATTCAATGCCTAAACAATGGCTTCTTTACTTTCCAACAAGATTTCCGGGTCAATAGTGGCTCTGTTCTAGATCTCTCTTTTTCAAATTGTTCATTCACATGCAAATTCAATGTGGGCCCAATCAGGATAGGTGGCAGCCGCCATCTTCCTGTTATCACATCAAGAGTAATGCTCCTACTTTCACCTCAAGAACTAAGCTAATTGCGCCCATAACTAATTTGGAAAGTGAATCAAACATAGATGACAAAGAAAGCATACTTTCTGAGGAAATTAAGAATGCGACATATTATATAACTAAAGGCAGGCAACCGAAAATGTGGGTTTTAAAATCATCCTCACAAAAGGCCAGAAAACTTCCTAGTCCAATCAATTTTGAGGACTTTTTAACTAAACAGAAATACTAGAAAAAACATCTGAATACAACAGCCGGTTCTATCGTACCGGAATGACTCAGGTTTTTTTACCTGACCAAAGGCTGTTATTTAGATGTTACCCTGTCTAACTTGTCACCTTTCACTTTAATATTGTCATCTTCCGAGCAGCTCCTTGCAGCAGGGCTGCCAAAACTCTCTTGCTCTGGGCGGGTGTTAAACCTAACACGGGACCAAGAGAATGGATCTGCTGCGTTTGCTGGAAGATCTACGTCAAACGTTCACACTACGTCCAATGTTTCGAATGTAAAAGATGGTTGCACAAAACAAACTGCTCCCTCCACAAACAGGCCCCCTAGTTTCTTCAAAACTTTTGTGGCCTCTTGCTGTTCACGTCCTAGGGAGTCCCGCACCGCTACAAGTTCCAGATACAGTCTCCACTACAAACAGCCCTAATACTGCCCAGCAAGTAGTGTGCAACACCTCGAACAGCAGCTCATAGCTACTTTTTGCGTACCGCCTTCACACTTAGATGTGAGCAATGTTGAGCGACAGCCCACCACCCTCCCACTAACAATTTCCCCTTCTTCCTCCAGCACTAGCACAAGTATAAGTCAAAGCCACCAGCTCCTGGTCCCTTACACCACGTGCAATGTTTGTCTATTGAAATTATATACACCGGCGGCATCAGTCAAATGCAGCTCTTGCCTTGGCTTATGTCACCTGCTTATATGATCTGAACTCGGTTACAGGAATTTATGGACTGATACTTAAGTTGCGCCATATTGTAGAGCTACGCAACCTAAAACGTCGACTGATTCGCCTCCTTCGAGTGGTCCCGATCCTTCGTCTTCTAGATTGCAACGTAGTGCGCTACCCAGCCTGCTTCCACTTAGGTATACGCACCAGTCCTTGACTCCCAGTGTAACTATTACTTCCCGCCCCCTCCCCCCCCCTTCGCAATTTCGTGTCCTACAGTTGAACTGCAACGGCCTTACCGGCAAAGTTAGTGAAATAGTGAACTTCATGAAGCGGCAAAGTAACACGATTGACAAAACTCGGTGCCCGATCAGATCTTAGGACCTGTGAAGGCTACAACATCCATCGGGGTGACCGTACGAGAGGACTTGGGGGCGGACTTGCTTTCATCACTCATCAATCTGTGCAATACCGTCTATTTGAGGCAGATGTCGACCCGAGGGACAACCCCTTACAACGTCAAGGTATGGTTGTAGGGTCAGGCGCTGTCGATCTCGAAATAATTAACATTTATATACGTCATTTCACCGGCTGTCCGAGTGAATACTGCCCTGACATTCGTGCACTACTCAGAGGCGATAATCGTGTTGAAGAAATAGATGATTCGATGCTCTGCACTGAGCGCTGACGCTCTACACTGCATTCCCACAACAGCCGGTTCTATCGTACCGGAATGACCCGGGTTTTTTTACCCGGCCAAGGGTTTTTATTTCAGTGTAACCCTGTCCAATCTGTCCCGTCGCACCCTTAAATTGTCATCCTCGGAGCAAACCCTGGCAGCTGGTTTGCTCCATTGTCTTTTGTTACGGGCTGGGGTCGAACCCAACTCTGGACCAAGAGATTGGATCTGCTGCGTTTGCTGGAAGAAATTTTATATTAAACGGTCGTATTCGGTACAATGCGCCAAGTGTAAAAGATGGCTACATAAATCTGGATGCTCAGGGCTTAACCCTGCCATCCACAGACCCCGTACTTTCTTTAGTACTTTCGCGGCAACATGCTGTACACGCCCAAGGGCGTCCCGCGGTAGTCGCCGCTTTGGCACTCCCTTACTGCTTCTACCTACTTCCAATAGCCACAATAGTGGCTCAGTCTATACGACTGGCAGCACCGCTACCATCCCCCCCCTCACCCACTCCCGACTGTCGCTCACGCACACCAGCGTCTCCATCACACACGGCCGCTCAACACTCCTATCCCTAGGTCAGATATGAGTATCGCCAAGCGTCAGTCTCCTCTTTCTCTGCCCCTAATCCACCCCCCCCCCCCGCTCCCCTGCTTCCAGCCTGCACGTGGGCCAGGACCACCACCTCGTACCTTTCACTATGTGCACCGTTTGTCGGCAAAGATTATATACGCCGGCGACATCGGTCAAGTGCAACAATTGCCTTGGCCTGTGTCGCACCCTTATGTGCTCTGGGCTCGCAAACGGCAACCTTTGGACGTTTGCGTTCATAGCCCCCTATTGCAGTACACAGCCGCCTTCCACGCCAGACAACATCGGCCATGGCCCTGTCAACTCTAGACTGCGACATAGTTTAGGCCTTAGCCTACCTCCACCTAGGCAAACGCATCCATCCCTCACGCCTAGTATGTCCCCGTCTCCCCTCCTACACACTTCAAAATTTTGCAGCTGAACTGTAACGGATTAGCTGGAAAGATCGCGGAGATAACTGACTTTATGAAGACGCACAACATCAAAATCGCCGCGATACAAGAGACAAAATTGAACACAAGATCGGACTTACGAACTTGTGATGGGTATAATGTACATCGAAAAGACCGTCCCAGCGGTCTTGGGGGTGGCCTTGCGTTCAATACACATCACTCTGTACAATATAATCTATTTTCCCCTGACGTCGCCCCCGGGACTCTACCTTAGAATGCCAAGGCAGAGCAGTCCGGTCAGGAGACGCCGACCTGCAAATCATAAACATCTATATTCCTCCTGTAACGTGTTGTCCTAGAGATTATCGCCCCGACATTAGTGCGTTGCTAAGGGGCGATAACCGTCTAATCCTAGACGACTTCAACGCGCATCACGATCTCTGGCACTCCAACTTGCCAGCAGACAGTAGAGGACAGGCAATTGCAGACCAAATAGATAACTCAGCATTCTGTACAGTCAATGGAGATGCCCCCACCAGGGTGGCAGGTAACTGTCACAGTTCGCCAGACATCTCCATAACGAGCGCGGGCCTTATTAACTTTGTCATCTGGCGACCGATGCTTACATTAGCTTCAGACCACCTACCCATCTTACTCTCTGTTGAACGACCGACCGACTTCATAACGACTGATAAAATAACATACATCAACTTCACCAAAGCGGACTGGGACCGCTTTACTGAATATACAGAGCGCTCCTTCGCTGCCTTACCCACTCCAACGGACGTACGCAAAGGCGAAAGAGAGTTTCGCAAGATCATCGATTCAGCCTCATGCCGCTTTATTCCTGCTGGCAGAATACCAGAAATTCGTCCGAATTTCCCGGCAGAAGCTGCGGCGATGGCAAGAGAACGTGACCAAGTGAGACTTATCAATCCCGCAGATCCCAGAATAAAAGATCTCAATGCGGAAATCCGTAGGATTGTCAACGAACACAAGCTGACCAAGTGGAAACAACACCTTGAGACATGCAACCTCTCCGGCGGAGTCGGCAAACTATGGTCGACTGTCAAGGCCCTATCCAATCCGACCAAACACAAAGACAAGGTCGCCATTGCATTCGGCGACAGTGTCAAATCGGACGCCAGGAAATGCGCGAGCTCTTTTTGCCGGCTGTTTATAATGCATCCACCTGCGGATAGGACTAAGAGAAGAGCCTTCCGAAGTGCGCGCAAACACAAACACTCTACGGCGCCCATTGCCGTCTCAGTCGCAGAGGTTAAGGAAGCCATAATGAAGGACAAACCCTCAAAATCCATCGGACCCGACGGAATTGCCATGAAGATGATCAAACAACTTGGCCATTAAGGACAGAATTATTTAGCGGCTCTCTTCAATCTCTCTCTAACTACCTTCGTTATACCTGAGATATGGAAACAAGCGATTGTAGTTCCCCTATTAAAACCAGGGAAGCCGGCGAACCTAGGAGAGTCCTATCGTCCGATATCCCTCCTTTCGCCGGTAGCGAAATTGCTAGAGTCAATTCTGCTTCCTTACTTCGTTACAAATCTAAAATTGGCCGATCATCAACATGGTTTTCGCAAAAATCACAGCACGACATCCGCTTTGAACGCCATTACAACGCAGATTAACAACGGTTTGAATCAACATCCACCAAACCATAGGACGGTTCTCGTGGCACTTGATCTGTCAAATGCATTTGACACGGTCAATCACGCCACTCTCCTCCGAGACCTGGATGAGACACCGCTCCCTGCCGGCCTTAAGAGGTGGACCGCTAATTACCTCAATGGTCGACAGGCAACAGTCAAATTTAGGAACAAGAAATCTAGACCACGAAGAATAAAACAAGGGGTGCCGCAAGGTGGTGTTCTCTCTCCCCTCTTGTTTAATTTCTATATTTCGAGACTTCCCCCCCCACCAGAGGGAGTCTCCATTGTTTCCTACGCTGACGACTGCACGATAATGGCCTCGGGCAAGGGTCCCTCCATTGATGAACTCTGTATAAGAATCAACGGTTACCTCCATGACCTTTCCAGCTTCTTCACCGAGCGTAATCTGTCCCTGTCTCCGACTAAATCTACGGCGACCCTGTTTACTACATGGAATGCGCAGATGGGGCAAGAGTTAAATGTCCACGTAGATGGAGTACCTCTACCTACTGTCAACCACCCAAAAATCTTGGGTGTGACATTTGACAACGGCCTCACCTTCGCTGGTCATGCCACCGCAATAGCCTCAAAGGTACAGAGCCGCAATAAGATCCTCAAGTCACTGGCCGGCAGTACTTGGGGAAAAGACAAAGAAATATTGCTTGCTACATATAAGGCTATTGGCCGGCCGGTTATTGACTATGCTGCGCTCATATGGTCGGCCAATCTTTCTGACACCAACTGGAGGAAATTGCAAGTCTGCCAAAATACCGCCATCAGAACTGCTACGGGATGTCTGCTTATGTCATCTGAGCCTCACCTCCAAGAGGCAAAATTGCTCAATGTTCAAGAGCACGCGGAACTCTTGAGTAGACAGTTCCTTCTGAACTGTCACAAACCTAGTCATCCAAACCGACATCTTTTGGATGTAGCACCGCCCCCCAGAGACATAAGGAGACATCTCCGTAAGCATTACGATGAGATCCGGCATCATATCTCTTTGCCGTTTGATCTGCGGAACCATAGACGGGCTCTAAATGACCTCCACACTGAGTCGGTAGACAGATCCCTCAGATCTCGGCCTGTGAATCCCGTTATTAATACTCAACCACCTGAATTGGCTGAAGAGGAGCGTATACTTCCGAGGGAGACTAGAGTCATACTAGCACAACTTCGCTCTGGATATTGTAATAGGTTAAACTCTTACTTATGCAGACTGAACCCCAACATACCAAATACATGCCCTGCATGTGGTATGACCCCTCATGATACCATACATCTCTTTTCCTGTTCAGTTGAACCCACTCTTCTAACACCCACATCACTCTGGTCCAACCCTGTGGAAACTGCGCATTTCCTCGGACTTCCGTTAGAAGAGCCTGATGACAATTTAGAGTGATCGAGCCCATTGGGCAGGGCGAAGCACTGTTAACAACAACAACAACCGAATGTTGAGCATTGGCGTTAAAGTAAAGGCAAGAGTAGTTGGAACTCACCCTATCCCTAGCTATAAAGGGTCGCGAAACCCGTCTATGTATTGATGCCAGAAAGGTGAATGACAGGACAGTGAAAGACGCTTCACATGGAGCCCAAGCAACGTAATATAGCGGCAAGCATAATATGTTAATAATAATTAAAAGAAAATCAGGTAAATTGACCGAAACGCTCATCAAACTTTACAGAAAAGCTATGCCGCTAACGACGGTGACTATTGTATATTACGGCACCGCTTTTCTAGGAAACCAAAACTTTAGCCTTTTCCCAATATAAATGACATTTATTAAATGTAATCTTAAGTCGTCTACAAAATGCAAGAGTCATATCAGCAAAAGACTTGAGGGATGCGTCCCTTTCTGTCTATGCAACGCATCTCAAAGAATGTGTAGGTTAATAGACTGTCAAACCTGCACGTTTACATGAAAGTGTATTCGTTTATTTAAATGACCTGTAAGTATGTTCTGATGATTTCTCGTGCCATTTGTGTCTGTTAGAAATGGTCGCTCGGGATGTACGGGAAAAAAGCAAATTTTGCTACAAAGAAGTTAGATAGATACCTTGGTTTTGTAGCAGGGGGTGGTTGCATTCTTACTGATGGAAATAAGGTAGCAGCAGGGAGGCACTTTCGCCCTTGAGCCCATAACACCCAAGCAGGGCTGGATTTAACTGTACGAGAACAATACAAAACTTAATAAGCTACAGCGAAATTATAGCATCATGGAACAAGAGCGCTACGCAGCGGTGATAAGCATTAAAATATTTAGACCATATGTTGAAGGACTACCCTTTACGGTAATCGCAGACCACGCAAGTTTGAAATGGTTAATGAACCAAAAGGACTTGTCCACCTTGCTTGATCATCTTCATGGCGATTCCGTCGGGTCCGATGGATTTTGAGGGTTTGGCCTTCATTATGGCTTCCTTAACCTCTGCGACTGAGACGACAATGGGGGCAGTAGAGTGTTTGTGTGTGCGCGCTCGTCGGAAGGCTCTTCTCGTAGTCCTATCCGCAGGTGGATGCATTATAAACACCCGGGAAAAGGAGTTGGCGCCTTTCCTGGCGTCCGATTTGACGCTGTCGCCGAAAGCAATGACGACCTTGTATTTGTGTTTGGTCGGATTGGATAGGGCCTTGACAGTCGACCATAATTTGCCGACTCCGCCGGAGAGGTTGCATGTCTCAAGGTGTTGTTTCCACTTGGTCAGCTTGTGTTCGTTGACTATCCTACGAATTTCCGCATTGAGATCTTTTATTCTGGGATCTGCGGGATTGATGAGTCTCACTTGGTCACGTTCCCTTGCCATCGCCGCAGCTTCTGCCGGGAAATTCGGACGAATTTCTGGTATTCTGCCAGCAGGAATAAAGCGGCATGAGGCTGAATCAATGATCTTGCGAAACTCTCTTTCGCCTTTGCGTCCGTCCGTAGGAGTGGGTAAGGCAGCGAAGGAGCGCTCTTTATATTCAGTAAAGCGGTCCCAGTCCGCTTTGGTGAAGTTGATGTATGTTATTTTATCAGTCGTTATGAAGTCGGTCGGTCGTTCAACAGAGAGTAAGATGGGTAGGTGGTCTGAAGCTAATGTAAGCATCGGTCGCCAGATGACAAAGTTAATAAGGCCCGCGCTCGTTATGGAGATGTCTGGCGAGCTGTGGCAGTTACCTGCCACCCTGGTGGGGGGCATCTCCATTGACTGTACAGAATGCTGAGTTATCTATTTGGTCTGCAATTGCGTGTCCTCTGCTGTCTGCTGGCAAGTTGGAGTGCCAGAGATCGTGATGCGCGTTGAAGTCGCCTAGGATTAGACGGTTATCGCCCCTTAGCAACGCACTAATGTCGGGGTGATAATCTCTAGGACAACACGTTACAGGAGGAATATAGATGTTTATGATTTGCAGGTCGGCGTCTCCTGACCGGACTGCTCTGCCTTGGCATTCTAAGGTAGAGTCCCTGGGGTCGACGTCAGGGGAAAATAGATTATATTGTACAAAGTGATGTGTAATGAACGCAAGGCCACCCCCAAGACCGCTGGGACGGTCTTTTCGATGTACATTATACCCATCACAAGTTCGTAAGTCCGATCTTGTGTTCAATTTTGTCTCTTGTATCGCGGTGTGCTGGTGTGCGTGACCGATAGTCGGGAGTGGGTGAGGGGGGGATGGTAGCGGTGCTGCCAGTCGTATAGACTGAGCCACTATTGTGGCTATTGGAAGTAGGTAGAAGCGGTTAGGGAGTGCCAGATCGGCGACTACCGCGGGACATCCTTGGACGTGTGCAGCAAGGTGCCTCAAAAGTACTAAAGAAAATACGGGGTCTGTGGATGGCAGGGTTAAGCCCTGAACATCCAGATTTATGTAACCATCTCTTACACTTGGTGCATTGTACCGAATACGACCGCTTAGTATAAATTTTCTTCCAGCAAACGCAACAGATCCAATCTCTTGGTCCACGATTGGGTTCGACCCCAGCCCGTAACAAGAGACAATGGAGCAACCCAGCTGCCAGGGTTTGCTCCGAGGATGACAATTTAAGGGTGGGACGGGACAGATTGGACAGGGTTACACTCCCTAGGCAGTTTGCGTTCCTCTTCGGCAAAAGGTGGATCTTGTGCGTGTATAACGGCGTTCACTGGAGTTTACCGGTTTTGTGTCCATCGGTTTAAGGTCCTGTCGATGCACCTTTGGATCAAACGGCGAAAAAATATGGTGCGTGATTTGACCATAGTGCTTGCGGAGATGACTCCTTATTCTCCTGGTAGGTTGATTTTTCTTGAGCCGGCTCCTTTTCGGATGCTGCGGTAGTATAGCAGTTGAACAGAAATTTCCTTGTCAGCGTTTCACTATGCATGGAGGCATCTCGTGGCAGTTCTGAGTGCGATGTTTTTACAGGCCTGCAACCTCCTCCAATTTGTGTCTGATAGCCCCGGCGACCATATAGGCGCCGCCTAGCTCAGCACCGGCAGTAAGTTTTGCCAGCTAGCGACTTGAGGATTTTGTTGCTGCTTTGTACATGAGCGCCGTAGTTGAACAATATGTAAGGCAGTTGCGCAAAATGATAAATTCCTGTTACCAACAAGTGTAACCCTCGTTGTTGTTGTTGTGGTAACGTAAAAAACACTCCCCGAAGGTTTTTTGGAGTGTTATCGAATTAACCTTTTGAGTACGGAATTATTTGGAGACTTTTATGCATATGGAACGGATTTAATTTTTTGCTATATGGATTAATATGTAAGATTAATACATTTTATTTGGAATATGCTTATATTGGTGATATAAATAACTTAAATCTACTAATTTTGTATTCAGATGACGAGTCAGACTCGTCCACCGTAACTTCGCCCAAGTAAACACATGACTAGTCTCACTCGTCAAATGTACTCAAAGGGTTAACAGTCCTTGGCCGGATTTGAACCCGGTACTCCCTTGCGGTACTGCCCGACTGGTTTGGTAGCGATTTATGCTATCTTACGGCAGTTATGCCGCAACGAGAATATATTCTAAGCCCGTGAGCCGCTACGCGCCAACAATATGATCGCCTACAAAAAATTAGAAAGCTCAATACAGTTGCCGGTTGCCTCTGTTAATATGTATATATGTGAGCTTTTCAGCAACAAAAACGTTTATAAATCAACTGAGGTAAATAGCTTAATAACTTGAATCATTTTTTTAACTCCACTTTTTGAGACAGCCCAATTGTTCAAGTATTTATTCTAATTCAATCATAAGTTATTCATACAATGGAATATGAGACTGAAATATTTGTATTCACCTCCATTACGCCAGAAAACAGCTGTATGCATTCCAATTTTGTTAGCCCAAACAATAGACTTGCAGATAATCTGTATTATATCACGTAAAAACAGGCTGCATTTACAACTATTTATTGATACGAATTTACTTAAATTGCATTAATATAATTAAATATGTTATCCGAACACTCCAAAAGGGAAAAAATTACAAAAAAAAATAAATACTTGTATTGCTAGTATTTTGACGTGTTTTTTGCCAAGCAAATATAAACGTCAGTAACAAATACAGTGTTGCTAACTCTATCGTATTACCCTCTTAAAAGCGGATTTCGATTTGCGAGGGTATGCTACGATTTTACAAAAATTCTGGGCCATTTCTTTAAAGCTTAGAGCCGTTTACCCAATGTCTGGTTAGGGCAAACTGTATAACATGATAACCTAATCATGGCTTGGCTCAGAATTAAAATTTTTGTTTACACAAAAGTCTGATTAAGACCCGTTTACTCAATGTCTGGTTATGATAACCTTTTTTTTTTTGGGTTTGGGTTGATGGCTGGATCCTTGATAAATTCAGGAACGCATATGCCAGGTTATTAATCTTGGAATTTGGTTGAATGGCCAGGGATTTGTGTATCCAAAGCCAGGTTGTGCTCTTCAGATTGTTATTCTTCGGATTATTGTTTTTCGTCAATTTGCTCCACCAGTACACATAGGTAATACCGTAATGGCCAGAACCATGTGTACCAGCTTGCTAGAGGTGCAAATGTAAATTATTTTGCGTTTTCTGTTTTTCCTTCGGGTATTATCCAAGTATATTTCAAGTATGTAAAATAAAATATAGTTTGAAATTAGTTTGATTCAGTGGCAGACGTATCAAATACGTATCACAGCCAGGTTATTGTCCAATTGTATTTTATTTTAATGCAATTATTACACTGTGCACATCTTATTTTCAATAATTCGTTATTTAAATTCAAAAGGTTATTTTATTAAAAGCCATGATATTCGTTTAATTATGTTAAAAACGACACCATAATATATTTGGTTATATATTTTCCACGCGGTTATGGAGGCGATCACCCCATATAATTAATTTTCAGTTTGACGATTCTAGTTTTTTCTGAGATCAGTTATCTCAGATATACAGTTTTATCGTAATTTTTATTTAAGTCGAAATTTTATTCAAATATGTATATAGGATTCATTTCCTATGTTGAGTTATTTAACTTGATACTTGAGTAGTATAACGAAAATACTTTTTGGAGAAAGCAAAAAATATCCCTCAGGTTCAAAAATTTCATCTCAACCAAAAGTACAGTCTGTTTTTTAATTTGGTTGATATGCAGGGATATTTTTTCTGCCTCTACGCGACGACGTCCAAAAGCGAAGTGTATGATATGATAAACTTTATCACATGATAACTTAATCATGGTTTGCCTCAGAATGACATTTTCGTTTACACAAAAGTCTGATTAACACCCCAACCTAATATAAACGCACTCCGGCAATTTCTGTCAAAAATGTCTCATGCACATACAACTTGTATGAGAGCAACCTAAACTAACCGCACAGCGTAAAAACCTAAAGCTGCCTGGCGACACGCAAGCATATGCTGCTGGTAGCCATAGCAACGGGTGGTTACCATAGCAATCGGCGCGAACGACGGGTAGTCGTGCTGACACGTACTTGTTGTCGGCTTTCGTTGATGAAAATCAAAAATTTTAGATTTTTTCGCTTGACAGCTGGTCTATTTGATCGTTGCCAACGTGTTTGCCAAGCATTAGTGTGTTAGTTTTGTGAGAACGTGAAATGAGCAAGCTCGCCGAAGAAAGATTTTACGTTGCGGTTTATTGAAACCTACGAGTGCATGATGCTTTTAACTCTTTTAAGAGGTTCTCTTGCGTAAACTGTTTAGGTTTTGCATACAAACTTTTCATAAAGAATTTTTTTTCTTTTTTTCCGCCAAAACAACTGCAGTAACAAGCAATAAAAAATCGTCATCCGATGACATGTTTACGTCCGCACGCTACGAATTTTCAATACAAATGGCGCTTGATGCTTTATGCTTGCATGGTGGCCGGGCAAACGACAATCACCCGATTACGCACACAACCAACCGTTGCTATGGCTACCAGCAGCATATGCTTGCGTGTCGCCAGGCAGCTTAACTCAATTTCCAGTTTTTGATTTGCGTGACACATCCATTTGACATTTACGCTCAGCTGGTACGTCGTTTGTGTACTCACGCAAATTTATTTCGGTTAGAACCAAAAAAGTCGTTTATTTTCGTGCGGTAAAAAACGCTGTGCGGTTATATTAGGTTGGGATGTAAGTTATCATGATAAAGTTGGTCATTGTGAACGTTTTTGGAAAAAAATTCACAAAAGTTGCATTGTGCATGGTAAAATGATTTATATGGTTGACGCAGATGACATAGCCCCTTCTTCTTCCTCATCTACACCTTATGTCAAACTATCATATCTTTTTTTTTGTTTACATTCTTTGTTTAGAGTTCTTGGAAAAGCTATTGAGTTCGCTTCGTGTTTTATCTATTTTTAATAAAAAAATCGCTGTGAATTGATATTTAACGAGTGCTTTGTGATAACATTTTAAGAAATGTTGTGATTTATGTGTGTCTGTTATAGGTGGAACGCTTAGAAAATAGGCGGATCGTTATTGCGCGTTCCCTCTCACATGTGCACTTTGACATAAGGATTTAACGACGTCAAACGGTAATTTCGTGTTGTTGGCCGATTGCGTCAGCCATATATTATTGAACCATGGCATTGTGAACGCATAAAAAGTGACAGTTTCTCTTGATTACGGTAATTCTATACGACCGTGCGTAACTGCTAAAACACGTCCAAAAATATCGGGAAAGGTATCAAAAGACACGTCTTGACCTCGGTATCAATAATCCGAAAGCGGAAACTCGATTATATATATTTGTTAAAAGATATTTGCAATCAAAGTTGAAAATTTTCTGTCATTTTCATGTGGTTGTTGTAGACACAGATATAGGGTGTTCCAAAAAGTGCAAAAGTGTGTTCTGCGCGGAGTGCGTAGCCGGTGTTGGATGGGCTAAAGGTTTTTTTTATGCAGGGTGGCCGAAAGCCGCCTACGCAGCAAGGTGTTCTGCACATAAATACCATAGATCAGGCCCCCTTCTTTGGGATCGGACCTGGGTCATTTTCTGGTTTTTTGCTAATAACTTTATACTGAAAAAAAAATTTCATTTCCTCTTTCGGATTATTAATACCGAGGCCAAGACGTGTCTTTTGATACCTTTCCCTATTTTTGGACGTGTTTTAGTAGTTACGTACGGTCGTATAGAATTACCCATTTCTAAGTTCTATTACTAGCAGAGTTTGTTAGCAAAACAATTTATCACAAAATCAGATGTTTAATTTCAGCTGTTACTTTTTGATTTGATAAGCACATAATCAGAGGTCCATCCTATGATAACTTTTATCAGAAGATAATCAGCGAATTGCTTATCAGACATTGAGTAAGGGCCGCTTTCATAAACGCCGGTTAACACTAACCGGGGTTCAATTGACGTATTTTGTACGGTTATCTGTCAAATTAATGGCTGATTTGGCTCAAGCGGCCTTTATGAAAGAGGCCCTAAATGGTTTTTGGGTCAATCTCTGATAAAGTCCTGCTTTAAGAGCGGTATCCACCTCACAAGAAATTGCAAAATTTTTCTTGCGTGAAAAATAGTATGGAAGTAATAAAAATCCATGGTGAATAGTGATGCAGGGAGAAGAGAAGCAAATAAGCAAACGAAAAGTAAATAAACGAAATAAAGGTTTTTTGCCAATAACTTTTCACTTAAACAAGTTGTTTTCCGTTATCGCATTATTGATACCGAGGTCAAAACGCGTCTTTTGATACCTCTCCCGATATTTTTGGACTTGTTTTAGCAGTTGGCGTTTTACCAAATTACTGCTTCCTTCAAGAAATATGCCACTTGATTAAATAATTTATATGGTTGTCGTAGATAGCATAGCGTATTCTTCTTCCTCACCCACACGTTATTTCAAACTATCATATCATTGTTTTTTGTTTACAGTTCTTGGAAAAGCTATTGAGTTCGCTTCGTGTTTTATTTATCTTTATATATATAAAAAAATGACGGTAGTTCCAACGCTCATAACTCAAGAACGCCTGCACCGATTGGAATGATTCACACAAATTTAGATTGTTCTCTGACCAGAATAGGAGAATACCCAATAAAATTTCCAAAACATTCCTAAAAAAAATCTTATTTTCCTATACATTTTGTATAGTGCGAATTTTTATAATTTTTTTTTTTGTTAGAAAAGCTCAATAATGGATCGATCGATGGTGAAGTGGAATTGTGTGTGTGTGAAATAGTTACATCTATAGGGATAGGGATAGGAATGGGGATAGTGATAGAGATAATGATAGGGATAGGAAAAGCCAATATTTATAGATCCATTCTGGTAAATATCTGGGCAGGACAAAAACTGCCGGTCCCTCTAGTTTTTAATAAAAATTCGATTTGAATTTATATTTGAGTGCTTTGTGATAACATTTTAAGAAATTTTATGATATATGTGTGTTGGTTATAGGGTGAAAGCTTAGAAAATAGGCGGGTCGTTATTGCGCGTTCTCTTTCACATGTGAGTTTTCACATAAGGGCAATATGTTGCCAAACGGTAATTACGTGTTGTTGGCCGCTTGCGACAACCATAATCCAATAATTTATATGGTCGTCTCAGATGACATAGCGTCTTCTTCTTCCTCATCCACACCTTATGTCAAACTATCATATCTTTGTTTTTTGTTTATATTCTTTATTTAGAGTTCATGGAAAAGCTATGGAGTTCGCTTCTTGTTTTATTTATTTTTAATAAAAATTCGCTGTGAATTGATATGTAACGAGTGCTTTGTGATAACATTTTAAGAAAATGTGTGATTTATGTGTGTGTTATACGTGAAAAGCTTAGAAAATAGGCGAATCGTTTTTGCGGGTCCCCTTTCACATGTGCATTTTGACATAAGAATTAAACGACGTCAAACGATAATTTCGTATTGTTGGCCGATTGAGACGACCATATAAATTATTGGATCATGGCGACAACCATATATAATTTGAGCATGGTCACTTGATATATTTCTTGCGGAAACTTGTGTTGCCGTCCCCAAATTTCACGGTAAAATAGTAATAAAGTTTCGTATTATATTTCTTGCGAAGTGGATACCACCGCAAGAAAAATTTGCCAAGGACATTTTCTTGAGCGTTTTTTATATGGAGTTTTTACTTTTTTGTGAGGTGGATACCGCTCTTAAGCGGTTAATCAGATATTTAGTAAACGGCCCTTAATTTATACAGAAGTAACCCAAAAAACATTCATAAATACATCGCGACTCGGCAGTGGTCGGTAACCCTCCGAGTGTGTTTCTCCCACGAAGAAGCTTTTACGTATCATCGCCTCGGTATCGGAAATTAGAAGCAGCACATAATAATTTTTATTATTAAGAGGGGTAATAAGCTGTATGTTAGACGTCCAAAAATACTTCGGTGAACATTTTATTCACTCTAAGCCGTGATGTGCGTACAAACACAGCAATACAATTCTATGAATTAATGCTCCTTTCTTTTACTCTAAAGATACCCCCTGAGAGCAATTGCCTTTTATATCTATCATGTACAGACATCGCCCTGTTAGAATCTTATTATACGTATGTAAAGCAGAGTTTTTTTGTGAATAACTCTTTATACAAGTTAAATTTTTGCTTTCCGATTGTTTGAACTAAGTTAAAAAAGAAACAGGCATTGAGCAGTTTTGAAAAATATTACGTTATTGCTATCATAAATATTAGTTGTGTTCACTGAGGATACAATTTTAAAAAATTTTATAAAATTTTTACTGGGAAGTGTTCGGTGACACAAAACATTTGCAGTGAGAGAGGGTATTTTGACATTTCATTGAGAGAGAGAGTTGCAAGTTTCTGCTGGGGGAATTTGACTCGGTAAAACTTTTAAGTGAAAAACAGTTGATCGTGACATAGGAAAGCAACAACAAAACTTTGAAAGTTTGAACTATTAACCAATCCAAAAAGCCACAGCTGTTTTGTTTGCAAGTTTTTACTGACTCCTGTTCAGCGAAAAATTTTTACTTTATGCGTTGCGAGAGAGTTTTACGTCGTTCTCACTTTACTGACAGTTCTTTGCAAGTGTTTGCAAGTTTTGTCACCGAGCACAGCTATTATTACCAAATGGTGTTTTTTTGTTCGCTTCGCATTACGCCATTGTGAACATAAAGATCAAGTTCGGCGCCTAAATAAATGCAACTACCGACTCTCGCAACACCTTTCCTTTAGAACATCAATTGAAAACAGCTGCGTTTTATCATAACGATTCTGAATAGAAATTTCTTGGGAGATTTCTCCCATTTCCCATTTCCCATTCCCCCAATCATACACGGATTTTTTTTTTGACCCTTTGTTGCATTGAAATTTAAAAGGATACAAAACTGTATCATCGGTTTTTTACATGAAAGGGTTTTTAATTTCATGCGACTAAAATTACGTGTTCAAAAATACACTGTGTGCTGCTTTAAAAAACATATATTTTTTTATCATAAATTCAATTCTCCTTGGGGGGGTTTGAACCCCCAAAATCTCCCCCTGCGTGCGGGCCTGATCCCTAATGTAATCTCGTAAAAAAAATCTAAGACCAGGGGGTCAATTTTGGTTTTGCGTTAACGTGAAGTGAAAAGTATATGCGTCATTTCACCACGATTTTTGATTCTCGTTTTACATTAAATTTTCGATTTGAAGTGAAGTAAGAAAAATTAACGCCAATAAAAATTTGGTGTTACCGTCAAAATTTCTAAAAATCCATAAATCGGAATTTTTACAAATGTAAATGTTTTAAGTGAAAAATTACTTTATTCCTACAATTCTATAATAAGCAAGAATAACTTGTGTCAACGCAATTCAAAATGTTCGTCTGCAAACAGTTTTCACCGCACATTCTATACCTAGTAGTGATCTATTATGTCATCCCAATTTACGCAGGTCTATTTTAATACTTTCAATTCGTATTTGCGTTTAAACAGAGAGACGGACAGACAGATAGACGTATCGAGAGACGGACATGCCTACATCGACTCAGCTCATCGTGTTGATCATTTAAGTGAACTTCTTCTTATAAAGGGTGTTTTTTTTAGGGGTATAGAACTTCGAATTGAAATAAAACACAAGAAAATCGATTTGGCTTTATTGGAAGGATAATTTTATGCCATTAATGTTTAAATATGATTTCGGGCATGTGGCCGCCGCGGCTGGCTCGAATAAAGCCAATTCTACAGGTCCAATTTTCAACCACTTTTTCGAGCATATGGGGCCGTATGTCGGCAATAACGCCACGAATGTTGGCTTCCAATTCCCCTAACGTTTCTGGTTTGTTGGTGTAGACGAGCGACTTCACATATCCCCAAAGAAAATAATCCAATGGTGTCAAATCACACGACCTTGGTGGCCAATTGACAGGTCCATTCCGCGAAATTATGCGCTCATCGAATGTTTCCTTCAATAAATCGATTGTGACGTGCGCTGTGTGGCATGTAGCGCCGTCTTGTTGGAACCACAACTCATCCACATTCATGCCATCCAATTCGGGAACAAAATAGTCGGTTATCATGGCTCTATACCGGTCTCCATTAACGGTAGCTGCCTCTCCAGCATTATTGCGGAAGAAGTATGGCCCAATGACTCCACCAGCCCATAGAGCACACCAAACAGTCAGTTTTTGTGGATGTAATGGCGTTTCAAGGGTCTCATGTGGATTCTCTTCACTCCAAATGCGGCAATTTTGCTTGTTGACGTAGCCATTCAACCAAAAATGAGCCTCATCACTGAACAAAATTTTGCGATGAAAATCAGCATCGAAATCAATCTCATTTTCGGCCCATACACCAAAATCACGACGCATTGCATGGTCTCGCGACTTTAATTCTTGCACAAGCTGGATCTTGTAAGGTCGCAAGCCAAGATCTTTGCGCAAAATCTTCCATAAAGTTGATGGACAAAGCTCCAATTGCTGTGCACGGTGGCGAATCGATTCATTCGGGTCCTCTTCAACACTTTGCTCTACAGCGGCAATTGTTTCTTCGGTGCGCACTGTTCGACGTCTCTGCGGATGCGTATTATCACATAGAGTAAACGTAGTGCGAAAACGATCCATGGTTAACCGAATTAATTGCTCTGATGGACGATTATGTCGACCATAAAATGGACGGAGCTCACGGTAAACTTCGCGAACTGAACCATTATTTTCGAAATAAATTTGCACGATTTGCAAGCGTTGTTCTTTTGTCAACCTGTTCATGATGAAATGGCAAACCAAACTGAACATAAATGACATTAGAGTTGCCAGATTTGACCACAAAATGCCAGTTTTATCTCTATTCGAAAAACAAACCTGTAAAAAAAACACCCTGTATATACGTGTCTATAAATATGTTTTAATTATTGGTTACATATGTTGACCTAAATTTATCCTTATGCTTCCTGATGAAACTATAAAAACTTTTTCTGAATTTCACATTTTATTCACTTATTAATTACAAAAACGAGCTTTAGTTCTATCCTATGAACCAAATAAACTTTTTCGGAAAGGGCAGAAAAAATAAAAATACACGTGTATCGGCGATTTTCATGTACACGCCAGAATTTTTTTTATGTGTAAAGTATAAAGGTCGTAGTGTCCGTCTGTCCGCCTGTGTGAAAGACTTTGGATCGATTTTTAACCCTTTTTCAGTGATCCAATCGAGCTGAATTTTTGCAGGCAGATTTTATCAATCAGATTTTCCTGAAGTTTTTTTTTTTATAAATGGTTATCGGTTTTTTTGTAACGGTTTCAGCGATTAAAAAACCGAATTTTTTTTATTAATTTTATTATATTAAAATAAAAAATTTTTACATTAAAAATTTCAATGCTTTTAAAGAAACTGAGGCCTTTTATTTTTGCATTTGTGTCAGTATCGCGATAAATTGACCAACAGTATTCGCCAAGCATATGCGTAATGTCTTGTCCTTTAAAGCGCTTTTCAATAGCCGCAATGTCCTGATGGAACCTTTAGCCAGCTCATCGCTACAAGCTCCTAAATCATCAGGGAAAAATCTAAATGATTGTGAAGGAAATGGATCTTTAGCGACATTAATATCGCTAGTAGCGCAACTGTCAGCTGATCGGAACAAACACACAAACGGCAGAGAGTGTGTTGTATCAAACAATAAATTAAACGAATTTAAATGATGCAATATTGATTGTGCAATTCAATGTTTCATCTGTCATACCAGTTGTAAGTGTTGTAAAAGTCATAAACAGTTTAGTGTTAGAAACTTACTATTGATAAACTACAAATATATGGAGTAGGATGGATCGAAAAACATTTTTTTTTTCGAAACACTTTAGTAGTTTAAAAATTTGGAGTCCCTTCAAGTTATGCCGAAAAAAGTGAAAAAAGGAAATTAAAAAAAAAAAATTCAGGAAAATCTGAGAATTTATAAAAATCTATTTTTAAAAAAATTTGACGTGATACAGACATTTTCACGAGTCTGCCTGCAAAAATTCGGCTCAAGTGGATCACGAAAAAAGGGTTAAAATTCGATCCAAAGTCTTTCACACAGGCGGACAGACGGACACTACGACTTTTATACTTTATACATAAAAAAAAAAAATTCTGACCGAAAAAGTATATTTGGTTCATAGGACAGAATGGGTGTAACGCGGTGTTATGTGTTACCCGGCTCTTCGATTAGAATTTAAACATATACTATAAATTGTTTGCATGAATAATGCTTATAACCGCACTGTTTTCTCACTCCCGAAATATACCAATAAAATAGCACCAATTTCTGCAAATATGGTGGGTGCGTTTTTTGTTTCCTTGCTCTTCATTCTTTTTCTCCACAATGCAGTGCTGCCAAGTAGCAACACATAATCGAATTCTCAAGAGCGAAATGAGAGACCGGGAGACTCAGCTTTATTGTGTGTTAATCAAATTGCAAGACGATCAAATGACCCAGTGTCAACCAAAAAATTTGTATTTTGGTCAACGCGAGCCGACAACAAGTACTAACACACACAAAAGCTCTGTCCGGAGCTTGGATCGTCTCCGGATGCTATATACACAGTTAAACGGGTGGGGAGTTAAAAATTAGATCAGTTCTCTAAACTAGCAATTATAGATGTCTAAAAACTATTATTTAAGTGTGAAATTTTTACAATATTTATTTTTCACCATTCTGACATACGAGGTGTGTTCAAAAAGTATCGCGAATTTTGTGTTTTTTCAAAAATTATTTATTTATTCATGAATATCTATTTTGTCCCCTTCAAAGTAATCCCCATGAGATATTATACACTTGTGCCAACGGTTTTTCCAATCTTCGAAGCACTTCAAAAAATCATTTTTTTGTATCTTGTTCAGCTCCTCCTTCGATGCCGTCTTTATCTCGTCAAGAGAAGCGTAACGTCGTCCTTTCATGGGCCTCTTCAGTTTAGGGAACAAGAAAAAGTCACAGGGGGCCAGATCTGGGGAATATGGTGGCTGCGGCATCATTAGTGTGTTGTTTTTGGCCAAAAAGTCGCGCACAAGCAACGATGCGTGAGCAGGGGCGTTATCGTGGTGCAAAAGGCAATTTTTGTTCTTCCACAAATCCGGGCGTTTCTGGCGGATTGCTTCGCGCAAATTGCGCATAACTTGCAGGTAATATTCCTTATTGACCGTTCTTCCCTGTGGCAAAAACTCATGATGCACCACGCCCCTGCAATCGAAGAAAACTGTCAGCAAAACTTTCACATTCGACCGAACTTGGCGCGCTTTTTTCGGTCTTGGTTCGTGCGGCAGCTTCCATTGAGATGATTGAGCTTTGGTTTCCACGTCATAACCATAAACCCACGATTCGTCACCAGTCATGACCCTCTGGAGCAAATTTGGGTCGTCGCGGACAGAGTTTAACATCTCATTAGCAATGTTCATGCGATGCTGTTTTTGGTCACAATTGAGCAATTTTGGTAAAAAAATAGGTAAAAATCGAAGACGATCCAAAACACGTGCAAGCAAAGCAGCTGTCAACAATTAACTGAACATTCAAAATGGCCGAGCTTGTCGGCATAAGTGAGAGACATGAGTACCAACATAACGCCACAAAAAATTCGAACGCCACAAAAAATACGTAACCAGCGAAAATTCAAAATTCGCGATACTTTTTGAACACACCTCGTATGTACTATGTTGTATGTACTATATAGAGCTCCGATCTTGGTGATTTTTTTACGAATTCTTTTGCTATCCATAAGAAAATATCTCACCAAGTTTCAAGTTTTAATCTTTTAAAATGAGGGAGAAATGACCATAATCCTCTTATCTGAACGATCGGTTGTATGGGATATATACTACAAGGTGGCGCAAACGTAATCCTCCTATCAGAAAATGCTATAAATTTTGCGATTGGCCCCTAAAGTCAGTTCTGTTTTGACATTTGTGTAGTAAACACATGCGAAATACACGTTAATAAACAATGTTACGCTACACTGCTCCAGAACGCGGAATATTGCTGAATATTTATTTGACCAATAATCGGTCGGGGCCAAACGGTTACTGTGAATGGTGAGCACTACAGAGCGATGATCAACGAGTTCTTTTTGCCGCAACTTGATGAATTGGGATTGGAAAACATGTGGTTCCAACAAGACGGTGCAACAGCACACACTGCACGTGCCACAACCGATATGCTGAACATCGGAAGCTTACTTTTGCGCCACCTTGTATATATAGCTCCGATCTTGCTGACTTTTTGCCGAAATCTTTTACTATCCATAAGAAAATATCTCACCAAGTTTCAAGTTTTAATCTTTTAAAATGAGGGAGAAATGACCATATTCCTATTATCTGAACGATCGGTTGTATGGCATATATACTATATATAGCTCCGATCTTAGCGATTTTTTTACAAAATTTTTTATTATCTGCAAGCAAATATCTTACCAAGTTTCAAGTCTTAATCTTCCAAAATGAGGGATAAATGGCCATAATCCTCTTATCTGAACGATCGGTTGTATGGGATATATACTATATATAGCTCCGATCTTGCTGACTTTTTGACGAAATATTTTACTATCCATAAGAAAATATCTCACCAAGTTTCAAGTTTTAATCTTTAAAAATGAGGGAGAACTGGTCATAATCCTCTTATTTGAACGATCGGTTGTATGGGAGATATATGCTATAGTGACCCGATTATAGCGGATCCGACAAATGTCTAATATAATACAAAAATACATCCGTGTGCCAAATTTCATCGAGATGTCTCAAAAATTGAGGGACTAGTTTGCGTCCAAACAGACGGAAGGACAGACAGACGGACACGGCTGTATCAACTCAGTTCATCGTCCTGATCAATTTGGTATACTAAATGGTGGGTCTATCTCTTATATTTCTAAACGTTACAAACATCGGACCAAAGTTAATATACCATTTCATGTTCATGAAAGGTATAAAAAGGGTGTCTTTCATAGGCCCCAAAGAACTCAACCGATCTTTATGAAATTTTCACAATATATACTTGGGCTCACTGGGTACAGCATAGACAATATATAGTCTTGGAAAAGTAGGCGGAGCCACGCCCCCAGGCTATATAAAGTTTCAATTCGTCATAACTCGGAACTTTTTTGATCTAAATTAATGAAATTTGGATATATGTGTCACTTAGGCAATATCTAAATAATTTTTCAAAAGTGGGCGGTGCCACGCCCACATATTTTGTGTTTTGTTTTGCTCTCGACCTTTTACGATAGGTTCAGGAGTTCGCTGGGCACGACACAGTCTGTGTATAGCTTTTGGAAAAGCCCCCAGGTTATATAAAGCTGCAGTTCGGTATAGTTGGGAGTTTATTTGGTTCAAGTTAATGACATTTTATATATAGACTAGCTGACCCGCCGAACTTTGTTTCGCCTTAAAAGCACAAATCATACAGTCACCCTGGGTTCACATTTAGGTCAATAAATTGGGACCCGGGTAAAATATCGAGGTGAAAGATATCTTAAATTTTAGGAGAGACGTCTAGAGAATGATTATTGAAAGTTTCTTTCATTTCTATGCAGTCGTTTTTGTGTGACGCGGGCGTTATGGTAAAAAAACCACATTTTTCCCACATTTTGGTCAATAACTCGGGAACTGGATGAGATATCCAAATGAAAGTTGTCCTAAATTTTAAGTTAGACGTTAAGTGATAGAATGGTGAAAGTTTCATGCAATTCTATTCAGTAGTTTTTGCGTGATACGCGCACAATCATACAGACGGACAGACAGACAGACAGACAGACAGACAAAAATTCTAAAAATTGTAGATTTGGGTTCCGCTGGTCCAATAACGACCTCTCCTATCAGTTTTTCTTGAATATCTTCAATGTACAGACATCGACCTGTTACAATTTTATTATATGTAAAGATGTGTTCTATGTATTAAAAAGTCAAAACAACGTCTACCGGGTTTGCTACGCGAAAGCAAACAACGAATTTCAGCATTCTTTTGTAAAACTGAGAGACTAGCTTGCGTTCAAATAAACAGACGGACAGACAGATAGACGGACGGAGAGGCGAACATGGCTAAATCGACTCCGCTCATCGTGCTGATCATTTAAGTGAACTTTTCTCTTCTTCTTTTCATACTTAGATACATTTAATGTTTATGAAAGATATGAAAATCAAAAAAGATATATAACTTCGCTATTGCAGTGGGCTATTAATACGTGCCCGAATATTTTGCTTTTGTGTTTTCCGATTTGGCTAATTTTTGGCAAAGGTAAAACATACCAATTTTCATTGAAATATCAGGATTGAATTATAAGCGATTGCCTTTGAAAATAGCTGAAATTTTATGCTGAAAAGTGGGCGGCGCCACACCTACGTCTTCAAAATTGACAAAATTTGTTTGCAGCCGAATTTTTCTTAAAAAGCTTATTATGTGTGCAAAATTTAATTGATATAACTTGCTTAGTTTTAGAAATATCGCTTTTTAAATTTAAAAAAAAAATTTCAGAACTATGTTAAAAAACTGGGCGTGGGCATTAACCGATTTCGCCCAATTTTACAACAAACAGTAACCTTTTTATGTAGAACATTATCACCAAGTTTCGTTTCGACAAGTCAATTTTTGGTGGAGTTATGGTATAAAAAGTTTTGTGGAATAGTCCACTATAAAAGGGGAGGGCCCACGCCCATTTTTGAAAATTTAAAGTTTTGGATTTCTTTGTTTACGGAAACTTTAAAAGTGAAATATAAATGATGTAAAGCTATTTTACGCAAAGTTATTGCCTATTTAATATATCTACGATCCTCTTTAAAATCTTTCATAGAAAAGTGGGCGTAGATCCTAACCGATCCCGCCCATTTTTGCCTGGAATATTCCTTGCATAACTGGAAACCTGCGTGCTGAATTTCGATATCTTGAACGGTTTTTGATTTATGATTAATATTATTTCTAAATTTTACTTAATCAAAAGTGGGCGGTGCCACGCCCATTTTCAAAAATTTCTTGAAAAGTGTATTTTATGCCTCAATCTCAATGTATTCACCAAATTTTATCCTTATAGGTGTATTATGTACTGAGTAATTACTTTTTTTGTGGTTTCTAAAATATTCTATATATAGAAAGTGGGCGTGGCTATCATCCGATTTTGCCCATTTTAAATAGCGCTCGGAGATGAGTGCCAAGGAAGCTGCATACCAAATTTCATTAAGATATCTCAAAATTTACTCAAGTTATCGTGTTCACAGACGGACGGACGGACGGACGGACGGACGGACGGACATGGCTTAATCAATTTCTCTTTTCGTCCTGAACATTTTGATATACATAAGTCAATATCTATCTCGATCCGTTTATGCCGTTACGTACTGCCGCTAGGCGACTAAAGTTAATATACCTGTAAAATAGTATGTTTATTTATAAGATAGAAAATGTAATTCAATAGCAATATTATATTAATGCAAAGTTATAATGATAATTGATATTTGATCAACTGAAAAAACCGGTATGTTTAGTGCGACCGACCAGCTTAACGACTTTACACCGAACAACGTTCTATTCAACCACGACTTTCAGACTGACTCCCTATCTCTTGATGGCAGCCCGCTCCACTTTATCTAATGGGTACTGTCCACTGCTTGTAGAGTTACCAGACTTCCCTTTTACATTCGGCCATCTGACAATTCGTCGTCAGACCCGGACGACAGCAAATCTTCGTTGGATTCAACGTATTTCCACAGCTTCATATAATCCGCACTAGTACACGCAGCATTTGGGCCTTCTATTTGCGCAGCTTTTCTAACGTTATAGCGACTATTGCGTTTTGTTTTTGTAACTTCGTACGGACCAAGAAATGGGCTTGCTAACTTGTTACCGGCGACAAATTGCGTGCGCTTAATAGCAACAAGATCGCCTTCTTTATAAGCATACTCTTCTTTACGCTTTTTATCGTACTGCTTTTTGTAAACATCTTAGGCTCGCTGTATTTCATTTTTCGCTTCCTCCCATACCGTTTGCCTCTCCGCTTCGAAGTCGTCGATGACTTCTTGTTCTAGCATAGTTAACAGCTTATCACTGCTTTTGTTTTGGATTTTCACACCAAACATTAATTTAAAAGGCGTTCTTTTTGTACAGCTGTGAATATGGGAGTTTATAGCTTTTTGGACTTGTGGCACAAATTTGTACCACTTTGAAGTACAAGGTGGCGCAAAAGTAAGCTTCCGATGTTCAGCATATCGGTTGTGGCACGTGCAGTGTGTGCTGTTGCACCGTCTTGTTGGAACCACATGTTTTCCAATCCCAATTCATCAAGTTGCGGCAAAAAGAACTCGTTGATCATTGCTCTGTAGCGCTCAGCATTCACAGTAGCCGTTTGGCCCCGACCGATTATTGGTCAAATAAATAGTCAGCAATATTCCGCGTCGGCCGCCGTGGTGTGGAGGTAGTGTTGCCGGCCTACCACACCGAAGGTCCATGGTTCGAGCCCTGGTACAGGTAACATCAAAAGTGATTTGAAAAAAGTTTTTCAAAACGGGGTCGCCCCTCGGCAGTGGTTTGGCAAACTCTCCGAGTGTATTTCTGCCATGACAGGCTTCTCAGCAAAAATTCGTCTCCTTTGTAGGTGCCGCTCGGAGTCGGCAAAAAACTGTAGGTCCCACCAATTTGTAGGGAAAATTCAAATCGGCACACCACAAATTAGAAGAGAAGCTTGGCGCAAAAATCTCTTAGGAGGTTTATGATGATATACCTGTTGTATATCGCGCCATAAAGAGAAAAAGAGAATATTCCGCGTTCTGGAGCAGTGTAGCGTAACATTGTTTATTAACGTGTATTTCGCATGTGTTTACTATACAAATGTCAAAACAGAACTGACTTTAGGGGCCAATCGCAAAATTTATAGCATTTTCTGATAGGAGGATTACTTTTGCGCAGTAACCGTTTTTCACCGACCGATTATTGGTCAAATAAATAGTCAGCAATATTCCGCGTTCTGGAGCAGTGTAGCGTAACATTGTTTATTAACGTGTATTTCGCATGTGTTTACTACACAAATGTCAAAACAGAACTGACTTAAGGGGCCAATCGCAAAATTTATAGCATTTTCTGATGGGAGGATTACTTTTGCGCCACCCTGTATCTTCTATTGACAGCTTAGATATTAGGGAAATAATTGATCGATAAATACGCTCAATTTGACCGTTGCCACGGGCAAAGCCAGTTGTGCTTCAAACGTGTTCGACACCATTTTTTCTTACAAATTCTTCGAACGCGTTTGACGTGAACGCAGCGCCACGGTCACTCACTATACGGGTAGGCATGCCAAATATGTTTGACCAATCATCCAACTTTTTGATGACTTCTTCGCAGCCTGTAGACTTCGTCGTAAATAGCCAAACAAACTTCGTGAAGCTGTCTACCATCGCGAATATGAACTTATGCTGTTTAGCTGTTGAATCCATCAGACCCAAATGGTCGACGTGTAGTGTGTGTACCGGCCTGTCACCTTTCTCGATACAGTTCAAATACCCATCTTGCTTGCCCAGTTTTTTTTATTATTTATTATACATTGCACACAGCTACCGACTATGTCCCTTACTTTTCGCTCAAGGTGTGGTATCCAGAACTGTTGTTGTACGGCGTGCATCGTCTTTTGAATTGCGAAGTGTCCGACGTTATGTGCCTCTATAATTATATTTCGCTCCATTGCTCGAGGCACTACCAGAAGATCATTACCACTGACGCTCTTATACAAAATGTCACCTTTTAGTTTGAACCCATCATATGGACTATTTTTTATTATCTCCCGAATAGCGCTAATAAAACTGTCTTTTTGTTGTGCTGCCCTCAGATGCGCAAATATACTGGCAGAAATGACGAGAATATTCGGATACCGACTAAGGCTGTCTACATGTTTTAGCTTATCAGCTGCACGATGCTCAACATCGAAATTAAAATCTTGCATATATAAAATCCACTGCGCTACTTCTCTTGGAACGTCTTTTTTTCTAACGGTTTGCGTGCATGCTACGCAGTCTGATACCAGCGTAAATTTTACACCCAGAAGATAGTGGCGAAACTTTTGGATAGCAAGATAAGCTGCTTTAACTTCCAATATATAACTATGGCGTTTAGAATCACTTGACGACATTTTCTTTCTCCAGTAGAATACAGGGTGCAGCTGCTGGTCGAATCTTTGCAAAAGTGCTGCCCCGAAACCCTCCTTGGAAGCATCTGTGTGCAGCTCCGTAGGCAGATTCCTGCAATATATTCTTAACACTGGTTCTCTACAAAGGGTATCCTTCAATTGTCTTATTGCATATAGTTCAGCTGCCTCCATCTTGAATGGCACGTCTTTTTTCAACAGATTGGTCAGCGGGAAAGCCAACTGCGAATACCCGCTGATAAATTTTTGGAAAAACCCTGTTAAGCCTAGAAAGGACTGTACTGCTTTAGTATTTTTCGGCGTGGGGTAATGTCTAACTGCGTTTGTTTTCTCATGGCTTGGCCAGATTTTGCCGTTCTCTACTTGATGCCCCAGGAAATCAATTTTCTTCTTTAAAAAGTGGCATTTTTTATAATTAATCTTAAGGTTAAACATGGCGGCAACTTCCAAAACCCGTTCAAGTTTGCTTATGCACTCTTCATCTGTCTGTGCATACACAATAATATCGTCTATATACAGCTGCATTATGCGTTGCGAAATCAAGTCTTGAAATAAGCAATTTACAAATCGAATGAATGCCGCGGGGGAGTTGCAAAAACCAAACGGAGCCCTATTGAACTCAAACAGGCCCTCTTTCGTGATAAGCGCTGTGTATTTTTTATCAGCTTCGTCGATCGGAACGTGGAAAAAGCCATTTTCCAAGTCCATGACACTGAAAACTTTCGCTGTTTGAAGTGTTGTAAGCACGTCATCGATAAGAGGTACCGGGAAGCAGTCTTTTAGTACCATGCTGTTCAGTTGTCGAAAGTCAACACAAACTCTAATGGTTCCGTCTTTCTTCTTATTCTTAACTGTCACGACTCTGCTTGCAGAATTCGATGATGATCTCTGTACAATGCCGTCCTTCAACCAACACTCAACTTGATCTCTAATTGCTTCGCATTCGACGGGTGGGTGACGACTCGGTTGTTGGCGAAAAGTTACGATGTTCCCATTAGGTACTATTTTGAGCTTAACTGGCCACTCGACGATTGACGCAGTTGGTTTATATTTATGACTTAGCGACCGGATTACTGATTGGAACTGTGGTGGGGAGCTAATTTCCACCATATTTTCGGTAACATTATATACCTTCAATTCGTCGACCTCTGACGGTAATGGAAATGTAAATCCACTTTCATTCATTGTGACATGGAATTTTGATACAAAGTCATATCCTAACAACACATCGTAACCAGCGTTGCTGTCATGCACCACGATAAAGCGCTGCTGCATCTCTATGCCATCTACGCTGACTGTGCCTATGAAGTCGCCTATCGGCATGGTTTTGCTGTTACTCAGCCCACTTAAAACTGAATAGCATTTCTGTATATTGGGATTATTAAATGTTTTATAAATACTGGCTTTGACAATCGAAACATCAGCACCTGTATCGACCAAGCAACTGACCTCAACATTGTTTATGCGTACTACTTTGCAACGTTTCAAATCTTTTACAATCTGCACACTCTTCGAGATTTGTGGACAATTCTTCGATGTATGCCCAAGCCCATTACATTTAAAACATTTTGTACCACTTTTACAATCTTTTCTTAAATGTTCCCCTGAGCCGCAGTTGAAGCAATGGGTAACTTTTACACCTTGCGTATTTTTTTTGCCGCCACTGTACACTTTTTTATTATTATTTTCGCTCTCGATTTTTATATGTTCGTATGTTTCATGTTTTTCGTAAAGCTCTGCCCACGATTTGCAAGTGTACAAGTTAGCGACAAATACTTAGCCAATATTGGCACTTCATTCCCATACCCAAAACAGCCAAGAATATGGCTAAGGTTGCTTCCGATCTCACGCTTCAACTTGCTGACGTTAGGTCTACCAACTTGTGCATGTCATCACCTTGACCATTTCACACTCTAATAAACGGCAGCAACAACAACAGCTACAACACACACGAGCAAGCGGTTAAGCTTAAGCAACCGAAACAACAACAACAACAGCTACAACTCACACAACCGAGCGGCTAAGCTAAGCGTAAAGATAGGTAGGGTAGTTGTAAGAATTAGCTTGTAAGTTTAGTCAAAAACGGGAACTTGAATAAACATAGCGCATAGCGCTTAAGTCAAGTATAAACAATTGACAATATCATTGGCGCCCAACTAAGGAAGAACAATGGATCATCTGATCGTGATAACTTGCTGTTTAGCGTAAGCAATGCAATAATAATACAAAATTATAATAAAAGCATATTTAAGATACAAAAACAAAAATAAAAAAGTGAAAGTGTGAAAAAATTGTGCTATTTAGGGTAGTGCGTTCCTTTTCATTCGAGCGATTAAGGGAAAATTTAAATTTTAACATATTCATAAGAATTAATAGCCTTTTTATATTCAATAAAACATTGTTGAATTTTTGAGCTGAAGGCCAAATTAAATAAAAACACAATATTTTGTATTTTAGTAGTATTTCGGATTTATTCTAAATTTTTTTTAAAGTGAAAAATGGCTTCAGCGGAGTTTCAGGCCGCTATCGCAGAGTTGTTAAATTCAAACAACAGGCTTTACGATGCCAAGATAAACGAGCTGCAGAAACAGGTCGATAAACTTTCATTAGAGCCAAAAGTCGAACCCTACACGGAGGTGGACCTTTCAAATTCCTTTCCCACAACTTTGGAGGCCGTAAAAAAATCTCCCCGAATTCAAAGGAGATAAAGTGGCTTACCCGTCGTGGAGGCGACTGGCCCTCTATACGGATAAGGTCTATAAAAGGACCACAATTTATGTGCAAGCGGTAATTATATTAGGACCAAAATTACAGGGCAAGCGGACCAGATTCTATCCGAATACAATACCGTTTTGAATCTGGATGCCATTATTGCAAGATTAGATCATGCTTATGCAGACAGGAGGCCCTTGCATATATTAGAACAACAACTTGGTATGATGAAGCAGGGAAAACTAGCAATTAGTGAATATTATGACAGGGTAGAAAAACAGTTTAGCTTAATTTCGTCAAAAGTGATGATGGACAACGCCAGTCAGGAAATAATTGACGTCCTGCTTAAAAAGTATAGATCGCATGCTCTTCGGACCTTCGTATCAGGACTTCATCCTTCAATGGGAAATATTATTTACTCCAAGGGTCCAAAGGACATGCCTAGCGCACTCGCAATGGCTCAGGAAGTGGAGAGCAACCGTTGGAGATACCAGTTCGCGAATTCCTTTGATGAATTCACCAGTAACTTTCCAAAGAGAAACCCCCATTATAAAAAATCCCCAGGTGGCGGAAACGGCCACCCCGAGCCACCTGTTCCAATGGATGTAGACCCATCATTGTCTCAGTATAGAAGAAATACAAGAAATTACAATTCAACTCGATATCCTATGGATGTAGATCCATCACCATCCCAGTATAAAACAAATACAAAAAATGATGGTTCAACACAATATCCAAAAGCAACTGCTACAGGAGAAAACCCTCCTGGCCGTCAATATCAGAAAAGAAGTCTCGAAAGTTCTGATGGGTCAAATAGGTCAAACAATCGTAAAACGCAAAGAGTTAACAACATTTCCGAGGATTTCGAAGAGGAGAGCTGTTACAATGAAGAAAATTTTTTAGATTAGGATCCTCTTCACTCCCTTATATAGTGAAGAGGCTAAATAAACAAAAAACTTTAAAAATCCTTTTAGATACCGGTACTTCTAAGAACTACATAAGCAATTTTTCAACAATAAAGAATATCGAAAAAGTGAGAAAACTTTTTAAAATTAAAACGGTGTCTGGTTCACAAATCATAAGTGAAAAGTGTAAAATTAGAATTTTAGGACAAAGTTCAACCTTTTTTATCTTGTCCGGCTTAACTTCATTCGACGCTATAGTTCGTTATGATTTTTTAAAAGCCATAAGTGTTAAAATTGATACAGTCAAGGACCGAATGGAGTATAAAGAAAGATTCGAAGATTTGAAATTTCTTAAATGTGAAGAAGTGTCCCACTTATCCATAGAGTACAAATATATTCCATCGGAAATTTTAGCTGAATTTGAGGAAATTATTGAAAATAATAAGGGGGCTTTTGCTGATCTCAATTCAGCGTTACCTTTCCACACTAGAGTTCAGGCTTCTATAAGAACAACAACTAAGGACCCCGTTTATAGTAAGTCCTACCCATATCCCATTTCTTATACTAACTTCGTTAATAGCGAAATTCAAAGACTACTCAAAGATCGAATAATTCAACCATCTCGCAGTCCTTACAATAGCCCTATATGGGTTGTAAAAAAGAAGACGACAGATGAGAATGGGGCCCAGGAGTTACGACTGGTCATCGATTTTCAAAAACTAAATAAAGTCACTATCGCTGACAGATACCCAATGCCGGAACCCGCCTCAATTCTATCAAATCTGAGCACTGGAAAGTATCTTTCAACCTTAGACTTGAAGAGCGGGTTTCACCAAATTTTGCTTGACCCAAAGGACCGCGAAAAGACAGCGTTTTTCGTTAATAATGGAAAATATCAATTTTGTCGCCTGCCCTTTGCTTTGAAAAATGCCCCAAGTATATTCCAGCGGGCAATTGATGATGTTTTGAGAGATGTGATAGGGAAGATCTGTCATGTCTATATGGATGACGTGATTATCTACTACACGACTAAGGAGCAACAAAGATTTAAATGAAGTAATAAAAAAATTAGAAGACGCTAATATGCGCCATTCTTCACAAAAATCAAAATTCTTTATGAAAGAAACTGAGTTTTTGGGATTTATAGTAAGTGAAAATGGAATTAAAACATGTCCTAAGAAGGTTAATGATATCCTTCAATATAAGAGACCCGAATCTCTTAGAGCTCTCCGATCTTTTCTCGGACTGTCTGGATACTATAGAAGGTTTATACAAGATTATGCCCGCATAGCCAAGCCACTTACCAAATACTTAAGGGGTGATAATGGGAATGCGAAAACTAGGCAATCAAAAAATATTAAAATCCAATTGGACAAGGAGGCGGTGGACGCATTTGAACGTATTAAGAGAGCCCTGAGTTCAGAAGATGTTTTGCTACAACATCCGGACTTCAAAAAGCCTTTTGACCTTGCCACCGACGCACAGTGGGGGCACTATATACAAAAGTTGGCCATAAATAGTAAAAATCGGCCTACATACTTCAAAGTTGGTACACATGTTTCTTTGATGAATGATAGTAAATCCTGCTAAAATGAGCTTAATCCCTCCACAAATACTCCCCCTCCCCATATAACGGTAATTTTGAGAAACGTTTAAATTGCAATATTTTCAAAACCAATGAAGTTAGAATGCTAAAAATTGATATATAAGCACATATAGTATATGAAATTAAATAAAAGTTTTATTATCATATTTTAAAAGGGGTTACCCTTTTCATAATTTTTTTTTTTCAAAATGTCCTTTACAAAAATTACCGAAATTTGGTTATCTGCACCATTACTTACATAGTTAGTTTCATTCATACATATTTTTTAAAATATTCTTAAAGCTATATATTCAATTTATAAGCATTTCCAGCGCTTCTGGTGCCAGTTCTTTAGATGGCTTATCTCTTTTAATGCGTAAGCTACTAATAAGCGGGTCTGATGAAATCAAAAGATAATGAAATACATCTTCATTATTTTCGACTCTAGACGAGCATCTAGCGTAATCATGCCGGGAATTTTTAAATACTTTACTCGACGCTTCCTGGGCCTCTTCAGATAATCGCCCAATTGGAATTGTTATAGCTTCTATTATTTGCCCTCCATGTAGTAAAACTTTATGGACAGATGCAGGCATATTATACCAGCCATAAAGTTGAACAAACATCTCTGCTGTTTCTTTGGTGTAGGATTCAAACTTTTCCGTGTCAATTCTCTTCCCGCAACATAAAACTTGTAAAATATTCCTAAATCGTTTTATGAGGTTTACATCAATATCAGTGCATTGCGAAAAAATTTCCGCTTCTGAAAAAAAACACCGGGCATTATTGCCATCATTTGTGCTTCCATAACCAGGCTTTACAAAATCTACACAAATCGATAGATTTTGTTTAAGTTTATTCTGAATCTGTCGCTTTCGTTCCTCTTTTTTCACTTTGTTTTCTCCGGATGCAAATCCCTTTTTAAATTCCAGATTATAGGATATATGCAATACGCACTCCATAAAACGTATCCAACAATGTAAAGTTGAAAGACCAAATGAAAATTTGCAGTGTTTACCTTTAAAAATTTAATTAACCAAACTATTTAAACTGGATTGTTTTAATTTTTTTAATTACCTTTAACTGTTTAATTTGTTCTAAACTATTCATTTCAGATGGCTTTGCTCCACAAATGTTGCATGATGCCGTTGACTTTTGGGCAGTCAGGGCATTGCAAACTTTTCCATCCACCATAGAGCACTGTAATTTGAATGTAACTGTAAATGCTAACGCTTCTCTTAAAATACATATTGACTCTAAATGTCTTATTTCCTCGGAGTAAAAATTGAACTCTCTTAACGTATCTTCCACTGTCTCTTTCTTGAATTGAAATTTTATTGGACGGCATAAGCGTGTTGATGATGGTCGTTCATTTTCCCGTAACTTATAGTTATTTTCATTTAAAGTGAGTTGAAGGGGCACATAACTTATAATAAAAACGCTACTATCCGTCAAATTTTGCTGATCATTTAAAAGCTTTGCTTGAGCAGATGTGGATGGTTCAGTTACAGTACCACTCCACCTTTGCTTAAACGTTTGCTGGCCTGAAGATCCATCCATTCCCCATTTACCATATAAAGTAAGTTCCTTTCCATTAGCGAACTTTAATTTTTCAATTTCCAACGAACCAATTATACATTGGACAGTATGGTTCAGAAGAGATTGTAACTTTACCTCTGCACCGATTTCACTCGCTGATATGTTGGGTGGGTAACAGTCAGTCTTAGCTTCCCTTAATTTATCGTAACTTGGATAAAATTTGTCACCCAGCATCTTAAGGTTATATAAACGCATGCCCATATATTTTGATCTGCTGTAACCTAAATCGATATAAAGGGTGTTTTTTTTAGGGGTATAGAACTTCAAATTGAAATAAAACACAAGAAAATCGTTTTAAGGTCCATCAATTTGGCTTTATTATAAGGATAATTTTATGCCATTAATGTTTAAATATGATTTCGGGCATGTGGCCGCCGCGGCTGGCTCGAATAAAGCCAATTCTACAGGTCCAATTTTCAACCACTTTTTCGAGCATATGGGGCCGTATGTCGGCAATAACGCCACGAATGTTGGCTTCCAATTCCCCTAACGTTTCTGGTTTGTTGGTGTAGACGAGCGACTTCACATATCCCCAAAGAAAATAATCCAATGGTGTCAAATCACACGACCTTGGTGGCCAATTGACAGGTCCATTCCGCGAAATTATGCGCTCATCGAATGTTTCCTTCAATAAATCGATTGTGACGTGCGCTGTGTGGCATGTAGCGCCGTCTTGTTGGAACCACAACTCATCCACATTCATGCCATCCACTTCGGGAACAAAATAGTCGGTTATCATGGCTCTATACCGGTCTCCATTAACGGTAGCTGCCTCTCCAGCATTATTGCGGAAGAAGTATGGCCCAATGACTCCACCAGCCCATAGAGCACACCAAACAGTCAGTTTTTGTGGATGTAATGGCGTTTCAAGGGTCTCATGTGGATTCTCTTCACTCCAAATGCGGCAATTTTGCTTGTTGACGTAGCCATTCAACCAAAAATGAGCCTCATCACTGAACAAAATTTTGCGATGAAAATCAGCATCGAAATCAATCTCATTTTCGGCCCATACACCAAAATCACGACGCATTGAATGGTCTCGCGGCTTTAATTCTTGCACAAGCTGGATCTTGTAAGGTCGCAAGCCAAGATCTTTGCGCAAAATCTTCCATAAAGTTGATGGACAAAGCTCCAATTGCTGTGCACGGTGGCGAATCGATTCATTCGGGTCCTCTTCAACACTTTGCTCTACAGCGGCAATTGTTTCTTCGGTGCGCACTGTTCGACGTCTCTGCGGATGCGTATTATCACATAGAGTAAACGTAGTGCGAAAACGATCCATGGTTAACCGAATTAATTGCTCTGATGGACGATTATGTCGACCATAAAATGGACGGAGCTCACGGTAAACTTCGCGAACTGAACCATTATTTTCGAAATAAATTTGCACGATTTGCAAGCGTTGTTCTTTTGTCAACCTGTTCATGATGAAATGGCAAACCAAACTGAACATAAATGACATTAGAGTTGCCAGATTTGACCACAAAATGCCAGTTTTATCTCTATTCGAAAAACAAACCTGTAAAAAAAACACCCTGTACATGGCTAAAGACCCGTTTATGAACGATATTTCTTTATTATTTAATTGGCATTTCAGTTGGCACTTTTTAGTAGCAGCTTTTGCCAATCTGTGTGCCTATGAAGTCGCCTATCTGCATGGTTTTGCTGTTACCCAGCCCACTTAAAACTGAATAACATTTCTGTATATTGGGATTATTAAATGTTTTATAAATACTGGCTTTGACAATCGAAACATCAGCACCTGTATCGACCAAGCAACTGACCTCAACATTGTTTATGCGTACTACTTTGCAACGTTTCAAATCTTTTACAACCTGCACACTCTTCGAGATTTGTGGACAATTCTTCGATGTATGCCCAAGCCCATTACATTTAAAACATTTTGTACCACTTTTACAATCTTTTCTTAAATGTTCCCCTGAGCCGCAGTTGAAGCAATAGGTAACTTTTACACCTTGCTTATTTTTTTTGCCGCCACTGTACACTTTTTTATTATTATTTTCGCTCTCGATTTTTATATGTTCGTATGTTTCATGTTTTTCGTAAAGCTCTGCCCACGATTTGCAAGTGTACAAGTTAGCGACAAATACTTAGCCAATATTGGCACTTCATTCCCATACCCAAAACAGCCAAGAATATGGCTAAGGTTGCTTCCGATCTCACGCTTCAACTTGCTGACGTTAGGTCTACCAACTTGTGCATGTCATCACCTTGACCATTTCACACTCTAATAAACGGCAGCAACAACAACAGCTACAACACACACGAGCAAGCGGTTAAGCTTAAGCAACCGAAACAACAACAACAACAGCTACAACTCACACAACCGAGCGGCTAAGCTAAGCGTAAAGATAGGTAGGGTAGTTGTAAGAATTAGCTTGTAAGTTTAGTCAAAAACGGGAACTTGAATAAACATAGCGCATAGCGCTTAAGTCAAGTATAAACAATTGACAATATCATTGGCGCCCAACTAAGGAAGAACAATGGATCATCTGATCGTGATAACTTGCTGTTTAGCGTAAGCAATAATAATACAAAATTATAATAAAAGCATATTTAAGATACAAAAACAAAAATAAAAAAGTGAAAGTGTGAAAAAATTGTGCTATTTAGGGTAGTGCGTTCCTTTTCATTCGAGCGATTAAGGGAAAATCTAAATTTTAACATATTCATAAGAATTAATAGCCTTTTTATATTCAATAAAACATTGTTGAATTTTTGAGCTGAAGGCCAAATTAAATAAAAACACAATATTTTGTATTTTAGTAGTATTTCGGATTTATTCTAAATTTTTTTTAAAGTGAAAAATGGCTTCAGCGGAGTTTCAGGCCGCTATCGCAGAGTTGTTAAATTCAAACAACAGGCTTTACGATGCCAAGATAAACGAGCTGCAGAAACAGGTCGATAAACTTTCATTAGAGCCAAAAGTCGAACCCTACACGGAGGTGGACCTTTCAAATTCCTTTCCCACAACTTTGGAGGCCGTAAAAAAATCTCCCCGAATTCAAAGGAGATAAAGTGGCTTACCCGTCGTGGAGGCGACTGGCCCTCTATATGGATAAGGTCTATAAAAGGACCACAATTTATGTGCAAGCGGTAATTATATTAGGACCAAAATTACAGGGCAAGCGGACCAGACTCTATCCGAATACAATACCGTTTTGAATCTGGATGCCATTATTGCAAGATTAGATCATGCTTATGCAGACAGGAGGCCCTTGCACATATTAGAACAACAACTTGGTATGATGAAGCAGGGAAAACTAGCAATTAGTGAATATTATGACAGGGTAGAAAAACAGTTTAGCTTAATTTCGTCAAAAGTGATGATGGACAACGCCAGTCAGGAAATAATTGACGTCCTGCTTAAAAAGTATAGATCGCATGCTCTTCGGACCTTCGTATCAGGACTTCATCCTTCAATAGGAAATATTATTTACTCCAAGGGTCCAAAGGACATGCCTAGCGCACTCGCAATGGCTCAGGAAGTGGAGAGCAACCGTTGGAGATACCAGTTCGCGAATTCCTTTGATGAATTCACCAGTAACTTTCCAAAGAGAAACCCCCATTATAAAAAACCCCCAGGTGGCGGAAACGGACACCCCGAGCCACCTGTTCCAATGGATGTAGACCCATCATTGTCTCAGTATAGAAGAAATACAAGAAATTACAATTCAACTCGATATCCTATGGATGTAGATCCATCACCATCCCAGTATAAAACAAATACAAAAAATGATGGTTCAACACAATATCCAAAAGCAACTGCTACAGGAGAAAACCCTCCTGGCCGTCAATATCAGAAAAGAAGTCTCGAAAGTTCTGATGGGTCAAATAGGTCAAACAATCGTAAAACGCAAAGAGTTAACAACATTTCCGAGGATTTCGAAGAGGAGAGCTGTTACAATGAAGACAATTTTTTAGATTAGGATCCTCTTCACTCCCTTATATAGTGAAGAGGCTAAATAAACAAAAAACTTTAAAAATCCTTTTAGATACCGGTACTTCTAAGAACTACATAAGCAATTTTTCAACAATAAAGAATATCGAAAAAGTGAGAAAACTTTTTAAAATTAAAACGGTGTCTGGTTCACAAATCATAAGTGAAAAGTGTAAAATTAGAATTTTAGGACAAAGTTCAACCTTTTTTATCTTGTCCGGCTTAACTTCATTCGACGCTATAGTTCGTTATGATTTTTTAAAAGCCATAAGTGTTAAAATTGATACAGTCAAGGACCGAATGGAGTATAAAGAAAGATTCGAAGATTTGAAATTTCTTAAATGTGAAGAAGTGTCCCACTTATCCATAGAGTACAAATATATTCCATCGGAAATTTTAGCTGAATTTGAGGAAATTATTGAAAATAATAAGGGGGCTTTTGCTGATCTCAATTCAGCGTTACCTTTCCACACTAGAGTTCAGGCTTCTATAAGAACAACAACTAAGGACCCCGTTTATAGTAAGTCCTACCCATATCCCATTTCTTATACTAACTTCGTTAATAGCGAAATTCAAAGACTACTCAAAGATCGAATAATTCAACCATCTCGCAGTCCTTACAATAGCCCTATATGGGTTGTAAAAAAGAAGACGACAGATGAGAATGGGGCCCAGGAGTTACGACTGGTCATCGATTTTCAAAAACTAAATAAAGTCACTATCGCTGACAGATACCCAATGCCGGAACCCGCCTCAATTCTATCAAATCTGAGCACTGGAAAGTATCTTTCAACCTTAGACTTGAAGAGCGGGTTTCACCAAATTTTGCTTGACCCAAAGGACCGCGAAAAGACAGCGTTTTTCGTTAATAATGGAAAATATCAATTTTGTCGCCTGCCCTTTGCTTTGAAAAATGCCCCAAGTATATTCCAGCGGGCAATTGATGATGTTTTGAGAGATGTGATAGGGAAGATCTGTCATGTCTATATGGATGACGTGATTATCTACTACACGACTAAGGAGCAACAAAGATTTAAATGAAGTAATAAAAAAATTAGAAGACGCTAATATGCGCCATTCTTCACAAAAATCAAAATTCTTTATGAAAGAAACTGAGTTTTTGGGATTTATAGTAAGTGAAAATGGAATTAAAACATGTCCTAAGAAGGTTAATGATATCCTTCAATATAAGAGACCCGAATCTCTTAGAGCTCTCCGATCTTTTCTCGGACTGTCTGGATACTATAGAAGGTTTATACAAGATTATGCCCGCATAGCCAAGCCACTTACCAAATACTTAAGGGGTGATAATGGGAATGCGAAAACTAGGCAATCAAAAAATATTAAAATCCAATTGGACGAGGAGGCGGTGGACGCATTTGAACGTATTAAGAGAGCCCTGAGTTCAGAAGATGTTTTGCTACAACATCCGGACTTCAAAAAGCCTTTTGACCTTGCCACCGACGCACAGTGGGGGCACTTCATACAAAAGTTGGCCATAAATAGTAAAAATCGGCCTACATACTTCAAAGTTGGTACACATGTTTCTTTGATGAATGATAGTAAATCCTGCTAAAATGAGCTTAATCCGTCCACAAATACTCCCCCTCCCCATATAACGGTAATTTTGAGAAACGTTTAAATTGCAATATTTTCAAAACCAATGAAGTTAGAATGCTAAAAACTGATATATAAGCACATATAGTATATGAAATTAAAGAAAAGTTTTATTATCATATTTTAAAAGGGGTTACCCTTTTCATAATTTTTTTTTCCAAAATGTCCTTTACAAAAATTACCGAAATTTGGCTATCTGCACCATTACTTACATAGTTAGTTTCATTCATACATATTTTTTAAAATATTCTTAAAGCTATATATTCAATTTATAAGCATTTCCAGCGCTTCTGGTGCCAGTTCTTTAGATGGCTTATCTCTTTTAATGCGTAAGCTACTAATAAGCGGGTCTGATGAAATCAAAAGATAATGAAATACATCTTCATTATTTTCGACTCTAGACGAGCATCTAGCGTAATCATGCCGGGAATTTTTAAATACTTTATTCGACGCTTCCTGGGCCTCTTCAGATAATCGCCCAATTGGAATTGTTATAGCTTCTATTATTTGCCCTCCATGTAGTAAAACTTTATGGACAGATGCAGGCATATTATACCAGCCATAAAGTTGAACAAACATCTCTGCTGTTTCTTTGGTGTAGGATTCAAACTTTTCCGTGTCAATTCTCTTCCCGCAACATAAAACTTGTAAAATATTCCTAAATCGTTTTATGAGGTTTACATCAATATCAGTGCATTGCGAAAAAATTTCCGCTTCTGAAAAAAAACACCGGGCATTATTGCCATCATTTGTGCTTCCATAACCAGGCTTTACAAAATCTACACAAATCGATAGATTTTGTTTAAGTTTATTCTGAATCTGTCGCTTTCGTTCCTCTTTTTTCACTTTGTTTTCTCCTGATGCAAATCCCTTTTTAAATTCCAGATTATAGGATATATGCAATACGCACTCCATAAAACGTATCCAACAATGTAAAGTTGAAAGACCAAATGAAAATTTGCAGTGTTTACCTTTAAAAATTTAATTAACCAAACTATTTAAACTGGATTGTTTTAATTTTTTTAATTACCTTTAACTGTTTAATTTGTTCTAAACTATTCATTTCAGATGGCTTTGCTCCACAAATGTTGCATGATGCCGTTGACTTTTGGGCAGTCAGGGCATTGCAAACTTTTCCATCCACCATAGAGCACTGTAATTTGAATGTAACTGTAAATGCTAACGCTTCTCTTAAAATACATATTGACTCTAAATGTCTTATTTCCTCGGAGTAAAAATTGAACTCTCTTAACGTATCTTCCACTGTCTCTTTCTTGAATTGAAATTTTATTGGACGGCATAAGCGTGTTGATGATGGTCGTTCATTTTCCCGTAACTTATAGTTATTTTCATTTAAAGTGAGTTGAAGGGGCACATAACTTATAATAAAAACGCTACTATCCGTCAAATTTTGCTGATCATTTAAAAGCTTTGCTTGAGCAGATGTGGATGGTTCAGTTACAGTACCACTCCACCTTTGCTTAAACGTTTGCTGGCCTGAAGATCCATCCATTCCCCATTTACCATATAAAGTAAGTTCCTTTCCATTAGCGAACTTTAATTTTTCAATTTCCAACGAACCAATTATACGTTGGACAGTATGGTTCAGATTTCACTCGCTGATATGTTGGGTGGGTAACAGTCAGTCTTAGCTTCCCTTAATTTATCGTAACTTGGATAAAATTTGTCACCCAGCATCTTAAGGTTATATAAACGCATGCCCATATATTTTGATCTGCTGTAACCTAAATCGAAATCGAAAGACCCGTTTATGAACGATATTTCTTTATTATTTAATTGGCATTTCAGTTGGCACTTTTTAGTAGCAGCTTTTGCCAATCCATCGGAACTGTAATTGCTACATAGCTCCGCAACTCGTCTTCGTTTTGTACGTTCTGATTCACTGCTCGAACGTGGGCGACCGCGCTTAGAAGTGGAAGCTTCATTATCTGTTGCCATTGGTTTCTAAGATTTAATAGTAACAATCTGTATATAAACTTTTAACTATAAACTCTGAAAAAGTGAAATGAAACATAAACTAAACAATTTTTGTCAATAATTATTAATTATACGTTGTAAAATTATAGATTAACTAAACAACGAAAGCAAAAAAACGAGTTTAAAATTATCAATAAATTGGAATTACATACATATATACGTATGTGCAGGGCTGTCCCAAATACTTGCTTTTAAAATTTAATTAAAATGATTTAGTAGTAATTTTTTTGAAATTGGTTGTATATTTTTAGTCACAGATGTACTAAGTCGCTCATGGGATAATTTCCGTTTTGCACAGCACTGTACTCGTATACATACATATGTATGTATAAGTATATTTGCTTCGATTTATTTTCTTTCACTTCACTTTGTGACTATGTAAAATGTATTGTAACATACCATATTTTGTACATATTTGGTTAAATTAAAGTCGGTGTTGAGAAAGCCAGTATACTTTTCTAAAAAATTTGTCTTGTCCCTGTTAGCAGCAATCCACATATTTTTAAACTTGAAATGAAGTTACTTCATTTCACTATTTAACTTTTCCAAGTTTGGTAAAATAGCAGCCTTTAATATGATTTGTCATCATTTTCACTTCACATTGCTTTTCATTTTTGCAAGCTAGCCACACTTCGAATTACTCATGCATTTTAAATGAAGTAGTCACTAAATAATAAAATTATGAAGTACAAACAAATAAAATAAAATAATAATGACTTACTTTTAACAAATTTAAGGCTTTGATAATCTATTAAATTTATACTTTTTATAAACACGTTCACTTAAAATTTTCTTTTATCACTTCACATCGTTCTAAAAACGAAGTAACAGTAGAATGCACAAATTCTTTTTAGCCGTAACCCAAGAAACACTGAGGTAGGTTATCATAAACATCTCACAACAATTTTTATATATGTATAATATTAAATATATATTAATGTATTTATCGACATTAAAAAACACTTGCTCTAACGCAAATGCACATAAAATGTCTCTTTCCTAAAGCTATGCCTAATGAATACACGCGCTAATACACCATTCGAAAAAAATCTACCAAAATCAATCGGGCAAGTGAATGTTAAAACTTACTTTAATTTCTTATAAACCATACTTGGGGCTATCAAATATCAAAAAAATGGAGTGGTGTTTTTTGTTATTTTTTTTTTATTTGATGCCAAATATTTACAATTTTTTCGCAATTTTATATAATAAAGTTAAAAGTTGTAAAGTTATTTACAATTTCGTTTTTGAACTTCATAAAACATGCTATTTTCTATAATATACGGAAATATTGAAGTACACACTTTTATTTTATATAGATTTTTTTTATGACAAATAATGCATAAAAAATGGGTGTACACAAATGCAATTTAAGTCTAATGGGAGAGAACTTATTACAGCAAGTCGGGCAAGTGGATTTCCTTGCTGATTATGAAATTTTATAGAGAAGATGTTGTTTCAAAACATAAAAAAAATTTCGATAGGTGTTTTTTTTTGTTTTTTGAATTTTAAAGTTAAAAAAAAAAATTTTTTATCATTTTTTTATCAATTTTTGAAAAATCATAGAAATTCAGATTGAATTGATAACAACAAGAATGAACGTAACCAGCGAAAAACACACCTCGTATTCGAATTTCGAATTTTGTGTGGCGTTATGTTGGTACTCATGTCTCTCACTTATGCCGACAAGCTCGGCCATTTTGAATGTTCAGTTAATTGTTGACAGCTGCTTTGCTTGCACGTGTTTTGGATCGTCTTCGATTTTTACCTATTCAAAAAAATGGATCAAAGAACCTGTATCAAATTTTGTGTGAAAAACGAAATTAAGTGCGCGGATGTATTCCGAATGTTGACTGTGGCATACGGAGAAGCTACCTTGGACCGAAGCAACGTTTATCGGTGGTACAAAATGTTCTCAGAAGGCCGAGAAGATGTGAACGAAGAAGAGAGTGCCGGACGCCCGAGCACTTCAACAACAGACGAAAAAATTAATGAAGTGGAGAAAATGGTATCGTCGAATCACCGTTAGAGAAGTTGCTGAGGACCTTAACATATCGATTGGCTCATGCCATTCGATTTTTATCAATGATTTGGGCATGAGACGGGTCGCCGCGAAATTCGTACCAAAATTGCTCAATTGTGACCAAAAACAGCATCGCATGAACATTGCTAATGAGATGTTAAACTCTGTCCGCGACGACCCAAATTTGCTCCAGAGGGTCATAACTGGTGACGAATCGTGGGTTTATGGTTATGACGTGGAAACCAAAGCTCAATCATCTCAATGGAAGCTGCCGCACGAACCAAGACCGAAAAAAGGGCGCCAAGTTCGGTCGAATGTGAAAGTTTTGCTGACAGTTTTCTTCGATTGCAGGGGCGTGGTGCATCATGAGTTCTTGCCACAGGGAAGAACGGTCAATAAGGAATATTACCTGCAAGTTATGCGCAATTTGCGCGAAGCAATCCGCCAGAAACGCCCGGATTTGTGGAAGAACAAAAATTGCCTTTTGCACCACGATAACGCCCCTGCTCACGCATCGTTGCTTGTGCGCGACTTTTTGGCCAAAAACAACACACTAATGATGCCGCAGCCACCGTATTCCCCAGATCTGGCCCCCTGTGACTTTTTCTTGTTTCCTAAACTGAAGAGGCCCATGAAAGGACGACGTTACGCTTCTCTTGACGAGATAAAGACTGCATCAAAGGAGGAGCTGAACAATATACAAAAAAATGATTTTTTGAAGTGCTTCGAAGATTGGAAAAACCGTTGGCACAAGTGTATAATATCTCATGGGGATTACTTTGAAGGGGACAAAATAGATATTCATGAATAAATAAATAATTTTTGAAAAAACACAAAATTCGCGATACTTTTTGAACACACCTCGTATGTCATAAATAAAACGGCATCATTTTTGCCCAACTTTGAGATCCTGGTGGCGCTTATCCTTGAGCAATTTGAAATGCTCTATAATTTTTTTTTCTTTTCCTATAGTATGCCTGTCGATCACTGTAAAAAAAGTTAGATTTACTAACACTTTAATTTTAAATTTATTTATGGCCAAAATCCCCCACTGTGCGACGCCTCAGGTGTGGCAATTGGCGCTGTCCTGTCTCAGAATAATAAACCCATAACGTTTATCTCAAGAACGCTGTCGAAAACAGAGGAATCGTATGCGACAAATGAAAGAGAGCTCCTTGCAATCATATGGGCTCTGCAAAAACTTCGAAACTACCTCTATGGAGCCAGCGATGTTAGAATATTTACAGACCACCAACCCCTCATTTTTACAATATCTGAAAAGAACGCCAATAGCAAAATCCAAAGATGGAAAGCGTTCATAGAGGAGTTTTCTCCAAAAATTTTTTACAAGCCAGGAAATCAAAATATTGTAGCCGATGCATTATCACGTCAGGAAATAAATGCAATGGAAGAAAACAGGGAATTTTTTAACGCGTATCACAGTGAAAAGGGAGAGCCCACACTATTGCAACATGACATAACTGAAATAAAGAAATTACTTTCGTTATTTAAAAATCCACGATCGAAAAGATATATTGATCTAATCGGATCCGTTTGGAAATTCATTTCCGGCTCTCCGGATCACGATGATTTAATACAGTTGCATGCCACAGAAGAGGCCCTTATAGAAAACGGAAACACACAAATTAATATAAATCAGAACCTACAAATTCAAATGAACTAGATTACCGAGAAAATGAATCGCTTGATTGAAAAGAGTAACGCAGTATCCACAGATAGTTTGGAAAAATACAAAATTTTAGAACTAGATATGATAAGGAATAGGATAATAATATCTGACTTACAAAATATTGTAGATAGCATCGCCACTTTCCAAACTTAATACTGTAAATCCAGTGATATTTAATATTTATGAGATAAATCAACTAATTAAATTAGACTACACAATTTCTATAATAGACCTTTTGCTGTTGGCTAAAGTTAAAATCTATGCCTCCGAAAATGAAATAAAATATATTGTAAAATTACCAAAAATCGGAGAAATATGTAAATTGATTAAAATTTATCCAGTTATCAGTAACAATACAATTTTAAATATAGAAAGTAAGATAATGGGTAGATGTAGGGAAACTGTGAAAGCGCTAAGCGAATGCCAACCAGCCGCAGGCATGTTAGTGTGTGTGGAATCAACAGAATCGCCCTGTTCAACAGCTCTAAAGAATAACAATACAGCCAGATGCCGGACCACAACACCGACTGGAATACCGACAATACAATATGTCGATGATGGTTTAATCATAATCAATGAGTCTCCCGGCGACGTTGAAGAAGATAATAAGCCAATGATAACACTGCGAAAGGGAACGTATTTGATAACATTTAAGAACATCTTATTTATAAACAAATCCAAAGTTGAAACAACAGAGGCTTCTACATATGTGGCGGAACCCCCCAAAACTATACTAATAAATATAACTGACCACAACGAGCCCCTAACCATCGAGCATCTGCATAACCTCCACATAATGAACACGAAAAGGCTAAACCATATAGCAGTTGAGACCGAATCAAAAAATGTAGTAACATGGATATCGATGGCGCTTATATCAACTACGATAATCTGTATACTAATTTGCCTAATTAAAATAAAACAAAATACACAGATAACTGTAAGTAGTATGAGTGTGGAAGACATGCAACTGGCCACAATAAATGCCATAAAAGATATCAATCGAAACAAGAACGTTTCGTCTTAAGAGGGGGAGAAGTTAGCGACACATACTTAGCCAATATTGGCACTTCATTCCCATACCCAAAACAGCCAAGAATATGGCTAAGGTTGCTTCCGGTCTCACGCTTCAACTTGCTGACGTTAGGTCAACCAACTTGCGCGTGTCATCACCTTGACCATTTCACACGCTAATAACCGGCCGCAACAACAACAGCTACAACACACACGAGCAAGCGGCTAAGCTTTAGCAACCGAAACAACAACAACAACAGCTACAACTCACACAAGCGAGCGGCTAAGCTAATCGTAAAGATAGGTAGGGTAGTTGTAAGAATTAGCTTGTAAGTTTAGTCAAAAACGGGAACTTGAATAAACATAGCGCATAGCGCTTAAGTCAAGTATAAACAATTGACAATATCATTTACATAATGTATTTGTACTCACTCTTTATATTTAAGCCGTCGACTATATAACGAATTACGGAATCAGTGTCAATGCTACCAAGAGCGGCCAGCTTTTTCATATTCATGAAAAGTCTCTTCACCTCTCTTTTTCCTCTCACTGAGTTTTTTATGCAATTCTGCACTTCCCCAAATCTTCTTAAATTCTGCTTCCAATGCTCTTTTTAGGTCTGCATACGTACTTACAAACATGGATTCAAGGAATAATTGCGCGGTTTTGTCATTTTGCTACGCGCCTGAACGTATTTTTGTTTCTTGTTTGTTCTTAAAGTTAGCAAACCAATGCTCTACTGCCATGTTTTGCCCATCGAAGTCAGGCACTATTTTCGAAAAACTCTCCACTGTAATCTTGGGTTCATTTTGTTTAGTTTCATCAGCTTTTATTTTCAAAGTAAGCAGCTTTATAACTTCTTGTAAATTTTTATTATTTTCTTCAAGTTTTGCCTCCATATTTTGACTACTTTTAGTTATCTTCTCTGCAGTTTCGTCTTCACTTTCAGCTGCGGAGTTCACCATTTTAGAGAGTCCGCAAGAGCGTAATTGGTATTGTTGTAAATTATTTTCTGGCACCTGATTTTTTTTCATCGCAGTACCGGCATTGTTCCGCTAAAAAATTTAAAGCACACACGCACTACTATGTATGTTTTATGCTAACGGACTGGAAATTCGCCGATGTATAAATGGATTTAGTTATAAATTTTTTCAAATTTTATATGTATATGGCTATGGTTGAGCCCCCAAATGTAAAACAATATGTTTATTTATAAGATAAAAAATGTAATTCAATAGCAATATTATATTAATGCAAAGTTATAATGATAATTGATCAACTGAAAAAACAGGTATGTTTAGTACGACCGATCAACTTAACGACTTTCCACCGATCAACGTTATATTCAACCACGACTTTCAGACTGATTCCCTCTCTCTTGATGGCAGCCCGCTCCACTTTATCTAATGGGTACTGTCCACTGCTTGTAGATTTACCAGACTTCCCTTTTACATACAAGGTGGCGCAAAAGTAAGCTTCCGATGTTCAGCATATCGGTTGTGGCACGTGCAGTGTGTGCTGTTGCACCGTCTTGTTGGAACCACATGTTTTCCAATCCCAATTCATCAAGTTGCGGCAGAAAGAACTCGTTGATCATTGCTCTGTAGCGCTCACCATTCACAGTAACCGTTTGGCCCCGACCGATTATTGGTCAAATAAATAGTCAGCAATATTCCGCGTTCTGGAGCAGTGTAGCGTAACATTGTTTATTAGCGTGTATTTCGCATGTGTTTACTACACAAATGTCAAAACAGAACTGACTTTAGGGGCCAATCGCAAAATTTATAGCATTTTCTGATAGGAGGATTACTTTTGCGCAGTAACCGTTTTTCACCGACCGATTATTGGTCAAATAAATAGTCAGCAATATTCCGCGTTCTGGAGCAGTGTAGCGTAACATTGTTTATTAACGGGTATTTCGCATGTGTTTACTACACAAATGTCAAAACAGAACTGACTTTAGGGACCAATCGCAAAATTTATAGTATTTTCTGATAGGAGGATTACTTTTGCGCCACCTGTTACCTTGTGTGCGTAGCACTACACAATATATACTTGGGTTCACTGGGTACAGCATAGACAATATATAGTTTTGGAAAAGTAGGCGGAGCTACGCCCCCAGGCTATATAAAGTTTCAATTCGTCATAACTCGGAACTTTTTGGTCTAAATTAATGAAATTTGGATATATGTGTCACTTAGTCGATATCTAAATAATTTTTCAAAAGTGGGCGGTGCCACGCCCACATATTTTGTGTTTTGTTTTGCTCTCGAACTTTCACGATAGGTTCAGGAGTTCGCTGGGCACGACACAGTCTGTATATAGCTTTTGGAAAAGCCCCCAGGTTATATAAAGCTGCAGTTCGGTATAGTTAGTAGTTTATTTGGTTCAAGATAATGACATTTTATATATAGACTAGCTGACCCGCCGAACTTTGTTCCGCCTTAAAAGCGCAAATCATACAGTCACCCTTGGTCCACATTTACGTCAATAAATTGGGACCCGGGTAAAATATCGAGGTGAAAGATATTTTAAATTTTAGGAGAGACGTCTAGAGAATGATTATTGAAAGTTTCATTCATTTCTATGCAGTCGTTTTTGTGTGACGCGGGCGTTATGGTAAAAAAACCACATTTTTGGTCACATTTTTCCCACATTTTGGTCAATAACTCGGGAAATGGATGAGATATCCAAAGGAAAGTTGTCCTAAATTTTAAGTTAGACGTTAAGTGATAGAATGGTGAAAGTGGTGCAATTCTATTCAGTAGTTTTTGCGTGATACGCGCACAATCATACAGACGGACAGACAGACAGACAAAAATTCTAAAAATTGTAGATTTGGGTTCCGCTGGTCCAATAACGACCTCTCCTATCAGTTTTTCTTGAATATCTTCAATGTACAGACATCGACCTGTTACAATTTTATTATATGTAAATATGTGTTCTATGTATTAAAAAGTCAAAACAACGTCTACCGGGTTTGCTACGCGAAAGCAAACAACGAATTTCAGCATTCTTTTGTAAAACTGAGAGACTAGCTTGCGTTCAAATAAACAGACGGACAGACAGATAGACGGACGGAGAGGCGAACATGGCTAAATCGACTCCGCTCATCGTGCTGATCATTTAAGTGAACTTTTCTCTTCTTCTTTTCATACTTAGATACATTTAATGTTTATGAAAGATATGAAAATCAAAAAAGATATATAACTTCGCTATTGCAGTGGGCTATTAATACGTGCCCGAATATTTTGCTTTTGTGTTTTCCGATTTGGCTAATTTTTGGCAGGAGTAAAACATACCAATTTTCATTGAAATATCAGGATTGAATTAAAAGCGATTGCCGTTGAAAATAGCAGAAATTTTATGCTGAAAAGTGGGCGCCGCCACGCCTACTTCTTCAAAATTGACAAAATTTGTTTGCAGCAGAGTTTTTCTTAAAAAGCTTATTATGTGTGCAACATTTAATTGATATAACTTGCTTTGTTTTAAGAATATCGCTTTTTAAATTTCAGAACTATGTTAAAAAACTGGGCGTGGACATTGTTGTAATTTTTCCCAAAAGAACTTTCTTCAGCTATGTGTAAACTATTATAATCAAATGTCGTTAGATGCACAAACCCTAAAGCATTCCAATAAGTTTAGTTATTAAATTATTTCAGGATAAATAAAACAGTTTTTATGCAAGTTTTCAATTCTTATTGCAATAACTGTGTCTTATTAACCTCAAAAAATCAGATTTATATTGAAAAGCTGAGGTTCTCAGATTCGATTTTATTATATATATTTCAATGAAAGGTTTTATCACATAAAGCCGCATTCGTAAGAATTAATTAATTTGATAATATTAAATCATCAGGTGTTGTGGTTTTTTGTTTGTAACGACAAAAACACTCCCCTAAATTTTTGGGGAGTGCTGTCGAGTTGACAGTCCTTGCCCGGATATGAACCCGGTACGCTTCGGTACTCCCTTGCGATATTACCCGAATGTCGTGATAGCGATTTGGTATGACTACCGTAACCTTCTTGGCAAGGGTGCACAACGAAATAAACAAAAAAAAATGTTTTTTTTTTTATATATAAAAAAAATATTGGAAAGCCTTTTCGTTTTGCCAAATACCAAAACGAAAAATATTTAGTTTCAATAATTATCAAAAATTATTAGACTTGGTAATTTTGTTTCGTTGGAAAAAAAAATCCTTTTTTTTCAAAAAAAAATTTATTTAGCATATATTTTACAAAAATTCAATATTATTTTGATATCAAACTTTTTGCTGCAGCGAAAACAAAATCTTTTTGATATTGAACAAAACTAAAAATTTTTGGATGTTTTTTTTTGATTTTTGTAGAAACTATTTCTTTTTTGTTTAACACTCAACTTTCACGTCACTATTTATCTCAACAAAATCAAAATTTTATTTTGCTTTTTGATAAAAATAACGCTACTATGCAGGCCTGCTTCTAGGTCATGTTATCCCTCCTTCCTTAAGGAAGAAGAAGATGGGTAATGAGAGGTGAGAGGCATCATATCCGTTGATCCACAGTCGAGTTGCACGTCATTACCCTTGCCCATTTTAGTCGTTTTTCAAAAGTTAATGCAGTGCATACTACATTTTTTTGCAAACGAATGCATGTCACGCAATTAAAGAAAATTTATTAAAATACTTTTTAGTATGGAACAAACAACAGCTTGGCTAAAACTCAGGTTGTTCTCCTTAATGACTGGCATTTTCTAAGTTAAGCATGTTTACATTTGTGTCCGTGAATAAAATATCATTTATTAATTTGACGTATGAATTAAATAGATTTTGTGTACTACCAAATGCAACTCGGCGTATCAGGTTATCACTGCTGTTTTCTATTGTGAATGCTTCTGTCACACATGAGTTAATGACAAATACAAACAGAGAATGCCGTTATACAGGCACAAGCTCCACCTGTTGCCGAAGAGGAATGCGAACTGCCTAGGGAGACAAGGGTCATGATGGCCCACATTCGTTCAGGATACTGTGCCAGGTTAAACTCTTACCTATCCAGACTGAAACCTGACAGGTCAAATGTCTGCCCGGCATGCGGCTTGCCTCTTCATGACACTAACCATCTGTTCATCTGCTCAACTGAGCCTACTCTTCTAACAGAAATATCACTTTGGTGCAACCCTGTTGAAGCCACGAGGTTTCTGGGACTCCTGGTAGAAGAGCTCGATGACAATGTTGAGTAAGGGAGGTGATATTTACAACAACAACAAATACAAACGATTTGCTGCTAATGGCACACCTATCAGCACATATGGCACTCAACTTTTAACTCTCACGTTTGGTCTAAGCCGTTTGGATATTCAACAACGGTATAATCGGCCCAGATTTTTAAAAATATTTTGGCTTATTGGTAGATTTAAAAAAATATGTATAATAGACAAAAAACTTAAACGTAATTTTTGCTGTGCAGTTGTGAAAGTTTAAACTTTGCTTTAATTGTGAAAAATTATAAGTTTTCCTAATTTTTATTTATACTCTGTGCTAAAATTAAGTGCGAAAACCAAGTGGCCTACTCTAAAGTTAAAATTTGATTGATTCCTTTGTTTTCTTCCCTAATTCTTTTATCACAGCTGTTTGCGTTGTGTTTATTGAGTATCACAATACAGTGTATCTCAAACTGATCGCTACTATTGCTAACCACCGCGGCATCGCAAAGCTTTCCGCTATTCCCAAATTGTTTGAAACCATTGGTACAAATCAGCTTACAACTTCTATATCCTCATTGATTGCAGATTGCCAGCACGGCTTTTGTAAAGGAAAATCAACAAGTACGAACTTATTTCGTACTGGGCTTTCAACCCAGTCTCACCCGCTGGATATCTTCTTATCTTCTTTTCAGGACACAAAGAGTAGTTTTTAAAAATGCACTATCTAAGGTCATTGATGTATCTTCTGGAGTTCCTCAAGGTAGCCATCTTGGCCCGATTCTGTTTTTGCTGTTCATTATTGATATATCCAGAACTATCAAGTTTTTCTGAAATTTTGATGTACGCTGACAACGTTAAGATTTTTATGTCTTACTCGGTGAGCGAAAATAGAGCTTTACTTCAATCAGATCTTGATAGACCGGGTGCTTGGTGCGATCTAAACTATATGCCACTCAATCTCAAAAAATGTAAATATATTTGTTTTTCGCGCAGAAATACACAGCCAGCTTCCTACTTAATCAACAATCATAGTCTTGAACAAGTGCATGATTTTGTGGACTTGGGAATTACGATGGATTGTAAACTTAGCTTCAATCTCCATATTAATGCAACCGTCAATAAATCTAGGGGTGTTTTATCATTCGTTAAGCGATGGTCGAAAGAATTTAATGATCCGTAGGTAACTAAAGCCCATTTTACAATCTAAGTAAGACCGTTTTCAGAATATGGCTCAATTATTTGGAATCCGAGCTACCAGGTCCACGTTGATCGGATAGAATCGGTTCAAAAACAATTCTTACTTTTCGCTTTAAGAGATCTTTCATGGGACTCCTTGTATAATTTGCCCCTCTATACTAATCGCTTGAAACCTATTAACCTTTCTACCCTTGGTAGTCGTAGAGACATGCTCGATTAAATTACTAAACGGGTTGGTTTGATTTTAGTTGGGAGAAATAAACTTTAACATTCCTTTTGTGCCATCAAGACATTTTCAACCTCTTTTTTTGAAACAGTGTATGACTAATTTTGAATTAAATGAGCCTTTCCGATGTTTGTGTGACAATTATAACACTCCCTCCAGCACATTTGATATTTCTGACTCGCTTTTTAGCATTAAAAATCGATACTATCCTCGCTTAACCCATAGCAGCTTTATGAATTTACTCCTTACAATCGAAATAATTCCTTCTGCGCTTAATACATTATTTATAAGTTTTAATTTCTTGTGTTACTTATCTGATGAGTTTTCCTCTGTAGCTGAGCAGTTTTAGATCTCGAAACTTAACAAACCCCTGCCATTCAACCACTCGGAAAGATATGTATAAAAAAAAAAAGCCGTGCGTTATGCGGTTGCGCCCCCCGTGTCGGTTGGGCGGGATGGTGGGTTATCCGTTGGGAATTATTATTATTAGATAAGCAACAGTGAATACGATTGCAGGCTCAACAATCTTTCACGACCATGTATGTCGACATCCGAATTTAACGAACCCATCGTTTCTTCAGAAAAAAGCTCTTCATTGAAAGCGCTTCATCCATGATTTTGCTCATGGCCTTGCAGGAAGACTGTTTCTTCTTCAATAGATTTAGTTCGTGCCTATAACCAAATTCCGGTTTCTCCAGTGGATGTTCCGAATTGTTTGAGTTTCGGTGTATGACTTTCGGGTTATGTAATGCAGCTCAAACCTTTCAACGGTTCACGCATGAGGTTCTTAGAGTGTTAGATTTTTGCCCCCCATATCTCGACGATCTTCTCATTGCGTCTGAATTTAATACATCTTGAAATTTCTTTTAGCCGTCTTAAATCATATGGCCTAACAGTTGATGTTAAATGAAAAAACTTAACAAAAGTTTGGTGTTAGCAAAACCTGAATTTCATCAACGAGACTATCTTATAACTTTCCACTTACATATGCCATATTAAGGGAGTGGAAAGTGATAGCAGACGCTTTCTCACGAATTTCGACTAAAGATTTTCCTAACCTCATCAATTATGAAGATTTGGCAAAAGCACTAGAAGGGGGCCTAGAACTAAGATTCATCTTTAATTTTTAAATCTTTTAACAATTCCATCGTCTTCAAAGTCCATATTTTGTGACAAATCCACATCCACTGCAAGGCCTTCTATTTCTAAAGGATTTCGTAAAGAAACTTTGAATAATGTTCACAATGTCTCATCCAGGAGCAAATACGCCATCCAAAATAATTTTATAACGTTTCGTATGGCCGTATTTGAAAAACGATATTAGAACTTGGTGTAAAGTTTGTATCAATTATCAACGATCGAAAGTATCTCGACACAATTATAGTGAAATAGGTAGTTTTGAGACTTCAAGCTCAAGTTTTTTGCACATTAACATTGATCTCGTCAGACCATTGCCTTCCTCGCATGGATGGATTCACCCGCTGGTCAGAAGCATTTCCCCATAGTAGATGTAAGTGCACGCTCAGTTGCAGACGCTTTACTTCGTGTTTGAATGAAATATATTTAAGGAACTTGCACAACTTCTTGGTTCTCAATGAATACGCACTACGTGCCAATGGTATGATTCAGCTGTGGCATCGATCACTGAAGACTGCTTGCATGTGCCGCAACACCAACGACTAGATGGAAATATTACCGATTGTGCTGTTAGGACTAAGATCAGGTATACGTGAAGATGTCAACTTTAATCCTGATGAGCTTGTTTATGGAACTTCTTTGAAGGTGATTTTTTCGATAACACAAATAATTTTTTTCCTTCGGTGCGCCGAATCGAAGTTACGCATAACTTAAATCAAGATCACTCATCACTCTAAATTGTCATCAAGCTCTTCTAATGGAAGTCCGAGGAAACCCGCAGTTTCAACAGGTTTGGACCAGAATGATATTGGTGTTAGAAGAGTAGGTTCAGTTGAACTGGAAATGGGATGTTTGCAAGCCATGTTTCTTTATCTTTCCCCCAAGTACTGCCGGCGAGTGTCTTGAGGGTCTTATTGCGGGTCTGAACCTTTGAAGCTATTGCGGTGGCATGACTAGCGAAGGTGAGGCCGTTGTCAAACGTCACACTCAAGATTTTCGGGTGGTTGACAGTAGGTAGAGGTACTCCATCTACGTGGACATTTAACTCTTGCCCCATCTGCGCATTCCATGTCGTAAACAGAGTCGCCGTCGATTTAGTCGGAGATATGGTCAGATTTCGATCGGTGAACCCTGCCAAAATTATTGTTCGCCCTAGTTACAATCCGAATTCTCTTATGGCTGTGATGTCAAATTCGAACACAATTTGACAGTTTAAATTGTATAAACAAAAATATAAGTTTAATAATTAATTAGAGTGCGAGTTATTATAACATTAAAAGCAAACAAAATTAGTTTATCCTGTAAGCCAGGACAGCTCTCTACGTAGGTAGAACCAGCACACTACGACCAGTCCTCGAAAGTCTACCACTATTCCCAACAGACCATAAGTCTTGAGAACAATGTTATTACAAGCTTTCGAATATAGGCGTTGAGCTTGAGAAAGACTGAAGTCCGCTATTTAAAAATACTACCCAAAGAATTGTGGAAAAATCTGTCTTTTTATAAGCTTGTAAAAACAATTTTAGAACAATACTACTTGTACAAGATTTATATAAGCTTTTATATTTATTAGGCATAATTTAGCGTTTTAAGGTATACGAGGTGTGTTCAAAAAGTATCGCGAATTTTGTGTTTTTTCAAAAATTATTTATTTATTCATGAATATCTATTTTGTCCCCTTCAAAGTAATCCCCATGAGATATTATACACTTGTGCCAACGGTTTTTCCAATCTTCGAAGCACTTCAAAAAATCATTTTTTTGTATCTTGTTCAGCTCCTCCTTCGATGCCGTCTTTATCTCGTCAAGAGAAGCGTAACGTCGTCCTTTCATGGGCCTCTTCAGTTTAGGGAACAAGAAAAAGTCACAGGGGGCCAGATCTGGGGAATATGGTGACTGCGGCATCATTAGTGTGTTGTTTTTGGCCAAAAAGTCGCGCACAAGCAACGATGCGTGAGCAGGGGCGTTATCGTGGTGCAAAAGCCAATTTTTGTTCTTCTTTGCACATCTTCTCGGCCTTCTGAGAACATTTTGTACCACCGATAAACGTTGCTTCGGTCCAAGGTAGCTTCTCCGTATGCCACAGTCAACATTCGGAATGCATCCGCGCACTTAATTTCGTTTTTCACACAAAATTTGATACAGGTTCTTTGATCCATTTTTTTGAATAGGTGACGGATATCGATGACGATCCAAAACACGTGCAAGCAAAGCATCTGTCAACAATTAACTGAACATTCAAAATGACCGAGCTTGTAGGCATAAGTGAGAGACATGAGTACCAACATAACGCCACAAAAAATTCGAAATTCGAATATACGTAACCAGCGAAAATTCAAAATTCGCGATACGTTTTGAACACACCTCGTATTGTAGGTATATTTCCTTCACGCATAAATACAAAAAGTGTATCGCATTTTAAGACGCAATTAACCTAATCGAAAAATACTAAACGCTGAAAAATGTTCAACAACATAAAGGGACAAGATATCGGTACTTTTCGACATTTTTAAGTTTTCTTTCAAGTATAAGTTAAGCTTACTACAATATTGCTCTCAAGTAGTTTCACTTAATGAGCATTGAAAGATGCTTATATAAAATAAGTGTTTTGCAATTATTATTGAAAACATTTTGTAGGATGTAAGCATACTTAAATAAATCTTAATTATAACAAGCGTTCTACAAGCATGCTGAAAATTCACTTGTGAATCAGGTTACTTGTAATCTTATAATAATAAGTGGTACTGCAGGAAGCTTATATTGGGCAGTTGTTATAAGCTTATTCTCAAGTGCAATTGCAATTCGCTTAGCCCATGGTCTGTTGGGTTGTTTTTTATGTAACAAAATCAATTTAAGTTTTACTAATTATTTTATTTGAGAATTGTGAAAATTTTATTAATATTAAAGCACGTGTAAATGTAAAATAATAGTTTAGGTATTGACAAATAAATAAAAGCGTTTCTGGAAACATATTTTCACGTGGTTTTAACAGTTTTTACTTTATAAATAAGCATGCATGTATACACATAACACGGTCATCGGTCTGTATATTTATTATAAATAAAAATACTTGTCGTTGCCTTAATTCACAACATCCCTAACATACCAAAAAATTCTTTGAAAGGGCCTTTGTGGATTAAGACATCGATTGGAAAGAGAGGATCTTGCGAGGCGAAGAGCTCACCATACATCTTAATGCTACGAAGTTATCTTCAGTTTCAATGTAATTAATTTATCATGGATATTGCTCAGGTTACATTTTTGTACTATATACTTTTTTCCACTTGTAGTTATACCATTTTACTACTTTATTGATTCACAATATTGGAGATACGCGTAATTCCGAGTAAACTACCGGAGTGTTTTTGTCGTTTCAACAACAACAACAACGATAAAAGTACTCAGTATTTGAAATACCCAAAACAGGCAAAACAGTATCGCGAAGGTTGCATCTGTTAAATTTTTGGGTGTCACCGTTGTATTTCTATAATGCAACATTTGGGGGTAATGCATTGCATTTTGGGTTTGTTGTTGATGTTGTTGCACTGTATAATATTGTTGAGTACCATTAGCACTTGCTAGTGTTGTTTGTATGCTGCACTAGGCTGACACATCCATGGATTACTTGGATTGATTGCCTGTCGGAATGTATGACTACCGCCAACAGGTGTATTATTCCGTACACCAATGACTGTACTACGTACAACTGGTGCAGGTAAGATGTCGCATTGGTAGACCGGTATTACGAAAAATAATGGCGGTTGTGTATTTGTGGGGATTTTGATAGTGAGGCCACCTCCATGTGTTGTATGGTTTCTTTACAATGATATAATTTTGGTAGTTGGTGTTGTAGGTGCGGAAGTACGTGATCTCTGTTGCACTGTTAGTTGTCAATCTGGTTCAGATCTAGTGTGCAGACGACTTCATCATTTGAAGTTTTCACACGTTTCGCAGGTGGTGTGACATATTACCACATTTTGATTTGGCTAGACGACAGCAAGTGGATCGGTAATTTCTCCTTTCAGATTCACCATAGGATCCTAATTCAATAATTCTAATACTAAATAAGATTTAAAACTCACAAATTTTACAAAAACAATTTATATAATTACTTTCTTTGTTTGTGTATGTGGCGTATGAATGCCCAATGTTGTGCTCGTAATGGCCAAAATGTTTTGGGTGCAAACCTGAAACAATTCCAATTTTCATTTTGTTCGAAATCGACTACCACACCTCGGAAAATATTCTTAACGATACACGATTTGCAAAAGACATACGGACAGCCAGAATCAAAATTATTGTTTTTTTATCTAACCCAAAAATTATTCTCACAAATACACTTTTTAATAAATCACACAGCTTGCAAATGCGAATGCAAACACAAAAATGTAAACAAATCAAGTCAAATAGAATTCGGCTTGAGTTGGAAATTAAGCTAATTTTTTCAAATAAACAAGGTTCAGTTCTCCTTGCTAATACGACCTCTATTATTGGGTATACTTTAATATTTAAAAAAAAATTGTCGAATGTTCTTTTTATGAAAAGTCAAAAGAAAACATATTTTCATTCAAAAATAAAAATTGGTTGAACACAGATAATATTGCTTTTAAAATTATTATAGAAATCCTATACTATATTATCATAACTCACCCTTTTCCTCATTTTTTCCATCAGTGGATGATAATTTGTGTTCAAACGGGCTTGATTTTCCCGAAATGCTGGCGTTCGAGCCCTTCTCATCGATGCCGGTCACACTATCACTCATCGAGTTTCCCTTAACCGATTGCTTATCCGGTACCAGCAACTGTTGGCCTGGATAAATGAATGAGCTGTTTAAACGATTAAGGTGTGTCAACTCGGAGGGCGTAGTGTCGAAGTAAGCTGCCACCGAGGTTAGGGTATCTCTGTGTCCGACCGTGTATAATATAGTTGGTATGGTGGCCAGCGATGACTTTTTGCGCTCATCTAGAAGAGGCGACAATGAACAAAGGCGAGGGTGGAAGAACATTCGGGTGGATAGAAAAGATGAGGCGAAATAAGAAAGAAAAGTAAACGTATTTAAATTAATATATACAAATAAAATAGTATGTATGCTAACATGTGAAATACACAAAAACAAAGAGATATAATAAAACTATAAGTGTCCAGTAAATAATTACTTGATTAGCAGTAGAAAAAGCTTAACAAAAGTTTGGTGCTAGCGGATCTGTTACTGTTATACTATATTTGTAATATTTACATTCAGATTTTACAAAATTTTGCAAAGCCTTTCACTACTTAGGGTATCGATTGTTTGTTTCGTTAACGCTAGAAGGGTAGGTACCTTGCCGTGGTGCGAGGGCTTAGTCGCTAATAACAGTGTAAACTTATCTGCATGATCATAGTTCCGTAGGGAGCTACATCTCGGGGATAGTTCTACCTCTTCTGGAGAGCGATGACTAGGATCTACCCCCTTCCAATCCAGGGTGTTATGTGGTGCCATTCCCATTGGACGTTTGCAGCCGGGAGGTTAATTTTGACTGTATTCATACGGACCCTAGCTGACACCGGACCGCCTCAGAGTATGCGAGTGGTCGTACGAACAAAATGATGAACACAAACATAAAAAAAAAAACAAATAAAGAAGTCTAAGTCGTGGTAAATTGGTATATTGTTGTGGAGTTATGACCAGTAGAGGGTTTAAACTTTTTCTACTACCATTTTAATGCCGAAACTGGGGAGCCCGCCCCTCGGAATCCTTCGCTCACGCCCACTACCTCTACCAGGCCTAATGAGAGGCCACCAAATAAAGATGTGCGGTCGGAGCACAGGCGGGCAGCGCTCAGGATCTTGAGAAGGTCCTGGCACATTCCAGATCTGCTAACCAAGGCGCTGCCTGGTGATGTAGATGAAATAAAGGCCGAATTGGTATGGGCCAGGAAGATCATCCCGGACTTCGATGGCAGTCCTCCGGCAGGAGAAGAACGGACCGCGAAGCGCAACAGGTCCACTGAAGCCAGGGCAGGTACCTCGAATCCAAAAAGGGTTATAGTCCAGGGCCCCACGTTTGCAGAAGTTGCTAAACGTAGCATTCTTCTGGGGGTCTTTGACGCCAATCCCCAAGGTGAGAAGTCCTTTCGGCTTCACTGCGAATGGGTGCGGGCCGAGATGGCCGTCCACGCAGTCATCCCCTCCTGGAAAGAAGTGGGGTGGTTCCAGGGATCGGTGAAGATAGTGGTCTGCGAGGATGCTAGAGCTGCCGAGATGTACAAACGGGCTGTGTCACGCATCGATGAAGTCTACCCTGGTGCGCTCATCAGGGCTGTTGACTTCAACGACATCCCTTGCAGACCAAGGGCAAGGGTCTGGATCCAGGCCAAACTCAAGGATCCAGAAGGCGTCCTAGAGTGCTTCAGGGCATACCATCCTGACCTTCGAACCGGCGATTGGAAGATCTTAAGGATAATTGACAGCAAAAAGGCTACGCGTCGGGCAGTTCTCATGCTGAACAAAGAGTCGCTTCCTGGAAAGGAAGGTGGGCATCGTTTTGGGTTCCTTGACGTTAGAGTCAAGGTGTACTCAGGTATTGATTTGGAGGCGGAGGTGGAAAAGGACGATAGCGAGGAGATCGGCGCAGAAATCGAAACCTGCCGGGCCAATCCGATGGATGGTGCGGAATTCGAGGACTTTGTATCTCTCTCCTCATTGGACTCTTCTCTGGGCCTCGCGCGTCTGTGTGGCGTGGACACAGGAGTGGAGCCGATGTCCGACGAGGACATTGGCGATATAACCGTGGTGGGCAGGTGTAGCGACCAAAACTATGCAGGTCGTACAAATAAACCTTCATCACAGTAAAGCAGCGTCGGCTGCGCTTCTGCTCCTTCTCGCATCAAAGGGAGCAGTGGATATAACCCTCATCCAGGAGCCGTGGGTCCTAGGGCATAAAATATGCGGGCTGAATGCAGCAGGTTATTCACTGGTAAGTGGAGCCACCATAGGGTACCCTAGGGCTTGCAGTCTGATCAAATCTAATATAAACTGTTGTTGTTGTTGTTATTAACAGTGCCACGCCCTGCCCAATGGGCTCGATCACTCTAAATTGTCATCAGGCTCTTCTAACGGAAGTCCGAGGAAACGCGCAGTTTCCACAGGGTTGGACCAGAGTGATGTAGGTGTTAGAAGAGTGGGTTCAACTGAACAGGAGAAGAGATGTTTGGTATCATGAGGGGACATACCACATGCAGGGCATGTGTTTGGTATGTTGGGGTTCAGTCTGGATAAGTAAGAGTTTAACCTATTACAATATCCAATATCTAATATAAACTCATTATTTCTTCCTAAATTTAGTGATGAGGATACCACCACCATCCAAATCGAGGTCAATGGGGCATCATGCACACTGACCTCAGCGTATATGGCTCACGACGAGCTAACTCCGAAACAGGCCGTCAAGCGGACGGTTGAAGAGGCGAGGGAAGCAGCGACATGAACGAAAGAGGTGAGTCACTTGTTGATTTCATATTAATACACAATATCGTAATATGCAATAGGGGCACGGAGCCCACTTTTGCCACAAAAAACAAAAGAAGGTTATGGACGTCACGGTTAGGGGCTGGAGGGTTGATGATGAGCACTCCTTCTCTGACCATCGTTACATCCGCTTTGACTTGGAGGGCGTACCGTCCACCATCTCTCCTTCTAGGAATCGGAAGATCGCCAACTGGCAAATTTACAGAAAGGAGCTGGAAAAGCGTCTTTCAACTCTTGATCCCACGACACCCAGGGACACAAACGACATAGAGAACCTAGTATTCACGTTTGCTAACGCGTGTCAGGTGGCTCTAAATAAGGCCTGTCCCATTAAAAGGGCTAGAGGCAAACAAAGGCCATCTTGGTGGAACCCTAACCTAGATAGATATAGGAAGCTTTGTCGGCAAGCTTTTTATAGTGCAAAGGCCTCGATGGAGGACAGGAAATGGGTAGCTTATAAAGTGCATCTGAAAGAGTACAAAAAGCAACTTAGAAACGCAAAAAGGACCTCCTGGAGAGATTTCCGCAGCGGCATGGAATCGGTATCAGAGGGATCCAGGTTACGTAGAATTCTATCTGAATCGCCTCGTAGCGCACCGGGGTGCTTGAAAAGACCAGCCGGGTCATGGACAGAAACGGGGGAAAAAACTCTCCAGCTCCTTCTTAAAACACACTTTCCGGAACCTGAAACAGCCTCAGGCACTAACCAGATAGGGGACAGGCCGGAAATGACATAGAGCAATACTTTACTGCCAAAAAAATAGAATGGGCTATCGGGTTATTTAAACCATTCAAAGCTCCGGGTCTAGATGGCTTAGCGCCCGTGCAACTTCAGCAATCCATGGAGCAGAGCATCCCATGGCTGTAGGCTATATATAGAGGTGTGCTCACCTATGGTTATATATCGAGTCCTTGGAAGGATTTTAGGGTGATTTTTATACCTAAGGCAGGTAAAACTTCCCACGTTGGCCCTAAGGACTTTAGGCCCATCAGTCTGGCGTCCTTCCAGCTCAAGATACTGGAGAGGCTGTTGGAATTCCACTTTAGGGACAAGTTGGACAAAAAAATCGCATTATCACAACATGCGTACATGAAAGGTAGATCCACGGAAACGGCGCTACATGATATTGTGACGCATATCGAAAAATCCTTAGCTAATAAGGAGTCCACACTTATAGCCTTTCTGGACAATGAGGGAGCTTTTAATAACGTCACGCCGGTAGCAATCACTGAAGCTCTGACGGATATGGGCATCGAGCCTAGGTTTGTGTCTCTCGTGCACCAAATTCTGTCGAGCAACAGGGTGCATGCAGGCCTAGCCGGGGTTTCAATGGACAAGGTCGTCAATAGAGGCACGCCGCAAGGTGGGGTCCTCTCACCACTTCTATGGGTAGCCACAGTAAACGGACTGTTGGAATCCCTGGCGGTGAAGGGAGGGTCAAAAGTCATAGCGTACGCGGATGACCTTGTGGTAGTAGTGAGTGGTAAATATCCACAAACGCTCTGTGACATTATGCAGAGAATCCTAAGATTAGTCAAAAGGTGAGCCAGAAACAAAGCCTAGGTGTTAACCCCTCCAAAACAGAGCTGGTCCTGTTTACTAAGAAACATAAAATCCCGGAGTTACAGTTACCAACAATTGGCAATACAACCCTTAAACTGGGTGATTTTGCAAGATACCTTGGCATCAGTATCGATAAAAAGCTAACATGGGGTGAGAACACCCAGGAGCATGCCAAAAAGGCCCTAGTAGTGAGTGGTAAATATCCACAAACACTCTGTGACATTATGCAGAGAAACCTAAGATTTGTCAAAAGGTGAGCCAGGAACAAAGCCTAGGTGTTAACCCGGCCAAAACAGAGCTGGTCCTGTTTACTAAGAAACATAAAATCCCGGAGTTACAGTTACATACAATTGGCAATACAACCCTTAAACTGGGTGATTTTGCAAGATACCTTGGTATCAGTATCGATAAAAAGCTCACATGGGGTGAGAACACCCAGGAGCGTGCCAAAAAGGCCCTAATCTTACTCATGCAGGGCCGCCATACGACATAAATGGGAACTGTCGCCTAAAATTACTCTATGGCTCTACACCGCAGCGGTAAGACCAATCCTCCTTTATGGAGTTCTGGTCTGGTGGACGGGTCTGGACAAGAGATTGAATAACATCGCATTACAAAGGGCACAAAGATGAGCGCTTATATGTGTCAGTGGGGCGCTGCGCAGCAAGGCTGCGGAGGCACTGAATGCAGTCCTGAACGTTCTGCTGGTGGATCTAAGCGGTAAGCTGCTAGCGGCATGCGCCGCACTGCGTCTACGAAATCTCATCCATCCTCAAAAAAATTCCGGTGTATAGTTCGGACTACTGTACACCGAAGTATTGTTTCGAGATGAAATATGGCATTACAATTCTAAAGAGAGAATATTGGCATGGATAACCTCCTAGAAACAGTGGATCAATCCACCTGTATACAGATGAATCGAAGCTTGATGATAAGGTTGGTGGCGGAGTTTACGCTGATCAGCTCGGAGTAAATATAAGTTTCCGTCTGCCCGATCACTGCTCTGTGTTTCAAGCAGAGGTGGCAGCTATACAGGAAGTTGTAGGAAGATTGAAGATAGCCAATATCGATAGTGGTGATGTCTTCAGATTCTCAGATAACCAAGCATCCCTGAAAGCGATGGGAGCTATCACATGTAAGATCTCTCAACGAGATGGCTGAGTCACTCTCGATTCACCTGGTATGGGTGCCTGGACACTGTGTTATACCAGGTAATGAAATAGCTTTCATAGTCCTGGAAGGGGTTAAGCATGCCGCTCGCGACTAGCAAGCTCTTAGTGAGAAACACCTTCCTCAAACCTACCTACCTTCCTCCCTCTCTTTTATAATGTCCATAGTAAACCTCACACTAAGTATCGTAATTCTATCTTACACGGTTATGAAGTTATTAACAGTCGTATTTAAAAATTGCTTGCTTGTGGCACCGCCCACTTTCCAAAATTTTGCAAAATTCTTATAAAGAATAAGAAAATTGATGTAACTGCCAAATTATATCATTCTACCTGTATAAGTCAATGAGATATGTGCAGTTCAGTATTTCTACCTCTTTTTCCGATAACTTTTATGAAAAAGTAGGCGTGGTCGAAAAGAGATTATTTTCCATGGGTGTATTTACCGTAACCATAGTATACATCCTACAAAATTTAGTTATTCGAACATAAATAGTTCTGTAGTTATTAACAGTCGAAATTTGAAGATTTGTTCACTCATATGTGGGTGGTGCCATGCTCCTTTTCCAAAAATTTGAAAGAAATCGTCAAGGGGACAACCAACGTAATGAATCTATTAAATTTCATTATTATAGCTGCTGTTATTAATGAATTATCTCATTTTAAACGTTTTTCTAAATTTTCGATATCGCAAAAAGGGGCGTGGTTACGGTTCGATTTCGTCTATTTTAAATGGCAATCTACCTTGACCAGAAAGCAACCTGTGTGCCAAATTTCATTCAAATATCTCAATTTTTACTTAAGTTATCGTGTTCACGGACGGACAGACGGACGGAGGGACGGACATGTCTTAATGGATTCCGCTGTTTATTCTTAGAACTTTGATATATGGAACTCTATATCTATCTCCATTATTTTGTACCGTTACAAACCACCGTTATATGGCCAAAACTATAATACCCTGTGTACTAGTACACGCTGGGTATAATAACAATAGTTTATTCTCTACCTCACGGGGGAGGACCGTGCCGAGGGGTGAGTCGGGGAAGAGGCTGGGAGTGCAGTATCGCTGGCAACGGTGGGTTGCGCAGCATCTGCTGATGCCGCACACCCATCAAGCGCTCTCGCGGCAACCGGTCTCCTCAAAGCGGTGGCAGGGGTCTCACGACTTGGCCACTATGAGCCAAAGGAAAGGCTGCCGCCTTTAATTTTAACTCTAATTAAAAATCTACAACCGGGTGACCGACTGCGATGGAAACGACGGGTCGGCTCCCTCAGGATACGTGGAAGCAAAATTCCACACATTTTATGGGCAAGAGCGACCTGGAGGGGGCCAGCACCAGCACGGCTGCGAGTGCAGTATCGCTGGCAACGGCGTACACCGCGGCACCTACCGATGCTGCACGCCCTTCAGGAGCCGGCACGGCAACCGTTCTCCCCACAGCTTCGGCAGGGGTCTTACGACCTGGCCACATGGAGCCAAAGGTGAAGCCGCAAACACGCCCTCAACTGGGGGAACGATCGCGATGGTAACTACGGGTCGTCTCAACCTAGACACCTTCCCCAATCGCTTTGCGCGTTGGGAGAAAAAGCCCGCGAAGGTCTTAAGGAAATTCGGGGGGCACCGCTGGATACGTTTCCCCAAAGGGCTAGGAATGCGGTGGAGAGGGCGCGAGCTCAACTACCGGAGTTCCATAGTACTGCGGTGACAACGGTGGAAAGCGCGACCCCCCTTCAAACGCCAAAGGGCGGACGAGGACCTGAAACCTTTTCGGAAGAGGCACCAGAATAACAATGAGGTAGGCAAGCCAAGCTTTGCAGAGGTGGCTAAGGACCGCATACTCGTTGGTATCTTGGACCGCGAAAATTACCGTGGTGCCATCCCAAATGACTAGTGGCCGTACAAGATTTGTTGCACTGTACAAGGCAGCAGCTACAAGGTTGGGGCCAGTGTACCCCGGGGCGAAAATAGAGGTCGTCGATTGGAAAGACATTCCAGCTCGCCCAAGGGCAAGGGCATGGGTTTCAGCGATGCCAGTGGGACCTGAGAGAATTCTCAGGTTGCTGCAGGTCATGAACCCGGCTGTCCCGACGCAGGACTGCAACGTCATTCAGGTCGGGGACGTTGTTGGGCCCAGAAGGGAAGTGGTTCTGGCTCTGAATAGGGAGGCTCTGGAGCCTTTAAAGCAACGGAACGGCGGATGCGTTACGGTAACGGCGCATCCTTTTCGGGTGCTCCGGTGGACACGGACATCGAAGCATCGGAAGTGGAAGCGGAGCTCTCCGAAGCGCAAAGCATGGTGTTGACGATGGAAGACATCCTGCCGAACAGCGACGGGGAAGACCTCGACGTCACGGTGGTGGTAGGGAAGTCTGAGCGCACTCATGTTGAAAGTGCTAGAGATAAACCTACACAAATCTAAGGCAGCCCCGGCTGCTTTAATAAGTCGCCTTTTTAAAGGCTTTCAAGCTCATTCCAGTTGACATTGAAGGTAATATTAGACCCTGCATTTTGGTTAGGTCTAAACTAATTACTTTTCTCCTACCCAACTGTAGCAACGGCGACGTCACAGCGGTCAAACTTTCAGTTGGTGATCTGCGGCTGACGATATCCTCGGGATATATGTCCTATAATGCGGAGGAACCTCCACCGCAAGATAAGGTAAAAGAGATGGCGGCCGCCATCAGCATGGACTACTTGCTTATCGGAACGGACACAATGGGGGAGTTCCGCTATAAATTCTCGGGGTGAGTCACTTTTGATTTTCTTTTAACGACCTTGTACTTTGCAACGTTGGTAATGAACCAAATTTTATTACTAAAAATCGAAGAGACGTCATTGACCCTACTATTTGTAGCGAAAGCGCTTATGGGTTAGTTAGGAGCTGGCGGGTTCTTGAACACCACTCATTTTCAGGCCATCGTTATATTGAAATTGTTTAAGACTTTGGCGTTGAACCACCCATTATGAGACGTAACCCACGTATCACAAACTGGGAACTGCATAATGAGTTGTTATATAGAGGTCTGCCGGAACTACCTTTGCAATGCCCCTCATCGGTAAATGAGCGGGAGGATGTGGTTACGGCACACATCGGCACTCTCAAATGCCTTAGAAATGGCCTGTGATCCCGGGATCTGGACTCACTTCGGAAATCCTGTAGAAAACAGTTCAATAGAGCCAAAAGCCTCGATAGCGAGGCTCAGTAGCTTGAATATAAAGGCAAACTGAGGGCGTATAAGAAAGCCCTGAGACAAGTGAAGAGAACTTCCTGGAGAAATTTCTGTACTGGAGTCGAAAGTGTCGACGACACAGCAAGACAGGTGCGTGCTATCATAGTCGCAAACGGGCTTGAGGCGACCTGACGGTACCTGGACCAGCTCAGAAGGAGAAACTCTAGAGCTGTTCCTAAATACAAATTTTCAGGGGAATATGCATTGTGCACCAAAAGCACCTGCAACTAACTCGGCTGTAAATATACCCATCACGGTAGCGGGGATTAAATGAGCAGTTAACAGCTTCAAGCCTTTTAAATCTGACGGACCGGACGGCATTATTCCTGCACAACTAATTAATACTTTGTAGACATCAGCTGATTGGCTATACCACACATATACGGCCTGTTTGTCTTTTACTAAATTCCTTGCATGTGGGGAAGCGCAACGGTAATCTATATTCCGAAGGCAGGCAAACCCTCTCACTACATGCTGAAGGACTACAGACCGATCAGTCTGGCCAAAAAGGGTGTAACAAAGCTTTTCCTATGCCCCGTTGCTTTTTCAATAATTGCTGGGGTATACTCGCCGTGTCCAGGGTTCGCTTACAATAAATTTGTATTTTCGGGGTTTCTTGCAGATCGCTTAATATTTATTTCAAATCCTAATACTATAAATTCAACTGTACTTCATTTATCTTGACGTGTATATTTTTAGCGGTGAGGTAACGGTCCGGCTGTGTTCCGTTAGCGCTCGGTCTTAATGTGCGCTAGTGCTCTGCTGCGCCTTGCGTCGGCGTAGCTCTGCTGCCTTGCGTTGGCGCTGCTGCGGTTCGCAGCCACAATCGAGATGCGTTCCAGTAGTAGCTCCGGTAGCAACCACAGCTCCGTGCTGACAGCCCGCTGTGTCGCTCCTTTTATACCTGATGTGTTTGGTGTTGCTAGCTCAGATGGAGTCGTTGCCATGGTTACGGTGTTGCTGAGAAGTATAGCTTCAGCTTGGGATTTGTTCAACTTGTTGCGCTGTTTACGTTACTGATACTTGCTTGTGTTGTGTTGTTTTGTGTTATGCTGATAAGTCGTGTGTTTCGTAGTGCTGTGGTCGGTTTGTGTGGACCAAATTTATTGGTTGAACTTGGTCCTCACACTCTCCCCTTACTTCGGTGAATTAATCTTCGGTATTTGGTTGTAATTCGGTGGTCGGTTTGTTGTCTGGGCCAAATTTATGTGTTATATTTGGTCCACACACTCTCCTCTTACTTCGGTGAGTTAACCCTCGGTATCCAGTATTTGGATGTATGCTTTGCTCTTTATTATGGAGACCTTGTATTTTTGTGTGCGGAACCTCACTCGGGTGTTGCCTTTGCCTTGGGCCATGCGTCGGAATACTCCTCGTATCTTGTTTGCGATGTCTGGAAACAGGTCTAACATCGGTCCCTCTGCGTCCTCGACAGAGATCGTCACTCCTTGTTGACTCTCCGTTATTGGTAGTGAATTTGTTTCTGGCTTGCCATCTCCTCCGTAAATGGTTGCTTAATCAGTCGTGGTATTCCTTCTCCGTGGCCTGTGTATCGTAGCACTCTTTCCATTGTTTGCGCCACGTAGACGCCAGTCGTTGTTGTTGCTTTGTTGTGGCATCTCTAGTTTTAATTCTTGGGCTTTGAAACCGTCATGCCCCTACCTCTGCGTATACTCACACCGGAGCAAATCCATCCATGCTTAGTCGAATGCGGAACTTTTGCCCTGTGCATAGAGTCGGCTATCCATACATAGCGCTCTTGCCAGCATTACGATGCATGTTGGTGTTTGTGTCGTGGGAGAGTTGGCGTGTGCTCGAGCCGATGTTTCCTCCCAAGTTGCGGAGCGAGTGGGTTTTGCGAGCGACGTGGCTGCACCTCAAGCAATTGTTTCCGTGGCCGTAGAGTGTGCCATGGGTGTGCGTGTTGCTGTTACATATGATACAGATGCGCGCTTGGCGATTGTTTCGGTGGCGGGAGCGAGTACAGTGGGTGTACGTACAAAAGCTGCGTCAGTGTTCCCAGCGGTGTTTGGGCCGGCTGCGCGTGCTATAGCCCGCGTTGCGCTGGCGTCGACCTTTGTAGCGGTTGCGCGTGAAGTAACGCGCACTGCGTGTGCATCGACGTTTCGAGCGGTTGCGCGTACAGTGGTCCAGTGGCGGCTTGTAGCAACAACACCCTAGGACGCTTCCTTCCATAACGTAGGCGCATCGGTTTGACGCTGTTGGTAAACTTCATCTCTTGATCTTCCGTGGCTATTAGGTTGCGAGTTGTTATCCCTTTGCAAAAAATACTTCCTGTCACGGCGGTGATTTGCGACTGAATGATCGGTGTCGGTTATGTGCATTCCTAACCTTGGTGATTTGTACAACTTTTTTTTTTTTATTGCTTTGGGGGTTTTTCAGCTGCATGGTATACCTGCAGTTCGGCAATGTTTGCCATTTTCTCTTTCCCTCAACGGCGGTATTTTGAGTATCACTGGCGATACGTATCCTAGGATTTGGTTTGGGCCGTCATGTCTGGGACCCAGTTTCGCTGCGAACTTTTCTGTAGCCTTGGACAGGTGGTGTTCCCTGACCAGAACAAATTCGCCCACTACAGGGGTCGATTTTCGCCGCCGTAGGTTTTCGTGACGCGCCTGATCTGCTGCTGCTCGTTCCATATTTTGCCTGGCTATTTTAATGGCTTCTTGCATTCTGCTGCTTTTCTCCTCGGCTGTGGTGGTAGCTACGCCTGTGCCAATATTGACCTCATTCAAGCAGCGCCCCTGGCAGTCGTGGTGCCCATCCTTGTACCACGAAAGCTGGACTGTACCCTGTAGATGCGGCGACGCTGGTGTTTATGACGAGCACGATTTCCGGGAGAAGGTCGTCCCACCGGTTCTGTTGTGAAGGGGTGAGTTGTGCTAGAATTCGCTTCACGGTCCGGTTTGCCCGTTCTGTTGGGTTCTCTTGGGGGTATAGGGTGCGGTGAATTGCTGTCATATCCCCATTTCCTACAGGTAGCGCTGCCACAGTTTACTAATAAATTGTACGCCATTGTCTGATATGAGTATTTTGGGGACGCCAACCGTGGAAAATGGCTTTTGGGCTACCTGGGAGAGCATCTTGCCGGCTGGCTTTTGTTGTGCTTCCTTGTATTTCTGGCAAGACTCGCACTGTCGTACATATCGACTGATGTCACATGTCGGGCCAGTAATATAGCGCTTGGCATATCATGATTTTCTTGAAGCACTCGTTGTCTGAGCGGTGTGGGCACGCATAATTTCGGCAGGGGATATGGCATTGTGTAGTCTGCGTATTTCTCTGGGTTGGTTCGTATTTCTCCAACACGTTTGTGTCACCACTTGCAGTTGTCGTTGCTAGTCTTAGGGTCTCCAACGGCTGTCGGGATAGCACGTCGGCCACCATGTTGAGCTTTCCTTTCCGATCCTCGATGTCAAAGGTGTGTTGCTGCAGTTCGAAGGCCTATGGCGCTATGCGGCCGGAGAGGCTCTCAACAAAGTTTAGCCACTTTACAGACATAAGGTCCGTTATTACCTTGAATCTGTACCCCTTTCAGTATGGCCTCATCTTACGTATTCCCCGGACGATATCAAGGCACTCCTTCTCGGTGGGCGAATAGTTGGCTTCCGCCTTGTTAAGTTTCCAGGCTTACGTAAGCGATCACACGTTCCCCACCTTCCAAATCCTGTGCCAGTACTGCCCCCAGTCCGTAATTGCTCGAGTCCGTTTGTAGGGTGAACATTTTGGTAAAATCTGGGCATGCGAGTTTAGTTTTCGCTTGATGTTCTCGAGGGCATCTTTTTCAGCAGGGCGGTAAGTTGCTGGCTTATCGCGGCTAAATCGGACACGAAGCGGCGGTGCCAAGAGGCGATCCAAAGGTATTGACGTGCCTCTTTCATGTTCGTTGCAGGCTTCAGGTCTTGGATTGCAGAAAGCTTTTTGGGGTCTATGTGAATTCCCTTATCGCTTACTACTTGCCCCAGGTACCGGAGTTCCTTTTTAAAAAAATTTAGTTTCTCTGGGTTGATTCTGAGGTTGGCTCGCTGCAGTCGTAGCAGTACCTCTCGCAAGTTGCGTATGTGTCCCTACAAAGTGGAGCCTACGACGATTATGTCGTCAAAATACGGGAAAACAAGGGGTTCCATTTCTGGTCCAATGACCTGGTCTAATGCTCTCTGGAACGTTGCGGGCGCCGACTGTAATTCAAAAGGCATAACCCACCACTGGAACAATTCGCGCCATGGTACAATGAAAGCCGTGTAGGGGCGACTATGCGGTTATAGAGGTATTTGCCAGTAGCCGTTCTTTAAGTCCAGGCTGCTCATGTATTTCACACTTCGTAGCTTGTCTAGTTTGTGTTGTATTCTCAGCAGGCGTATGCGCCGGGTAATGATCGGGCGTTGAGCTTCCACTAATCTTACTAATCTTCTTGGCTAACACGATCGGTGCACTTTGTGAGCTGCAGGATGGCTGGATGCAACCCTTATCAAGGAGTTCGTCGATCTCATAATGCTTTGCATTGCTGGATTGCGTGGGAAATAGCGTTGCTTGATGGGGCGGTCATCAGTCAAGATAATCTTGTCCTCGGCTACCGTTGTCACCCCACTCATGGTCTCGAACTTTTGGAGTTCTTTTGCCAGAAAATCTCGTATGCGTTCCACCTCGTCCTCGTTGTGGGCACCGGTTGTCCTATTGATTCTCTCATCTGTGTTGTTGCTTACACTCTAAAGGTCTAGGTTTTCCATGTTTTCTGGCGGAGCACTAGGAGGTGATCAACTTATGCGAGCAGGTCTAGAGAATGTTAGCTATTTATATAGATAATAGGGCATTTTATAAGCAACTATACGATATAGAAAAATACAAATCCTTGCTTTAAGATAGTAAGATATTTGGAAACCCAAAATACGCGTTCTTCACTCAGGTATGTGATCAAACTTTGGTAACCCGAAAACATACCGCGTGACATGATTAAATACATCAATCTTATGTGTAGATTTAGAATCTAATTTGCTGTATATACATTCCGGATAACAGATGATAGGTAATATTAATTGTATGGGCGAATGCCGCAGACATCCTTAAATTGCGTTTATATGATCATTACAGGAAAGAATAGAATTAATAACAACCCAATATTCGTTACTTTTGTACTTGTTATTGATATGTAGAGAGGGAAGATCCAAAAAGTTATTCTGTCTTTTTGATATGGGCAACACATATGACTTTTCACTGTTAAGGGAAAGACAATTTCTAGGTGAGATAAAAGATAAGTCTCAATTAAACTTGACACAAAGTTCGGAAGCTGGCCAAAGTGTTCCAGGCATATACAACTGTATATCGTTCGCATAAGAATGCATTTGCGCATTCTGACAATTGCTAAATATTGTGGCGAACATTCTCGGGCATGTGTCATCCCTAGCTCAGTAGCACTCCCACCACTAGTTAAACACAACAGAGATAACGATGGCAACACTTATGCATGCAAGCATATACCAAGCAAGAGGAAGGGAGATTTTCAAGTGTCGTTCAGTGAATTACTGTGAAGTTACCAAACTCTTCACTTTCTATTGCGTTTTTTACTAGTACGAGTTAATAAAACTAGTTATTAGTTACAATATCTGTACGTGTGTTTATTTGACTATAGTGATCGAACTCAGGATAATAAATCGAGGATTCATCGAATTAGTCACAATATGTTATTTATAAATAAGCTGCATAGATACGGTCCAAGTATAGGACCTTGGGGTACACCAGTTAACAGTCGCTTAAGACCAGATAGTTTTGATCCCACCTTCACTCGTGGTGATCTACCATCCAAGTAGTTCGTCATTAGTCTTAAAGCAGAGTCATCGAATCCAAAATAAGACTTTAACTTCATGCATATCAAAGTACGGTTCACAGATTCAGACGATTTAGAATATTCCAGCAAATATAACATTGTAATTTTGTTACTGTCATAGGGAGAACGTATGTCATTTAAGCAGCGATGGATTACTTTAAATCCCAACTGAAATGGGGCAAGTAAGATGTGAATGCATCAAAGGTTTTTTGATAAAGCAGGAAGAATGTTTATGAAACGAAAATCACCTGAACATCTACCAGTCTTGTTTTTAGCTACAGAAAGAACAGTTGGAATCTTTCATACGTCAGAGAAGCACGCGATTGTGATGCAGTAATTGATAATATGGGTTAAGGTTGGAAGTATCTGTGGAAGAATAATTTTAACGAATTTCATCGGAATTCCATCTGCACCAATTGCGTTTGAGCTTATCTTATAAATGCACCTTACCACATCATTCTCCGACATAGCACAAAATTCAAATTGCTGACGGAAAGCGACAGGAGAAGAAAGTATCGGGTGGGTGATTGGGTCATTGCATGAAGTAGTACAATTTACAAATGCATCATTTAGCTCTTCTGGGTCAAGCCAGCAATCTGGATGGTCTTTAACATGCATACGCAGACTTTTCAAGTTCCACCACAACACATTATTAGGAAGTTCACAATTTAACATTTCACCGAAGTATACACACCACGTTTTATAGTGGCAGAAGTTTTTTCCGTTTATTCTAATACGCACACAAGTTAATATCTGTCTGATTCCTTTTCCATACTACATAGGCTTTGTTGCGTTCTTTAATTATATCACGAGCAGTTTTGTTGAACCATGGGCAAGAAGGTGATTTTCTTTGAACGGAGCGAATTGGTACATGAGCATTATAAAGAGATATTATTATATTGTTTAGCAAGTTAAACTTTTCATTAACCGATGGCAAGCTCCAACAATCAGTCCAGTTAACGCAATATATATCAGTGGTCAATTTGTTAAAATTAATGGAGCGATAGTCAGGGAAACTAAAGGGAACATAAACTGAGTTATCATGGTCAAAAGTAGTGTCAAAGGCACCGAAAATTAAATCATGGTCAGAAACAAACGATATTTGGTCAAACTTTAAAACAGAAGACAGATCAGACACAAAAAAGGAATCAAGGAGACTAGGACAGCAGTTATTAGCGTATCTTGTCGGTACGGTGGAGTTGACTAGACAAAGAACAACACTAGACACATCATCTAGAAGCGGAACTTGTGCATATCAGATGTAACATATTTACGTTAAAATCATAACAGACTGTTATATCATCAAAGCAAATGGCAAACATCTATTAGCATTATACACACATGGCAATAAGTTCTTGGATGGGGAATTAAACAATTCAATCAACATGTACTCAGTTGTATCCCCAACTGAACGGAAAACTACTCGAGTTTTTAAAAATTGTTTGCTTCGTGGCTAAAATGTACATATAACAGAAAAACCTCTCTGTCGACTGCATAAGATATTTAGCAATGCGTTACTAAAGGGTGTTTTTTAGGGGTATAGAACTTCGAATTGAAATAAAACACAAGAAAATCGTTTTAAGGTCCATCAATTTGACTTTATTGGAAGGATAATTTTATGCCATTAATGTTTAAATATGATTTCGGGCATGTGGCCGCCGCGGCTGGCTCGAATAAAGCCAATTCTACAGGTCCAATTTTCAACCACTTTTTCGAGCATATGGGGCCGTATGTCGGCAATAACGCCACGAATGTTGGCTTCCAATTCCCCTAACGTTTCTGGTTTGTTGGTGTAGACGAGCGACTTCACATATCCCCAAAGAAAATAATCCAATGGTGTCAAATCACACGACCTTGGTGGCCAATTGACAGGTCCATTCCGCGAAATTATGCGCTCATCGAATGTTTCCTTCAATAAATCGATTGTGACGTGCGCTGTGTGGCATGTAGCGCCGTCTTGTTGGAACCACAACTCATCCACATTCATGCCATCCAATTCGGGAACAAAATAGTCGGTTATCATGGCTCTATACCGGTCTCCATTAACGGTAGCTGCCTCTCCAGCATTATTGCGGAAGAAGTATGGCCCAATGACTCCACCAGCCCATAGAGCACACCAAACAGTCAGTTTTTGTGGATGTAATGGCGTTTCAAGGGTCTCATGTGGATTCTCTTCACTCCAAATGCGGCAATTTTGCTTGTTGACGTAGCCATTCAACCAAAAATGAGCCTCATCACTGAACAAAATTTTGCGATGAAAATCAGCATCGAAATCAATCTCATTTTCGGCCCATACACCAAAATCACGACGCATTGCATGGTCTCGCGGCTTTAATTCTTGCACAAGCTGGATCTTGTAAGGTCGCAAGCCAAGATCTTTGCGCAAAATCTTCCATAAAGTTGATGGACAAAGCTCCAATTGCTGTGCACGGTGGCGAATCGATTCATTCGGGTCCTCTTCAACACTTTGCTCTACAGCGGCAATTGTTTCTTCGGTGCGCACTGTTCGACGTCTCTGCGGATGCGTATTATCACATAGAGTAAACGTAGTGCGAAAACGATCCATGGTTAACCGAATTAATTGCTCTGATGGACGATTATGTCGACCATAAAATGGACGGAGCTCACGGTAAACTTCGCGAACTGAACCATTATTTTCGAAATAAATTTGCACGATTTGCAAGCGTTGTTCTTTTGTCAACCTGTTCATGATGAAATGGCAAACCAAACTGAACATAAATGACATTAGAGTTGCCAGATTTGACCACAAAATGCCAGTTTTATCTCTATGCAAAAAACAAACCTGTAAAAAAAACACCCTGTATTATCGTCGATGCTATTCATACGATTGTCTACAAATCATAAGAATAGCATAAGCTAAAAGCCACCTTAAGAAAACCGAACAGTAAGCAAAATAAAATTAAAACACAAACACTGAGCTTAACTAAATTAACAATATGTGGATTGAAAAAACAAATACCTAAACCCTTAAAAGTTAGAACTAGACTAGCGAAACTGCAACTGTCATCTTCGCTGTTTATTAGAATCGGTTCGCCTGTTTGCTTCTCTGTCAGCTCTGAGGAGCACAAATCCTCTAATTGTAAAAACCGACGCCAGCTCCCCTTTTCGATGCAGTTTAACAGCCTCCCGTTCGATGTTCACCGAAAGCACGCAGGGTAAGGTTGCGATCAAGATGTGAATAAAATTTGATCACTATCGCACTGTTGGGAGTTGCGCTTGATGCTTTTGTGCAGAAAATGCCCCTAAATTGAGGAGCCACGAAGTCTATCGAGAGATAAACCTGATTGGACAAACTCTCGTTGTATGGGGCTTTGGGCTTAAGGTGAGTAATTTCTTCCTCTATTTTCGTCGCATTTGTTTCTAGAACAATAATATGCGCCGACGAAACTTTAACGATAGAACTGCTCGATATGCTGATGACTTGCACCTCCAGCTCATTAAATTTGCTAAATACAGCAGCAACAGTGATGTTTTCCTCAATATTGGCCGCTTTTGCATTAGGAGAGATCCTGCTCAGTCGACGCTTCTCTGCAACAGAGGTAGCAGTAGTAGGCGTAGGCGTCATCGCGACTTAAAAATGTACCAAACATTTTTCTGTGGTTTTATTGATACGCCTGGTCACCTTAAACAATCAACTATACGCAAGAAACAATTTTTACACACGGGTGGCACCCTAATCATCTTTACAAGTGTACAATGATAAAGAGAAAGCACAATGCACGAATGGGTCTGTTGCAGGAAAATTTGAATATTGTGATAGATCGCCAAGTCAAAGAAATTAGTTTCGGTTTGTGTTCGCTGGATCAGGTATAACAAATAATTCGCATTTAGTTCAAAGGTTTTGAATTTTTTGCACTTTAAAATTAAAATTTTATTTATTTTTTTTATGAACACGAAAACTATTGAGTTACCCAGTTTAATATTTTAATTTTTCAGCCTTTTTGGTGCCTAATTTGTTCTGAAGTTCGGAACGCACAATACCAAATGTAAAAAAAAATTCTGTCAAGACCAGCAGTGGCAACAAATAATAATTTTAGGGACGTTTATAAAAACTCCTGAAGATCAGCCCATCAATCCCAATTAGGGTTGCCACACCTATGCGCTCAAAAAGCTGGATCGGTGAAAGGTTATTTCATGAAAGAGATTCTGTGCAGAAAAACTTGGATCCTATAAAGGTTATTTTTTATAAATATGACCGAATCCGTCTACTCAGGAGGGGCCAATGACCACCTACACAGAAAGAGATTCTGTGAAGAATAACTTTGAACCCTGAAACCGGTGTTGAATAAGCTAAGGACTATTTTTTGTAAACGCTGTCGTAGGCCACCCGCACAGAATGGGATTCTCAAGTCCGGTGTCATAGTCCCAAGTAAAAATATTGCAAGTATGCTACTTGGGCTTGAAGAAGTTCTCATTGCCATTATTATTGGAACACATTCTGGGTATAATCTTTAAGTACTCAAAAGCAACTTGTTTTTCTTATTATTTAGGTTATTTTCCCGAAATCTGAGACCACAAAGATAAGCCAAATAATACGCGGGGGACTAAGCCATGAAAGCACTATTCCCGCCACACTTATAGTTGATCCATCTCCCTGTACCCTCAAAGAGACATGGCGATTTTAATTCTACGCACGAAATCTTTGTCATTTGTTGTAATATTGATATCGTTGCAAACTTTGAAAATATCTTTGTCAATTAATTCCATTTTGTCTTGACACAACAGTTTTACCAAAAATGATTTCCCATATTCGGTAGTAACAACAACGTATAATGGGATGGCGCAGTGCAATAACGGAAATAATTGCGGGCTTTATTTAAAAAAAAAATTTATAGGATTCTGTACAGAAAAACTGTGGATCGCGAAGCCGGTGTTGTATCGGCTAAGGATTATTTTGTATAAGGGCGAACATAGGCAGCCTACGCAGAAGGGGACTCTGTGCACAAATACTTAGGATCGACCCAGCCCACATATATCCATATTTGTCTGTGTTCTAATCTCTCAGCGTTTTGAATTGTCTGTGTTTTTATTTGTCGGTATAAAATAAAATAAAACAAAATATAATGAGATCCGCGGGAGTTATTTCCTTTCCTTATTTCACTGCACCTTATGGGATCATTGTGTACATTGGAGCAACCGTCATAGATAAATAAGCATTTTCCAGTCTTTCTTTGACTCACTTCATAAAATTATTCTGAACTTCTTCCAGTAACGCATCAGCCAGTTTTCTTCTTGAAGATGGATTAAAACTCGGTCTTAACAGGTTGCACGTACTTTTAAATGAGCATTATTTGCATGTGAAAAAGGTGTATTTGTAGCAAAAGAAATATGTTGTTATTTGTTTGTTGACTTCCTGGACGTACGATGAAATTACACTGGAGTACTTAAAAAGTTAAATAGTAAGAGTTTGTTTTTCTTCTTAGCCATTGGGTTCATTTGTGCCTGGGACTTGGATAAAACGGAGACCTGTCATAATGTTAATGGAATTAATGTCACTGTAAATGACAAAGCAAACCATTCCTTAATATACACAAAAATAGTAGTTATATACAAAAGAGAAGACAAAAACACATACAGAAAACTGAGAACGGATCCAACAAACACACTACAAAAGAAAAGCAATAAGTTAGTAGATGACCTTTCGTTTTGCGATCGGCGTTGTGTAATATGTTAAAATTATTTGGGCATTTTTTGTGAATTTTATAAAAAAAAGATAAAACGAACCCGCTTTATTTATTATTTTAATAAATAAAAAGAGTCATCAACAACTTTAACTCTACAAACACACTACAAAAGAAAAACAGTAAGTTAGTAGATGACCTTTACAAACAAAAACACATAAACGCGAAAGAGAAATACAAACTATCATGCTCAGCGGCAAGTGTGCCTAGACTTTACGGGCTACCAAAAATAAATAAGCCCAATACACCCCTACGCCCCATTGCATCTTCCATGAATGTACTGTGCTAACTATCTATACGAGTACATATAGCAAACGTAACACAAAACATAACCGCGAAAGAGTACAACATCACTAATGTATTCAGGCTGAAATAAGGGTCAATAGAGATGAGGTGTTGGTATCCTTCGATGTTGTGTCATTGTTCACGAATATTCCCATTAGAATAATAATGGATTTCAAGAAATATTAAGTTTTCTTTACTCGCCAACAACTATTTTATTGAAAACAATTACGTATATACCCTGAATTTTGGCATGCGGCCGCCGTGGTGTGAAGGTAGTGTTGCCGGCCTACCACACCGAAGGTCCATGGTTCTAGCCCTGGTACAGGTAACATCAAAAGTGATTTGAAAAAAGTTTTTCAAAACGGGGTCGCCCCTCGGCAGTGGTTTGGCAAACTCTCCGAGTGTATTTCTGCCATGACAGGCTTCTCAGCAAAAATTCGTCTCCTTTGTAGATGCCGTTCGGAGTAGGCAAAAAATTGTAGGTCCCACCAATTTGTAGGGAAAATTCAAATCGGCACACCACAAATTGGAAGAGAAGCTTGGCGCAAAAATCTCTTAGGAGGTTTAAGATGATATACCTGTTGTATATCGCGCCATAGAGAGAGAATGAGCAATCCACTCTCCCCGACAATAGCCGATATCATTTTAGACGACCTGTTAGATAATACTCTCAATGAACTAAAACAAAAGTTTAACATCGAGGTAAAATGTATAGTGAAATATGTTGACAACATATTTGCAAAAACTTATAATTGTTCCAGGAACGTCTAAATAATTACCACAAGAAGATACAATTTACCACAGAACTAGAAAAGAATTGCAACATTCCATATCTGGACGTCAGAACACATAAAAACAGAAATAACGGAAGTATCTCTTTTGACTGTTACACAAAGCCCTCATCCTCTGGTCGCCTAATAAATTTTCATCCTCTCGGCCAACGAAGTATAAAATAAATACGGCCAAAAATCGAATAAACAAGGTCTTAATTATAAGTGACAAGCAATGCTGGAACAAAAACCTGTAAAGAATAAACGACATATTAAAAAGCAATAGTTACCCACACACTCTAGTAAAAAGTTTAACAGAACAGGCCATAAGAGAAATAAACAATGGACAAAACAAAACAACAACGTACAAAGAAAACAACTCAAAGGAATACTTCGGTGTAACCTCAAAAACGCCGTAACTAATAATAACCAAAATATACCTTTAGCATATAAATCCAACTCCACGTTATCTAATATATTCACTCGAACAAAAAGCCTGATCGAAAAACTGGAGCAAAACAATGTAATATACGAAATAATGTGTCAAGGATAAGAAAATTAAAGCTTCACCAGGGTATACATAGGAACTACGAAACGAGCAGTTGGAGTACGGCTAAAAGAACACGAAAGTGACATACATCAGAAAAAAAAACACAACAGCCTTATCACAGCACATCACAGCAAGTGGACACTCAGCTGACCTGTTAAATGCAAAAATTATAAATAGGAACAAATACGGGAGAGCCCGAGCTTGCGAATACTGGAGAAAAGAGAACACACAGTTAACAAGAATGTTTATAATTAATGAATTAAGATTAAGTACGACAATGGTACCAAATAAGGATGGTACTGATCACCCCTGATGATGCTAGGAAGTCAAGCGAAACTTTGGGTCGGAAAAGTGAAATAAATTCTTTTATTTGCACTTAGAAAAACCATTGGTCAAAAAAAAGCCACACCATATAATTAACATTAATTCGCTCTTATAAAGAGAATTAATGCCAAAATATTTTGAAATTTAACACAAATTCGCTTTTATAAAGAGAATTAATGTCAAAATATTTTGAAATTTCACGTTAATGACATTAGTTCTCTTTGTAAAAGCGAATTAATGTCAGAAACGCTAAAAATCATAATTGCTTAACTAATTTCTATAATAAGAACGCAGTTGATATAACAGTTGCAGTTACAAATATAATGGACTTTTTACCACAAATTTTCGTTTTATAATTTTATACGAAATCAAACAATTTTGTTATAAATTTACGATTTATCCAAAAAAAACCTTGCTCGATTTTATATTGTAAATATCAATTTTATACCTTACTTATGTGTATGAAATAAAAAAAAATTAAATGAATTTATAAAAGTAAATGGGTAAGAGTATCTAAAACGGATCACTTAAAATTGTGAAAATCTGTTTTTGATCAATAATGGTATTATTTGGTGGCTATTAACAACATAAAAAAATGTGTGTCTCCGATTTTTGGAAAAAAAAGTTTATCCTGTTTCATCGCCAATTGAAAATTTTGGTCCTTTCGTTAAAACTAAATTTTAAATGTACCTATTTTTAAAATCGGTGCAAAACCCATGTAAAAAAGACTGTCCCAGAGCAAGTTTTCGCACATAAAAAAAAATACTACATATACAAAATATTATCTAAGATATTCCGTTGAGAAAAAAAAATGTACCTGTATCGAAATATAACGGGTGATTGCCTGCAACTTTGTGATGCTCCCAAATTGACTGAAAGGCATGATGTACTGGCTGGCTTGCTCGTTGAAAAAAAACTCATGCTTTGAAACCAATTTGGTTTTACTTGTTGCTTGCTTCTTAAAATCCCCATTACTGCCAAAGTTCACGTAGTGTTCCTTCATGGCGAACAGTTTTGCAAATTTAAAAAAATGGGTCTAGGGTCTTAGTCATTTTAACAACTGGGTAAGAATTTTTGAAACTTATTATTTAAAATTGTGAAAATATATTTTTGATCAAGAATGGTATTATTTCGTGGCTATTGATAATACAAACTAGGCCGGTGCGCAGGGGGGGGTTTGATATTTCAGCATACATTTATATTCCAAATGGCCATATTCCATTCCAACTGAAGTTTCAAATTTTTTGGTGGGTATATGTATTCATTTACGTTCGTGCATTCACTTGTATGTGTAAATCGGTTTGAATTTGCCTTATTACTTATAACTGAATCGCAATGCGGCATTTTCTCTCCCTTTCGCACACGTAGAAAACGAATTAAAAGCTTGTAATTACTACAAAATAGCTATACTTATTTAATTCATATGTAAATACTCCTTTCTGTTTGTTGTTGTTCCCGCAATGCGTATTTAACCGGTTATTAGAATGTTTGACATTTCTTTGCCGCACACTTCATTATCATTCGTTGACTAGAGAAAACTGGCGAGGCACACACTACGGTAAGCTGAATATTATTAAATTATTTATATTATTATTAAATAACTTGCATTATTATTAAATAGTTTGTATACGTCCTATCCTAATATTTTTTACCATGGATATTCGTCGTTTTCTGTGTAAAAAAAGCGAATCGAGAACGAAGATGTAAGTTTAACAAATTATTAAATACAGCATAAAATAAGTGCGTAATATTATTTAGTTCATGCTAGTGAATGTAGTCGTACTGAGCTTCAAACTCAGACAAATATTGCTGAAAATTACCCAAGTAATCCACAAACGGGATTAGAACTGACTACTACAGAAGTGGAATTTAATTTGCTCTTTGAAAAATGATCTCAGTTCCTATGATATTCGATTGTTTGTTCAAAAGTCAGCAGCTAGTGGAATAAACTCGATTTCTGGATTGCAAAAGAAGATTTGGAGTCCCCCTGACGGCTACAGTTTTCCTGCATCGGGCGCTAGAAGTTTGAAGTTTCAACGCTTTTGGCTCCAAAAATATCAATGGCTAGCGTATTCGGAAATAGAAGACGGTGCATATTGCAAATACTGTGTCTTATTTTGTGCTACATTGAGAGGAGTCGGTAATCAAACTCTGGGCCAGTTAGTTACCACCCCATTAAAAAACTGGAAAAAGCACTGAAAACTTTCGAAAAGCACAGTTCATTAGAATACCACAAAAAATGTCTGTTGCAATGGTCTTTGAGAATGGAAATCGAAGAAGAAAATGCTTTACATATTGATTTGCAACTGTCGAAACAAAAATTAGACTTTCTGAATGAAAGCAAACTACGCATGATTCCAATTATTGAAACAGTTATTCTGTGTAGCCGACAAGGACTTGCTCTCACAGGTTCCAATGATATGGGAAGACTTTCTAAAGACGAGCCGTTTGACGAATGATGGGAAATTTAGAGCTCTTACTATATCGAGCCAAAACTGATGAGCAGTTGAAAAAACACCTGAGTGATTCACCAAAGAATGCTATGTACAAAATATTAATAAAATACTTCTCTTTAGACTTTTGTTAACTTATTATTCCGGCTGAAATTTATATAACCGATGAGTACCTCCAATTAATACTAAAACTGAAAACAATAATTCCTATACTTACGAGTATATTACCCCTAAGCTCTCTATTGGCGGAAGCGCTGCCACCGCCGCCGCCGCCGTTGCATTGCAGTTGTGGTGTTGTCACAGCAGTCGTGGAAAGGGCTTACTCAGGCAATGTGTAACGTATTTCGTTCTCACGGCTAGTGTGTGATACCTGTTGTGTGTTGTTTTGTTACAGCAGTCGTGGGAAGCGCTGACTCAGGCCATGCGCAACTTATTTTCAGGTAATTATAAACCTGACTGCGCTTCCCGTGATAACTTACATAAGCAACCGTGTCCAGAATGAAATACTCATCATTAGTTACAACATCGATCGAGTGAACAAATCGTAGGGCTTTTCTTTTCTCGGAGATGATACGCCAGACATTGCAGGAGTAGAACAAAGTTCAATTTCCATTCGCTACTTGGATAAATGCGGCGAAAAGTTCATCATTCAGGAAGATTTTTTGTGTTTTATTCCTATCACCGATTTCACTGGAAAGGGAATAGAACTGCTTACCTTGCACTTCAAGATGCGATAAATAAAAATGAACATCTATCCGAGACTCGAGTGAAGAAATTGAAAAAATTTGTAAAACCAGATGGGTAGAACAGCATGAGTCCGTCGCAACATACCTCCATTTGCAACCAGCAGTAATTCGCGCTCTTAAAGTGATTTCCACCAACTGGAAGACCCAACGACTTCGTCTGGAGTTTTCCAACTGCTTTCAGCTATAAAAACCGCAAATTTCCAAATATCCATGCATATTTTGAGCTCAGTGCACTCTCTCACATTGTCTCTGAGTCGAGTACTTCAAGGAAAAAATCAAGATCTGGAAGAGGCTATCAAATTGGCTGATGCTGCGAAACAAATTTTGATGGAAAGAAGAGAAAACGCTGAGGGGGAGTTCAGAGAAATTTTCAAAACCGTGAGCGAAATTAGCGAGCAATACGAAATTGAATTGCGAAAGCCAAGGATTGAGTCAAAACAGACCCAGCGTTCCAACGTACAAACTGATTAAGTTGAAGATTATTTCCATATAAAAATCTTTATACCGTACATTGATTCGTTTCTGACACAATTGCAGGATCGATTCTTAAATCACCGCAATATTTTATCAAATTTCGCTTACCTTTTTCCCAACAAAATGAAGATTTTCGAAGAAGAGTCAATTTCAGTCAGTTCAATTTTGCACGACGATTCCCGTGACATCTGGGTGAACGAAGTATAACTTTGGCGGAAGCTCATTGCCGGAAAGGAAATAAAAAACTCACTTGAAGTACTCGATATTTGTAATGAAGATGCTTTTCCGAATGTTAACCAAATGCTTCGCGTTATGGCAGTTTTGCCTGTGACAACAGCGACGAATGAACGATCCTTCTCAACTTTGCGACGACTAAAAACGTATTTGAGATCAACAATGCCTGAAGATCGTCTGAACGGCTTAGCCCCACTCAATGTACATCGCGATGTCAAAATCGATCCCCAAATAATTGCGAAAGAGTTTTTTTCAGTACCTCGAAAAGTTGATTTATTAAATAATTGTAAATAAATATGACTTTTGACAATAAAATTTCTGTACTCCGAAAATAAATTTCTTATCTGTTTTTATTGATTACGTAACCCCCCCTCGGATATTTTCTGCGCACGGGCCTGATACAAACAAATGCCTATCTTTGATTTTTGAAAAAAAAAAATGTTATCCTGCTGTATCGCCCATTTGAAAACTTGTGTTCTCTTTATATCGCTTCCAAAAACTCTTCAATAGCACTGTACCTATTTTTAATACCAATGCAAAAGCCCTGAAAAAAAAAAATTGTTTCAGAGTAAGTTTTCGCAAAGAAAAAACAACTTATGCAAACTATTTCTCTCTAAGATAAAAATGGCCCGCCCTATGGATTCCAGCTATCATAATTTGAACACTTTCTGCTCTGTGATTTTTAAACAATTTTAATTCATAATTCCATAAAAACCTTTAACTTAGACACAGCGTTCTGCTGGAATAATTAAGTGTAAAAAATGGGCACGAAAAGCGTGAATGAGGTCTTGTTGGCGAACATCCATAGTATCAAACTACGTTTTCGGAGAAATCTTTAATCTTTAAATCTGTAAATCGCTTTAACCCTTATAAAGGTCCACAAAATGATACATTTGATCAAAAAATCTCTTCAACAAAAGTTTTTGTGCATTTATTATAAAGACGGTTTTTATTACTTACATGTACTGACAAAAACTATACTTTTTAATTTTAATTTAATTTGCAAAACTTCTACTAAATTAAATAAATTATTCTTGTTTCAGACACTAGTTACACTTTCCTATATTTTTAACGCAAATGCAATAAAACCAAATGTTTCCCGAAGGACTTTCCACTCTGAATACGAGTCCGTGGTCAAACATTACTCATAGTGTCTATTTCCCCTGGACCAAATTGGTATAATTGGAACGTACCAGAAAATATTGCATGGTTCTTAGTCTTTGAATGAGTCGAGAATGAAGTTAGGAATGTGCCCCTAAACCACGGTAGAGCGTGAAAGGAGATAAGATTTTAGGCCAAAAATAAAACTCAATCAGGTTCTGGCAAAAAACAGAGGGAGGAAGAAAGATGAAACAAGAGGGAGGAGGCTGGTATACGCAAAAAAAAGTATGGGAAAGATGAAACAAGAGTTATGCAAAGCTATTAAAAAAGTAAAAGCAAAATGTAGAGCGTTCGGTAGAAGTTTTGGAAAAATTAGCGGGAAAATATTGCGACAACAATAAATAGAAAAGCCGTGAAGACGAGGATAGAGACCTATCTAACAATGTCCGTGATTTTTTTAATCCAATCTGCCGTAAAAAAGAAGACAATTCAAAGTAAGCTGGGATTACCTATATCAAAGCGGTACATGGTAGTCACAGTAAATCAACGTCAGTAAAACAAAGTTTTATTCCAATAGACCGAAAGAAGTTATACTTTCTAAAGATATGCCCCATTTTATGTGTGTTTTGCCAATATCATGCATACACATAATTTGCTTTGGAAACACTAAACAAGTATATCACGAAAATTCCCCAAAAAAAAATACAAGCTGGTGTCATTAGTTTAAACTGTTACAATTAATAAGAGGATGTTGTCTCTTGGAAGATGAAATGTTGAAAATAGAAAAATGATGAACAGTGGGGAAGCCGGGGGCGATCGAAACACTATTTTTTTTCCTTTTGATATACCAATACCATTTTATGCTTCTGATTTATAATATTCTCATTTTAGACTCTCTCTCTATGGCGCGATATACAACAGGTATATCATCATAAACCTCCTAAGAGATTCTCTCATTTTAGACTAATGACAAAGTACATTTTTATGAATATATGAAGTTATCGGTAAGTGGATTATGGTTTTGAATATAAAGCCTATGTACAAGGTGGCGCAAAAGTAAGCTTCCGATGTTCAGCATATCGGTTGTGGCACGTGCAGTGTGTGCTGTTGCACCGTCTTGTTGGAACCACATGTTTTCCAATCCCAATTCATCAAGTTGCAGCAAAAAGAACTCGTTGATCATTGCTCTGTAGCGCTCACCATTCACAGTAACCGTTTGGCCCCGACCGATTATTGGTCAAATAAATAGTCAGCAATATTCCGCGTTCTGGAGCAGTGTAGCGTAACATTGTTTATTAACGTGTATTTCGCATGTGTTTACTACACAAATGTCAAAACAGAATTGACTTTAGGGGCCAATCGCAAAATTTATAGCATTTTCTGATAGGAGGATTACTTTTGAGCCACCTTGTATGTACATATACAAGTATTTTTAGACCTTCTACGAAATTCGCTAGTCTTTCAAAAAGATAAAACCTGTTTCGAGGTATGCGTACGCATTGGTTCTGGTAGTAATAAAAAACATACCGAAATAACACCGTAACTTTCGTGGTCTAAAATTGCTAAGCTAAAACTCTACTTACTTATCTCTCACGTCTTGAAAAATCAGAACTCAGACGGTCTAAAAATACTAGTGTATGCATCTCATTAATTTAATCGGAGAACACAGTGGCGGAAAAAGAGATAGCGATGAGAATTTTGTACATGTTTTTTTATAAAAGTATAGCCAATCTCTAATAAAAAACATGGAATAACAAATTTTAAACTTGGTTCAACTTACTCCGAAAATGCACACACACACAAACCACACAGGGTGCGTTGTATGCAATAATAAAACAATCAAATTCAAATACTGCAATATTGAACGTGAAGACATAAAACTCTCAAATTATTGAATATAAAGTGTTTATAACACCTTATCAGTTACTATAAAACGTTAATTTCAGTTTAAGTTTAAGTTTTTTAATTGTAATTTTTACTTTGAAACAACTTCTTCATTCCACTTACTTGAAGTACCCTCATCCACTACCTTCCACTCCGATTTGCAAAAGATGCCAAACTAGTAGGAATAAACAATGGTAGCTATACATTTTCCGTCAATTATACGAATACAGGGGGGGTCCGGCATTTTTTTGGTATTCCCGAAAGTAAAATTAGCAAAAGCATGTTCCGTTGCTGTGTTGTACGTGAGACGCAATCACAGTAAAGAAATTGTGCTTGGCTTTGCATTGGAGCACACATTAGACAGGCCCAGTTACTTAGCAGACGACGAATGCGAACTACAGCGACGAAAAACCAAAGCTTGACGATTATTGCCGTCAAGCATTCGCGACATGATTATAATGGGACCGATGTAAATTTAAAAAGAAATAGCAAACAATTTATAGGAAAGTATAGGATTTGTTAACAAAAACATATACATAACTCAACTATTTTTACACATATTTTAAGATTTTTGAGTTCTCACTTTTATTCACATAAAAACAAAAAAGTGGTGTCCTTTCAAAAATATAAATATATTTCATCTGAAAACGGAGGCATCTGAAACGCATTTAGAATATATGCCAAAATAATTTGCACGATGTGGCGTCGTCGTTGCCGTCTTGAATTTGTTTAGGTTAATTGCTTGCTGTAACTGGGATTTTGAAATTTGAAAAACAAAAGCGTACTTTCGGTCAAAGGCACGTTTGCCACATCATGGTTCTTTTCGGGTACAAAATTTATGACAAAAAAGAATTAAACTCCAAAACCAAACAATGTACTTAATAAGTAGATATCTATGTTACTATATTAAAAAAGAAAAAAAATTTAAATTTAATGCAAGTAAAACCAAGTTAAAATATATTTTATGACATATGGGGAAAATGTCCAATCTTATACTCATACAATCCCCCCAATTGTGTGTTGTTGACAAATTGTCAATACTAATAAATACAGAATCGGGGGAATGTATGTGTATATTTGGGTCTATTTTCGACTTAATTTTTTTGAGTTCTACTTCGAAATACAATGGGAAGTACCTACCCATAAAAATACCCTGAGGGTTTGGGCCCTGAATATTGAAATTTAGGGAGTGTGAACATTTTCCATACAAAATAAATTTTTTTTGGCGTTTCCATATGCAATGCAAAAACTTCGCTTAAATATTTAAGCTATTGAGATGTTATGCAATGCCTTTTTTGCAATTTTCCATACAAATTACAAGGGCAATTTTTTATTCTGATTCACGTGACTAAAGAAAGGTACTCTGCAATGTAAAACGCTTTATCCCTATCCATAGAATTTTTTTTCTTTAACATATCTTTAATACATTGCTACCTGAAATTTTAAATAAATGTGAACTTGTTTTGTTACAGTCCTTCAATAGAAAAGGCACTTATTTTTTTCTAGGTTTTGATAAATTTGGTTAGCTTAGCTGCGAAGAAGTAACAATTTTTAATTGTGTTGCCTGGTTATATGGAAAACGGAAGCATTGGCAAACTTACCCCAACCAAAGAGGATGTTTACTGTCTCCTAACCGCAATTGTACAATTGATCAATCAACTGCTTTTGACAAGGTGTACATATATTCGGATGGATGTTAAAGTCACTTAAAAAAAAAAAAAATCTTAGAAGCATTCCAGATTTAATTAGGAATTTAATACGGTGCAATTGCACTTTTTTGTTCATCTCATGGAAAAGGAGCCCAGTAGAAAAGTTTTCAAAGCCTTCTCTTAAGAAGTCATTACAAAACAATTCTTAGCATGAGAAAGGCACGTTTTCACAGCGGTCCAAAGATAGCGCTTCCTTTGCCCCTTTTAGAGAACCGAGAGGTAAGGTAGTCAGGTGTCAAGCATAAAAGCCTGCAAGTGCAACGAGGCATATATGGAGTGCTTGAAGCGAACTCCTATAAGCCATTCCATCGGCCTTGCACTTTGGCCCATTTCATATAACGAATAATTAACGAATTCATCGAGCTGGTAAGCTCCTCTAGACTTCGAAAAAGAGCTTCCGTCAGTAATTCTTACTCCTTACGGTATGCCTGATGTTGCTAAAAGAAAGGTATAGAAAGTAGTCCGCACCCAATATTTGATTTTGAATAAACATTCAGATTTTTATACTTACGTAAAAAACATATAAGTGCAATTAATGTTCTTTATATGAACTCTAAAAAAATTGATAAACTTACAAGACCATTGCACGAACGTTGGCCTACACTAATTGTAATAAATGGATTTCAAGGGCCTCACAATTTTTTTGTAAAGACGGAAGCAATCTAGTTGCCCGATATCTGGAGTTATCAAAATTAATGTATTGTTTAAATTTCGTTAATAACTGTGATTTTTTAGTTACATTGGACTGAATACGAATTTAAATAATTATCTAAAACCATAATATACGTTTTAAATATATCACCGCGTTACACACATTCTGTCCTATGAACCAAATATACTTTTTCGGAAAGGGGAGAAAAAATAAAAATACACGTGTATTGGCGATTTTCATGTACACGTCAGAATCTTTTTTTTAGTCGTGTGCGACTATTGCTATAGAAATTTATGCAAGTTTACTGTTGGAAGGTCAACAATAAAGTACGCTGCACCAACCATTTGGCTACCACGTACGGACCACTGCAAAAAAAAACAAAAATTATCTGACGTGTACATGAAAATCGCCGATACACGTGTATTTTTATTTTTTCTCCCCTTTCCGAAAAAGCATATTTGATTCATAGCTAAAGCTCGTTTTTGTAACGCAATGTATTGGATGCATTTTATATCTCAATAATCGTAGAAATATGGAAAAGCTTGAACACGGATTTAAGAGACTTTTTCAAGTATAAGTTTATAAACCTGAAGACCAATGTTATTAATCAATTGTTGTATGCAATATTTAATGTTGGGTGTAGCAATTCAAGCAAATTATTGAATTTCAGTTCTACAAAATATTTAAGATGCAAATTCAAATTGCTTGAAAAAGTGTTCAAAACAAAGACAATCAATGTGGCCAGCTCATATGTATGTTTGTTTGGTTCAGTCTCAGTACTTTTTGTGAATGTAAAGATAAAAGTAGTTTCGCCAAATTGAGCTTCTGTGAGGGAGCTCAAGATGGCGGATTTGAAAAAGAAGCTGCCAACGTCAAACACGATCTAGTGATTGCGAAATGTTTCATGCTTCACTGAATATGTTGATAGGAAACGGTGACGCTGTTCCACCGCTGACACACCAAATGAGCGTCGCTGTTCTTGTAGGGCCATCTATAAATGCATCTCGGAACATTTATCACTCCCTGGGTAATAACACTTTTTTCTGGGTCTTAGCCCAGTTGCACAGAAATACTGCAAAGTGTTAACAGTGTGTTGGCACTATTTCGTTTTCGTTGTCTATTTTCAACTAGTTGGAGACTAATATGTGTAATTGTTATAAATTAATCGACGTATGCTTGTGGCGCAAACTGTGTTGATAAAATTGTATTACAGTTGATAACGGAAGAGGCCGAAATAACACAATAATTCGTGCTGTAGCTATATATTATTGCTCTTCAGCAGTGTGCTTGTGAGAGCAGAAGGTACATAAAATAATAAAATAAATTGGCAACTTCTGGCAAAGTGGAGAAAAAAAAGAAAACTGACTTAATGTGTACCTTATTGTGCGTGTTAAAACACAGATACTCATTGTCGCCAAAATGATGAAGGGGACGGGTGTCGAGTGGCCAGTGCTCGCGCAACACTTTTTTTGTTGCCGGTCTCAATTACTTTATATTGGGTGCAGTTTAATTTTGCCAAATATTCTTAAAATTTAAACATTTGCTCTTTAACATTCATAAATTACAAAAAGCTGCTGTTCTGCGCAATCATTTCTATGAAATTTGAGCTAAAAACACCCTTTAAATAAAAACGGAAATCTGTTGCCGTATTTGAACAATATGAGCAGCACCGATGGCTGAAGATAGCAACCCCGAGTTGCACTGTTTGTTCGGACACGGACATTCCGTTTAGTAAACATAATTTTCACAAGTAAACTTACTACAAATTATAATATTTGTATCTGTAATACTTACTTGTCAACCTGTCAACACTTTCGAAGCGGCCTTCAACTTTGGAACGAAGTGAGTCCAAATCAAAAGGAGCAGCAAGACCATGATCAACGCTACGTGACTTGCTCCTGAAAAGAAATACAAAATAACAAGAACATATATATTTCACAAACTTTTATAAATGAGTATGTATGTATGTACGTGTTAATAATAATAATTCCCAAAGTATAACCCACCATATCCCACCCAAAATTGCATACGCATAACACACCGATTTTTTTTTCGCAATATACGATGCCCACTGTGGTCTAGCTTACTGGAGTTGTAAAATAGTGAAAAAGTATCAACATACATGTGATAGAAGTTAACTTCTAAATGGTTTGGCAGATAATAAATAATAGGTACATTCATTTATTACCGGGTCTTATTCGTAAAACAACAATAAAATATCAATAAACGTAAATTGAATTCAGATATTTTTACCGCATAAGTATACATGCATATTTACATAAAGTTTTTCATAAATCCGCACAGACGAAACTATTCATATTTATGTACATAAAGTTTTTACGAAAGACGAGCAGACGAAATTAAGTCATTTTTTGTCAAAATTATGTCTGTATTTTTCGTCATACCTTTTGTTGAGTATATATGACACCCTAACATTGGAGATGGTAGATTTTATCACCAATGATTGAAATAGCATAGAACACACTTATCGATTATTTATGCATACGCATATCGACAGATATGCATCTCCATATATACGTAAAAATTTTCTTTCCTTCTTCTACAAGGTGGCGCAAAAGTAATCCTCCTATCAGAAAATGCTATAAATTTTGCGATTGGCCCCTAAAGTCAGTTCTGTTTTGACATTTGTGTAGTAAACACATGCGAAATACACGTTAATAAACAATGTTACGCTACATTGCTCCAGAACGCGGAATATTGCTGACTATTTATTTGACCAATAATCGGTCGGGGCCAAACGGTTACTGTGAATGGTGAGCGCTACATAGCAATGATCAACGAGTTCTTTTTGCCGCAACTTGATGAATTGGGATTGGAAAACATGTGGTTCCAACAAGACGGTGTAACAGCACACACTGCACGTGCCACAACCGATATGCTGAACATCGGAAGCTTACTTTTGCGCCACCTTGTATATACCAGCATCACGTATAGTCACCAATTCACGCGCCATTTGCATGTTCAACATCTTAAACCTTTTGTAAAACATTCTTACTTAATAAATATAAGTAATATCAAAAAAAGTGGATTTATTCAACATCAAGTCTATTTATTTAACACCTTTTAATAAATTTGGCATACCCTGTTCGGTCACGGATCGGCTTGTTTTTCGTAAGCTTATTTAACTCTTGAACATTGTGGGCTAGTCCATCCTTCCTCATATATCGCTTCACAATAGCCATATCTTTCAGTTGAGCGTATTTACATATTATAATAAAATTACGCTATGATAATCTTCCTCGATCGACGTGCATTTGAAATATTCAAAGAAACTGCATCCCTGACAGAACAGTTCGCAAAGTTTTTATTGCTGCATATTCGTACGAATTTCGTGCGAATTTTATACGAACCGTTCATACAAACTCGAACTTATCGATACAGTTCCAATGCATGGAAACGAACGGTTGACCTGAAGTTCGTGTGAATCGGCGAACGCTAGGATGTTCGGAATTCCTACAAACACGAATGCATGCGTCGCGTTCGCATGAAATTCTCATGAATTTTGTAAAAACCTGTTCTGTCAGGGATAATCATACTTAGCAAAAAGTTTTTCGAATGGATAAAGGAGATCACACATTCGTATTCACACTGTCTAGAAACCTATGAAATTTTAGGAAATTAACCATTGGGAAAGAAATCTATAATTTTTTAAATTATTCTACAACTAGAAATTACTAAAACTCAATTACTTCAATACATTTTTCTATATTACTCTCTCGTTGTTTTTCGACTTAGTTCACTCTTCTTTAGAAGGCAAGTTTGGAACGATTCGAAAAATACAACTGTAAAAATATTATTTACTGTCTATGTGAGAAAACAAAACATATTTAACAATTTTTGAAACTTGATTTACATAGGTATAGTACCATTTTGAATAAGACGGACATTCTCATATACACTAAAAATACTGTATGTTCAAAAACAATTGTTGTTTATAAGTTGTGTCATATTCATAGAAGAAAAGACTGCCCACTAGAGTTGTGTAGTTCGCGAACGAACTAGTTCAATTGAACGAATCAGTTCACTGAACGAACGAACTCCGGTGGCAACAAGCAAAAATAACCATTGAGGAAACGATTAGGCGGACCGTGTTTGCACAAGCTCAGCACAAGCGGGGCCCACGTGGGGATGCATTTTGGTGAGTGGAGGTTGGGCAATTTCAGCAGGGTGTTTAAAAAAGGCCTTACATTCAAGTATCCAAAAGCAAAATATTGACGTCCAAGTCTTTATTTTTTTAAGGATCTTTTGAATGGATTAGCTGCTCTGGCAATGCATCGTGATATTGGAATCACAGCTACCGAAGTAATCGACGATATATCTAAAAAACCGCGAAGACTCGATTTTCTTTTGTAACAGATCTGTGAGGACGTTCACGAAATAAAATTCTTGTTTGAAAATAGTTTTAGATTGTAAAATTTGTATCCTGATCGAACAGTTTACATTCCTTCCATAACCCAGAGCTATCTACGCCACTGCTGCTTAATCTATCTACGCATATCGTTTACAGTTCGAATACAGAAGCGTTCGATTTGGTCTCAGCTCAGTTCCTATCGGCTTGTAGAATAATGAAGATGGGTAATGAGAAGTGAGAGGCATTATATCCGTAGATTAACCATTGAGTTGTGCATTTTAGTAGTTTTTTACGACAGGTATGCCTACTTCGGGCACATACTAAACCTCTACTCCGCAGGGACCATCTTACGTATTGCCAACAAAACCAAAACGACAGAGTATATTTTAACTTTAGGAACGAAGTAATGGTGATTACGAAGATAAGCTCTTTTTGCCGCCAACTTATGCTGCATCCCTAGGTTGACAAGGCCAAACGGGGATCATTCAGGAGCACAATGAGGAAGAAATCAATTAAGCGTTCACTGCCAGCAACACCACGGAGGTGAACAAAACCACCAAAAAGGCCTTCGAATCCATATGACCTGATCGGACCTGAGGCTAAAACATCTCTGAAAGAAGCCCGCTACATAAAGGATGCCTCAAACTTTGCCTGGATAAAAAATCAGGCTATAGTAGTACTCCTATTGAAAGGAGCAAATAACATCCTCCTCAACCCAGTATCGAAGAAACCTGAAACTCCTCTAATATCTTACAAGGTGCGATCATGCGATCTCACCAAAGGACTTGTGCCCGAACTGTCAGAAGCCGTTGAAACGATGTACCAGGCAACATCCCTTCATTAAACCATCAAACCAATCTTGAAGCGACGGTGGGCTCTCATATATATCTAATGTTATTTCGAATAAAATTAAAACAAAAACGAAAAGTTTAATTTATATAAATAATATTACATAAACAAAAACCACCTTTCTCACTTATCAAAATAACTCCACATACAAAACCTCTGGTAACTGAATCATGTATATATGCTAATATGTTCTTTAAAAAAATAACCTTTAGCTGATTCAACACCAGAGTATATTTGTGCGGGACCCCATTCCACATAAGCTGACCTCGGCAGCTCTTAAAAATAATACCCGTTAGCGAAACCAACACCGGCTTTGTGATTTACAATATTCCAGTGCAGAACAATTTTCTGAATAAACGGCCGAATTTTTATTTCTGAATAGTTTTGACTCTGAAAATTGGTTTCTGAAAAGTTTTTCTGAATAAATTTTTGTGAAAAACAGCATTTCTACTTTCATTACCACCCGGAATACAGAAAATGCATGTAGGAAGAAGTAAAAACTTGCACACAACTAAGCAACATCAATGGTTTCACAATGATTTGCATCCGTTATCCATCCCTAGATCTTGTCACACCCTAATCAAGAACTATATATGTTAGCACAGTAAGTTCATATATGATCTTTTATAGTGTTACAGTGGTTACATAAAAGTGGGTACAATATTGAAAACATAAATGTATAATTATCCATTATTAACAAGTAAGAATAAAGTAATAAAAGTAAACCAAAAGACATAACAAAAGTAGTTAACGTACGCAACACCACAATTTTGGCTCAATAATAAGGTTGTGTCATTTCATCAGCTGATTGAATTTTTTTTATCACAATGGCGTGTAGATTGTCAAAAGAAGATGCAAACAACAGTATGTAAAAAAGCAAAATGTAAAAAGGGTGATTTCAAAGAACGTATAACTATGACAAGGTTCAACGCGACGAATACGAGTAGTGGGAAACAGTAAACCATTTATTCGCGGGAATTACATTCACCATTCGGGAAATTTGCGATTAAATCGTGACTTGTTATGGTTTTCGCATCAAAATGGAGCAGTAAGGAAGGCGGTCGGCACGATATGAGGTCGCACTGTGGCTAGTCATTGTCGGCTGGGGTGGGTTCTTGCCAACCTTACCGTCCTGCGCCATAATCAGAGAAAAGGTCAGATCGTGCCTTTGAATACGCGGGGAAATGCACAAAACCGCGCAAAAACAACTATATAAAAAACAACATCCGGCTAACCCGGATGCCACGGACAGACCGTTGATATTCAAATTTCAAACTCAAAAAAAGAAACCGAAAAATCAAATGAATTCAAAAGAAACGGGCAACTAAAATATTTAAAATGAAAATCAAAATTCAAAAATAACCAAAAGCGAAACTAACTCAAATATAAATTTAAAAATAACCGAAAATGAAACGAAATTAAAACTGAAATAACGAACGGAAAAAGGAAAACAAAGATAAATTTAAATTAACCGAAAAAGAAACCCTGAAAATTAAAAAAAAAACGAACCGGAAATGACCGGTTACCATGCTGAAAAAGGAAAAGTAAAAAAATAAAAAAAAAGGCCGAACATTATAAGGGGGGCGCCGCGGGTGTTGTTGCGACGCCCGGTGCTTGGCCCACCCTCATCCATGGCCATCGGTGCACCAAACTAATCCCGATGGCCCCTTACCTAATAGTCCTACCTGCCTGAAGAGAATAGTCAGCATTCCCATTTTAATTAACATTTATTTATAATTCACTGTTTTGCTTAAATAACAAGGTATTTTAAATTCAGCCCTATTTGGCTATTTTAAATTAGCTTTTACCACATTAGGGTGCAACAAAAGAAAGTAAAAGAAAATGTATTTAGGCATATATATATAGTTTAAATCCCTGGTTATTTAGGTTTAAATCAAATACTAGGTATTTATGTTCGAATTAAACTCTATAGAAACTATTAAGACTAATCAAAAAAAAACCACGAAACAAGAAAAAAAATCTCTACTGGGCTTAATTTTTCTTAAGTATTTCGTTGAGTTTATTTATGTATCTACTAATATTATTCGTAATCACTAAGCTTTATTTTATTTAGTCGATTTATCTTTACCGCATTAATTATTCATTTAGTGGCCTTGTTTCATTATTTTATTTTCTTGTATATTTGATTTTATTTTATTTTTATTTTAAGTTATTTTAATTTAAGTAATTAATAATTTGTTGGAATAGCTTTCTTTAATAATTATTATTTGTTATTAGTTTTATAAAAAAAAATCCATTATTTATTTTAAGTAGTTACGCTTTTTGTTTCTAGTTGTATCTTAAATACCTGACCTTATTTCTATTTCTACATACCTAACCGTTCCCCCCCTTTCGGTTGGACAGTTTTAATACTTTATCTTATTAGAACCATCATTATTTAAATCTTTTTTTTTTCCCCCCTCTAGTTTTGAAAATATACTTTACATTTAACTCTACCAAAAATTTTTTTTTTTTTTTTTTTTTTTTATCTTAGTTTATAAAAATTTTGGTGGATTGGTTTTAGTTGATGTTTTTGTCATTCTAATTATATTTTTGCTGCTCCTTTTCTTTCTCTACTGACTTTGCTGATTTAATTTCTCCTTATGTATTTATTTTTATGCAGTTTTTAGAAATCTCTCACTACGCTTACTATATTCCTTCGCTCTCTCTCTCCTTTTCATTCTCTTTGTAGTACACTTTTAATTGTTGAATCATATTAACTGTTGGCTAATTTAAATTTTTCAAGTTTCATTGTTTTCTTTTTCTTTTGTTTTTTTTTTTTTTGAAATTTTCATTGCAGTCATACGCTTAGCATGTACTAGGTAAAAAATTAATTATAAGTAATACAAAAATTTGATACATTACGTATACATCATGGTATACTAGCACATGAATAAATTAAAAGAAGTTACGTCTACATCAGATAGGTCTCACCCGGTTGTTGCAGTAGGCTGTGGGTCGCGCTACTGTTGTTGTTGTTGCTGGTGGTGTTGTGGTTGCTGGGTTAGTGCGGCGGGCCTATACTACGGCGGCCCCCGCTGTTGTCAATGCTGGATGTCGTCGTGCGGTGGGCCTATATGAGGGCGGCCCCCGCTGTAATTACTGCTGCTGGTTGTTGCGCGCCCTGGTGCGCGTTGTTGCTGTTGCGGTTTATGGCGGTGGGCCTATGTGAAGGCGGCCCCCGCTGTTGTTGTTGCTGGATATCCAGGAATGTTGTTGTGGCTGCTGCTACTGCTGCTAATGATGTCGTTGTTGTTGTGATTTCTTTGACTGTTGTTTTGTGAACTTCTTCTGTTTGTTGGTTTGTTTGTTTTAGCTATTTATTATCGCCAAGTTGTTATTTTTGTTGTGGTTTTTGTAGTTTAATTTTGTAGCTTTATTTTGTTTTTATATTTTTTTTTTGTAGATTTTTGTTTAGTATTTTGTTGTCTAGGTTTATGCTTTACTAGCAAGTCTTTTACAGCACCGCACGCTATGCACTTTTAATTATAAATTTGATTAAGGCGGTAAGCTTTTTTGTAGTTCGCTAAGCAAGACAAATTTTGAATGAGCAGAATCGCTTTGCTCTTGGTTAAACATCTTGAGTAGGCATACTGACTTTAAAAATGCATCATAACTTAGTTTTATTTTAATTTCTTAAAGGTTGTTGTTTACGGTTTGAAGACAAGTCGGTTCATAGTTTACAGATTTGTTCTTTTTTTTTTTTTAAATGGGTTTTAGGCCGAATGCTAAAATTTTCAGATTCAATGGCAATTCTATACGACAGCATTCAACCGCCAATATACGTTCAAAAATCTCGGGAAAGGCATCAATCGACGCGTTCCGACCTCTGTACCAACAATCCGAAGGCGGGAATCAAATAATTTGTCTCAGTGGAAAGCTATCAGCAAAAACTCAGAATGCGCTAGGTTCGATCCCAAATAGGCGGCTTCATCCAAGGTATTTATGTGCACAACACCTTTTCGCGTAGGCGGCCTTTGGCCGCCTTTCAAAAGAATAACCCTTAGCCGGTCCAACCCCCGGCTACGCGGTCCACAATATTTTTGAGCAGAACACACTTTTTGCACTTTTTGGTACACCCTAACCTGTGATTACACCAACCACATGAAAATGACGAAAAATTTTCAACTTGGATTGCAAATATCTCTAAACAGACACAAAATATAGAACTTCCGCCCCCGGACCATCGACATGGAGGTCACAACCCGTCGCCCGATACACCCCCCGAGACTCTCGGACGCACATCAGCAGCACGTGCCGTCGTACAGAATTGCCGATTCAATAGCTCAATTTAACTTGATTCAGAATGCTTTCATAAAAGTGAGCTGCGTATTTATTAGTAATTTTTTTCCAGATTTGATTTTGGTATGTATAATAATTTAGCGAAATTTCACTACACACTCGCACACACACTGATTTTGCTGTCCAGGTATATTAATATTTAGGTACTTCACAATAGTAAGCCTATATGTAGACGCTGTAGGTTAGCTGTAAAGTATATTCACACGCGTAACATGATTTCTTTTACTGTGGAAATAATTAAATTTATACTTCTGTATGTACACACATATACATATAAAGAAGAAAAACAACGCAATCACTTTTTAAACAACTTTTTCGCGAAATGATACTAACATTTTTTTTCTTTTCTTTTTACACGCGCACGACCGCTCCCGTTCAAATCCGGTATACTTTTTGAATTGGTCGAATGCCGGTGACGCTGCTATGCCCAAAATTATTCACTTAACGCGACTGCGCAATGGAAAAGTTCCGTTACCCGTTGACGTGGCGTGATTATTGCCAGGTGGAACATTCTGATTGGTCGTTACCTTCAAATGCTTGCTATGAACGGATTGAACCATTTGGTGCTGCCACCTCAGCAAAAATCACGCACTTTCCCGTAGCTAAACGTCAAACCGGAAGGTGAATCAAAACTGTCACCCAACCAACCGCATTGAACCAAGTAACAATTACTATCAATTGAAAGTAAACCATAACAGACTTATAGGGCTATTAGCACTTTTACTTTTATTCAATATTCACAACTAAACGTTTTTGTAACTCCAACTATAATTTTTTGCGTAAATATACAATTAAAACAGTGAATTCAAGCAATTTAAACGCAGGTGAAATGGTGAATTACCTATTATCGATTTGACAACATCCACTTGTATTCGCTGTTGGATCTTCTTGTAGTTATACGTTCTTTGGTGATTTGAATTTGCCATTTTGTGTTTTTTCTAATGCTTCTTCTAAAAACAAATGCAAATACGACGATATTATTCAATAATAATCACTTTCAAAACATGTTCACAAGAGATAGCTTCTAAAAAACAAACATTTCTCTGGAATTCACCACTATCTGCATGGTTCCAGTCGTTCTAAGGAGGCTTGTGGACCTTCATTGACAAGCACATTTTAAATTTCTACAGCAAATTGTATTGATTGGGATATAATTGGTCAGTACAACTGCTGACACGGTCAGCTGAGAATCTCCCCTGATTTGCAGGTGACATTTCCTATAAGTCTAACCTTACTTTTGTTTTATTTTATTCACTCAAATCAATACACAATTAATTCTATTATACATTTTTTTTTTTTTTTAAAGCACACTTCTTTACAATTGAAATGAAAAATGCCAATAGCCCACTGTCCAAATTACTCGCGCGTAAAAGGAAATGCCAAATGCGGCAAAGGACTGTCACTTTTCAACCAGCTTCGGGGAAGTTTTTGTCGCTAAAAACAACAACCACAGTTGACGCCTTATTGACAGTGTCATACAGTGATTCACCACAATAGTCGATTATAGTGGTGATTTACAGACACTCACCCCCATGCTTCACCAGATTTGTTTTTGTAGAGTTGCCTTCAATTTATTCGTGTACCATCACAATAATGATTGACTAGGTTACAAGAAATTGATAGATGAAATGAGAAAAAAGTATTTTTGGATCTATTTAAATAGTGTGAAATGCCTGAAATTGTAATATAAATTGCTGCTTTCATCTAATCAGTTTTGACTTTAGTGATCGAGAATCAGAGTAGTTATAAAAATAATTGGTGCCAGTAACGAAATGGTGAAGTAGCTACGCAGAATTTGAGAGCCCAAGTTCGAAATATTTATTGGTTTAAACCACTGTGTACCATGTCAATTGTGATATCTAATGCATAGACGTCAGAATTCCCAAGAGACTTGGCCACCTCTTTTTTATATTTTCTATTGGTCTCATCCTGCATCTCTTTCTATCATTAATTAGAAGAGATGAGTTCGCTTTGTACCGGATGCGCCGCCATATTGAAGTGCCTTGAATGTAAACAATGATGTTGATGTTCCTTTGACACATCATATCATACTTGTTTTGATACACAATGATTGTAGCGGCAGCCTGTGGGTTAATGCAACATTAAATATGTTCGAACCTCTATGTATCTGTGCGGTAACAGCAACAGAGCTATATTTATATGTGTTAGTAACTGGAAGAAATTTTATCAAAAAGAATGGATTATCAGAGTACTACAACATTTATCTTCATTCATATAAAAAAGGTGGTCCAATTTACATAGCGATGCCCGGTGATTGGATCACCTAATCCATCTCGGAGTACCCTTTACTTTGCTTCTGAATACTCTATGGAGCACCTACGTGAGAGTACTTTTAAAACATTACAGCATGGAGGATACTACAGCAAAGCGAGTGAGGAGTAGGTGTACTTTTGAGGACCACCTACTCCATCTCTCGTTTTGGTGTTGAATACCCCGTGGAGTAATCCTTTGGGAGAATTTTGAGAGTACTCTCACGTAGGTACTCTATGGAGTATTCAAAAGCACAGAAATAGAGTACTATGAGATGGATTAGGTAATCCAATCGCAAACATCGCCATGTAAATTGGACCACCTTTTTTATATGAATGAGGATATGTGTTGGAGTATTCTGATACCCCTTAAGGAGTATTCTTTGGATGACGTACCGGAGTATTTCCCTTTTTTGCAGCGAAAGCAAACACATGTATTTAGATGTACGAACATGTATCTGTTAGAATGGGTGAAGTTTTTGTGAAAGTATATCTGTCGTGTCCCGCCTGTTATAATCCTGTATATGAATCTGTGCCCCCGTCTTTGGGGTACGATCGCCAAATAATCTAGGACAGGTTTCAAATTGGAACTTGAGCCATGTGCGTACGCAAGTTGTCATCCATGCGTCCTAATTAGTTTTTCATAAAGAAAATAAAGTTTAGTGTTTGTACCGTAGTAACGGGCTTTGAAGATAACGGCCCCTGGAAGAACCGGAACACAGCGTCGTGTTCTTAGAGGTGAGTACTCTAAACCAGCACATTGTGAACGGGTCCATGATCCATAAGTAAATAAAAACAAAATGAATAAAGGAACCTTGAGATGTTGGCCAACGGGAATAACGCCCGAAAATTCTATCCAAGAATTTGGCGAATTACAGAAGGTTTTAAACCGGGGACAAACTCCTGTAAGAATAAGAACGGAGACCTGGCGGCCGATGTTTAGAGAGCACTTAGAATATGGAGGGATCACTTCTCTGCCCTTTTAAACGGAGAAACTGAGAAAGAAACCGGAGAAGATGCCGAACCCGAGCCCACAATCGAAGATGATGGAATTGACGTTCCACAACCCCACTATAATTAGGGTTGGAAAAGCAATATCCCGATTGAAACACAATGAAGCAGAATATGGTCGGATGAATGCATGCCTGAAGATTGGAATCTAAGTGTTCTCTGCCCAATCCACAAGAAGGGCGATCCTGCAAGCTGCGCCGACTATAGCGGAATCAGACTTTTGAATATCGCATATAAGGTGCTATCAAGAGTATTGTGCGAAAGGCTGAAGCCTAATGTGAACAGACTGATTGGATCTTATCAGTGTGGTTCAGACCTTGTAAATCTACCATCGGCCAGATTTTTACAATACGCCAAGTCTTGGAAAAAACCCCTGAGAAAAGAATCGACACGCATCATCTCTTTGTTGATTTTAAAGCCGCTTTCGATAGCACGAAAAGGAGCTGCTTATATACCGCTATGTCTGGATTTGGTTTCCCGAGAAACTTATGCGGCTATGCAAAATTACCTTGAGCAACACCACCAGCTCGGTCAGAATTGGGAAGGACCTCTCCGAGCCATTCGAAACTAAAGGAGGTTTCAGACAGGGTGACCCCCTATCGTGCGACTTCTTTAATTTAATGCTGGGGAAAATAATACAAGCTGCAGAACTTAACCGGGCTGGAACAATATTTTATAAAAATGTGCAACTCTTGGCGTATGCTGACGATATTGATATCATTGGCCTTAAACAACCGCGAAGTAACTTCTGCTTACTCCAAATTAGAAAAAGAAGCGGGAAAAATTTGTTTGGTGGTGAACGAGGGTAAAACGAAGTACCTTCTGTCATCATGCAAAGAGTCAGCGCATTCGCGCCTTGGCAACCACGCCACTGTTAGAAGCAATAATTTCGAAAAAGTAAAGGACTTCGTTTACCTGGGAACCAGCACTAACACCAACAATAATGTTAGCCTAGAAATCCGACGAAGAATTACTCTTGCAAACAAATGCTACTTCGGACTGAGTAGGCAATTGAAAAGTAAAGTCCTCTCTCGACGAACGAAAATAACACTCTACAAGTCACTCATCGCACCCGTCCTGCTATACGGTTCAGAAGCGTGGACACTAACAACATCTGAGAGGCGGCTCTGGGAGTATTCGAGAGAAAGGTTCTTCGAAAGATTTGTGGACCTCTACGCGTTGGCGACGGCGAGTACCGAAGAAGATTGAATGATGAGCTGTATGAACTTTACGCAAACGCCGACAAATTTCAGCGAATTAAAACACAGCGGCTTCGCTGGCTAGGCCACGTTGTGCGAATGAGCGAAGAACCTCCAGCCCAGAAGGGATTCTTATCGGCACCCGCCAGTGGAAGCAGAGGAAGAGGGAGACCACCACTCCGATGTAAGGACCAAGTGGAGCCCGATTTGCGATCCCGCGGTGTTCCAACGGAGGAACGACTGGCGAGCTATGTTGGACGGTCAAAATCGCCCAGGCGGTTAGATGACGATTTAAAGAAAGAAAGAAGAAGAAGAATTAAGTTACCAATACTATAAAATTAAATATAATTATTAAAAATGAAATTCATAAATAGATAAAATTTAAATAGAAAAAAATATAAAAAAAGTCAAATTTGTAGGAATATGTGTATCTATGTATGCCTCATATGATACATAAAAACCACTAACAAATTAAAGCCACGTTCACCCGTTTTGTTCTTGTGTTTTTGTATTTAGACCCTTAAGTCCTTTCTCTTACCCCGTTAGGAAACTGCTAGGCAGGCAGAAGTAGAGGCCTTAAACCGCGAGGTTACCGATTGACGCCAGCGCCCATACGATACGATGATATCGTAGAAGCAGCAGTTAAGAAGAAGAAAAGGGAGAAGGGAGCATACATACGTCACTGGACGACACGTCGGATGCAGTGATACACGCCCGTTCCTGGTCCATCATCGTACAGAGGGGTAGCAAATGTCAGCCGAGAAAATACAACGCCATAGCGACCTGTGCGAAAGAGAAAAAAAGAGAGATCGAGCCGCCACCTATATTTTTAACTGCTGGAATATTGAATTTTAATTTGTTTCGAATATTTGCGATTAGTCGGATTTGGTTAACATTTTTTTTGCTTGCCAAATTTTTGTATGAGAAAAATTTTTAGATTCGAGACACCCTAATATTAAGTTAACTAGACCTCCTACTTAAATCCACTTCATCACCTTTTTGTTTAAAATCCAACATTCTTATTAGTTACATTTAGCATTTTTTCTTATTTTATTTTTCACCCTGTACCACATTTTCATTCGCTCACTTATGTATCTTCGCTTTTGCCATTTTGCCGGGCTTTTAATTATTTCATTTATGTTTCTCATAATTTTTCTGGTTTTTAGATTCCTTGAACTTCCATTATTTAAGATCGTTGTTTTCTTTTTCTTGCGTACTTATATTAAGTCACCCTTTTCTTTACTTTTACTGAGATTTCATTATTACCCTTCATCTCGTCTTCATCTTAATACTATTATTTTTGTTTTTGTAGGCAGCTTTTACTGTAGTTAATTTTTAATTTTTGAATAATTTTTCCATTCGTATTACTAAAAGCAATACGTATACATACATATTTACACCCGTATATAAAACCAAAAGATATCTTCAGTGGCGGACATAAGTGTACATAGGGTAAGACGGGGTACATTTGACACTGGGGTACAATTGACTTCAGCCTCTGCAGCATGAACAAGGGTCTTTAGTAAAAATGTGAGGATGAGGGAAGCACCCTCATGTTAAAAAAAAGCGTCAAAAAAAATCAGTATTCAATTGCAACGCGTACTGGATTAGCACGTGTTTTTATATTTCCGCGATCACAAGTGTAATTTTTGGTATATCGGATGTAAGCTGTCTTTTAAATAAGAAATTAGTTACTCTGTTCATGTGTGTGATGAAATATAATAGTTATTTTCTCTGAAGTGAAATACGATTTACGAAATGTAAAGAAACAAGGCGGCAGGTAGAATGGGGTACCTTTGACTTTCGCAAAAGGGTCACATTTGACAAATGTTCCCCATTTAAAAAATGTATGTTTAATAAAACAAGTATCTATCTAGATTTTTAATGTTTAGTGTTTAGCAATGGTTCGCAACTATAAGAAAAAGACCAACCGTTCCCAAATAAATGAGGATGATATGAAACAAGCCCTTGCAGACATAAGGCATAAGCGCGAGACAGCTACGTCCGCAGCGGAAGAGTATGGCTTAAAAAGAACAACTTTGATCATGCGAATGAAGAAAATAGATACTTTGAGAAATGATTCGGACTCCGGAAATGAGAGCGGCTGTAATGAAAATTTCTTTTATCACTCTAAATACACAAGCCATCAAACGCTGACGAAAGTATTCTCGATCTAAGCTCGGATATCGGAGAAAAATGTATCAGCAAAAATGATCATATTTCAAAATACAAATTATTGGATGATGAGGGTTTACAGGTTGGAGAACACGTTTTGGTCAGTATTAAGAAGCCCTTTTATTACATTGGCGAGATTGTAGAGATATTTCCCGATTCTACCTACAACATTAATTATAATTAATAATTATTTGCGTAGACTATCTCCAGACAACTTGGGTCTTATAAAAACCATCATAGAAGACATCTCCATAACTCTTAGGAGCGAAATTTAATTTAAACTGCCAACTCCTGATAACCCAGCTTCAACTTCTCGCAGCCACACCAAATATTTATTTTGACGGTTTCTATATAAAATGATTTTTCATATTCAATAGTTTAAGAATTTTTACTTATTTTTTCCAAAAATTGATATCATATCATAAGCCTCAATAAATTCAAATGCCTACGATGACTGTTATTTCAATAAAACATTTATAAGCAAATCATAAAGCATTGATTTAATTTTAACAAGGGCCAACTAATGTTTAAACTGAGAAAACACCATGGGAAATATGTTTGTCAAATGTGCCCCCGCAAAAGTCATAAGTGCCCCAGGCTGGGGAGCATTTGACAAATGATATACTTTTTTTTAAACGAATAACAATTATCTATGACTTTTTTTTCTCATTTTTTATATCCAATAATAAATGTTCAAAGCCAGGCGCTTCTGAAGATATGTCTTTTTTAAAAATGTATTTTGTTTTGTAGAAAATGTAAGACTTATTTGTGAAAGTGTCAAATGTACCCCGTCCTCCAGTACAGTCGTTTTCTGCGATTTTCACAAATTTTGGTCTTAATAAAATTATTTTAACAAAGCTTGAGTAAAAACATGTGTCAAGGTCTAATACAACAACTATAAATTTTGTTTTAAAAATGTACACAAAATTTGTGGAAATTCAAAGAAATTTTACTAAAAATTAGAATTTTTTTTACAGAATTTTTAGAGTTTTTTGGAGTATGCACTTTTGTAGCCCATCAAATTTTAGTATAATAAGGTTTGTACGCAAGCTAGTCCCTCAGTTTTTGAGATATCTTGATGAAAGTTGGTATGGAGCTCACATTTTGCATAAGATTAATCATTTGTCGGAATCAGCAAGATCGGAGCAATACAACGCATAGCTCCCATACAATCGATAGTTCCGATTAATGGGGTTTGACCTATAAATATTGAAATTTAAGAGCTAGGCATTTTTAATTTGGCGGATTTAGTATAATTTACATACGCAATGTGAATAGTGAAAATCAAATAGATCGGACCAACATAACATATAGCTCCCATATAATCGATAACTTCAATAAATTGGTTTTGGACTATAAATTTTGCAATAAAAAAGCTAGGAACGCAAAATTTTGTAGGTTTGGTACATATTATATGTATATGTAATGTGTGTAGTGAAAATTACCCAGGTCGGACCAACATAATGGGGTTTGGGATATGTTTTTTTAAATTAACAGTTTTGCAGAGTTTGTACTAAATGTTAGTAAGGATCGGACACTTAGAACCATTATGCGCATTCATGAAAGGTATAAAGTCTTCGGCACAGTCGAAGAGAGCCCTTTTCTCACTTGTTTTATCGGTAATTTTCCCCATAACTTAATATTTTTAATGGAAAGGGAAAACAAATTTTAATCATAGAAGTTCTTAAGTTAGAATTTGTAAGTTTTTATACTTCCCGTGAATTTTCTTTTGTTTACATAATTTTGAGTCTTGAATTCATATAACATAATAAACAATAGTAAACTTTTAAAGTGAAATAGGTTTTTGATTATTTATATACATGGAATCGCAACGATATGCGTGGCTAATTCGGCGTTCACTTGGTGTGGGTGTTGCACGGGGGCGTTAGAGGGGACGTGGATGTGAGGCGAATATGGTGGACAGGCCTGGTTAGAGACATGAAACGTTAACGGACCGACATGCGTCAGGCTAAGGAGCTTCGCTCGGTACGCGGAGCCATTGCGAAGCCCAAGGCTGGGTACTATACATAGAAAGGGGACGGATAACTCCACTTGACACGGAGAGACCTCGTTTCCAGGCATGAACCTCTTTTTGCCTGTTTAGCTTTAGGTAAGGCAGGTGAGGCTTACCACCATGCCACCTTTGCATTACCCCAACAGTTAGTTTAACAATATGATTTAAACAACAATCTCTTTGCCTGATAAACACGAATGTTTTTAAATTACACTTTATTTGCCTCATTTCCAAGTGCGCATGGTTTACAATTGGTCTTCGAGTAAAACAGTGTACCCTACCACTAAATACTATTCCAATAAACGAATAATAATATTCGTTTCAAAAAGTTTGAACAGTATTTATTCGAATAATTTATCCGTATATTCGAATAGTATTATTCGAATAGTGGTATTCGAATAGTTGTATTGAAATGCGAGAGATGTCGGAACCGAAATTCACTGTCTCATCGCTTGTACTTATGAGCATGCATTCACGTTTTGTATGGATGAATGAATGTTTGCGTGTACAAATGTGTGCATAAGCAGTAGTGACCTATTTTTGTAGCCTATTATTAGAATAGTTGTCACATATTCAGGTAATGGGCTTTGAAGAGCCTTTTATTTTTTATTTGAATAATTAAATAGCTTTTTCCGGGCGAAAAAAAGAGGCAGAAAAGCGTGAAATAAAGGAGCTTGAGATGCTGGCCAACGGGAATAATGCCCGAAAATTCTATCAAAAAATTCGGCGAATGACAGAAGGTTTTAAACCCGGGGCAAACTCCTGTAAGAATGAGAACGGCGACCTGGTGGCCGATGTTCAGAGAGCACTCAGAATATGGAGGGATCACTTCTCTGCCCTTTTAAATGGAGAAACTGAGCAAGAAACCAGAGAAGATGCCGAACCCGAGCCCACAATCGAAGATGATGGAATTGACGTTCCACAACCCGACTATAATGAGGTGCGAATAGCAATATCCCGATTGAAAAATAATAAAGCAGCTGGCGCTGATGGTTGTCTGCTGAGCTATTCAAACACGGAGGCGAGGAGCTGGTAAGGCGCATGCATCAGCTTCTATGCAGAATATGGACGGATGAATGCATGCCTGAAGATTGGACTCTAAGTGTTCTCTGCCCAATCCACAAGAAGGGCGATCCTGCAAACTGCGCCAACTATCGCGGAATCAGCCTTTTGAATATCGCATATAAGGTCCTATCAAGCGTATTGTGCGAAAGACTGAAGCCTGATGTGAACAGACTGATTGGACCTTATCAGTGTGGCTTCAGACCTGGTAAATCTACCATCGACCAAATTTTTACAATACGCCAAATCTTGGAAAAAACCCTTGAGAAAAGAGTCGACACACATCATCTCTTTGTTGATTTTAAAGCCGCTTTCGATAGCACGAAAAGGAGCTGCCTATATGCCGCTATGTCTGAATTTGGTTTCCCCGCAAAACTTATACGGCTATGCAAAATGACGTTGAGCAACACCGCCAGCTCGGTCGGAATTGGGAAGTACCTCTCCGAGCCGTTCAAAACTAAACGAGGTTTCAGGCAGGGTGACCCCCTATCGTGCGATTTCTTTAATTTAATGCTGGAGAAAATAATACAAGCTGCAGAACTTAACCGGGCTGGAACAATATTTTATAAAAGCGTGCAACCGTTGGCATATGCTGACGATATTGATATCATTGGCCTTAACAACCGCGCCGTAACTTCTGCTTACTCCAAATTAGAAAAAGAAGCGGAGAAAATTTGTTTGGTGGTGAACGAGGGCAAAACGAAGTACCTTCTGTCATCATGCAAAGAGTCAGCGCATTCGCGCCTTGGCAACCAAGCCACTGTTGGCAGCAATAATTTCGAGATAGTAAAAGACTTACTATAAATATTGTGACGAATTCGATAATTCCTGGATTAATAATCCTGAGTTTGTAACTGCAAAGTCAAATAAACACACGCACATATACTGTAAGAAATAGCTAGTTTTATTTACTAGTATAAACGCAATACAAATTCCCGAGTTTGGTAACTCCACATTAGTTCACTGTACAATACTTGAATACAAACTGATCAACCAGCCTTTTATAGTCCAACAGAGTGCTACCCCACGCACCCAGAAGTTTCTTGGTTGTTCCCTTTTCGTGTTCTTGAAGGGTCGGTGTTATTTATTGGCATCTCGTCTTTGCCTTGTATTCACAAACACTCGCCCCATTTCTCTTTCCTGGTACAAGCTTGCATGCATAAGCGTATCCATCGTTTTCTGTTGTGTTTAACTAGTAGTGGGAGAGGTATTGAATTAGGTAGAGTACATGCTTAAGAATATTCGCCACACTGCCCTCCACCTAAGTCTGATCGTCCCTTACAGTAAGTAAATAATAATTTTTTAAATTTATTATATTTTTATAGTCTTTGATATCACTTGGTAGATCATTCTATTCTCTTATTCCCTCATAGAAAACACTTATTTTATCACACTCAAATCTTACAAAAGGCAAATGAAAGTTTATATTACTAGTTTGATAACTATGAACCTCATTATTACATCTCACGCGGTCTTTGATATAATTTGGCAGGTTACCTAATTTCAAGTTGTGCATAAATTTCAATGTATGATATATAACCATTATTGAGCAAATAGAATCCAAATCAACAGCTTTTAGAGTTTTGGTCTGTCTGAATGGAACTGGCATCACGTCACGTCTATCTTAAACTTTAATATATCCTTTAATTCGATATCTCGACCGGTTTCGAAGTTATAGACCAATATGTGGACCAGGGTGCCCCCAAATTGTATTGTGATACCCATACTGTTATCACGCGAAAGGTGTTAATGTGTGCTGCTTTTTGCGGATCTGTAGATTTGTGGTTATTGTCTTTTACATATTTACATATACGTAATATTATATGGTTTCGAAATTTAGGGGAGCGGGGCGTTAAAAAAGTATTGTGCCTAAAGCCTACAACTACTTGCAGAGGTTGTGGCTTCAATCCTTGATTGGGACAATTGATTTTATTTTGTAGCGTTTTTATCTTGTCGTTCATTTAAATTTACATATGTTTATCTTATAACATTAAACGAGCTATTCTTGTATATTTGTATATCGATGCTATCTCGAAAACGGCTCAACCAATTTGGATGAAATTTGGAACGTGCATAGCAAATCACATTCTAAAAATGTTTACCTAGGTGTTGACACATGGGATGTTTTTGCGAGGTTTCCGCCTACCTGCATTTTTGAAAAATGAAGTGAAATATGCCAATATGGGTATCAAATGGAACGTATTTTCCTGCGTATTTAAAAAACATTTCTAAGTAGGGTTGCCACTTGAGCTTTTCGTGAACTCCTAAACGATAAATGTAGCAATGAGAAGTTAATTGGAGCAACCTCAGTCTCCTCGTAGCAACCGTCTCCATGTAATGGTGTTAAGATATCAATATATATATCTGAGGTGAAAAGTTCAATCAGCTGTTCAAATAGCGGAAATCAAATTTTTACATTTAATTGGTACACGTTAAACACTAAAATAGTACTGTTATTTGAAAAATTTTTTAAATTGGGGATAAAAAAGTGAGCTCTTACTCGTGGAAGTGTATATAGCTAAAAAAATTCTAAATTTAATAAAAAAAAACAAGTAAGGAAACGCGCTGTTTCGGCTGTGCCAAAGGCTTTATACCTTTCATGAATACCCATCACGGTTGTGAGTGTTGCGGCTGCGGTAACGACAAAAACACTCCCCGAAGGTTTTGGGGAGTGTTGTCGAATTAACAGTCCTTGGCAGTCCACTGCGGTACTGCCCGATTGTCGTGGTATCGATTTATGAACAGTGAAACCTTCTAGGTCATGTCACCCCTCCTTCCGTAAGGAAGGATAAGATGGGCAATGAGAGGTGAGAGTCATCATATCCGTAGATCAGCCATAGAGTTGCACGTCATTTTGCATATTAGTTGCCTCTTATGACCGGTATGCCTACTTCGAGCATATTCTTAACCCCTAACCCGCACTTAAGTGTCCAATCCTTACTTACAATAAGGACAAACTCTGCAAAACTTTGACGGACTTACCCTTTTATTTTAAAGAAACATAACCCAAACCCCGTTCATCGGAAAAATGTATTGTATGGGGCTGTAAGATATATTGGTCGAATTTTGATGATTTTCACTACACACATTACATATGTAAGAAGTACTGTAGCTTTTTGTGTTCCTCGCTATTAAATTGCAATAGTTACAGCCCAAAACCCATTTATCGGAACTATCGATTATTTGGGAGCTATATGTTATGTTGGTCCGATTTGATTTGCACTAGCCACATTACGTATATAATATGTACCAAACCTGTCTTTTTAATTGCAAGAGTTTTGGGCCAAAATTCGTTTATCGGAACAACCGATTGTATGGGTTATGTTGGCTCGATATAGCTGATTTTCACTAGTCACATTACGTATATAATATGTACCAAACCTGCAAAAGCTTCAGTTCCTAGCTCTTTAATTGCAAGATTTATAGGTCAAAACCGAGTTATCGGAACTATCGATTATATGGGAGCTATATGTTGGTCCGATTTGATTTTCACTAGCCACATTACGTATATAATATGTACCAAAACTGCAAAAGATTACACTCCTATCTTTTTAATTGCAAGAGTTTTGGGCCAAAATCCTTTTATCGGAACAACCGATTGTATGGGAGCTATATGTTATGTTGTATTGCTCCGATCTTGCTAATTCTGACAAATTTCATCAAGATATCTCAAAAACTGAGAGACTGAAGGGGTACTTGGATTTAAAACGTAGCTTCTAATTACAATAAACATTACAGATTTGCCATCACATGAATTAAAGCTAAAATTCATTAATAATGTTGTTGCCTAACTTAGATGTACTTATATAATAATATAATAAAAGCTAAAATAGTTACCGAGAATCACACTCATTCAAGGGGCCCTAGCGTACTATGCAACGGCATCAATTTTCAATGTTCAGGTGGTGGGAGTGGAACTAAATTCATCGGTGTTAGATGGAATGTTATATGTGGCGTTTTCAAGAACTAAGCGACCAAATACTTTAAAAGTAATGATTCTAAAAGGAAATAAGATACCTACTCAGAACAAGGTATGAAGGAAAGTGTTGGTTTAGATTTCATATGTTTTAAATACAAAAAGTTATGGATAATTCAATCTTCCACATTTTTGGTGGATACATCGAACACTAACCTACATATACCCATGTGACCCTATTCTTTCTCGATTATTTTACTACAACCGACAGCCTCTAACCATGCACCTCAGCAAGAAATCTTGTAAAGACTTGTCGATAATATAGGGCAAACTTTTTCGAGCAGCCACCAAGGATGGGTATGGGTATTCAAATTATGTTTCAAAAAAAAAAAAATCAATCTTAAGCCGCTAAAGGAATTACCTGATTTTTGCAATTTCGCCACCAGTAACACTAAGTTGTTCAGAATTAGGCAATAATATATTAAAAACTTCTCCTAATCAATTCAATTGTTACAGCGGTAACGTCATCATGTGCTAGTACCAAAACTCCCTAGCGTAGCTCAAAAGAAATCGAAAGCTTCCACGTATTCTTCTCCTGACTTGTTCCATCAGCGTCCTCGGTACGTATGTATACATTATTTGTCCACGATTTTCACATCTGGGAATTTCTCCTGATTCTTTGTTATTTTAAATGTTAAAGCTTCATACTCCAGACTCGAAATATATGGTGAATTAAGGTCAACTTCTGGCTCACTTTCGATTTGGCTAACTTGCTCACAGTGCATTCGAGATAATGCGTCAGGAAAGACGTCCTCCTTTCCCTTTCTGTATGAATTTTGTAGTGAGAAAGTTTGAACTCAGGCATCCTTCTGGTGAATTAAGGTCAACTTCTGGCTCACTTTCGATTTGGCTAACTTGCTCACAGTGCATTCGAGATAATGCGTCAGGAAAGACGTCCTCCTTTCCCTTTCTGTATGAATTTTGTAGTGAGAAAGTTTGAACTCAGGCATCCTTCTGGATATTCGCATAATAATTGCTATACAACTGTAGGGTTCATTTTAATGATAACTTTTACTTGTTCATTTTAAACCTTGTATATTTTTAATTTTAAAATTTGTATATTTTCAAAGATAAACTTTTTGATAGTTAAAAAAATGATTATTCAATCGAATAAATGTTTAAATAAAAATGTAGTTTTAGCCACTATAAATTGACGATCCTGCCATACGAGCTTGACATTCAATTATACAATACCATCCTACATTCAATACTACAATGGGAATCTATAATATCGTTCCTGCAAAACAATCCTGAAAATCAACAATAAAGCAACCCACCAACCAAATGTGCGAAAAATAGTTGCGCTCAGTTTGCTGCGACAATTACGAAAAATGCAAACAAAGTGACCACAGTAATAACAACATAGATTAAAAATGTCAAAAACTAAAAAGCAATCAAATTTTCAACAAATCCTATATTTGGTTAAACGATACTTTCAAGAAAACTTTAATTTTTTAACAACGATCAAACAAATCCTATATTTGGTTACGCAATATTTTCACGGAAACTTTAATTTTTCAACACCAACAACAATCAACTTACATTTATTACAGATAATTGGAGTTCACGCAAGTTTTTAATATTCTTTTATTTAATAGTTTTTAAAATTATTTTAACTTACAACTTTTTCTCAAATTAAATAATTTTACATTATTAATTTTTCAAACAGTTGTGAACTCTCACTCCAGAGATTTTAATAAGTTGATTTTACAATTTTATATAATTGATTTATAAATATTTTATCATTTATATTTCTTTAATTAATATTTATTAAATTTACATCTTTATTCATTTATACAAATTCATTTTTAAATTCAAGGGTAACGTACCACTCTTAATACACTTTATGTTAAATCATTCACCCATCCGTACTCGTTCTTTTACAACTTCAGAAAATCAAAACAACAATAACATACGACTCTCGCTGTGCGCTCATTAATCTAGACACGCTTGCTTCCAGCAGAAGCCTGCGTTTGCTTATGTTTGTTTATGATATTATTATGGCACATTAGACTCTCCAGGACTCCTTGAGTTGGTTTCTTTTAATGTGCCTAATAGGCGTTTGCGGTCTTTTTTGCCATTCTATTTGACTGCTCCCAGTGCGAACTACTGCTATTTTAATCCAATATTTTGCGCCCTTTTCGAATATAATAAGCTCTCAAGAAGTCTAACTAACGATTTTTCCCTTTCGAGAAACATTTTCAAATCTGTTATTGAACTTAGCCTCTTTGTATTATAATCAATTATGCCATATTACATTTTATTGTATGTAGTCTGTAATGTGTTAACCATACACAGTAAACTAAATCATGTTTGATTTCGTTTTTTTCTAAATTTTTAGTTCTAGTACTAAGTTTATATTGTATTCTAGTCTGTAAGGTTTTTTGAAACCATAGACCCAATAAATAAAATGATGATGATGATGCTGAAACTGGTACAAACATGACGCAAAACATACATACAAACAATATTACAACATCGGAAATTAACTTAAGGTCGCATCAAACAAAAACCATTAAACTACCTCAGATTTGGGAAGAATGTCCCGAAGCATGGTTTGTCCTTATTGAAGGACAATTTGAAATAAATAATATTAGAGACGATGATATTAAATTTGAAAATATTCTAATTGCCCTTCGGCGAGGAACAATAGCTAAAATTATAGATGTTATTAGTCCTCCTCCTACTATTTGAGACTATTAAGAAAGCACTTTGTGAGAGATTTTCTCTCAGTGAAGAAAGGAGACTTCAACCGTTATTTTCAAAAATGGAACTTGGTGATCGTTCACCATCCGAACTGTTTCATTATATGAAATCTCTTTTAGGCTCCAATTTCATGGTTAGTCGTGAATTACTTTTTAAGCTATGGATTAGAAAATTACTACAACAAATTCAAGTTCATTTAACATCATCAGATAATTCAAATATAGATGAAGTTGCGAAGATGCTCCAGCCCAGAAGGTATTCTTATCGGCACCCGCCGGTGTAAGCAGAGGAAAGACTAAGTGGAGACCGATTTGCTATCCCGCGGTGTTTCCAATTGGCGCCAGTTGGCGCAACGAAGAAACGACTGGCGAGCTATGTTGGACGGAAAATCGCCAAGGCGGTTAGATGACCATTTAAAGAAAGATGAAGTTATTCTTTTAGCGGACAAAATTTTCGATTTACTGAGTCTAATTCATCAAAATCTGCCATTGCTAATATCAACAATAATAATCTCGAACAATGCCCTAAATCCTTAACTGAATTAACTTCAGCTATTTTTCAAAATTTAAACAAAATAGTCAACGATATTTATGAATTACGACATAGATCTAGATCTAGAAGTTTTTCTAATAGAAGACATTTCAATCCCACAAACAACATTTGTTGGTATCATAGGAAATATAAAAATAATGCATTTAAATGCATTCAACCTTGTTATTTTAATAACAATAATGACAATAATCGTTATTCTGAACAAAATTTAAATTAAATCGTTCCATTATGACGGTGACGGATAGTGGAAACATTCCCAAACCAACTCGTCGCCTATTTGTTTTCGATAGATTTAATAATTTTAGTTTTCCTATCGATACCGGTGCAGTTGTATCAGTTATTCCATTTTCTAAAATGAAAACCTACAAACGTGATTCGGATCTTACATTATCAACTGCGAACGGTTCTTCTATCGAGAATTTTGGAACAACGCTTTGAAAAATTTGATCTTGGTTTACGAAGAGATTTTGAATCTAAAATTTTGGGCGCGAACGTTTTAGAAAAATTTGGAATTATAGTTAATATTAGAAATAGAGAAATTATAAATTCGACTACTAAATTAAGAGTATCTGGATCATCGGGTTTTTGTGATATTTTCTCTCTTAGAATTCCAATTACGGAAAACAAATTTTCTAGATATGAATTTCCTTAAATTACCTGTGAACCAGATTACACTAAAGAAGTTAAACACCATACAGTTCATAGGATTGTAACAAAAGGTATACTTCCTTTCTCTAAACGTCGATGTCTTGATCCAATTAAACTCAAAATTGCAAAAACCGAATTCGAATTTTTAGTTAAAATTGGTATATGTAGACCATCAAGCTCTCCCATTGCTTCTCATCTTCATCTCGTTCCAAAAAAAGAACCAAATTATTGGAGACCTTGTGGAGATTATAAAAGATTACATTTTATTACTACGCCGGGCTACCACATATTCACGACTTAACTATCGATTTGAAAAATAAACAAATTTTTTCTAAAATTGATCTTATTCGTGCTTACCATCAAATTCCTATTGCAGAAGAAGACATCCACAAAACTGCAATTACTACTCCATTTGGAATGTTTGAGTTCGTTCGTATGCCTTTTGGTTTACGAAATAGTGCTCAAACATTTCAACGCTTTATTAATGAAGTGTTTCCTGATTTTGGTTTTGTATTCACTTATATTGACGATATTTTAATTGCTAGTGATAATGAAAGCCAAAATTTAGAACATTTGAAATTGATATTTAAAAGACTTGAGGAATACAATTTAAATATCAAACCTTCTAAATGTGTTTTTGGTGTGGACAGATTAAATTTTTAAGCTACTAAATTTCCTGTGAAGGTATTAAACCCTCTTTAGAAAGAGTAGAAACTATAATATATTTTGAGAAATTAACTTCTATTAAAAAATTACAAAAATTTTTAGGCATGGTTAATTATTAAAATCGCTATGTTAAAATGTTAGCAGCAGAACTCAGTCCTCTGCATGAAATGTTAACATTTTCTATCAAAAATAAACACAAACAACTTAATTGGGGAAATGAAACCACTATTGCTTTCGAAAATGTTAAAATACTTTTTGCTAAAAATTCTTTACTTACTCACTTTGACAAAAATGGTACATTATCTTTAAATGTAGATGCATCAAATGTTGCAATAGGCACTGTCTTTCAACAAAAGACTAACAATTTATTAGAACCTTTAGCTTATTTTTCCAAAAACCTAGTTTCAACAGAAAGTAATTATTCTACTTTTGATAGGGTACTTTTAGCTTTTTACAATTCGGTTAAACATTTCAAACATTTTCTTCAAGGTAGAACGATTACCATTTTTACCGATCATAAGCCGTGGTGTGAAGGTAGTGTTGCCGGCCTACCACACCGAAGGTCCATGGTTCGAGCCCTGGTACAGGTAACATCAAAAGTGATTTGAAAAAAGTTTTTCAAAACGGGGTCGCCCCTCGGCAGTGGTTTGGCAAACTCTCCGAGTGTATTTCTGCCATGACAGGCTTCTCAGCAAAAAATTCGTCTCCTTTGTAGATGCCGTTCGGAGTCGGCAAAAAACTGTAGGTCCCACCAATTTGTAGGGGAAAATTCAAATCGGCACACCACAAATTGGAAGAGAAGCTTGGCGCAAAAATCTCTTAGGAGGTTTATGATGATATACCTGTTGTATATCGCGCCATAGATAGATAGATAGAAGCCTTTAACCCATGTTCTAAATTCTAAAGTAGACAAATCTCGTCGTCAATTAGGCCATCTTGAATATATTGCACAATTCACTAATGATATACAATATATACGTGGAAAAAACCACATAGTTGCCGATACACTTTCCCGTATTCCAGAACAACAAACAGATAAAATGTTACAAGAAATTATATCTGACCAAATTTTAAAACTAATTTAAATGAAGTAGATATTCCAATCATAAATTTTTAAATTTGGTGTGATTTTTCTCAACAACCATTTAGAATTATATTTAGCAAAATTCATTCTCTATCTCATCCAAGCATTCGAACCACTAGAAAATTAATCCAAACAAAATATTTTTGGCCTAGTATGCGTAAAGAAATTAATGAATGGACATAATCTTGTATTAATTGTCAGAAGTCTAAAATTACAAGAAATACAAAAACTCCAATTCAGAAAATCACAATATCTTCCGGTCGTTTCGAACATATTTACATGGACATTGTTGGTCCTCTTCCTATATCAAAATATTATCGTTATCTTCTAACTATTATTGATAGACATACTCGTTGGCCTGAAGCTTATCCACTTAAAGATATTTTAGCAAGTACCATAACAACTACTTTCGTTCAATATCATGTACCAAGATTTGGTATTCCATTAAACATAAAAGTAGATCAAGGTTCCCAATTTACTTCAAAATTTTTTACTGAACTAACCAACTTATTAGGTGCACATAAAATTCATACTTCACCATACCATCCTCAAGCAAATGGTGTGATAGAGAGCTTTCATAGAACACTTAAAACAACTATTATTGCTTCAAATGATTCTACTCACTGGTCTGAAATTTGGTTTACGAACATCAATTAAAGATGATTTAAAATGTTCTTCTGCAGAACTTGTGTATGGACAAACTCTTCTACTGGCTGGTGAATTTGTTGCTTCTAATGATCACAATGAAAATGAAGGACAATTCAAAGTTATCTCCAAACAAAATAAAACATTTAAAATACAATATGGAAACACTATTAAAACTTTTTCAATTGATTTATTAAAACCAACAAACACTCTTATTTCTTCACTTTCTAATTCAAATACGCTACAAAAAAAGAATACCAAAAAAGGTACTTTTAATATTAATTAAATGCATTTTAAATTTATTTTCGTTTCACTGGAGATGGGTATATGTAGGCTTCATTTTAATGATAACTTTTGCTTGTTCATTTTATACTTTGTGTATTTTTAATTTTAAAATTGGAATATTTTTAAATGATAGATAAAAAAATTTTTATTCAAATTGAAAATTTTGATTCAATAAAATAAATGTTTAAATAAAAAATTAAATAAAAATATAGTTTTAACCACTATAACAACCTATAGAAATAGAAACTTGACATATCTAGACGAAAACATTAAAACTTTGACCAAAACAATCCAATGATTTTTCTCAGTATCGAACTTGGAGCACTCCTGTAAGCCGATTCCGTAACTTTTAACCACTCACCGATCGTTAAGCTTCTCGCCAGTTTTTGGCGTTTGTGCTTAACAAAAGTGCGATTCTCTAACTCCCCTTAACAATAAGATACGGCGAATTGTAATATGTGGCACTTCAGTCAAAGTAGACGTAAGCATTGGGTAAATCTTAAGTACAGCATTTGACAGCTACGCCGTCCATGTCGCAGTAGAGCAGGTGATAAGCGTCCGGATTACAACGCGTGCGTCGGGGGCTCGATTTCAGGATTTCGGAGTACTTTTATTTTTATTTTTTATTATTATTTTTTTTTTTCCGGAAGTCAAATGATTTATTTGACAATGGCTTATGTCAAACCCTGGCTTAACTTTCATTGAGCTGATCCCCTTCCTTTTGGATACAGCCATAAAAGTGATTAGTAATAAAACGTTCTACAGGCCACCAAGTGAATGGTGCCTATTTACGAACGCGTGAGGCCAATTTTGTATACCAACAATTCAATTGGACTGTACATTTGTAAATTATTAAATTTGAATTTGTTTATTATTAAAAAAACAAAAACAGTAATACTTTTTATAAATAAAAATGTTAATTATTGCTTTTTTATACCAACAATATTTGTTGATTTACGGCCTGTATATTTTCAAGTATTCATGAAACGAGCTCAAGGCCAAGAATAATAATTTTTCACTTTTTGAGTTTTTATGAAAATTATTATTGTTTTTATTTTTTAATAATCATTCATTTTTACTTAATTATTAAAAGTTTTTTTTGTTTTTTTTTTATTGAATAGAGTAGGAAAAATGTTTAGAGACAACTGCCATAGCTTTTCTTATAGATCCATTTCGGAAGCTGCTAGACTTCACTCATCAGAGAAATTTTGGCACGCATTGCTAACCATTAAGCTAACAATACGCTGGTTTTGATGTCACCTAATTTCCTAGTTCTATTCTTCTTTACCATATGCATGAACAAACCCCGCCATCTGGCAGTTAGTAGTGTGATCATGATGGATTTTTTTGACAGATCTGTTTTATCAGTAGAACTGCCTTACCGTGTGCTCTCGGTTTTTTTTTATTATTGCTTTTTTATACCAACAATATTTGTTGATTTACGTCCTGTATATTTTCAAGTATTCATGAAACGAGCTCAAGGCCAAGAATAATAATTTTTCACTTTTTGAGTTTTTTATGAAAATTATTATTGTTTTTATTTTTTAATAATCATTTTTAATTAATTATTAAAAGTTTTTTTATTGAATAGAGTAGGAAAAATGTTTAGAGACAACTGCCATAGCTTTTCTTATAGATCCATTTCGGAAGCTGTTAGACCTCACTCATCAGAGAAATTTTGGCACGCATTGCTAACCATTAAGCTAACAATACGCTGGTTTTGATGTCACCTAATTTCCTAGTTCTATTCTTCTTTACCATATGCATGAACAAACCCCGCCATATGGCAGTTAGTAGTGTGATCATGATGGATTTTTTTGACAGATCTGTTTTATCAGTAGAACTGCCTTACCGTGTGCTCTCGGTTTTTTTTTATTATTGCTTTTTTATACCAACAATATTTGTTGATTTACGCCCTGTATATTTTCAAGTATTCATGAAACGAGCTCAAGGCCAAGAATAATAATTTTTCACTTTTTGAGTTTTTTATGAAAATTATTATTGTTTTTATTTTTTAATAATCATTTTTAATTAATTATTAAAAGTTTTTTTATTGAATAGAGTAGGAAAAATGTTTAGAGACAACTGCCATAGCTTTTCTTATAGATCCATTTCGGAAGCTGCTAGACTTCACTCATCAGAGAAATTTTGGCACGCATTGTTAACCATTAAGCTAACAATACGCTGGTTTTGATGTCACTAATTTCCTAGTTCTATTCTTCTTTACCATGTGCATGAACAAACCCCGCCATCTGGCAGTTAATAGTGTGATCATGATGGATTTTTTGACAGATCTGTTTTATCAGCAGAACTGCCTTACCGTGTGCTCTCGGTTTTTTTTATTATTGCTTTTTTATACCAGCAATATTTGCTGATTTACGGCCTGTATATTTTCAAGTATTCATGAAACGAGCTCAAGGCCAAGAATAATAATTTTTCACTTTTTGAGTTTTTATGAAAATTATTATTGTTTTTATTTTTTAATAATCATTTTTAATTAATTATTAAAAGCGTATTGTTAGCTTAATGGTTAGCAATGCGTGCCAAAATTTCTCTGATGAGTGAAGTCTAGCAGCTTCCGAAATGGATCTATAAGAAAAGCTATGGCAGTTGTCTCTAAACATTTTTCCTACTCTATTCAATAAAAAAACAAAAAAACAAAAAAAACTTTTAATATCTAATTAAAAATGATTATTAAAAAATAAAAACAATAATAATTTTCATAAAAACTCAAAAAGTGAAAAATTATTATTCTTGGCCTTGAGCTCGTTTCATGAATACTTGAAAATATACAGGCCGTAAATCAACAAATATTGTTGGTATAAAAAAGCAATAATAAAAAAAACCGAGAGCACACGGTAAGGCAGTTCTACTGATAAAACAGATCTGTCAAAAAAATCCATCATGATCACACTACTAACTGCCAGATGGCGGGGTTTGTTCATGCATATGGTAAAGAAGAATAGAACTAGGAAATTAGGTGACATCAAAACCAGCGTATTGTTAGCTTAATGGTTAGCAATGCGTGCCAAAATTTCTCTGATGAGTGAAGTCTAGCAGCTTCCGAAATGGATCTATAAGAAAAGCTATGGCAGTTGTCTCTAAACATTTTTCCTACTCTATTCAATAAAAAAAAAAAAAAAACTTTTAATAATTAATTAAAAATGATTATTAAAAAATAAAAACAATAATAGTTTTCATAAAAACTCAAAAAGTGAAAAATTATTATTCTTGGCCTTGAGCTCGTTTCATGAATACTTGAAAATATACAGACCGTAAATCAACAAATATTGTTGGTATAAAAAAGCAATAATAAAAAAAACCGAGAGCACACGGTAAGGCAGCTCTACTGATGAAACAGATCTGTCAAAAAAATCCATCATGATCACACTACTAACTGCCAGATGGCGGGGTTTGTTCATGCATATGGTAAAGAAGAATAGAACTAGGAAATTAGGTGACATCAAAACCAGCGTATTGTTAGCTTAATGGTTAGCAATGCGTGCCAAAATTTCTCTGATGAGTGAAGTCTAGCAGCTTCCGAAATGGATCTATAAGAAAAGCTATGGCAGTTGTCTCTAAACATTTTTCCTACTCTATTCAATAAAAAAAACAAAAAAAAAAAAAAAAAAACTTTTAATAATTAATTAAAAATGATTATTAAAAAATAAAAACAATAATAATTTTCATAAAAACTCAAAAAGTGAAAAATTATTATTCTTGGCCTTGAGCTCGTTTCATGAATACTTGAAAATATACAGACCGTAAATCAACAAATATTGTTGGTATAAAAAAGCAATAATAAAAAAAACCGAGAGCACACGGTAAGGCAGTTCTACTGATAAAACAGATCTGTCAAAAAAATCCATCATGATCACACTACTAACTGCCAGATGGCGGGGTTTGTTCATGCATATGGTAAAGAAGAATAGAACTAGGAAATTAGGTGACATCAAAACCAGCGTATTGTTAGCTTAATGGTTAGCAATGCGTGCCAAAATTTCTCTGATGAGTGAAGTCTAGCAGCTTCCGAAATGGATCTATAAGAAAAGCTATGGCAGTTGTCTCTAAACATTTTTCCTACTCTATTCAATAAAAAAAACAAAAAAAAAAAAAAAAAAACTTTTAATAATTAATTAAAAATGATTATTAAAAAATAAAAACAATAATAATTTTCATAAAAACTCAAAAAGTGAAAAATTATTATTCTTGGCCTTGAGCTCGTTTCATGAATACTTGAAAATATACAGACCGTAAATCAACAAATATTGTTGGTATAAAAAAGCAATAATAAAAAAAACCGAGAGCACACGGTAAGGCAGTTCTACTGATAAAACAGATCTGTCAAAAAAATCCATCATGATCACACTACTAACTGCCAGATGGCGGGGTTTGTTCATGCATATGGTAAAGAAGAATAGAACTAGGAAATTAGGTGACATCAAAACCAGCGTATTGTTAGCTTAATGGTTAGCAATGCGTGCCAAAATTTCTCTGATGAGTGAAGTCTAGCAGCTTCCGAAATGGATCTATAAGAAAAGCTATGGCAGTTGTCTCTAAACATTTTTCCTACTCTATTCAATAAAAAAAAAAAAAAAAAAACTTTTAATAATTAATTAAAAATGATTATTAAAAAATAAAAACAATAATAATTTTCATAAAAACTCAAAAAGTGAAAAATTATTATTCTTGGCCTTGAGCTCGTTTCATGAATACTTGAAAATATACAGACCGTAAGTCAACAAATATTGTTGGTATAAAAAAGCAATAATAAAAAAAAACCAAGAGCACACGGTAAGGCACTTCTACTGATAAAACAGATCTGTCAAAAAAATCCATCATGATCACACTACTAACTGCCAGATGGCGGGGTATGTTCATGCATATGGTAAAGAAGAATAGAACTAGGAAATTAGGTGACATCAAAACCAGCGTATTGTTAGCTTAATGGTTAGCAATGCGTGCCAAAATTTCTCTGATGAGTGAAGTCTAGCAGCTTCCGAAATGGATCTATAAGAAAAGCTATGGCAGTTGTCTCTAAACATTTTTCCTACTCTATTCAATAAAAAAAACAAAAAAAAAAAAAAAAAACTTTTAATAATTAATTAAAAATGATTATTAAAAAATAAAAACAATAATAATTTTCATAAAAACTCAAAAAGTGAAAAATTATTATTCTTGGCCTTGAGCTCGTTTCATGAATACTTGAAAATATACAGACCGTAAGTCAACAAATATTGTTGGTATAAAAAAGCAATAATAAAAAAAAACCAAGAGCACACGGTAAGGCACTTCTACTGATAAAACAGATCTGTCAAAAAAATCCATCATGATCACACTACTAACTGCCAGATGGCGGGGTTTGTTCATGCATATGGTAAAGAAGAATAGAACTAGGAAAGTAGGTGACATCAAAACCAGCGTATTGTTTGATTAATGGTTAGCAATGCGTGCCAAAATTTCTCTGATGAGTGAAGTCTAGCAGCTTCCGAAATGGATCTATAAGAAAAGCTATGGCAGTTGTCTCTAAACATTTTTCCTACTCTATTCAATAAAAAAAAAAAAAAAAAACTTTTAATAATTAAAAATGATTATTAAAAAATAAAAACAATAATAATTTTCATAAAAACTCAAAAAGTGAAAAATTATTATTCTTGGCCTTGAGCTCGTTTCATGAATACTTAAAAATATTAATAGTAATAATTTTTATAAATAAAAAGAAAAATTATTATTCTTGGCTTGAGCTCTCTTATAGTCATGGTAGTTTACATTTAATTTTAGGCAGATAATAAGAAAAAAGGAAGAAGAGAATTATATTTCAGAAAATAATTAAGAAATATTTTGGGAGTCGATTCACAGTGAACTCTTGATTGCAGTGAAGCGGATTTCCTAATTTTAACAGTTTTATATTAAAGGTTATGATAGTCATCAGATTCTAAAACGTCAAGTGCAGAAAATCTTGAACAACAATTCTTACTTTTCGCTTTAAGAGATCTTTCATGGAATTTCTTGTATAATTTGCCTCCCTATACTAATCGCTTGAAACTTATTAACCTTCCTACCCTTACTAGTCGTAGAGAAATGCTCGGAACAATATTTATGATTAAATTACTAAACGGGTTGGTATCTAGCCCATTTTTGTTGGGAGAAGTAAACTTTAACATTCCTTTTCGGCCATTAAGACATTTTTAACCTCTTTTTTGAAACAGTGGAGAACTAATTTTGATTTAGATGAGCCTTTCCGATATTTGTGTGACAATTATGACACTCACTCCAGCACATTTGATATTTCTGACTCGCTTTTTACCATTAAAAAATCGATACTATCCTCGCTTAACCCATAGCAACTTTATGAATTTACTCTTTACAATCGAACTAATTCTTTCTTCGCTTAATACATTATTTATAAGTTTAAATTTTAATATATATATATACAGTGAAATTCCTCATAACCGGACACTCACGGTCGCAGTGTTTTTGTCCGGTTATGGGAGATGTCCGCTTATAGGGGATGAGGTCAAAAAATATATACTACACATATAAAATTCATTGTAGTTTATTTAAGAAATTTTTCGAAGTAAAGAATATTTAAATACTTTAGTATTACATATACATACATAACTATATCAATTAAATACATTGTACAAGTCTTTACATTTCAATATCGACTAGTTTGATTGAAAAAATGGTGTGGCGCTTGTTTGTTTTAACATTGATTCCTTTAATTTAAAATTTTCATTTTCAAAGTGACTCTCCATATTTTTAACCTGCTGAAAAGCTACATAGTCATTTTTTGCATATTGTTTCAAGCGCGCAACAAGTTTTAAAGCCTCATCATATGATGTTATGGGGTCACTTATTTCTTCTGAAGGTTCATCTTCTGAATCACTTAAGTCCATAGTATCATCTGGTTGGTCAAATTGAGTTTCTATATTGTTGTCCTCAGTGAAAACATTTTGATCTATTTGGAGAAAACCTTCGAAATCATTTGCCAAATCTAGTCCTTCCTGAAGCCTAGCATAGACTGCCAGTGGAATGTCATCTTCGGAATCAAAATCTGAAGGATCCTCTAAAGTTTCCAAAAATCCTGCTTTACGGAAGCAGTTTCGGATTGTTGAGGCTTCCACCTTATCCCAAGATGCTTTGATGAAATACACAGCTTCCAGTACATTAATCGATTTTGAGAGCTCTGAGGCTGAACTTGTATCGCCAATTTTAGTTATCAAGTGTTTTAAAGCTATGATTCTATACAAAGTTTTAAAATTTTGGATTATAGCTTGATCAAGGGGTTGGCTAACTGCCGTTGTATTTGGTGGCAAGAAACAAATTTTTATGTTGGTCAAGTCTAATTCCTTTGGATGAGAAGCCGCGCTATCTAGAAACAAGATAATTTTTCGATTCTGGGCTTTCATTCTTCGAGCCATTCGCTTTTTTATTAAACTTCCAATCCACTGGAAGTTTTGCAATTGGACCATGTTTAAAGGATCGAGGACGGGCTGCTTTCCCTATAACCAAAAGCGGCTCCTTATCTCCAGCCATATTAGCACAGAACAAAATTGTGAGTCTTTCCTTTGATAGCTTACCTCCCACACATTTTTCGGATTTAAGAGCGAGGGTTTTGTCCGGCAAGGCACGAAAGAAAAGCCCACTCTCATCGGCGTTGGAAATGTCTTCAGGCTTGTACCCATTCAACAGAGTTTGCAGCTTTGTCCGAAACTGTTCGACATCATCCTGATTCACATCTGCAGCTTCACCAGATATGCATTTGAAGGAAACATTATTCCTTAATCGCCATTTATTTAGCCATCCATCCGAAGCATTAAAATTAGGTACACCCAGTTCTCTTGCAATTTCCATTGCCTTTGCTTTCAAAATGGGACCAGAAATCGGAATTTTTTGACTTCTAGCCTTAGCGAAAAAATCAAAACACATCCTGTCTATTTCCGAGCCGCCTTCTTTAAGAAAACTTAGCTTTTGGTGAATATTAGATCCAGACTCCCATTTAGAACGAATTTTTTCTTAATTTTTATTAATTTCAGCAGCTTGCGTTTTGCCAATATTGAACCTTTTAAAGCAAAAGAAACGTGTACCTACAAGTTAAATTTTGGACTCACCATACTTTGCCTTTTTGCAATTCCACGTACTGATAACTTTTCTTTTTCGAAAACATTAATAATTTCCATTTTCTCTTTAATAGAAAGTAGCTTCTTTTTCGGTGCCATATTATTACGAACTTTGAACGCAACCACTCGCATGCACTTGGCAAACTGAATAGAAAACCACCTTTTACTGGACACGGATGGCTTGAATGTGTGCATACATGTTAAAAGGGGAATCCCCTATTTCATTTTTATAATGAACAACAAAGCTTGCTTGCGATATTTTTGAATTTTGTCCGTTTATGAGAAATTTTTTTATGGAAATGGCTTGAAATACAGTGTCCGCGTCCGGTTATTAGAGCGTGATATTTGTATGAAAAAATTATTGAAAAACCTGTGTACACAAAATTTGTCCGGTTATTGGAGCTGTCCGGTTATAAGGACTGTCCGTCTTGGGGAATTTCACTGTATATATAAATGAAAAAAAATCCGTGCGTTATGCGGATGCGCCCCTTGTGTCGGTTGGGCGGGTTGGTGGGTTATCCGTTGGGAATTATTATTATTATTATATTGATTTACTAAATTGTGCATGAAAAAGTTAGTGCAGCGATAAATTTCAGCGTGTGACAATTATCCATGCAAACTTAAAACGTGAAAGACAGCATCGAAAAGTCAGAGCCACAACTAGGTCGAAATAACAATCTATAGAGCTGTCTAGCCTTCGTGCTATATGGATTGTTGTTAAATAATAAATCTTATAAATAAAAATGAATGTGTGTCTGTGTGTCCTTTATAGGCGTAAAAAGTACTCAACCGATTTTTACGAAACTTTCACAGTGTATTCTGGGGTTTACTGGTTACAGCATAGACTATAGATTTGGAAAAGTGGGCGGTGCCACGCAACCAGGCTTTATAAAATATCACTTGGCCATAACTCTAAACTTATTTGGATATATGTGTCCTTAAGTCAAGATTTACATTATTTTGGAAAAGTTTACATGACACGTCCACATTTTTTGTATTTTGCTTGTGCTTCATTAATGTCCAAAGTTTCTGGTCGATTTAAATGAAACTTTTACGATAGGTCCAGAAGTTCGGTGGGTACGACATAGGCTATATATAGGTTTGGAAAAAGGGTGTTGCCACGCCCAAAAGCTATATACAATTTCAATTGGTCATAACTCTGAACGTATTTGGTTTAAATTATTGATATTTTTGTATACATATGTATGTGTCCTTTAGTCACATGTTTTTGTGTTTGGTATGCGCTCTATTAATGTCCAAAATGTATTGTCGATCTCTGTGAAACGACACAGTGGGTTCAGGAGTTTTGCTGGGGACGACTTAGCCGATATATATAGTTTTTGGAGAAGCCTCAGGCTATTTAAAGTAGCAATTCGGCATAGCTAGAAACATCAAAAAAAGCTGTTTTATTTTGTTCTGTTGTTTTTCCGACAGGGTGAATAATTGATGTATATTGGAACGATTTTTCGTCATCCCTTGTCAAATTTGGTTTTGAGACAAACCGGTTTCGGCGTTGTGCCATCATCAGTGTCGATTTTCGTTCGGATCTGTTGTTGTCGTTTGTCTGGTATTTATAGTAGGTAGCAGGTAGCGTCAGCATGGGTGTCTGTTTGTGTACCTGTGTGCATGTGTTGTGTGTGTACCAAATTTGACAAGGGATGACGAAAAATCGTTCCAATATACATCAATCAAAAAAAGCCTTGAAAACAGAAAGCGGTACCAGGATTAAATAAAAGTTAATTCGATATATCTTCAAAACTTTGGACATATCAGTACCCGCAGAGGAAATGGGAGAAGAAGGGAAGTAGAAATGGAAATTTGAGATATAGAGGTAGTGTTAGAGGAAAATGAAGAGGGTGAAGAAGAGTATGTAAAAGTTCAAAGAAAAAGGAAGATAAATGTATAAAAGGGGAAGGAAAATAATACAATTTATTAAATGTAGACAAGTAAAATTTTAGGCAGAACAACGTCTGCCGAGTCCGCTAGTATGTAGACACTCTAATAAAAAACATACATTTCTTTTTCCAGACGTAACGAAGCACGTTGAACAAATATAAAAACCAACAAAAAAAAAAGGAGAAGAGACGGAGAGTGAAGTAGTCATCCCGTAAAATGTGAAAACAAGTTTAAGCATACAAAATTTGTTTTATTATTTTTGTGAACCAACAATTCAATTGAATTGTTGCTTTTACGGCATGTGCATTTTTAAGTATCCATGACTATAAATTAGCTCAAGGCCAAGAATAATAATAAAGGCAACAATTCAATTGAATTATTGGTACACAAAATTAATAACAAGAACCGGAAGCATGCGGTAAGGTAGTTGTCGATAAAACAGGCACACCAACAAAAATGAATCGTGATCAAATACTGACTGTCAGATATAGATATGGTAAAGTGAATACGAGTAGAAGTAGGAGTTTAGCTGACCGCAAAAGCAGCGTTCTGTTAGCTTAATCGTTAGCAGAGCGTTAGAAAAGCTATGACGGTTGTCTCTAAAATTTCTATTCTATTAAAAACTTAATAAATAGTTAAATTTTTAAAAAAAAAAAATAAAACTAATAATTTTCAGTTAAAAATTAATCTTGGCCTTGAGCTCATTTATAGCTATAAAAAAAAAAAATTTTATTTAGTCTATAAACGGCAAGGAAAACACGCGATAAAAAGAAAGAAAAAAGTAAAAAAAAATATAGAAATAAGCTACACCCAGAAAATTAATTGTGATTTCTAAGCAACAGGATTCATGCCAAACTCACGCCATCATTTTTAACACGTCAAGTAACAAAAGATTCTTAAATCACCACGATGTGTCAAACATAATTTTTGCGTTTTTGACTTCATATAACGTTTCATGCGCTTTTAACAATGTTTTAGTTTTGAGTTTACATTACAAAAGTGTTGGGAAAAGAACAACAGTAACTATCCCATTATGCGTACAGAATTTTTGACGAAATGACAACCTCGCGTACATTGTAATTTTGCGAGCGATTAAAAATGTTTTCGGTGTTATTTACTCGAATTTTGAAATAAATATTAATGTTAAAGTGTTTCATTAATAATAACGCAGTCAGTGACCTTGAGGAAGAATCCAGTCAGATATTTGTGTTGCGCCCAGTGGTGATCTTCTCACTCCTGATGAAATTGAGACTTCTGTGCCACACAGCGGCCCCGCAATAGCTCGTTCTCGAAACTAGGCATTGAAAATGGCAGAACGCCGAAACCGGTTTGTCACAAAACCAAACTTGACAAGGGATGACGGAAAATCGTTCCAACATAAATTAGCTTACTACCCTGTCGGAAGATCAACACAACAAAATAAATCACTACACAAAAACCTGAGTTTGGAGCATTCCACGACCTCTTTATCTACCGAAAACTATCGATTTTATGATGGATTCGTAAATACCGCAAGATTCGGCAAATCATCTCCTGCATCTAATTTAGTCTCAAATAAAAGGTTATTCCCATCCGGGTAAGTTAGTTCCTCGATTAAAAAAGAGATATTGTTATCATTTAAAGTTTCTAATATATTATCCCAAACTCATTTTTATCATCATCATTGTCATTCTCGAGATCAGATAAGCCTTAGGGCCGGTTTCACCAACGCGACTAAGACTAAAACTAAGTCGTGACTTAAGTTAGCACAGCTTCGAGACTAACTTAATTTTGGGTTTCACTAACTGAGCGACTTAAATAATTTTGAACACAACAACCCGATCAGCTGTTTTATGCATAGTAGTACTTTTTCATACCAGACAACTCTGCGCATCCCAATACCCCAGTGCGAAATAGGCATGTATGGCCATACACGAAGGAATGTATTAATCTTACACCCATTTATCTTTAGTTGGAAGGTACTAAATTTAGCGCTTAATATAATTTCGTAAGCGTTCACATGCATCTACGCATACGCCTTTAAAGGCATGCTTGACGAATTTTCCGGCTGGGACATTGTACAAAACAAATTAGGAGCATTACTGGCATTTAGGTTTTGAACGACAGCAACACTGACTTAGTCGAGAATAAGTCAGCTGGCAGGCTGACTAAGTTGTGACTTAATTAAGTTAGATGGTGAAACTGAAAAAGTGAAAAACTCGACTTAACTTAGTTAAGTCGAGCTAGTGAAACCGGCCCTTAGTTTTCAAAACCAACTAAGATATTTTTAATCTGATCTTTGTATAGCTTATGAGACATGGTAGTTACATACATACATAAATCAAGTCAAAAGCTACATGAAAAACGTCTACCAACTTCAGCGTTTATCAAACGAATGACGTATTTGTTAGCATTGTTGCATTAACGCACGATCCAGCCTTATAAGGTAGGTATAAGTTTTGTACGAATATATAGTATGTTTTATAGGTACATATAAAAGTCTGTACATGTGACGAGCTGGAAGCAAAAAATAAAACTAATTCGGTGTTTTAAAATGCCTTTTTATGTACGAGGTGTGTTCAAAAAGTATCGCGAATTTTGTGTTTTTTCAAAAATTATTTATTTATTCATGAATATCTATTTTGTCCCCTTCAAAGTAATCCCCATGAGATATTATACACTTGTGCCAATGGTTTTTCCAATCTTCGAAGCACTTCAAAATATCATTTTTTTGTATCTTGTTCAGCTCCTCCTTCGATGCCGTCTTTATCTCGTCAAGAGAAGCGTAACGTCGTCCTTTCATGGGCCTCTTCAGTTAAGGGAACAAGAAAAAGTCACAGGGGGCCAGATCTGGGGAATACGGTGGCTGCGGCATCATTAGTGTGTTGTTTTTGGCCAAAAAGTCGCGCACAAGCAACGATGCGTGAGCAGGGGCGTTATCGTGGTGCAAAAGCCAATTTTTGTTCTTCCACAAATCCGGGCGTTTCTGGCGGATTGCTTCGCGCAAATTGCGCATAACTTGCAGGTAATATTCCTTATTGACCGTTCTTCCCTGTGGCAAGAACTCATGATGCACCACGCCCCTGCAATCGAAGAAAACTGTCAGCAAAACTTTCACATTCGACCGAACTTGGCGTGCTTTTTTCGGTCTTGGTTCGTGCGGCAGCTTCCATTGAGATGATTGAGCTTTGGTTTCCACGTCATAACCATAAACCCACGATTCGTCACCAGTTATGACCCTCTGGAGCAAATTTGGGTCGTCGCGGACAGAGTTTAACATCTCATTAGCAATGTTCATGCGATGCTGTTTTTGGTCACAATTGAGCAATTTTGGTAAAAAAATAGGTAAAAATCGAAGACGATCCAAAACACGTGCAAGCAAAGCAGCTGTCAACAATTAACTGAACATTCAAAATGGCCGAGCTTGTCGGCATAAGTGAGAGACATGAGTACCAACATAACGCCACAAAAAATTCGAAATTCGAATATACGTAACCAGCGAAAATTCAAAATTCGCGATACTTTTTGAACACACCTCGTAAATGGCGAAATTGCTTAAATAATTTTTGTTTAGTAACAGTCTTGATAAAAGTTAAACACAATTTATGTTGCGTAACCTCGACAAATTCAAAAATTTCTCTCTTATCACCATCTCTTAGAACCATGGAGTACTGTAGAGCAGAAAAGGAGAGATACGATGGCTTTACGAATGATAGATGTCAAAAATAAAAGCACAATTATACTAAGTGAATGGCTCCTCATTAAACATTCACTTGGATATTCTTTGGTAAAAATAAATGAAATTTTACAAATGTATGTATGTATATGAATGCATATTCAAAATTTTTTCCTATTGCATACACATACATATGGGCATTTCCTAGCGTTGCGGACGTTACGTTCGAACGATTTGATTGAATTTCAAGGAAGAAGTATTGTGAAAACTGGAATCGATTTGTTATATATAAGCGTATTTAGGGACCTACTGTCGGTAAAAGTATCTTGCCTGCGCAAACATAGTATGATGTCGCTGTTTTAGCCAACTAAACTGCGTTGCGGACGTTACTCAAAATAGAAGTAGTGTTCAGGTAACTAAGTAAATTGGCAATTTTCTGCGAATTTCGAAGTATAAAGATAAAAAATCTTTAAAGATAAATTAAAGATGAAAGTAGTGAGTTGCTAAAAACCAGCACAAAAATTATATAGGAAAAGCTTTTTGTAAGTTATCATTACATATATTTGTTGCGGACGTTACGTTGCGGTCGTTACATTTTTTTCTGATACATATAATGATATATCTACATATTTTAAAATTATTTAAAAGTTTTTGACTAAAATTAATAGATTGAAATGGTTTGTATGATAAGAAATTTAGGAGATGTTTTTATGATACATGTAATAATATACATATTTTAAAATTATTTCACAGTTTTTGACAAAGTAGGATGAAAGTGCCTTGTGGAGAAGATTTTAAGAAAAGGAGTGAATAAATGTTTATATACCTAAGTTGCAATGAAAACAGTTTAAATTTTTATTTTGTACTTTTTAGAAATGGCAGTCCGAGCAGCTCTCATACACTAATTGCCTTCCGAAAAAGAAAAATTATCTTTTGGGTTAACCATCTACAAATGCGTCCATACATATATTTTTTGTACATAAAATAGAAATAATTTAGTCACAATAATAACAATTTTTTTTTATCATACACTTACCGTTGCGGACGTTACAGATTTTTTTATATCTTTTTTTGCCAAACAAAAGTATTTTCGCGGAATCTTTTTTAGATATATAAATTAAAGCGCAATTTTCTGTGTAGGCTTCCAATATAACAAATATTGTAGTACCCGTTACACGTTACGCGTCGGAATAAGTTTTAAAATTTGCAAAAAATTCGCGTTATTGAAAAAATAGGATATTTTGTAATATAAATCCTAATACAGAATAAAAAATTCTTGTTGAAATGTCAATTTTGTCAAAAGAATCTTTTTTCTAAGACTACTGAGAGACTTTAGGAGAATGCAAGTAAATGACGAAATACTAAGTTTGAAAAGTGGAAATGGCAATTCATAAATTTTGCAATGAAAGGCAGGAAATATGTTAATGACTGCATTTTGTATCAGATAAAATAAACACTAAGCACTTCTAAAAACGATTTAATTTCATAATTTAAGCAACTTTAAAATTTCCCCGTTGGTTGACTTTTTCTAGGAAACACCCATATATAGACTGAAATTGATTTCGGTGCCAAATACGTAAGCAAATCGCAAAGTTTGCTCACCAAATGGGCTCACCAAATGGGCTCACTTGACAAAGAATATACTTCCACATATGAAAGAGAAAGTAAAGGGTATAACTTCCACAAACTTATTTCTTAAAATTGAGACATCGCCTAATTCCGGTAATTAAATATTTTGTTGAAATATTTTTACACACGTATCAATGCCATTCTTTCTTTAACATTACGAGTATTTCTTTGGATATAGAATGCATAGCAACTCCAAATATTGTCTTACCAGTTATATGAAAACCGTAAAATAATTTTAAAAATTTGTTTAAATGTTTTTTTGCAATTTTGTGCAAAAATTTGTAGCAATTTGTAAAAGTTATAAAATGACGTTTTGTCGCTGTTCTGAAGTGTGTGAAGCACAGTTTGCGGCGGAAGATTATTTCGCTTTAAGAACCTTCTCCATTAATTGGTTTCGGCCGCTTTATTTCGGCTTTGAACAAGTGGTTCATAAAATTTAGCAAGCTTAAATAAATTTGTGTTGTTGTTGTTGTTAACAGTGATTCGCCCTTTCCCATGGCCACGATCACTCTAAATTGTCATTAGGCTCTTCTAACGGAAGTCCGAAGAAAAGCGCAGTTTCCAGAGGGTTGGACCAGAGTGATGTAGGTGTTAGAAGAGTAGTTTGGACTGAAAAGGAGAAGAGATGTTTGGTGGCATGAGGGGACATACCACATGTGGGGCATGTGTTTGGTATGTTGGGGTTCAGTCTGGATAAGTAAGAGTTTAACCTATTACAATATCCAGAGCGAAGTTGTGCGAGCATGACTCTAGTCTCCCTCGGAAGTACAGGTTCCTCTTCAGCCAATTCAGGTGGCTGAGTACTGATAACGGGATTCACAGGCCGAGATCTGAGCGATCTATCTACCAACTCAGTGTGGAGGTCATTTAGAGCCTGCCTATGGTTCCGCAGATCAAACGGCAAAGAGATGTGGGGCCGGATCTCATCGTAGTGCTTACGAAGATGTCTCCTTATGTCTCTGGGGGGCGGGGCTACATCCAATAGATGTCGATTTGGATGACTGGGTTTATGACAGTTCAGAAGGAACTGTCTACTCAAGAGTTCCGCCTGCTCTTGAACATTGAGCAATATTGCCTCTTGATGGAGGTGAGACTCAGATGACATAAGCAGACATCCCGTAGCAGTTCTGATGGTGGTGTTTTGGTGTCAGCAAGGTTGGGCGACCATATGGGCGCAGCGTAGTCAATAACCGGTCGGCCAATAGCCTTATATGTAGCAAGCAATGTTTCTTTGCCTTTCCCCCGAGTACTGCCGGCCAGTGACTTGAGGATCTTATTGCGGCTCTGTACCTTTGAAGCTATTGCGGTGGCATGACCAGCGAAGGTGAGGCCGTTGGCAAATGTCACACCAAAGATTTTAGGGTGGTTTACACCGTCTGCGTGGACATTTAACTCTTGCCCCATCTGCGCATTCCATGTCGTAAACAGGGTCGCCGTCGATTTAGTCGGATATAGGATCAGATTTCGCTCAGTGAAGATTTAATTCTAGTACAGAGTTCGTCAATGGGGGGACCCTTGTCCGAGGCCTTTATCGTGCAGTCGTCAGCGTAGGAAACAATGGAGACTCCCTCTGGTGGGGGAAGTCTCGAAATATGGAAATTAAACAAAAGGGGAGAGAGAACACCACTTTGCGGCACCCCTTGCTTTATTCGTCGTGGCCAAGATTTCTTGTTCCTGAATTTGACTGATGCCTGTCGACCATTGAGGTAATTAGCAGTCCACCTTTTAAGGCCGGCAGGGAGCGGTGTCTCTTCCAGATCTCGGAGGAGTGCGGCATGGTTGACCGTATCAAATGATTTAGATAGGTCAAGTGCCACGAGAACCGTCCTATGGTTTGGTGGTGGGTTTTGATTCAAACCATGATTTAGTGTTGCAGAAGTGCCTCATAAGAAGAATATGTAACGCTAGCCGTTTAGCGCATTCAATGGAACTTTTTAAAATGCTAAATATTCTTCCTGTGAGACACTTGTACTACTATAAAGTTTTAAAAAAAAATTTTATGAGGAGTGGTTATCTACGAAGTCCCATATACACCGAACTCAGGTTAAGAAGCAGTTCACATTCAAATGTTGTAGTTCCTGCTTTCCGCACCACCTTGTTTCGTAACTTCTATACCATAATCTCATGTATGGTTTTCAATAAACTTCCTGTAGATATACAAGTCATTAGAAGAATATCCGTTTTCTTGAATTAGGTGAAATTGTGGCTTCTTCGCTTAAATCATTTTGAAATAGAAATTCTGTTGCGGCCTATCACATAATCTGTTTTTCCTATTTAAGAACAATATTTATATTTGGTTCCTACTATTTCTGTATACCTAGCTGCTTATCTCTGGTCTTTTTTGAACACTAAATACCACTAACTATTATCTTATTGCAACCACTATATAAGTGTACTTTTGTATTTTGTAATGTATAAATTTGTATTTGCATAAGTTAATAATGAATAAACAAACAAACAAACAAGCAAACCTTTGTAATGGCATTCAAAGCGGATGTAGTGCTGTGAGATTTGCGGAAACTATGCTGGTGATCAGCCAATTGCAGTTTTGCAGTAAAGTAAGGGAGCAGAATGGTCTCTAGTAACTTCACAACCGGCGAAAGGAGGGATATCGGACGATAAGAATCTCCTTGACTCGCCGGCTTCCCTGGTTTAGTACGGGAACTACAATCGCCTGTTTCCATATCTCAGGTATGACGATATGTCATGTGTCATTTTCTTCACTGTAGTTCGTTGAAAAAATCGAAGCGAGACCTCTAAAGATCGTTTTATGTTGAATGGATCGAGTATCTATTTTCATTATTATCTGATCAATAATTAGATAAAAAACAGAAATCGTGAAAAAAACATCTAAGTTACATGCTTGCAGATTCTGACTAGATTTTTATCGGTTTTTTTTTTATTTCAATATTCATGCGGTTTGCATATTTTTGACAAGTTCTGAACAATTTTTCAAAGTAATGTTAGTCGGAACGAATACGTCGCAACTCCGCCACCCAGATGTTTGCGAAATCCACTACAAGCTCTAATTCTATATTTATTTCTTGGAATTCATTACACAAAGACAGAAAGCACAATTTTTGAGTACGGGATTTTAAGTTTTGTGTTAACAAAAATACTAAAAGACTGCATTTATTTAAAAAAAAAATTGTTTTTAATGTTGACTTTAGAATTTTAAAACACTAAAGAACGTTTTGCTCGTGCTAAAAATTATCTCTTCTTTAAACAAAATCTTGTTTTCTGTAGTGCTCGTTGTGGTTTTTCCGTCGACAAACTTAAAAGGCAGGAAATCCAACCATTAAACAAAGAACAGATGATTATCAATTGAAGTTATTTCGGCTATAAAATTATAAAACAAATAAATAAATAAAACTTTACAGCATTTTATTAATCATTCTAAGATTGGATAGGTTATATAACGGCATATCTAAATTTTTTATAAAAATTCTAATTAAAGAGTGTGGAATTGTGATGGAACTTGGTTACATTTTCCTAGGTTTTATACAAAGTTTGAAATTTGTTCATGCATGTTTTTTTTAGATGATAGGCTATACTTTTATAAAAAACTTGTAAAAAAAGTTCGTAGCTATCTATTTTTCTGCCACTGTGTGCTCTGATTAAATCAATGAGCCTGCACACATTAGTATTTCCAGACGGTCTGAATTTGGATTTTTATAGACAAAATTACGGTATTATTTCGGTCTGTTATTTTATTACTAGCAGAACCAATGTGTTTATCGTCTTGAAAGCCTAGTGAATTTCTTAGATGGCCTGAAAAGACTAGTATATGTATTCAAACGCATATTCCACTAAGCGATATATTCATATATTTATAAAAATGTACTTTGGCTTTAGTTTAAAATAAGAAAATTATGAATCAGAAGCATAAAATGGTATTGTGTTATTAAATCATATTTAAAACAATAGTATTTCATTAACGAACAAGTAACAAAAGGTGCCAATGACATCCAACACAGTTTACAACAAAGTGGAAATACCTTGGTGTTCTTGTATCATGCCTATAACTATTGAATTATAACAATTTTTACCCATAACAAATTCAGAATAGGGCTGTAGAACTATATTCTTCAACGATAAACTCTAAATATGAACAAAAAATATTACCCCTTAAACAAAAATACTTCTTTTTTAGAAAACGAAACGCTCGTCCGATACTTCATAGCCATACAAAATATTTGACAAATTTTAACGAAAACTTCTCTATAATCCCTATACATAAAATGCGGACTTGGAACAAGCTATACAAGAGATAGAAGATAAGAGGGAAAAAGATATTACCCGTAGCCATATCGCTACCAAAATAAATAACTCCCGAAATAAAATCAAAAATAACGAAAAGGAAAAGTTCATCATCATGACATATGAAAATACGGAAAAATGTATAAGACAAGATAAAGATGATATTATTATCACTTATGCAGATAAAGGTAATAAGACGGTGATGATGTTCAAAAATGAGTCCGAGTCGAAAATAATGGAACTTTCGAATGACAAAACTGTATACAAAGTCATGAGAACTGACCCAACACAAAAACTAATGCGAAAAATCACAATATACGAGGTGTGTTCAAAAAGTATCGCTGGTTACGTATATTCGAATTTCGAATTTTTTGTGGCGTTATGTTGGTACTCATGTCTCTCACTTATGCCGACAAGCTTGGCCATTTTGAATGTTCAGTTAATTGTTGACAGCTGCTTTGCTTGCACGTGTTTTGGATCGTCTTCGATTTTTACCTATTCAAAAAAACGGATCAAAGAACCTGTATCAAATTTTGTGTGAAAAACGAAATTAAGTGCGCGGATGCATTCCGAATGTTGACTGTGGCATACGGAGAAGCTACCTTGGACCGAAGCAACGTTTATCGGTGGTACAAAATGTTCTCAGAAGGCCGAGAAGATGTGCAAAGAAGAACAAAAATTGGCTTTTGCACCACGATAACGCCCCTGCTCACGCATCGTTGCTTGTGCGCGACTTTTTGGCCAAAAACAACACACTAATGATGCCGCAGCCACCGTATTCCCCAGATCTGGCCCCCTGTGACTTTTTCTTGTTCCCTAAACTGAAGAGGCCCATGAAAGGACGACGTTACGCTTCTATTGACGAGATAAAGACGGCATCGAAGGAGGAGCTGAACAAGATACAAAAAAATGATTTTTTGAAGTGCTTCGAAGATTGGAAAAACCGTTGGCACAAGTGTATAATATCTCATGGGGATTACTTTGAAGGGGGCAAAATAGATTTTCATGAATAAATAAATAATTTTTGAAAAAACACAAAATTCGCGATACTTTTTGAACACACCTCGTAGTATTATTACGACAGAAAAATATACTTACAAAAGTCAAATCCCAGTTTTCGTGTTCAGCAGCCAACTCACCCAGACTTCACAAGATCCTCCAAAATTCATAAACCACATACTCAATTAAGACCGATATTATCATCGACGAATGTACCTCGCCAAAAGCTAGCAAAATTTATGGGTAAAATTCATTCATTATTAGACGAATACGTAAGGAGCTCACTAAAACTGAAAGATGCTTTAAAAACACTTGTTATAAAAGACGATGAAATTCTAGTATCTTTTGATGCCGTATCCCTGTTTACTAATATACCACTTAACGATACAAACTATAATGGGAAAACGGCCAGACCTGGAATAGCACACCACGATCGGAAAAAGGAATTTTCAAGCAATCCTTGAGTTTTTGGAAAATAATTATTTAAAATACAATGGAGCAGTTTATCAACAAGTTTACGGCATGCCTATGTGTAATCTATTATCTCCAACAATCGCGGACATTGTACTTGACAAAAATTTTGACGAGAGCTTAGCAGAATTAGAACAAAGGACATATGCATTAAATACATAGCCAAATATGTAGATGATGTACTCGTATTTGTAATCATTAAAACGAAAGCCATGGAAGTAATTCTTATAGTAATTAACTCGAAACATTCGAAAATCAAATTCACAGTGGAAATAGAGGATAAAAACCCAATAACCTTCCCAGAAAACATACAAAAATCGCAATCTATCATTTGACTGGTATGCAAAACAATTGCACCTCGTGAATAATTAACTACCACTCTAACCACCCTTGGTACCAAAAGAGAAATACAGGGACCAGTCTTGTAAGGAAAGTGTTTATGCTATGTGATGATAGATTCATAGAAAACTTTAAAAAAAATGAAGGAACATAATAAGCAAGATAATAGGGGGAGTCCAAATAAAAGATATATTGGGTGACGTTACAAACCAGGCCTAACCAACAACCAGGCGTTAAGCAGAGTTATAAAAAATAACAAAGTTAAGTACTCACATAAAATACAGGATCTAATTGAAAAGGAAAAACAGCATAATGTGGTCTACGAAGTTAGATTCAATGAAAGCGAAAATGAAATTTGCATGCAGCCTATATTGGCACAAAAAAAACGAGCATTAGGAATGAGAGTTAGCGAACACATTTCCGGTGCAAAAAAAGCAAACAAAACAATAGCACTAGCACAATATCTAAGAAACAAAAATCACGCAGCTGATTTCGCGAACACCAAAATATTGCACATCGAAAATAGAGCAAATGCGACAATGACGATAGAAAGTCTTCGGATACAACAACAGTTGCACAGAGTTATGAATTTTAAGGAAGACTTGGACAAAATAAATAACTCGTACACGGCCGTGATACAGTATCAATATGGTGGCAATACCAACACGGTATATTAAGTATGCCCGCAATGCGCCTTATCTAATACAAAAAGCAAGAAAATGGAAAATTCCATTTTAGTAATTTTTATAAACACATATAATGTAAGTTTTGAAATTATAGTTGCTAGAGTGTTATATTTTTGTTTGTTTCTTTAAAATAAAAAACACTAGACTCCCTGAGAAAAAAACGGTAGCGGCGAAACGCGTAGGAGGGTAGAGGAAAATTTAAGATTTTGCGTTTGGTTTACTGGCCGTAAAGTTCCAACCCAGTAAACAAAAATACAATGATTGACCCAGCAATTTAACTATACATTTTTCAACAGGTTTTACAAAAAGTAAGTACTTAGTAGAAGAAATAGTGAAACAGAATGATATTATTTCTAAAACTTATATTTTGGATACTATACACTACAATACAATAAGCTTTTTCTATGTTTTTTCTATGGGGTCCCTTTAGCAGATTTAGTAAATTGACAAGTAGTTTATTTAGGAACGTTGGTACTAAGGCAGATAATGTATTTTTTAATAGTTCTTAAAAAATTTGGGTATTCGAAGTCTTCTCTGCCTTTGCATTCTTGTTCCAAAATTGTGGTCAATGGTATTTGAAACTTGTTTTCGTTGTAAAACTCATTCAGGACAGTAATGTTACGAAATAATTAAGTATACCTAACTCCCTGTTCAGTTGTATATTTGGTGTGTATACATTTTTCTCCTTCGCCAGGTTTTTCAAAATAACGGCTTTGTTCGAGTTTCAATCACAGCAGCTGTGTTGCAAAGTATCACGTTCGATGTGAAATTGTGGCAACATTGGCAAAAGCATCACGTTTTAGCTGTCAAAAATTCGGCATCACAAATTTTTTTTTGCACAATCAAAATGGAAGAAGGAATGTTAGCAAAATAATTGTTTAAATTAAAATTTATCATATACATTATCATAAAAATTACCTAATTTCCTAATATTTGTGTTTATTTATTTTTCAGCGAAAAGTTAAGCAGCACCATGACCAAGTTGTTAATAAGATGCCGGCTGGAAAGAGGAAAAAATGTGTGCTCTGGGGTAAAGTGCTGCAGAAAATGAAAGAGGTGAACCCCGAAATAGATTTATCGAAAGAAGTGCTGCAAAGAAAATTCCTGAACTTGCTGGCGTCATACAAAAGAATTGAAAAGCGGAACAATTCAACTGGGAGGGATGCTACAACATGGGATTTCTATGACGATTTTGATAATATGTATGGCAGGCGACACTCCATTCAACCTCCACAGCAAAATCTGCAGTCCTCTCTCCCAGAGTTGAACGAAAGAAATAATGATAGCGATTTGGATGAGATAGACGTGGAAACGAGCGTTGCAAGCACACCAAGAAAACGCAGTAAGCCTTCAGCAAATGAAACACTTGTCTTTTTTAAGCAAGAAGCTGCTAAAGAACAAAAGCATCATGAGAAAGTACTTAAGTTAGAAAAAGAAAAAGTTCAAATAGAAAAGCAGAAAATTAAAGCCATGGAGGAGTTGAGGCAAGTGTTGGAAAAGAGGACGCAGAACTGATTTTATGAAAATTTAATATAATTCAAGCCTACAGCTACCTGAAATCAATATGACTTTATTTAATAATAATAATATTTATTTAAATATATATTTATGTACCTCAAATATTCGTGCACATATATGGTTAAAAGCTTAGCTTTAAAAATAAAAATGAATTCAACTTAACAGCTTAAAATGTGTGTTTATATTTATATTAATCTGTAGAGATAAATGGCTTTGACAAAAAAACTGATTATGAAATTTTGATGTAAGTAAGTTGTTGTCTTATGAAACGAATAACATCTTCAAATTATTCCTTCTTTTAACGCCTTCTGTAGTGCTACTGATGTTTTCTGGTAATTCGATTTCAGAATCGTTATCCTCTAAATTTAATGATATATTATGAACTTCAAAATTTGATTCACTATTTCGTATTATAAAGTTATGTAAAATTGTACAAGCTAAGACGACTTTTGAGATTTCTTTTTGAGACTTAACATCAATGTGATTTAGAATCTTAAACTTTTTCTTTAAAATACCGTAGGCTTGCTCAATAAAAACGCGAGTTGAACTAAAATAGTAATTAAACTGCTTCTCTTCTCTTGACAAATGTGCATTATCTCTGTATGGAGCCATAAGGTATTTTGAAAGAGGATATACTAAGTCTGCCAAAATTACAGCATTCTTAGCTAGCTGAATCTGCCCAGAAACGATTCCTTTGTAAATTGGACTGTTTTTCCAAACATTAGCGTCATGGCAGCTGCCCGGGAAGCCGATGAAAACGTCTAGAAACCGAAATGTGCTGTCACATATGCCCTAAAAGATTATACATATGTACGAGGTGTGTTCAAAAAGTATCGCGAATTTTGTGTTTTTTCAAAAATTATTTATTTATTCATGAATATCTATTTTGTCCCCTTCAAAGTAATCCCCATGAGATATTATACACTTGTGCCAACGGTTTTTCCAATCTTCGAAGCACTTCAAAAATCATTTTTTTGTATCTTGTTCAGCTCCTCCTGCGATGCCGTCTTTATCTCGTCAAGAGAAGCGTAACGTCGTCCTTTCATGGGCCTCTTCAGTTTAGGGAACAAGAAAAAGTCACAGGGGGCCAGATCTGGGGAATACGGTGGCTGCGGCATCATTAGTGTGTTGTTTTTGGCCAAAAAGTCGCGCACAAGCAACGATGCGTGAGCAGGGGCGTTTTCGTGGTGCAAAAGCCAATTTTTGTTCTTCCACAAATCCGGGCGTTTCTGGCGGATTGCTTCGCGCAAATTGCGCATAACTTGCAGGTAATACTCCTTATTGACCGTTCTTCCCTGTGGCAAGAACTCATGATGCACTACGCCCCTGCAATCGAAGAAAACTGTCAGCAAAACTTTCACAGCGGCAGCTTCCATTGAGATGATTGAGCTTTGGTTTCCACGTCATAACCATAAACCCACGATTCGTCACCAGTTATGACCCTCTGGAGCAAATTTGGGTCGTCGCGGACAGAGTTTAACATCTCATTAGCAATGTTCATGCGATGCTGTTTTTGGTCACAATTGAGCAATTTTGGTACGAATTTCGCGTAAAAATCGAAGATGATCCAAAACACGTGCAGGCAAAGCAGCTGTCAACAATTAACTGAACATTCAAAATGGCCGAGCTTGTCGGCATAAGTGAGAGACATGAGTACCAACATAACGCCACAAAAAATTCGAAATTCGAATATACGTAACCAGCGAAAATTCAAAATTCGCGATACTTTTTGAACACACCTCGTATATAAACTGGTTTAAAACAAATGTTGGAAAATCAAACCTGCATAACAATTGAATAGCTTCCTTTCCGATCATAATAGCTTATAGCATCTGTACTTGGGTTGTTTATGTGAAAATGGGTACCATCAAGGCATCCTATAACAAATGGAAAAGAGTTCACTCGGCTTTCTTGGAAATTTTGCATGATTCTGGTCTGCTGAGAAACAGAGGGCCAAAAAATCTCATGTCATACAACTTACAATAAATGTTTCACGGGACATCCGAAAGTGTGAAAAATAAATGTCTTCTGGATACAATTAAATGGTTTTAAATACAACTGTTAACATTTTTTTTTTAAATGAATGTCATACAACTTACAATAAATGTTTCGTCAGTTCGTGGCTTTTTTCTACCTTTTTTTTACTCCAAACCTTTTCTGGTCCCAGCACCATATTTTTCATACAACTTCGATGAATGAATGAAGGTAGTATTGATAACGAAACACAGAAAATTATTCGTAAAAATTGTCAACTATTTTTAATGCAGTCGAAAACCCAATTGCAACATCGCCTACCTGATAATATGAACTATTTACAAAAGATACATTTTTTTTCAGTTGATAATTCTTTGAAAGTTACAAAGCGGGATGTATTTTCTCACTTTCAAGAAGAAAAGTCTAGGCATTCTCCGAGTCAAGTAGCATTGATTGTGCCGCAGTGGCGAAAGCTAATAACCGTTCAGTTGACAAGTGTGACCTCTACCATTGAATTTTGGGCGAAAGTCCGAGAACATACAAATTCATTAAACGAGCCCCCTTTTTTAGAGCTGGTCGAATTCGTATTTAACTTTTTGGCACTACCTTTCAGTAATGCGGAGGTTGAAAGAATTTTTAGTGCCATGAACATTTTAAAAACTCAGTTAAGGAACAGGTTAAAAATTAAAATGCTTAACTCGCTGCTTAATATTAGATGTTCGTTAAAACGCTTATCCAAATGTTGCACTGATATCAAAATTACCGATGATCCCATCTCTATGATAAATACCCAAACTTTGTACGCAGACTCAAGCTCTTCTGATTCATCAGACGAAGAAAATATTATAAAATTAATTAGTTTGTAGTGACTTAGTATGTATTTCTTTGAAAAAATTTCTAGTCAAGGAAAATGTGCCTGATATGTGTTGAAACAAGAATAGTTCCTATAAGTTATGTCTACAGCTTTATGTACAAATAGTTTAAACTAAAAAAAAAACTTAAATAGATTTCGCAAAAAAAAATTTTTTAGCTTCTTTTTTTTCTTAATTTTAGCTTTTTCCAACCTTTTTTTTTTGCCAATTTTGCCTCTTTTTTTCTATCACCTGGTCGCACTGCCGCGGATGTCATTCCCGTGGAGGTCGGATTGATTCTTGAAAAAATAGTTGCGGATTTGAGTTTTAAAATTTAGAAAAATTAATTTTATCAATTTCCGTTTGCTGGGTTGGAGCTTCTTCGGCTTATAAGGTTGAAAGAAAAATAAAAATTATTAGCCTAGTGAACACAGAAAATATAATTAAATATATGTACAACGCCCATTTTTCGAGTTTACGTATGAAATCCGCAACTATTTTAAAAGGAATTGATAAGCACTCCACGTGAATGGCATCCGACGAATACTGCAATAGGCATGAATTTTACTTTTGTAAACAGCTAAGCGCGTCCTTTGATAACCCTCCGGACATTTTTGGACACATTTTAGCGTTTCATTTAGTATGTATGAACTTACCAAAGTGTTCAATATAAAACAAGAAATAGAGATGTCGCTTACAGTTTTTACAGTAGGGAAAATTCAAATCGGCACACCACAAATTGGAAGAGAAGCTTGGCGCAAAAATCTCTTAGGAGGTTTATGATGATATACCTGTTGTATATCGCGCCATAGAGAGAGAGAGGGAGAGATGTCGCTTGTAAATCATGGGAGATATTTTGTGAATGAAACTTAGTATAACTTAGTATATATTCTAAATAACTGACACGTTTTTACAAGCAAAATAAACCCAGGGTTCACATTGTTCACATGAACCTTATAACAGTTTACGATGTTCATCAAAAAAATCAATAGAAATATCATGATTTCCATGTGAAAAATATCGACTATACTGTGGCGAATGTGCTAGAGTATGTGCCATCTCTAACTCAGAACACGTAAAGGGAATAACCTGGAAAGTTCAAGGTGCGTAAGGTAGCACCCTGGCGGACTATAAAAGGCTGTAACCAAGCAAGGCAGGATGATCAGTTTTTTCCAAGTGTTGAACAGTGAAATTACTGTGGAGTTACATAACTCGTGAGTTTGTATTGTGGTTATTACTAGTTAATAAAATTAGCATTTACAAACAATACTGCTGCGTGTGTTTATTTAACTTTATAATAATCGAACTCGGGATTAATAATCAAGGAAGTTTTCGTGTAAATTCTTATTAGTTCAGGTAGATTATGGGCTACAATTATATGCAAACTAGGCAGCGTTACACTATTTTATGTAACAAACAACAAATAAGTGTGAACGCATACAATATACAATGACAATTATGCCAAAAATATGTTAGGAAATCGAGGCACACAAGGTATATTAACTTTAGCCTTCTAACGGCAGTACGTAACGGCATAAACGGATCGAGATAGGTATTGACTTATACATATCAAAATGTTCAGGAGGGAAAAAGAAATTGATTAAGCCATGTCCGTCCGTCCGTCTGTGAACACGATAACTTGAGTAAATTTTCAGATATCTTAATGAAATTTGGTATGCGGGTTCCTTGGCACTCAACTCCGAGTGCTATTTAAACTGGGCGAAATCGAAATCTATAGAATATTTTCGAAAACACAAAAATAGTGGTTACTCAGTACATAATACACCTATAAGGATAAAATTTGGTGAGTACATTGAGATTGAGGCACAAAATAAATGTTTCAAGAAATTTTTGAAAATGGGTGTGGCACCGCCCACTTTGGATTAAGTTAAATTTAGAAATAATATTAATCATAAATCAAAAACCGTTCAAGATATCGAAACAAAATTCAGCACGAAGATTTGCAGGTATGCAAGGAATGTTCCAGGAAAAAATGGGCGGGATAGGTTAACGCCCACTTTCATATGCAAGACTTTGAAGAAGATCGTAGATATATTAAATAGGCAATAACTTTTCATAAAATAGCTTTACAACATTTATATTTCACTTTTAAAGTTTCCGTAAACAAAGAAATCCAAAAACTTAAAATTTTCCAAGAAACTTAAAATTTTCGAAAACTTTTTTTGTCATAACTCCGCCAAAAATTGATTTGTCGAAACAAAATTTGGTGATAATGTTCTAAATATAGAGATAACTGTTTGCTGTAAAAATGGGCGAAATCGGTTAATGTCCACACCCAGTTTTTTAACATAGTTCTGAATTTAAAAGCCGATATTTCTAAAACCAAGCAAGTTATATCAATCAGATTTTGCACACATAATAAGCTTTTTAAGAAAAACTCGGCCGCAAAAAAATTTTTAAATTTTGAAGAAGTAGGCGTGGCGCCGCCCACTTTTAAGCACAAAATTTTTGTTATTTTCAATTTCAATCTTGATGTTTCAATGAAAATTGGTCAGCCGCTTCTCAGTAGTATGTATTATACTCCTGCCAAAAATTAGCCAAATCGGGAAAAACACATTAAAATATTCGGGCACGTAGTTAATAGCCCACTGCAATAGCGAAGTTATATATCTTTTTTGATTTTCATATCTTTCATAAACATTAAATGTATGTAAGTATGAGAACAAGAGAAAAGTTCACTAAACTGATCAGCACGATGAGAGTCGATTTAGCCATGCCCGTCTCTCCGTCCGTCAGTCTATCTGTCCGTCTGTCTATTTGAACGCAAACTAGTCTCTCAGTTTTACAAAAGAATGCTGAAATTCGTTGTTTGCTTTCGCCATTTTATAATATACTAGCAAAACTCGGTAGACGTTGTTCTGACGTTTTGATACATAGAACACATCTATATATAAAATGTCATTAACTTGAACCAAATAAACTCCTAACTATACTGAACTGCAGCTTTATATAACCTGGGGGCTTTTCCAAAAACTATATACAGACTGTGTCGTGCCCAGCGAACTCCTGACCCTATCGTGAAAGTTCAAGAGCAAAACAAAACACAAAATATGTGGGCGTGGCACCGCCCACTTTGGAAAAATTATGTAGATATTGACTAAGTGACACACATGTATATCCAAACTTCATTAATTTAGACCAAAAAAGTTCGGAGTTATGACGAATTGAGACTTTATATAGCCTGGCGGCGTGGCTCCGCCTACTTTTCCAAAACTATATATTGTCTATGCTGTACCCAGTGAACCCAAGTATATATTGTGAAAATTTTATAAAGATCGGTTGAGTTCTTTGGGGCCTATAAAAGACACACATTTTTTATATCTATTTTTGTTACGCACACAAGGTATATTACTTCATTCGCCATAAACGAATCGAGATATATATTTATTAATGTACATCAAAACGTTCAGAATGAAAAGTATAATATCCGGGCAAGTAGTTAATACCCCACTGCAAAAGCGAAGTTTTATATCTTTTTTGAAATTCATACCTTTCATGAACATGAAATGTTTGTACGTATACTGAAATGATCCGTCTGTCTATTTGAACGCAAATACGAACTGAAAGTATTAAAATAGACTTGCGTAAATTGGGATGACATAATAGATCACAATTAGGTATATAATGTTCGGTTCCACCCGAACTTAGACTTCCTTACTTATTTTTTCTTAATTTTATCGTTTTCTAACCTTTTTTTTTGCCTATTTAGCCTCTTTTTTTTCACCTGGTCACACTGCTTATTACGTTTTTGCATGTAAAACAAACCGAACAAAATATCAATTTGATCAGCTTCGGCTGGCTCATCTGACAATTGGGAAAATAGCGCATGTCTCTTATGAATGAAGGTATCCGTTAGTTCGTTCCTCTGCTGTTTCGATTAAATAATTTCCACGTAAAGTCGCCATGGTAAGGTTTGCCACGATGTTGGGCGCAATTTGCAAAATATGTCGTTTTAGTATGAGGTCAGGCCATGCCCACAAGATCGGTCTTGTTTCCGACAGCATGTGTAGGAAATGCAAAGCGGAGACGGAGACTGTGGAGCATGTCATGTGCACATGCCCCGCTCTATCCAGACTTCGGCTTCAAACATTTGGAAAGGGACAATTGCCCAACCTAGCTTCACTGACAGAAATAGGCCCAAGTAGGCTTCTGGTTTTTGCGAAGAAAACATTACTGTTTTGTAAAATAGACACTGAAGTGTCAACTGTATAACAAGAGGTCGTCAAAGTTTTTCTGGTAACACTACGGACGCTAGGCGTCTATGTGAGGCCACTGCGTTGGCCTGCCAGCACAACCTAACCTAACCTATGAGGTCAGGAGGCTCAAGACTATTGGTAATATTTTAATATAACAGGTAACATTCAAGTTTTATTTAACAAAAAAGAAAGCGTGGGTACAATTTATAAATATATGAGTAAAGCGTAAAGCATAAATAGTAAAGAAAAGGATAAAAACCTCCTAAGCGACTGCCAAAAACGGACGTGCTCTACTTATGGGCGCTAAGCTGAGTGAACTTACAACAATGACTAGTTACACAAATAACAGTTATGAGAAGCTTAGTCAAGTAAATATGGAAATTAGTTGAGAGCGTATTCTATAACATAGATTTTATTGTGTAACTAACTTACCGTGGGCAATAGGAATACTATGTACAAGTACAAATGATTACATGCATATTAAGTAAAACTATATGCCAAAGTAAAAATAATGCGTGTGTGCCACTGTGACGTGCTACAATTGTTATTACGTGCCAAATTTTGTGTTGATATCTTAATATTTAATATTTTATTTTTTTCATTCTTGTATACCTACTTGAATAATTGAATATATATATTTGTATATCCACACTATCACAGAAATGGCCTAACCGATTTGGATTAAATTTCGTATGTATATAGTATTCTACATTCCAAGCATGAGTACCTATGAGTTGCCACTTATGCTTCTATGCGTTTTCCACCTATCTTATTTTTTTGTTATGAACTAAGATATATCAATATGGGTATCAAACGAAATGCATTTAACGTCGTATTTCATTACATAATCCCATTACATAAATTTTTTGGTATATCCGCTGTCATCTCGAAAATGAGTTGACCCATTTGGATGAACTTTTTAACATCGGTGATAGCTATATTCCAAGATCTCCTCCTTAAACGTTGCCACTAGGGTTGCCACCTACTTGACATATAAAAAATTTTGTTTATTTTTTTGGCATATCCTCTATTATCTTCTTGATACTTTTTTAGGAAATTTCGTATATAGTTTATCTGCTAAAAACGAGTTTCCACCAATCAGAAATTAAAAAGAAAATCAAATAAGATATGCCAATGTGGATATCAAACGAATGTTAGTTTGCATCGCATTTCAAAAAAAATATTTCGAATAATAACGGAACGAACTAATTAATGCATACGGAGGTAAGTAAAACAATATATTATGATGAGTATGTACAACAATTTTAATTGAAAGGCTGGGAGTAAAAAGTAAACTGATTTTTCATGTAAGTAGAAAGGAAACTTATAATATGTTTAATAAAAAGGGGTACAAAAAAATTTTTCAATAAAAGGTAGACAAATCGTTTTTTCCATTAAAAGGTAGACACATCCTGCTAAAAAATAAACGATATTTCCATTTTACAATTTTGTTTGTACCCCTTTTTATTAAACATTTTATAAGTTTTCCTTTTACTTACATGAAACATAAGTTTACTTTGTACTCCCAGCCTTTCAATTATAAGGCAGTCTCGAAAAATTTCGAGGCAAGCTCGGTCAATAATATTAGTAAAAAATTAAAACAAAAAAACTTTTAAAGGGCACAAAATTGGGTTATTATGGGTGTATGAATAATCACCTTTTTGTATTTTCCAAATGGCTTTCATCCGATTTTACCATGTTTAAATAGCGGTAAGAGATTAGTGAAAAGGAACCTGCATACCAAATTGCAATAAGATATCTCAAAATTTGCTTAAGTTATCGTGTATACATAGAGGCGAGCGGGCATCGCTTAATCAACTTATTTTTTCTCCTGTACACTTTGACGTTCATATACATACGTACAGGGTGGCTGATGAATTTTGCTACATTAAGAAACTCAAATAATTTTTTGTTCAGTGTATGGAATTCATTTTTCTTTTATTCATGTTAAAGCTCATTAAATTTTATTAAATATAGCTTAATTAGTTTTAAAAATAATGGAATTTAAATGCCCCCCCTGCTCGTCGATGCATGTGCGGCATCTTACCAAAAAGTTGTTCATTACTGCTTGGAGAGTTGAGACAGGAATAGCCGCAATTGTTTCTCGAATGGATTGCCTTAGTTCATTCAAATTTGTTGGTTTTGCTTTGAAGACTTCCTGTTTGCAATAACCCCACAAGAAAAAGTCAGGTGCAGTAAGGTGAGGCGACCTGGTGGCCAACGGAATGTGGAGTTTCTGGATATCAGCTTATTGGGAAATTTTCGTCGCAATTCTGTCATAACAGGTTGGGCTATATGAGGAGCTGCACCATCTTGCTGAAACCACACAGAGTTGAAAGAAATTCTCATTCGGCGTAATTCTGGATAGAAAAACTCTCTCAACATGCTCAAGTAACGGTCTCCAGTAACCGTAACGGTGTGACCGTTTTCTTCGAAGAAGTAGGGCCCGACAATGCAGCGTGATGAAACTGCACACCACACTGTGACACGAAGTGGATGCAATTCCGTCTCATGGAGTATCTGTGGGTTGGAAGCACTCCATATTCGACAATTTTGTTTGTTTATGTTGCCGTTTAAATCGAAATGGGCCTCGTCAGACATGAAAAGACAGTTCAACATGTTTCCATCCTCTTCCACCATTTGAAGCATCTTCTGGCAAAATTCCAAGCGAATCGGCAAGTCTGCAGCGTTCAGTTTGTTGGCCATTTGAATTTTATATGGGAAGAAGTCCAAATCTTTGTGCATAATTGACTGTAATGACTGTCTGCTTACACCCATTTGAGCAGATAAGCTTCTTGTCGAAACACGTGGATTGTTTTGTATGGCAGCAGCTACAGCAGCGATTGTTTCCTCCGTTCGAACTGAAGGGTTTCGATGGTAAGGTCTTCTGTTGACTGTCCCATGCTCGGAAAAATTGTTTACAAGTCTTATTATGGTCCATCTGCTCGGAGGATTGCCGCCAAACGTGCGCCTATACTCTCTTTGAACCGAAACTACGGACTCCAGTGCGTGATAGCGGCGGACAATCCAAATTCTTGTTTCAGTGTCCCAGTTATCCATTTTTGTTAAATGTAAAAGTCAATCTGCAAAATAAAAAAAATATTTACCAGATTCATTAAATAGAAAAAAAGTTATTTAATTTTTTTTTGGTAGCGGCTTTCATTAGCCACCCTGTATATGTCAAAATCTATCTCGATTCGTTTATGTCGTTACCCTTCAAAAACAGTACGGGTAAAATGATTAGTCAATTTACCAGGAGCCATACCGAAAGTTTCCGTATTTCTCCGATCACAATTTTATAAGCATCGGTAGATTTTTTGACCGTTTCTATTCTCACGTTCCTGTGTGTGCGGTTTTATATCTCGGTCTTTCTCATTTATTTTATGACCTAAGATAAACATATAGCTGTACTGCTCTTACCGGTGTCACAGATACTAATCATTTGACTCGTATATAACACGTAAAATTACGGGATATTTTACCGACATGAATACCAATTGTAGTTTCAGTCATTCGATTTTTGCAAGGTATTAGCGCTACTTGTGTTTGCATTATATCTGTGGTAATAAGCGCAAAAAGCCAAACTCATGAAGTTAAATTTTTCACATCGGCCTTAAGAAACTAACGCACAAATGCAATAAATTCTGTTATCGGAATACTTTGAATGTACGTGTACTTACCTTCTAACTGGCACTGCCAAATTATCAACACTGCGTGACATAAGTGTAACATCTTGACTAGCCCTACGTGACCTATGTTGCGTATATCAATCAACGGGAAAACGGAGCAACATAAAAGAAAATTAAGAAAAAGCGTATTCAAATTTTAAAGCAATTAAAAGATTAGAAGATAAATAAATATTTATAAAAACGTAAGCAGAAAAATTTGGCAAAAACCTGATATAAATAAAAATGTATAATAAAAGGGAGAAATTAAATGTGCGATAAAATACTGCAGTGCTTGTGTTGGTATATCTAAAGAGAGTGATCCGCGAGCTTAAACATAATGTCGAAATATATACGATTCCGAACGACAAGGTGTATGATCAATAGCAAGTTGGAAGGACGCGTTTAGGGGGAAACTTGATTGTTATTTAAATAATATTATAAAAAAAATTGATATTCCAAACGACGTATGTATGTATGTGTTGAGCTAATGTTGCTTATCGTTTAGAATGAGTATTTCTGACTGTATGGTTGAAGGGACATGCCTTTAATCCACCCTCTCATTCGATAAATTTAGTAATTCGAAGTCGTGAGTAGAAATCTATTAATTAAGAAAAGTGAGTTAAAGGTATCAAAGTTTCTGGAATAATTATTGAAATCCTGGCACGTGCAATGAAAAAATTCGATCTGCTAGTGCACAAAAAAATAGCTAGGAAATGTCTCGACGGTCTGATAAAGACGTTAAACGTAATCAGGGCAGGCAATAGGTTTCGCCATGGGAAAACCACCAAGAATTTCTCGACGAATTTGTAAGGCAGGCATAAACAGAAACATTTAGTTTTTTATATAAATTAACACAATTACATCTTTTATTTATTTCTACTGTATTCCATCACTTGTCCTTGTTTAGCTTTGCTTGTTTTTTTTATGATTTGCTGTGTAGGCGCATTTTATGTTATCTATTTCTTCTTTACAATTCATTACAAGGTTAAGCTGTTGATGTAGATCGGACAAATATAACATATAGCCCGCATACAACCGATTTTTCGATAAACAGGGTTTGTGTTACTATATATATTTCAATAAAATATATAAGAGAATCAAATTCCGCACAGTTTGTAGTACAAACAAAAAATCGCTTCTTTTTTTTTGTTCTAGAAAGCCGATGTACAGCTCAAGGCAGCGCTTTCTTTACTTTTTTTTTGTTGAGCTCAATTAAAAAATTTTATTTAATCGAGTAGAAAACATTTTATCTAGCATCGAATAGAATGAATGTATTCGTTTTAAATAATATAAAAGTTGCCATGGGCCTAAACCGAAAAGTCAACACCTCGCGTCTAGCACATCGTGTGTCATGACCTTGTTACCGGATGCACCGCCATAAACTGTAAACTCTATAATAATAATAATAATTCCCAAACGGATTACCCACCATATTCCGCCCGACCGGCGCGAGGGACGCATCCGCATAACGCGCATATTATTCGTTCGTGCCGAGTCGTTGAAAGGCTTTGGTTTGTCAATCGTCGAGATCTAAAACTGCTCAGCTACAGAGAAAACCTCATCAGCTAAGTAAAGTAGATATAAGATAGATTATACATTAAGAAATAACTAGGTAACAAAAGAAAAGAATAAGAAACAATTAGTAGCTATGTATTTAGGATAGAAAGAATGGACTTTTTTATGCTGAAAAGCGATTCTGAAATACGAAATCTACCAGAAAGAGAGTTATAATCTTGACACAAACAGCGAAAAGGCTCATTTAACTGAAAATTGGTTCGGCACTGTTTTAAGACTAGAGGTTTAAAACGCCTTGAAGGACGAGACGGTACATTGAAGTTCACTTCACTTAGAAGAAATGGGCTGGATAGTGAACCATTTAGCAATTTAATCATAAAAATAATTCCAAGCATTTCCCTCCGACTAGAAAGTGTGTGTAGATAAATGAGTTTTAAACGATTCGTATAGGGTGGCAGATTGTACGAGGGATCCCAATGAAAATCTCTTAAGGCAAATAGTAAAAAGTGTTTTTGAACTGATTCAAGGCGATCTACATGAACCTGGTAACGCGGGTTCCAAATTATAGAACCATATTCAAGTATCGGCCTGACTAATGTGCTGAAGAGGGTTGTAGGTACATAAGGGTCGCTAAATTCTTTAGACCATCGTTTAACGAATGCCGGGACACCTCTAGCCTTATTGACTGTTGTGTTCATATGGCGGTTGAAACTGAGTTTATAGTCCATAGTAACCCCCAGGTCAACAAAATCATACGAGGTGTGTTCAAAAAGTATCGCGAATTTTGAATTTTCGCTGGTTACGTGTATTCGAATTTCGAATTTTTTGTGGCGCTATGTTGGTACTCATGTCTCTCACTTATGCCGACAAGCTCGGCCATTTTGAATGTTCAGGTAATTGTTGACAGCTGCTTTGCTTGCACGTGTTTTGGATCGTCTTCGATTTTTACCTATTTTTTTACCAAAATTGCTCAATTGTGACCAAAAACAGCATCGCATGAACATTGCTAATGAGATGTTAAACTCTGTCCGCGACGACCCAAATTTGCTCCAGAAGGTCATAACTGGTGACGAATCGTGGGTTTATGGTTATGACGTGGAAACCAAAGCTCAATCATGTCAATGGAAGCTGCCGCTCGAACCAAGACCGAAAAAAGCGCGCCAAGTTCTGTCGAATGTGAAAGTTTTGCTGACAGTTTTCTTCGATTGCAGGGGCGTGGTGCATCATGAGTTCTTGCCACAGGGAAGAACGGTCAATAAGGAATATTACCTGCAAGTTATGCGCAATTTGCGCGAAGCAATCCGCCAGAAACGCCCGGATTTGTGGAAGAACAAAAATTGGCTTTTGCACCACGATAACGCCCCTGCTCACGCATCGTTGCTTGTGCGCGACTTTTTGGCCAAAAACAACACACTAATGATGCCACAGCCACCGTATTCCCCAGATCTGGCCCCCTGTGACTTTTTCTTGTTCCCTAAACTGAAGAGGCCCATGAAAGGACGACGTTACGCTTCTCTTGACGAGATAAAGACGGCATCGAAGGAGGAGCTGAACAAGATACAAAAAAATGATATTTTGAAGTGCTTCGAAGATTGGGAAAACCGTTGGCACAAGTGTATAATATCTCATGGGGATTACTTTGAAGGGGACAAAATAGATATTCGTGAATAAATAAATAATGTTTGAAAACACACTAAACTCGCGATACTTTTTGAACACACCTCGTACACTTGCTCAAGACTATAATTTTTAATTGTATAGGAAGCCGGCTGAGAAATTCCACGCGAACATTTACACTTTTTAAGGTTAAGTGGCATATAATTTAAATCGCACCAAGTAACTAGTGCATCTAGATCTGATTGTAGCTTATTTCTATCTTCAAATGACGCGAATGACATGAAAAGCTTTACGTCGTCGGCATACATTAACATTTTTGAAAATTTTATTATTGTAGAAATATCATTTATAAACAACAAGAACAGAATCGGGCCAAGATGGCTTCCTTGAGGAACCCCCGAAGAGACATAAATGACATCGGATACTAAATTTTTAAACATTACTCTTTGTGTCCTGTCACTAAGGTTAGAAGAGATCCAGCGATTGAGACCCGGCTGGAAGCCCAACTGATCGAGTTTATGAATAAGTAATGAGTGACACACTTTGTCAAAAGCTTTGCTGAAATCCGTATAAATAACGTCGGTGTGCAGATTTTTTCTAAAGGCATTTGAGACATGACTGGTAAACTCAAGTAAATTCGTAACTGTGGACTTTCCCTTACTGAACCCGTGTTGGCAGTCAGCTATCAAAGTAGAGATCGGACCCGTAAGTTGATTTGTAACAATAGTTTCAAACAATTTTGGGATGGCAGAAAGCTTTGCGATGCCACGATAGTTCTCTATAGAAGACCTACTCCCGCTTTTATGCAGCGGTAGAAGAAACTATTCTTTCCACGCAGTTGGAAAAACACCACACTTTAGTGATAGATTGAACAAATTGGTAAGGGGTTGGTAAATATGGTTCGCACACTTTTTCAAGAAACATGTAGGAATCCTATCTGGACCGTATTTAACAGATTCTTTTAAGGTTTTAAGGTAAATTATAACATCTTTGGCGCATATAATTGGTGAATTAATTGAATTTGTCTCGTGTAGCTTATAAGGATAGGTTTGAAAGTTTGAATTGGTGACAGCAGAATAGTTAGAAGTGAAAAATTGAGCAAAAAAATTTGCGATATATTGATTATCGCTATCGCTGATTTCATGGCTGAGGGAAACCCTGATACTTTACGTTTAGAATTTACGAAACCATAAAATGACTTTGGGTTGAGAATAATGTCTCTTTTGGTTTTAGAGATATAAGCTTTATAGCACTTTTTATTTAAATCTATGTACTTCTGACGTAGACTGGAAAACAGTGAGTAATGTTTATTTAATCCAGATTTCTTATATAAATTAAATGATCGCGTTTTCCTATTTTTAAGAGCCTTAAGCACTTTAGTTTGGTTTCCCCGCAAAACTTATACGGCTATGCAAAATGACCGTGAGCAACACCGCCAGCTCGGTCAGAATTGGGAAGTACCTCTCCGAGCCGTTCGAAACTAAACGAGGTTTCAGACAGGGTGACCCCCTATCGTGCGATTTCTGTAATTTAATGCTGGAGAAAATAATACAAGCTGCAGAACTTAACCGCACTGGAACAATATTTTATAAAAGCGTGCAACTGTTGACATATGCTGACGATATTGATATCATGGCCTTAACAACCGCGCCGTAACTTCTGCTTACTCCAAATTAGAAAAAGAAGCGGAGAAAATGGGATTGGTGGTGAACGAGGGCAAAACGAGGTACCTTCTGTCATCATGCAAAGAGTCAGCGCATTCGCGCCTTGGCAACCAAGCCACTGTTGGCAGCAATAATTTCGAAATAGTAAAGGACTTCGTTTACCTGGGAACCAGCACCAACAATAATGTTAGCCTAGAACTCCGACGAAGAATTACTCTTGCAAACAAATGCTACTTCGGACTGAATAGGCAATTGAAAAGTAAAGTCCTCTCTCGACGAACGAAAATAATACTCTACAAGTCACTCATCGCACCCATCCTGCTATATGGTGCAGAAGCGTGGACACTAACAACATCTGATGAGGCGGCTCTGGGAGTATTCGAGAGAAAGGTTCTTCGAAAAATTTGTGGACCTCTACGCGTTGGCGACGGCGAGTACCGAAGAAGATTTAATGATGAGCTGTATGAACTTTACGCAGACGCCGACATAGTTCAGCGAATTAAAACACAGCGGCTTCGCTGGCTAGGCCACGTAGTGCGAATGAGCGAAGATGCTCCAGCCCAGAAGGTGTTGTTATCGGCATCCGCCGGTGGAAGCAGAGGAAGAGGGTGACCACCACTCCGATGGAAGGACCAAGTGGAGACCGATTTGCGATCCCGCGGTGTTTCCAATTGGCGCAACGAAGAAACGACTGGCGAGCTATGTTGGACGGTCAAAATCGCCCAGGTGGTTAGATGACCATTTAAAGAAGAAAGAAGAAGCTCTTTAGTAAACCAAGCTTGCGTAGGATAATCATAAGTTAATTTACGTTTAAGGATAAACTTCTCAAATAGGCAGTAAATAGTTTGATTGAAATGTGAGACGTTTAGTTCGATATCACTACCAAATTCAGGCCAAGTTAATTTAGACAGTTCTTTATTTAATTTCTTGTAGTTTGCTTTGGAAAAGTTCAAATAAAAGCTACTACATGAGTAGTATGGAGTACCTTGGCCATTACTTATGGTACCAACGGATCACAACGATTTACAAAAAATTAGTTTATATCATCAACATACACTAAATCTACGACTTTCCCAACCTTGTTAGCGGTAACATTTATTTGATTAAGGCTAAGATCGGAAATTCCATATAAAAAGTCATTGCACCCCACTACGATATATAAGGTAAGTTAAAATCACCCAAAACAATAATTGAATCTGAAGCTTTAGTCAAAAAGTTAACAGTTTTGAGCAGAGAGACATGTTGCATGTAGACTGAAAAATCTGATGCTGGAGGGATGTAGCAAACATATAAGTACATAGAGACGTTCTCTAGCTGAATGCGAATGCATTTGAACTCAATGAAATCGATGTTAGGAATATTAACCTCTTCTGAAGGAATGGAGGAATGAACGGTAAGTAGAACACCACCTCCGACTCTGTTCAAGCGATCATTTCTATATACTTGATGTTCATTACATACAAACTCTGAATTGAAAACATGAGCTTTTAGCCAAGTTTCGGTAAAAGCAGTTACGTTATATTTACAATGAAAAGATTTCAAAAAGAGATCAGTTAATTTGGTATTTAAAGCCTTTGACATTTTGATAAAAGATATTCACGGATTTAGTGCTAAATTTTTTGACTCAACGTTATTACGAGAAATTTTCGCTTCATTTTGAACATTCCTGTTCGGTCTGTATTCAAACTCCCGCACGAAAGCCCCGGGAGGCCAAAAAGAGCTGTCCAAAAGAGTCTCGAAATCTTTCCCAGATATATCAATCTTAAACGAAGACATACTTCTTTGATATGTGAAATTAATTTTTCTAACAGTTAAGCTTTGATCTTTAACTTTAGAAGAAATATGGTACATTAAAGCATCCTCGGTAGTGTCTGGATGGAACCTAGACACAAAAATAGATTTTTTGCGAGGGACCACAACCATCTTACTAACGATTGGTTCAGACTCCATTGCAATAGTTGGAGGTTTTTCCTAGTGGATATTTTTGATGGGGCGTTCTTGGACGTTGCTCGAACAACCATACTAGGAATTGGAGAAGCCAAATCGATAAGTTCAAGGGCTTCAGGCAAGTTCGGCACTGTTGAGGTAGTAGGCCGATCATCTGTACGTCTGCGCTTGTTTTCGCGATTATCAGGTCCTTCCAAAGTTTCCAAGGTTTTGAAAATATTTTCATATTTTTTGAATTTTACAGTCAGCAATGAAAAATCTTTGCTGATTTCAGAAAACCCGTTTCTGATATGCCCAAAGATTTTACAGAGATCAACTTCCGTCCATCGGCATTTGGAACAAGACCAGCGCAGGCCTTTTCCTTCATTAAGCAGGTTAGCTATTCTACCGGTTAACCCAGTGCACTTGGCGTGGACAAGTCCATCACACAGCCAGCATGCTACAAAGCGTTCGGACTCGCTTTTTACTTGGCAGTTTGCTATCATGCACGACATTTTTGTATAAATAAATACTTATATAAATTTAGAAAAAAATTATAAGTTTAAGAATTTAGCAGATGGAAGAAAAACAACCCTGGCAGTTTTAATGGCACTGTGCTGAGCAAGCAGTTTTAAACACACTGTATGTGACGTTCAACAAACCACGCAAACAGCTGTAATGAAAAAGAAGTCAAATAACCAAGTCAGCACACAACAACAATTGCAAAATACAAAATATAAGCCTTTCAAAAGCAACAAATAAAACAATTGAAATATGCAAATAACTCGGCACGCACAAATTCAAAAGTATGAATTTATAATGATTAATCACTATTCAAAAATTTTAACAATTTTCACACCAAGTAGTACATTAACTATTTAAACTATTTTAATTTTAATTATAACTTAGAATATTTAGAATATCAAGATATGATTTAATTATTAAAGAAAACACAGAGCAAAATAAAAACACAACTACACAGCTTGATGTTTGCGTTTGCAAACGATCAGATAACATATCACACTTGTTCGGATAGGCAACGATTCTTCAACGTTTCAAGTGTTGGGGAGTTACACCACATTCAAGACTATACACCACTATCAGATAGATACGAGGGATTTAGCTGCCTGGCCTACCCCAGCCGTCAAAAAAAGTTTCTATCAGTTTCTGAAAGGCGAATTAACAATCCTAGCAGAAAACCATCGTGTTTAAGTGAGAAATTTTGTTTCAGCCACTTAACCCAGTGCATTTGCGTTGCAAATATGGGAACAAAGTACCAAAGAAATCATGTAAATGCTAATGCATTTTTTATCGATGTTATATTAGTGATACTATAGCTGATAATAAACTTAATATTTGAATAATAACAACCGGAGCTATTCACAAACAATTAATGCTATCAAAAAAAGCTGACGAAAACACTTCAAAACACTACGTTACAAAAACGAGCTTTAGTTCTGTCCTGTGAACCAAATATACTTTTTCGGAAAGGGGAGAAAAATAAAAATACACGTGTGTCGGCGATTTTCATGTACACGTCAGAACAATTTTTTTTTCTGTCCTATGAACCAAATATACTTTTTCGGAAAGGGGAGAAAAGAAATACACGTGTATCGGCGATTTTCATGTACAGGCCAGATTTTTTTTGTTTTTGTCCTATGAACCAAATATACTTTTTCGGAAAGGGGAGAAAAAAAATACACGTGTATCGGCGATTTTCATGTACACGTCAGATTTTTTTTTTTTTTTGCAGTGCTCCGTACGTGGTAGCCAAATTGTTGGTACAGCGTACTTTATTGATGATCTTCCATCAGTAAACTTGCATAAATTTCTATAGCATTAGTCGCACACGACTAAAAAAAAAAATTCTGACGTGTACATGAAAATCGCCGATGCACGTGTATTTTTATTTTTTCTCCCCTTTCCGAAAAAGTATATTTGGTTCATAGGACAGAATGTGTGTAAAGCGGTGATATGATCGCACATAGATACCATTCCTCAAAAAATAAATATACCTTCATAGGATCGCTATCTTACCAGTAAGCTTGCGTTGTCGTCAGAAAATTCTGCATTGTTGGTTGTTGCAGCGAATAAAATATTTTATCAATCCAATTTAAAGAACTCAGTTACTTCACTAATTGTTTTCCACGGCAGGCCAATAGAATTCATTGGTTGTTGCATAATTTTTGGCACTCACTTAATTTTTGTTGCATATATGTAAATATGTATATATGTATTTAGTTATGTATGACCTATTAATTTGCAGCAATAAATCGGTTTATGATAACTTCTAAAGAAGCAATTGATAAGCCAAGTTATATGGTTGAATTATGATACATATTTATTATGCACCATATGTAGTACCTATATACATTAGGGTGTCCAAAAAAATCTTCTCTCCGCCTAAAATATAGTAGAATATGTCACAAATATCCTGTTAGAAGCAGAGTTCATGATTTAAATTTGGCGAGGTCCATCATCAAATTGAAAGTTTTACAGTATGAATAGCACAGAAAAATAAATTTTTTTTGTTATTTATATCTGCAATGCAGATTCTGCCTAAATTGAAGTATTATTACAAAGTAAGCTTTTTAAGTGGCATTGTTAAGTTTCGATTAATGGTTAAATTTGAAGTTTTTTCGTAATAGATCAACACTTTTTAGTATTGCAACGGAAATAGAAAATTGCAGCAGAGCATTGTATCAGTAATATAGATTTAGCAAATTGTAAGGTACTTCTCGTAAGCAGAAGAAAGAAAGAGGAGCAAAGGAAAGTTATCCGTGTTTTTGTTGTACAGTGAACTTACTGTGGAGGACCTAACTCGTGACAGTATTGGCCCTTGTTTATTTGACTTAATAGTGATCGAACAAAAAATTAGTAATCGAAAAATCATCGATTTCCTAACATATTTTTGGCATAATTGTCAATTAGTATATTGTATCCGTTCACACTTATTTGTTGTTTGTTACATAAAATAGTGTAACGCTGCCAAGTTTGCACATAATTCGTCATCGGTTACCGAATATAAGGTTCTGGTGTGGTTATTTGTGCGCTACACAATTTAATTCAAAGCAGATAATCAGAAAGCGAAACTTAACTTTCCTTTCACTCTAAGCGCACAATAAACTTTGTAAAGGTAATTACGGTTGTAGCCCATAATCTACCTGAACTAATAAGAATTTGCACGAAAACTTCCTTGATTATTAATCTCGGGTTTGATTACTATAAAGTTAAATAAACACACGCACCAGTATTGTTTGTAAATGCTAATTTTATTAACTAGTAATAACCACAATACAAACTCACGAGTTATGTAACTCCACAGTAATTTCACTGTTCAACACTTGGAAAAAACTGATCATCCTGCCTTGCTTGGTTACAGCCTTTTATAGTCCGCCAGGGTGCTACCTTACGCACCTTGAACTTTCCAGGTTATTCCCTTTACGTGTTCTGAGTTAGAGATGGCACATACTCTAGCACATTCGCCACAGTATAGTCGATATTTTTCACATGGAAATCATGATATTTCTATTGATTTTTTTGATGAACATCGTAAACTGTTATAAGGTTCATGTGAACAATGTGAACCCTGGGTTTATTTTGCTTGTAAAAACGTGTCAGTTATTTAGAATATATACTAAGTTATACTAAGTTTCATTCACAAAATATCTCCCATGATTTACAAGCGACATCTCTCCCTCTCTCTCTCTATGGCGCGATATACAACAGGTATATCATAATAAACCTCCTAAGAGATTTTTGCGCCAAGCTTCTCTTCCAATTTGTGGTGTGCCGATTTGAATTTTCCCTACTGTAAAAACTGTAAGCGACATCTCTATTTCTTGTTTTATATTGAACACTTTGGTAAGTTCATACATACTAAATGAAACGCTAAAATGTGTCCAAAAATGTCCGGAGGGTTATCAAAGGACGCGCTTAGCTGTTTACAAAAGTAAAATTCATGCCTATTGCAGTATTCGTCGGATGCCATTCACGTGGAGTGCTTATCAATTCCTTTTAAAATAGTTGCGGATTTCATACGTAAACTCGAAAAATGGGCGTTGTACATATATTTAATTATATTTTCTGTGTTCACTAGGCTAATAATTTTTATTTTTCTTTCAACCTTATAAGCCGAAGAAGCTCCAACCCAGCAAACGGAAATTGATAAAATTAATTTTTCTAAATTTTAAAACTCAAATCCGCAACTATTTTTTCAAGAATCAATCCGACCTCCACGGGAATGACATCCGCGGCAGTGCGACCAGGTGATAGAAAAAAAGAGGCAAAATTGGCAAAAAAAAAAGGTTGGAAAAAGCTAAAATTAAGAAAAAAAAGAAGCTAAAAAATTTTTTTTTGCGAAATCTATTTAAGTTTTTTTTTTAGTTTAAACTATTTGTACATAAAGCTGTAGACATAACTTATAGGAACTATTCTTGTTTCAACACATATCAGGCACATTTTCCTTGACTAGAAATTTTTTCAAAGAAATACATACTAAGTCACTACAAACTAATTAATTTTATAATATTTTCTTCGTCTGATGAATCAGAAGAGCTTGAGTCTGCGTACAAAGTTTGGGTATTTATCATAGAGATGAGATCATCGGTAATTTTGATATCAGTGCAACATTTGGATAAGCGTTTTAACGAACATCTAATATTAAGCAGCGAGTTAAGCATTTTAATTTTTAATCTGTTCCTTTACTTAGTATTTAAAATGTTCATGGCCCTAAAAATTCTTTCAACCTCCGCATTACTGAAAGGTAGTACCAAAAAGTTAAATACGAATTCGACCAGTTCCAAAACGGGGGTTCGTTTAATGAATTTGTATGTTCTCGGACTTTCGCCCAAAATTCAATGCTACTTGACTTGGAGGATGCCTAGACTCTCCTTCTTGAAAGTGAGAAAATACATCCCGCTTTGTAACTTTCGAAAAATTATCAACTGAAAAAATGTATCTTTTGTAAAGAGTTCATATTATCAGGTAGGCGATGTTGCAATTGGGTTATCAACTCCATTAAAAATAGTTGACAATTTTTACGAATAATTTTCTGTGTTTCGTTATCAATACTACCTTCATTCAAATTTAATTTTATATATTCATCGAATATGGTGCTGGGACCAAAAAAGGTTTGGAGTACAAAAAGGCTAGAAAAAAGCCAAGAAGCTAAAACCAAAATTATGAGGCTAAAGAACAAAAAAAAAGGCTAAATCTAGCCTCCCACTGATTTTTGGGATACCCGAATAGGCATTGTTATAGTATAAAATGTATATCAAACGTTCGCGTTCTGTCCAATGCGTCACGTGTAAGAAATGGCTTTACAAATCCAGGTGATGAGGGCATAACCCTGTCATGCACAGACGTCGTACTATCTTTAGTACTTTTGAAGCACCTTCCATCCTCAATAAGCCACAAAAGCCGCCCAGTCTCTACGACTAGCAGCACTGTTGTAAGGCCCGGCTCGGCCTTCCAGGGACCCGCCTCGGCCATAGAATCAAGGAGAATCATATCGTCCGATATCTCCGGTAGCGAAGTTATTAGAGACGGCACTGGCCATATCCAAGCTTTCTATATGGTCAACCGCGCCACTCTTCTAAAAGACCTGGAAGAGAAGTCCGCTAAATAGCTCAACGGTCTGTAGGAGGCAGTCAAGCTTAGGAACAGGAAATCTAGATCTAGAAAAATTAAAAAAGGGTCGCCACAGTGTGGTGTTCTATCTCCCTTTTTGTTTAATTTCTACATTTCGAGGCTTTCTTCTCCACCAGAGGGAGTCTCCTTTGTTTCCTACCCTGACGACTGTACGATTATGGGTTCGGGTAAGGGAGCTCCGTTTCGTAAAGGCATGAGAAAACATCTCCGTAAGCACTATGACTAGATCCGGCACAACATTAGCTTGCCGTTTAATCTGCGTAACCATAGGCGGGCTTTAAACGACCTCCACACCGAATCGGTAGATAGATCCCTCAGATCTCGGCTTGTGAATACTGTAGTTTATATCCAACTACCTGAAACAGCTGTAGAGGAGCGTGTTCTTCCGAGGGAGACTAGAGTCAACCCCACCATACCAAATACTTGCCCGCATGTGGTATGTCCTCTCACGATACTAAACATCTCCCTTCAGACAACTGCCAAACTGGTTAATAAACTTGAATTTTGTGGGCTTATTTATACTAGTTTGAGCGACTGCAAGGTTTCCGCTATCATAAGAGCGAAAAAGAAAACAATTCAGTATTCGGGCCGCTCTCGTTCAGCTAACATCGCCATGCTGCATTTTCATTTTCTATTCAACTAATATTTATTTAATTAAACTAAATATAAAACTTTCTTGTAAATAATAGTTCTGATAGTAAAATCATAGTCTTTTTGAGAATTTCGTGGTTTAAATAGTACCGTTGGGTTGCAGATCATGTATGTACGGGCATGCCAACAAAGTCACCCTTATTTGCAATTAGGGATGCAGAAAAAAACGTAAGTATCGATGCTTTTACTTGAGGTATTTTTCTCAAAAGGTATCGATACCAAGCCGATACCAACCAAAAAGTATCGATGTATACTTTTATTTACTCATTTCCCGCCAACTAGTTTTGCAGTGACGAAAATGCACAGAAGCACAGAAGTTCATAATCGGAAAGCAAATAAATAAAAAGAAGAGGAATATATTTGTTTATAGGATTGGTTTATTACACCTTTTTAGCATTTTTTATTTGAAAAAAGAACACATTTTTGGAAACATATTTCAATAAAATATCTTATTAATAAATAATAATAAATTCAATGCTATTTGTAATAATACATGTTAGATATGTATGTGAAGGAAGTCAATGAAAAAATTCCGTGTTAGAATATTTTTCGGTTAAATTCACTGGGCTTTTTAATAACACAAAGTATGTAAAGGTAGTCAATTAAAAAATTCTTCCTCTGGAATATTCCCAAGAAATAAAAGTTTTTCCAAGTGCTTTCCCAATAAGCGATAACGATTTTTTGTGATTGTGCTTCCGGCTTTAGAAAAAAGTCTTTCGCATGGAACGGAAGATGCAACGGGAAGCAAAAATGAGCGCGCCTGCTTATATAAACCGGGAAATATAGATGTCATTTCTTCTTAATCTTCCAAAGGCGATGATTTAAGGGATGATAAAGGGGACGATAAGTAAATCGACACAATGTCTTTTTCATTACTTGAGTGTTTTTGTGTTGCTGCCATTTTTTTACGGGAACTCCAAAAGTCATAGTCATTCTGGAAACTGTCTTCGGATTCTGGTTGGGAATCAATAGAATGTGAATCATTCACCAAGAGTTTAAGCTTCTGAATTGCTCTTCCACATACGCCTGCGTCTTGAAAGTGTATAGTAATGTTGCAATGGCAGCGTGACAATTATGTTCTATAGTCCCAAATCGAATTTTTCTTTCAAGAGGGTTGAAAGAGGCAAATCTGATGAAAATGCAGAAATATTTCGAATAAAATATGTTCAAATGAAACCACGAAGAAAAGTGAAAACGAAACAATCATTTGTCAAATCGATTGTGTAAGTAAATAAAGTTTCTTTTTGGAATTTTTACAAGTCCCCTTTTCCTAATAATAAAATATTGAATTGTTGTTATTTTTCAGGGTTGATTTATTGTGATTAAGAAATGCAGTTTTCATAAATAAAATAAAAATGCATCTCCAACGGAATCGTTTAAAAGCTGCAACAACTAAATTGGTGAGCAGAGGCACATACAATAGCAAGGTCGTTAAAATAACACTTTTTGAAAAATTTAGTTACTAAGAATTTGCACATTATGTACTAGAATCCCATACTCGAGTCACCTGCATGGTTATTTGCAAAGAACTCCAAAACATAAAATTTTCACCATGAAAAGCTAATCTTCCTTGAATTTCCTTAATTTTATGTAAAGATATTTTTACAAGTATGGAATAGATTCTATCTGTGATTAATAAACTAAGAAAACTTAAAGATCTATGCCTGTGAAATCAATTATAAAATTCAGTCAATAAAGAACTATTATTAAAAAGAAAAAAATTACTTTTTAGAAATGTTTTCTAAGAGTAAAATTGTTATATAGGGACTATATTTTTATTAAAATTGGTTTCATTTGTTCAATTTAGTGATAGATATATTTTTATATAATGACTGAATTTTCAATAAAGTGTTTTGCAATGTAATTTTGCAATTTTCGTGTAATTTTGAATCAAAAATGAGCTAACCTACTATGAAGTGGTACAGTAGTGGACTAGCTGGTATGATTCTGGTTTATGTACTGACTAGTATGTAAACTGGTATGATCCTGATGTATATACAAATTAATATTTTTAATGGTATGATGTTGATGTATATGATGACTAGTATGTCAACTGGTATACTGCTGATGCCGACTATATTTTATAGACATATATTTATATCTGATGACTGAACTGTCAATAAAGTGGTTAGTAATGTAATATTGCAATTTTCGTGTATTTTTAAACCAAAAATGAACTAAGCCGCTATGAAGTGGTACAGTAACTGGCCTGATTCTGGTGTATGCACTGACTTATGTCAACTGGTATATTGCTGATGCAGAGACTGACTAGTATGCCAATTGGTATGGTGCTGATGCAGATGCGGACAATTGCCATCTCGTGGGACATCGCCTTATTAAAATACCAGTTGCTAATATGGAAAAATTACAGAACTCGAACTAGTTGAGCCGGTTTGGCAAACTAGTATTTGACTAGTATAAAACTAGTAAAATTAGTTGCAGGGCTCTTTACCTGTTCTATTGAACCTACTCTTGTAGCACCAATATCACACTGGTCCAACCCTATTGAAACTGCTCGTTTCCTTGGACTTGCGTTAGAAGAGCTTGGTAACGATTTTCAGAGTGAAATTACGTCAATTGACGTTATTTCTATTGACCTTGTTAGCCGTCACCTGTTATATACGAAATAGCACCCCACGATAGCTGTATTCTACTCGTTTCAGGTTATGGTGGTTGAGTACCGGGCGAACCTAAACACCACAGATAGAGGTCTCTAGCGACCCTAGCAAATATAATTTTCCACTTTTTCTGACGATTTTGATTTAGAAAATCGTGTAAGCTTGCAAAACTTGTATAGCTCTTATATTATTTTGTTTATAAACGATTGAATCTAACTGGCTTGGCTAAGTTGTGAAGCAGTTTTGTTATTTGAAATCGACAGAAAAAGTTTTGATTGGTATATTTTCTTAAGTCGACTTAAGTTGTTATGATAAAACGCCACAGATTTCATAGGCAGTTAAAAACTATTACAATGGCTAGATCGAACGAACAATTGATTCCATCAGCTTAGAATAGTTTATCAACTGAAATTTTAAGTCATAATAATTGTGACTAGCTGGACCCGTGCGCTCCTTGCGCAAAAAAAAAAAAACCAAAATGGTTTGAAACCTTTTGTTAGTCCAGGTCCAGGATTTTTCAAACCTTTTTCTCAAATTATAAAAAAAGATTTCCAGCTACACTTGTTGTGAGACCACAAAAAATGGTAATTCTATACGACAGCACGTAACTACTAATATAGGTCCAAAAATCTCGGGAAAGGTATCAAACGACGCCTTTTGATCTCTGTATCAATAATCCGAAAGCGGAAATTAAATTTGGTTCAGTGAAAAGTTATTAGTAAAAAACCCAAAAATTGCCCAGGTCCGATCCCAAATAGGGGACTTGATCCAAGGTATTTATGTGCACAACACCTTTCTGCGTAGGCTTCAAAAAAATAACCTTAGCCGGTCCAACACCGGCTACGCGGTCCACAATATTTCTGCACAGAACACATTTCTGCACTTTTCGGTATACCCTAATCTGTGATTACAACAACCACATGAAAATGACAGAAAAATTTCAACTTTAATTGCAAATATCTCTGAACAGACATAAAATATCGAATTTCTGCTTTCGGATTATTGATACGAAGGTTAAAACCCGTCGTTTGATACCTTTCCCGATATTTTTGGACCTATATTAGCAGTTACGTGCTGTCGTATAGAATTACCCAAAAAATTCTACAAATATGCGCAAACAGCTATTTGAAATTCCACCACTTATATTACATTCACATTGAGCCATAAACTTGAGTTGATTGCCAACATCAATATGAATTAACTCAAAAAATGTCCCTTTAACTCGAGTTTATGACCCAGTGTGGACGCAGTCTTATTCACTTATTTTAGCAATGTTCAAGTGTAGATGGCGCGCTCGCCTTTAATTATTCTAGCACTGTCCAGTCTTACTATTCAACTGTAGATGTCGCGAGGCATAAGAATGTCACAGTCACAATAGCGTTGCAGTACAAATTGATTTTTTTGTGCATTCACAATCGTTTATTTTAAAGAATTTATTTTTATAAAATACGCTTAAACAAAAGCACTCCGCTAATTAAAACATGGTTTCGAATGTAGAGCTAACCCCCCCCCTTTAAAACGATACCTTATTTATTAATATTGGTTCCAAATGAGAGCAGAAAATTAGGAAATAACACAAAAAGACCTTACAGAAATAATATATATGATATAGAAATCTATGTTCCAAAAGATCTTCAAACTTGTAAATTTGCATTTGTTCGAATTATAGATAAACGTTCATTACAACAACCATATGAAGGGCCTTACAAAATTGTGGAAAAAGATAAAAAAATATTTTAAACTTGAAAGCAATGAGACTATTAAAACCATTACAAATTCGAATTGATAGTGAAACCAGCAATAATTGAAACTGCAGACACAAATAACACTAATAATACGAGGTGTGTTCAAAAAGTATCGCGACTTTTGTGTTTTATCAAAAATTATTTATTTATTCATGAATATCTATTTTGTCCCCTTCAAAGTAATCCCCATGAGATATTATACACTTGTGCCAACGGTTTTTCCAATCTTCGAAGCACTTCAAAAAATCATTTTTTTGTATCTTGTTCAACTCCTCCTTCGATGCCGTCTTTATCTCGTCAAGAGAAGCGTAACGTCGTCCTTTCATGGGCCTCTTCAGTTTAGGGAACAAGAAAAAGTCACAGGGGGCCAGATCTGGGGAATACGGTGGCTGCGGCATCATTAGTGTGTTGTTTTTGGCCAAAAAGTCGCGCACAAGCAACGATGCGCGAGCAGGGGCGTTATCGTGGTGCAAAAGCCAATTTTTGTTCTTCCACAAATCCGGGCGTTTCTGGCGGATTGCTTCGCGCAAATTGCGCATAACTTGCAGGTAATATTCCTTATTGACCGTTCTTCCCTGTGGCAAGAACTCATGATGCACCACGCCCCTGCAATCGAAGAAAACTGTCAGCAAAACTTTCACATTCGACCGAACTTGGCGCGCTTTTTTCGGTCTTGGTTCGTGCGGCAGCTTCCATTGAGATGATTGAGCTTTGGTTTCCACGTCATAACCATAAACCCACGATTCGTCACCAGTTATGACCCTCTGGAGCAAATTTGGGTCGTCGCGGACAGAGTTTAACATCTCATTACCAATGCTCATGCGATGCTGTTTTTGGTCACAATTGAGCAATTTTGGTACGAAAATCGAAGACGATCCAAAACACGTGCAAGCAAAGCAGCTGTCAACAATTAACTGAACATTCAAAATAGCCGAGCTTGTCGGCATAATTGAGAGACATGAGTACCAACATAACGCCACAAAAAATTCGAAATTCGAATATACGTAACCAGCGAAAATTCAAAATTCGCGATACTTTTTGAACACACCTCGTATACATAAAAATAGAGTGACTCACTATTTATAGTGTTAAATTTTCTTGAAGGGGGAGTATTGTAGGGTTGTTTATTCTAATTTTAAAATACGTTTTAATATTTAAAACTTTAAGATCTGTACTTTATATTTTTATGAAGATCAATTTTCTAAATTTTATATTTCATTTTGGATTTTTGTTGTTTAGAAAATTTCTATTTTTTTACTACTCAATTTTAAATTCTTGAATTGGATAGATGAAGTTTGAATAAACATAAAAAAAAAAAAAATTCAAGAATATTTTTTTAGACATTGAAAAAACTGGATGAAAGAGAAAAATATTATAATATCGTAGGACCTACATAGGTGGCGTTTTCTTATCTTTTCGTAGCACTGCTTGGTTTTTGATTACAAATATCTACATAATATTCTGTGGCAATAAGCGACAACAGAAAAACTCAAGATTGGTCGAAAATGAGATAGTACCAGGATTGTGTTCTCCGTATACAAATCTCTTACCACACAAATTTTCACGGCTTTTGCTTAAAAATTGTGGATTTTACGGACAAAGACCCCTATATCAATCCCCTACATTTACACTACAATTTAAACATTTAAAGCGCCTTACTGAAAAATTCAAAAAAAAAAACTTTGGTTTTTTTCCTTTGTTGCCACGGATTTATTTGAAGCTGTCTCTTATCAATTGCTTCAGTTTGTTCTTTATTGCTTTGCAAACCGCTGATTGGCATTTTTCTGTTTTGCATTATTTAGCATTTAATTTTGGGCAAATCACTTTTCACTCTTTTAATATACTATGTACAAGAAACCAATCCTCTTCAGCTTTCCGTGCGTTTCCAGAAATTATATATTTATGCTTTTAATATGCGTTTAGATTACCGTATCGCGATAAACTACGTTACGAAGTTGTCATTTGAAGCATAGAGAAAGCTTTTCATACATATACACAAAGACTAAATGATGTCGGCGACACTGCAAAACGTTTTATGTGTATTTTGTCACTTTCAAGAACAATCTTAAATCTGTTTCATTTGGATTTCTAAACTATCTACTTTTGAACGTTAAAGTGAAATGTGTGAAAGACGCTTTCAGTGTTACTTATTGGACCTTTAAAATCCAACGAAATTGACGTAGAACCTTTGCCAGTGTGACTGATTGTATATGCTTTATGTACTTCAACGGCGCACAGTATAAAGTTTCCATATAATCTCTGGCAAAAATTAGTTATAATAATACTAATAATAAATTTTCCTGATACACCATCGAGAAGATTTAGGGCGTGATTCTCTTGCAAATTTATGGTTTGGTACTTTTAATTTTTTCTGTGCGGCTAAGGCAAATGGATTTTTCTGAGAAGTACTTGACCCTAGATTAAAAATTATGATCTTCGCTATGGTAAGTCAGTACATTCCCATATGGCACTAACCTCCTTGTAATCGTAGCCGTCCTCGTAATAGAAAAGGCTGCCGTTTATGAAGAAAATCGGTATGCACATATGTATGTAGGCATCTTCTGACCTTGTTAGCCGATTAAATTTTGCTGATCCTGCTAGGACGTCCAGGCACTATATATGCATTTAAATTACCCATTTGTCGTCAAAACATTGGGAAAAACAATCCTCTGAATGTCTCGTGTTCATACTACAATGACTTAAATTGCTGCATCAGTTTTGAAAGTTTTTCACATTTGAAACGAAATACTTGCAAGTCTTCTAACTGCCCATTGATACATCCGGGTAGATTGAAGACACGGCCTCACCAACCATATATGTATTTACGTTAAAGATTCCTAGTAATAACTTTAAATTAATAAATTGACGGAGTTAGAGGGTGGATTGGAGACACGGCCTCTCCGACCATTCAGTTAAATTTGTCATGTCAAGTCTGTGAGATTTGTTTAGTCTGTAGACTTAAAGTATACACATATAAAGTCAACTAGAAGTAAGATCAAGTTACCCATTTCAAATATCAAGTTTAACAATTTCCTTTGTTTTTATATTTATATACATAGAATAAATAGTAGTTTCAAACCCTCGATTTATCTTGAACCCGAATTCCTAGGAAACTTTGAATCTAAGCTCAAAGTACCTGCAAAGGATTACAACTTTGGACATTTTGTGTCTTGTTATAAAAAAACCTTCACTTACGTTCTTTCAATATTTGCACCTGTCAATATACTTATGCCAAAATTTTTAAACAAGTGCGTGCTGTAAAATTTTATCGGTTTTCAATTCCATTCCGTTCAGATTTGAAACAGTCTAAACAAGAAGTCTAAAATCTTAAAGCATCACCAGAAATCTAAAATCTTAAAACATCACCAGGCACAGGTGCCCGGCTGAGAAATACTTTCTACCTATCTTCGAGCCCGTCCTGGTTTGATATTACACATTGATTTGATTGATTGATAGACTTGTTACGCTGGCTAAGAAAAAAATTGGAGATAATTTTCTGGAACTATCTTTTACAATCGAGAAACAATCTCGTGATTTTACATTGAGAGAAAGCCTTTTTCGTGAAAATAGAGAGGTAAAGCACTATTGCTTCGCAGTAAAACAAGAAATATAATGTACAGAATAATATACACTCAATTTTGTCATGATATACTACCAACCAGTATGAACTAAATTTAAAAATTACTTTTTTCTTCACCTGTTGTTCCACCTAAGCATTTTGTTAACCCTAACGTAACGCCGCTATTATAGTGAGCATCTGGAAACTTTTCCATACTTTTGGTATCCTGCAGGCTAATTTCGTAACCACCGTAAATTGCATGTATTTTGTAAATTTTTTTTGTACACATACTGTTTACAAGAACTATAACACAATATTAGCACTCTACCATGTAGGCCAGAATAGCAGTTGCACGAACTAGTTAAGATTTTTGGTTACATAATCCTTCGGGTAGGAAATTACCGGTAGCGCTCAGAATAAGGCCGTAAGAGCTATTGACCATCTAATTATGCTTAGTGGTGATATCTTATATACAATTCTTATGAAATTAAAATTTAATTTATGCATATTAGAACTGTATATTAAAATTTTAATTTAAAAATTAAACAATTTAACTATCGTGCCTTGTCATGTTAATTGCTAGAGGAAAAACGTTAACTTTAGGATATATAGGAGTTTAAGAACAATGCAGCAATGGTTTAATTTAATATTATAATTTTGAAATAAGATTTGCGCCCTATCCTAATACGAGTATTAACTGTCGATTGGCATTAAATTCGCTAATACAAGTTTAGTAATTTTTGCTGCATTTGCTTCACTGTACCCCGCGTTCCAGAGCCTTATTTGCAAAAAGTTATATTTTTTTGTAGCCGTATTTAATCATGTTTTGTGTTTTGTTTAAATATTTCTCCATTTAGTTTCATTAATGCCACTTTACTTCTCTGCATACATTCATTTGTATACTACTATTTAGTGTGTACATACATTCGTATGTATATGGACATAAGGTAAATATATGAACATATGTAGAGAGTATATATTGCCTATTATGAACAAAAGTGTAATAGTCAAAAAAGCAATTTTTTTGTTCTGTATGTAGATATTACCGCCAGCTCTTCAACTATATGATGTTAAAATTGCACACCTTTATCGATGTATAACATCCCTTTAGCAAAAACATATATCATAACTTTTACTATGGGATCTTTAACAAGCTGCACTTTTTAAAACCGTTTTTCACGTATTTTTGATATTTTGGATTATGACATTCTTGCAGTAAATGAGCGATATGTGAGTGCATGTACATATTTTTTATTTGTTTGTAGATTGTTGCTCCTACTCTTGCGATAACTTTATCACTCAAACACGGGAGCCACTCAAAAACATTTTAGTACCAAAAATGTCAGCCTATAAGTACCATTTTTGACCTATTTTCCTATAACCCGGCATACTCGCCTATAACAAATAATTTCTTATATGTGAGAAATAATCATTGTGAATTCCTACGAGTGAAATATTTTTTTCTCCAATTGCAGAACGAAGCAAACTCCCAGCGCTTTGTCGGATACCGTACTAGTAACTTGTGGTACGAGCCCGACTGCTATGATCAGACGGCGGGGTGCAACAAAGCCATAGGCAATGAGGCCATATGGCCCTATTTCTCAACATATTGAGAATAAAGACCATATTCATCAATATGGGATTATTTCCTCTACGTGAAATATTTAATGTGAAATAAAACCATAGAAGTTTGAGAAGTATAGCCATATATCACATCGCACACTACAACAGAAAAAAGTCGCATGACATTTATGAAGCGCCGCAGGCGAACATTTTAATTTTTTATTATAATAATTTAGATGACATCAAAACCAGCGTATTGTTAGCTTAATGGTTAGCAATGCGTGGCAAAATTTCTCTGATGAGTGAAGTCTAGCAGCTTCCGAAATGGATCTATAAGAAAAGCTATGGCAGTTGTCTCTAAACATTTTTCCTACTCTATTTAATCAAAAAACTTTTAATAATTAATTAAAATGATTATTAATAAGTAAAAACAATAATAATTTTCATAAAAATTCAAAAAGTGAGAAATTATTATTCTTGGCCTTGAGCTCGTTTCATGAATACTTGAAAATGTACAGGCCGTAAATCAACAAAATTGTTGGTATAAAAAAGCAATAACAAAAACCGAGAGCACACGGTAAGGCAGTTCTGATGATAAAACAGATCTGTCAAAAAATCCATCATGATCACACTACTAACTGTCAAATGGCGGAAGTGGTTCATGCATATGGTAAAAAGAAGAATAGAACTAGGAGTTTAGATGACATCAAAACCAGCGTATTGTTAGCTTAATGGTTAGCAATGCGTGCCGAAATTTCTCTGATGAGTGAAGTCTAGCAGCTTCCGAAATGGATCTATAAGAAAAGCTATGGCAGTTGTCTCTAAACATTTTTCCTACTCTATTCAATCAAAAAACTTTTAATAATTAATTAAAATGATTATTAATAAGTAAAAACAATAATAATTTTCATAAAAATTCAAAAAGTGAAAAATTATTATTCTTGGCCTTGAGCTCGTTTCATGAATACTTGAAAATGTACAGGCCGTAAATCAACAAAATTGTTGGTATAAAAAAGCAAAAACAAAAACCGAGAGCACACGGTAAGGCAGTTCTGATGATAAAACAGATCTGTCAAAAAATCCATCATGATCACACTACTAACTGTCAAATGGCGGAAGTGGTTCATGCATATGGTAAAAAGAAGAATAGAACTAGGAGTTTAGATGACATCAAAACCAGCGTATTGTTAGCTTAATGGTTAGCAATGCGTGCCAAAATTTCTCTGATGAGTAAAGTCTAGCAGCTTCCGAAATGGATCTATAAGAAAAGCTATGGCAGTTGTCTCTAAACATTTTTCTACTCTATTCAATCAAAAAACTTTTAATAATTAATTAAAATGATTATTAATAAGTAAAAATAATAATAATTTTCATAAAAATTCAAAAAGTGAAAAATTATTATTCTTGGCCTTGAGCTCGTTTCATGAATACTTGAAAATGTACAGGCCGTAAATCAACAAAATTGTTGGTATAAAAAAGCAATAACAAAAACCGAGAGCACACGGTAAGGCAGTTCTGATGATAAAACAGATCTGTCAAAAAATCCATCATGATCACACTACTAACTGTCAAATGGCGGAAGTGGTTCATGCATATGGTAAAAAGAAGAATAGAACTAGGAGTTTAGATGACATCAAAACCAGCGTATTGTTAGCTTAATGGTTAGCAATGCGTGCCAAAATTTCTCTGATGAGTGAAGTCTAGCAGCTTCCGAAATGGATCTATAAGAAAAGCTATGGCAGTTGTCTCTAAACATTTTTCCTACTCTATTCAATCAAAAAACTTTTAATAATTAATTAAAATGATTATTAATAAGTAAAAACAATAATAATTTTCATAAAAATTCAAAAAGTGAAAAATTATTTTTCTTGCCCTTGAGCTCGTTTCATGAATACTTGAAAATGGACAGGCCGTAAATCAACAAAATTGTTGGTATAAAAAAGCAATAACAAAAACCGAGAGCACACGGTAAGGCAGTTCTGATGATAAAACAGATCTGTCAAAAAATCCATCATGATCACACTACTAACTGTCAAATGGAGGAAGTGGTTCATGCATATGGTAAAAAGAAGAATAGAACTAGGAGTTTAGATGACATCAAAACCAGCGTATTGTTAGCTTAATGGTTAGCAATGCGTGCCAAAATTTCTCTGATGAGTGAAGTCTAGCAGCTTCCGAAATGGATCTATAAGAAAAGCTATGGCAGTTGTCTCTAAACATTTTTCCTACTCTATTCAATCAAAAAACTTTTAATAATTAATTAAAATGATTATTAATAAGTAAAAACAATAATAATTTTCATAAAAATTCAAAAAGTGAAAAATTGTTATTCTTGGCCTTGAGCTCGTTTCATGAATAATTATAATATAAATTTAAAATAGTTATTCCTATCAATTTCACAATGATTAGAAAAAACCGACGCAGCCGAAAGTTTGGAATAAAAAATTGCGCGATTTTTAATTCCAAATTTACATTTTTTATTATTACATGAATTTAAAATAGTTATTCCTATCAATTTTACAATGATAAAAAAAAGGCGGCGCGCCGAAAGTTTGGAATAAAAAATCCAGCGCAGCAGTGTCTCAGAAAAATGCTGTTCGGTTTATGCGATGTCATGCGACACATAAACATCACACGTGATTCCGAGTCATAAATCAGGATAAATAAGTATGATTGAAGACTTATAGAGCGTGATACTTGTTAGTTGTGAGATAACTTTACTTTTCAATATTTAGAATTTTTACAATCTCGGAATACTTCCGGGTTCTTGGGATTGGGAAATTCGGTATTCTCCAAAACAGTGAATTTGAGAAACTATCTAACCTTTAAATATACCTTAAAAATACAGACCTTAACAGCTGTTTGTTTAGCCGTCTAAATGATTTTGGTCTTCCAACAAAGCACGCCACCTGACTCTATCCACTTGGTCTTTTCAACGGAGTGGGGGCCTCCCTCTTCCTCAGCTTCCATCGGCGGGTTCCGGCAAGAATACCTTTCGGGCCGAAGCATCTTCTTCCATTCGCATTACATGGCCAAGCCAACGTAGCCGCTCGGTTTTAAAACGGTGGACAATGTCGATGTCTGCGTAGAGCTCATACAACTCATCATTAAATCTACTTCGGTAAAAACCTTCGGCATCGCGTAGGGGCCCATAAATCCTGCAAAGAACCTTTCTTTCGAATACTGCAAGGGCCGACTAATCTGCGGCTGTCATCGTCCATGCTTCTGCTCCATATTGCAGGACAGGTATTATGAGCGACTTGTAGATCGTGGTTTTTGTTCGTCGAGAGAGGACTTTGCTTCTCAATTGCCTACTCAGTCCAAAGTAACATTTATTGGCAAGGGTAGTTCTTTGCTGAATTTCTAAGCTGACATTATTGTTGATGCTAATGCTGGTTCCCAGGTAAACGGAGTCCTTTACTATTTCAAACTTATGGCTGCCAACAGTGGCGTGTGTGCCAAGGCGCGAATGCGCTGACTCTGAATGATGACGGAAGGTACTTCGTTTTGCCCTAGTACACTTTCAAAGCCACTTTTTTCACTTCCTTCTCCAATTTGGAGTAGGCAGAACTTACGGCGGGGCTATTTAAACCAATGATGTCAATGTCATCGGCATACTCCAGCAATTATACACTCTTGTAATAGATGGTTCCTGAGCGTTGTAGTTCTGCGGCTTGTATTATTTTCTCCAGCATCAAATTAAAGAAATCGCATGATAGGGGGTCACCATGTCTGAAACCTCGTTTAGATTCAAACGGCTCGGAGAGGTCCTTCCCGATTCTGACTGAGCTGGTGATGTTGCTCAACGCCATTTTGCACAGCCGTATAAATTTTGCTGGGAAACCAAATTCAGACATAGCGGCATATAAGCAGTAAATTTTCGTGCTATCGAAAGCGGCTTTAAAATTAGCAAAGAGGTGAGGTGATGCGTGTCGATTTTTTCTCGCGGGTTTTTTTCAAGATTTGCCGCATACATAGTGAAAATGTGGTCGATGGTAGCTTTACCAGGTCTGAAGCCGCATTGATAAGGTCCAAACATCTGGTCAACGGTGGGCTTCAGTCTTTCGCACAGTACGCTTTATAGACCTTATATGCGATATTAAGCAGGCTGATCCTACGATAATTGGAGCAGATTGTAGGATCTCCTTTCTTTGGGATTGGGAAGCGGACATTTAGATTCCAATCGCCAGGAATGCATTCTTCTGACCATATTCTACATAGCAGCTGGTGCATGCACTTTACGAGCTCTTTCCCGGCGTGCTTGAATAGCTCAGCCGGCAATCCGACGGCGCCCGCGGATTTATTGGATTAGTTACTTTATTATCAACATGTCACACTTAAATTAAAAAATCAAACATGGACTTATGGAAAATTGACAATAGTGGATTTTCGAATTAAAAGAAAAAAAAAGTTCCCTGGATTTTCGGTGACTATAAGCAGGGTATCCCGTGATCCTTGCGATCCCTAATGTACACCTGTTAAGAATAATGTTTGCTTGTTTCATGTAAGAATGAAACTTGCGACCTGGTAAAAGATGCACAGGGTGTGCTTAGATTTTAGGAGCAACACTTCTCTGTTCTTGTAAATGGAGATAATGAACCCAATAAAGGCCCGTCCGATGATAGGCTGTCTGCTGAGCTATTCAGGAGTGGGTAAAATCTGTGCATCAACTCGACTCCTAAGCAAATGATTGTAGGACGAGTGCATGCCTGGCTATTGGAATCTAAGTGTTTTCTGCCCAACCCACCAGAAGGGAGATCCCGAAAACTTATCGCATATAAAGTTCTATCAAGTGTATTGTGCTATGGGATCTTATCTATTCTGCTTCAGACTTGGTAAATCTCCCATAGAACAGATTTAAAAAACGAGCCAAATATTGCAAAAAACCCGTTAAAAATTAATCGACACACTACATCACTTCGTCAAATTTGAAGCCGCTTTCGATAGGGCGAAAAAGAGTTGCCTTAACTTAACTTATACGGCAATGCAAAATAAAGTTTAGCAACGCCATTACACAGAAATGGCAGCACGTCTGAGTTCCGGTCGAAATTAACCGAGCTTTAAAACAGGGTACATCATTCTTCCGATTTTTTGACTTTAAGATGGAGAAAAGAATACAACCTGCCAAACTTAATCATGCTGGAACAATATTTTAAAAGAGCTGTAATTACTGACATTGAAATGATTGACTTTAACATCCTCGCCTTAACATCCGCCTGCTCCAATCTGGAAAGAGCGAAAAATATATGACTGGTGGTGAACGACTCCTAATGAAGCACCTGCTGTCATCGTGCAAAGTATCGGTACACTTCAGTGTTGGCGGTCATAATTTCGAAAAGGACTACATTTATCTAGCATTTACACCAGCAACAATGTTAGTTAAGAATTACTTTTGCCAAGAAGTGTAACTTTGGACTGAGTATGTAATTGGAAAGTATAGTCATATAAACGAAAGCAATATCTACCAGCCGCTTATTTTACCTTTCCTGCTATTTGTTGCAGAAGAGTCCGCTCTGGGACTGTTCGAGAGAAAAATTCTTCAATTGATTTATGGACTTCTAAGCGTTGGCTACGGTGAGTATCGAAGAAGATTTAATGGTGAGTTGAATAAGATTCACTCAGACGTCGACAGGTCAGCGAATTAAAACCTGGCGGCTAGTCTGGCTGGACCTTGTTATGCGAATGAATGAAGCCTCTCCGATCGAGAAGTATTCTTATCGGAACCCGTCGATGGAAATATAATAAGAGGAAGGCTTCACTTCACTGGAATGACCAAATGGAGACCGCCAATTGGCGCCATTTACAAGAAGGTTAAACGGTTAAGATCCAATTAAGTATGTAACACACAATTATTGTTTTAAAATTGTTAATGTATAGAATTATATATTTTTTCTAATTTAAATATGCATTGGCTCTTGGAAATGTCGAGTTTGTTAACAAGGGACAATAAATGTACGTTTGAAATGTTCCTTTGATCTGGGGAAATGAAAAATTTACGACCAAGTTTTTTAATGTTATAATCGACGATTCCGAAAATGTATGGTAATGGCCTACCATACCGAAGGTCCGAGGTTCAAGTGCCCGAACAGGTAACATTAAAATTATTGGAAACAGTTTTATTCAATACCGGGTCGCACTTCGACATTGGTTAGCAAACACTCCTTGTATATTTCTGCATGAAAAAGCTTCCCAGCATAAATTCTTCTGCTGTGCCAGGCGCCATTCTGAGTCGGCATAAAACATCAAATCGAAGCTCGGCCTTTATCTCTTCGGATCAATACAATAAAAATAAAATAAATTATATCTTTGCAATAAGAGCAACATGTTCAATGAAGTAATTGAAGTCACCTAAGCTACATTGACGTATTCTGCAATTTCCGAGGGTTTTTGAAAAAAGTTTGGAGAATTTCATGCTCAGTTAAATCAGTTTGATGATGAATGCTTAAAGATGCAAGTCCATTGAGACGCTATTGCCCCATAGTGCTATTGAAATAAGCCTTAGTCGCCGTAAGGTCGAAAATGATCGTGCAGGAGTTGCTCGTAGATTCGTTGTTCCCGCATTTTTATTTTTGAGATGAAGCTTTTCTTTGAACCAGTCAATATTCCCTCATAAAATTTGTAAAAATCTTTGCACTTTTTTCACGAATTTATTTTTAGGAAATAATTTTCCGAAACTTTGGAAAATTGATTTATGTATGTTCCTTGAAACGGCTTTGAATATGAGAAATATAAGTATCAATGAATGGAATTTTAAATGCCATTTATATTATTTGAATCACCTCTATTCAGCATCGGAACCATAAACAAAAAAAGGAAAACAATGAACAAAATGAAAAATTCATAACCAAACTTTTGTGATGCTACGCTGTAGGATCATAGTACAGCCTTCGACAAAGATGACCTACATGCATTTCCAAAATCGACTGGGAGAAACTTGTCATTCCAAAGGCAATGGCTAGATGGGTTTAGCTGGTTAGCATATCCTGCCAAAGAAAATGGAATATATTGTAAGTATTGTGTGGCTTTTGAAATAAAAACGGACGGAAAAGGGTATATAAATTTAGAAAACGTAGTAAGTAAGCAAAACTAGTAATAAACATAAGAAGGCATAAAAAGGGGGAAACATCTTTTTCTTATTGCACAGTAAGATTTTAGATTTCCATTTCTGCGGGGTTGGAACCCGAACCCCTCCCCCAGTGGATCCGCCAATGCGTCGGAGATACATATATCGCTTCAAGTTATTGTAACATTGGGTGTGTAAAGCGAGCACTTGTTTTATTAAAGTACCAATTGTGGCAAACTTCCACATAACTCAGCTTGTGAGAATACTGGAACGTTTTAAAGCAGCTACCGTCCATAAAGATAATTTTTGTATTTTCAATGTAGAAAGTCAAAGGGTTTCGAATATTAGAAAACTGTTGAATATATTTATATACCTATGCGAACATACATTGGTCGTTAAACCAAATTATTTGGTGCTTTGATGAAATTTTAAAAGTTTTAAAAGGTTGCCCTGTAACTTACGAGCGCCGATTATTTGGCTTCGCATATGCGAAGAGTAGTCATTTTCTTTATACATAGAATTTGTAGGCTTCTCTGAACTACAGTTTTAAAATACTTGTCTTTTTTATTCGTATCGTTTAAAGCAGGGACCGCAAACAAGTTATTAATGAAAACTTTAATTAAAAAATTTACTATGAGAGAAATGTTTTACAACTAATTTAAATATACCAATGGATTTATTTTTTTACCGAGAATCAAATTTGACTATGATTTTTATTTTCCAATTTATATGGAAAAAAAATTAATGATACAAATTATTTCTGATTTTTATTTTTATAAATCCTATGTAGCAGTTATTTTTTACTTTTATTTTAAAAAATCCTATGTAACAACTATTTTAATTTTTATTTTTATAAGTCCTATGAAACAGTTATTTTTGATTTTTATTTTTATAAATCGAATGTAGCAGTTATTTTTATACCTATTAGTGCTATGCATACATTCATTCGCCTAACGATACTATGTAACGGCATACACGAATGGTGCGAGATATTGACTTATGTAAATCAAAGTGTTCAGGAGGAAAAGAGAAATTGATTAAGCTATGCCCGTCCGTCCGTCCGTCTGTTAACACGATAACTTAAGTAAATTTTGAGATATCTTAATGAAATTTAGTACACAGGTTGATTGACACTCATCTGCGAGCGCTTTTTAATATTGGGGAAACCGGATGATAGCCACCCACGCCCACTTTTTATACATATAATATTTTTTAAAAATACAAAAAAAACGTGATTATTCAAAACATACTATATCTATAAGGATAAAATTTGGTGTGTACATTAACATAAGGGCAAAGAACACATTTTTTAAGCAATTTTTGAAATTGTTTGTTGACCGCCCACTTTTGAAAGAAGAAATTTGAAAAATAGAAATTTTCGAAAATGGGCACGGCCCGCCCCTTTTATAGTGGATTAGTCCACAAAATTTTGGCGAAAATGGTGAGCATATAAAGGTAACTGTTTATTGTAAAAATGGGCAAAATCGGTTCAAGGTCCAGTTTTTGAACATTGTTCTGCAAAATTTGTTTGTAAAATTTAAAACTCGATATCTCTATAAATATATGTACAAGCTATATCAATAAGATCTTTCACACAAAATAAGCTTTTTAAACAAAACACGACCCTAAAAAAATGTGTGGATTTTGGAGAAGTAGACGTGGCGCCGCCCACTTTTTAGCATAAAAGTTCGGCTATTTTCAAAGGCGATTGCTTGTAATTTCAACTAGATGTTTTAATAAAAATTTGTCAGCTGCTACCCAATAGTATGTAGTATACTCCTGCCAAAAATTAGGCAAAGAGGATAACACACAAGCAAAATATCCGGGCAAGTAGTTAATACCCCACTGCAATAGGCAAGCTATACTCGTATATCTTTTTGATTTTTATACCTTTCATTAACATGAAATGTTTGTAAGTATGAGAATAAGAAGATAATAATAATATACTAAATGATTAGGACGATAAGTATACTGAAATGATTAGGACGCTGTGCTGAGTCGATTTAGCCATGTCCGTCTCTCCGTCCGTCCGTCTATTTGAACGCATATTTTTCCAACATATGCATGTATTAGAATTTTGAAAATGAGGTATGCAGCGATTGGTAGGGAACCTATTTATATACAAATAAATTAATTTACCAAAAGTATTAAAATAGACCTGCATAAATTGGGATGTCATAATAGATCACTACTACATAGTTATTTAATGTGCGGTTCCACCCGAACTAAGACTTCCTTACTTGTTGATTTTTATTTTTAAAAATCCTGTGTAATTTTTGCTTTTAAAAGTCCAATGTAACAGTTACTTTTGATTTTTATTTTTATAAATCCAAAATAACAATTATTTTAGATTTATAATTATAAAAGTTAGGAGTAACAATTTACCACCGCATTTTTTTTTAAGTCATGCATATAAAAGTCATAACTTTTTCGAAGAAAATAAGTTTTTTGAGAACAAGATTATTGTTTTATTGGAACAAATTGCAAATATGAACATACATACATACATATGTGGACATTAATTCTAATGAAGATTTAATTTATATTAAAATTTTTTGAAGATATGTTTGCTTTTAGCTTATATATATAGTTATATGTTTGTTTTTAACTGATAATTTGAGGGGCGTTTGAAAAAAAAAACCAACTTGGGAAATAAGGGACACCCTAATATACATGTATATGGCTTAACATAAGATTAACATAATAATCGTATGATCTACATTCTATTATGCTGATGCACCTGTTGTACATGTATCTATACCCTCTAGTAGAATTGACACCGCTAGTCCCCGGCTAATATACTCGCAATGCTTTTGACGTACGAATATAACATGGGCATATCATATTCAGTCGGTCATAGCCTCCGCTCGCAAACAATGGGGAAAGTAAATTACATGCAAAAGAGACCATAGCGATGTATGGCAGAGGTAGCGCCCAATTTCGTCACCCTGTTTTCAGAAATTATTTTTTGCCGCTTGCTACTAGTTGGTATTCATTTGGGAAACAGTTGTGAATTTCCTCACATACCCTATGCAATTATGTGCCAAACACGTCAAAAGAACTATTTTTAGGTAAACAACTTTAATGGATTTTGCAGCTTTTACATGTACGGAGCAGCATCAGTGATGAAAAGTTGTATTGCCTCCTTTTTGAACACTGGTCTTGCTCAACGTTAGATAATACACCTATTTAAAATTATATTATTAAAGTTTAAATTGAAATATTTCTATGTCCACTACAAGCGCTAAATCTATCTTCATTTGTTGAAGTTTATTACACAAAGGCAGAACACACCGTTTTTGAGTAAGGGGTTTTTAGTTTACATTTTTACTAAAGAACTGCGTTTATTATTTTAAAAAAATAGTTTTCAATGTTGACCTAAGAATTTTAAAATACTAAGTGCCGGTTTTATCGACTGTTTTCTATAAATTATATCTTCTTTAAACAAAACTTTGTTTTCTGTAGTGCTCGTATGGTTTTTCCGTCGACCGATTTAACAGCCAGAAAGTCCAACCTTTAAAATTTGTAGGTTCGAAAAACAAACAAAAAACAGCTGATTGTCAATTGAAATTATTTCGGGAATACAAAAACGAATTTATCCAAATTATGTTTATATTTTACGATAGTTCCATATATTTATAAAAATGTAATTAGTCTAAAATAATAAAAATAGAAATCAGAAGCATAAAATGGTAATGCTAATAATTTCGTTTTTGCTAACAATAACAAAAACATTATTGTTACACGATTTAAGGCGAAAATCAGTGTTAAAAAAAGAAATACGAAAGCTTCTTCGCTACCTGCCGTTGTGCAAACTAGTGCGAAGATGACCAAAGTGAGTGGTAGTGTTAAGCCAACGCAATTTTCTATTGCTGATAATTCTCGTGCCAATGTAATTCCTACGAGTGATGTTCTCTTTAACACTATTTTGGCAATGTCACCGTCGGCTACTAATAAACGAAAAATGAATCATGCTGATGGTGGTGGTGGTTATTAATTCTGCCTCTGCCGATGTTTCATCACTGCGCACGGTGGGCCGTGTTTACTTGCAAAAAAGTCAAAATAAAACGAGTTCAACTTAGTTGGTTGTAACCCTAATTCGGAATTAGTGGTTGCGCCCCTCATGAAAGACAATTGACTACGTCGTGAAACATGTAGGTGTTAGTGAAGGTTACCTATTGTGCAATAGTTTATCAAAAAATAATGCGCCCGCAAATTCTGTTAACAGAGTAAGTTTTAAGTTTGGCATATCTGAAGTGTTTTTCTAAGTTACTTTCTCCTGATTTTTGGCCGACATGAATATATACCCGTTTCAATTTTTTCGAAAATTAAATAAAACGAAAAGCGGTTAGGTTATAGCATGCTTATTGTGGCCCTAGGCTGATCGAAACCAAATATTTCAACATCTACTTTCAAACCGTCTCTGAGATAAGAACAAAGTCTGATGCTGTCATTGCAGCTGGACTATGAAATGTTTGTTATCGTGGAACCGTGGCTCGTCGCCCTAGCCTTTTGCAGTTTTTCGTAAAGACAGGGACGCTGATAAAACTGGCCGAGAGAGGGGTAGTGGTGTGCAGTCTTGATTTTGCAATATCCCGATTACAGCAAAGAATTCAACCTGACTACAGATGCCTTAAAATATGCCATAGGCGCAGTGCTTGAACAAAATAGCAAACCAATAACCTTTATATCATGAACATTGAACAAAGCAGAGGAAAATTACGCAGTAGACGAAAAGACATAATTTGGGCACTCAACTCCTTTAGGAACTACCTATACGGTACAGCAAAAGTGGTAATACACACAGATCACCAGCCCCTTACATACGTCCTAAGTAATAAAAATAACAACTCAAAGCTAAAACGTTGGAAAGCCATACTAGAAGAGTATAATTATGAATTAAGATACAAGCCTTTAAAATCGAATGTAGCTACAGACACATTGTCTAGACCATTTGAATTAAATACTTTATCAGTTGCTACCCACTCTGATGAAAGCTCATCACACAATCTAATCCCAGCAGTGGAAGGACCCAAAAAAACCAAACTACCATACACACATAATTATTCAACTCGATTTTTCAATAGATAACCTAACGGTACTATTAAAACGTTACCTAAATCCTTTCATCATAAATGGCATATTTACCTCCGAAGAAATAATGGGAAAAATTCAGGAAGTCTACCCTCTCCATTTTTCCAATTATAAAATGTGTTATACCCAAACAAAAGTAAAAGACGAAGATGCTCAAAATGAAGAAATTCTGAGAGAAAATAAACGAGCACACAGGAATAGGGACGAAAATAAAAAGCAACTCATACAAAAATATTACTTTTCTAAAATGAAGGCAAAAATAGAAAATATAATTAAACAGTGCAAAGTTTGTAAGGAAAATAAATACGATCGTCATCCCAACAAACCAAAATTACTCTAAACGCCGATTTCCCAGTATTCTGGTTAAATAGTTCACATAGATATCTACACTACAGAAAAATATCTAGTCCGAACGGCATTAGACAAATTTTCAAAATACGCATAGGTTAAATTAATAAGATCAAAGGCAATAGAAGACATAAGGGAACCGTTGCGAGAAATACTTTTGTCTTTCGGAGTCATTGACAACGAAAAGTCTTTAAATTCAGCTTCTATTCAATTCATGGTTGAAGATCAACTTTGAATTGAAATATTAAAAGACCCTCATACGCAAGCACAGTCAACGGTCAAGTGGAAAGATTTCATTCTACCCTATCCGAGATTATGCGTTGTCTTACAACAGATCAAACTCATGAGCTCATTTCAAGAACTCCGCAACAGGAAAACCACCGATAGAGACATTTTTGGGCAGACGAATTTCAATAGACCCCGAACAATACAAGAACTCACGCAGAGAACACATAGACATACTTAGGAAAAGACAATCGAATGACCTATAAACCCACAACAAAAAAAGACCGCCCATGAAAACATATTCCCCTGGTGATATAATTTACGTCAGGATAAATAAACGATTAGGGTCTAAACTTACCACTAGATATAGGAACGAAATTGTAAAAGAAAACAATTCTAGTGTAGTAATCACCGAAAAAGGACGACATAAGAGTAACATCAAGACTTAGAAACATTGCTAATTTTTTTTCTTATACATTTCCTTTTTTCCTCTGTTACAGACTTATCGTACATTTAGTGTACGCAGATTTTAAAACTGTAGATTATACGAAGTCACAACTAGCAACATTCGACACAGGACTGACGAAAATTCAAACTGGAACCTATAGGATAATACACAAGGTAGATCTAGATGCATGCCAGAGGACATTAAATGAAATAAGCAGTACTATAAAATCCAAGATTACTAGTGAAAACCCCCTTTTACCCATCCTTATCAATGAATTAAATTTAACACAAACTTATTCAAATAGACTTAAACCCAAAAGATTTAAAAAGTCGACAGACACAAAAGGAAAAGTCTGGAAATGGATCGCGGGAAATCCCGATCATGACGACCTAGTTATAGTAGAGAGCCAAATGAATAACATAATAAACAATAACGACAATCAAGTAACAATTAAATAAATAATTTTTGATAAGATAAATAATATAACAGCCGTTTCAATCAAAATTTTAAAGCTGTTCAAACAAGTACAGATATACAGCATAATTTTGCTATAGAATTAAAATACAAACTTAAAAGTTATGAAGGAAGAAATTATCAATATAGACTATGCGATTCATTGGGCTATAGCCGGAATTGTCAATTCATATATTTTATCAAATGAAGAATTCGAATTATTTAAATCGGTAATTGTAAGGGATAACCTTACATTAAATAATGTTGAAGAATCGTTTAAAATTGCAAATATAAAAATAGCTTCAAATAACACAATGTTATTTTACATACTAGGTATACCATTAACAAATTTGTGAATCAATTCTAACCAATAAAAAAGAAAAAATATATTAATAAAATCCCTTTTGAGGGCATTGTAACTTGTAATGAAAAAAAAAAATATTTGCCATTAAACTAAAATGTAGAGAAAACAACAATATAAGTAAAGGGTGTTTTTTTAGGGGTATAGAACTTCGAATTGAAATAAAACACAAGAAAATCGTTTTAAGGTCCATCAATTTGGCTTTATTGGAAGGATAATTTTATCCCATTAATGTTTAAATATGATTTCGGGCATGTGGCCGCCGCGGCTGGCTCGAATAAAGCCAATTCTACAGGTCCAATTTTCAACCACTTTTTCGAGCATATGGGGCCGTATGTCGGCAATAACGCCACGAATGTTGGCTTCCAATTCCCCTAACGTTTCTGGTTTGTTGGTGTAGACGAGCGACTTCACATATCCCCAAAGAAAATAATCCAATGGTGTCAAATCACACGACCTTGGTGGCCAATTGACAGGTCCATTCCGCGAAATTATGCGCTCATCGAATGTTTCCTTCAATAAATCGATTGTGACGTGCGCTGTGTGGCATGTAGCGCCGTCTTGTTGGAACCACAACTCATCCACATTCATGCCATCCAATTCGGGAACAAAATAGTCGGTTATCATGGCTCTATACCGGTCTCCATTAACGGTAGCTGCCTCTCCAGCATTATTGCGGAAGAAGTATGGCCCAATGACTCCACCAGCCCATAGAGCACACCAAACAGTCAGTTTTTGTGGATGTAATGGCGTTTCAAGGGTCTCATGTGGATTCTCTTCACTCCAAATGCGGCAATTTTGCTTGTTGACGTAGCCATTCAACCAAAAATGAGCCTCATCACAACAAAATTTTGCGATGAAAATCAGCATCGAAATCAATCTCATTTTCGGCCCATACACCAAAATCACGACGCATTGCATGGTCTCGCGGCTTTAATTCTTGCACAAGCTGGATCTTGTAAGGTCGCAAGCCAAGATCTTTGCGCAAAATCTTCCATAAAGTTGATGGACAAAGCTCCAATTGCTGTGCACGGTGGCGAATCGATTCATTCGGGTCCTCTTCAACACTTTGCTCTACAGCGGCAATTGTTTCTTCGGTGCGCACTGTTCGACGTCTCTGCGGATGCGTATTATCACATAGAGTAAACGTAGTGCGAAAACGATCCATGGTTAACCGAATTAATTGCTCTGATGGACGATTATGTCGACCATAAAATGGACGGAGCTCACGGTAAACTTCGCGAACTGAACCATTATTTTCGAAATAAATTTGCACGATTTGCAAGCGTTGTTCTTTTGTCAACCTGTTCATGATGAAATGGCAAACCAAACTGAGCATAAATGACATTAGAGTTGCCAGATTTGACCACAAAATGCCAGTTTTATCTCTATTTGAAAAACAAACCTGTAAAAAAAACACCCTGTATTTGTAATCATAGACATTAGCAACACTACCTATCATAGACATTAGCAACACTACCTGTGCCCCACAACTAGTTAAGAGCAAACCAGTAGAATGCACATTAGTCAACCATCAGCACATCAATTCGGTGGAAAACATCTCACCTGGAATAATCCTACTAAACCAGCACAACGGTAAAATTGGAATCGACAGTCAAAAAATAACTCTTATATGACCCTTATGCAGTACAATACCACGATTCCACGGTTATAATTGATAACCAAAAATATTATTTTAGCGAGATACTAGCTAGTAAATCCCTGTCTGCTATATTGCAATAAAATATCCCCTCAAATAACGAAGAAGAAATCCTAAGCTTGGAGATGATGAAAGAACTTCATATCGATAACACAAAGTGGTTGAACGCATTGAAAACAACCCACACAGCAGCTCTAGTAACCAATTTTTCGTTAGCAATCGTTGGCATTATCTTCCTAGCAGGGAAATTAATCATAAAAATTAGCCATAAGCAGAGCTATGGAGCTACAACGTGAATGACAATGTGACCGACACTAAAAAGTCACAACATCCGAAATGCCCTATTTAACAGAGAGTTAGTTCGACCAAACGGGGACGTTTGTTTTTGGCGGCGGAAGAGTTAGCACCAGCTAAGCTACAACCAAAGCTGACACCAATACTATTGCGCTAAGTCAGCAATAAAGAATCTACCAGAAAGGTAGCGAATAGTTACGAAGAATTGGGAAATGCCCAGACGCCCACTCAACAAAATTATAATTCTTGGGAACACAACAGCCACCACGCGCCGATCAGATACTGCACCGGCCCAGATGTCTAATTATCAAAACAAATTGCATTCACAATTACATCCGGCATGCACCGACACCAATCACCGATATTGCTGATACAGGTAGATATAGGTTATATTTAGGAGAAACTAAGTAGAATTAAGTTGAGTTGTAATTTGAATGCTAATTAGTAAAGGTCTATTGACCAATAAAATATATTTTTTTGGTTGGTTGAAGCGTATATTTTGATACAAAAAAAAGGTGGACCCCTTTAAATGGTTATTGAGTGCAGATGTGGATCAGTTGAAGCAGAACTCCACATTACAAATATCACACGTTCCCTTTTTCCCGACTAGCAATTTTTCGAAAGATTGTTATACCCAATTTCTTCTACGACTCATGTTGAAATTTTTAAAATGAAAAATAAAAATGTATCAATATGACAAGCTAAGTTTAAATTTTTTGACGCAACATTCATTGAAAATTCGGTTAATATTATTCGAGTTTTAACAAAAGTTGAATAGTCGAAGTGAAGCAAATAGTCGAGTAGTCGATTACCCAACAAACAACGCACACAAAAATCTCAAGCGTTTGAGAAAACATTGCTTTGATTTTCAACATTATTTATCGTTTGAAAGTAAATATATTGTCAAATTTTTCTCAAACGGTGGTTTTCAATTAGAGTATGGGTTGAGATATACTTGAAAATTTTTTGAAACATTTCGTTCCATTCCAGAAATGCCAACATAGTACAGATATCGAAATCTAATGAAAGTCTGCTACATCGATCACGTGTTCGGACGTGTTTTAACATTTGTCTCCTAAAGGAGGCAATTACCATAATAATGAAACTATGTTTACATTCTATAATTTAAAAAAATTTATCAACACATAAGCTGTTGAAGAGGGTATTGGAAGAAGTAAAATCGGCAGCAAATTTTTGAACGGCGAAATGGAAAAAGATTTTACATCAAAAGCCTTTTCCAGAAGCGAATGAATTCTCCGAATTTGAACCAAAGATTCAAAGCTCTGAAAACAAATATAATTATTTGGTGAATATTTTAATTCTTAATTTTCTATTCAATCGAAATGAAGATATTTAATATGTATGTATGTTTTGCGGGTGGCCGAATTGCAAACCATCATCTGTGTAAGTACAACAAAGTTCGTAAAAATGGCTTGGCGCAAAAATTATAACTGACAATGTTGCCCAATCATATTCCTGGCAAGGAACTAAGACAAAGGAACCGGCTAGGGCACTAAGTGTAACAGCAGCACTGAAACGTAATTGCTGATTTAGAATATATATATATATATATATATATATATTATATATATATTAATTTTAAATTTGCTACTGCTGCCACTGACAGTGATTTTGAATGGGCGACAATCAACTTTTTCTAACACGCAAGTAGTAGGCTAAATAAAAAGCTTGAGTACTCGAGAAAGAAAAATAGAACCTTGTAATAGACGTATTTTTTATTTATGTATATATTATTTTTCATTTAACATTTTCATTATCCTAAAAGCCGAACAACTCTGTTGGATTTTTGAACTACAACCATGTAATTTAAAATTTTTGTACTTACTGTTTACGCTCCTGTTACTAAACTCAAATAATATTTGTATGTACACATGTATGCACTTAAAGGCTTTGTAGGTGCATTCTTTGTAGCCTTAATTTTCTTGTGCCCAACTTTTTTTTAACATATCGTCGCCCTCTCGCCAAGAGTATGAATATGTCGGAAAATCAGTACATTTTGACTCATTTAAGTAACTTAGATTGCAAAATATTGTCGTTTCAGGCTAAACCTTCAATAGAATCATTAAAATTACATATTCACGCTCTTGGCAAGGGAGCGACGGTATACAATTTTTCCTTTATAACGAAAATTAAATAATATCTTTATGTTTGTATGTTACTAGTGGGAGCTTTTGTATCTCATATGGATTTTTATTAGTAAACTTAAGTTGTGGTACCTAATTTTTTGATTTACATATGTATATGTACATATACTTAATCATGATGAAATAATGTTTTTATGTTTCATAATATGTACATACATTTCTACCTATCGAAATAGAAAAGACTTAACTCAGAATTTAGGTTTAAAAGCACATAACTCGGTTCTTTTAAAAGGTCGTAACTCAGCGATTTCAGTAATAAGACCATATCTCAGGAACTTTTTTAGAATGCTGTAACTACAAAAACACGTTTTTTTTTAGATATAAACACTTGATTCCTGTTTACAACTGGTAAAATACTTAAATGAGTAAACTTTGTTAATTTTGAATGCATATTTATTTAACTCAACTAATAATATTTGATCAAGCTACAAATATATTCTTCAACGATAAACTATAAATACATATATGTAATCTAAACAAAGAAACAAAAAATTGTAGACGCTTAAACAAAAATACTTCTCTCATAGAAAATAACAATGAATTATTTTTTTTAACATATTTTTCCAGTCAATAATTAAACTTCAGTAAAGGGATATCAAACTTTAAAAATAGAAGCTTCGATGCCTTGACTCCCTGAAGTCTGTTTCGATGTGGTGTGTAAATAAGTAAAGCCGAACTATAGGAAACAGAAGACTGTACCTTTCCTTGTTCACTTTCCACCAAGCGTCCACCGTCGTTTGCCACGCGATAGTCATACGACATTACGTGAGTGTAGAAAAATGGGCAGGTCATGTGAAAAAACATATCGCCAAAAAAAAGCTAATCTTCCTTGAATTTCCTTAATTTTATGTAAAGATATTTTTACAAGTATGGAATAGATTCTATCTGAGATTAATATTTAAATTTTAAAATTATCCATAAAATGTTTCAAGAAAATTTAAAGATTTCTGCCAGTGAAATCAATTATAAAATTCAGTCAATAAAGAACTATTATTAAAAAAGAAAAAAATACTTTTTAGAAATGTTTTTAAGGGTAAAATTGCTATGAATAGCGATTATACTTATTGAAATTTGTTTCATTTGTTTAATATAGTGATAGATATATTTTTATATGTGAGGACATATATTTTATAACTGACGACTGAATTTTCGGTAAAGTGGTTTTGAATGTAATTTGGAAATTTTCGTGTATTTTTAAATCAAAAATTAGCTAGCCTACTATGAAGTGTTACAGCAACTGATATGATACTGATGCATAGGCTGACTAGTATGACGGCTGGTATGATTCTGGTGTATGTGCTTACTAGTATGTAAACTGGTATGATCCTGATGTATATACTGACTAGTATTTTGAATGGTATTATATATTTACATGATGACTAGTATTGCTGATGCAGAGATTGACTAGTATGCCAATTGATACGGTGCTGATGCAGATGTGGACAATTGCCATCTCGTAGGAAATCGCGGTGTCAAAAATACCAGTTGCTAATATGGAAAAATTACGAACTAGTTAAGCCGGTTTGGATAACTAGTATTTGACTAGTATAAAACTAGTAGAACTGACTGCAGGGACGCTGTTTAGAGGAAGCATTTTTGATGACCTTGGTTTTGTATCGTGGGTCAACGAAGGTCGCCGTGGCGAACAAGACTTCATCCTCTAAACCAATAAGCTCGTCTTTTAAAACGGTAATCGTATTACCAATGTGTTCATCAGATGCACCAAGATCATTAACAATTTTTGCTAACGGTTCAAGGAATGACAGAAGATATGGATATATCGGAAACACTTAACTCTTTAGTCAGTTCTTCAAATGGTCTTAGTACACCGATAAGCTTCTCAATTATAGTCCACTCTTTAGACGTTAATAATAGAATTTTATTATTAGTTGATGCATAAACACATAAAGGCTCTTTTACTTGCAAAATAAGGTCCACCATACAAAAAGTGCTGTTTGATTTAGCCTTTTTTGTATATCAACAAGATCGTCTTGAGCAGAAGTAGAATCATGAAAGCCATCTTTTAGCATTTAGTAATAGCAGTCATGACAAGTTTTTGAGCTTTCATCCCTTCTTTCAAGACATTTTGAATCTTATGTGAAGCGCAATCAATATGTTTAATATTCAATAAGTTCACACCTTTTTTATGTTAGCACCTGCATCGCGAACAATATATTTCAACTTTTCTTAGGTATCTCCCATAACGACAAGATTTCTTCAAGTTTAAAAGCAATATTTTCAGTGAAGTACTGGCAAGATTTTAAACTATAAGATGGACACAAATGCTTCATAAGCCTTACAAGCCCAACACTTTCCACGAAACTAAATGGCAAGTCTTCCAACGCAACCATTTCACTTATTAAATTATCAACTGCCAATGAATTCAACGAGTTAATATCCCACTGCTTAATTTTATCGACACATTTTTGAAGCGATATCTGTTTCAAGTCGGAGTTAGTACTTTGATGTGAAGATGATGCCATTTCAAATGTTTAAGATGATCGTGTTTTCGTTTTTCACATTTTTCAAATTCGGAAAACTCCGAGGTATGCATTGCCTTCAAATGATTTCTCACGGCAGTTGTAGTTCTTCCTTTTCTTAAATATTCATTGTTGTACAGCTTGCATTTCGCTAGCTCAGCATCGCAAAGTGTAAAATAGGATTTGATTTGATTTGCTCATGGTTATAAATCAATATTCACACTCTACAGATACTTAAATAGATTTGAGACTATTTGTTTCAACTAGAGTTGGCAAATATTCTGTACCTGTGATTTTGTCACAGCCACTGAAATATCACAGTAAATTGGTTGTTCTCTCTTCGTGTTCTCGAAGGGTAGGTGTTATTTATTGACATCTCCTTTTTGCCTTGTACTCGCAAACACTAGCGTCATCTATCTTCTTCTTCCTTGGTACACGCTTGCATGTATAAGTCTGCTACATCGATCACGTGTTCGGACGTGTTTTAACATTTGTCTCCTAAAGGAGGCAATTACCATAATAATGAAACTATGTTTACATTCTATAATTTAAAAAAATTTATCAACACATAAGCTGTTGAAGAGGGTATTGGAAGAAGTAAAATCGGCAGCAAATTTTTGAACGGCGAAATGGAAAAAGATTTTACATCAAAAGCCTTTTCCAGAAGCGAATGAATTCTCCGAATTTGAACCAAAGATTCAAAGCTCTGAAAACAAATATAATTATTTGGTGAATATTTTAATTCTTAATTTTCTATTCAATCGAAATGAAGATATTTAATATGTATGTATGTTTTGCGGGTGGCCGAATTGCAAACCATCATCTGTGTAAGTACAACAAAGTTCGTAAAAATGGCTTGGCGCAAAAATTATAACTGACAATGTTGCCCAATCATATTCCTGGCAAGGAACTAAGACAAAGGAACCGGCTAGGGCACTAAGTGTAACAGCAGCACTGAAACGTAATTGCTGATTTAGAATATATATATATATATATATATATATATTATATATATATTAATTTTAAATTTGCTACTGCTGCCACTGACAGTGATTTTGAATGGGCGACAATCAACTTTTTCTAACACGCAAGTAGTAGGCTAAATAAAAAGCTTGAGTACTCGAGAAAGAAAAATAGAACCTTGTAATAGACGTATTTTTTATTTATGTATATATTATTTTTCATTTAACATTTTCATTATCCTAAAAGCCGAACAACTCTGTTGGATTTTTGAACTACAACCATGTAATTTAAAATTTTTGTACTTACTGTTTACGCTCCTGTTACTAAACTCAAATAATATTTGTATGTACACATGTATGCACTTAAAGGCTTTGTAGGTGCATTCTTTGTAGCCTTAATTTTCTTGTGCCCAACTTTTTTTTAACATATCGTCGCCCTCTCGCCAAGAGTATGAATATGTCGGAAAATCAGTACATTTTGACTCATTTAAGTAACTTAGATTGCAAAATATTGTCGTTTCAGGCTAAACCTTCAATAGAATCATTAAAATTACATATTCACGCTCTTGGCAAGGGAGCGACGGTATACAATTTTTCCTTTATAACGAAAATTAAATAATATCTTTATGTTTGTATGTTACTAGTGGGAGCTTTTGTATCTCATATGGATTTTTATTAGTAAACTTAAGTTGTGGTACCTAATTTTTTGATTTACATATGTATATGTACATATACTTAATCATGATGAAATAATGTTTTTATGTTTCATAATATGTACATACATTTCTACCTATCGAAATAGAAAAGACTTAACTCAGAATTTAGGTTTAAAAGCACATAACTCGGTTCTTTTAAAAGGTCGTAACTCAGCGATTTCAGTAATAAGACCATATCTCAGGAACTTTTTTAGAATGCTGTAACTACAAAAACACGTTTTTTTTTAGATATAAACACTTGATTCCTGTTTACAACTGGTAAAATACTTAAATGAGTAAACTTTGTTAATTTTGAATGCATATTTATTTAACTCAACTAATAATATTTGATCAAACTACAAATATATTCTTCAACGATAAACTATAAATACATATATGTAATCTAAACAAAGAAACAAAAAATTGTAGACGCTTAAACAAAAATACTTCTCTCATAGAAAATAACAATGAATTATTTTTTTTAACATATTTTTCCAGTCAATAATTAAACTTCAGTAAAGGGATATCAAACTTTAAAAATAGAAGCTTCGATGCCTTGACTCCCTGAAGTCTGTTTCGATGTGGTGTGTAAATAAGTAAAGCCGAACTATAGGAAACAGAAGACTGTACCTTTCCTTGTTCACTTTCCACCAAGCGTCCACCGTCGTTTGCCACGCGATAGTCATACGACATTACGTGAGTGTAGAAAAATGGGCAGGTCATGTGAAAAAACATATCGCCAAAAAAAAGCTAATCTTCCTTGAATTTCCTTAATTTTATGTAAAGATATTTTTACAAGTATGGAATAGATTCTATCTGAGATTAATATTTAAATTTTAAAATTATCCATAAAATGTTTCAAGAAAATTTAAAGATTTCTGCCAGTGAAATCAATTATAAAATTCAGTCAATAAAGAACTATCATTAAAAAAGAAAAAAATTACTTTTTAGAAATGTTTTTAAGGGTAAAATTGCTATGAATAGCGATTATACTTATTGAAATTTGTTTCATTTGTTTAATATAGTGATAGATATATTTTTATATGTGAGGACATATATTTTATAACTGACGACTGAATTTTCGGTAAAGTGGTTTTGAATGTAATTTGGAAATTTTCGTGTATTTTTAAATCAAAAATTAGCTAGCCTACTATGAAGTGTTACAGCAACTGATATGATACTGATGCATAGGCTGACTAGTATGACGGCTGGTATGATTCTGGTGTATGTGCTTACTAGTATGTAAACTGGTATGATCCTGATGTATATACTGACTAGTATTTTGAATGGTATTATATATTTACATGATGACTAGTATTGCTGATGCAGAGATTGACTAGTATGCCAATTGATACGGTGCTGATGCAGATGTGGACAATTGCCATCTCGTAGGAAATCGCGGTGTCAAAAATACCAGTTGCTAATATGGAAAAATTACGAACTAGTTAAGCCGGTTTGGATAACTAGTATTTGACTAGTATAAAACTAGTAGAACTGACTGCAGGGACGCTGTTTAGAGGAAGCATTTTTGATGACCTTGGTTTTGTATCGTGGGTCAACGAAGGTCGCCGTGGCGAACAAGACTTCATCCTCTAAACCAATAAGCTCGTCTTTTAAAACGGTAATCGTATTACCAATGTGTTCATCAGATGCACCAAGATCATTAACAATTTTTGCTAACGGTTCAAGGAATGACAGAAGATATGGATATATCGGAAACACTTAACTCTTTAGTCAGTTCTTCAAATGGTCTTAGTACACCGATAAGCTTCTCAATTATAGTCCACTCTTTAGACGTTAATAATAGAATTTTATTATTAGTTGATGCATAAACACATAAAGGCTCTTTTACTTGCAAAATAAGGTCCACCATACAAAAAGTGCTGTTTGACTTAGCCTTTTTTGTATATCAACAAGATCGTCTTGAGCAGAAGTAGAATCATGAAAGCCATCTTTTAGCATTTAGTAATAGCAGTCATGACAAGTTTTTGAGCTTTCATCCCTTCTTTCAAGACATTTTGAATCTTATGTGAAGCGCAATCAATATGTTTAATATTCAATAAGTTCACACCTTTTTTATGTTAGCACCTGCATCGCGAACAATATATTTCAACTTTTCTTAGGTATCTCCCATAACGACAAGATTTCTTCAAGTTTAAAAGCAATATTTTCAGTGAAGTACTGGCAAGATTTTAAACTATAAGATGGACACAAATGCTTCATAAGCCTTACAAGCCCAACACTTTCCACGAAACTAAATGGCAAGTCTTCCAACGCAACCATTTCACTTATTAAATTATCAACTGCCAATGAATTCAACGAGTTAATATCCCACTGCTTAATTTTATCGACACATTTTTGAAGCGATATCTGTTTCAAGTCGGAGTTAGTACTTTGATGTGAAGATGATGCCATTTCAAATGTTTAAGATGATCGTGTTTTCGTTTTTCACATTTTTCAAATTCGGAAAACTCCGAGGTATGCATTGCCTTCAAATGATTTCTCACGGCAGTTGTAGTTCTTCCTTTTCTTAAATATTCATTGTTGTACAGCTTGCATTTCGCTAGCTCAGCATCGCAAAGTGTAAAATAGGATTTGATTTGATTTGCTCATGGTTATAAATCAATATTCACACTCTACAGATACTTAAATAGATTTGAGACAATTTGTTTCAACTAGAGTTGGCAAATATTCTGTACCTGTGATTTTGTCACAGCCACTGAAATATCACAGTAAATTGGTTGTTCTCTCTTCGTGTTCTCGAAGGGTAGGTGTTATTTATTGACATCTCCTTTTTGCCTTGTACTCGCAAACACTAGCGTCATCTATCTTCTTCTTCCTTGGTACACGCTTGCATGTATAAGCGTAGCCATTGTTATCTCTGTTGTGTTTAACTAGTGGTGGGAGTGTTATTGAGTTAGTGTTGGTAAATGCTTGAGAATATTCACCACAATACAAACGAAACGCACGTCGATCGAACGAGACTGCATAGCCATACACAATTGGCGACAAATTTGAACTAAAACTGAATATGTATTCGCATTCGCGAATATCATTAGGGGATACAATTATTATTTTTCAGATATTGAAACTAGTTGTTAACAAATATTATGTTTTTTGCATGATCGATATGTAGTGATTTTAAGACTTTTTTTGTCTTTCAGCAACACAAATATTTTATTTTGCAACATAATAAAGCGAGTTATGAGTTAAGATTTACGAGTTACAAATTTTCAAGCGTTACATCACTCAAGCTGTACCTGCTTTCATCCAAAAGGAAGTCCAAAGGAGAAAATTATCTCTCTACTAATATAGGACTAATTGTAAATAGAGGCTCAAAGTTCTGGTGAAGCTGAAAAGAATACACAAAGTTGTGTGTCTCGGCAAAACAGGGAGTAACAAAGTTAATATACTATCCGCTAGAGTATATTTGTACGCATGAGGTGGTTTTCTGTGACATTATTATACCTAGTAGTGCTACGCACACAAGGTAATTAACTCCATTCGCCTAACGGTAGCATGTAACGGCATCAACCAATCGAAACAAAATGTTCAATAGGAAAAGAGAAATTGATTAAGCCATGTCCGTCCGTCAGTCTGTGAACACGATAACTTGAGTAAATTTTGAGATATCTTAATGAAATTTGGTATGCAGTTCCTTGGCACACATCTCCGAACGCTATTTAAAATGGGCGAAATCGGATGATAGACACGCCCACTTTTTGTATATAGAATATTTTCGAAAATACAAAAAAGTGATTCTTCAGTACATACTGCACCTATAAGGATAGAATGTGGTGTGTGCATTAACATTAAGGCAGAAAATAAATGTTTCAATAAATTTTGATTAAGTCAAGTGTTGAATTATTATTAATCATAAATCAAAAACCGTTAAAAAAAATCGAAATGAAATTCAGCACACAGATTTCTATGAATACAACAAATGTTCCGGGGAAAAAATAGGCGAAATCGGCTAAGGTCCACGCTCACTTTTATTTGAAAGATTTTGAAAATGATGATAGATATATTAAATAGGCAATAACTTTGCGTAAAATAGCTTTATATCTATTACTATTCTATTACACTTTCAAAGTTTCCGTAAAAGAAGAAATTCGAAAGATAGGGGCGTGGTCCCGCCCCTTTTATAGTGGTTTATTTCATATATTTATGAGAAGATTAAGGCCGAGCTTCTCTACCAATTTGTGGTGTGCTGCTTCTAACTTTTCCTACGAATTGGCGGGACCTACAGTTTTTGGCCGATTCCGAACGGATGAATTTTGCTGAGAAGCATTCCAACACTCGGAGAGTTTGCCAAACCACTGCCGACGGACGACCCCGTTTTGAAAAAACGTTTTCAAACCTGTACCAGGGCTCGAACCTTGGACCTTCGGTGTAGTAGGCCAGGAACACTACCGACACACTACGGCGGCCGCCATAGCTCCGCCAAAAATTTTAACGAAATTTGGCGAAAATGTTGACTATGTAAAGGTGTTTATTATAAAATTTAAAACCCGATGTTTACTGTTTATTGTAAAATTTAAAACCCGATATCTCTATAAATAAACAAGCTATATCAATAAGATCTTGCACACAAAATAAGCTTTTAAGGGAAAACGCGAACACAAAAAATTTTGTGGATTTTGGGGAGGCAGGCGTGGCACCACCCACTTTTCAGCATAAAAGTTCGGCTATTTTCAAAGGCGATTGCTTGTAAATTCAACCAGATATTTCAAAAATATTTCGAAAATGTTTTGGAGATATCGCAAAAAAAAAACAAAATTTTTTAAATAACGAGTCCGGTTCCAAGCAGGATCTGTCCAGGCCGTGATAGGTTAGATAAAGTTAATGGATTCCACTAATTAGGAATTTACTTATTTTTTAATTATGGAGATTCTTCCTGCTAATTTTGGCTATGTAACTCAAGCAGCACAATTTAGACAATTATAACAAAAGTGGGTGTGCGGGAATTGTCGTAAAGATAGTACCGGTAACAACTAAATTTCAACTAAACTATAGGAACTATCAGAGATTTTGATAAAATATTTCATACACATATAAAAGTTAGTCGTGGTTACTTCTCGATTTCACACATTTTCGGTAACAAAATTTCCTATGCCAACTGAAATTAGTATAGGGTAAACGCACTAGTTTCCTGACACTTAACGTTTTCCTCGACAGCATAAATATTGCCATATAATATGACGTCTGTATAATTTAAGAATATAATGTTGTTAATATTATTAAAGTAAAAACTCAAAAAAGTTCGATTTGCTCTAATTTCCGGACAGTAAAATTTAGTTTCCGGACACTTTGGTTTTAGTCTCCGGACACCCGAAATTTGCATGAAATTTGTATATGCACTATATTTGGTAAAATATTTCTGAAACACAGAGAAGGTCTTTGAATACAATAAATACTTCTTAATCATATTCACATCTCTCTCTATGGACATCTCTCGGATTTGGACACTGGTCATAAACCAACTGTTCGATATTTGGTTTGAGGGATCAACCAAACTTACGATGTTTTATTTATCATAATTGGTAGATTCTTGCCAACAATTAGCTATATGCATTTCCGGGATCTTCAGGAGGCCCGTATAGGAGCTATAAGATTCAGAATTGGACTAGGCCTAAACTGGGAGAGGTTACAATGCAGGAGCAACAAAGTAAAAATCTAGTAATCAATAATTAGTATAATGGAAGGTTTGAAAGCCAGCCCGACATAATTATCAAATGCCATTCTGTACATCGCACCCGTAGACTTAGTGGACAAAAGCTTAGTGTTAATAACTGAAGCTAGACCCAATGCCTCGTGGCCGTATCCTGTACCAACGCCATCAAAAACGGGGCCGGCAGACTGAATGGTCCCGCCCCCGCTTCGAAATGGATGTTGAAGCTACAATATATGTGAACGGTTGGCGTAAAAGTACGGTTAGTACCATACACATTTACACCCATTGTTCCAAATCTGCTTTATACTGCGGTTATTCGAAGTTAAACAAATCCTACAAGCTGACAAATAACAACAACTAAAAGAGTCTTGAAGCGCAAACAAGCGCTAGGAAGAATTTGCAAGGGGGGAAAGTATTTGTACATATACTGGGTCGTCGGTCATATGGGCATAGATGGAAGCAAAAGGGATGATATGTTGACCTGGAAGGGAAAGTCTCGCCATCATGGAACTCCCCATCAGATTGGGAGTATTGAAAAGAAGTCAAGAGTTGTAAGCGATCGAGCAAGCAAAAACGGCTTGGAATTAACTTGGAATGTCAAAGTCTCCGACGCCATGTGCAAGTCGTATGGGTTAACAACATTGATCTTGTCCGTAAAACGGGAAGACTGTAATATTATGTTTTTATAGTTTGTACGAGAAATGCTTGCACATATTTTGTGATCCTGTCGCTTGCCAGATAAGGCTCCGACTATTGGAGTTTTACAGCTATCCTAAGCTGTCGCTTGTCTGATGCTTGTTTGGTTTCACGTTATAACCTCTAAGGGTTCAGGTAAGATGTTGGCATTAATTCTTTAAATAGTAGTATCGATAGAAACAACAAAGTTTGTACAAAATGGTAATTGTCTGGACACTAAAACTTATTTTCTTAGCATTCGGACTGCAATATTTGTACTTGCAAAAACGTGTCCGAAGACTGAAAATATAGGAGAAAAAGTTGTTTTTCTTTTTGTAATTCATATATAATATAACAAACTACCATTTAGGAGCATTAAAATGGTAATTCGTAATTTTCGCCTTCTTTTCAGTATCCGGACAGCCCTGAAAACTGAAAATCGTCTCAAATTTTGGTTCTGGTATCCGTACAGTAATAATTTAGGCCGAAAATTAAAGTAAATTTAGTTTTTATTTATAAGATGAAAGTTTTATTTTTTATACAACTTAAATTTTCCACGTACACTCAGAAAACATGTACATTTCCATTTGCGTTGTTATTTAAGACTATTTGTTAGTGATTTGTTTATTAATCCCAAAACATTGACATAGTGTCCGGACACTAGCGCTGTCCGGAAACTAGTTCACTTACCCTTCCAATTTTGATTCTGTATTCATAAAAACACTACTGAAATAAGCTGGTATTTTTTTGGTATATCAAGGAATAGTCCTTACTAAGTTACGGTTGCGATCATCTATGTTTCGGACTATTTTAAAACAACCTTAGCTTCATTTTCATTGCTTTTTGAACCAAGATTATGTTCATTTAGACCTTTTTGTGTCCCATATGTTTTCCTTTTTTGTTCTACTAAATTCGAGTAGATTCAATTCTAAATACAAATTTTTCATGCAGATACGTGTATATATTTTCGTACTTTTACTGAAAAGGCTCAACATACTTGACGATTTTAAATTTTCATTTTACTGTTAGAAATGTTCTCATCCAACAATAAAAACCTAACAGATGATGAAACTACAATTTTTTTGGACAAATACCATCTGATAACGACTTTTCTGAGGGCGAGTGCGACACCGATGACGACCCCATTGGAGATTTTGATTTTAATTTGCCAGAAGACCCCTTAATTACTGAAATGCTAAATTCCTCAGGAACCTTGAAAGATATAATTGATGTAAGCTTCAATCTAAGCGTTATGAGCCACCGTCTTCAGAAATTTCGGGTTCTGTTGCCGCGATCGATGAAGCTTCTCCGTCCACCGTATGTTTGTTTTCAGTACTTTGTTCCAGACGATTTTCTAAAGGTATGCCATTACAATATTGTTTGTTTCATATGCCCCAATAGATTTTCTTGATACAGACTTTAGCTACTCAAATCAGTCTTTATGTAGCTCAAAATGACATCTCTACAAAGTTTAAAACCGATGAAGTGGAACTTCGGAAATTCTTGGGGATATTGTTTTTCATGTCAGTTTTCCGGTATCCGAATTCTCGCGCGTATTGGGGACAATACTCTTTGGAACCCGTACGTTTAGCAATGACTTGGAACCGATTTAAGGGCCTCTTATTCAACATTGCAATGGACGTATTGGGTCGATTCCAATGCTCCAGGGTTTTTGTGTCGATGCACAAATATGTTTTTCGAAAATGCAAAGATAGGGTTTCTTTCAAGCAGTATATCTCGCAAAAACCTCATAAGTGAGGATAAAAGTTATTTGTTCTTTGCGACCATACGGGGTTTTCTTACAAATTCGAACTATATTGTGGCGCTGGATATAATCAAGTTTCTTTTGAGTGTCCTGATCTTGGAGCTGTTTCAAACGTTGTTATAAGATTGTCAAAGAACGTACCGAACAATATAAACCATATCGTATACTTCGATCATCTTTACACCCCAATGGGTGTATTAGTTTATCTAAAAAGACGCGGAATTTACGGATTGGGTACAGTACAAGGGAACCGCGTTCCAAACGTTAAACTTTCTACCGATGCTGAGCTCTAGATGAAAAACGTAAGTGGGGGATTTTGTGAAGAGTATGTTGCAGCAGTTTGTGGAGTTGAAGTAAGCAGTGCTTTCTGGTACGCTGCAAGGCGCAGGTATTGTCAAAATATGTGTATGCGCGTGTGTGTACCCTGCAGTCAACTGCCAAACTGGTTAGTAAACATTCTAGTTCATTAACTAAATTTTCGTGGTCTTATTCATGCCAGTTTGAGCGACTGCAACGTTTCCGCTATCATAAGCAGCAACAACCGTCTAAAATTGTTGATACTCGCATACGGGAGCGAAAAAGAAAACAGTTCAGTATTACATCAGCAATCGTTCAGTTAACAAAGTCGTCTTACATTTTATATTTTCTTCAACTAATATTCTGAGATCATGTACATACGTACGTGCATGTCAACAAAATCACCCTTATTTTTTGCGATGTCGCTCCTGCATAACGGCGTACCAGCGACGCAAAAACGAGTAAGCAGTAACGAAAAAAAGTCAAAACGAAACGATCACTTGTCAAAGCAATTGTGTAAGTAAATAACATTTCTTTTTTGAAATAATCAAAGTAACCTTTTTCTGATAACATAGTTTCTAACAAATTCATGAAAAGTATTGAATTGTTTTTATTTTCCAGGGTTGAGTTATTGTGATTGTGAAATGCAGTTTTCATAAATAAAATAACAAGGAATAACGGAATCATTTAGAAGTTGCAAAAACGAAAATGGCGAGCACATTATGTACTAGAATTCCATACTCGAGTCACCTGCATGGTTATTTGCAAAGAACTCCGAAACCTATAATTTTCTCCATAAAAAGGTAATCTTACCTTGAACTACCTTAATTTTTTATTTTGTTGTGTTGATCTTCCGACAGGGTAGTAAGCTGATTTTTGTTGGAACGATTTTCCGTCATCCCTTGTCAAGTTTGGTTTTGTGACAAACCGGTTTCGGCGTTTTGCCATTTTCAATGCCTAGTTTCGTTCTGGTCTGTGTCTATCCGCTGCGTTGTTTTTATAGTCCGTGGGTGCTGTGGCAGGTAATGTCAATCTGTGTGTTCGTGGTAGGTAACGTTAATATGCGTGTGTGTGTGCGCGGTATTGATACGTCCGAATTGTTATCTGTCCCAAGGGTGGTTTTTGTAGGTATGTAGACATACCGCTTGTTAGCTAAGCGGTAGGTTGAGGTAGATAGAAATCGGTGATTTTTGCAGTTTGGTTCATATTTCGTTTTTGCTTGTTCATTGTTACGTGTTTCGTTGCTGTACCTGCTGGCTTGTGCTGTTTTTTGTAAACTAATTTTAAGGGTTCAAATATTTCGTCAGAGATAGTGTTGGTTTGTTCGTTTATGATCCTGCCGTCAAATGTTTTTAACTTGTATATCTCCATGTTCTCAAGTACATTAAGCCGCCGTCCTTTTCCTTGTACGTGAAGTATTCGAGCCGTTGTTTTTATGTTAGCTGGGGCGCAGTTGTTCTCGAACATGTGGTTCGCGAAATTAGATTCTGGTATTATGGTGGGTTTTAGTGTTTTTTTGTTGTAGTCCCTGATATGCTCTCGGAATCGTGTGCTTATTTTTCTTCCTGTTTGTCCTATGTAGCTGTATTGACATTCACAAGTAAGCCTATACACTCCGTGTCTGTTGAATGGGTCATCAGAATTAGTGTCGGTTCTTAGTTTTTGTCCGACGTTGTTAGATGTTCTGAATGCTGTGTTGATGTTATATCTTTTAAAGAAGTTTGCTAATTTGTACGTCGTTTTTCCAGTGTATGTCATTGCCGTCCAAACCTTTGGATTTTCCTCTACGTTTACTCTTTTTTGTGTTCCATGGCTACTTCTGAGTTTATCCACAAGTGCTTTCTTGTATCCATTATTTGCCGCTATGTTATATATTGTATTAAGCTCTCTCCAGTATGCTTCCTGTGTGAGCGGCGTTCTCTGAAGCCTATCCACTAAGTGCCTCAATGCTGCATTTTTGTGCTGTTGCGGATGGTTTGATGTAGAGTGTATTATGGTGTCCGTGGCAGTCGGTTTTCTATAAATGCCGTAGTTGAACCTATTTGTTATTTTGTCAATCCCTATAGTTAGGTCCAGGTAGTTCATTATTCCATCTTTTTCTACTTCCATTGTGAACTCTATGTTGCTATGTTGCCTGTTGAGGAACTCTAGTATTTGCTCTTCGTTATCGTCATTTAGGATGCAGATGATGTCATCCACGTATCTAGCGTAGAATGCCACGCCTAACTTGGTTTTTAACTCCTGTATATATTTTCCTTCCAAGTTTTGCATGAATGTTTCCATGAGAATGGCCGATGTTGGGTTACCCATTCCTAGTCCGTTTGTCTGTCTATATATTTTGTTGTTGAACCGGAAATAGTTTTGCCGCAGCGTTGTTCTTAGCGCGTTGGTAATTTGCGCAGTTTTTACCTTATCTTCAGTTTTGTCCAGTAGTGTTTTGTTGACTATATCCATTGTATCTGTTAGTGGTATTGACGGGTATAACTCCTTTATGTCAAAGGATACGAGTTTACTGCTCCTTGTGAGTTTAACGGTCTCAAGTCTTTGTAGTAGTTCTATCGTATTGCTTATTGTGTATTCGTGCCCTAGTTTCAGAGTGTCCTTTAAAATCGTTTTTAGATGTTTCGACAGTTTATAACCCGGCGCGGACTTAAAATTAATTATAGGTCTCATCGGCGTATCCTGCTTGTGGATTTTAGGTAACGCAATGAGTGGAGGAGCAGATGGATTCATTTGTGTTAGGGTATATGCCATCCTCTCGTCTATTATTTTGGTAGCATTTTTTATAACCTCTTTAACTTCGGTCTGGTATTTATCCGTGGGGTTATCCCTAATAATGCGGCATTTCATTTTCTCGATGAGCTTCTCTGTCTTTGCTATATATTCATCCTTACTGATTAGCACCGTTGTGTTTCCTTTGTCTGCCTTCGTTGTGACGATGTTGTTATTTTTTAGCTTTCGTTGTAGCCTTTTCAATATTTTCAGCTCCTTATTTCCTTTTTGTGCTTCCTGGGCTCTTACTTCCTTGCTTATGATTTCTCTGCACATGTGCCTTGCGTGCTCCTGTTCCTCATATGGAAGAAGCGATATTGCAACCTCTGCGTCTACTATCGCTTGCTCAGTTCTTTTTGCTTCATTGCTATCCGCGATGTTGTGCTTCGGGCCCTTCCCCAGAAGTTGCGCTTCTTCGTTGCTAATGGCCACTGTTGTTAGGTTTACGAACCTTTTGTTAAATTCGTGTGTTTGTTGACTGTTACTGTGATCGCGTCGGCCCGTCCACAAGCAGGATACGCCGATGAGACCTACAATTAATTTTAAGTCCGCGCCGGGTTATAAACTGTCGAAACATCTAAAAACGATTTTAAAGGACACTCTGAAACTAGGGCACGAATACACAATAAGCAATACGATAGAACTACTACAAAGACTTGAGACCGTTAAACTCACAAGGAGCAGTAAACTCGTATCCTTTGACATAAAGGAGTTATACCCGTCAATACCACTAACAGATACAATGGATATAGTCAACAAAACACTACTGGACAAAACTGAAGATAAGGTAAAAACTGCGCAAATTACCAACGCGCTAAGAACAACGCTGCGGCAAAACTATTTCCGGTTCAACAACAAAATATATAGACAGACAAACGGACTAGGAATGGGTAACCCAACATCGGCCATTCTCATGGAAACATTCATGCAAAACTTGGAAGGAAAATATATACAGGAGTTAAAAACCAAGTTAGGCGTGGCATTCTACGCTAGATACGTGGATGACATCATCTGCATCCTAAATGACGATAACGAAGAGCAAATACTAGAGTTCCTCAACAGGCAACATAGCAACATAGAGTTCACAATGGAAGTAGAAAAAGATGGAATAATGAACTACCTGGACCTAACTATAGGGATTGACAAAATAACAAATAGGTTCAACTACGGCATTTATAGAAAACCGACTGCCACGGACACCATAATACACTCTACATCAAACCATCCCCAACAGCACAAAAATGCAGCATTGAGGCACTTAGTGGATAGGCTTCAGAGAACGCCGCTCACACAGGAAGCATACTGGAGAGAGCTTAATACAATATATAACATAGCGGCAAATAATGGATACAAGAAAGCACTTGTGGATAAACTCAGAAGTAGCCATGGAACACAAAAAAGAGTAAACGTAGAGGAAAATCCAAAGGTTTGGACGGCAATGACATACTCTGGAAAAACGACGTACAAATTAGCAAACTTCTTTAAAAGATATAACATCAACACAGCATTCAGAACATCTAACAACGTCGGACAAAAACTAAGAACCGACACTAATTCTGATGACCCATTCAACAGACACGGAGTGTATAGGCTTACTTGTGAATGTCAATACAGCTACATAGGACAAACAGGAAGAAAAATAAGCACACGATTCCGAGAGCATATCAGGGACTACAACAAAAAAACACGAAAACCCACCATAATACCAGAATCTAATTTCGCGAACCACATGTTCGAGAACAACTGCGCCCCAGCTAACATAAAAACAACGGCTCGTATACTTCACGTACAAGGAAAAGGACGGCGGCTTAATGTACTTGAGAACATGGAGATATACAAGTTAAAAACATTTGACGGCAGGATCATAAACGAACAAACCAACACTATCTCTGACGAAATATTTGAACCCTTAAAATTAGTTTACAAAAAACAGCACAAGCCAGCAGGTACAGCAACGAAACACGTAACAATGAACAAGCAAAAACGAAATATGAACCAAACTGCAAAAATCACCGATTTCTATCTACCTCAACCTACCGCTTAGCTAACAAGCGGTATGTCTACATACCTACAAAAACCACCCTTGGGACAGATAACAATTCGGACGTATCAATACCGCGCACACACACACGCATATTAACGTTACCTACCACGAACACACAGATTGACATTACCTGCCACAGCACCCACGGACTATAAAAACAACGCAGCGGATAGACACAGACCAGAACGAAACTAGGCATTGAAAATGGCAGAACGCCGAAACCGGTTTGTCACAAAACCAAACTTGACAAGGGATGACGGAAAATCGTTCCAACAAAAATCAGATTCCTTAATTTTATATAAAGATAGTTTTACAAGTATGGATTAGATTAAATCTGAGATTAATATCTAAATTTTCCATAAAATGTTTCAAGAAAATTTTAATATTTCTGCCTGTGAAATCAATTATAAAATTGATTGAAAAAAGAGCTATTGAGAAAAGAAGAAAATAACTTTTTACAAATGTTTTGCAAGGGTAAAACTGCTATGAATAGCGACTATGTTTTTATTATACCTAGTACTGCTACGCCGTGGTGTGAAGGTAGTGTTGCCGGCCTACCACACCGAAGGTCCATGGTTCGAGCCCTGGTACAGGTAACATCAAAAGTGATTTGAAAAAAGTTTTTCAAAACGGGGTCGCCCCTCGGCAGTGGTTTGGCAAACTCTCCGAGTGTATTTCTGCCATGACAGGCTTCTCAGCAAAAATTCGTCTCCTTTGTAGATGCCGTTCGGAGTCGGCAAAAAACTGTAGGTCCCACCAATTTGTAGGGAAAATTCAAAATCGGCACACCACAAATTGGAAGAGAAGCTTGGCGCAAAAATCTCTTAGGAGGTTTATGATGATATACCTGTTGTATATCGCGCCATAGAGAGAGAGTACTGCTACGCACACAAGGTATATTAACTTTAGTCGCGTAGCGGTGGTATGTAACGGTATAAAAGGATCGAGATAGATATTGACTTATGCATATCAAAATGTTCAGGAGAGCAAGAGAAATTGATTAAGCCATGTCCGTCCGTCAGTCCGTCTGTTAGCACGATAACCTGAGTAAATTATGAGATATCATAATGAAATTATGCATGTGCCTTGGCACTCATCTCCGAGCGCTATTTAAAATCGACGAAATCGGATGATAGCCACGCCCACTTTTTATCTATAAAATATTTTCGAAAATACAAAAAAAGTGATTATTCAGTACATAATACACTTATGAGGATTAAATGTGGTGTGTACATTAATGTTAAAGCAGAAAATAAATTTTTGAAGAAATTTTTGAAAATGGGAGTTCGCCGCTCACATTTCATTAAGTCAAGTTTAGAAATAATATTAATCATAAATTAAAAACTGTTCAAGGTATCGAAACGAAATTTAGCACACATATTTATATTATATAAATGGGCCAAATCGGTCAAATTTTATGTAAAATGTAAAACGCAATCTTTTTATAACCATGCAAGCTATATAAAAAAGATCTAGCACACATAATTAGCTTTTTAAGCAAAACTCAACCGTAGAAAAATTTTGTAGATTTTGGTAAAGTAGCGTGGCGTCGCTTACTTTTCAGCATAAAAATTCTGCTATTTTCAAAGGCGATTGCTTGTAGTTTAAACCAGATATTTCAATTAAAAGTGGTCAGCTCCTTTCCAACAGTATGTAGCATACTCCGGCCAAAAATTAAGCAAATCGGATAACACACAACTTAAATATACGGGCAATTTTTTAATACCCCACTGCAATGTGGAAGTTATATACCTAGTTTGATTATCATACCATTAATGAACATCAAAGGTTTGCAAGTCCGTCTGTCTATTTGAACGCAAATTTTTCAAATATAAAATGTGCATGTATTGGTATTTTAAAAAAATGTGGTTAGCAGTTGTTGGTAGGGAAGCTATTTATATAAAAATAAATTAAAGACGGCCGCCGTGGTGTGGCGGTAGTATATCCGGCCTACCCCACCGAAGGTCCAAGGTTCGAGTCCTGAGACAGGTAACATCAAAAGTGGTTTGAAAAAGTTTTTCAAAACGGGGTCGCCCCTCGGCAGTGGTTTGGCAAACTCTCCGAATGTCTTTCAGCGATGGAAGGCTTCTCAGCAAAAATTCATTTTTTTGTAGATGCCGTTCGAAGTCGGCAAAAATCTGTAGGTCCCGCCAATTTGTAGGAAAAAATCAAAACGGCACATCACAAATTGGAAGGGAAGCTTGGCTCAAAAATCTCTTAGGAGGCTTATGATAATATACCTGTTGTATATCGCGCCCTATATTTCTATTTTTTTTAAATTAATTTACCCCTCAAAACTCATAACAGAAGTGTTTTTATTAAAAACAATCAGCTGCCTTTATAATACGTACTGAAAGGTATTAAAATATACCTGCGCAAATTGGTATGCCATAATAGATCACTACTAAGCTTATAATGTTCGGTTCCACCCGAACTTAGACTTTCTTACTTGTTGAAATTTGTTTCAATTGTGCAATTTGATAGACACATATTTTATATATGAGGACTGAATTTTCATTAAAGTGGTTTGTAATATAATTTTGCATTTTTCGTGTATGATCCTGATGTATATACGAACTAGTATGTTGAATGGTATTATATATTTATGTGTATGGTGACTAGTATGTCAACTGGTATATTGCTGATGCAGAGATTGACTAGTATGCCAATTGATATGGTGCTGATGCAGATGCGGACAATTGCCATCTCGTAGGAAATTGCGGTGCGAAACTAGTAATTGACTAGTATAAAACTAGTAGAATTGACTGCAGGGTATGTATCTGACGTTGGGTATCTGCATTAAGGTGGTTTTCGTGTACGCAATCGCCGAAACCGGTTTTTCACCAAACCAAGTTTGACAAGGGATGACGGAAAATCGTTCCAATATACATCATAAGCGATATACTCTACCAGAGTTCAGAACAGAAGTGGTAGAAGTATTGTGTAGGATACGCTCAACACAGTCTACAAAACGAGGTCGCCCTGCTTCGGCATCCTCTCAACCAAAGGCAAAAAAAAGGCGTGCTTTCCACCGAATGACATTGGTTATGATGAAACACTGGTGCAAGTTTTTAGATAGGTCCGGAAAGAAAATTTTGCAAATATCCGGGTTGTAAATCAGAATTAGTTTGCGTAAAGTGTGAAGTAAATTTATGTAAATCTACAACAAAGCAATGTTCTATGGAATTTCACACTAATAAATAAAACCAACTTTTGTAAAAATCTTCAAAATCGTTTAAAATACGGAATATATTGCTGTTTTATTTTCAATAAATATACATGCATTAGTACTTGGGTCCATCTTAAGGCAGACTTAACCCGTTTACTTATTTCAGGGAACCAAAAGGTAAAAAAAAAGTAATCTGCATTTTCGAGTTTAGATATATGAAAATAGTCTAAATAAATTTTTCGAGCCCGAACAAAAATTCAATAAAGCCAATTTTCGTATTCGCATCAGTGTTGTGTTATTTTTAAGTGTGGTTTTTTTTAGAAAGCTCCGCCTTGTTAAATGATTGTCGCATGCTTTTCGGGTTTCATATAACATATATCAATCATTTAATCAGGCGACAATAAAGAAATTGGAAAAAAATATAATTACTTGAATTTTTCTAAATGTAATAATATATCGACGGCTAAGTGGAAGATCACCCTATTTAAAAATTTTTTTTAATAACGCGCTATTTCAAAATTTCTTTGAAGAAAGCCCCACCTCAAAATTTTCTTCAACAACGCCCTATTTCAAAATTTGGTTCAAGAACGCCCTATATCAGAATGAGTTTTAAAAACGCCCTATTGAACGAAAATTCAATTCAATTTCAGCTGAGATAGGATGTTTTTGAATCAAATTCTCAGAAAAATATTTTGAAATAGGGTGATGTTCCACTTAGCAGTCGATATGTATGTTTAGAAAATAGTTTGCAAAAATTCATTTACAAAACTAAGAAAAATGTCCATTTCACACAAAACAAACAAATCATAATATTTACCAACTTTTTCTACTATAGATGCATTTTCGTCTTTCAAGCACATTTAATCAAGCAGTAATTCGACAACAGAAAGGATCACAACGAGCATAGACAATAGCAATAATAATTCCCAACGGATTACCCACCATATCCCGCCCGACCGGCGCGAGGGGCGCATCCGCATAACGCGCGGATTATTCGTTCGTGCCGAGTCGTTGAAAGGCTTTGGTTTGTTAATCGTCGAGATCTAAAACTGCTCAGCTACAGAGAAAACCTCATCAGCTAAGTAAAGTAGATATAGGACAGATTATACATTAAGAAATAACTAGTTAACAGAATAAAATTATTGTTAAAAGTTAAAATAGAAGTCAAAGAATAAAAAACAATTAGTAGCTATGAATTTAGGATAGAAAGAATTGATTTTTTTATGCTGAAAAGAGAGTCTGAAATATCAAATCTACCAGAAAGAGAGTTATAATCTTGACACAAACAGCGAAAAGGCTCATTTAACTGAAAATTGGTTCGGCACTGTTTTAAGACTAGAGGTTTAAAATGCCTTGAAGGACGAGACGGTACATTGAAGTTCACTTCACTTAGAAGAAATGGGCTGGATAGTGAACCATTTAGCAATTTAATCATAAATATAATTCCAAGCATTTCCCTCCGACTAGAAAGTGTGTGTAGATTAATGAGTTTTAAACGATTCGTATAGGATGGCAGATTGTACGAGGGATCCCAATGAAAATCTCTTAAGGCAAATAGTAAAAATTGTTTTTGAACTGATTCAAGGCTATCTACATGAACCTGGTAACGCGGGTTCCAAATTATAGAACCATATTCAAGTATCGGTCTGACTAATGTAGTGTAGAGGGCTTAAGTTACATAAGGGTCGCTAAATTCTTTAGACCATCGTTTAACGAATGCTGGGACACCTCTAGCCTTATTGACTGTTGTGTTAATATGGCGGTTGAAACTGAGTTTATAGTCCATAGTAATCCCCAGGTCAACAAAATCATACACTTGCTCAAGACTATAATTTTTAATTGTATAGGAAGCCGGCTGGGAAATTCCACGCGAAAAACCCATGTGTTTACATTTTTTAAGGTTAAGGCCCGGTTTTTCAGTCCTTGGTTAAGCTCAGTTTAAACTAAGTTTGCTTAAACTCGGCATAAATTTAAACTCCAGTTAAACTGCAGAGCGGTTTTTCAGTGTGAGTTTAAGGCCGCTTTTAATATTTGCTTTTTATACGGCAACATTGGTTTTTTCTTTATCTAGATACGGCAACAGATAATATTTGTATACATATTCAACGCCATTGCTTCTCCTCAGTATTGTAATACTCGTAGTTAGCATTTCGCCAATTTCTGCGTCACTATAATCACTTTCGTCAGATGATATATCCAGTATTTAATTAAATATAAAAATATCGTCCTTTCTTAATTGCGTTCAGCTTATTGTTTCACAACCAAAAGCATCGAATATGCAAAACAGCTGACAGGTTAACTAGAGTTTAACCCTGCCGAATTGACCGCTTAAACTATATAATAATAATAATAATAATAATAATTCCCAACGGATTACCCACCATATCCCGCCCGACCTTCGCGAGGGGCGCATCCGCATAACGCGCGGATTATTCGTTCGTGCCGAGTCGTTGAAAGGCTTTGGTTTGTTAATCGTCGAGATCTAAAACTGCTCAGCTACAGAGAAAACCTCATCAGCTAAGTAAAGTAGATATAGGATAGATTATACATTAAGAAATAACTAGTTAACAGAATAAAATTATTGTTAAAAGTTAAAATAGAAGTCAAAGAATAAAAAACAATTAGTAGCTATGAATTTAGGGCAGAAAGAATTGATTTTTTTATGCTGAAAAGCGAGTCTGAAATATCAAATCTACCAGAAAGAGAGTTATAATCTTGACACAAACTTCGTTTAAAGTTGACTGAAAAACTGCGTAACAAGTTTAAGCTTAGTTTAACTGACAAATTGAGTTAAGCTTGTACTGAAAAACCGGGCCTAAGTGGCATATAATTTAAATCGCACCAAGTAACTAGTGCATCTAGATCTGATTGTAGCTTATTTCTATCTTCAAATGACGCGAATGACATGAAAAGCTTTACGTCGTCGGCATACATTAACATTTTTGAAAATTTTATTATTGTAGAAATATCATTTATAAACAACAAGAACAGAATCGGGCCAAGATGGCTTCCTTGAGGAACCCCCGAAGAGACATAAATGACATCGGATACTGAATTTTTAAACATTACTCTTTGTGTCCTGTCACTAAGGTAAAAAGAGATCCAGCGATTGAGACCCGGCTGGAAGCCCAACTGATCGAGTTTATGAATAAGTAATGAGTGACACACTTTGTCAAAAGCTTTGCTGAAATCCGTATAAATAACGTCGGTGTGCAGATTTTTTCTAAAGGCATTTGAGACATGACTGGTAAACTCAAGTAAATTCGTAACTGTGGACTTTCACTTACTGAACCCGTGTTGGCAGTCAGCTATCAAAGTAGAGATCGGACCCGTAAGTTGATTTGTAACAATAGCTTCAAACAATTTTGGCATGGAGAAAGCTTTGCGATGCCACGATAGTTCTCTATAGAAGACCTACTCCCGCTTTTATGCAGCGGTAGAAGAAACGATTCTTTCCATGCAGTTGGAAAAACACCACACTTTAGTGATAGATTGAACAAATTGGTAAGGGGTTGGTAAATATGGTTCGCACACTTTTTCAAGAAACATGTAGGAATGCTATCAGGGCCGTATTTAACAGATTCTTTTAAGGTTTTAAGGTAAATTAGAACATCTTTGGCGCATATAATTGGTGAATTAATTGAATTTGTCCCGTGTAGCTTATAAGGATAGTTTTGAAAGTTTGAATTGGTGACAGCAGAATAGTTAGAAGTGAAAAATTGAGCAAAGAAATTTGCGATATATTGATTATCGCTAGATATAATGTCTTGATATTTCATGGCTGAGGGAAACCCTGATACTTTACGTTTAGAATTTACGAAACCATAAAATGACTTTGGATTGAGAATAATGTCTCTTTTGCTTTTAGAGATATAAGCTTTACAGCACTTATTATTTAAATCTATCACATGATCACATAATATTTACAAAACATAAATACTACATTTTAATTAATTTATATTAGTGTTTGTAAGATTATTAATTAAAATCTTTGTTGAAAACGTCTTCCTTTTATAATAAAAATAACGAATATCAATGAATTTTTGGCAAAAACTGAATGTGGAATATGGAGTTTAAAAAAGTATGTATTTAGCAAGGAAAATATTTGGACTTTTCGCTGTAATTTACTGAGTATTTACTAAAAATCTGCAAAGTAACTTTTCAGGAGAATACCAAGAAGCTATTTATGATATATTTACACAGAAGCTACTGATACCTGTCAAGTAAAATACCTGTATACGAGGTGTGTTCAAAACGTATCGCGAATTTTGAATTTTCGCTGGCGAGAAGATGTGCAAAGAAGAACAAAAATTGGCTTTTGCACCACGATAACGCCCCTGCTCACGCATCGTTGCTTGTGCGCGACTTTTTGGCCAAAAACAACACACTAATGATGCCGCAGCCACCGTATTCCCCAGATCTGGCCCCCTGTGACTTTTTCTTGTTCCCTAAACTGAAGAGGCCCATGAAAGGACGACGTTACGCTTCTCTTGACGAGATAAAGACGGCATCGAAGGAGGAGCTGAACAAGATACAAAAAAATGATTTTTTGAAGTGCTTCGAAGATTGGAAAAACCGTTGGCACAAGTGTATAATATCTCATGGGGATTACTTTGAAGGGGACAAAATAGATATTCATGAATAAATAAATAATTTTTGAAAAAACACAAAATTCGCGATACTTTTTGAACACACCTCGTATATTTATGTTAGTTACCAATAGTTATCTGTAAAATAAAAATAAATTCCCGGTATTTTTAACTATAAATATAAAAATATAAAAGAAATTGCTCTTATACTCCAGCTTCATTATTTTATATTGTACTTGATTAATTCGCATGTACATGAAGTATAGTTACGCTCTATCCCGAGGCCAATGCTGTTTAACTGAAAAACTATCTGGTAAATACGGAGTAATTACCAGTAGTATATTCGCTGGGTAATTTACTATTTTATTTTCTTTTCAGGCTTTAAAAATTAATTTTCTGCACTACAATTTTACGTTTTTTTCCGCCAAATCTTGGTGACGAAAGTGACTAGCATGGGGAAAGGTGTCATCGGCAAATGAAATTAATTGAGAGTCGGTATCAAATATTCGGGGATGTTGCAATGTTGGGCATTGTTTTCCCCTACCGGTTTGGTATCTTGTTTTGGGAATCGGAGTAGAAGGTAGTGGATTAAGGTACTCCGAGAGAGTGTAATGAAGGAAATCGCGTCAGAGTTGCTTTAAAGTAAAAACTACAACTAAAAAACTTCAATTTAAATTAAAATTTACATTCTGCTGGAACTGATAAGGTGTTATAACTGCTTTATAATCAATAATTTGGGTGTTTTAAGTCTTCACGTTCAATATTGCAGTATTTACATTTGATTGTTTTATTATTGCATACAACGCACCCTGTGTGGTTTGTGTATGTGTGCAGATTCGGAGTAAGTTGCGCTACTAGTACACATATACTATTGTGGCGATTATTCTCAAGCATGTACCATCCCTAACTCAATAACACTCCCACCACTAGGTAAACACAACTGAGATAACGATGGCTACGCTTATGCATGCAAGCGTGTAACTAGGAAGAGGAAGAGAGATGGCGCGAGTGTTTGCGAATACGATGCAAAGAGGAGATGCAATAAATAACACCGACCCTTCCAGAACACGAAAAGCGAACAACCAAGAAACTTCTCGGTGCGTAGGCAAGCACCCTGTCGGACTATATAAGGCAGTGACCAAGGCAGACTGATCAGTTTATTTTCAAGCATTCAATAGTGAACTACTGTAAAGTTACCAAACTCTTAAAATTGTTTTGCGTTTATTACTAGTAAATAAAACTAGCTATTACTTACATTATCTGTGCGTGTGTTTATTCGACTTTATAGTGATCGAACCCAGGACTGATAATCACGGAATCATCGAATTCGTCACAATTGGTGTCAGAAGCGGTATTGTTAAATAAATACCAGTGGTTGCAAGGATAGCAAGGACATGGCTAAGTTGAATGAATTAAAGATTCAGTAACTCAAAACTGAGTTGGAACAACGCGGACTAAACACCACAGGCAATAAATACGAGCTACAATCACTACGGGAGGCAATGGAAGCGGAAGGAATCAACGTTGATGATTATGTTTTCCATCTTGTGGAGGAGGCATCGACGAAAATGGAAGAGAAAAAGGAGCCTCCGAATCCAGAGGCAAGTGTGGACACTAACGCGTTGCTGACTGTATTGACTCAGATGTCATCTAGCATTTCAAGACAGCTGGAAGAACAAAAGATACACATGGCATCTCAGTTGGAAGAACAAAAGACACACATGACATCTCAGTTGGAAGAACAAAAGACACACATGGCGAGAATTGCATTGCAGCTGGAGGCACAGGAAGAACGAATGGCATCACAGCTAAGAATGCAGGACGCAAAAATAACTGAAGCGCAGGAGGTATTCAGAGAACGGCAGGATAAGATTGAGGCCGAAGTAGATGCTTTGAAGGGGCGTATCCAGGAGCTGCAACTGAACCCGTCAACAAAAGATACACATGGCATCTCAGTTGGAAGAACAAAAGACACACATGGCATCTCAGTTGGAAGAACAAAAGACAAACATGACATCTCAGTTGGAAGAACAAAAGACACACATGGCGATAATTGCATTGCAGCTGGAGGCACAGGAAGAACGAATGGCATCACAGGTAAAATCCCCGTCATTTGATGGTTCTGTTCCTTTCCAGGTATTCAAGCTACAGTTTGAGAAGACGGCAGCGGTGAATAATTGGGGCACTTTAGACAAAGTTGCTGCACTGTTCTTGGCATTGAAGGGTCCTGCAGCCGAAATCTTACAAACGATTCCCGACGGTGAACGCAATAATTATGAAGCATTGATGGGTGCAGTTGAGAGGCGCTATAGTAGCGAACATCGAAAACAGATATACCAAATAGAGCTACAGAATCGTTTCCAGAAACCCAATGAGACTTTGCAGGAATTTGCATCGGATATCGAGAGGTTGGCCCATCTAGCAAACGCAGACGCACCCGTAGAATACACAGAAAGGGTAAAAATCCAAAGCTTTATAAATGGAATACGTGACGTGGAGACGAAGCGAGCCACATATGCAAATCCCAAGGGATCATTTGCTGAGACGGTATCTCATGCTCTAACGCAGGAAACAGCCTCGTTACTAAGTAAGCCGGCGTACAAAGCTCACCGCGTGGAGGTAGAACGGCCAGACTGGGTAGACACAATTCTGGAAGCGTTGAACGGAGTACAGAAAAAAAGTAATGGTGCCATTAAATGCTTTAAGTGCGGAAAACCAGGTCACATAGCACTTGGACTGGCGCCCGCAACTGAATGCCCCATAATCTCTGTCTCACAGATCGGAAGGAAAGCTAGTAATGTTACTGTTGTTGCATATGTGGATGGAAAAGAGCACTTACAACTGTGGATACAGGCGCATCGCATTCCATAATTAGATCTGATTTAGTCAACAAGGAGGTGAGACCATTGCATGGAGCAAAGTTACGTACGGCTACTCGTGAGAACACCCATGTCCTAGGAGAAGTAACATGTGAAATCGCAATTGGGAACGTGACCGTTCTACACAGTTTTATAGTAGCAGATATTGTTGACGAAATCATAGTTGGTGTGGACTTCTTAAGCGAGCAAGGCATGAAGATTGACATGCAAAACAGGATTATGAATTACCAGAACATGGATGTCCCATTAAATTTTGGTTACGAAAACAAATACGTTAGTAAGCGAGTGCTTGTGGAGGAGAGCCAACAAATTCCACCGAAGTCGGAAGCAATCATATGGGCAAAGATTGATGGAGATTATGGGACAAACAAATTGTGGGTTCTCGAGGCAGCAAACAAATCAAGGACGAACATATTAGTAGGAAAAACCCTGGCCATGACAAAACAAGATGGACGTGTACCGGTAAGAGTACTTAATGAGTTCAAATCGCCGATTAAACTTTCTAAAGAAGCAATATTGGGACAATGCGCAGAGGTCGAGGTAGTTATCAATTGTGAACAGCTTCAGGAAAATGATTCTACCATCAAGATTAATCTTTCAGATGATATCACGTCGTGGACGGCAGGCCTCGAAAAAGATCATCAGAAAAAGGCAAAGGAACTTCTATCAAAGTACTCGAGCATATTTGACAACGATGGTTCTAAACCAGGTCGGACCAAAGTTGTGAAGCATCAAATTGATACTGGTGATGCAAGGCCCATCCGCCAAGCTCCTCGTAGTATTCCATTGGCCAAACGCCAAGTAGTAAGAGAAATTATACAGGAAATGAGTGACAGCGGCTTGATCGAACCATCAGCTGGTCCATGGAGCTCACCGGTAGTACTAGTGAAAAAGAAAGATGGACAAATGAGGTTCTGTGTGGATTACCGGCAATTGAACGACGTAACGAAGAAGGACAGTTATCCATTGCCAAGAATCGACGATACTCTGGACTCGTTATTTGGCACGAAAAGGTTTTCCACACTGGACTTGAAAAGCGGCTACTGGGAAGTGGAGGTAAAGGATGAAGATAAAGAGAAGACGGCTTTCAGCGTTGGAGAAGGGCTTTGGCAATTTACGGTAATGCCCTTCGGGCTATGCAATGCTCCAGCTACTTTTGAGAGACTCATGGGCCGGATACTAAAAGGATTGCACTGGCAAACATGTTTGGTGTACCTCGACGACATCATCGTGCTGGGAAAAAGCTTTGAGGAACACCTAAAGAACTTGGAGGAAGTTTTCCAAAGAATAGCTGGTGCTGGTCTGAAACTAAGTCCCCCGAAGTGTTCCTTGTTTAAAAAGGAAGTAAGTTATTTGGGTCACAAGGAAACTACGGAGGGAATCTGCGACTGCAAAATTATGACTTTTCCATAGAGCATCGCAAATGTTACGAAGACCATGTAACTTGGAATGCAAGCATTGTTCCAAAGCTGAGACCAAGGAAGACATTATAGATGTGCGGCTCATGACTATAACATCTTCGGACGAATGGGACATGGATCAATTAAGGAGGTTTCAGCACGAAGATTCAGATATTACACGTGTAATGCAAGGAATCGAACGAAACGCGCGACCATCAAGAGAGGAGGTGTCAGCAGAAAGCCCTGTTGCCAAGTCATATTGGGCACAGTGGAATAGTTTGCAATTAGAATCCGGTTGTTTGCATCGAATATGGGAGAGTGAGGATGGTCAATGTGTTCGAAAGCTGATAGTCGTCCCAAGGAAGAAAATCCCTGATGTACTCAATGAATTACATAACGGTCCAAGCGGAGGTCATCTTGGAGTCACCAAGACCTTGGAGAAAGTCAAGCAAAGATTCTATTGGGTTGGTTGCCGTCAATCGGTCGCGTAGTGGATTGCCAACTGTGAAGTATGCATCAAAGCTAAAGGACCGAAATCAAGGAGCCATGGTCAAATGAAACAGTATAACTCAGGTGCGCCATTTGAGAGGATAGCCATGGATGTAGCTGGTCCATTTGTTACTAGCAAACTCGGAAACAAATATGTACTGGTGGTTGTGGACTATTTCAGCAAGTGGCCAGAAGTGTACCCTATTCCAAATCAAGAGGCAGAAACAATAGCAGAAGTGTTTACTAACAATTGGGTAGCTCGGTTTGGTGCACCGATGGAGATACATTCTGACCAAGGCAGAATTTTCGAATCAGCTGTGTTCCAGGAAATGTGCAAGACATTGGGCATTCAGAAAACTCGAACAACTGCACTACATCCTCAGTCAGATGGCATGGTGGAACGATTTAATAGAACCTTGGAAGAGCACCTGAGGAAAGTAGTGGATAAGTTTCAGAAGGATTGGGATACTCACATCTCCTTATTCGTGATGGCATATCGCTCTGCAGTACATGAAACAACTGGTCAGACTCCTGCAAAGGTAATTTTCGGGAATGATCTTCGATTGCCAGCTGACTTGAAATTTGGGATAAACGCTGATGCAGGAGTAAATGCTCGGAAATCTACTAGCGTATTGGAAGAAGAAATGAGAGAAATTCACGACCTTGTGAGACAACGGACTAAGATCATGAGCGATAAGATGAAGGCCAGGTACGACAAAGAAATAAATTCGGAAGGTTTTATAGAAGGAGATTTAGTGCTGCTATACAACCCACAGCGTAAGAAAGGTTTGACCCCAAAACTACAATGTAACTGGGAAGGCCCATACAAAGTCATAAAACGGATCAACGATGTGGTATATCGCATACAAACTATGGGAAGGCCAAGGAATAAGATGAAGGTGGTCCATTTGGAAAGGCTAGCTGCGTTTGGTTCCGGCAATGTGTCTGATCGGGACGATCAGACTTAGGTGGAGGGCAGTGTGGCGATTATTATCAAGCATGTACCATCCCTAACTCAATAATACTCCCACCACTAGGTAAACACAACTGAGATAACGATGGCTACGCTTATGCATGCAAGCGTGTAACTAGGAAGAGGAAGAGAGATGGCGCGAGTGTTTGCGAATACGATGCAAAGAGGAGATGCCAATAAATAACACCGACCCTTCCAGAACACGAAAAGCGAACAACCAAGAAAGTTCTCGGTGCGTAGGCAAGCACCCTGTCGGACTATATAAGGCAGTGACCAAGCAAGGCAGACTGATCAGTTTATTTTCAAGCGTTCAATAGTAAACTACTGTAAAGTTACCAAACTCTTAAAATTGTTTTGCGTTTATTACTAGTAAATAAAACTAGCTATTACTTACATTATTTGTGCGTGTGTTTATTCGACTTTATAGTGATCGAACCCAGGACTGATAATCACGGAATCATCGAATTCGTCACACTATGATGTTGGGTGACTACTATTGCTTTCTCATAAGGTAAACCGATCCTAATTTAAATAAGCGTCGAAATAAGACACATAACTATTGCAAATATAAGATGAGATCATAAAGTTGAGAAAAAACTTACACACATTGCTGTACATATGTAAATACTAATACTTTTAGGACACTTATTATATTTATTCGATCGTTAATAGCTTTTGTAATAATCTATTGACTTTTCTAATAAAACAGAGATTAACGCTGAAGAAAAATATCTGGAAAAAAATTAAAATTTTTGATACCCTCCCACACGAACTCCATTTTATTTTATATTTTTCCATAAACCTGTTTATAGAAAATTTTACTAGGTTTTATATTTTTTAAACCGGTTTGAAATTTCCAAATTTGTTCATGAGATATATATGATTAAGTGGATCCATCTTTTTTATTTTTGAATAACGGCAAACCGTAAATATCGTTAAAACGTTACCATAGAATCAAAACTAATCTCGATTTTCGGAATCAGGGGTTGCTTTTACATACGAATTTTATAACGGCGTCTCTGATGATTTTTGGTTGTAAAATAAAGTGCTAATTACATTTCTTAATAATGAATTCCAAACAAAAACTAAATTTATTGTAAATTAATATTTTGCTGAAAGGAAGGAGTGGGAATGATAATTTTGCTGGCATAAAGATGGCTGTACATCTATTGATTGAATCACATGGCAACAATGTCTTTGGCCTGAAGATCAGTAATCATAAAATTGATTGCGGAAGCACAGTATAATTACACCCCTTTACTTTCGATAAATATCTCACTTTAACCTTCCTGAAGCTCCACAAAAGGATACATTTGGCCAAAAAATCTCTTCAATAATAGCTTTTGGGAATTTTTGTGGAGCAGACGGGTACTACATATATCGAGAAAAACTTAAATTTAAAAAAAAAATTGCAAACTTACTGCTAAATTAAATAATTTATTCCTATTTCAGACACTAGTTGCACTTTCTTGTAATTTTAATGCAATGCAATGGCCAAAAGCTATTGTTGAAGAGATTTTTTGGCCAAATGTGTCCTTTTGTGGAGTTTCAGAAGGGCTGAAGTGAGATATTTCGCCAAAAAGTTTAAGATATCTGTCGAAGCAAACAGACGTGTTTTCTTGTGCTACTTTAGCTTTTATTTATTTCTTATTAGTTTGCTAATTTCCAAAAAATGGATAACTGCTTTAAATGTAATAATCAATGTTTACCGAATGACTCTATAATTTGTGGCATTTGTTCTAATAAAGTTCATGTGAATTGCTCTAATATTATGGATAATGCAATTAATTTGCTCAAAAACAACAAAAATGTTGTGTATAAATGTGACAAGTGTGTTGCTTTATTTTCGCGCGCCAAAATATATAAAGCTCTCAAAAGTGTTGATACGCTACAAAATTTCTTTAAAGTTCTCACAGCAAGTGAGAGGCATTCTGAGCTTACGGTCGATTCCAACAACGCAATCCGTACGCTCTCACAATCAAAGGTCGGTGCACCTAAGACCACAGACCAACTTAAGACAACGCAGAAACAATCATCTCCTCTGCCATTGCCTGCTGATCAACTTGTGCATTCTGCTGAGAGCGCTGAGAGAAACACACTGTCTACTCTACCTTAGGGTGCTAATCTTATCATTAACTATGTGACTGCTAGTGGTGTACCGGAGCATTCTGTTGAGGCAAATACACTACCTACTCTACTTGAGGGTGTTAATAATAATGATACTACTTCTGCTTGTATAACTATAAATAATGATGCTGCTAACTTTAATGGTGTTATCTCTCCAACACTTGCTGCTGCCGCTGCCTCTGCTGCTGATTGTCTTCCATCGAATGACTTTGGTTTACAGGGACAGAGGGAGGCTGCGTTTAAATTAAGTAATGATGATTCCTTGCTGGACCAGATCTGCGTCCGTATTAGTGGTACCGCCTCCCAAGGTTCTCTGTATGTTATGGCATCTTATATACCGCCTTTAAGCTCACTCGAGTTATACAAGGCTCATGCGGATAATATTGTTTCCCTAACTTTAAGTGATTTTAGTGATAACCATGTTTGTGTGCTGGGTGATTTTAACCTTTGTAATGTCTACTGGTCGCCCAGCTTATCTAATAATGGCCTTACGCCTTCTAATCTTTCGGCAAATCATGAATTGTACCTTATTGATAATATGCTGAGCCTGAATTTATCTCAAATTAACAATAATTCTAATTCTCTAAATAGACTTTTAGATCTTGTATTTATAAGTGACAATATTAATTGCGAAGTAAAGGAGTGCATGGATCCTATTACGCCTAGTGACAGGCATCATCTGCCTCTGACTATTACAATTAATTTCTATTGTTTTGCCTCGGAGAATTTTGATAGCATTGTTTCTTTTAATTTCAATTCATTTGATTTTACACTCTTTAATGACTGTTTATTTCAAATTAACTGGGAGGAGCTATTTGATGGGCTTGATACCGCTAGTAGTTTCTGCACTTTTAAAACTATTTTGTACAATCACTGCTTGGATTGGATTCCGGTTCGAAGAAAAAGGCCCTACAAATTACCATGGTACTCAAGGGACCTAAAGAAACTGAAGAATCTGAGAAACAAATACTTCAAAAAATTCAAAAACACAAAGAATCATTTGTTCTTTATTAAATACAAGTTTTATCTTAGAAGTTTCAATAATTTGGATAAGTATCTATATACCAATTACATTCGTAACATTGAGTCAAACATTAAATCGAACCCGAAATCATTCTGGAATTATATTAAGTCAAAAAAATGCTGTGCCAGTGTACCAACTGGTGTTTTTCTTGACGACAATTCTGCGAATTCTCCAACTGAAACAGCCAATTTATTTGCGGAGTTCTTCAAGTCGAATTTCGACGCTGAAGACAATAGTAATCAAATATTTGAATTTCCTATGAATCAGGACTGTGCTGTCAACTTTGGATCGCTATGTCTCTCTTCAGAAGATATTAGTAATGCCATCCTCAAGTTGAAATCTTCCTATCGGTCTGATGTTGATGGTTTGTGTCCAGTAGTGCTAAAGGCCTGTCCGGCTCTAATAATTCCATTAAGATTGATCTTCAATAAATCCTTGTCTTCAGGGACGTTCATTAGTGATTGGAAGATCACTTCTATTACCCCTGTCTTTAAAAGTGGAAACAAGAATGATGTCCGCAACTACAGGCCTATATCCAAACTGTCTACTATATCCAAGATTTTTGAGCATGCTGTCAATGCAAAGCTAAGTTTTGCTGTTAAATCATTAATTTCTCCCTATCAACATGGATTTGTTGCCGGCAGATCAACAGTTTCTACCCTGGCGGTCTTTAGTGAATACTGTGTTGAGTCATTTTCTGCACATATTCAAGTGGATTGCATCTACACAGATTTCTCTAAAGCTTTTGACAGAGTTTCGCACAGAGTTTTAATTGAAAAGCTGGCTTTTCTGGGCTTTCATTCCTCATTTCTGCGTTGGATTGCCTCTTATTTATTTAATAGGCAATGTGTAGTTAATATTGATGGTGTATCCTCCAGGCCCTTTGTTGCAACTTCCGGTGTACCCCAAGGTAGTATATTAGGACCGTTATTTTTTATTTTGTTTATCAATGACATTAGTAGTTGCTTCTCGTTTGCCAACTGCTTGCTTTACGCTGATGACTTAAAGCTATTCTCATCAATTAAGGGGCCAGAAGATGCCTCAAGACTGCAAAACGACATTGACAAACTCTATCGATGGTGCGAAAAATATCATCTTTCCTTGAATCCGGCCAAATGCTTCCACATAACTTATGCGAAAGCCACTAATATAATACATACGACTTACAAAATTTCAAATTGTGAGCTTCAGTCTGTTAGTGAGATTAAAGATCTCGGTATTATCTTTGATAGTAAATTTTCTTTTAGCAACCATGTAAATTATGTTACTGTTAAATCGTATTCGATGCTTGGCTTTGTTAGGCGTAATACCATCAAATTCTCAGACCCCTATACGTTCAAGCTATTATTCACGTCCTTTGTTCGGTCGCATTTGGAATATGGAGTTTTTATTTGGAGGCCAAGTCAATTGACAGCAGTAAATAGAATCGAGCGTATACAGAAGATCTTTCTTAAATATGCTCTTCGACCACTGAACTTTTCTGAACCTATGCCTTCCTATTCTGCACGTCTGATGCTATTAAATCTTAAGTCCTTGGTGAATCGTAGATCAATTATCTGTTTAAGTTTTGCTTATAACATTATTAATGGGTTTATTGACTGCCCATACTTGCTGGAGCGGTTTCAATTTAATGTTCCTCAACGTTCTCTCAGGAATTTCTACCCCTTTTATGGAGATAATCTTAGAACTAACTATGCATGTAACGCTCCTATTGCCCGTGCTATTCGGGAGTTTAACTCACTGAGCTTCATGGTTTCCTTGGATTTTTCACTACCAAGGTCTGAATTTTTAATTATTTTAAACTCTGCATTTTAAGTTCTCCAGTCCTTATATGTACATAAGTTTCATACGTTAAGCTCTACACCTAATTTAAGTACTATTTAATATTTTTTAGTCTGTAAGGATTTATTCCATTGACTGCAAATAAATGAAATGAAATGAAATGAAATGAAATGAAAACAACTGTTGATAAGCCATATAATGTTGTTAGTGGTACTAATGATAATGCTGATTTGGATGTGTTCGTGCGATACAGATGGCTTCACTTATCTTCTTTTAGGCCGTCTGTTAAAGAGGAGAACATTATTCAATATATTTCTCAACATACCAACATCGTTCCATCAAGAATTGCCTGCTTTAAATTAACTAAAAGAGATGCTGATTTTAACTCTCTTGTAAGAGTTTATTTCAAATTACGCGTTTTATCTACTGATTATAGTAAGGGTTTTTGATGCTTCTCTGTGGCCAACAAACGTTTCTGAGATCAGAATATGCAGGCAACATAGTTACAAGTGAGACCCTACAAGTTAGTCATAATAAGCGAATTCGTAATATGCATCTTAATCAAAACCTCAACATTTTTTATCAAAATATGTCTGGTATGACAACAAAAGCCAATTCTATTTATGCTGATACATCCCAATGTGATTATGACGTCATTGTGTTGGTAGAGACATGGCTTAATGCTGATTTCTGCAGTGAAGAGTTCTTTAATAGGAACTTTTATTCTGTTTTTCGAAGAGACAGAGATGGTGTGGCAACGAATACTACGCGTGGGGGTGGTGTTTTGATAGCAGTAAGGTCTATCCTATGTGCTGCAGAAGTAACTTTAAGTAATACTGATTCCTGCATTGAACAATTATGTGTGTCAATTTCGAGTGGTGACGATTTGCTTTTCATTTGTGTTTCTTATATTCCTCCTAATAGCTCTAATGGTTTGTATTTTGATCATATTGATAATATTTTAAATTTAAATCTCCCGAATGATAATGCGCAACTTTGAGTTTTGGGTGATTTTAATTTAAATAAAATTGGGTGGTCTACTATTGCTGATGAAGATATGCTTATTCCAAGTAATGTGAATAGTTGCAGTGAAATATGCCTAATTGATGGGTTATTTAGCATACAATTAATGCAAATTAATGGCTTTATGAATGAGTTGAGCAGGTTTTTGGATCTTATTTTCATTAGTCCTGATTTAAAATTTCTATTAAATAAGTCCGTGGTTCCTTTATCTGTAACTGATAAACACCACATTCCACTTATCCTGGAACTTGAGTTTTATAAATATCCAAATCTTTGCACTTACTCGAGCTTAAGTTCGATTACTCGCGGTGTAATTTTAATCTTATTAATAATCTTATATTAAGTCAGAATTGGCCAACCTCATTTGCAGATCGGCCTCTAGCTGATTGTTTTGATATTTTTAAGTGTAAAATAAGTAGTATATCTTTTGGAAATATTCCACGCTTATCGCCAAGGGTCCATAAACTTCCCTGGCATAATCGGAGCTTAAAAAAATTAAAGAATCTTCGTAACAAATTTCATAAGCTTTTTAAATGTTCTGGTAATTTGAAGCACAAAGTAATGTATGAGAAATATTTGACTGAGTCCAACTGTCTAAATAAATTTCTTTACAAAAATTATTTACTCGGGTTTGAAATGAATATTAAATCTAACCCCAACGCCTTTTGGAGTTTTGTTAATTCAAAACGTTCCTCGTCAGTTATTCCGTCCATAGTGTCGTACAATGGTATGAGTGCAAGCACCGCTAATGAAAGGGCAAATCTTTTTGCTGAATTTTTTAAATCTAATTTTGTTGATAATGGTGTTCAGAGGGATACTTCTAGTATTGGGCAATTAGCGTCTTCGCTTGATTTTGGCCCCCTAGTTTTAACTGAGGAAGACATTTTCGTAGCTATAAATGACCTAAATTGCTCCAAGCAATTAGATGCCCACAATGTTTCTGCTTTTTTTCTCAAACAATGCAAGTCATCAATAGTGTATCCGCTACTTTTGTTGTTTAATTTGTCTCTTAGGTCAGGTTGTTTTTTGGATGAATGGAAAGTGACTTCTGTTACTCCAGTTTTCAAAAGTGGGAGTAAGAATCTGGCTTCAAACTATCGTCCTATCTCTAAAATTACTAATATTGCTAAATTATTTGAAAAAATTATTAGCTTCATAATATCATTTGCTATCAAACCCTATATTTCGTATACTCAACATGGTTTTATATCGGGCAGATCTACGGTCACCAATCTGACTGTTTTCTCAAATTTTTGCATTTCTGCCTTTGTGGATGGCTTTCAGGTAGACACAATCTATACTGATTTGTCAAAAGCATTTGATAGAGTGTGTCACGACCTATTAATTAAAAAACTTGAAAAATTTGGTTTTCATTCTACTTTCTTGTCATGGGTTAAATCATATCTAACATGTAGATAGAATTAACTATGTTGTTGTTGATGGCGCAAAATCATTTTCATATAGAGCTACCTCTGGGGTTCCTCAAGGTAGTATCCTTGGTCCTTTATTCTTTGTTATTTTCATCAATGATTGCTCAGAATGTTTTACTCTGTGTTAGCATCTACTTTATGCCGATGATTTAAAAATTTTTAAAAAAATAACAAGTGGCTCTGATATTGAAATAATGCAAAATGAGGTTAATAAATTCCAGGAATGGTGTGATCGAAATATGCTAATGATTAATATCGAAAAATGCTGCTCGGTCACCTACAACAAAATTAGATTGCCACTCTTATCTTCGTACTCTATTTCTGGATCTGTTCTCAGTTCCAGTTATAAAATCAAAGACCTTGGGGTAGTTTTTGATTCGAATTTCACGTTTATTGATCACCTGAATTACATCATACCTAAAGCATATTCCTCTCTGGCTTTCATTAGACGAAATAGTTCGGAATTTAAAGATCCTTATACTAAAAAATTACTGTTTAGTACATTTGTAAGGTCCAAATTGGAATATGCTTCTATAATCTGGAATCCGTTCTATGTAGTGCATTCCAATAGACTTGAACGTGTACAGAAAAAGTTTTTGAAATTTGCATTATCCAGTATTAGGTTTATCATGCCTATTCCGTCTTATGTTCCGCGTTGTAGACTGATCAGTCTGCTTACTCTTGCTAGTAGGCGATTGATTTCTGGATTAGTTTTTATTCGAGATGTCCTCAATGGGACTATTGATTGCCCGTTCTTATTGCATTGTATTAAACTCAATGTTCCAGCTAGAAACTTGCGACACCATGATTTATTTGCTATTGACCTCTGAAAAACCAGGTATGCTCAAAATGAACCAATTATCAGACTACTAGCGGAATTTAATTTGTTATGTAGAGTAATAAATTTAGATATATTTGTAAATCGCAATGTATTTAAAGAAAAACTTTGTACTATTTTTAATATAATTAAAACCTATTTACGCCTTAGTCTGTAAGGTTTGTAAACCATAGACTCAATAATAAATAAATAAATAAATAAATAAATAAAAAGAACAGGCGCGATTTCGCTGAAAACGTAGTTGGAAACCATGGATGTTTGCGGACAAGATCTATTTCACACTTTTCATGCCAATTTTTTTTAAACTCCACTATTCCAGCAGAACTCTGTCTAACTCAAAGATTTTTACAGCGGTATGAATTAAAAATTCAATTTTGTTTGCAAATCACAGAGCAGAAAGTGTTCAAGTTATGATAAGTGGCATCCAAATGCAGGGCCATTTTTATTTCTCAACGGAATAAATTAGAGGGTAATATTTTAAAGTTTGTTTTGTTTTTATTCTAAAAAATTAATCTTCTGAAAGAGTTCTATTTGGTAAGTTTTGATGAAAATTTATTTTGCAGCCTTTTGCTAGGATAGATAGATATATTGTCAAGGATAGCATTGCGACCAGAGGTGTATTGTACCCTCAACTCGAACACAACACCTCATCCAAGCCGGCCTTCCTTAGAAAGTTTATTGTGTCTGCTGGCCATGGTGAGCCCAGGAAATTATGTGCTCTAACTTTATTTCTAATTTGTGTATGTGGCTGTTGAGTCTGCATTGACCACTAACAAATTGTTTACATTTATCAATTTCACAGTCAACTTTTTGTTGATTCTGGAACTTTTGAAAACGGGTAGTGCAACAATTGTATGTAACTAAGTTGGGGCAATCAACTTTTGAAACGCCTTCTCTTGCAATTTTGTTGATTAATGTCAACAGCTTTTAAAGATACTAGTTCGCATTTTAAATTACCTTTAGAGAGGCTTATGATCGCTTTTGTCTCGAGATGTATTACATTCCCCAAGATGCAACCTTCATTGCCGTAAACCTGGCACATGTCGCAAGTATTCCTCTCTTTTCTTTCCTCAGGCGTTCCCTGATTGTTTGAGGACCCACTGGCAGTATTGGTTCAGGCCCAAAGAGCCCTGTACTCGCTGCATTCCCTGTCCGCCTGCATTTTGACAATTCCTTCCACTCCTATGTGACCCAGGCCAGCAGACTGCCGCTAAGAATGGCAATACGCTTACTGCTATATCCACGCTGCAGGTATAGGTCGACACATTGGCATGTAGCGTATACTTAGGATGTATCTCAAAGACGTTGAGATCTCAGCTCTGGTGCCGAAAATTCCGCCTCCTTTTCGCTCTGAGCCGCCATCAATGTACCAGTGTTGAGCCATTAGTGTACCACAAGAGTGTGGGAGCGGTGTATGGTATATGTTCTGGTCTCCTTGCGAGTTGAGAGATCGTACCCCTCCGTTTGGCTAAGTTGTTGGATGACACATACGCATGGTCCCTGTGTTGCAGACTCACGCCAGGCGTAAGAGTTTATTAAGCGATTGCCTCAATGTCTACTGTGATGTTCTTGAAGCCCATGCTACCGAACCGTAGGTGATAATAGATTTGATTATCAGGATGTAATTAAAAATAAAAACAATAATAATTTTCATATAAATTCAAAAAAGTGAAAAATTATTATTCTTGTCAAGGCTCGTTTCATGAATACTTGAAAATGTACAGGCCGTAAACCAACAAAAATTGTTGGTATAAAAAAGCAATAACAAAAGCCGAGAGTACGCGGTAAGGCAGTTCTGCTGATAAAACAGATCTGCCAAAAAATCCATCATGATCACATTACTAACTGTCAAATGGCGGAAGTGGTTCATGCATAAAAAGTAGAATAGAACTAGGAGCTTAGATGACATCAAAACCAGCGTATTGTTAGCTTAATGGTTAGCAATGCGTGCCAAAATTTCTCTGATGAAGAAGCTTAGCAGCTTCCGAAATGGATCTATAAGAAAAGCTATGGCGGTTGTATCTAAACATTTTTCCTACTCAATTCAATCAAAAAACTTTTAATAATTAATTAAAAATGATTATTAAAAAACTAAAAACAATAATAATTTTCATAAAAATTCAAAAAAGTGAAAAATTATTATTTTTGGCCTCGAGCTCGTTTTATGAATACTTGAAAATGTACAGGCCGTAAATCAACAAAAATTGTTGGTTTAAAAAAGCTATATTTATTTTATTTAATATTATATTAGATAATGTTTTTGCATTTCATTCCATAAGTATAACCACAAAGATTAAAGAAACAAAACAAATTTACAACCGTCTTGTGTATTCTGAGCTAAAATAAATTTAATATAAATCATATATATTATTTCTGTAAGGTGTTTTTTGTTAGTTCCTAATTTTCTGCTCTCATTTGGAACCAATATTAACAAATAAGGTATCGTTTTAAAGGTGGGGGTTAGCTCTACATGCAAAACCATGTTTCAATTAGCGGAGTGCTTTTGTTTGAGCGTATTTTATAAAAATGAATTCTTTAAAATAAACGATTGTGGATGCACAAAAAAATCAATTTGTAGTGCAACGTTATTGTGACTGTGACATTCACATGCCTCGCGACATCTACATTTGAATACTAGAATAATTAAAGGCATTGCGAATATCACAGCGCTCAACCCCACTGCGAGCGCGCCATCTACACTTGAACATTGCTAAAATAAGTGAATAAGACTGCGTTCACATTGGGTCATAAACTCGAGTTAAATGAACATTTTTTGAGTAAATTCATATTGATGCTGTCAATCAACTCAAGTTTATGGCTCAATGTGGATGTAATATAAGTGGTGGAATTTCAAATAGCTGTTTGCGCATATTTGTATAATTTTTTGTGGTCTCACAACAAGTGTAGCTGAAATTCTTTTTTTTTAATTTGAGAAAAAGGTTTGAAAAATCCTGGACCTGGACGAATAAAAGGTTTCAAACCATTTTCGTTTTTTTTTTGCGCAAGGCGCGCACGGGTTCAGCTCATGAACGAATTATACAAGATTAAGCCATCAATTTTGCCGCCATATTGTGAATAAAACAGCTGACTTTTTGTGACGTATGCAGGGTTCATGTACGGCCCAATCAATTTTTGTTTATTTTGTGCGATAACACGTTTGCTTGTTCAAATTGTTCAAAAATAATACTATATGTGCGTTTAATTAATAAAAATGAAGTGCGCAGTGTTAAACTGTACAAATTCCCATAAAACCAAAGATAACAAAGTTGGTTTTTTCAACTTTCCAACTAATGAAAAACTCCGAAAAAAGTGGCTCCATTTTTGCCGGCGTGATCCAAATGTTAAAAATGACTGAATTTGCAGTGAAATTTGAAATGGGTAAAGATTCATTTTGGTAATTGTTTCCCTTAGGAGGCAACTGCTAAACCACGTCCAAACATATTGGCAGGGGTATCAAACAACGTGTTTTGACTTCGGTATCAACAATCCGAAAGCGGATTTTCAATTTTTGGTTTCAGTGAAAAGTTATTCGCAAAAAACCCAAAAATGACCCAGGTCCGATCTCAAATAGGGTTCTTGATCCAAGGTATTTATGTGAAGAACACCTTTCTGCGTAGGCGGCCCTCGGCCGCGCTTCAAAAGATAACCCTTAGCCAGTCCAACACCGGCTACGTGGTCCACAGTATTTCTGCGCAGAACACACTTTTGCACTTTTCGGTACATCCTAATCTGAAATTACGACAACCCATGAAAATTACAGAAAATTTTCAACTTTGATTGCTAATATCTCTTCACCGAAACGAAAACTCGAAAGTCCGCTTCCGGATTATTGTTACCGAGGTCAAAACGCGTCTTTTGATACCTTTTCCGATAATTTCGGACGTGTTTTAGCAGTTGTCTCCTAAAGGAAACAATTACCTTCATTTTTATTAATAATAATAAATAAAGATTTACGGAGGTAATATTCATAGGATTCGCGAAATGCAGAGAACTTAAGCCAGATGCTGTACCGTCTGTGGCAATAGAGAATAGCTCTGTTGTACTATCAAATGTAGATGCTAAAGAAGAAAATGATCCTGTAACTATGTGTGACTCAGAGCAGTTATTTGTTGTAAGTTAGTTATTTTGTTATTCCCGCGATTTATTAACATTTATGATTTTTAGTGAAACGTTGAAAAGGGAAAGCTTTTGCTTAAGTCAAATGCAAATAAAGCATAACAAGGAAATGTCTGAGTTGCAGCAGCGTTTACAAAGGGCCGAGTTTGAACATAACAACATAGTGGAGAAATTGGGAACAATATTTACATCAGGCCAAATTAAAAAATTACAGAGCGGATTAAAGAGGCGTAACTGGTGTGAAGAGGATATTTCTCATTCAATCACACTTTATTCAACAAGCGCAAAAGCATATCGTCTGCTTATGAAGAAAGGATTTCATTTGCATTGTTTTGTATAAACAATATATGAAATAAAGCCACTTAAAATTAAACGAAATCTTTTATTGACGATATGGTATTTCTACGTACGTAAGTATGTATTTATTTAAGTAAAACATCATAGCAAATATAAAATAGTAAGTATTTTGTACCAATTTTTACACACAAATTTGCACTGGTACACGGCTATGAGGACCTCAATTAAAATGAGTAAATATTTCAAAAAATACACTGCCGGAACTTATTTAATACAATTATTATCGTGATACGACATTAAATCATAGATATTTAACAATTTTATTGAAAGAAATACATTCACATTTGATATAGTACCTATTTTGTACCAATGTTTACATACAAATTTGCACTGGTACACGGCTATGAGAACCTCAATTAAAGTGAGTAAATATTTCAAAAAATATACTGCCGGAACTTATTTAATACAATTATTATCGTGATACGACATTAAATCATAGATATTTAACAATTTTTTTGAAAGAAATACATTCACATTTAATATAGTAATTATTTTGTACCAATGTTTACACTTTCTTTCTTGAAATGTATGGTAAATATTTGACAGCTCTGTCAGGGCGACAACACACCGCATACGTCACGCAAAAAAATTACTTTTTTCTCACACATGTGATGGCTAAACCTTATCTTTTTCATCCATGGGTTCAGCTAGTAATCAATTATTTCATTTTTGTAGACACTGTTTATATTTATGATAAGCCCAGTTGCCTTCGTCTTTTGCCGATTGTGGCATTCATCGTCATTATATTCACGATTACCGAATAATAACAATCAGCAAAGCACTTGCATACACATAAGCAGAGCGTCACATACATGTCAGCAAAGCAGTCACACCAGATTTCCGTACACAAGGCACAGATAAAGACGCAGGCAGATCTTACGCGTAATTTCGCTGCCCTACTGAGCCCAAAGGTGCTTACACTTACGCTTACGAGCAGCGACGTGTAACATTTCTGGACAGCCCCTACCGAGCCAAAAGATGTTTACACATAAAAAACGGCATACAAGGGAGAGAGAACATGATAGAGACGAAAAATTGACGCGAATTTACGGTACGAAAGTAATTGTATTCCAGCTGTAGGTGCAGTACCTTTGCCGCCATCGAACACACAACCACCATCGTCGTCCCTGAAATTATTATCACCCAGTGGCGTAGCCAAGATTTGGGGAATTTTATCAAAGTCTTACATGTTTTTCAAAGTTTTTTTAATTTTGCAGTTTTGTAGTGACAAATTTTGCTAATTTTTGGCAATTTTTTCTTCCGAAGAGCCAAAGTGTTTTCTTTCATATAAAAGAAATTGCTTTCATAACCTTGTATTGAGGAAAACACAGAAATCCCGAAGAAAATATTTCTTTAGAGTTTTAACCTGGGAACCAGCATTAACAGTGCTAACAAGTGCTACTTCTGACTAAGTTGGCAACTGAGAAGTAAAGTCATATCTCGAAGAACGAAAATAAATAAGTTACATCGTACCCGTCCTCGTATATGGCGGGGAAGCCTGGACACTGACAACATCTGATGAGGCGGCTCTGGGAGTATTTGAGCAAGAGATTCTTCGAAAGTTTTACGGACCCTTCCGCGTTGGCGACGGCGAGTACCGAAGAAGATTTAATGATTTGCTGTATGAGCTACATATATCCAGACACTGAGATAGTCCATCGAATTAAAACCCAATGTGCGAATGAATGAAGTGGTTCCGGCCCAGAGGGTATTCTTATCGGCACCCGCAGCAGAGGAAGAGGGAGACCACCACTCTGATATAAGGACGAAGTGGAGACCGATTTGTGATTCCGTGGTGTTTCCAATTGGCAGAAAGACGTAGAAAGTGGCGTGCTATGGTTAAAAGCTAAAATCGCCTAGACGGCATTTAAAGAAGAAGGGTTGAAAAGGTGAGTTCAACTGTAGAAGTGCAAACGGGAGAGTTGCAAAATTTGTATAAGTTATCAAAAGTGTGCGGTGCCACACCCAGTTTCAAAATTTTTTTGATTACTTTTAATATATCTTTTTCATTATTTTTGATTTTGTTTTAGTACACATGCACATATGCATAAAATTCTTTTGTACAAATGCATCTACATCTTACTTATATTATAAATGCGTAAGTTTGTGAGCGAGTGGGTTTGAAACGTTTTCACGCCCAAACTACAGCACCGATCTGTACGAAATTTTGCACACTTATTTCCCGATGTCTCGGATAGGTAACAAGTTTCATGAAATCTTAATACCTTACATGGTTATGGAGTTATGGGCACTAATGTGACCCAACTAACCCAAAAATTTATTTTATCCAATGAACTTATGCAATTTGGGGAAGGCCACAGTATTATTTTGGACTTTGCAATATTTCGATAAATTAATCGATAACTGAGTTATCGATCAGAATGTGGTTACCCTAAAACCGTTGAATTTGCATACAATATGGGTATCAAACGAATGGGGAAGGCCACAGTATTCTTTTAAACCCTGCAATATTTTGATAACTTTATCGATAACTGAGTTATCTGTCAGAATGGTGTCGCCCAAAACGCCTAAATTTGCATACAGTATGGGTATCAAACGAAAGGGGAAGGTCACAGGATTCTTTTGGACTCTGCAATATTTCGATCAATTCATCGATAATTGAGTTATCGGTCAGAATGTGGTTGCCCCAAAACCCCTGAATTTACATACAATGTGGATATCAAACGAAAGGGGAAGGCCACAGTATTCTTTTGGAATCTGCAATATTTCGATAAATTAATCGATAACTGAGTTATCGGTCAGAATGTGGTTGCTCAAAACCCCCTTAATTTGCATACAATATGGATATCAAACGAGAGGGGAAGGTTACCGGATTCTTTTGGACTCTGCAATATTTCGATCAATTCATCGATAACTGAGTTATCCGTCAGAATGTGGTTGCTCCAAAACGCCTGAATTTACATACAATATGGGTATCAAACGAAAGGGGAAGGTCACAGGATTCTTTTGGACTCTGCAATATTTCGATCAATTCATCGATAATTGAGTTATCGGTCAGAATGTGGTTGCCCCAAAACCCCTGAATTTACATACAATATGGGTATCAAACGAAAGGGGAAGGTCACAGGATTCTTTGGACTCTGCAATATTTCGATCAATTAATCGATAGCTGATTTATCGGTCAGAATGTGGTTACCCTAAAACCCCTGAATTGGCATACAATATGGGTATCAAACGAAAGTGGAAGGCCACAGGATTCTTTGGGACTGCAATATTTCGATCAATTCATCGATAACTGATTTATCGGTCAGAATGTGCTTGCTCCAAAACGCCTAAATTTGCATACAACATGGGTATCAAACGGGAAAGGCCACAGGTTTCGTTTGGACATTGCAATATTTCGATAAATTAATCGATAACTGAGCTATCGGTCAAAATGTAAAAGCCCTGAAACCTCTAAATTTGAATTAAATATGGTTATGACACGAAACGGAAAGGCCAAAAATTCATATGGACTTCTCGATATTTCAATAAACTAACCGATACTGCTATGTTTCGTTATATAAGTTAATCGATAACTGAGTTATCGGTCAAAACGTGACTAAAAAATTCATCGCCATATCTACAAAAACTAATTGCTATGATTTTAATAAGTTTAGTTACTATATATATAAGGTGAGAGCAAGGCGAATTTAGCATGTTCAGAAATGTCAGATCAAAAGAAAATAACGTTCATGTAATGAATTCGCCTTGCTATACATCCAATTTTATTTTGCGTTTTTGGTACTTTTTCTGTCATTTAGGGAAAACAGATTCAAGACGACAACAACGGTGCGGCATCTGTCATATTATTTTTACACATGTTCTTATGTGGAGGAATTTTTTGGGCACGACACGACAAAGCGGCAATCAATCATGAATGCCGCTGTCGCCAGATTAGATCTATGTCTAATTTGACAGCTACGGTCGTGGCGTCTTTTTTTCTTTTCGTGAATTAAATCGAAAATATATGGAAATTGCTTTAAATATGTGTTGAAATTGATTAGTTTTATCTTTTTTTTACACATGCAATACTTTTTTCTAAATTTTTTTGCTGTTGTTTGAGCTAATGCAGAACTGTCGTTGCCGCTCTCATTATTATCATGTCGTCGGTGCTTGGCGGCAATTATCGTCAAGCTTCGGTTTTTCGCCGTTGTCATTCGCAGTCGTCGTTTTGAATGTGGGCCGGGCTATTGTCGTCGTTAATAAATATGAGTAAATCGTCACCTGTCAAACATAAAATCAAATATTTTGAATGAATTTTTTGTAACGTTTGAGCAAAATAGTTGTGCATTTTAAAGATATTGGTATCGTTTCTGCGGAAAATATCCTGTTAGTAAGTTTAGCAATTCTTCATATTTTGGTTGCTTCGCTGTTTCGTAAAAATTAAACTTTTATGAGTGTTTATATGATAATACAATTTATGAAGCTCTTACGCCTTGTTCATTATTTATCTCTTCTTCAATTTGATCTGAAAAATAATTAATAGCTTTGGCTTTTGTTTAGAATCCTGTATTAGAAGTTGGTGCTCTGTGTGAATTAAATTGTTTACAAGTGCTGCTAAGAAATTTTAATATTTGTTGTGTAACCTGTTTATTTAAGGTTTTTTGTATATCATTATTTTAAGGAACATGTGAACTTTAAAACTTATCTCTTTGATAAATAAAAATACTTTCAAAAGAAGCTTAGTTATTTTGCTTATTTCTTTGATGCGAGCGGAGCCGCGGGTAAATGCTAGTATGCATATAATTCAGCACATATTAAGGATGTACATATATATGTAATGGGTAGTGGGCTACCATAAAAAATCATTATAAATTTCATACTACATCTGGAAAGGATAGGAAAAAGACTCACTATTTAATAACAAACTCCTTAAGGGACTTTATTATCTACGAGGTGTGTTCAAAAAGTATCGCGAATTTTGAATTTTCGCTGGTTACGTATATTCGAATTTCGAATTTTTTGTGGCGTTATGTTGGTACTCATGTCTCTCACTTATGCCGACAAGCTCGGCCATTTTGAATGTTCAGTTAATTGTTGACAGCTGCTTTGCTTGCACGTGTTTTGGATCGTCTTCGATTTTTACGCGAAATTCGTACCAAAATTGCTCAATTGTGACCAAAAACAGCATCGCATGAACATTGCTAATGAGATGTTAAACTCTGTCCGCGACGACCCAAATTTGCTCCAGAGGGTCATAACTGGTGACGAATCGTGGGTTTATGGTTATGACGTGGAAACCAAAGCTCAATCATCTCAATGGAAGCTGCCGCACGAACCAAGACCGAAAAAAGTGCGCCAAGTTCGGTCGAATGTGAAAGTTTTGCTGACAGTTTTCTTCGATTGCAGTGGCGTGGTGCATCATGAGTTCTTGCCACAGGGAAGAACGGTCAATAAGGAATATTACCTGCAAGTTATGCGCAATTTGCGCGAAGCAATCCGCCAGAAACGCCCGGATTTGTGGAAGAACAAAAATTGGCTTTTGCACCACGATAACGCCCTGCTCACGCATTGTTGCTTGTGCGCGACTTTTGGCCAAAAACAACACACTAATGATGCCGCAGCCACCGTATTCCCCAGATCTGGCCCCCTGTGACTTTTTCTTGTTCCCTAAACTGAAGAGGCCCATGAAAGGACGACGTTACGCTTCTCTTGACGAGATAAAGACGGCATCGAAGGAGGAGCTGAACAAGATACAAAAAAATGATTTTTTGAAGTGCTTCGAAGATTGGAAAAACCGTTGGCACAAGTGTATAATATCTCATGGGGATTACTTTGAAGGGGACAAAATAGATATTCATGAATAAATAAATAATTTTTGAAAAAACACAAAATTCGCGATACTTTTTGAACACACCTCGTACGAGCAGATCCAGTAGAAGTTGTCCTGCCTAAAATTTAAGTTGCCTACATTTAACAAATTGTACTCTCGTCCCTCCCCACTTGGTGCTTCCTAGTCATTTATTGCTATAATACAGGGTGGCTGATGAATTTTGCTACATTAAGAAACTCAAATAATTTTTTTTTCAGTGTATGGAATTCATTTTTCTTTTATTCATGTTAAAGCTCATTAAATTTTATTAAATATAGCTTAATTAGTTTTAAAAATAATGGAATTTAAATACCCCCCCTGCTCGTCGATGCATGTGCGGCATCTTACCAAAAAGTTGTTCATTACTGCTTGGAGAGTTGAGACAGGAATAGCCGCAATTGTTTCTCGAATGGATTGCCTTAGTTCATTCAAATTTGTTGGTTTTGCTTTGAAGACTTCCTGTTTGCAATAACCCCACAAGAAAAAGTCAGGTGCAGTAAGGTCAGGCGACCTGGGTGGCCAACGAAATGTGGAGTTTCTGGATATCAGCTTATTGGGAAATTTTCGTCGCAATTCTGTCATAACAGATTGGGCTATATGAGGAGCTGCACCATCTTGCTGAAACCACACAGAGTTGAAAGAAATTCTCATTCGGCGTAATTCTGGATAGAAAACCTCTCTCAACATGCTCAAGTAAGGGTCTCCAGTAACCGTAACGGTGTGACCGTTTTCTTCGAAGAAGTAGGGCCCGACAATGCAGCGTGATGAAACTGCACACCACACTGTGACACGAAGTGGATGCAATTCCGTCTCATGGAGTATCTGTGGGTTGGAAGCACTCCATATTCGACAATTTTGTTTGTTTATGTTGCCGTTTAAATCGAAATGGGCCTCGTCAGACATGAAAAGACAGTTCAACATGTTTCCATCCTCTTCCACCATTTGAAGCATCTTCTGGCAAAATTCCAAGCGAATCGGCAAGTCTGCAGCGTTCAGTTTGTTGGCCATTTGAATTTTATATGGGAATAAGTCCAAATCTTTGTGCATAATTGACTGTAATGACTGTCTGCTTACACCCATTTGAGCAGATAAGCTTCTTGTCGAAACACGTGGATTGTTTTGTATGGCAGCAGCTACAGCAGCGATTGTTTCCTCCGTTCGAACTGAAAGGTTTCGATGGTAAGGTCTTCTGTTGACTGTCCCATGCTCGGCAAAATTGTTAACAAGTCTTATTATGGTCCATCTGCTCGGAGGATTGCCGCCAAACGTGCGCCTATACTCTCTTTGAACCGAAACTACGGACTCCAGTGCGTGATAGCGGCGGACAATCCAAATTCTTATTTCAGTGTCCCAGTTATCCATTTTTGTTAAATGTAAAAGTCAATCTGCAAAATAAAAAAAAAATTTACCAGATTCATTAAATAGAAAAAAAGTTATTTAATTTTTTTTTGGTAGCGGCTTTCATTAGCCACCCTGTATCTTAATTTTTCTTTCTACTTTTGCTTTTTCCCCACCACCATATCCCGTTAGTTTATTTTACGCTCTTCATTTTCCTTTAACACCTCCTCTAATTCTCAAATTTTCCGCCACTTGTCAAAAATTATGCCAAGTGACGAAATGCAATTTTATATAGCCTGGGGGCTGGCACCGCCCACCTTTCCGAGAAGTATATACAGCCTATGCTGTAATCAGTGAATCCAAGAATATACTGTGAAAGTCGGTTAAGTACTTTCAACGGCTATAAAGGACACACAGCCACACATTCATTTTTATTAATAAGACTTCGTCTCAGCCTAATGTAAATTTGTATTTACTAATTTGGCAAATGGCAATCCTTAAAACTATAAAAAGAATTTCAAAGACTTTGGTTTGAATATCATATAATATACCATTAACAAGGCGTAATATTTTCAATATTATACCTTTACAAACGTAATAGACCAACGTGCAAAAGTGTTTGTCAACTTTTTAGGCTAAATCGTATTATCAAAAGGCTTTCGAGATGAAGTCTAAAATGTATAAGGATTTTTAATGTCTAATCCACTGTGGCCACTACGCATTACATCCTTAATATGTGATGTACTTGTATGCATATGAACGTGCATTTGTACATATTATGTGCATGTGTATAGTTATGTGCTTCTAAAACAATAGTGAAAATAATTAAAAATAATCCAAAAAAATTGAAAATAATCAAAACAACTTTTTTTGACTATCTTTGTTTTTTTCTTTTGATTTTTTAATAATCGTGAAAAATCATAATTTTTTTTTAATTTTTCTAATCGTAAACAATTAATAATTGCCTTTTCTCGAAAAACATATAAAATAATCATTACCAATTAAAAATTACTTGGTTACTAATTACTAATCAAGATATTTTACTGCCGATATATAAGTATTACATACATGGTTTGCAACGAATTAAAACTTTTCTAAAATAATAAGAAAATTAAATATCCCAGTTTTGAGGTATGGTGCAAAGGGTCAATTTTGTTTGTTTACATCTTTTGCCACTATAATACCTTTTGTGAGAGGCATATACAGCTGTAAAGCACACCTTTATGAATAAGTCTTGGTTTGTATGAAATCACATTTGTTTATTTATATTTTTAGAAGTTAATGAAAACTATTTCTGGTTATGATGATTTTTTTATAAATGATTATAGGATGTATGTAGAAAAGAATGTAAAAAAGGGATAGTGACAATGGCACATTAGAGGAAAGTTTGGCTTTAACCCTTTCGATACTTCTTTTTTGTTTTTGGTCTTAAAAATCTGTTTTTGCGTTTTTCTTACTCTTTAAGCCATCCTAATGACCAATCAAAAATAATTTTTCAAAATTTTTTTTTCTAAAGGGGTTTTTTGGCACCATGCCGTATGGCATAGAATGTACTTAACGGAAAGAAATTTCACATACGTGCGTAATGTAGATTCAGAGGTTTTATGTGTGAAATATACAAATTGTGCACATATACATAAAATTTGAAAATGGAAAAAAAATATATGTATATATTTTTAATAAATCCACTGTAAAATACCGTTTCCCTACCATTTTTGTAATTTTTAGGTACAACCAATTTAAATAAATAATGTTTTTATTTTAAAACTTAAAAGGCATAAGTACAAAGTATGATATATTGATTTCAATAATTTACATAGATAACAAAATATATAGAAAATAAAAGTAGAAAACATGAAATGTGTATCCAAGGTGAACTCAGCTCAAATTCCATGTACAAAGTAGATCCGCCTCCGCCTGAAAAAGAAAAGAAATAAGAAATTAATTAATATTTGAAACTAATATTTAAAAAAAGTAGAACTCACCTCATTTTGCATGGTATTCTCTAAAACAGTTCTTTGTACCATTTGGAATGCATAAATGGACGTTACATTTTGAACAAGTGTATCTAGAATATCCCTTGCATCCTTCAGCTTTACATACACGTCTTACAGTTGTGTGGGTAACCCAATGATCAGTTCCGTCGAATCAAATTGAAACCGAAGGTTTCCTTTCATAAGATAGCCTAGGTATCGATGTTGATGGCGTGCCGGAAAGGTCCTCATCCACAATTTGTCTGGGTCTTCCTCGTTTTCTGGAAACGCTTGCAGCCGACGCCTGTAATAACAACCCCTCAGCAACATCATTTCGGAACGCAAGTAAATCCATTTGATCTTTTTTTCTTATATTGTTGTTATCGCAATCAATGCGATATTCCAGCCAAGAGTTGCACACAGCTAAATCAATAAAATGGTCGAAAAGTTTAAGCGTCCACTTTTTGCTTCGTATAGAAATTCGATACAACGATATTAAAAAATCCATCTTGTCAACTCCTCCCATGTATTTATTATATACACCTACAATATTAGGTTGTGGTACAGCAATTTTCTTCTTTTGTTCAGCACAAAATCTGGTCACCTCTTTGGTTTCTCTGTCACAATAAATAGTCGAAGCCAATTGAACACATCCACCATCCAACCACTTTAGAACACAAATATTTTGGTTTCTTTCAATACAATAGTCATAAGAACCCCTTCCTAATCTTTTCAACTCCTTCTCTGTACCTAGTGGAGCTTTTCCATTTCTATTTCCACGTATGGTGCCTGTTGCCCATATTCCCTTTTCTCGCAAATATATTAATAAATTAAGAGTGGTAAAATAATTATCGAAGAATATTTTATGGTTTTCATTTTCTGGAATGGTTTTGCAGAGATGAATTACAATATCCGAGCAAAATCCTAAACTGGATTCCCCAACAATAGTATTTTTTCCTTGATATATTTCGAGATCATATACAATTCCATTCGAGCTACATAGGCAAAATACTTTTATTCCCCATTTAATGGGCTTTTTGGGCATATACTGTTTCAATCCAGTTTTTGCTTTGCAGGGAACCATCATTTCGTCACAGCAACAGTTTTCTTCTTTCGGAATTTCATAAGATCTCTTCAAAAAAGTGTTAATAAGGGGACGAACTCTGTAAAGCTTGTCGTTTGTACTCTCCTCTACAGTAAACTTGAGATTATTGCGTATCAAATGAAACCGGTTTCTTGTCATATTTTGACGAAATGATGGTATTTCTGTGGCTTTATTCCAGTACATCGATAATCTTGGAAATCCGATCGTTCCAATTATAATTTCTAAACCTATTACTCTCAGAATTTCTTCCCTTGTAACGTTAATTGCGTTTCCGCTATTTAAAAGTGAGGCTTGATTTGTTGCCTGAGCAATGGTGTCAATAAAGTCATAGGCAAAGTATTTTAAAAAATATGAAACTGGAGTTTCTAGATCGTGCTTGGGATGAGCTACAGAAAAATCTAAGCTTGGAGCATCCCACGACCATTTTGCCCACCTAAAACTATCTATTTTATGAAATCTTGGATTCGTAGACTCAGCGAGATCCGGAATATCATCTTCGGCATCTAAATTGCTCTCAAATAAATGGTTATTCCCATCTGGGTTTGTTAATTCCTCGATCAAAAAAGAATTATTATTGTTATCATTTAAGGTTTCTAATAAAGTATCCAGAACATCAGTTTCATTCTCATCATTGTCATTTTCGAGATCAGATAAGTCCGAGTCTTCAAAATTAACTAAGATATTTTCAATTTGATCTTTGTTTAGCTTATGAGACATGGCAATAACATATATACATAAATCCAGTCAAAAGCTATATAAAAAACGTCTATCGACCTTAGCGTCCATCAAACGAATGAGATATTACTGTAGAAATGATCAAAAATAAATGCAGTCGTTGCGACTTCATTTCATCAAATGCATTTTTTTATTTCCGTTGGGTAACATCTATGCCGTATGGCATGGTATGAAATGAAAAAAATCGTAGGGCCTTACTCAACTGTCCTACGGTCTTAATTTTTTTTAGTCCTATTTAGGAGAATCATTTTCTAAAAAACTGTATACAAAAACTTAAAAAACGAAAGTATTCTTATTATTATATTATTAATTTTATGAAGCAACTTTTTCTTGCAAAAATCCGAAATCGATAGAGACACTTGATCTCTTAATTATCACAATTTACTGGATCCAGCTCTGAACATTTTAATTATTTATTTTTAGAGATAAAGCTCCAAAGAAAAATACATAATTAAAAAAAAAAGTCAATGCCTTAAGTTTATGTCACAAAACAGCCATTGAAATGCGACCATGCCATACGGCATAGAATAACCGAAAGGGTTAACAGCGACTTTGATGTAGGTACTAGAGTTGGGCGATTGAATGATCAAACGAACTAGTTCTTTCAATACAATATCTTTTGAATCAGATGACGAGAAAAATAGTTTTGTTGTCAATTCCACTTTGGTCGATATACCTTGAAATTAACTAACTTATATATTTTTTAATCTCTTACCTGCCCTTTAAATTTTCAGGTACAAAAATATTCCACCAAGAATGTCGCTTTTGGCGAGGAAAATGTGCGGACTGATTAGGATCGACTTCGTTGCAAGAATTTTCAACAGAAGTTGAGCCTATTCCATTACCATCCATACTGACATTGGTCAAATCGCTGGGTAGAGTGTTATCGATGCTTAACTGACTTATGTCGTAATTTTTACGTCGATGGCGTTCTAATTTTGCTTGAAGTGAACTGCGTCGCCGCCGATTGCGTTCTTTGTCGACTGGGGAATCGTAAACGTTATTTATGCCTTTTACTATTGGTCTCAAATTGGAACCATCATAAAAATACGTCACTTTTCCAGGTTCTTTAGGCGATGATGCTCGTATATTCTGTTCACTGTATGTTATTTCTGTACTAATTGGTGTTGAAGAACCATCGCTTTTTTCGTGTTTAACAGCTGATTCATAGGAATCTTTTGATGCGTTCTGGAAATAAGATTTAACAATATCAATACAGATTAAAATTGATTGTGAGTTTTTAAAAACAATTATAGTTGCGAAATTATCTTAAATTTTTTTCCAAACCAGGCATTGTTGATAAAACTAATTTTTTACCCCATGGATTGCCGAAATGGGAATGCTTGTTTCTAGTTAGATCAAGCGATTTACAAAAAATATTAGATTCTAATACGCCCCGTCCATGGGGTAAGCCAAATAAATAGAGTTTTTTTACTACAGGCTTGTATGAAAATGAACCAAAAACAAGTAAGGAAAGCGCTGTCTTCCGCTGTGCCGCTGTGCTTTATACCTCTTATGAATACGCATCATGGTTTTAAATGTCTGATGCTTACTTACAATAAAAACAAACTCTGCAAAATTTGATGGTCGTACCCTGGTAATTTAAAGATACATAGCCCAAACCCTGTTTATCGGAAAAATGTGTTGTATGGGGGTTATATTGGTCCCATCTTGATGATGTTAACTACACACATTATATATATAATAAGTACTGTAGCTGCCAATGTGCTCCTCGCAATTAAATTGCAATAGTTATAGCTCATTTATCAGAACAATCGATTGCATGGGAGCTATATGTTATGTAGGTCCGATGTGGCTTATTTTCAATTGTTACATTACATTATGATACAATATGTATCAAATCTGCAAAATTTTACGCTCCCAGCTTTTTAAGCGCAAACTGTATAGCCCAAAACCCATTTTTTGGAACTATCGATTATATGGGAGCTATATGTTAGATTGGTCCGATCTGGCTGATTTTGACATTCTTATATTAAATTATAACGTATATAATATGTACCAAAATGGTAAAATTCTACGTTTCTAGCTTTTTAATAGCAGAGATATAGGCCAAAACACGTTAATCGGAACAATCGATTGTATGGGAGCTATGCAATGTATTGGTCCGATCTTGTTGGTTCCGACAAATGATTAATATATTAAAAAATTGATGCTATATACCGAATCTCAGCCAGATAACTCTAAAAATGAGGGACTAGTTTGCGTTCAAACAGACAGACCGACGGACGGGCGGACCGACAGGCGGACATGGACAAATCGGCTCAGATCATCACCCTGACCATTTCGGTATACTTATTGGTGGGTCTATCTCTTCGTCTTCTCATACTTACAAACATCGGACCAAAGCTATAATACCATTTTATGTTCATGAAAGGTATAAAAAGGCGTGAGTACCAAGAACTCGTGGAGCTTGATGTGTAAACATGTGTATCCTTTCCTTTCCTTTCCTTCCCATCCCTTTCCTTTTATTTTATTTTCTTTTAGTTTATTTTCTTTCCTTTTCTTTTCTGTTCTTTTCTTCTCTTTTCTTTTCTTTTATTTTCTTTCCTTTTCTTTTCTTTTCTTCTCTTCCCTTTTCTTTTCTTTTCTTTTCTTTTCTTTTCTTTTCTTTTCTTTTCTTTTCTTTTCTTTTCTTTCAGGCCTACAGGCAACGACGCATGACAGCGAAAGAGAGCAATATGTACGTCAAAGTCACTTTCGCCCAAAGTCATCACTTTCAACAACGCTGCAGCAAATTTTTAAAATAAAGAAATTGCATTAAAAGGAGAAAAAATTAACTTTTTGGCACATTTCCTTAGAAGCTCGTGGCTTGAATAATTATAATAACTAGTATATCCCGTGATCGAAATTCGACAACCTTAAATTAGTTTAAGTTATTAAATCCTCTGTTCATATTTTTTCCAGCAGTGCCTAGAGGCCGAAATATTTGAGAAATTTTTGTTACTGAAATTAATTATATATAGTTGAGTAATTTAGGGCCGCTTCATAAAAGTCGGTTCACACTAAACGGCGGGTAATTTGACTCAGTCCATTAAAGACCGGTAATCATTAATAGGAGATGGCGAAAACAGTCCTTAGGAATGTTTGAAAGTCCACCATCAGAGCCACCACTCCTTTCAGATTTCGTCAATATTTCAATAAAAAAAACTTGGATTTGATGGACATATACCAATTACATAGTTAGACTTATAATATATATATAAGGTGGCGCAAAAGTAATCCTCCTATCAGAAAATGCTATAAATTTTGCGATTGGCCCCTAAAGTCAGTTCTGTTTTGACATTTGTGTAGTAAACACATGCAGAAGTTTGATTGCGTTTCTAAAAAAAATTAAAATTTTGAATTATGTGAACAGCATCGACTTTGGATGCTTTTGAATCTCATTTTTATAATAGAGTTCTATTAAAAAAAATTTAGCTTTTATTGTGTTTTTCCTAAACATTTTAATTTTGAACTATTGCTTGCAATAAAACGCACGAGATATGTCGAAAACAAATTGGTATTTTTTTCTTAACTTTTGGTACAGTTCAGTAAAGGGGAGGGCAACTCTCGCTCAAAATCACATTAGACAGACGCGCCGACGGCGGTGTATACTTTTACTCAATTTGCTTAATGAGTAATAGTCCAATTACCCACCGACGTGTGTAACGTACGTTTACGTATCCCGTACGTACGTACGTTTGAGGGAATCTTATGCCCGTGGCGCCAACGGAGAAATCAGCCATTTCTGTTGTTTACATTCAATACAATGTTGCCATTGATCAGTTTTCATGCATGCTAACTCAAACGTGTACTTTTAAAACATTTATTTTTCGTTTTATGAGTGTCCGAAATTAATATTAAATAATTTTAGCCAGTCAATTTATTTAAAAGCAACAACTTAATATCGTAATTTCAGGTTATTTCAACATTATTACGAAAATTTAAAAGGTATTTTGAGGTATTTTTGTAAGGCGACTGCAAACGATCCATAACCAGCATACACACGTATGAATAGGCAACACTGTCATATGTGCGAGCAATCAGCTGACACGTTCTTACGGTAAAAATCAAAATTTCTTTGATTTCTACGCTACGTACTGCGTATACGGAAAAATTGAACGTCGGTGAGTGTTCGTTTACACGGCACTCTCATAAGACAGGTCGTGTCAGCTGACTCGTACTACGTACGTGCGTGGGTGGGTAATTGGACTATAAGAGAATGAAAATATTTCTACCATTTGGAGAGCAAATGAAATATGAGTTGGATGCACCGACGCCACTACTTTAACTCAATATGTTCAATGAGTGAGAGAATGAAAATATTTCACCGTTAGGAGTGTGCCCACACATAAATATTTTGATTGAAAATGAATTTAGCTTGTATTTTAAAGTTCCTTAAATTTCTCAATATGACCATGACGCCGGTTTCCATTTTGGTTTTTTTGTTTTGGATATACAGACAGTGCTGTCAATTTAGCAATTTTCCTTTAGTTCTGGCTTTTTTGAAACCCATTTACCAGGGGGAAATTTAAAACTTCAGTACATGGTTTCTGGTTTTTTCCTTAACCACAATTTAGACATGTATAAAGACATTTCATATTGACTTTTATAGCATTTCAATAATATTTTCTGATACATATGTATATGACCCGAACTTACTATTTCTTATGGCTGTGCGTATAAGTTTACCTTAAGTCCTATATCAATCAGAAAAAAGTAAATTCCTTAAAAAAAATTCATCAAACTATGTACCTATGTAAGTATTTATGTTACATATTTTGTTATGGTAAATTTTTAGTTATTTTCTTGCGGTTTTTTTTGCAAAAAATTGGTTTTAAGAAAAGATTGCTTTAAAAACTTAACAAATGCAAGTCAAGGTAAGAAATTAAATTTTATAAAAAAACAAAAAAATTATTGTCCGGAACCTGGGCAGAAACCATGGAACGCACGCGTTCCACCCGAGACGCTTATGCCTGCTTCAGGAAATATTTCCACCATTAGGAGTATACATACATATCCATATGGCTTTTGAAAATGAATGAAACGTTCATTTGGATATTCCACAAATTTCTCAATATTAACGCGACGCCGGTTTCCATATTAGTTTTTTTTATATACAGGCAGTTTTCTCAATTTTTCCTTTACATCTGGCTTTTTTGAAGTCCATTTAAGGGGAGAAAATTACAATGAAATGATGATTTTCTGCCTTTTTTCCTCAACCACAACTTATACATATTTAAAACACATTTCATGTTGATGTTTAAGGAAGGTTATCATTTTAACTGGTAAAATTTAGTTTAGATATGTAAGGGTTCGGGTTATATGTCTGCCCTTTGACAAATTAAAATATTTGAAGAAGAAAATAGTTGGTGTCTTCAGGAAAATTAACACGATTTCTAACCACTTCGTAAATAGAAAATTAAAGAAGCTACAAACTGTGTTTTCGCCTCTTTGTATTTTAAATATAGGGTCTATCAGCCGTTCTGTCTCATCGGAAATCCCCGATAGAAATAATGAAAATTATCAAAATTCTCTACTGAGTTTCTCGTATTATTACATATGGGCTACATATATTTTTACCTTAAGTCAAATATTATTATGAAAAAATTGCATTTTTTAAAAATTCATGAAGCTATGTAGGTAATTTTTTTTTAATTATTTTGTTTTGATAAACTGGAAACATTTTCTGGCGTCTTTTTTGCAAAAATTTGATTTTTCGCTCCAAGATAGAGGTCATACACAGAAACATATTTGGTTAAAAATATAATAAATTAAAAAAAAAAATCATGATAAAAAGCTTTCTTATATATTTTTAAAAATAAATTAAATTAAAAAAAAAAAAAAAAGTTGTCCGGAACCTGGGCTCGAAACGCTTACCACCTGCGCTACTACTGTATGTACAATAACGCAATCAGATACTGTAGTTGACAGCTTTGGCTTTATGCAGAAAACTTTAATGAATTATTACAAATAAATGAAGCATTATTTGTTAAACATAATATGCCTATGCACCCCTCCTGACCCATACGAATATATCAAAATAGATTTTTATTGAAATTATGCATGTTGAGATATAGATATACTCTGGCAATTGATTGTATGAAAAAAATGTTAGCCTATTAATATATAGATAAGTCGCAACGGATAACCCACGATCTCGCCCAACCAACACGAGGGCGCATCCGCATAACGCAAGTATTTTTTTTTTATATATGTATATACTTATAGAATTCCAACGAAGAATCGTTGCAAACAAGTGCTACTTCGGACAATTGAGAAGTAAAGTCCTCTCTCGCAAGTAACACTCTTTAAGTCACATATCGTATCCGTCCTGGTTTATGGTAGGCATGGGTAATAACTAAAACTTTGTGGCTCTGGCGCATTTACTCCTGCGCCATTTATGACGTTAACTCAAAACTCCAGCGCAATAGCGTCGCGTGGCGCTATTAATTGATACCAGCGCCTCCTCTGCCATTAACGCATTGTGTCAGCACTAATATTTGTCTGATTTTTGGCGCTGTCATTTTGGAGTCGCTGATTCTTAAACTAGAAACTTTGCATAGAAGTTTAGGTATACAATTATAAAATACTAACTAACTTACTTTTTTAGTAGGATGGTTAGAAAAATCAGTGATATATGGTTTAACTTTTCCGAAGAAAAGGAACACAAAGCTATCTTCGAGCTGCCATTATTTGTGTTTGGTAGCTCAATGCGTCAATGGTTGATTTCATGTATCCATCGGTGTTTATGGCACACTGGCGTTTTTGACACACACTGATTGGCAATGGCGCTTTACTATACTTGGCGCTAGCGCCACAAACTCCGAGTACAGTGTTAGCGCAACTGGGCGCCGCAGCTCAGAGTAACCCATGGTTAGTTTATGGTGTTTAAGCTTGGCCACTGACAACATCTCCTCCCTGGGGGTTAGGGGGTTTAGGCCCCAGAAGGTTGCACTGGCCATACCAAATCACTACCAGAGCAGTACCGCAAGGGAGTACCGTAGCGTACCGGGGTCATATCCGGCCAAGGACTGTTAATTCGACAGCAAAAAACACTGACAACATCTGATAAGGCGACTCTCGGAGTATTCAAGAGAAAGGTTCTTCGAAAGATTTACGGGCCCTTACCCATTGGCGACGGCGAGTACCAAAGAAGATTTAATGATGAGGTGTATAAGCTTTATGCAAACAGCTACATAGTCCAAGGAATTAAAACCCAACTGATTTGTTAGCTAGGTTATGTTGTGAGAATGAATGAAGATGTTCCGGCCCAGAAAGTATTCTTTTCAGCACCCGCCGGTGGTAGCAAAGTAAGAGAAATACCAACAATCCGATGGAAGGACCCAGTGGGGACCAATTTGGGATTCTGTGGTGTTTCCAATTGGCGCCAGTTGGCAGAAAGAAGAAACGACTGGCAGGCTATGTTGAATGGCCAAAATCGTTTAGACGGCTAAGCGCCATTTAAAAAAAAAATAAGAGGTGAAAAGGTTCCATCTGCCGTTGAAGTGGAAACGGGAAGAGTTGCAAAATTGTTTAGCAGCTTGTATAAGTTATGAGAGACGTGAACTGCAGTTTTTGTCGGAAGATTATGTCGCTTTAACAACCTTCCGCATTAGTTGGTTTCAGCCACTATATTTTGGCTTTGAACAAAGTGGTTCATAACATTCAACAAGCTTAAATAAATTTGTGTCATTTTCTTCACTGTGGTTAGTTGAAAAGATCGTTTGACTGAATGGATAGAAAACAGAAAGAAACATCTAAGTTACATGCTTGCAGATTTTGACTGGATTTGTATCGGTTCTCTTTGATTTCAATATCCATGTCGTTTGAATTTTTACAAGTTCTGAACAATTTTTCAAAGTTATGTTCATCGGAACGAATACGTCGTAACTCCGCTACTAAGACATTTGCGAAATCCACTACAAGCTCTAAATCTATCTTTGTTGGAGTTTATTATACAAAGACAGAACGCACCGTTTTTGAGTAAGGAATTTTTAGTTTTGTGTAAACAAAAATACTAAAAGACTGCGTTTACTTAAAAAAAAAATTGTTTTTAATGTTGACTTCAAAATTTTAAAACACTAAAGAACCTTTGCTCGTGCTAAAAATTATCTCTCCTTTAAACAAAATTTTGTTTTCTGTAGTGCTAGTTGCGGTTTTTCTGTCGACAAATTTAACTGGCAGAAAATCCAACCATTAAAATTTGTCGGTTCGAAAAACAAAAAAAAGCTGATTGTCAATTGAAATTATTGCGGGTATAAAATTATAAAACAAATTAAATTTATAATTTCTATGGAAAAACGGAGTGCGTTTGAGGAAACCAGTGAGCGCATAACGCCAAAAGGGGGTTTCCCAACCTCTTGGATTAACTTGAATTTATACAAATTTTGTTGGTCAAAAATTACCCAAATTTTGTTTCATATTTATATTGTTTTAACAGCTTTTTTTCTCTTTTCATTTTCTTTTTCAAACAGTTTATATAAATATTCAACAGAAGGTTGGGAAAATAACGTAGAATTTATTTTGAGGACAAATTTATCCGCCGGTTGGCTCATGCTGCCTAACAGGAAGTCAGAAAACTGCCCTAAGCAATAGAGAAAATGTTGAAATTTTATAAATTTTGCTTTTTTTCGCATAGTCAGTTTTCTGACTCCACAAGTTAATCAATAAATGCCCATAATTATTACTATTTTTTGCCAACTTCACACTGCCACTTTATTATAAATACTAAAATTTAATAGGTCATATGCATTTCTAAATATTTTATAAAAACTCTGATTCAAGAGTGTGGAGTTTTGATAAAACTTGGTTAAGTTTTCCTAGGGTTTGTACAAAGTTTGAAATTTGCTTCTGCATGTGTTTTATTAGATGATGGGCTATACGTATCTCGTCGATATCTATTTGTCTGCCACTGATTAAATTGATGTCACTAGCAGTGTTTCTCAAAGTGGGCGATAACGCCCCCTTGGGGGCGTTTAAAACCTCGAGGGAGACGTTAAGGGGCCCAGAAAAAATGGGGGGCGTATATGAGGGTTAGGGGGGACGATGTATAATTTGTAATTTCATTTCCTTTACATAGTATTTTAAGTTTCACTAAAATTGAAACCCACCTACTACACAATAACGAATAATTAGTTTTATTTCTACCCTGTATGATGTTATAAAAACTTAAAATACTTAACATAGATTTCATAGGATAGCCCGCACACCGTACGTAATCAAGTTGCAACAAGTTTATGCGGATAAAGGAACATTATCGATAATAGTTCAAAAATTAAAGCAATTTTACCTTAATTACATTGCACCAGAAATTATTTTAAACATTAGGAAAAAAACTACCATGCAGAGTTTTAAAATATTATACATACGTAAACTAACATAAATTGAAGTTTTCTTAACTTTTTTCTTGTTTTTAATATAAGTGCATATTACAATATTTTCCTAGCATTTTATAAGAAATTACTGATGTTAGAATTATCATTTTTATATAAAATGGAAATACGTATATAATCATTGTTCAAAAAGTTATGTTAGAACATTTTTTTTACAATTAACCCATTACCATAATGTAGTTTAGGAGACACCATCGAGCACTGAACGAAAACGGTCCAATGGGGTATCTACACCTGCGTATCCATGCCAGGATAAAGAATCCAATTCGGAGTCTAACTTTTTTACCCATTTAAAAATAATGAGCAAAAGGAAAATTATTCAAAATTTTATTGTTAATAACTTTTAAATTGTTTTAAGTCCAACTTTTCCGCACTCGCATTTTGATTCCTGAAACTTAAGCGCATCTTTGCTTATACCAGGATTTAGCTCTGTGACAACGCTGCTTACTAAAAAGAGAAATCATTTGCAAGTTACCAAACGCGGCGACTTACGACTGTTTTTGAGTAAAATCGAACCTGATATCACCAAACTTATTAAATCTCATCAAATTCATCCATCTCCTTAGATTAGTATAAAAACGAAAACTGATTACATATTTATATTGTTTCTTTTAATTTGATTAAAATATACTATTAATATTATAAAGTTGGGTTTTATTTGATTCTACTAGTAAAAATTTCTAAAATTAATTAAAGTAATGAAATTGCGGTTTTTAAGTTTTAGGGGTGTATAAAAAATAGGGGGCGCTGAAATAATTGATTTTCAAAGGGGGCTGTAAAATAAATAAGTTTGATAATCCCTGGGTTAGTGGAATATGCGTTTGAATATGAAGCCTATATACTCGTAGATATACTAGTATTTTCAGGCCGTTAACGAAATTCACTGGGCTTTCAAGACGATAAAATCAGTTTCGGGTGTGCGTGCACATTAGTTCTGGTAGTAATAAAATGACAGACCGAAGTAATACCATAATTTTCGCGGTCTGAAATCGGTGTACGCCCTTCTCTCTCACGTAAATAAAAATCCGAATTCAGAAGGTCTAAAAATACTAGTGTGTGCATGCTCATTAAATTAATCAGAGCAAACAGTGACGGAAAAATAGATAGCGACGAGAATTTTTTACATGTTTTTTATAAAAATATAGCCCATTATCGAAAAAAAACATGCAAGAACAAATTTCAAATTTTGTACAATACCTAGGAAAATTTAACCAAGTTTTATCAAAATTCCACACCTTTTAATAATTGTTTTCATAAAAAATGTGGATATGCAGTTTTATGACCTATCAAATTTAAGTATTTATAATAAAGTGCCAGGAGGAAATTGGCAAAAAAATATGGGTATTTATTGATAAATTTATGGTATCAGGTTTGTTTTTCGAAAGGGGCAAAAATTTATAAAGTTTCACCATTTTCTCTATTGCTTAGTATTAGAAAATTCTAAGGTCAGCATTGGAAACTATGATTTTTTTAAATAATAAATAATAAATAATCTATTGGCATTTTTGTTAACACAAAACTTGAAATCAAAAAAACCGATACAGATCTAGTCAGAGTCTGCAAGCATGTAACTTAGATGTTTATTTCCATATTTCTGCTTTCTATCCATTTATTAATCATATAATAATGGAAATAGATACTCGAATCACTCAACATAAAACGATCTTCAGAGGTTTCGCTTCAATTTTTTCAACAAACCACAGTGAAGAAAATACCACAAATTTATTCAAGCTTGCTGAATTTTATAAACCACTTGTTCAAAGCCAAAATATAGTGGCTGAAACCAATTAATGGAGAAGGTTCTTAAAGCGACATAATCTTCTGCCAAAAACTGCAGTTCCCGTCAACTCTCCCCGTTTTCACTTAAACGGCATATGGAACCTTTTTACATCATTAAATCTTCTTTGGTACTCGCCGTCGCCAACGCGTAAGGGTCCGCAAATCTTTCAAAGGACCTTTCTCTAGAATACTCCCAGAGCCGCCTCTTCATATGTTGTCAGTGCTTTTTTTGATTGTAACGACAAAAAAAAAACCAAAACCTTTGGGGAGTGTTGTCGAATTGACAGTCCTTAGCCGGATATTCATACCCTAACCCCCAGGGAGGAGATGTTGTCAGTGGCCAAGCTTCTGCACCATAAACCACGACGGGTACTGGTATAAGTGACTTAAAGAGTGTTATTTTCATTCCTCAGGAGAGGACTTTACTTCTCAATTGCCAACTCAATCCGAAGCAGCACTTGCTTGCGAAGTTGATTTTTCGTTTGACTTCTAGGCTGACATTATTGTTGGTGTTTATGCTGGTTCCCAGGTAAGAACTCTTAAGATGTTAAGAAGTTATCTACATAACTTCCTTTTTATTATTATTGCTGTTTCCGACAGGGTAGAAGTATGACTTTTTCTGGAACGATTTTCCGTCATCCCTTGTCAATTTTGGTTTTGAGACAAACCGGTTTCGGCGTTGTGCCATCTTCAGTGTCTTTCTTCGTTTTGTTCAACAGATGGCACAACGCCATCTTCAGTGTCTTTCTTCGTTCTGGGACGATTTTCCGTCATCCCTTGTAAATTTTGGTTTGGAGACAAACCGGTTTCGGTGTTGTGCCATCTGTTGAACAAAACGAATAAAGACACTGAATATGCTTTGCAATTGTTGAATATCTCTTGTTGTTGTTGTTGTTAACAGTGCTTCGCCCTGCCCCAGATTGGACAGGGTTACACTGAAATAACAGCCCTTGGCCGGGTGAAAAAACCCGGGTCATTCCGGTGCGATAGAACCGGCTGTTGTCTCTTCTTTTTATACAATTAAAGAGGGGTTAAATGGTTTAACTACGTTGGCGGTACATGAATATGTGCCCATTACAACACAAGAAGTAATTGAAAAAAACCTCGCTTTGTAAATAATAATATTTTGTTGACTTGTATAAAAGTTTATGTACGCGTAGATATAAAAACCTGTAGATATGTTCCATGTGTAAAAACTAAAGTATATAACAACGATTATACAATAGAAACTTTCACAAAAAGCTGGATTACACACTAATTAATTTAAAAAAAAACAATTATTATTATTATTATTTTTTTTAAAAAGCATCTAGCCATTGTGTGTCGCAAATTTCAGTTATCGATGCAAATTTTTTATCATCCCCCCTTCACCAAATCCTGGCTATGCCACTGCATCAACTCAAACAGAATTTGGATGTATCACTAACGTAAGCTAAATCCAAGACTTTCCAAATTTATCAGGGTTAACATTTATCTGATTAAGGCCCGGTTTTTCAGTCCTTGCTAAGCTCAGTTTAAACTAAGTTTGCTTAAACTCGGCATAAATTTAAACTCCAGTTAAACTGCAGAGCGGGTTTTCAGTGAGTTTAAGGCCGCTTTTAAGATTTGCTTTTTATGCGGCAACATTGGTTTTTTTATCTAGATAACCAACAGATGACATTTGTTTACATATTCAACGCCATTGCTTCTCCTCAGTATTGTAATAGTTAGGATTTCGCTAATTTCTGCATCACTATATTCACTTTCGTCAGATGATATGTCCGTTATTTAATTAAATATAAAAACCAACAAATATGCAAACAGCTGACAGGTTAACTAGAGTTTAACCCTGCCAAATTGGCCGCTTAAACTACGTTTAAACTTCATTTAAAGTTGACTGAAAAACTGCGTAACAAGTTTAAGCCTAGTTTAGCTGACAAATTGAGTTGAACTTGTACTGAAAACCCGGGCCTAAGGCAAAGGTCAGACATTTCGTCCAAAAAGTTATTTCGCGCCCCTTTGGATGGAATTGGCACAGTGTTTCGGTCAAAGATATTCCGCGATATATGAGGCAAGTTAAAATCGCTTAAAATAATCACAGAGTAGTATCACATGAATTCAATTGACTCGATGGTAGTTACATTAACTTTATGGGAGGGTATTGACGAATGAACGGATATCCCAATGTCACCCCCGACTCAGTTCATCCGATCATTTCTGAATACTTGATAATCATAAGACCGGACATCAGCGTTAAAAATATGAGGTAATAGCCAGGTTTCGGTAGAGGAAATAACGCTAAATTTGCAGTTAAGAGATTTTAAATAAAGTTGAGTTAATTTTGTATTTACACTTCTTACATTTTGACAAAAAAAATTGACAAACTCCACGCTTAGTTTTTTGGCACGTTATTATGATGTGGAACCTTAACTACATCGTGTGAGTTTTTATTCGACCTGTACTCAAATTTCCGCACGAAAGCGCCAGACGGCCAAAACGAACTATTCAAAGTAATATCAAAGTCTCTCGGAGAAACATTAGTCTTGAAGGGTAATTAAATTTGAATTTTTTGATTGTAACGTTATCCGTTTTGAATCTGGATTTTATGTAAAGCTTTAAGTCCTCCTCAGAAGCATCAGCTCAAACCGAGACCAAAAATGGATTTCCTTCTTGGAACCACAACCAGATTCCTAACAATTGCATCGGAGCCTGACCTAAGAGAGCTTAGGTTTTCTCTTAGAAGCTGGCTTCGAGGAAGCTCCCTCGGGAGTCGATGACTCAGCTGACGGATTAGTTGTTGCTAAATTAATTAGTTCAATCGTTAATGGTGCAGGAACATTCGGAATTGGGTCAGAAATTACAGCACTTGAGGAATCATCAGTACGTGTACGCTTGCTTTCATGGATGTCTGTGTTTGAATCTGGAGAAAAATCATCCAAACACTTAAATGTTTTAAAAGCGGTATCGGCATTATGAAATTTCTCATTGAGTTAGTACAGGTCTTTGCGAATTTCCGAAAACCCATTACGGATTTGCCTGTAGATTTTAAAAAGATCCACTTCGATTGAACGGTATTTCAAGCAAGACCAACATAGGCCCTTGCCATCATGTATTAAGTCCACAATTCTACCGGTCAACCCAGCACACTTGATCTAAAAATTTTGATAAATGCAAAACATTATTTAATATGAGATTAAAAATAGAAGTTGAAGAAGGAAAACTCGTCTAAGTAAGCAACACTGAAAAGAAGTTTAAAAAGTAATAGATTGTAAAATGTAATAGAAGCATGCAGTTTGAGGCACACTGTATTGTGACCCTTAAAATGCACAAACCAAACAGCTGTGTAAAAAGATTAGGCAACAAACAAAATGTGCTCACGAAACAACAAAAGTAAGAATAAACTAGATCCAATCAACCGCAAGAAAATTAAAATGCAAGAAGAATCGGCAAAAGTGAAATAAAACAAAGTAAGTTGAATTACTTATATTCACAAAATGTGAATATATCAAATAAAACTATTAAATTTTTATATTATTAGCAGACCACTGGATTTTTGCACTTAATTTTGTCACACAGTATGAAAAACAATTAATGAAACCTAAGATTTTTCAATAATTAAAGCAGAGTAGGGATTTTTACAACCACACAGTGACGTTTGCGTAAGTAAAAAGTAATATTTATCAAATTCAATTATAATTTCATTTAATACAGCTTAGAAAATATGGATAGCTTAGACGTTAACGTCCACCAACATAAATATCATTCCTCCGTATGATGGCAACAGAAATGCGTTATTAAATTTTGCACAGCGTATAGATTACATGTGTTACAATGTTAGATAGTTTTACTACTCAAGAACATAAAATTTTTTTAATTGGTCAAATGAAATATAAAATTATTGGAAGCGCTAGAAGGTCTATTTGAATTAATGGAAAGCCAGATACCTGGCCAGAGGTAAACAAGTCCTTATAGATAATTATGGCGAAAAAATTCGGTTAATGAAATCATTGACAAAATTAGAGTTTGTAGATGTAATTCTGCAATTGAAGCTTTTTGTAATTCACTAAATACCCTACAAACCAGATCGGTATCTGGCAATTAGCAATGTAGCTAAGTACTTGGATTCATTAATTTCTCGAACGGTGTACAAAGTAGCTAATTTTGTTCAGGCCGTGTGAATATTTTAACCACATGTGTGCTCCAAATTTTCAGCCTTCAAAATGTTCCCTTTTAAAAACTCGCTAATGTTTTGGCTATCATGTAGTTGTAAATATGATTTTAAATGGATTATGTTTTAGCTAAAATCTGGTTTTGGCTAACATGTGAAAATTATTTGTTGAATTAAAATATCGTCGTGCTGCTACTTGCTACATGCCCGTGCGACCATTATTCGCGCGTGCAATCTGTCCAGGGCGAAGTTCTGCAACGATAAAAACAACAGCACAACTTCAATCTGGGTACTATAAAACAATCAATAAAGTCTTACCTCTTATCTTAACAAGCATCTCCGACAAAAAAAAAATAAAAGATTTTAACAATTTAAAACTTCTAAGAAATTTGACAAACATAATATATTTTTTGAAAGCAGCGCTACTCTATTCACAAAAAATGCGCGTGTATTGATATTTTTAGAAAATGTGGTTAGCAGGGGTTGGTTGGGTATTTTAATTTGTCGGTTAAATAACCATCAACTTTTGTGGTAATAGTTATTCTAGTACAAATACTGAAAGCAATGCCAGAATTGCTTTGAATTCATTTAAGTATGGGTTAACCGAACCAAAAGCATTATTGTAACTTGGAGTCCAAAAACTTTAAAAGACGCATATGAAATTGTAAAATCAAATGGTTACTTAAACTATAAACATCCCCAAACATATTTTTTAACAGTAGTTCGGTTTACAGAAAAATTTACTTAGAACATAATGCTAATCACATGAATTTTGCTTCCCAACAGCATAAGCAACATAATAATTATAACAGAGAAGCTAATATGAGCAATTACGTTAATCATCAGAATATTCAGAAATTTAATTACAGCAATAGAACAAACGACACGTTTAGTCAACTGCATAGATAACGGTGCAACAACAATAACATTAATAACAACGACAAAATAACTCAAACAGTGCAACACTTAACTGTTTTACTCAACCCAATTTTTATAGCAACAGAATGAATTGTAGCTCGTGTATTTTCTTAATCAAAATAACAAAAGCAATAATGAAAGACTGTTAAATAACAGAAGTAATAATCATTTTCGCAGTGCGCCAGTTGAAAAGCCAATGGAAGTAGGAGTCAATAAAAACGGACAAAATTTTCAATTAGAGGGCCAATGAAGTTGCCCTATATAACCGTTGAAGCAAGTGAGAAAGCTTAAGTTTATAATAGATACAGGTGCAGAATTTAGCATTATAAAAACAATTATTTGTAATTCCAAATGGAGAATAAAACCACATAAAAGTTATAAATCAAGCTGCTACTACAGACGTACAATATAGCTTTCCATTGTTTAAAGAATTTCATAAATAAAACTTTAATGTTAATTTTCTAGAATTTTGATTTTATAACTACTTTGATGGTCTAATAGGTAAAAATATATTGTTTCATTTGAGTTGTAAAATCGATTATGAGCATAGAGTGTTAATAACAAAAGATGAAAATGTACCAATTTATTTTTGCGAAGAAGAAGAATTAATAGTAGATGATTATCTGAAAAATGAACATTTGAAAATATTTAGCAATTAAGATGATTGTAGAAGACTCGTTACTTAGTATGTTTCTTAAAGGGCCTTTTACACGATATGTTTTTTATATGACCTGTTTTTTTTATATGACTTGCAACACTTGCAACAGTTCAATCTATCTGGTTCCTTTTATACAGTAAATAAATAACTCCAAAAAAATTAAAATCAGCAAATTAAAGAACACCTGATTCTATATGTAAGTCAGACAAAATAGAAACATTACTATTTCGTATGTGCATTTTTCTGATTTGTGCAAAAGGCAAATTTAATTTACCTTTACAAGTTATGTTGGCTTTCAGGCGTAAAATGTGACATATACACATGACAAACCATATCGTGTAAAAGGCCTTTTAGCATTTATATTTTTTTGGTATTTGCGAAACGGATTAGCTTCCCAATAGACGTATTTTAAAAATAATATTTGCAAAATAACATGGTTTTTAATAACAATTACTTAAAGAAATTAGTTTTTTAAACAAGTTAATTGAAATCACTGATAAAAGAAATATATAGACTATCATTAAAAATTACCATCTTTGCAATAATCACCGCGGCATACAAGAATTATTTTTAGAGTCAAGGAATAAATATCTCTACCCGAAGCTTTTAAAAACCATAACACTTTACATAAAGAATTTTTTAGTTTACACTATAGCTCAGCACGACAGAAATCCCCTAAAACTTCCCTACCAAATTATAGAAACGCCTACACACTTTAATGATATAGTCTATATAGATATTTAGTACTCTTGCAGAAATAAAATGTATCTCAACACCATAGACAAATTCTTGCAAGTATGCAACATTTCATAAATTAGGAAAAATCAACAAACTTATCTTCGATAACGATCGTTGCATTTTACATAGCGCTTTTAACTTATTTTTGAACAAGTAAGGAAGTCTAAGTTCGGGTGGAACCGAACATTATATACCTAGTAGTGATCTATTATGTCATCCCAATTTACGCAGGTCTATTTTAATACTTTCAGTTCGTATTTGCGTTCAAATAGACAGACGGACAGACAGATAGACGTATCGAGAGACGGACATGGCTACATCGACTCAGCTCATCCTCCTGATCATTTCAGTATACGTACAAACATTTCATGTTCATGAAAGGTATGAATATCAAAAAAGATATACAACTTCGCTTTTGCAGTGGGATATTAACTACTTGTCCGGTTATTTTACTTTTCATCCTGAAAGTTTTGATATACATATATCTCGATTCGTTTATGCCGAATAAACTAATATACCTTGTGTGCGTAACAAAAATAGATATAAGGGTTGTCTTTCTACCGCGCCTACCAAAGAACTCAACCGATCTTTATGAAATTCTCACAATATATACTTGGGTTCACTGGGTAAAGCATATACAGTATACAGTTTTGGAAAAGTAGGCGGAGCCACGCCCCCAGGCTATATAAAGTTTCAATTCGTCATAACTCCGAAATTTTTTGGTCTAAATTATGGTTATTTGGATATTTGTGTAACTTAGTCAATATCTATATAATTTTTCTAAAGTGGGCGGTGCCACGCCCACATATTTTGGTTTTTTTTTGCTCCTGAACTTTCACGATAGGTTCAGGAGTTCGCGTGGGCACGACACAGTCTTGTATAGAGCTTTTGGAAAAGCCCCCAGGTTATAGTTCGGTATAGTTAGGAGTTTATTTGGTTCAAGTTAATGACATTTTATATATAGATGTGTTCTATGTATCAAAACGTCAAAACAACGTCTACCGGGTTTGCCAGTATATTATAAAATGGCGAAAGCAAACCACGAATTTCAGCATTCTTTTGTAAAACTGAGAGACTAGTTTGCGTTCAAATAGACAGACGGACAGACAGACGGACGGAGAGACAGGCATGGCTAAATCGACTCCGCACATCGTGCCGATCATTTTAGTAAACTTTTCTCTCCTTGTTCTCATACTTACATACATTTAATGTTTATGAAAGGTATGAAAATCAAAAAAGATATATAACTTCGCTATTGCAGTGGGCTATTAACTACGTGCCCGAATATTTCGCTTGTGTGTTTCCCGATTTGGCTAATTTTTAGCAGGAGTATAACACATACTACTGAGAAGCAGCTGACCAATTTTCATTGAAATATCAAGATTGAATTATAAGCGATTGCCTTTGAAAATAGCAGAAATTTTATGCTGAAAAGTGGCTGGCGCCACGCCCACTTCAAAATTGAGAAAATTTTATTGCGGCCGAGTTTTTCTTAAAAAGCTTATTATGTGTGCAAAATCTGATTGATATAACTTGCTTGGTTGTAGAAATATCGCTTTTTAAATTTTACAAAAAAATTTTTCAGAACTATGTTAAAAAACTGGGCGGGGGCATTAACCGATGTCGCCCATTTTTACAGCAAACAGTCACCTTTATATATAGAACATTATCACCAAATTTCGTTTCGACAAATCTACTTTTGGCAGTTATGGCATAAAAAGTTTTGTGGAATATTCCACTATAAAAGGGGCGGGGCCACGCCCATTTTCAAAAATGTTTAAGTTTTTGGATTTCTTTGTTTATGGAAACTTTAATAGTGAAATATAAATAATGTAAAGCTATTTTGTTTAATATATCTACGATCCTCTTCAAAATCTTTCATATAAAAGTGGGCGTAGACATTAATCGATCCCGCCCAATTTTTCCTGGAACATTCCATGCATAACTGGAAATCTGCGTGCTGAATTTCGTTTCGATATCTTGAACGGTTTTTGATTTATGATTAATATTATTTCTAAATTTGACCCAATCAAAAGTGGGCGGTGCCACTCCCATTTTCAAAAATTTCTTGAAAAATTATTTTATGCCTCAATCTCAATGTACTCACCAAATTTTATCCTTATTGGTGTTTTATGTACTGAGTAATCACTTTTTTTGTGTTTTCGAAAATATTCTATGTATAAAAAGTGGGCGTGGCTATCATCCGATTTCGCCCATTTTATATAGCGCTCGGAAATCAGTGCCAAGCAACCCGCGTACCAAATTTCATTAAGATATCTCAAAATTTACTCAAGGTATCGTGTTCACAGACGTCCTGAACATTTTGATATACATAAGTCAGTATCTATCTCGATCCGTTTATGCCGTTACGTACTGCCGTTAGGCGAATAAAGTTCATATACCGTAGCACTACTAGGTATAATGAACAAAATATAGAGGCTCACGTAACTAAGACAGGTAATTGTGACATTGAAAGAATACACGGTAAACTTAATGAGTATCTAGGATATTAGAGGCTGACATTAGCCATAACATGATAGATTTATGTTGCTATTCTCAGCTTGCTTGTCATATACAAACGAGGTGCTGTCAGCTGCAACGACTATTGCAAGTTATAGGCACAAGTGGAATTGAGCTATAACAATTGTCGGTAGTCACGATGACAATCTGTCCCAGAATATGGCAGTTAGACGACAAACTTTTTGAAATTTTTAATGCATACGAGTATAATAGAACAATTCATTCTATTACAAAAAAGCGACCAATTGATTTTATAATAAAAACTTTAATAAAGAAGAGATAAATAAATTATATAAAGAATTTGAACAGAAACAAATTCGAAGAATAAATAAATTGAGAAAAAGATAGGAAGGCGGAACCGAAACAATTAGAAAACATTGTACTTAATGGGCAAATTGCGAAAACAAAACCTAGACAAAAGAACACTGAAAATGTTAACTAATTTTATTGTAATTTCATTCATAATTTTTGTTAATTTCAGTACTCTTACTTCTAACTTAGTCTTTTATTCATTTTGTCATTCACTGAAAGGAATGCATTCCGCATTCCCTTGTAAACTATGTATTACCTATAGTTAAGTGTTTTTTGTCTAATTGTGCTTTTAATAACACTGGTCTACAGCCAAAAATCACCAGAGACGCGAATATGAAATTCGTATGTAAAACCACCCCCTGATTCCGAAAATCGAGGTTATTTTTGATTATATGGTACCGTTTTTGAGATATTTACGATTTACCGTAGTTTCAAAAAAAAGATGGTTCCACTTAATCATGAATATCTCAAGAACAAATTGAGAAATTCCAAAACGGTTTGAAAAATTTTAAAGCATTCAAATAAATATAGCCATATAATACTTAAATACCCTACAAATATTAGCATATGTACATATGAGACAGTAACAATGTATGTAAGTTTTGTCTTAACTATGATCTTATTTTATACTTGAAAAAGTTATTAGTTTTGTTTTGACGCTTGTTGTAGTCACCCATCATTGCGACATCCCAGAATCCTTGATACCGACTTTCAATTAACTTTGTTTGCTGATGAAACTGTTCGCCATGCTCGTAACCAAGATTTTGCGGAAAAAAATTTAAATGGGAGTGCAGAAAATGAATTTTTAAAGACATATTTACTCCTAAAAAGAAAATAAATAAGTAAATTAATTAATTTTCTTAGGCTGGATTCATCGTTCAGTTGCGAACAAACTTTTTGTTTACATTTTACTCGTTCTTTTTCCACTTCTCTGATACAGCATGAGAAGAGAACGAGCAAAATGTAAACAAAAAATTTGTTCGGAACTGAACGATGAATTCAGCTTTAGGGCCGTTTTTTCATGTAAACTTTAAAATTTCCATACAAATTTTTTGTTTATCGGGCAGATAGGTTTTAAAGTTTACTTTAGAAAACGGCCTTAAATATGTTTTTTATTTTTCCCATTTTCGCATGGTTCTTGATTAAGTCGTCCACTATCATCTCATAGTTAGGACTTTTGCGTTTGCCTAAAAAAGAAGCAACAACCTTTTCAAAAAAATCCCACGATGCTACCTCCACTGGTGACAATAGTTTTAATTGGTTATTGTTAAGCATCTTTCTTTTTGCGGCCCAACAAAAATGCCTTCGTTTATCTTGGCTTCTGATATTTAATGCTCTTCATATTTAATAAGTTTAAGTAATTTTTACATTATCTCGTAGGTTTCCTTCGTATTTACTGCATGCGCGATCGGGATAGACGGCTTTTGGGTGCCAATATGTAATAATACGGCCCTTAAACTTAGGCCGTCAATGAACAATCGCCACTCTTTGGAATCATATGGTTCACCAAACTGCTTGAATAAGCCAGCCTTTGCAGTAGCAAACACTGTCCTCCTCCGCATAGAACTTGGAAAATGGTTCGTGACGAGTTCTATAAATTGTTACCTTAACATCGCATGAAAGGAATTTAAATTGTTACATACGAGAGGCGTGTAGCTCGGCCTTTACCGTGGACAATTCCAAATCTCTTATCCAATCATTGAGTTGTGCTTGTGGCAAAACGTTTCTTTCGTTTTCCGTGTAAAGTTCAGTACTTGATGCTGGCAATGACGCTGTTGATACGCTGGCATGCGTTACTTTTCTTGACTTTCCAATCCCAAATACTTCTCTAGTACAAATATAGCAGTCCGTCGAATGGCAAGTTGGCTCCCTCCACTTCATTAGTGTAGTAAATTTCATATGTTGCCTATGTAGATAGTTTCAGAAATTAGTCAGATATGCATTAAAAAGTAGCAAATTCGTAAATTTTACTACGCACCTTTTTGTTCCGGATTCCAAATGAATCAATTCGATTCGACATGTGGTGCACACACTATTCGGTGTCCATGATTTTCCAGTGTTTTTAGGCTGAATGCCAAAATACTTATAATATGTAACTTTCAAAGGATTTGAAAACACACGTCGCATGGTTTTAACAATATATTGACCGCAGATGAAACAGTACATATCTGGATCATTTTTACACTCAAACTTTCGCGCCCTTTTATTCATATTATTTTTTTTAATGTAAATGACTAGTTATAAAATTCACTTATAGACTGAACAGTATCCGGTGAGTCTTGCAGAAATTATAAAGGAACAATTCGCATTTACTCCTATTTACACTCAGATCAAGTAAAAATCGAAGCATATGTACATATGTATGTATGTGTAGGGTACTTCAGTATTATATGGCTATATTTATTTGAATGCTTACAACTTTTGTATTAGTCCATAGATTTTATTGGATGAAGGCTTATTTTTTTTTTGTAATTAAACCGTGCTTACAGAGAAAAAAATATATCTGGAAAAAATAAAAAGTTTTCGATATCCATCCTCGCAAAGTACACATTTTTTTATATTTTTATAAAAAAAAAAGTAAAAATCCGTACTGATTATTGTTCATTATATTCGAACCTACAGGCTTAAATTTTGTGGAGTCATATTTCTTTTTTTTTTTTTTGAAATAACGGTAAATCTCAAAAAAAAAATATCTGGAAAATTTAAAAAGTTTTCGATATCCATCCTCGCAAAGTACACATTTTTTTATATTTTTATAAAAAAAAAAAGTAAAAATCCGTACTGATTGTTCATTATATTCGAACCTACAGGCTTAAATTTTGTGGAGTCATATTATTTTTTTTTTTTTGAAATAACGGTAAATCTCAAAAAAAAAAATATCTGGAAAAAATAAAAAGTTTTCGATATCCATCCTCGCAAAGTACACATTTTTTTATATTTTTATAAAAAAAAAAGTAAAAATCCGTACTGATTGTTCATTATATTCGAACCTACAGGCTTAAATTTTGTGGAGCCATATGTTTTTTATTTTTTTTGAAATAACGGTAAATCTCAAATATCTCAAAAACGGTACCATATAATCGAAAATAAATTTTCGGAATCGGGGGGTGGTTTTACACACGAATTTCATATTCGCGTCTCTTGTGGAGAAAAAAAGTTCGAATTTTTAGACCAGTGTAATTGGTGTTTATCTACCACCGCAAGGGATCGACCTCGACATCAATTTTAACAGATTATGAGTTGCGCAAGCCGAAATTTATCTGAAACGCGAAAGCCAGGGTTGGGACTATACTGCAGTTGCAGTAGTTCAACTGCATCTTTCAGAAGAAAAAAACCGACTAATAAATTGTTACGTGCTGGCTCGCCGGGCGGGTGACCCATTCTTCCCGGAGGTCGCGCCCTCGTGTTGCATGCCTCAGGTACCGCGCAGGTATGCTTGCGTTTAGCACGAGCTAGCTCGCCGGACTGTGGGGTGGTTCTTGCGACCCCGAGGCATGCCCATTGCACCCTACACAAAAATTTCATACCTACTCACACCTCGCTCCATGGACATCCGCGCGACTTCTTCGTACATCAACCTACCCCCCCCCCCCCCCCCCTTCTTTATTGCCCTCCCTCAGCCTCGATGTTGATTGGCCGGGCCACTCTCAACCCACCCTACCTTGGTCGGCGGTGGCACTCGTTTTTCACCGACCCCAAAATTCACCCCCCTAGTTCCCCGTCACTGCTCCTCCTCACTCTCTGCTCCTACCCACAGGTCCGTCCGTACCCACCGCATCTGGCATCAAGACACTGAAATTCAAGTTTTAATTATACATTAATGCATGGTGTTTATTGACAAAATTCATTCTTATACATAGTGTGTGCGTTTGTGATATACATATATACTCTTGAAGTACGACCGTCGTAGTCGTCATAGACTTAAATACTGGAATTCATGCTCACGCCTTGGCGCGGCCTCAACCTAGACTGAAGGTAACGACGTTCGTCGGGTTCGCATTAACGTGGCAGCGAAACGACAAAAAAACTAGGGCTCTTTAACTATCTCCTACCATAACCTCCAAGGCGCCTTGTTTATCAGGGTCGGATAAGGGTGCCCAAAGTGGCAACCCCGATTATCTATGCCCTCTCTCTGTCAACTCCTCGGTTCTCTGCCTGGGCTGTTCGCCCTACACACCCGTTTAAAGAGCGCCCTTCCCCCTGCTAGTCGAGACTACGCCGCTGGCTAACAACCAAGGCCCTAACGCTATATTCTATCTATCTATCTATTGGGCGATATACAACAGGTATATCATCATAAACATCCTAAGAGATTTTTTGCGCCAAGCTTCTCTTCCAATTTGTGGTGTGCCGATTTGAATTTTTCCCTACAAATTGGTGGGACCTACAGTTTTTTGCCGACTCCGAACGGCATCTACAAAGGAGACGAATTTTTTGCTGAGAAGCCTGTCATGGCAGAAATACACTCGGAGAGTTTGCCAAACCACTGCCGAGGGGCGACCCCGTTTTTGAAAAACTTTTTTCAAATCACTTTTGATGTTACCTGTACCAGGGCTCGAACCATGGACCTTCGGTGTGGTAGGCCGGCAACACTACCTTCACACCACGGCGGCCGCCGGTAGAATGCTCGCCTGCCTAACGCTATATTCAATATTCCAAATTTCACTGTCGTGTCACCATACAATAGCGACACTGTTCTAAACTTACGAGAAAACCTGAAGTGAAAATACTTTGGGTTTTACAAAATTAGTGTGTGTTGTGCGCGGACGCGCACGTTCCTCTCTCCTCCCTTAAATAATCCGAAAGTATACTACCGTGCCACTGTGCAACAGTGGCACAGTTCAAAATTGTGGAAACTGATCCCAGCAACAACTATGCCTGAATCTGTCGGAGGTACCGCAAACGCCCCTTCTACTTGTATATTAATGTGTTTCTACTCTACTATGGCTACCAAAAACCTGGTTTATCGATGGCGCTTGCTGCGGTTGTACTGCCTGACCCTCGTTACTGCGCCTTGGTGGCCACTCTGTCCCGAAATGTCGTCGGACAAGGTTCCGCCCCTTCCGCTTCTGTGTCACAGGTAGCCTATGCCGGGGGCCTTATGTCTCCTCCTGCCCTTGTTCCCTGGGATTCGGTCGTGGCGGTTACACGCCGCGCTCTCGTTCCGTTCCCGCGACTGTGTGGTTGTGAGCACTCAATCGGAGGCCTCCCACTTCGCGATGGGTCCTATTCTCAGCGCTATTGAGTGAAGTTGCCTCGAATCGGTGTTTTGGCCTCTCCCTCTTCCAATATTATTCGGCGCTTCCTTTTGAGGCCTTGCTTCCTCCTTGGCGTTACTTACAATGGGTGGATTATAGCCTGGTTGTCCTGCCAATTCTGGATATTTTTTTCCCGTCCTCAGTGGATTGCTGCCGTCTGCTAGGCTGTCGATATAAAAGAAGGAAGCACATGAACCGGAAGTATTAGCTGCGGTTGCCGTTTGACATCTGTCAGATGCTGACGTGTGCAAAACGGAAGCGTTCCGAATGCGGGGTTGCCGGACGGTATTCTGGGAATGAGCCACAGGGTGACCGCAACAAAATTAAAAAAAATATCTGAAAGTAAAATCATGTCACCGAAGTGGTGAAAAGGCAATCCTAAACCTAGCGGAAACTCAATCAATCCCACACTTTAAATCAAAAATAGAAAATTTGAGATGCGTCATTTTGGCTATTACTGCAAGACATATGTCAATTCAAAACTGCTTAAAAAATACTTTTCACCTATAGACCGTTTCTAACTTCATCATTTACATGCGGAATGCTTTTACATTTTTTTTATTCCACATGAGGAATACAAAAGGAATAATTATTCCGGAATAACAAAAGGAATAAGGACTGCAAATTTACATTCCTTATTCCAAAAAATGGAATTAAGGCTGCAATCCAAAATTGTTATTCAGTGAATGGGAATGCATGGATTGCATTCCGACATGAATGCATTCCTTAACAACTATAGTGAAAAGTCGGTTACTAGATCACGAAATTAAATTAAAATTTGAAAGTTCTGCAAGCTGTTGGAAATTACGAACCAAGTGAAATCAAAGCAAATAACGATAATAACAGTAATAATAATAAAACAAAAGAGTTTATATAAAATGTTTATATTTATATTTTTGTAAGTATAACGAGCTCAAGACCAGTTGATAATAATTCTTAGTTAATTATTATTATTTTTGATTAGAGGAAAAATTTAAAGCAACAAACATATACAGGCTATAGTTGTAGTACTATTTCGAAAACAGCCACGATTTCTCGTCAGACTAATTCGTATTGGTTTGCTATTTCAGAGGATCTTGTGGAGAATCGAACCCACTCACTCTGATTGCCAGCGCAGCTGCCCATCGCATAGGCTATGCTGCGTGTAGTTTTGCAAGCTGCTTAATTCAAGTTTTCCTCTAATTGTTGTTTGTTATCTTGCCAACGGTACACACAATATTTTAGACATTCTGTCTATATGTAAATCACCCATGCTGGACTTCGTTTGTGTACATTCTTCTTTTTTTATCAACTGGTCTTGAGCTCGTTATACTTACAAAAATATGTAAAATGAACAGACCGTAAAACCAACAACAAAATAAGTTTATATTTAAAAGACAACAGAATGGTCAAAATAAAGATAAAGATAATCAAGTGCCAACGGCCGCTGTGCAATCTGGTTTCGCGTTTATGTTAAAGAGTGTACCAATCTACAAAAATAAAAACTCGAGACGCATATCTTTTACTACTTAATTGTGCTGAGTTGGAACAGCCAATCAAAATAGCAATTGCTAAAAGTGATGAATATATCTATGCAACAGCCGTACGCACGGTGCAAATAAAAAAATACTGCTTAAAAAAGTTTTGTACTGCGAAAATATTCCACAAAATATACTATCAGTAAACAAAATGACGGATGCCGGTATGGAGATTTTATTTTCGGCAGGAGCTGTTTGAATCACAAAAAACGGTGAAGTATTGTTTAAAGGTATGTGTTCTATTAATATTCCTGTTAAAGAATTTGAGGTATATAACAAACAAGTTTAAAAAGAGTCCATACCAATTGTGACATGAACGTAATTAGTAAAGGAAAATGAATGGAACTCCAACGAAATAATACGTGTGAGGATACACAATTATTAGATAGTGTTAGACTTGATAGTGAGATATGTGAATCCTGTATTATTTATAATACACTCCGATGTTTGTGGTCCTATTACGCCTCCTACAATTGATGGTAAAAATTACTATATACTTTTTATTTTGTTGTGGTGATCTTCCGACAGGGTAGTAAGCTGATATTTGTTGGAACGATTTTCCGTCATCCCTTGTCAAGTTTGGTTTTGTGACAAACCGGTTTCGGCGTTCTGCCATTTTCAATGCCTAGTTTCGCTCTGGTCTGTGTCTATCCGCTGCGTTGTTTTTATAGTCCGTGGGTGCTGTGGCAGGTAATGTCAATCTATGTGTTCGTGGTAGGTAACGTTAATATGCGCGTGTGTGTGCGCGGTATTGATACGTCCGAATTGTTATCTGTCCCAAGGGTTGTTTTTGTAGGTATGTAGACATACCGCTTGTTAGCTAAGCGGTAGGTTGATGTAGGTAGAAATCGATGATTTTTGCAGTTTGGTTCATATTTCGTTTTTGCTTGTTCATTGTTACGTGTTTGGTTGCTGTACCTGCTGTTTTTTGTAAACTAGTTTTAAGGGTTCAAATATTTCGTCAGAGATAGTGTTGGTTTGTTCGTTTATGATCCTGCCGTTAAATGTTTTTAACTTGTATATCTCCATGTTCTCAAGTACATTAAGCCGCCGGCCTTTTCCTTGTACGTGAAGTATTCGAGCCGTTGTTTTTATGTTAGCTGGGGTGCAGTTGTTCTCAAACATGTGGTTCGCAAAATTAGATTCTGGTATTATGGTGGATTTTCGTGTTTTTTTGTTGTAGTCCCAATATTCCGAGAGCATATCAGGGACTACAACAAAAACACACGAAAACCCACCATAATACCAGAATCTAATTTCGCGAACCACATGTTTGAGAACAACTGCACCCCAGCTAACATAAAAACAACGGCTCGAATACTTCACGTACAAGGAAAAGGCCGGCGGCTTAATGTACTTGAGAACAAGGAGATATACAAGTTAACAACATTTAACGACAGGATCATAAACGAACAAACCAACACTATCTCTGACGAAATATTTGAACCCTTAAAACTAGTTTACAAAAAACAGCACAAGCCAGCAGGTACAGCAACCAAACACGTAACAAGGAACAAGCAAAAACGAAATATGAACCAAACTGCAAAAATCACCGATTTCTACCTACATCAACCTACCGCTTAGCTAACAAGCGGTATGTCTACATACCTACAAAAACAACCCTTGGGGCAGACAACAATTCGGACGTATCAATACCGCGCACACACACGCGCATATTAACGTTACCTACCACGAACACATAGATTGACATTACCTGCCACAGCACCCACGGACTATAAAAACAACGCAGCGGATAGACACAGACCAGAACGAAACTAGGCATTGAAAATGGCAGAACGCCGAAACCGGTTTGTCACAAAACCAAACTTGACAAGGGATGACGGAAAATCGGTCCAACAAAAATCAATATAATTTTTGTTGATCAATATACTGTGTAACATACTTAATAAGTCGCAAATAAGATGTTTTTTTACCTTGTATGTTGATAATGGTGGGGATTATTTATGAAATGATATGTGTGAATATTGTGTTGAAAAGGGTATAAGTTACCATTTAACAATTCCGCATTCACCACAATTGAATGGAGTATCCGAGCGTATGATTAGGACCATAACTGACTGTGATACATGGTACAAATTTAGATAAAGCTGACCTGCAAAAAGTGCGATTGGCCTAGGATGCATTCCGGGATGAGTCGCAAAGGAGGATGCGAATAATACCAGTTCTGATCACTTTGTATGGGTTGAATTGTTCACATTTGTTTGAGCATGGCCTATGGAGAGATCAATTGTACCCATTTATACCCGAACGGGTACAAAAGGACTAATCCAATTTATATCCAAACGGGTACTTTTAACTCTTATAACTATGTTACAAAAAGTAAAATTGACTTTTACGCCTGTGAGTACGCTACACAAATAAAAATTTACTTATGTCTCTCTCTCTCTCTATGGCGCGATATACAACAGGTATATCATCATAAACCTCCTAAGAGATTTTTTGCGCCAAGCTTCTCTTCCAATTTGTGGTGTGCCGATTTGAATTTTCCCTACAAATTGGTGGGACCTACAGTTTTTTGCCGACTCCGAACGGCATCTACAAAGGAGACGAATTTTTGCTGAGAAGCCTGTCATGGCAGAAATACACTCGGAGAGTTTGCCAAACCACTGCCGAGGGGCGACCCCGTTTTTGAAAAACTTTTTTCAAATCACTTTTGATGTTACCTGTACCAGGGCTCGAACCATGGACCTTCGGTGTAGTAGGCCGGCAACACTACCTTCACACCACAAATTACTTATGTATTTTCAATTAAAGCCAACTGCAGCCTAAAGAGATTGATCCAGGAGATTAGCCACACGATTTTCTGCAGGGTGTGTTAACAGCTACTTCTATATATATAAAAATGAATTCGTTTGCGTGAATACGTTCAAAACTCAAAAACGGTTTGACCGATTTAAACAATTTTTTCTTTAGTATATTCGATCTGATTCAGAGCTCATTTATGACAAAAAGTAATAATATTTTAGCTAATACTCAATAACCGCTTGACCGATTTCAATAATTTTTTCTTTTCTTTGTTCGATCGGACTTAATGTTCATATACAACTAAAATTTTGAAAAACCTCAATTTAATAATATTTTTAAGTAATACAAGGTGGCGCAAAAGTAATCCTTCTATCAGAAAATGCTATAAATTTTGCGATTGGCCCCTAAAGTCAGTTCTGTTTTGACATTTGTGTAGTAAACACATGCGAAATACACGTTAATAAACAATGTTACGCTACACTGCTCCAGAACGCGGAATATTGCTGACTATTTATTTGACCAATAATCGGTCGGGGCCAAACGGTTACTGTGAATGGTGAGCGCTACAGAGCAATGATCAACGAGTTCTTTTTGCCGCAACTTGATAAATTGGGATTGGAAAACATGTGGTTCCAACAAGACGGTGCAACAGCACACACTGCACGTGCCACAACCGATATGCTGAACATCGGAAGCTTACTTTTGCGCCACCTTGTACAAGCTGACAACCAAAGTCGAGTTGAGTGTTTAACTGAAGTTAGTTTAGCAATCAAAGTTGAGTTCAATGTTAAGCCTTACCAATCACGGCACCACTCTGATTCCAACATAATCACAAAGTTTTTCCAACACGCCAATTTACATGGTGAAAAAGTGCAAATCTGAAGTATCTATACATAAAAATTACTATGAGTGATGTAAATGTTATCCTCAGGCGTTTTCCGGTGGCAGTTCAAGCTCAGGATCACGCTCAGTGCTCACTTGAACACTCCCGATCATTAGTAGACCTCGGAAGCAGATGCAGCGCTATTGTTTCTCATTTCATGCAGAGCCAGGGCATCCACAATATTAAAAAAAAATACCCCAAATATTTTGGCTAAGTGCTAAAGATCATGATAATTGTTTTAAGGATAAGATGGTAATATGATAATTTAAATTATATATTTATAATATAAAAATTAATTAACTCAATATTATATCTCATGTTCTTTTGAACTTAACAACTTCATAAAATATTAATGCGTTTAGCACGAAATACAAAAAAAAACAACTACATTATGAACACTCCGTGGTGAAACATGTTAATCATAGCGCACCAGCGGCATCTGTTATTGAGAAGTTAGGTTTATCAAAAAGTGGTGTGTCCATACTAAAGATAAGAAACAAGCAAATTATCTTGCTCACAAATTCCAGACATCTATACTGATCTATCTGGCGCAAATCGTTGTTGCATTTACAGGTAACATTTTTTATCTGCCTCAGGGTCACGACGACCGGATAACACCTCTTCCAACGATAGATTTTTTGCTGCTCAAAGTTACACTAAAGAGATGTGATGGGGAAAATAACTTGATCGCCCCAAAGTTTTCAAAATTGTAGGAATACAAAGAACGTAAAACAATAAGAAGTTCAAACAGCGAATGTAAGTGGCTGCTGTCAAATCGATGGTAGGTAATTCACCACTGTACCTGCCTGTAGATTTTTTGAATTCACTGGCCCGTAGTCATAGTCAAATTAAAATAAAGTTTTATCTACATAAACATGATTATAAAATAAACATCATTTCATGTCTGTCATAGTCAACTTAAAATACATTTTATGTCTACGACTGAGTTTTAATTTTAAAATGACGGAAAAGTAATTTTAACATTTTAGAATCACACTATGGTTGTGTTTGTGACATGGCTTCCCAGCTTCCCAACTTACCAAAGTCGGAGCGCTCCGAAATAATGATCCAAAAAGAGTCCGTAATTTGAGATTTTTTGGAGTGTTATTTAGTAAACATCAAAAATAAAGGCTGTTTTTTTTAGGGGTATAGAACTTCAAATTGAAATAAAACACAAGAAAATCGTTTTAAGGTCCATCAATTTGGCTTTATTGGAAGGATAATTTTATGCCATTAATGTTTAAATATGATTTCTTGCATGTGGCCGCCGCGGCTGGCTCGAATAAAGCCAATTCTACAGGTCCAATTTTCAACCACTTTTTCGAGCATATGGGGCCGTATGTCGGCAATAACGCCACGAATGTTGGCTTCCAATTCCCCTAACGTTTCTGGTTTGTTGGTGTAGACGAGCGACTTCACATATCCCCAAAGAAAATAATCCAATGGTGTCAAATCACACGACCTTGGTGGCCAATTGACAGGTCCATTCCGCGAAATTATGCGCTCATCGAATGTTTCCTTCAATAAATCGATTGTGACGTGCGCTGTGTGGCATGTAGCGCCGTCTTGTTGGAACCACAACTCATCCACATTCATGCCATCCAATTCGGGAACAAAATAGTCGGTTATCATGACTCTATACCGGTCTCCATTAACGGTAGCTGCCTCTCCAGCATTATTGCGGAAGAAGTATGGCCCAATGACTCCACCAGCCCATAGAGCACACCAAACAGTCAGTTTTTGTGGATGTAATGGCGTTTCAAGGGTCTCATGTGGATTCTCTTCACTCCAAATGCGGCAATTTTGCTTGTTGACGTAGCCATTCAACCAAAAATGAGCCTCATCACTGAACAAAATTTTGCGATGAAAATCAGCATCGAAATCAATCTCATTTTCGGCCCATACACCAAAATCACGACGCATTGCATGGTCTCGCGGCTTTAATTCTTGCACAAGCTGGATCTTGTAAGGTCGCAAGCCAAGATCTTTGCGCAAAATCTTCCATAAAGTTGATGGACAAAGCTCCAATTGCTGTGCACGGTGGCGAATCGATTCATTCGGGTCCTCTTCAACACTTTGCTCTAAAGCGGCAATTGTTTCTTCGGTGCGCACTGTTCGACGTCTCTGCGGATGCGTATTATCACATAGAGTAAACGTAGTGCGAAAACGATCCATGGTTAACCGAATTAATTGCTCTGATGGACGATTATGTCGACCATAAAATGGACGGAGCTCACGGTAAACTTCGCGAACTGAACCATTATTTTCGAAATAAATTTGCACGATTTGCAAGCGTTGTTCTTTTGTTCATGATGAAATGGCAAACCAAACTGAACATAAATGACATTAGAGTTGCTACATTTGACCACAAAATGCCAGTTTTATCTCTATTCGAAAAACAAACCTGTAAAAAAAACACCCTTTACAACTTTTTTATGAATATTCACGGAGCCTTGGAACAAGAAATGAATTTTGTAGAGCGGATAAACTGCAAGGCTCAGTTATATGAACGATTAAGAGCATTTTCTGATCCTTTTTGTTGTACGCGTAAAGAGAATTGTGAAAAACGTTGGAGAGCGGATAAGCAGCAACGTGCAATTATATGTATGTTTCAGAGCATTTTCTGAGGTTTTTTTATTTTACCTAATGGAACGTAAAGTATCTTTTTCTCTTGAATGTTTATCAATAGGCAAAAGTTGGAAGCCAACTAAAGTGCATTTAGAATAAAACAAAGTCGATTATAGAAACTACATAGTAAAACTTTCAAAGTTAACACAATGTTTTGAAGCGAATTTTTCAAACTTTGATAAACTTTCCTGGACTTTTTGCAAACTTTGAAAATTTTATTTATGTGAAAATTATTAAAAACACAAATAAATATATTTTACGAGTAAAACTACTTCCAATTTTGTTTCTATTATTCCTGCCACCACTGTATGTATATTCTATATAGCATTTTAATGAATCCAATATAGTTTTTGATTATATGAAGTGATAAGTTCCAAATTTAAAATGTATATGCTTAGTTGTACCTATATATTTAGTTATACAAATATTTTTACATATAACTTGTTTTCAATAAAGAACTGATAGAATAACATATGTTTTCAATATAAAACAAATAATACCGTATAAACCATTAGAAGGTGAACCTTCTTCTGATTAGTTAAATACAGATATGAGTATTAAAAACCTATAATAATGTTAGGAAAAGAGTAAAAAACAACGGATAAAAATGTGCCTAAAAAGGCTCAAAAAAGCTTCAGAAAAGCATCAATAAAAGGCTCCGAAAAGAGTCCAAAAAGACTCCGAAGTTCATTTAAAAAGAGTCATAAAACGCTCCAAATTCATCGGATTCGGACTCATTTTGGACTCTTTTTTATGACTCCTTTTAGGATACCCGCGTAGAACGATTTTTCGCTCCATTTGGGCTCCGAAAAGAGCTCATTTCGGAGGGTAAAGCTCCAAGAAATGTGAGTTTTATGGCTCCGAAGGGAGTATTTTTTCCTACTTTTGGTTAGCTGGGTTACCAAAGTCGGAGCGCTCCGAAATAATGATCCAAAAAGAGTCCGTAATTTGAACTTTTTTGGAATGGTATTTAGTAAACATCAAAAAAGCCACTGTTTTATGAAGATTCACGGAGCCTTGGGAGAAGAAATGAATATTGTAGAGCGGATTAACTGCAAGGCTCAGTTATATGGAAGATTTGGAGCGTTTTCTGATCCTTTTTCTTGTACGCGTAAAGAGAACTGTGAGAAAATAAACGTTGTAGAGCGAATGACCGGCATCGTTCAATTATATGAATGTTTTAAAGCATTTTCTGAAGTTTGTTTTTGCTTAAGAGAACGTAAAGTTTTTTTCTCAATGTCTATCAATAGTTGAAAGTCAAGGGAACTGTAGTTAAAAACGAAACGAAATAATATATTTATTGATATTTATACTTTCAGATGCACTTGTACTAATATCTTTAATTAAAATTTTTTCTTCTTCAAAGTGTAGTAAAAAAGTTTGTCTAAAAAGAGTCACAAGACTCAAACTAAGTATCAGTAAAGCACCAATAAAAGGGTCCAAAAAGAGTGCAAAAAGGCTCCAAAACCCATCAGAATGGAGGAAAAAATGTGCCTAAAAAATTTCTAGTATCTAATAAACAGAACTCCAAGTAATGCTCTTTGTGACAAGAAAAATACTCCTTTTGACATGTGGCAAAGTCGTAAACCAAATTTGAAAACCCTTGAAGAAGACGCGGAGAGCGTCGAAACGCGTAGGGAGAAACAAAAACAAATAGTTTGTTTTATTTGGATGGCCGTAAGCGCTCAACCCAGCAAACAAATTTAAAATAATTGAAAGTTTTTGGCACAACAGTATACATGCATAACAAACGAGAAAAGAAAGTTCGATGATAAATCTATTAAATGTATAATTGTTGGCTATGAAACAAATGGTTTTAAACTATGGGTTTTAGAAAACCATAAATTTCTTATAGCCGGAGATGTTGTCATAGGTGAAGAAAATATGATAAGCGCCCAGATTTTGGAAATTGAACACCCTGAAAGTGATTGGGTTATCCAGAATGACAGTATGGATCAACAAAATGAATCACAGCATGAGCGTATAGAAAGTATGGAAATGAATGCCCTGAATGAGAGTAGGGAAAGTACAGGCTTTCTGAATGAAAGTAAGGATCGGAAACAGGGTGATTTTCAAACTGATAGTGACACAACAAACATCTCGAATGAGAGTAGGGAAGAAGATGAGCCTTATTCCCGAAAGAAAGTACGGAAGATAATGCCGAAGAAAGGTGAAGTGAACGGCTGAGTTATAAACCCCCAAGACCTTATAGATTTTTGGATAGTTGCCAACTATACTCACAAACCTCTTTTTCTGACATTCCCAGCAATTATGATGAAATAAAAGAAAGGGACAATAGATTAGAATGGGAGCAAGCAATTAACGAAGCATTAGACTATTATTTACTAAATGAAACATTGTTGACAATCCGAAAAATAAAAATATGATTGATTGTAAATGGTTTTCACAGTAAAGAATAATGAACTGGGTGATCCTGTTAAATACAAAGCTAGGCTTGTGGAGCGTGGTTTCAAACAAAAATATTTAATTGACTATGATGAAACATTTGCCCCGGTAGCAAGAATCCTAATTTCGGTTTATCAAATTAATTTGACCTAAAAGTTCATCATATGGATGTGAAAACTGCATGTTTAAATGGGGAACTAAAAGAGGAAATATATATGAAAATTCCTCAAGGGTTACCATGTGAAAATGATAGGAAGTGTAAATTGAATAAATCAATTTATGGCTTTAAATAGGCAGCTAGATGCTGGTATGAAATGTTTGAGAAAACATTGAAAGAAATTGGATTTATTAGTTCAAAAGTAGATCACTGTATTTATCCATTGGATAAAGGTGAAGTGAAGAGAAGTATATATTTATTATTATACGTCGATGATTTAGTTATAGCAACTTATGATTTAGAAACAAAGTCAAACTTTAAAGGATATTTAGTGCGTAAATTAAGAATGACTGATTTGGCCGAAATCAAATATTTTATTGGTATAAAAGTTAGTAGACAAGATAATAAAATAGAACTTAGTCAGTCGGCTTATATTAATAAAGTTCTAGAAATATTTGGTATGGATGGATGTAGTCCAGTAAGTACTCCACTTCCAAGTAAATTGAACTATGGGGATCCAAATTCAGAAGAAAATTATAACGCGCCATGTCGAAATGCAATTGGATGCCTAATGTATATAGTGTTATGTACTAGACCCGATTTGAGCACATCGGTTGGAATTTTAAGTAGATACATGAATAAGAATAATAGAGAACTATGGCAATGCATTAAAGGGGTTTTAAGATACCTAAAAGGTACAATTAATCACACAAAACCGTAGATTCTGAAAGTGTTTTCACTGGATATGTTGATTCAGATTGGGCAGGGAATGCCACCGATAGAAAAAGTACTACAGGTTATATATTTCATATGTTCGACTCATCCCTAATTTGGTGGAATACGAAAAAGCAATGCTCAGTTACGGCTTCAACCTGAGCTGAAGCTGAATATATGGCGTTATTTGAGGCCACTAGAGAGGCTATGTGGCTAAAATCATTGACAAATAGTATTAAATTAGAATTACAGGAACCCATTAAAATATTTGAAGACAATCTAGGATGTATTAACATTGCTATTAGTCCTACATGTCATGAAAGAACTAAACACATTAATATTAAATAGCATTTTTCTATAGAACAAATTGAAAGAAAACTAATTATTCTTGAGTATATTCCTACAGATAAACAACTGGTTGATATCTTGACAAAATCACTACCTGGACCACGATTCTCCGAACTAAGGTATTAACTTGGGCTGCTGATTTAAAATTTTGTATTATTATAACTTAGTTTTCACTATATTAAATACTTAACACTTCATTTAAAAATTTTATTATTTATTTCAATGAATTTTTAATTATTTAATGGACTGCATATAAAGTACATTAGATTAAATTGTTGTATCATTTCCAAGATTACCCGACCTGGCACCAATTTGAGATATAGGTAAATAATTACTGTAGCTATATTTTTACAGTTGTATATACTTGTATTGTATTTCTTGTTTCGCATATGATATGTGTGTGTGTGTGTAAGTTGCAGTGACAAGCAAAATAAACAAGAAATAATTAACCACAAACAAAGAACATATAACTATAACTCTGTCAACCAGCAGCAGATCAAAATCTGGATAAGCAGTGAGTCGCGCGTACCAAACAACTGGATAAAAAAGTAGAAAACTTTGTTCAGCGAGGATTACTTTTTACCCATGTTGAAAATGATTTTCCGTGTAGGTGTGAGTGCATACTTTTAGGCACTTGTTGTTTTCCATATAAATTCCAAAAAATATGCGTCGCTTTTCTTATAGATCCGTTCTTCATCAGAGAAATTTTGGCACGCATTGCTAACCATTAAGCTAACAATACGCTGGTTTTGATGTCATCTAAACTCCTAGTTCTATTCTTCTTTACCATATGCATGAACCACTTCGCCTATGGCGGCTGTCTCTAAACATTTTTCCTACTCTATTCAATTAAAAAACTTTTAATAATTAATTAATAAATGATTATTAAAAAAATAAAAACAATAATAGTTTACATAAAAATTCAAAACGAGAAAAATTATTATTTTTGGCCCTGAGCTCGTTTCATGAAAACAAAGACTCATGTAGAATAGAATCTGGAAGAAATCATCCATATAAATTTCCCACCTGCAAGTGTCCTTTCAAGGTTTTTATTAAGTCAAACACATTTTTTCTGATTTTATTTTTTGTAACTGTCAAAAGAAAGACAAAAACTAATGAACTATATAAGATTTTCACCGTTTGGTGAAATTAAATTTCCATTTGGCGATTAAATTTTATATGCACTTTTGCAATGGTTGAATGATCTGAAACTGAATAAAAACTGATTTTAATTTTTTTTTCATCCTTTTCGTATATAAAAGGAAGCCGAGAGTAATTTCCTCTTTTAAACATTTGGCCTACAAGTATCGTCTCAAGGTCAAATTTTTTTTTCAACGTCCAGAACTCCTGAAAAAGAATGAATTATATGAGCGATTCTTCATTTTGGTGATGTGTAACACAGTTTTCTTTAACCATTGAGTTTCATTTTTTAATTTATATATTTGAAAGCAATGTAGGATCCGAAGGTGAATGAAAATTATTAAAATTTTCTCAAGTAAACAAGTTCTGATTTGTCAGAAAGAGTTAAAAAAATTATCAACAATTTAGAATTCTGATTATGCACTACAATGGAGAATAAATGTAGGAGCCTTCATTGGTAGGCATTTGGAACTAAGTAAATATAAGAATATAAATAAACTCATTGTTGTACTCAGGATGGTACGAAAAGTGTTTTAATGCTGATACGCTTGCAAGCAATAAGGACGTTTCTAGCGTCTTTTTTTTTGTCTATTGCAACACAAAGGAAAAAGTACCAAAGAATGTGCTTCAATTTCATCAAAAAGTTTAATTAGTGTGTATGAAAAATTAGAAATTCCAAGTAAAAGAAGTGACGAAATTAAGAACCTATCCTAATTAATTAACAATAAACCAATTGTTGTGTCATTGATGTATCTAAACCTTACAATTAAAAACGAAGTTTTTTACAACAAGTTTTAACTAAATAAAAATTTTATAGGTGCATAAAAATTTAATTTACGTTGACAAATTTAAAATCTTTAGAACTAAATTTGCAAGTAAAATGTTTGTAAGAGGAAATTACTCTCAGCAATATTCTTGTATAAAAAAAGCACTTCTTGTTTATTTGAAAAAAAAAAAACTAGAGACACTTGTTATTTATTTTCAGATCCTGCCACCTTTGCAAAAGTGCATATTAATATAAAACTCAATCGTGAAATGGAAGTATGTTAAATTCCCTACCAAACGGTGTAAATGTTATATAATTCTTTTTTATTTTGTTGTTTTTCCGACAGGGTGAATGATTGATGTATATTGGAACGATTTTTCGTCATCCCTTGTCAAATTTGGTTTTGAGACAAACCGGTTTCGGCGTTGTGCCATCATCAGTGTCGATTTTCGTTCTGATCTGTTGTGGTCGTTTGTCTTGTATTTATAGTAGGTATCAGGTAACGTCAGCATGGGTGTCTGTTTGTGTACGTGTGTGCATGTGTTGTGTGTGTACATTCAGAAACGGGGGTGGATTTGCATCGATCGGTTTTTTTGTGGTTGACTGAGGCAGGTAAAAGTTGGTGATTTTTGTTGTTTGACCTTTTTTGCTTGTTTGTTGTTTTTGATCTTTTGCTGTTTTGTGCTTATTTGTCGGCGCGTGTGTGTTTGTTGTACCTGAGTTGTTGCTTTGTTTTTTGTAAACCAATTTTAAAGGTTCGAATATTGTGTCGTCGTATTCGAACCTTTGAAATTGGTTTACAAAAAACAAAGCAAAATCGTTCCAATATACATCAGTTATATAATTCATTAGTTCTTATGTATTTCCTTTGGCCGTTACAAAAAATGCAAACCAGACAAATTTTCTTTAGCTTAATAAACATCCTTGAAAGGACACTTGCAGGTGAAAAATTTATATGGATGATTTGTTCCAGATTCCATTCTACATAAAAATCTTTGTGTTGCTCATCATCCAAAAATTACTTGTTTACGAGATATTGGCTATTAAATACACACCATTTTTAAGTGCATTTTTACACTTTAGGTCAAATGCGCATGGAATTTTTTCACTACGGACGTCCAGATTTTTTTACATATCTTGTTTTTTATCCCCAAAGTTTCAGAAAATGCATGTGGAGTGAAATAATTTCACCCTTTTGCAAATCCCATACATTTTGTGGGTGTTCTAATACATATGTATATAAAAAGGAGCGGCCGGCGCTACGTGGTGGGACCTCCGCCCCGTTATATCTCACCATTGCTAAATCTCACGTTACAACAGTTATAGAAAGTGTTAAAAAACGTCGAAGCCCGTTAAATTGTAATTTTAAGAGAACTAAAATAAATCCCAACAAAAATTAAATAAATCCTTATGTTGAAAATAATAAAATAACTCACAACAGAATTTCGTTGGGAGATATTTCATTTGCGAGGTATTTCATTATGAAATAATGCCCAGCCAAAAATTGCGAAACAAGTCCCAACGCATTGGGAGTTATGTCTTAATGGAACAAATCAAAATTTGCATGGAAAATATTTGGGAGTTATAAAAATTAATTTTTACGACTTATTTCATTTGGGAGTTATTTCGTGGTACCAGGAATGGCAACTGTATTTTCGGTGTTAAAAGTTACTTATTCGGAGGGGAGTGAGCGGCAAAAGCGAAGCTAACATCAGAAGTTTGCTCTCAACAACCAGGAACACCTCTTTTCTGTTACAAATGGTATAAATTTCGCACGTGCATCGACGGAAAATGATTGAAAATATATTATAGCTCTCAATTTTGTTCGCACAGTTGCTTGAACTACAACAAAATTCTACTCAATGACTACTGATACAATTGTTATTACGTTAGTTATTACGACTTCTTAAAGCCTAGTTCAAAAAACAAAACCGTTAAACTAATAGTTTAGAACAATAAGTACAAATATTTGGACATAAAATATTAACAAATTAGATTATTGAAATAGTGAAACGCTGAAACATAAACCACATAAAGGCTCAAGCATCTATCTCATAGGCAATGATTTTACGTAATCATATAATCTATTTTTAAACAATAGATTACACTACCCGAAAAATTTTCAAAAATTTCTATATACTCGACATTTCATGCATGATTTATATGTAGAATTTATTTCAGATAGTTTAAAAGTAGAACAGTTTTTGCGATATTTTGAAATTTCAGTTTTTGAGCTAAGAAAAAAAGTAGGATTACTAATCTGTCAATAGCTCTGCCATTACCGTCTCGATTTTTATGTTATTTCATTTCATTTTAAGAGGATGAAATACCATTTTCAGCAAAGCAAAATTAATTTAAATATACTTTAAAATGACGGAGTTATGGTGAACAAAAAAATTTTTTATGCAAATTTTCAGTTTTTTTGACATTCATCTTTTTTGTAATTTTTTTTACGAAATATTAAATAATCTTCTGGTTTTACAATGTAAGTCCATAGAGCATAATATTCAGTAGAAAAATTACAATGTTATAAGAGAATTAGTGAACAAACCTATGTTTATTTTTTATCGCAATCTTGTATTTAACTGAATTTTTTATTTTTATGTATATTAACTTTCAATTCATGGAGGATGGGGCCGTGTGCAGAAGTCCACGCAAGTGGGGAAAGTTTCTGATCGCCATTCCCCTGGGAATGGCCAGAGCGATTCTTTTGCATGCGGTTCAAGCAGCTCATTACTTCCGGGCTTTGCGCCCAAGTATCCTCTGGGTAACCACCGAACACCCGTTTGGTGGTGAGCTAAACGTGAGAAGGCGACAACCTGGTAAGGCCACTCCGACATAATCGCTTTAAGGGCTTGCTGGGGGGTTCAAACAGCAGCGTCTGATCACCATGTGGTGCGGCTGCAAGCGGGCGTCTGTCTTGGATCAAGCGGCTCGCTATATAAACGTGTAATAGAATTCAACCTCCCGTGAAACGGGTTGTGCGTTGGGTTTGGGACCCACCACATAAAACAACGTTCCAATGAAATTCAACAACAAAGCCTCGGATATGAGAACCCCTTTTTTAGATGACAACACCCACAAACGAAATAAGGATTATGAGATAAGGGCATGTACCTGGAATGTCCGGTCCCTAATGGGGGAGCTGACATCACCGCCATACAAGAGATGCGATGGACGGGGCGAGGAAACACGATCAAAACACCTTGCAACATCTACTGGAGTGGGCATGAAGACAAGCGCAGATTCGGCGTGGGATTTGTGGGGGGAGAGAGACTCCGTCACCGAGTACTGTCGTTCACACCCGTGAACGAGCGCCTCGCTGCAATCCGCATAAAAGTACGATTTTTCACCATATCGTTTATCTGCGCTCATGCACCGACGGAAGAGAAGGGCGACGTGGAAAAGGATGCATTCTACGAGCGCCTGGAAGAAGCATATGAGCGCTGCCACCGTCATGATATCAAAGTCGTGCTTGGCGACTTTAACGCCAGGGTGGGTAAGGAGGGTGTATTTGGCCCCACTGTCGTGAAGTTCAGTCTCCACGATCAGACTTCGCCAAATGGATTTAGGCTGATCGACTTCGCCGGTTCCCGAAACATGGTCATATCCAGCACTAGGTTTATGCACAAGAAGATCCATCAGGCTACATGGCTGTCCCCCGATCGAAAAACACGCAACCAGATCGACCACGTTGTGATAGACGGACGGCATGCTTCCAGCGTTTTAGATGTTCGCACAATACGAGGACCTAACATCGACTCTGATCACTACCTAGTAGCAGCCAAGATTTGTACCCGCCTCTGTACGACAAAACAGGTGCAACAAAAAACGCAGGGAAAGCTGGACGTCGAAAAGCTGCAATCGCAACAGACCGCCAATCATTTCGCAGATCGCCTCTCACACCTGCTCTCCGAGAGCACAATTCAACCTAGTAGAATGCATGAGCAGTGGGATCATATCTCAGGAGCACTCCGTACCGCAGCCGAAGAAGTAATTGGATTCCGGCGAACGCGAAGAAACAACTGGTATGATGATGAAGAGTGCCGCGCTGCAACGAAAAGAAAGGACGAAGCCTACAAGGCAACGCTGAGATCGAATGCAACGAGGAGTGTGTGTGAACACTACCGCGCGTTGAAGAGGGAAGCGAGGCGGCTTTTCCGGGCGAAAAAAAGAGAGGCAGAAAAGCGATGATGCTGGCCAACGGGAATAATGCCCGAAAATTCTATCAAAAAATTCGGCGAATGACGGAAGGTTTTAAACCCGGGGCAAACTCCTGTAAGAATGAGAACGGCGACCTGGTGGCCGATGTTCAGAGAGCACTCAGAATATGGAGGGATCACTTCTCTGCCCTTTTAAATAGAGAAACTGAGCAAGAAACCAGAGAAGATGCCGAACCCGAGCCCACAATCGAAGATGATGGAATTGACGTTCCACAACCCGACTATAATGAGGTGCGAATAGCAATATCCCGATTGAAAAACAATAAAGCAGCTGGCGCTGATGGTTTGCCTGCTGAGGTATTCAAACACGGAGGCGAGGAGCTGGTAAGGCGCATGCATCAGCTTCTATGCAGAATATGGTCGGATGAATGCATGCCTGAAGATTGGAATCTAAGTGTTCTCTGCCCAATCCACAAGAAGGGCGATCCTGCAAACTGCGCCAACTATCGCGGAATCAGTCTTTCGAATATCGCATATAAGGTCCTATCAAGCGTATTGTGCGAAAGACTGAAGCCTGATGTGAACAGACTGATTGGACCTTATCAGTGTGGCTTCAGACCTGGTAAATCTACCATCGACCAGATTTTTACAATACGCCAAATCTTGGAAAAAACCCGTGAAAAAAGAATCGACACACATCATCTCTTTGTTCTTTTTAAAGCCGCTTTCGATAGCACGAAAAGGGGCTGCCTATAGCCGCTATGTCTGAATTTGGTTTCCCCGCAAAACTTATACGGCTATGCAAAATGACCTTGAGCAACACCGCCAGCTCGGTCAGAATTGGGAAGTACATCTCCGAGCCGTTCGAAACTAAACGAGGTTTCAGACAGGGTGACCCCCTATCATGCGATCTCTTTAATTTAATGCTGGAGAAAATAGTACAAGCTGCAGAACTTAATCGCGCTGGAACAATATTTTATAAAAGCCTGCAACTGTTGGCATATGCTGACGATATTGATATCATTGGCCTTAACAACCGCGCCGTAACTTCTGCTTACTCCAAATTAGAAAAAGAAGCGGAGAAAATGGGATTGGTGGTGAACGAGGGCAAAACGAAGTACCTTCTGTCATCATGCAAAGAGTCAGCGCATTCGCGCCTTGGCAACCAAGCCACTGTTGGCAGCAATAATTTCGAAATAGTAAAGGACTTCGTTTACCTGGGAACCAGCATTAATACCAACAATAATGTTAGCCTAGAAATCTGACGAAGAATTACTCTTGCAAAAAAATGCTACTTCGGACTGAGTAGGCAATTGAAAAGTAAAGTCCTCTCTCGACGAACGAAAATAACACTCTACAAGTCACTCATCGCACCCGTCCTGCTATATGGTGCAGAAGCGTGGACACTTACAACATCTGATGAGGCGGTTCTGGGAGTATTCGAGAGAAAGGTTCTTCGAAAGATTTGTGGACCTCTACGCGTTGGCGACGGCGAGTACCGAAGAAGATTTAATGATGAGCTGTATGAACTTTACGCAGACGCCGACATAGTTCAGCGAATTAAAACACAGCGGCTTCGCTGGCTAGGCCACGTAGTGCGAATGAGCGAAGATGCTCCAGCCCAGAAGGTATTCTTATCGGCACCCGCCGGTGGAAGCAGAGGAAGAGGGAGACCACCACTCCGATGGAAGGACCAAGTGGAGACCGATTTGCGATCCCGCGGTGTTTCCAATTGGCGCCAGTTGGCGCAACGAAGAAACGACTGGCGAGCTATGTTGGACGGTCAAAATCACCCAGGCGGTTAGATGACCATTTAAAGAAGAAGAAGAATTTTCAATTCAACTAATCTGAGTTTTTAAATATTCATTTACTTTATTTGAACTTGAAACTTTCTTGTAAATAATAGTTCTGATAGTAAAATAATAATCCTTTTGAGAATTTCGTGGTTTAAATAGTACATTTGGATTGCAGATCATGTACGTACGTGCATGTCAACAAAATCACCCTTATTTTTGCCACGTCCCTACTGCAATAACGGATCAGCAGCGAAGCAACAACGAGATATGTTCAAATGATATATGATTTTATGTAAAGATATTTTTACAAGTATTTATTAGATTCTACCTAAGATTAATATTAATTAATTAATGAGAAATCTAATCATTAAATGTTTCAAGAAAATTCAAAGATCTATGCCTGTGAAATCAAATATAAAATCAAAAAAGACTATTATTAAAAAAGAAGAAAATTACTTTTTAAAAATGTTTTCCAAGGTTAAAATTGCTATGAATAGCGACTATACGAGTATTCTTATTAAAATTGGGTTCATTTGTTCAATTTAGTGATAGATATATTTTTATATCTAATGACATATATTTTATTCTGATGACTGAATTTTCAATAAAGTGGTTTGCAATGTAATTTTGCAATTTTCGTGTATTTTTAAACCAAAAACGAGCTAACCTACTATGAAGTGGTACAGTAACTGGTATGATACTGTGCATAGGCTGACTAGTATGACGGCTGGTATGATTCTGGTGTATGTACTGACTAGTATGTAAACTGGTATGATCCTGATGTATATACAAACTAATATTTTTAATGGTATGATGTTGATGTATATGATGACTAGTATGTCAACTGGTATACTGCTGATGCCGATGCGGACAATTGCCATCTCGTAGGTCACCGCTTGTTAAAAATACAATTTGCTAATATGGAAAAATTACAGAACTCGAATTAGTTGAGCCGGTTTGGCAAACTAGTATTTGACTAGTATAAAACAAGTAGAATTGATTGCATGGTATTTTCTCATAGTTGTTAACAAATCATCGATCATTTGTTGGTGTTTGGGCTTCAAATGTTTCCTAGAAAATTCGCACAAACTGCACAAAAAGAAGCCCATGCTTTAGTCTCGTCCACCAATAGATTGAATGAAAACTGGCGTCTTAAAAAAGTTTTCTAAATTTTGTGTTTGTGACACACCTTTTATTTTGGCATCTAGTAAATGTGGAAACGTTGACTTAAGTTGATTAATTGCGCGCTTGTTGACATTTTTCCGCAGAGCCTTTAAGAAGTAGTAGTGGAGTAGTATTTCTGAAAACGTTGGTGGCGACATCTGTAGTATATAACTTTAACTTCAGAAGTCACAAGTCAGCGTTCTTTCACCTTGATGCCAACAGCTCTTACTTCTCCTTTGTCAATCCTAAATCTCTGATCCAGTCATTCAATTCTGTTTGCGTAAGAGGCTTATTAACTATTTCTTCTTCAAAATCAGTTTCACCCGTTTCAATTGATTCATGCTCCTCTTGTTGATTTAGACAAGCAAAATAAGAAACGTCTGGGAAATGCGGGATTGGTTCAGTAAACCAGTGCACGTCGCCATACTCAACGCTGCGATGACGTCCAATTTGATTTACTTTGGTTAAGCAAAAATAGCAATCAACTTCGTCACACATTGGTCGATGCCATATTGCCGGAACGGAAAATCGTAAATGTTATGAGTATCGGAAACTCGCACTTACTTTAAACCATACTTCCAGGAACTTAAGCTTGTTCTGCAAGTATTACACAAAACATTTGGTGTCCATGGTTCGCAAATGTTTTGCGGAACAATATTAAAATATAAGCCAAAGCACTTTGCAGACTTTTAGTAAAATTTCTTGCCGATGTGAAAATATACCTTCCACACATATAACAGAACTAATTTGGAGGGTTTTTGCAGTTATATGTACGCACGTTTTTACTCATTGCATTTTTTTTTTTTCAAAAATAAAAAGGCTTATCCCTTTAAATGTCGAACAAAATATTTATAGTATAAGCAAATCTTGCCAATTTATTCTTAAAAACAGTGAAAAACATTTAGATATTACTATAGTGGTTCAAAATTTCCAAGATCTAGAAGTTCAATGAAAAAATAAATATAGGTTTGTTCACTTAATCTCTTATAACATTGTAATTTTTTTACTGATTATAATCCGGATAGTGCTAAAATGTTAATAAGAAATAGGCTATTGAGGCTAGGTACATTGTAAAACCATGAGGTTATTTAATATTTCGTAAAAAAAAATACAAAAAAGAAGATGAATGTCGAAAAAAGCTGAAAATTTGCTTAAAAATTTGTTTGTTCGCCATAACTCCGTCACTTTAACATCGATTGTAATTATTTTTGCTTTGGTGGAAATGGTATTTCATCCTTTCAAAATGACATGAAATAACTGAAAATCGAGAAGGTTTTGGCAGAGCAGATTAGTAATCCTACTTTTTTTTTTCTTAGCTCAAAAACTGAAATTTCAAAATATCTCGAAAACTGTGTTATGGTTTACTTTCAATTGATAGTCATTTTTATTTGGTTCAATCGGTTCAGGGCTCACTGCGGTTGGTTAGGTGACAGTTTTGATTCACCTTCCGGTTTGACGTTTAGCTACGGGAAAGTGCGTGATTTTTGCTGATGTGGTTTCACCAAATATTCCCATAGAATGGAAAAGGCACCAATAACGGAACTTTTAGTTTCCAGACAAACAAGTGTTTGGTGTGTTCTTGGTGTGCCCAGAGTTAAATTGTGGGTAACCGAGGGCGCCCGAAAGTGTCAGACAAAAGGGAAATGGGCAATTGGCATCCAAAAAGGTGTTTCCCTTGTATGATTGATTTTAAAGTATTTAAGTTGGTAAAAAGAGTACTAACAATGTGCGGAATATAAACGTACAATAAATTCAATACTTTTTGCACGATCTCGAAAACAAAACCCAACAAAATGCCAAAACCACCAAAGTGAAAAATACGCCCCCCAAAAATGCCATATTGACCATTATTAGTCAATGTGAAAAGTATTGTAAAATTAGACTTAAATGAGTTTAAAGCGGCAGTGTTTTGTTACTTTGTGCTTTATTAACGAAACCTGTAGATCGGAATATTATTGTCAATGGCTAGGTCGGATGGGGGAGCTCCATGTGTCTCCTACTCCAAACTCAGTAACGTGGGGTTCCACGGGTCACCAAGGGATCACACCAAGCGCATGGTCTAGAACCTTCCTATTTTGCGCGCCAACGAAAGCGCGCCTTCAGGGTTCGGACTTGATCAAAATTGCAGTAACTTTAATACTACGCTTTATGCTCCCTTAGAATAGTCCCAAACTCTGATTTATTTTGATAAGTGATGCTTTTTCTTAATTACAAATATTCTTGCATTTAATTTTGTTCCATAGAAAAAAAATTGTTACCTTCAATAAAAATAGCACTGAGTGAAATAGCATTAAAAGTAAGAGTACTAAAATCGTTTTTATTTATGCCTCAAATCAAAGCTTAATTACAGTACTTTGTGTTTTAAGTAATTCCTACAGTGCGATACTCATTAAATCAACTATGAAAAAGCAAAGTCATACCTTCAACGTTAGTTTCAATAATATATATTATCCTTTTTTTGTTTTGAAATGCGTGCTGTACTTTTACGAAGTTCGGTAGTAGTAAAAAGGTATTTAAAATAAAAGTAAAAGTCCGAGCCCTGATGGCAACCACCAACCCGAGTGGCAACAATCATGCCACGCCAGACTGGGTAACGGAACTTTTCCATTGGGCAGTCGCCGTTGATTGACGATTTTCACCCTAGCGACGTCGCAGGCACTCAAATTAATTCAAAGTAAAATTGATTTTGGTATGAACGGTCGTGTGCGCGTGAATAAAACGAAATACAAAAGTTAATCCAAAACGTGGTCCCGATGACCTAAGACAATTACAATAAATAAAAGAAAGTGACAAAAGTGTTTACGTTTTAAAAGAAGCAAAGTCTATAAGTATCGCTCAAAATATATAAAAACTAAAATATTTCATTTGCACTTGCACTGACAAAAAAAAAAAGATTTTCAGAAGCGAGACAATAAATGAGTAAAATGCAAGCGATTGTAAGGTTTAAATTATGAAATGAAAATAAATTTTGTAAAACAAGTGAATTGAAGAAAAAAAGAAGAAAAAGCAAAAAAAAACTGTGGTGAGGTGGTGCTTCATAGGCCCAGAGAAGAGTAGTGAAAACGGAACGTCTTGATTAAGTAAGTAAACTAAGCTATGGTTTTACATAAATGGGTTATGAACATATTTATTCAGATCTTTCGATCTTCTAATAAAAGCAGTTTGGGTTATATAAAGCTGCACTAGTTACGGTTGCGATCACTTAAGTTACGAACCATTTTGACCAAACCTTATTTATTATGTTAATCTTGTAAAATGGGGTTATGCATAACAAAATTCTTCCAAATTCCGCTTTCTTATGTTTCCTTTTGGGTCAATTAAATTCGCGCAAATTCCATTCTGAATATAATTTTCTTTCAGTGCCTCAATAATTTGAAAAAAAAAAATCCTCCATTGTGAATTTGCTAGTGTAAACTTCTATTTCATACGGAAGTGCTTTATCCTTCTTTTTATGTATATTCAAAGTGTGAATTTGTATTATTTGGAAGAGTTGGGTTTGCGGCCTGAATATGTTTACGGTGTAATATTTTTGACAACATTTTGTCGTGAAAAAGTATTTTTACAGCCCAATTGTAAATATCCGCTCGGATATCTTCTTTGCGAAATTTTCGTACTCGCCAGGAAAGTTTTCGCCAATTCTCTCGAATTTCGAATTTTTTTTATCCATTGGTATGACCATCTTACATTTCGTTTTGACATCCCTTCTTGTGACCAGTGAGTGAAAAATGATAGTTGTTGATAAAACTGGTCGAATTAAACAATTATCAAATTTATAAGTTCATAAAAGCAGTTGTAGTGTACATGTGTTATAAATAAGTAACTAGCTGTCTTTTCCATTCGCGCGGATGTTTTCGGCCGTCCCTATATGAGGCTGACTAAAGCATTTGCAGCTGATTTTTATTTTCATACATTTCCCGAGGTTTTTGGGCGTGCATTGGCGTTTGCATGCTGTCGTATAGAATTACCCTAATTCTGTTCAGGCGTGTGAACATTTTAATCACGTGTGTTTTTCAAATTTCCGGCACTAAAATAATTTTTTTTTGTTCTATATACTGCCCATTGTTTGCCATTAAGTAGGTGGAGAGAAAAAAAAATAAAAATTTTTTCCGGTGAGTGGTTATTGTCGTGGCTATTACGGGGTGAAGATAATTTGTTGAATTGGTTACCGATGTAGCTAAGATATGAATAATTTTATTAGCTAAATTATTATTATACCGGTCATTGTCAATCAAAGGATAGCTTTAAATTTTTCCAAGGAAATTTAATCAATTTTAATATTCATATACAGGGTGGCTGATGAATTTTGCTACATTAAGAAACTAAAATAATTTTTTTTTCAGTGCATGGAATTCATTCTTCTTTTATTCATGTTAAAGCTCATTAAATTTTATTAAATAAAGCTTAATTAGTTTTAAAAATAATGGAATTTAAATGCCCCCCCCTGCTCGTCGATGCATGTGCGGCATCTTACCAAAAAGTTGTTCATTACTGCTTGGAGAGTTGAGACAGGAATAGCCGCAATTGTTTCTCGAATGGATTGCCTTAGTTCATTCAAATTTGTTGGTTTTGCTTTGAAGACTTCCTGTTTGCAATAACCCCACAAGAAAAAGTCAGGTGCAGTAAGGTCAGGCGACCTGGGTGGCCAACGGAATGTGGAGTTTCTGGATATCAGCTTATTGGGAAATTTTCGTCGCAATTCTGTCATAACAGGTTGGGCTATATGAGGAGCTGCACCATCTTGCTGAAACCACACAGAGTTGAAAGAAATTCTCCTTCGGCGTAATTCTGGATAGAAAAACTCTCTCAACATGCTCAAGCAACGGTCTCCAGTAACCGTAACGGTGTGACCGTTTTCTTCGAAGAAGTAGGGTCCGACAATGCAGCGTGATGAAACTGCACACCACACTGTGACACGAAGTGGATGCAATTCCGTCTCATGGAGTATCTGTGGGTTGGAAGCACTCCATATTCGACAATTTTGTTTGTTTATGTTGCCGTTTAAATCGAAATGGGCCTCGTCAGACATGAAAAGACAGTTCAACATGTTTCCATCCTCTTCCACCATTTGAAGCATCTTCTGGCAAAATTCCAAGCGAATCGGCAAGTCTGCAGCGTTCAGTTTGTTGGCCATTTGAATTTTATATGGGAATAAGTCCAAATCTTTGTGCATAATTGACTGTAATGACTGTCTGCTTACACCCATTTGAGCAGATAAGCTTCTTGTCGAAACACGTGGATTGTTTTGTATGGCAGCAGCTACAGCAGCGATTGTTTCCTCCGTTCGAACTGAAGGGTTTCGATGGTAAGGTCTTCTGTTGACTGTCCCATGCTCGGCAAAATTGTTTACAAGTCTTATTATGGTCCATCTGCTCGGAGGATTGCCGCCAAACGTGCGCCTATACTCTCTTTGAACCGAAACTACGGACTCCAGTGCGTGATAGCGGCGGACAATCCAAATTCTTGTTCCAGTGTCCCAGTTATCCATTTTTGTTAAACGTAAAAGTCAATCTGCAAAATAAAAAAAAAATTAACCAGATTCATTAAATAGAAAAAAAGTTATTTAATTTTTTTTTGGTAGCGGCTTTCATTAGCCACCCTGTAGAAACAACTGTCGGTGCAACAAATATCAACAGCCTATCTGAGGTTTGGCTGTTAATGCTATTGGCATAAGCATAATAAAGTACAAAGATTTTTGCTTTAAATATGTGTTTAACCAATAACTTTAAATGAACTATTCTTGTGTGTTCTAATTTAGTTAGGGGCTGACGGTATCTAGTCGGACGGTATAGCGTTTGCGAGAAGATGCCAAAGCGTAGTATTCCATGTATTGTATGGTTTACGATCACCTCAGCCTCGTCGGACGTAACCAGCCCTTTTGGCGTACGTGTAGCAACAACCTGATCTTTAAGTCTTTATAGTTTTTAATGATTTTATATATGTATATTTATAAAAGCAAATTGTGTTTACCTTTTTTTGTTTGCAGAACGCATCAACGCCCACCGCACACCGGTAACAACAAATCCGGCAGTAGTAAAGGCCGGCAACAATAAATCCGGCAACAATAAGACCGTCAACAACAACCGGTAACTAAACCGGCAACAACAAATCCGGCAGTAGTAAAGGCCGGCAACAATAACATCGGCAACAACAACCACCACCACCAACAAAACCGGTAACAACTAGGCCGGCAATAACAACCTGGCAATAACAGAGAGCGGTAACAACAAAACCGGCAACAACTAAACCAGACCGGTAACAACAACCAGCGTGCAACATAGCGCTCAACCGCGTCGCGCCAGCACAGCGCGTAGCCACAACGCGCCACTGAGGGCGCGGTAACAACAAAACCGGCAAGACAATCAGCATTGACATCAGCAGGGGCCGCCCTCCTCTAGGCCCACTGCAAAACCACCCGGATCGACCACAACGACACCAGCAGAGACAAAAACAACAGTAGCGCCCTACCAACGGCCTACTTCAACCCGGTGAGACCTAGCCAATATAATTTATTTAATAATGGGTCATATTAATAGAACAGGAGCAATTCCTTATATGTAGTTCAAGTTTTAAACCTTTTACTCGAAGTTTGAATTTTCTTTTTTCATACAATTTATGCCAAGTTTCTGAAGATTTGAGAAAAGGCAAACTTTTTTTTTGCATCTTCCCATAGTAAAAGGTATACGAAAAGAAAAGTAAAATTAATATAATTAAGTTTGTATTAGAGTGAGTAACAGGAACTGAGGAAAAGAAAAATTGTTTTAAAAATAAAATTTAAAATTATGAATAAGTTCGTAAAGTAACGTACCCTACATAAACTTAACATTAGATTGTTGCCATATATTACAAAAAAAAAAAATTTTTTATAAAATGAAATCATAAATGCTAAGGAAGTTTGAAACAAAACAAATATTGTATTTAGTTTAAATACTTAAGACTAAACTAAAATGAAAAGAAACCTAAGGTAATTTAGCTGGAGGGTAGAAAATTTTCTAAAGTTAGGTTAGAGAGGGAAACACTTTTTTTTGGTAAAAAGAAAACAAAATAAGCTTTTAAACAACAACAAAAGCATAAAGAAAAAAAAAAAAGAAAAAAAAACATAAATAAAAAAATAACAAGTTAATAAATACTTGTATTTCTATCTTTTAAACTGTTTCAAATGCAATAGATAAATAAATCGATAAAAATGATAGCAAAACTAAAGGCCACAAATAATATAACAATAACAGCTATGCTTAAAGATTAAATGAACATATAAAAACAAATTATACCAATAAATAACTACGATGATCATATTCAAATAAAAGGAAAATAAAATATGGTTATAGAGATTAAACGAGAGTGTAGGTTTCAAAGAAAATGAAAAGAAAGATTGATAAAATTAATAAAATACATAGGTAGAGTAACTAAATACTCGTAGTACGTAATTGTATGACTAAGAAAATGACTTGTGAATAAACTTAATTAATAATGGGAATACTGATTTTCTTCATTATTTAGAAGGCATATAGGATTTAGGTAAGGAGCCATCGGGATTCGGTTTGGTGCACCGATGGCCATGGATGAGGGTGGGTCAGCACCAGGGCGTCGCAACAACACCCGCGGCGCCCCCTTTTATTGTTCGGCCCTTTTTGTTATATTTTTGCGTTCCAGCGTGGTAACCGGTCTTTTCCGGTTCGTTTTTTAATTAGCCAGGGGTTTTTTTGCTAATTTAAATTTTTTTTTTTTCTCTTTTCCGTTCCGTTATTTCAATTTCCATTTCTGTTAAATTTTAATTTTAATTTCTATTTTAAATATTTTGTTGCCGTTTCTTTTAAATTTTGATTCGAGTTTCTGTTTTTTTTTTGAGTTTTGAATTTTTGAATGTCAACGGTCTGTCCGTGGCATTCGGGTTCAACCGGATGTTGTTTCATAGTTGTTTTTGCGCGGTTTTTTTGCGTTTTCCCCGCGTTTTTAAAAGGCATGATTAGAACTTTCTCTGATTATGGCGCAGGACGGTAAGGTTGGCAAGAGCCCACCCCAGCCGACAATGACTAGCCACTGTGCACCATTGATATCATGCCGACCGCCTTCCTTACTGCTCCATTTTGACGCGCTTCCATAACAACTGTTCTATTTTTAAACTATCTGATTACATATTTGGGATCAGCAGAAAATTCTACATAGGAATCATGTATCAAACGTCGAGGAAATTTTTTTTGTCGGGTAGTGTTATCAGTGCTTCTTTCGGGTAATTCATTGCGACATTGGTTATGGTTAGGTATGCTTGGAAAAATTCAAAAGCTCTTTTATTATTATTATTTGTGTTATGAACTATAGAGTAGGTAACTATGCTGAAATATATATTTACGAAAAGCCTCGGGAAGCATTAAGGGATGCGTTGTATGCCCTCGGCATTTAAGCCTCTATTATAAACTGTATAGGGCAGTTCTGTAGTAGAAATGGTAATCCTGGGAGCTAGTGGGCCAATAGGACATCAGTGGTGGTGTTATCTATTTGTGCCCTAGACAGAATAATATGTAAACTACAATAATCTGGTTTCTGCAGGACCGTGATCACCACACATAATACTTTACACCAGTACCAAGAACGTTTTAGTTCTTACTCACATTTTCTGGATGGTCAAAAGAAACGTTTATGTAAAACAAGTTCTTGTTATACCAATGTATGTGAACTGGAAATTTATATAGATAATAGAGTCAAATAGTGGTAGGTGAACAATTATGTCTGAGCCGAGAAGTCATAGCATGGGTATACAAAGCAGTTATTGGACTGATCCTAGCAGTGGTGTGGGGGAAGACCTGTGGAGCGCGGCTTTATTTATGAAGGAAACGACACTTAGGAGTCGAGAGTTGTAACTTCCGAAACCGCGCACATTCAGGCACACCCGCAATTTGCCAAGTGTTAACGGTTAAAATGAAAGGGGACTACTTCTGACCAGCTGTCGTTAATACAAACTTTAAAGCTATATTCCTTTCGCAGATAGATGGAAAATATAGATCTTTCGTTCAAGGGTCCAAAATGCCATATGGAACAGGTGCAAGAATCAGTTGCAAAACTCATCTTAACATCCTTATCCTCATCTTCATCTTCATTCCGAGATCAACACCATGAACCTGTCAAATCAGTACATTCTTTCTCTAATATGGGTACTGGACATCGTAAAATACACGAGAAAGGAGATTGTATAAGAGTTGGGCAGCCGTGGATCGGCTATTGATGTTTTAGAAGTAAGGCAGGCCCTTGCACCCCTTTGAATAATCAGTGGCAGTATCCTTCAGCATTGGGTTAACGAAACAAAATCAAACCGATTTGAATAGGCACACATCTGTTGCAGAAATATTTTTTTTCCTGCTAATTCAAAGATGTTTTGGCGGTGAACCTATATTCGGTTGGCATTACACATGTGTTAAGTTTTCTCCAAGCAATCTGCTTACCATCGGTTCCAAATAAATTGATTTTAGTTTCGTCAGTAAACATGACGTTGTTCCAGAAGGAAATTGGTAAATTAACATGGTCCTGAGCTAACTGTAACCTCTTCTTTTGGTTTACAGAAGATATAAAAGGTTTTTTTCTAGCTACCCTGCCGTTAAAATTACCGTACCGTTTCTGTTGATAAATCTTGTTTGATTACTCCACTGAAATGTGCTGCCAATTTGGGTACGCTAGTCTTGGGATCTGCCCGCACTTTTCTCAATATGTAACGTTCGTCTTGTTCAGAAAGTTTTTTTTTCTACCTCGGCCGGTTTTATTTTCGAGTGTACCATCGTAACGAAACTTATTTATTACTTTTTGAGAGGCGAATGTGTCCGTGAAAGAAGTTTCCCTATTTCTCGCATCGACTTGCCTTCAACGTAGAGTTTTACGATGAGTTGTCTAGTGGATAGATCCATTTGTTTTCGCTGAGACATACTGCTAATTTAAATTTGGATCTGTGACCGCACCTCGCAATTTTTTTAGTGACACTGACTACCGAAGCATAAGAGATCAATTTGCAATGCATTTGTCTAGACAGGTAACGGTTAATCCGAAAAAAAATACACTGTGTTCACGATGTACGCTCAATTTTGTGTGAGTTAAAATAAGAGTAAAAATTAATTTCTTGGAAATGAACGCTTCGAAGATGAATTTTTTTTTTTTTCAATTCTCAATAAAGAACTTATATAAGATTAATTCTACATTAAAAATTTTTCATTTTTTTTATCTATGTGTATATTTTCGGACATATTTTTAAATATATAGAGGTGTACGCTCAATTTTGTAAGTAACTGTACGTTTTACTGGCCCCTAAATGTATGTATGGATATGCTCAATACATTTCATAAGCTTTCCTTGCTATATTTTTACACTGCGAATTTCGGCCAATATATTTAAATGATCAAATTTAAATGTTTTGTAAACAAACATAAAAGTTTTGTAAACAAACAAAAATGTTTTTACAAGAATTTGACAACCTTAAAATGAAAAAACATGGAAATTCCCCTCGGTTTAGGTAAGCTTCAAAAAAATTCAAGAGCTGTTTTCATATCAATACAGTACTATCTCGTTTTTCCGGACACTCACTTTTCCGGACTTCCCAGTAATGCGGACACCTGCACACTCCGGACATTTTTCATATTTTACCTCTATAATTCGGACAGAAAAAACTCTAGCATGTTTTGTTTTCAAATTAACTGTCCGCTTTTACATCAAGTAGGCTTTGATTTTCAAATGCATGTATGTATGCACATATGTACACACATATGTATAGTTAATTCAGTCTGTGTAGTGAATTTTTGTGTGCACGTCGTATTTATTATTGGCAAGCTGTGGTTACAGTTTATAATATTCTGCTGAATTGTTTGACAGAGCTATTCAGTGGGCAGAACAGATAAAAGAAAGTCAATCAAAAATTTTGCTTTTAAAATGTCTTAAAAACAAGGCTGAAAAGTTGCACTCGGAAAAGTCAGTTCAGAAAAAAATTCAAAATTTTTTCACTTCGTACACTAAATAATACATAAGCGTATATTTTATTATTTATGTACATGTACGTAAGTTTACATTTACACATGAACATATGTAAAGGTATTTTTGGAAACGATATTAATTTCTTATTATTTATGTAATATGTACATATGTTTATGTACTTGAAACCTATATACAAAACATTTTAATAAAAGCTATTTAATGAATAAAGCTCAAATATGAATTTTACATATAATTGTGTCAATAATTGCACAGCTTTCTATATTCCGGACAAATCCAGTATTTCGGACATACCCCGGAACTATATGTGTCCGGAAAAACGAGATAGTACTGTAGTCTTTATTTTTGTAATGACTTATTGGGTATAAGCAAGGCGAATTTATACCAGGTGATATCGTGGCGAATTCATTGCTATATACGCACACCTACTTCATGTGTTTTGTTTTTGCTTTCGCGGCTTCTCCTGTCAAATTGCTTAGACATTTTTTATTTTGATACTAGACGCCGCTGCTCATATGTTCTTAAGATATCACCTGTATATGAACTCGCCTTGAGTATGAAACAATGCTGGAATAAATATTTTCAAAAAGGAGTTACTATTTATTTGCCTTCAACGTAGAGTTTTACGATGAGTTGTCTAGTGGATAGATCCATTTGTTTTCGCTGAGACATACTGCTAATTTAAATTTGGATCTGTGACCGCACCTCGCAATTTTTTTAGTGACACTGACTACCGAAGCATAAGAGATCAATTTGCAATGCATTTGTCTAGACAGGTAACGGTTAATCCGAAAAAAATACACTGTGTTCACGATGTACGCTCAATTTTGTGTGAGTTAAAATAAGAGTAAAAATTAATTTCTTGGAAATGAACGCTTCGAAGATGAATTTTTTTTTTTTCAATTCTCAATAAAGAACTTATATAAGATTAATTCTACATTAAAAATTTTTCATTTTTTTTATCTATGTGTATATTTTCGGACATATTTTTAAATATATAGAGGTGTACGCTCAATTTTGTAAGTAACTGTACGTTTTACTGGCCCCTAAATGTATGTATGGATATGCTCAATACATTTCATAAGCTTTCCTTGCTATATTTTTACACTGCGAATTTCGGCCAATATATTTAAATGATCAAATTTAAATGTTTTGTAAACAAACATAAAAGTTTTGTAAACAAACAAAATTGTTTTTACAAGAATTTGACAACCTTAAAATGAAAAAACATGGAAACGTGTGTTCATTTTCGCTCACCTTTTAAATTCCCCTTGGTTTAGGTAAGCTTCAAAAAAATTCAAGAGCTGTTTTCATATCAATACAGTACTATCTCGTTTTTCCGGACACTCACTTTTCCGGACTTCCCAGTAATGCGGACACCTGCACACTCCGGACATTTTTCATATTTTACCTCTATAATTCGGACAGAAAAAACTCTAGCATGTTTTGTTTTCAAATTAACTGTCCGCTTTTACATCAAGTAGGCTTTGATTTTCAAATGCATGTATGTATGCACATATGTACACACATATGTATAGTTAATTCAGTCTGTGTAGTGAATTTTTGTGTGCACGTCGTATTTATTATTGGCAAGCTGTGGTTACAGTTTATAATATTCTGCTGAATTGTTTGACAGAGCTATTCAGTGGGCAGAACAGATAAAAGAAAGTCAATCAAAAATTTTGCTTTTAAAATGTCTTAAAAACAAGGCTGAAAAGTTGCACTCGGAAAAGTCAGTTCAGAAAAAAATTCAAAATTTTTTCACTTCGTACACTAAATAATACATAAGCGTATATTTTATTATTTATGTACATGTACGTAAGTTTACATTTACACATGAACATATGTAAAGGTATTTTTGGAAACGATATTAATTTCTTATTATTTATGTAATATGTACATATGTTTATGTACTTGAAACCTATATACAAAACATTTTAATAAAAGCTATTTAATGAATGAAGCTCAAATATGAATTTTACATATAATTGTGTCAATAATTGCACAGCTTTCTATATTCCGGACAAATCCAGTATTTCGGACATACCCCGGAACTATATGTGTCCGGAAAAACAAGATAGTACTGTAGTCTTTATTTTTGTAATGACTTATTGGGTATAAGCAAGGCGAATTTATACCAGGTGATATCGTGGCGAATTCATTGCTGTATACGCACACCTACTTCATGTGTTTTGTTTTTGCTTTCGCGGCTTCTCCTGTCAAATTGCTTAGACATTTTTTATTTTGATACTAGACGCCGCTGCTCATATGTTCTTAAGATATCACCTGTATATGAACTCGCCTTGAGTATGAAACAATGCTGGAATAAATATTTTTAAAAAGGAGTTACTAATTATTTGAGCCTCTGGAAACTTTGACAGATCCGCTCTAAAGAAAACTGAATATACCGAAAACCTTAAACGTCCGTTTGAAACCTTAGTTCAAATGGAACATTATGTAGCGCATAGAGTCAACAAGGGAAATGTCATGCCCTACAGAGGATCTGAAACTGATATGCAACATTCCACCGATCGATCTACGAGTATTCATCAACGAAGCGGATTCCGGGAGTTGGGACTCTGAAAAGAGCGAACATACGGACACAACCTAATCTTGCTAATTCTATAAAATGAAAACGGACACCAGTCTTCAATTCAAACTTTAAGAGGCTCTTAACTAGAAAGAGGGGAAATTCACTTCTACTTATAAATATGACATTTTAGTTTTCTAAGACGGATGAAATATTGCTTATCTATGCTTCTCCCGGATTCGGCTAGTGAATTTCAGATCTACACTATCCAGAAGTCATGCATGTAGACATCGGCGTTAATAGGATAGCACTATTTTTGGCTCTCGCAGCAGCAACGACAACATCGTATATACATACGAGTATATGGGCATTGTAGAATACAGAGTAACGGGATGGCCGATGAGCTTGCCCGTTTTGGAACGGCTTTTGATTTCACTGACCTATAATTACAATAATAGTGTTTCTGTTATTACTTTACGAGTTGGGAAGTTTTGGAGAATTTTAGAAAACATCCCAGGAGAGTAATGAAGGAGACATTTCATATTCCTCCTAAAAGATCAACAGAAGTTCTTTGTAGAATCATGATTCAATCCTTCTATAGAAGCAAATACAGGTATGGAAGCAATGCAAATGCCTCACATACCAGCAAAAAGGGATAAATTGTGAAAAATGGCACAAATAACATTCATATTAAAAAATTCAACAACCACAAATGGTATCGAATCTGAATTAAATATTAAATTTTCTACAACTGAAACTTTTTCTTTTGCTGAAATTCTTTTTATTTTGTTGGCAGAAAAATTCGGCTTGCTCAAAAAGTTGTTAGCCGGGAGTAGAAGTTGGAGAAATCTCTACTTTCGCCCCAAAAATATATAGAAGGGAGTAATCCTTAATTATTAACTTAAGGAGGCCTCCCCTATTGCTCCAAGATTAGTAAACTCAGAGCAAAGAGTGTATAAATCTCTGTTATCGTTCCGAAAGTATGTTAAGGGGAATACTCAATTGTTCATCGCTTGGGGATATCTCTCCTTTTCCTCCACAAAGAGTAGCATAACAGCAGAAAACAAAAAAATTATCTTCTATTGTTCCAAAAGTATGTCAAAGGGAGCACTCTCTTATTCATCGCTTGGGGGGATCGGGTTTCAAGTTCTACTGGATAACTATCGGCAATGGCCGTGTTCTTGTCGACGCATCAAATGGATTGATTTCGTTACCTCCAATGTTCGCAATTTCGTCGCAACGAAAGAGTGTTCATAAGCAAAGTGTCATCATCCTCCGCAATCTCAATCAACCAACATTATGCAACGGAACGTGTTAAGTGGTCGCAAAATAATTTTCATGACCACACCCGATATACCATTCGAGTTTACGCGAATCAAATTTCCAATTCTTCATGATAGTCAATATATCACAATGCCAATCATTAAGTGGCGGCCGCCGTGGTGTGAAGGTAGTGTTGCCGGCCTACCACACCGAAGGTCCATGGTTCGAGCCCTGGTACAGGTAACATCAAAAGTGATTTGAAAAAAGTTTTTCAAAACGGGGTCGCCCCTTGGCAGTGGTTTGGCAAACTCTCCGAGTGTATTTCTGCCATGACAGGCTTCTCAGCAAAAATTCGTCTCCTTTGTAGATGCCGTTCGGAGTCGGCAAAAAACTGTAGGTCCCACCAATTTGTAGGGAAAATTCAAATCGGCACACCACAAATTGGAAGAGAAGCTTGGCGCAAAAATCTCTTAGGAGGTTTATGATGATATACCTGTTGTATATCGCGCCATAGAGAGATAGAATCATTAAGTGTTTGTGGCTTGAATGTGGAAAATTAATGTTTTTCACATGATTAACTTATGTCGCATGTTGCCGTGTTAGAAAGACATCCGTTTTGATCGTTTTCACGCTTGACAGCAAAACGAAAAATATAGTTTATCTCAGAGGGCTTCAATGAGGGATTATCCAATTCAATGACAAGAACTCAACCCATCCAGCAAACATCTCAACACAAAGCATCACTTAGCATCAATAGACTATTTACAAGGGTTGCATTTTATATTTTGCGCCTTCGCAACACTACATATGATTAGCTGTAATTAGATATTTTTATCGTAAAGTTTGTTATTTTTTGGCACAAACTTGCATATAACGTTTTCACTTACGAGTTTTATTTGTGTTTATTTATAGTGAGTTTAAAAATGCATATTGCCTAAAAATGTAATTAACTCGTGAACATTTTCGTGCGATGATTTACTACGATTTTAGACGTGGATTATCGAGACAGGAGTGCATCAATCAACTTACTTCTACTTTTGGTGTTGAATCACCACACTTAGCCACTGTGAAACGATGGTACAACGAGTTCCTACGTGGCCGCCAAAAGAAAACTGAATATACCGAAAACCTTAAACGTCCGTTTGAAACCTTAGTTCAAATGGAACATTATGTAGCGCATAGAGTCAACAAGGGAAATGTCATGCCCTACAGAGGATCTGAAACTGATATGCAACATTCCACCGATCGATCTACGAGTATTCATCAACGAAGCGGATTCCGGGAGTTGGGACTCTGAAAAGAGCGAACATACGGACACAACGTAATCTTCTAATTCTATAAAATGAAAACGGACACCACACTCTAAACTTTTTTGTTGAATTTTACAGCGATAATGGTAGGCAACAGATTACCGACTGTTTATGTCTAAATTCACGCATGTTAATATACGCATTTTTTTGTTGATTGATTAAACCGAAAAATGTGTAATTCCATACACACACAGCTGCTTGAATTTGCAGCACTTTCTGCGCGCTCTCTCTCACTTATTTTTATGTTTAAAGCCAAAAATGTTTAATTTGAAAATATACAGTAGCTCACAGTCAAAATGGGCCACCATTAAAATTGCAAATTCCAGCAAGAATAACTTCTTTTAAAAAATTTCGCTATTTTATGAAAGTACATATGTGTAAAAATTCAATACAATTACTGCAAATTAAGGTTAACAGCTTTTTGGAAAATTGGAGAAAATTTGAAAAAGAATTTTTCGATTTTTTCCGAGTATGCAGTTTTGTAGTTCATTCATTTTAGTATAGAAAAATACTAGTCCTAAGCAGCTAAAGGAATTGTCTGATTTTTAGCAATTTTTTTTGAAACATGTACTTATATGTACACATACTTTAAAAAAAAGAGCGAAATTTGTGAAAAGAATTAAATTATTGCTGGAATTTGAAGGTTATAAGGATGAAAATTATTTTATTTTTTTATTAAAACAACAGGAAATATAGTAAATTAACAAAAGAATTTAATTTCATGTTAAAAATAAGCAAATACATGCATTCATACATTAAAATGAAGGACTATACATACATAGGTTTAAAATATAGTGTTGTGCATATCAATAGCACCAAAATAGGACAAATAAAATTAATTGAAATGTTACATATTTATGTATTATTAAATTTTACATATTTATGTATTATTATGTTAAATTTCAGGAACCTTTTCAATTTTCGAAATCAGTGCCATAATTTTTTTTAAATTATTTATATGTTTTTTTCTGCCTCTTACTTGTGATGGGTAAAATTTAAATAGAAATCTCATCAAAAACTCGCTAGTTTGCGAAATATCCTTAGGGTATTCTATATTAAAAATATAATAATAGCAAAGAAGACATAAAATTAAATCAACGATATCATATTTAATATCTATAGTCGTAATTTCGCCTTCTAGCCATATATACGAAACCGGGTCTGTTTCATTTGAAAGAGATGTATCTAAAAAATACAAAAAATGTGATGCAGACAAAACCAAAATCTTTAAAATATTCAGGCTGATTCTGAAAAGTTGTCTGAGAATTTCTCATTTTTAAAATAAAAAAAGATTCAACACCAAAATTATGATATCCATAGAGATGAGAAAAGGTTACATACCCAAATGGTAAATACCTGGTAAAATAAGGTAATAATGGGTAAATACCCAAATATTTATCCAAAAGCCGGGTAAAATCGGCAAAAGAATTTGCGAGAACTGTTCATAATTGGCCTGATTATTAAAAAAAACTTACAAATTGTTGATATCCAAGGAGTTAATATATTTCTTCCGCTTTTTATTTCCTCAATTGTTGTTCCCAACTGAAATTTACTTATTAGTTAATAAAAATAAATGTTAAAGTTTTTGCATTTAGTTGTACCTCAAACTTTGAAAATAACAATTCGTGATTTTCTTTGAAATTATTGGAAATCGCTATTAAAGGGTTTTTTTTTTAGGGGTATAGAACTTCGAATTGAAATAAAAGACAAGAAAATCGTTTTAAGGTCCATCAATTTGGCTTTATTGGAAGGATAATTTTATGCCATTAATGTTTAAATATGATTTCGGCATGTGGCCGCCGCGGCTGGCTCGAATAAAGCCAATTCTACAGGTCCAATTTTCAACCACTTTTTCGAGCATATGGGGCCGTATGTCGGCAATAACGCCACGAATGTTGGCTTCCAATTCCCCTAACGTTTCTGGTTTGTTGGTGTAGACGAGCGACTTCACATATCCCCAAAGAAAATAATCCAATGGTGTCAAATCACACGACCTTGGTGGCCAATTGACAGGTCCATTCCGCGAAATTATGCGCTCATCGAATGTTTCCTTCAATAAATCGATTGTGACGTGCGCTGTGTGGCATGTAGCGCCGTCTTGTTGGAACCACAACTCATCCACATTCATGCCATCCAATTCGGGAACAAAATAGTCGGTTATCATGGCTCTATACCGGTCTCCATTAACGGTAGCTGCCTCTCCAGCATTATTGCGGAAGAAGTATGGCCCAATGACTCCACCAGCCCATAGAGCACACCAAACAGTCAGTTTTTGTGGATGTAATGGCGTTTCAAGGGTCTCATGTGGATTCTCTTCACTCCAAATGCGGCAATTTTGCTTGTTGACGTAGCCATTCAACCAAAAATGAGCCTCATCACTGAACAAAATTTTGCGATGAAAATCAGCATCGAAATCAATCTCATTTTCGGCCCATACACCAAAATCACGACGCATTGCATGGTCTCGCGGCTTTAATTCTTGCACAAGCTGGATCTTGTAAGGTCGCAAGCCAAGATCTTTGCGCAAAATCTTCCATAAAGTTGATGGACAACGCTCCAATTGCTGTGCACGGTGGCGAATCGATTCATTCGGGTCCTCTTCAACACTTTGCTCTACAGCGGCAATTGTTTCTTCGGTGCGCACTGTTCGACGTCTCTGCGGATGCGTATTATCACATAGAGTAAACGTAGTGCGAAAACGATCCATGGTTAACCGAATTAATTGCTCTGATGGACGATTATGTCGACCATAAAATGGACGGAGCTCACGGTAAACTTCGCGAACTGAACCATTACTTTCGAAATAAATTTGCACGATTTGCAAGCGTTGTTCTTTTGTCAACCTGTTTATAATGAAATGGCAAACCAAACTGAACATAAATGACATTAGAGTTGCCAGATTTGACCACAAAATGCCAGTTTTATCTCTATTCGAAAAACAAACCTGTAAAAAAAACACCCTGTATAATCTCTTCATCATTCCCTGTTTCAGAAATTTTGAAAAACGCTTTGAGTTTCGGTTTTGATAATGTAAAGTTCAACCTGAATGCTGAGACATCAAGCTCCATTAATTTTTCAAAATGTTGAAATAGGCATTTTTTGTAAAATATCATTGGCCAATTTTGAAGAATATCTTTAACTGTTGGAATATTTTGTGAATTGTTAAAAAACTTTCTTTGCGGAGCAAAGCAATCAGCCATGTATTGCGAAACAGTTTCCTCTTCCGATTGCTGTAGTGATTTTTTTTGGTACATCGATATTAGAAACTGTTTTTTTGATGTGTAATCTTCTTCACTTTTGGATTCGTTTGGCTGCCAATTAACGCAACTACGAGACATTGTATTTACTTTTTTTTTTAATTTTGAGTGGCGCATTTGAGCTTGAAAGCCCCTTTTTAGCTGATGAATTTAAAAAGTTGTTACGGTTTCTCATAGTTGTAATTATCGACACAGGAGTGTGTGACATGATATTTTTTTGACCATCTCTTTCAAGAAAAGATTCAGGGTATTTGTTAACGGCCATTTGCGCAATGCTTCGGTAAACTCTCATGGGAATGTATTCAGATTTTTGCCGTAATTCATCTACAATGGTGTTGCAAAATTGGTTCAGCAATTTTCCCAAATGCTTTTTATCTTCCAGTGCTTTATTGATTTCTGTTGACATTTTATTCCAAGGTATTTCGAACGCGTTAAATGAGTCACATATCGCCTGTGGTGCTCTCTTACTTGATGTCGGCATGTTGGTTTGGTGCTCAGAAGACATATTTGTATTTACATCATCTGTATAATATAGGATAACTTCTTCTTCCTGCAATTCCTGGCAATTTTTTAGGGGTTCTTCTTGGGGCGAGGACTGTGGTACTAGCAATAAATTTGTAGCACCAACATCATCACAAGATAAAGTAAAGCAAGATGGAGCTTCGGTCAAAAAAGTTTCTTGGCTCGATCGAGAATTTTCCTGTGGCGGCGTGTTGTTAGAATTAGTGGAAGCTGTTATCATATTGGGTGGAGTCCACGTCTCCCAAGAATTTAGTATTATTAAAGTACTCTTTTCCTCTAAAAAAAGTTGTAACGTTTCGTCATCATCTATCTCTGTTCCATCACATTCCAAAACTAGCTTATTTCCCGTAAGCGTATAGTCTTTAGCTAAATGAAATAACAAAATTTGGTGTTTTGTTTATTACGCAGGTGATAGGTGAAAGGTTTTTGATACTCATACCTTTTGCAATTATATGAGTGATAGAAGCTTGAGATATGAACGCTTTTTTCTTCTTTCTGTCGGCGCTCCACAGCTTGCATAAGTATTTCGACATTTCTATTCTTTCTTATAGGCTACTTGACTTAATTTAAGTTAACATGAAAATAAAAATTACATTACAAATAATAACTATTCGATAATTTAAGAAAATAGATCCTTATTTTATATGTGATTCAAAATTGAAGAAAATGGTGCAAAATATTGTTTAGAATTAAACACAACTAGTTTTATAGGTTTTGGAGTTAAAAGTTCATTTTTGTTCACAGTGGAAAAACTCTTCGTTGTAATATCAAAGGATTCGTATAAGCTTATTGCGCTATTGAACCACATTTTTACTACTTCACCGTAAAAAATGAAATTTTCATAATTCTCATTTATAAATAACGAGTTAATAATGAGAACATTCACATTACTATGTTCGTCAATTGAATATAATATAGCATCATTTTCTTTATAAAAGGTTCCCAGAAAAGATAACTTTTTTGTTACAAATATGAAATCATTTGGCAAGCTAATATTAAACATGTTCTCTTCCATTGCATATGCCTTTTTACATATTACTTTTTCCATTAATCTATGCCCATAAAGACTCGACTGAAGGTATTGATGCCTTTGTGCTAAAGTATAGGTAATGTTTTTGAAGTTTCTACATCTTTTAGCTATATTCTTAAAATATTGGTGTTTTTGTTCAAAATGTAATGTAAACAAGTTTTTTAAAGGACCAAATTGCTTAATTAAATCTGGATAATGCTTCAAATAGTGATGTTTTGGTCTTAAATTAAAATCAGGAAAGCACTCAACTCTGTATTCAAAAAAAACCCGTATGTAGTAGTTTAACAATTCTATTTGTGATAAGGTAATTTCATGTGCACAGATTAAACGACACATTCTAACCATGGTTGTAAAAAGCAAATATAGTGGATCTTCGTAAGAAGTAATAACCCTCATCAAGACAAGTGGCATTAGAAATAATATGTGACGAACTTCATCCGCATTGCCTGGAAGCTTCTTCATTTTAGCATTTATCATCGGAAATGACAATTGTAAACGGAGTTTCTTTCTTAAAGCTGTTAACAAAATATTTATGTGGTCAAAGGAAAAACAGTATTTATTGCTTAACTTTTTTAAAATTTCCATCAAGTCATATGGGACTATTCCTTCAAATAAGTCGTGTGCAATACAAGGTGGTAGTCCTGGATTACAAACATGGAAGAAATCAAGGATGTTTAAACATGAGTTGCGAACTACTCCTCTGTCGAAAGTTTCTGTCGAAATCAGTTCATTATAATTGCTAATAGTTCTAAGTGTACGAATTTCAACATCTTTGGTTTCTAAACATTTTCGCTCAAAGAAACAATAGCGGCAAACGTACTTTGCAAAGCTAAAGTTTTCCGTAAATCCTCCAATTTGATGCGAACCCAGGTTATCTCCAATTACAGAAAATACAGTACCAAGAAACTTTTTTTCAGTTCCATGTTTGCTATTTAAAATAGTTACTCCTTCTGATTCTAATATTTTGAGGTCATCCAATAGAGGCTTCAAAACAGTTTGAAATCCAAACATTTTCACATACTTTTCCTTGCACAATAAAATCAACTGAATATTATTTATTACTGATCTATATCTGGAATGTATATTTCCGATAATAAAATAAAAACCTATCAGCTTGTGCTTCTGTTTTGCTGAGCCTAAGGGATTACACACTTCGAAAGCATCTTGAAAAATCAGCAGCTCAATGCGTTTTTCGCGTGAAAAGAAAGATTGATTTTGATAAACATATCCATTATTATAATCAGAATATACATTGGTTCTCGACTCCTTTACTTCGGAAAAGGCCTCAAAATATTTTTCGTCGTTCAGAAGAGATTTCAATGTTTCCAAAAGTGGAATATAATGATAGGAACATGCATTATGATAATTATCAAGGCCAAGAAAAATTTCTTTAGGTTCAATGTTTCCTGAAAAGAAATTTTTTTGTTTACACCTTGAAGCTAAGTTGTGTACATCTTGCAACAACTTCGATTGAGTGAAGATTCTCATAACTTCATGTTCTATTCCCGATATACTGGTAGTGTGGTTAGCGAATATTTGCTTTATTTGCGCCATGTTATCGGACGTATTTGTTGTAATTAAAGAGGAAAGCTCTGAAAACAAAAATTGCAAACAAGCTTCAGAAACATTATATTTGCATTTCAAATCTATCAAAATATTTGCAAAGCAATTGGTGGAATTGCTGCGAGGAACGTCTGCTACTTCATTCAAGTCACAGACAGATGAAATTTGATTTGTGGCTTCGACTACTTGGGAAGTTGTGGCGTCTTTTTCTTTCGATGAAAAAGGAAGTAAGGAAGGAAGGTCTGCTACTTCGGCAGATGTTGTATCGTTTTCATTCCGATGTTTTCGATGGAAATGAGACCGAAAGGTGGATTTTTTCAAAAAAATTTTAGAGCACATTGGCATTGGACAACTAACATATTTGTTAAAATGAAAATGTCTTAACACATGCACATAAATTTCCTTAACACCGCATCCAATATATTTGCAACCGGTTACACTACATTCGTATTTTCCTTCGCGTTTTTTGTAGCACACTTTATTTACATGATGGTTTCGCGAATAATGCACTGTATAGCTATTGTAGTTGGAAAATGTCTTTTTACATTCTCCACACAAACAAACAAAAATACAATCGCGCGCGTCTTTATGGGCGTATAAGTGTCGATGATAATTTATAAAGCTAGCAAATTCACTTTTGCATATATTGCACTTGAACATTTTTCTTATTATTTCTATTTCAATTACTTAACACTAACAATATTTTATTTATCTATTTATTTTATTATATTTATTTATTTTAATATATTTTATTTCTTTTGCGCACATGCACGCTACCGCAACACTTTCAACTGAAATGTATTTCAAACCAGAGAGAGCGCTACTCAACAAGCGCTTGCTGAGAGGAATTACGCATATTTGACTGTGCGCTTCAGCTTCACGCAACAAAGGGTTTGTTTATTTCGTATTTTTTGTGCGCAAAAAAAAGTTTGCACCATTTTATGTTCTTTTTCAGCTGTGAAATGAAAGTTTGCTGTAATTTGTGTTTAAATTTATTCCTTTTGCGACTTAAAGCCTAAAATAAACAGAAATGATTGCAATTTCAAGCAACAGTGAGAGAGTCAACAAAAATTTACTGATATCATCGCTGTAAAATTCAACAAAAAAGTTTAGAGTGCAGTCTTCAATTCAAACTTTAAGAGGCTCTTAACTAGAAAGATGGGAAATTCACTTCTACTTATAAATATGACATTTTAGTTTTCTAAGACGGATGAAATATTGCTTATCTATGCTTCTCCCGGATTCGGCTAGTGAATTTCAGATCTACACTATCCAGAAGTCATGCATGTAGACATCGGCGTTAATAGGATAGCACTATTTTTGGCTCTCGCAGCAGCAACGACAACATCGTATATACATACGAGTATATGGGCATTGTAGAATACAGAGTAACGGGATGGCCGATGAGCTTGCCCGTTTTGGAACGGCTTTTGATTTCACTGACCTATAATTACAATAATAGTGTTTCTGTTATTACTTTACGAGTTGGGAAGTTTTGGAGAATTTTAGAAAACATCCCAGGAGAGTAATGAAGGAGACATTTCATATTCCTCCTAAAAGATCAACAGAAGTTCGTTGTAGAATCATGATTCAATCCTTCTATAGAAGCAAATACAGGTATGGAAGCAATGCAAATGCCTCACATACCAGCAAAAAGGGATAAATTGTGAAAAATGGCACAAATAACATTCATATTAAAAAATTCAACAACCACAAATGGTATCGAATCTGAATTAAATATTAAATTTTCTACGACTGAAACTTTTTCTTTTGCTGAAATTCTTTTTATTTTGTTGGCAGAAAAATTCGGCTTGCTCAAAAAGTTGTTAGCCGGGAGTAGAAGTTGGAGAAATCTCTACTTTCGCCCCAAAAATATATAGAAGGGAGTAATCCTTAATTATTAACTTAAGGAGGCCTCCCCTATTGCTCCAAGATTAGTAAACTCAGAGCAAAGAGTGTATAAATCTCTGTTATCGTTCCGTAAGTATGTTAAGGGGAATACTCAATTGTTCATCGCTTGGGGATATCTCTCCTTTTCCTCCACAAAGAGTAGCATAACAGCAGAAAACAAAAAAATTATCTTCTATTGTTCCAAAAGTATGTCAAAGGGAGCACTCTCTTATTCATCGCTTGGGGGGATCGGGTTTCAAGTTCTACTGGATAACTATCGGCAATGGCCGTGTTCTTGTCGACGCATCAAATGGATTGATTTCGTTACCTCCAATGTTCGCAATTTCGTCGCAACGAAAGAGTGTTCATAAGCAAAGTGTCATCATCCTCCGCAATCTCAATCAACCAACATTATGCAACGGAACGTGTTAAGTGGTCGCAAAATAATTTTCATGACCACACCCGATATACCATTCGAGTTTACGCGAATCAAATTTCCAATTCTTCATGATAGTCAATATATCACAATGCCAATCATTAAGTGGCGGCCGCCGTGGTGTGAAGGTAGTGTTGCCGGCCTACCACACCGAAGGTCCATGGTTCGAGCCCTGGTACAGGTAACATCAAAAGTGATTTGAAAAAAGTTTTTCAAAACGGGGTCGCCCCTCGGCAGTGGTTTGGCAAACTCTCCGAGTGTATTTCTGCCATGACAGGCTTCTCAGCAAAAATTCGTCTCCTTTGTAGATGCCGTTCGGAGTCGGCAAAAAACTGTAGGTCCCACCAATTTGTAGGGAAAATTCAAATCGGCACACCACAAATTGGAAGAGAAGCTTGGCGCAAAAATCTCTTAGGAGGTTTATGATGATATACCTGTTGTATATCGCGCCATAGAGAGATAGAATCATTAAGTGTTTGTGGCTTGAATGTGGAAAATTAATGTTTTTCACATGATTAACTTATGTCGCATGTTGCCGTGTTAGAAAGACATCCGTTTTGATCGTTTTCACGCTTGACAGCAAAACGAAAAATATAGTTTATCTCAGAGGGCTTCAATGAGGGATTATCCAATTCAATGACAAGAACTCAACCCATCCAGCAAACATCTCAACACAAAGCATCACTTAGCATCAATAGACTATTTACAAGGGTTGCATTTTATATTTTGCGCCTTCGCAACACTACATATGATTAGCTGTAATTAGATATTTTTATCGTAAAGTTTGTTATTTTTTGGCACAAACTTGCATATAACGTTTTCACTTACGAGTTTTATTTGTGTTTATTTATAGTGAGTTTAAAAATGCATATTGCCTAAAAATGTAATTAACTCGTGAACATTTTCGTGCGATGATTTACTACGATTTTAGACGTGGATTATCGAGACAGGAGTGCATCAATCAACTTACTTCTGCTTTTGGTGTTGAATCACCACACTTAGCCACTGTGAAACGATGGTAAAACGAGTTCCTACGTGGCCGCCAATCTTTGCAGGACGAATTTCGTGAAGGTCGTCCAAAAACGGTGGTTGTGCCAGAAACAGTCTATGCTGTGCGTCAATTGCTAATACAAGATCGTCATGTGACATATCGCGAGATAGAGGCATCCTTGGTCATTAGTAGGACCAGCATACATTCAATATTGCATGAACATTTGGTCGTAAAGAAGATTTGTTCTCGTTGGATACAGCATAATTTGACAATTGCCCAAAAAGGGGCTCGTGTCGATTGGTGTAAAGAAATGTTGAAGAAATCGTAAAACATCTTTTGTGCAATTTGAAATTACTTTCAATTGTCATACTTTTCGGAGATCAAATGAAAAATTTCCAAGAACAATTTGCAGTCAGTTTAAAAAAGAATATTTTCTTTTTTGTACCAAACTAAATGTAGATCGGCGGCTTAACGCATTATCATACAGTTTTTTATTGAAATTTTTAATATAAAATATACATTTTTAGTCAGGATAATGCCTGGGGATCAATAGTAAATAAATCAATAATTAGCAAATAGGGTGAAACCTGTTTTTCGATAGCATATGTAGAACTGAATAATACGAAAACGGCCTTTTCATACTTTGTAAAAAACGATAGCTTCACGAAATCTCATATAGCGTCTTTTTAACTTTTGTCTAAAGAATTGTAATCTGCAAGTTTTTTTAAGTAATAAATATGTACCAAATTTACGGCTATCAATTTTTTTATATAATCTTTGCAAACTGAATGCATATGGTTTTTCAAATGCAAACTTTTCCAACTAAGTTATGCAATTCGATAAACTTGGAGAGCTTATTTTTACAGCACCTTTATTTGTTTGTACAAATGCTTCAATACAATGCAATTTTTCCATGGTTCTACTGCGAAATGAAAATTATTTGGTTCGTACCCTGTATTTCTAGGAATGCACATTCTGTGGATTTGAATGACGCCGTGATAAGCTTTTCCCTTATCCCCCGTCTTTCTGGAGTTTCAGTGATGTCCAAAATGAAAAGTCTCATATGCATGAGAGATGCCACAGCCTTTTTCCCATGTGCCCCGTTTTTCTGGAGTTGTTGCAGACTAAGCTTATATCAGTCTTGGTAAAATTTCAGTGCTGTATACACAGAGCCCAAGAACCTTGCACAGCTAAAAATTTTAGCCTAGTTCTAAACACAGTATTACTGCTGCTTACTGCCACTGCTAAAATGTGAGTTATCGCTTGAAAATACATTTCGACGTGACATACGAAAACTAACACTTTCAAAATTTCGTACGAATACTAACACTTTAGACTTGTGTCTGAAGAAAACTAGCACTTTCGTTTTGTGATTGACGAAAACTAGCACTTTGTTTTTATTTTTCTGCTTATTTACAGGGTCTAAATTCAGTTAAAAGGTTTTGGTTTTTAGTATTAGAAAGAGCCGACATAAATTGAGATGTGGTGTGGTAGTAGTCTTGCTAGCCTACCACACCGGAGGTCGCCAACCCTTCGAGTGTATTCCTGGCATTAAAAAACGTCTCGTCTGCCTTAGAATATGTAGGGCCCGCCAATTTGTATGATAACCACTTCAAGCAGCAAATCAAAAACTGATAGAGAAGCTCGGTCTAAACCTCCTTGGCGGTTTACTTGTCCATTATTATTATTTTTTGTATATATAAGTATCGAAATGACTACAATTGAAAAATTAATAAAGTCCCTGCAGTCGTGATATCCATGAGCTAAACTAATAGAATGAAATTCAGCACACAGGTTTTTTTTCTTTGGTACGAGGTATACTATGGACATGTAGATCACGCCCACGGAAAATAAGCAAATCGGTGAACGACCACGACCACTTTTTGCTAAAACTTTCTAAAAGAGAGAGAGGATACCGAAACATGCCAAATCTACTGCAGTGATGCAGATAGAATGCTAGAATTTGGTAGTTACAATTACCTGATTAATTATCAATCTTTTTTGTTTTATCTTGGGAAATGGGTGTGGCACCGCCCACACATAAATGAACATTTAGTACCGATCAGTTTTTCCAAAGTTCTGTTTTGATACATAGGACACGTTTATATAAAATATCATTATCTGGAATCAAATAAATTCGTAGTTATGCAGGATTCCAACTTTATATAGCGTTGCACCCAGAAGCCCCCTGAATCTCCTGTATCATAAAGATCTACCGCCCACTTTTCTAAAATTGGGTAAATATTGATTGAAGGACACATACCTTCAAATATCATTGATTTAAACCAAGTACATTAATTGTTATGAGGAATTGTTATTTTATATAGCATGGGGACGTGGCAACGTCCACTTTTCCAAAATTATTTATAGCCTACTTATTAGACTGGGTCGATTTATTAACCGATATCGCGTCATCGATTTTTCGATAGGTTTTGGGCTCAGGAAAAAAAGTTCCCCTACACATGCCCAAAAAAATAATTTTCGAGCCTGCGAAATTAAATTTTTTTGAATTTTTTCGACTTTGATTTAGAAAAAATGTCGTTTGATTTTAAAATTTTCATGTATACCTACCCAAAAATGCCCGCTAAAAACGTTGGCGATAACAGTTTTTTGAAAAAAAAATTGTATTTTCGGGTTTTGTAAAAGTCGATTTTTCGACCAAAACAAGTCCCAAAACCCGAAAATAAAATTTTCTTTTCAAAAAACCGTTATCGCCAACGTTTTTAGCCCATAAATTTAAGAAAACATTTTTGCATGTATGCTGAAAAAACCATTAAAAAAAATGGCGAAAGGGTCAATATTTTTTGGGTTTTGGGACTTGTTTTGGTCTCGACATTTCCAAAACCCGAAAAAAAAATTTTTCGTCAAAAAACTGTTATCGCCAACTTTTTAGCTGACATTTTTGGGTCGCACAGGGTATACATGAAAATTTTAAAATCAAATGAAAATTTTTTTAGTAGGTCATGGAAGAAACCTTAAAAATCAGAGTCGAAAAAAGTAAAAAAATGAAATTTCGCAGGCTCGAAACTTATTTTTTTGGGTATGCGGAGTGGAACTTTTTTTCCTGAGCCCAAAACCTATCGAAAAATCGATGGCACGATATCGGTTAACTTTCGTCCATACAAATCGACCCACCCTACTACTTTATTCTACTTTCATTTTTATACCTAGTAGTGCTACGCACACAAGGTATATTAACTTTAGTCGCCTAACGGCATTACGTACTGCATAAACGGATCGAGATAGATATTGAGTTATGTATATCAAAATGTTCAGGATGAAAAGAGAAATTGATTAAGCCATATTCCTCCTAAAAGATCAACAGAAGTTCTTTGTAGAATCATGATTCAATCCTTCTATAGAAGCAAATACAGGTATGGAAGCAATGCAAATGCCTCACATACCAGCAAAAAGGGATAAATTGTGAAAAATGGCACAAATAACATTCATATTAAAAAATTCAACAACCACAAATGGTATCGAATCTGAATTAAATATTAAATTTTCTACGACTGAAACTTTTTCTTTTGCTGAAATTCTTTTTATTTTGTTGGCAGAAAAATTCGGCTTGCTCAAAAAGTTGTTAGCCGGGAGTAGAAGTTGGAGAAATCTCTACTTTCGCCCCAAAAATATATAGAAGGGAGTAATCCTTAATTATTAACTTAAGGAGGCCTCCCCTATTGCTCCAAGATTAGTAAACTCAGAGCAAAGAGTGTATAAATCTCTGTTATCGTTCCGTAAGTATGTTAAGGGGAATACTCAATTGTTCATCGCTTGGGGATATCTCTCCTTTTCCTCCACAAAGAGTAGCATAACAGCAGAAAACAAAAAAATTATCTTCTATTGTTCCAAAAGTATGTCAAAGGGAGCACTCTCTTATTCATCGCTTGGGGGGATCGGGTTTCAAGTTCTACTGGATAACTATCGGCAATGGCCGTGTTCTTGTCGACGCATCAAATGGATTGATTTCGTTACCTCCAATGTTCGCAATTTCGTCGCAACGAAAGAGTGTTCATAAGCAAAGTGTCATCATCCTCCGCAATCTCAATCAACCAACATTATGCAACGGAACGTGTTAAGTGGTCGCAAAATAATTTTCATGACCACACCCGATATACCATTCGAGTTTACGCGAATCAAATTTCCAATTCTTCATGATAGTCAATATATCACAATGCCAATCATTAAGTGGCGGCCGCCGTGGTGTGAAGGTAGTGTTGCCGGCCTACCACACCGAAGGTCCATGGTTCGAGCCCTGGTACAGGTAACATCAAAAGTGATTTGAAAAAAGTTTTTCAAAACGGGGTCGCCCCTCGGCAGTGGTTTGGCAAACTCTCCGAGTGTATTTCTGCCATGACAGGCTTCTCAGCAAAAATTCGTCTCCTTTGTAGATGCCGTTCGGAGTCGGCAAAAAACTGTAGGTCCCACCAATTTGTAGGGAAAATTCAAATCGGCACACCACAAATTGGAAGAGAAGCTTGGCGCAAAAATCTCTTAGGAGGTTTATGATGATATACCTGTTGTATATCGCGCCATAGAGAGATAGAATCATTAAGTGTTTGTGGCTTGAATGTGGAAAATTAATGTTTTTCACATGATTAACTTATGTCGCATGTTGCCGTGTTAGAAAGACATCCGTTTTGATCGTTTTCACGCTTGACAGCAAAACGAAAAATATAGTTTATCTCAGAGGGCTTCAATGAGGGATTATCCAATTCAATGACAAGAACTCAACCCATCCAGCAAACATCTCAACACAAAGCATCACTTAGCATCAATAGACTATTTACAAGGGTTGCATTTTATATTTTGCGCCTTCGCAACACTACATATGATTAGCTGTAATTAGATATTTTTATCGTAAAGTTTGTTATTTTTTGGCACAAACTTGCATATAACGTTTTCACTTACGAGTTTTATTTGTGTTTATTTATAGTGAGTTTAAAAATGCATATTGCCTAAAAATGTAATTAACTCGTGAACATTTTCGTGCGATGATTTACTACGATTTTAGACGTGGATTATCGAGACAGGAGTGCATCAATCAACTTACTTCTGCTTTTGGTGTTGAATCACCACACTTAGCCACTGTGAAACGATGGTAAAACGAGTTCCTACGTGGCCGCCAATCTTTGCAGGACGAATTTCGTGAAGGTCGTCCAAAAACGGTGGTTGTGCCAGAAACAGTCTATGCTGTGCGTCAATTGCTAATACAAGATCGTCATGTGACATATCGCGAGATAGAGGCATCCTTGGTCATTAGTAGGACCAGCATACATTCAATATTGCATGAACATTTGGTCGTAAAGAAGATTTGTTCTCGTTGGATACAGCATAATTTGACAATTGCCCAAAAAGGGGCTCGTGTCGATTGGTGTAAAGAAATGTTGAAGAAATCGTAAAACATCTTTTGTGCAATTTGAAATTACTTTCAATTGTCATACTTTTCGGAGATCAAATGAAAAATTTCCAAGAACAATTTGCAGTCAGTTTAAAAAAGAATATTTTCTTTTTTGTACCAAACTAAATGTAGATCGGCGGCTTAACGCATTATCATACAGTTTTTTATTGAAATTTTTAATATAAAATATACATTTTTAGTCAGGATAATGCCTGGGGATCAATAGTAAATAAATCAATAATTAGCAAATAGGGTGAAACCTGTTTTTCGATAGCATATGTAGAACTGAATAATACGAAAACGGCCTTTTCATACTTTGTAAAAAACGATAGCTTCACGAAATCTCATATAGCGTCTTTTTAACTTTTGTCTAAAGAATTGTAATCTGCAAGTTTTTTTAAGTAATAAATATGTACCAAATTTACGGCTATCAATTTTTTTATATAATCTTTGCAAACTGAATGCATATGGTTTTTCAAATGCAAACTTTTCCAACTAAGTTATGCAATTCGATAAACTTGGAGAGCTTATTTTTACAGCACCTTTATTTGTTTGTACAAATGCTTCAATACAATGCAATTTTTCCATGGTTCTACTGCGAAATGAAAATTATTTGGTTCGTACCCTGTATTTCTAGGAATGCACATTCTGTGGATTTGAATGACGCCGTGATAAGCTTTTCCCTTATCCCCCGTCTTTCTGGAGTTTCAGTGATGTCCAAAATGAAAAGTCTCATATGCATGAGAGATGCCACAGCCTTTTTCCCATGTGCCCCGTTTTTCTGGAGTTGTTGCAGACTAAGCTTATATCAGTCTTGGTAAAATTTCAGTGCTGTATACACAGAGCCCAAGAACCTTGCACAGCTAAAAATTTTAGCCTAGTTCTAAACACAGTATTACTGCTGCTTACTGCCACTGCTAAAATGTGAGTTATCGCTTGAAAATACATTTCGACGTGACATACGAAAACTAACACTTTCAAAATTTCGTACGAATACTAACACTTTAGACTTGTGTCTGAAGAAAACTAGCACTTTCGTTTTGTGATTGACGAAAACTAGCACTTTGTTTTTATTTTTCTGCTTATTTACAGGGTCTAAATTCAGTTAAAAGGTTTTGGTTTTTAGTATTAGAAAGAGCCGACATAAATTGAGATGTGGTGTGGTAGTAGTCTTGCTAGCCTACCACACCGGAGGTCGCCAACCCTTCGAGTGTATTCCTGGCATTAAAAAACGTCTCGTCTGCCTTAGAATATGTAGGGCCCGCCAATTTGTATGATAACCACTTCAAGCAGCAAATCAAAAACTGATAGAGAAGCTCGGTCTAAACCTCCTTGGCGGTTTACTTGTCCATTATTATTATTTTTTGTATATATAAGTATCGAAATGACTACAATTGAAAAATTAATAAAGTCCCTGCAGTCGTGATATCCATGAGCTAAACTAATAGAATGAAATTCAGCACACAGGTTTTTTTTCTTTGGTACGAGGTATACTATGGACATGTAGATCACGCCCACGGAAAATAAGCAAATCGGTGAACGACCACGACCACTTTTTGCTAAAACTTTCTAAAAGAGAGAGAGGATACCGAAACATGCCAAATCTACTGCAGTGATGCAGATAGAATGCTAGAATTTGGTAGTTACAATTACCTGATTAATTATCAATCTTTTTTGTTTTATCTTGGGAAATGGGTGTGGCACCGCCCACACATAAATGAACATTTAGTACCGATCAGTTTTTCCAAAGTTCTGTTTTGATACATAGGACACGTTTATATAAAATATCATTATCTGGAATCAAATAAATTCGTAGTTATGCAGGATTCCAACTTTATATAGCGTTGCACCCAGAAGCCCCCTGAATCTCCTGTATCATAAAGATCTACCGCCCACTTTTCTAAAATTGGGTAAATATTGATTGAAGGACACATACCTTCAAATATCATTGATTTAAACCAAGTACATTAATTGTTATGAGGAATTGTTATTTTATATAGCATGGGGACGTGGCAACGTCCACTTTTCCAAAATTATTTATAGCCTACTTATTAGACTGGGTCGATTTATTAACCGATATCGCGTCATCGATTTTTCGATAGGTTTTGGGCTCAGGAAAAAAAGTTCCCCTACACATGCCCAAAAAAATAATTTTCGAGCCTGCGAAATTAAATTTTTTTGAATTTTTTCGACTTTGATTTAGAAAAAATGTCGTTTGATTTTAAAATTTTCATGTATACCTACCCAAAAATGCCCGCTAAAAACGTTGGCGATAACAGTTTTTTGAAAAAAAAATTGTATTTTCGGGTTTTGTAAAAGTCGATTTTTCGACCAAAACAAGTCCCAAAACCCGAAAATAAAATTTTCTTTTCAAAAAACCGTTATCGCCAACGTTTTTAGCCCATAAATTTAAGAAAACATTTTTGCATGTATGCTGAAAAAACCATTAAAAAAAATGGCGAAAGGGTCAATATTTTTTGGGTTTTGGGACTTGTTTTGGTCTCGACATTTCCAAAACCCGAAAAAAAAATTTTTCGTCAAAAAACTGTTATCGCCAACTTTTTAGCTGACATTTTTGGGTCGCACAGGGTATACATGAAAATTTTAAAATCAAATGAAAATTTTTTTAGTAGGTCATGGAAGAAACCTTAAAAATCAGAGTCGAAAAAAGTAAAAAAATGAAATTTCGCAGGCTCGAAACTTATTTTTTTGGGTATGCGGAGTGGAACTTTTTTTCCTGAGCCCAAAACCTATCGAAAAATCGATGGCACGATATCGGTTAACTTTCGTCCATACAAATCGACCCACCCTACTACTTTATTCTACTTTCATTTTTATACCTAGTAGTGCTACGCACACAAGGTATATTAACTTTAGTCGCCTAACGGCATTACGTACTGCATAAACGGATCGAGATAGATATTGAGTTATGTATATCAAAATGTTCAGGATGAAAAGAGAAATTGATTAAGCCATGTCCTTCCGTCCGTCCGTCCGTCCGTCTGTGAACACGATAACTTGAGTAAATTTTGAGATATCTTAATGAAATTTGGTATGCGGGTTCCTTGGCACTCATATCCGAGCGCTATTTAAAATGGGTGAAATCGGATGATAGCCACGCCCACTTTTTATACATAGAATATTTTCGAAAACACAAAAAAAATGATTACTCAGTACATAATACACCTATAAGGATAAAACTTGGTGAATATATTGAAATTGAGGCATAAAATACATTTCTCAAGAAATTTTTTAAAATGTGTGTGGCACCACCCACTTTTGATTAAGTCAAATTCAGAAATAATATTAATCATAAATCAAAAACCGTTCAAGATATCGAAACGAAATTCAGCGCGCAGGTTTCCAGGTATGCAAGGAATGTTCCGGGATCGGGCGGGATCGGTTGAGGTCTACGCCCACTTTTATATGAAAGATTTTGAAGAGGATCTATCCATGGACCTTCGGTGTGGTAGGCCGGCAACACTACCTTCACACCACGGCGGCCGCCATTAAATAGGCAATAACTTTGCCTAAAATAGCTTTACATCATTTATATTTCACTTTTAAAGTTTCCGTAAACAAAGAAATCCAAAAACTTAAAATTTTCGAAAATGGGCGCGGCCCCGCCCCTTTTATAGTGGACTATTCCACATAACTTTTTATGCCATAACTCCGCCAAAAATTCATTCGTCGAAACGAAATTTGGTGCTAATGTTCTATATATAAAGGTAACTGTTTGTAACTGTAAAAATGAGCGAAAGCGGTTAATGTCCACGCCCAGTTTTTTAACATAGTTCTGAAAAATTTGTTTGTAAAATTTAAAAAGCGATATTTCTACAACTAATCAAGTTATGTCAATCAGATTTTGCACACATAATAAGCTTTTTAAGAAAAACTCGGCCTCAATTTTGAAGAAGTAGGCGTGGCGCCGCCCACTTTTCAGCATACAATTTCTGCTATTTTAAAAGCCAATCGTTTATAAGTCAATCTTGATATTTCAATGAAAATTGGTTAGCTGCTTTTCAGTAGTATGTATTATACTTCTGCCAAAAATTAGCAAAATCGGGAAACACACAAGCAAAATATGTGGGCGTGGCACCGTCCACTTTTGAAAAATTATGTAGATATTGTCTAAGTGACACATATATAAAAATTGCATTAATTTAGACCAAAAAAGTTTGGAGCTATGACGAATTGAAACTTTATATAGCCTGGGGGCGTGGCTCCGCCTACTTTTCCAAAACTCTATATTGTCTATGCTGTACCCAGTAGACCCAAGTATATATTGTGAAAATTTCATAAAGATCGGTTGAGTTCTTTGGCGCCTATGAAAGACACCCTTTTTTATACCTAGTAGTGCTACGCACACAAGGTATATTAACTTTAGTCGCCTAACGGCATTACGTACTGCATAAACGGATCGAGATAGATATTGAGTTATGTATATATCAAAATGTTCAGGACGAAAAGAGAAATTGATTAAGCCATCTCCTTCCGTCCGTCCGTCCGTCCGTCCGTCTGTGAACACGATAACTTGAGTAAATTTTGAGATATATCTTAATGAAATTTGGTATGCGGGTTCCTTGGCACTCATCTCCGAGCGCTATTTAAAATGGGTGAAATCGGATGATAGCCACGCCCACTTTTTATACATAGAATATTTTCGAAAACACAAAAAAAGTGATTACTCAGTACATAATACACCTATAAGGATAAAATTTGGTGAATATATTGAAATTGAGGCATAAAATACATTTTTCAAGAAATTTTTTAAAATAATATTAATCATAAATCAAAAACCGTTCAAGATATCGAAACGAAAATCAGCGCGCAGGTTTCCAGGTATGCAAGGAATGTTCCGGGATCGGGCGGGATCGGTTGAGGTCTACGCCCACTTTTATATGAAAGATTTTGAAGAGGATCTATTAAATAGGCAATAACTTTGCCTAAAATAGCTTTACATCATTTATATTTCACTTTTAAAGTTTCCGTAAACAAAGAAACCCAAAAACTTAAAATTTTCGAAAATGGGCGTGGCCCCGCCCCTTTTATAGTGGACTATTCCACATAACTTTTTATGCCATAACTCCGCCAAAAATTCATTCGTCGAAACGAAATTTGGTGATAATGTTCTATATATAAAGGTAACTGTATGTAACTGTAAAAATGAGCGAAATCGGTTAATGTCCACGCCCAGTTTTTTAACATAGTTCTGAAAAATTTGTTTGTAAAATTTAAAAAGCGATATTTCTACAACTAATCAAGTTATGTCAATCAGATTTTGCACACATAATAAGCTTTTTAAAAAAAACTCGGCGTGGCGCCCCCCACTTTTCAGGATACAATTTCTGCTATTTTAAAAGGCAATCGTTTATAATTCAATTTTGATATTTCAATGAAAATTGGTTAGCTGCTTTTCAGTAGTATCCTGCCAAAATTTAGCCAAATCGGGAAACACACAAGCAAAATATTCGGGCACGTAGTTAATAGCCCACTGCAATAGCGTAGTTATATATCTTTTTTGATTTTCATACCTTTCATAAACATTAAATGTATGTAAGTATGAGAGCCAGAAGAGAAAAGTTTACCAAAATGATCAGCACGATGTGCGGAGTCGATTTAGCCATGCTCGTCTCTCCGTCCGTCTTGGTGTCCGTCTGTTTATTTGAACGCAAGCTAGTCTCTCAGTTTTACAAAAGAATGCTGAAATTCGTGGTTTGCTTTCGCCATTTTATAATATACTAGCAAAACCCGGTAGACGTTGTTTTGACGTTTTGATACATAAAACACATCTATATATAAAATGTCATTAAATTGAACCAAATAAACTCCTAACTATACCGAACTATAACCTGGGGGCTTTTCCAAAAGCTATATACAAGACTGTGTCGTGCCCACGCGAACTCCTGAACCTATCGTGAAAGTTCAAGAGCAAAACAAAACACAAAATATGTGAGTGTGGCACCGCCCACTTTTGAAAAATGATGTACATATTGACTAAGTGACACATATATCCAAATTTCGTTAATTTAGACCAAAAAAGTTCGGAGTTATGACGAATTGAAACTTTATATAGCCTGGGGGCGTGGTTCCGCCTACTTTTCCAAAACTTTATATTGTCTATGCTGTACCCAGTGAACCAAAGGGTACATTGTGAAAATTTCATATAGATCGGTTGAGTTCTTTGGCGCCTATAAAAGACACACATTTTTTATATGTATTTTTGTTACGCACACAAGGTATATTACTTCATTCGCCATAAACGAATCGTGATATGTACGAGGTGTGTTCAAAAAGTATCGCGAATTTTGTGTTTTTTCAAAAATTATTTATTTATTCATGAATATCTATTTTGTCCCCTTCAAAGTAATCCCCATGAGATATTATACACTTGTGCCAACGGTTTTTCCAATCTTCGAAGCACTTCAAAAAATCATTTTTTTGTATCTTGTTCAGCTCCTCCTTCGATGCCGTCTTTATCTCGTCAAGAGAAGCGTAACGTCGTCCTTTCATGGGCCTCTTCAGTTTAGGGAACAAGAAAAAGTCACAGGGGGCCAGATCTGGGGAATACGGTGGCTGCGGCATCATTAGTGTGTTGTTTTTGGCCAAAAAGTCGCGCACAAGCAACGATGCGTGAGCAGGGGCGTTATCGTGGTGCAAAAGCCAATTTTTGTTCTTCCACAAATCCGGGCGTTTCTGGCGGATTACTTCGCGCAAATTGCGCATAACTTGCAGGTAATATTCCTTATTGATCGTTCTTCCCTGTGGCAAGAGCTCATGATGCACCACACCCCTGCAATCGAAGAAAACTGTCAGCAAAACTTTCACATTCGACCGAACTTGGCGCACTTTTTTCGGTCTTGGTTCGTGCGGCAGCTTCCATTGAGATGATTGAGCTTTGGTTTCCACGTCATAACCATAAACCCACGATTCGTCACCAGTTATGACCCTCTGGAGCAAATTTGGGTCGTCGCGGACAGAGTTTAACATCTCATTAGCAATGTTCATGCGATGCTGTTTTTGGTCACAATTGAGCAATTTTGGTACGAATTTCGCGTAAAAATCGAAGACGATCCAAAACACGTGCAAGCAAAGCAGCTGTCAACAATTAACTGAACATTCAAAATGGCCGAGCTTGTCGGCATAAGTGAGAGACATGAGTACCAACATAACGCCACAAAAAATTCGAAATTCGAATATACGTAACCAGCGAAAATTCAAAATTCGCGATACTTTTTGAACACACCTCGTATATATTTATTAATGTATATCAAAACGTTCAGGATGAAAGGTAAAATATCCGGGCAAGTAGTTAATACCCCACTGCAAAGCGAAGTTGTATATCTTTTTTGAAATTCATACCTTTCATGAACATGAAATGTTTGTACGTATATTGAAATGATCAGGAGGATGAGCTGAGTCGATGTAGCCGTGTCCGTCTGTCTATTTGAACGCAAATACGAATTGAAAGTAATAAAGTAGACCTGCGTAAATTGCGATGACATAATAGATCACTAAACAGAATGAGCCTGTTATTGCCGACATGATATTAGAAAAAGTTTAAACCCTCTACAAGTCATAACTCCATAACAATTTACCACGACCACTTTAACAAAGCTGGGTATTTAGTGTTCGGTTCCACCCGAACTTAAACGTCCTTACTGGCTCATATTATATTTACTTTATTACTATGCGATCCCTGGTATTTCAAATAAGCCCCACATTTTCGGTGAGCACATGTTCGTGATTCGTTCACAAAAACGCTCAAGCGGTATTTACCTGCAAGAGGAATGAAATAGGCATGCTAACTTTGAATTGAACTGACATGCTCAATATCTATCTACATATCGAATTCCTATTTTAAAATATACTAGCTTATACCAGTGGAATTACCCACACATTTCTATAAAAAATTCCAGTTGTATGGGAGGTGCCAAGCCCCCTTTTTCGTTATCCCCAGTTTTTTTGAAGGTGGTAGGGATTAATCTCATATAACCCCTTACCAAATTTCAGTGGTCTAACGTTAATACTTCCAGAGATACGGACTATGAAAAATTCCATTTGTATGGGAGGTGCCACGCCCCCTATATATATCAAAATTTGTTCTAACCCATGACCATCCTTGGAAGATATCCAGTGCTTGTTTCAAATTTGGTTACGATCGCTATATACGTTTAGGACACAAGTCGGGTCTATAGATACATAAATACATAATTTGAATTTTATGTATGTATATAGCAGAGACATAACAGTTATAAGTTTTATTGCATAAAGAAAAACATTTTTTTTCAAATAAGAGCTATACGTCAACGTTTATTTTATTTTTTAGGTATAAGAGTTATTCGTCAACGTTTATTATATTTTTTGGAAATAATAGTTATTTGTTAACAAATTGAATTCTTCCGATCGGTTCTTTATTTGTGATGCGATTTGTTAAGCTTTTCCGATCTAACCTACTGTGGTGCAAATAAAACTAGTTTGTTTCACCTTACAGCCGACGTTTTGCCAATTTTCCTTGGCTTCTTCAAGGGCGATTCTATATATTTGGAAAATACAATAATTTAAAACGGAACAATATGAATTACAAAAACCAAGAAACATTACTACATATAACATTGAACAAAATATTAAAAAAGAACTTTATAACTTACATTTAAAAGGTGGTTCGAAATAGAAACTAATTACTGCTTAGTTGTAAAATAATTGATACCATCTTATGTGGTAAGCTTGTCAAACTAAATATAAACAAAAATGAGGAGCTCATAAACATAAGAGATAAGCAGCCGCAATATCATCTGTGTCCTCTTTCTTGTTTATTCTTTTGTCCCTGTTTTGCATGATTCGTAAACTCTCTAGTGTGTATCTTGTTTTTGTTCGCGCTTCTTTGTCTATTATTTTTGCGTTTGCAAAGTCAGCCCTATGATTGTCTGTTATTGCATGTTGGGAGAGTGCTGTGCTGTTTTTGTTTTCTAATGTCGGCTTCGTGTTCTGCTAGTCGTGTGCCTAAAGCGCATTTAGTTGTACCTATGTATATTTTGTCACATTTTTCGTTGCTGTTTCCTTCGCATTGTATTTTGTATATTACGTTGTTTTGTTGTTTTGTGTCTATTTTAGTTTTTGTTTGTGTAAAACAACTTTTTAATGTGTAGTTGGATTTATAAGCTAGCGTCAAGTTTGGATTTTTGATAATGTCGTGTGTAAGATTTTCTGTTAGCCTGGGAATGTGAGTAATACTGTGATATTGCTTTGTCTCGTTATTGGTCCTTGTTTGAGTCCGATTATGGTTGTGATTTATTTCATTTATCATGTACGATGTGATTTGGAAAATTGTTGCTGTGAAGGGTTCTTCTAATTTTGTCTATATTGGCGGCATGGAATTTGGGATGGCTTATTGTTAGTGTCTTGTGTATGAGGTTTCGGGCTGTGTTGATTTTGTATTTTCGTAGTTGTGAAGATAAAAAATTTATTAGGCGTCCAGATGCAGTCGGTTTCGAGTACCAGTCTAGTATAAGGTTGTTGTGCTTTTTGTGTATGCGTGTGTCTAGAAATGGAATGTTGTTATTTTCTTCCATTTCCATGGTGAACTGTAGTCTGTTATGGTATTTGTTTAGTGTGTCAAGTATAAGTTTTGTGTCATTCTTTTTCACTATGGCGAATATATCGTCTACATACTTCACTAAAAAGTTGACGCTTTCTTTTCTTTGTTTCCTGAGGTCCGAGTATGTGGCATCGAGGATGTCATCCATAACTATATCTGCTATCCCGGGGGAGAGGGGATTGCCCATTGGCATTCCAAACGTTTGGGTATAGATTTTACTGTCGTGCACGAAATAGTTGTTGTCTTTAAGGCAGAACTCTAATATATTTAAAAATTTGTTTCTAGGTATGTTAGTAATTTCTTGAATTTTATTCCATTTTTCCATTATGATCTTTATGGCCAACGTAGTGGGTATGTTCGTAAAGAGGGAAATTGCATCAAAGGATACTAAGGTGTCTTCATCACCTAACTTAACATCTTTCAACCTGTCTTTTAACTCATAAGCATTTTTTATGTTGTGTTTCTCCGAAACTAAAGTTTTAAGAATTTTTCCTAAGAATTTGGATAAATGATAGCAAGGCACTTTTACAGAAGAGGCAATTGGGCGTAGTGGAAAGTCGGGCTTATGTATTTTTGGTAGTCCATACAATCTAGGTGCGGTCGCAGCTGTATTAGGCAATTGGTACCCTGTAAAAAACGTTGGACCATCAGAGTACTCCAACACTTATCCTCATTCATATGTGTTCTTTTGAGGACCACCTACTCCCGCTCTCGCTTTGCTGTTGAATACTCTATAGAGTAATCCCATGGGAGTATTTTGAGAGTACTCTGACGTAGGTGGTCTATAGAGTATTCAAAAGCAAAGAAACGGAGTACTCCGAGATGGATTAGGTGATCCAATCACCGGACATTGCCATGTAAATTGGACCACCTTTTTTATATGAATGAGGATATGTGTTGGAGTACTCTGATACTCCTTTAGGAGTATTCTATGGAGTATGAAACGGAGTATTTCCGTTTTTTGCAGGGTATTTTTCCTTCACGTTTATGTATTTTCCTTTGTATAAGTCTTCAACGATGCTGTTGTTCTTTCTTTGTAGTGTGTTAGTTGGGTCGATTCCGGTTAACGTTTATTTTACTTTTTTGGGGATAAGAGTTATTTGTCAACGTTTATTATATTTTTTGAAAATAATAGTTATTTGTCAACGTTTTTTTTTACGTTGCTTGATAACTGTTATGGATGAAAAATACTTTTTTCGTTGGCAAAAAAAATTTTTATTTGAAATAAATTGTTGTATTTTTTTCATTTTAGTTTTTTGATGATATGTAGTATATACTATTATACGTTTATGTTTTCGTTATCTTATAACCGCTGTTAATTCACATTTTACTTTAAATGGCCAGTTAACCGCAAAGCCGATTTTGACGGTTCCACATATGTAGCTCTCAAGTCTTTTGCATTGGAAATTGGTATTCACTTGGTCTTTCGATCGATAAGAATACCTTCGTAGCATCTTTGGTCATTCGCGCGGCATGGCCTAGCCAGTGAAGAAGTGATCCCTTCATAATATAAGCACTTTACCATCAGGTCGCCATTCTTAATTTTCAGGTGTTCGCTCCTGTTTTAAATCCTTCAGCAATTCACCTGGAGAAATCTTCTAGCTCCTCTGTTGAAGTTGCGGTAGTGTTCACACACACTACCCCGCCAAAAACGGAAATACTCCCTAAGGAGTATCAGAGTACTCCAAAACTAATCTTCATTCATATAAAAAGGTGGTACAATTTACATGGGGATGTCCGGTGATGGGATCACCTAGTCCATCTCGGAGTACTCCATTTCCTTGGCTTTTCAATACTACATGGAGCACCTACACGAATACTACAAAATGCTCCCAAAGGACTACTCTATAGAGTATTCAACACCAAAGCGAGATAGGGAGTGGGTGGTCCTCAAAATTACACATACTCCCTCTCTAACTTTGGTGTAGAATACTCCATAGAGTAATCTTTTGACAGCCATTTTGAAAGTACTGTCACGTGGGTGCTCGATAGACTACTCAGAAGCAAAATAAAGGGTACTCCGAGATGGATTTAGGTGTTTGTATTTTTTCGGAGTCTCAAGACATGTCTGTCTTATTCAGACCCCCTCGCATTGCAATGTGTTTCAAGCAGAAGCTCTTGCGATCTCGCAAGCCTGCGTTTCACTTAGGAACATAACTGGTAAAGTTGGGATCTTTTCAGACAGCCAAGCAGCAATAAAGGCAATAGCAGCGCCACATATTAGTTCGAATGTGTGCATGGATGGAAGCAGATCTTCGCTGCACTAACCAACTTTGAACTATCCATTACCTGGGTTCCTGATCATACAGGAGTTCAGGGTAACGAGAGGGCTGACGAGCTTGCACGTATGGGCTCATTGGAAGGTAATGAGGAAAAAATCACCCTAGAAATGAGGGTACCCTTAGCAGTAGTCAGGGGACCATTAAAAGGTACTATCGGAATAAGGTACAACTGAATTGGAAGAATACCACTAGCTGTGCAATATCAAGATCCACCTGGCCAGACTATAGCCAAAGGAGAACGAGGAGTCTGCTAAGCATTTCAAGAGCCGACAACCACAAACTGATAGCAGTTTGCACAGGTCACTGGGCGATAGGCACGCATACAAGGTAGATGGGAATTCCGCACCATGATCACTGCAGAAGCTGTAAGGACGTAGCTATCGAAGCGACCGTTGAGCATATTGTGTGCAAATACAGATATCCGTACTACATCAGTAGGTTTCGACGAGTTTTTATAGCACCAAAACGGCTTCTAAAAGCTACTTGGTCGAGCTGGGTCGCAGCTATTTTACCTTCCTATCTACCTAGATATATAAAAAAATTATACATACGTATGTACGTATATACATATATATATTTATCATCTAGAAACTATCTTACTTATATTATAAATGCGTAAGTTTGTGAGTGAGTGTGTTTGAAACGTTTTCACGCCCAAACTACAGCACCGATCTGTACGAAATTTCGCACACTTATTTCCCGATGTCTCGGATAGGTAAAAAGTTTCATGAAATCTCAATACCTCACATGGTTATGGAGTTATGGGCACTAATGTGACCCAACTAACCCAAAAATTTATTATATCCAATGAACTTATGCAATTTGGGGAAGGCCACAGTATTATTTTGGACTTTGCAATATTTCGATAAATTAATCGATAACTGAGTTATCGATCAGAATGTGGTTACCCTAAAACCCCTGAATTTGCATACAATATGGGTATCCAACGAATGGGGAAGGCCACAGTATTCTTTTAGACCCTGCAATATTTTGATAACTTTATCGATAACTGAGTTATCGGTCAGAATGTGGTTGCTCCAAACCCCCTTAATTTGCATACAATATGGATATCAAACGAAAGGGGAAGGTCACAGGATTCTTTTGGACTCTGCAATATTTCGATCAATTAATCGATAGCTGATTTATCGGTCAGAATGTGGTTACCCTAAAACCCCTGAATTGGCATACAATATGGGTATCAAACGAAAGGGGAAGGCCACAGGATTCTTTTGGACTCTGCAATATTTCGATCAATTAATCGATAGCTGATTTATCGGTCAGAATGTGGTTACCCTAAAACCCCTGAATTGGCATACAATATGGGTATCAAACGAAAGGGGAAGGCCACAGTATTCTTTGGGACTCTGCAATATTTCGATCAATTCATCGATAACTGATTTATCGGTCAGAATGTGGTTGCTCCAAAACGGCTAAATTTGCATACAGTATGGGTATCAAACGAAAGGGAAAAGCCACAGGTTTCGTTTAGACATTGCAATATTTCGATAAATTAATCGATAACTGAGCTATCGGTCAAAATGTAAAAGCCCTGAAACCTCTAAATTTGCATTAAATATGGATATGACACGAAACGGAAAGGCCAAAGATTCATATGGACTTCTCGATATTTCAATAAACTATCCGATACTGCTATGTTTCGTTATATAAGTTAATCGATAACTGAGTTATCGGTCAAAACGTGACTAAAAAATTCATCGCCATATCTACAAAAACTAATTGCTATGATTTTAATAAGTTTAGTTACTATACATCAAGGCGAATTCATATAAGGTGAGAGCAAGGCGAATTTAGCATGTTCAGAAATGTCAGATCAAAAGAAAATAACGTTCATGTAATGAATTCGCCTTGCTATACATCCAATTTTATTTTGCGTTTTTGGTACTTTTTCTGTCATTTAGGGAAAACAGGTTCAAGACGACAACGACGTTGCGGCATCTGTCAAATTATTTTTACACATGTTCTTATGTGGAGGAATTTTTTGGGCATGACACGACAAAGCGGCAATCAATCATGAATGCCGCTGTCGCCAGATTAGATCTATGTCTAAATTGACAGCTACGGTCGTGGCGTCTTTCTTTCTTTTTGTGAATTAAATCGAAAATATATGGAAATTGCTTTAAATATGTGTTGAAATTGATTAATTTTATAATTTTTTTTACACATGCAATACTTTTTTCTAAATTTTTTTGCTGTTGTTTGAGCTAATGCAGAACTGTCGTTGCCGCTCTCATTATTATCATGTCGTCGGTGCTTGGCGGCAATTATCGTCAAGCTTCGGTTTTTCGCCGTTGTCGTTCGCAGTCGTCGTTTTGAATGTGGGCCGGGCTATTGTCGTCGTTAATAAATATGAGTAAATCGTCACCTGTCAAACATAAAATCAAATATTTTGAATGAATTTTTTGTAACGTTTGAGCAAAATAGTTGTGCATTTTAAAGATGTTGGTATCGTTTCTGAGGAAAATATCCTGTTAGTAAGTTTAGCAATTCTTCATATTTTGGTTGCTTCGCTGTTTCGTAAAAATTAAACTTTTATGAGTGTTTATATGATAATACAATTTATGAAGCTCTTACGGTTTGTTCATTATGTATCTCTTCTTCAATTTGATCTGAAAAATAATTAATAGCTTTGGCTTTTGTTTAGAATCCTGTATTAGAAGTTGGTGCTCTGTGTGAATCAAATTGTTTACAAGTGCTACTAAGAAATTTTAATATTTGGTGTGTAACCTGATTATTTAAGGTTTTTTGTATATCATTATTTTAAGGAACATGTGAACTTTAAAACTTATCTGTTTGATAAATAAAAATGCTTTCAAAAGAAGCTTAGTTATTTTGCTTATTTCTTTCATGCGAGCGGAGCCGCGGGTAAATGCTAGTTATGAAATAAATACAAAAATTTATTTCAAATTTAATTTTTCTTGGGAAACGAAAAAAAGTATTTCGCATCCATAACAGTTATCAAGCAACGTAAAGAATAAACGTTGACAAATAACTATTATTTCAAAAAAATAAAATAAACGTGGACAAATAACTCTTATCCCCAAAAAATAAAATAAACGTTGACAAATAACTATTATTTAAAAAAAATATTATAAACGTTCACGTATAACTCTTATTTGAAAAATAAATTTTTTATGGTGATTGTTGTTGGAGCAAAGCTCGAATTTTTATGTTTGTTTGTTAATTGATATTAGAGGAAAAATTACAACGTTATGAACAGCGATGGTATGGGATGACATGTTTTGAAGTGCCCAGCTTCTCATCAGACCCCTTCTCGGACACTGAGATACGAACCCAACTGTCTGCACCAAAGCCGCTGTTAGAGTACTCTAACAACTAAGCTATGATGCCCTGTAGCGTCACGATGCATTTTTCCTCTAATGTGCCATTTTGCTTATTCCTTTTTTTATACATTCTTTGGTACATATATTTTATATGTCAACTCAAGGAAAGTGGAATATTTTTAAGCGCGTTCATAGAACAGTTTTAGACACAGAAGGGCATTTTTGCATATCAACAATTCCGTGTTATTTGTTATGCACCCGCACTGTACCTGTAACAATTATAGTTATGGTGATTGTTGTTCGAGCAAAGCTCGAATTTTTATGTTTGTTTGTTAATTGATATAAATTTTTTCATTGAATAACTATCATGAATCAACGTTTTGAATAAATTTTAGAATTCGAGCAACGTTTTTGATACAGAAATTCCAAATAACAGTTATTTTTTTGATACATAGAAGATAGATTATAAGCAACAATTTTGTTACCGGGCCAACAACCTTTAAAAAATAACACACTCAATTTAAGTGCTGGTTTTCGTCATTCAGCTGATGAAAGTGCTACTTTTCGTCAGCAATAAAACGAAATTGTTACTTCTCTTTCGACATAAATTGAAAGTGCTAGTCTTCTTCAGACACAAACTGAAAGTGCTAGTTTTCTTCAATCACAATCCGAAATTGCTACTTTTCGTCAGCCATAATCGAAACTGCTACTTTTCGTCAGACACAAACATGCTGGTGCTAGTTTTCGTATGGCACGTCGATATGTAGTTGCAAAAACTGCCTTTGTCGCTGTTACTGCCAAATTGTAATTCCACTTCTATTTTTAAACCATTCCTCGGTCTTAGCAATTTTTTAACCTTTTTTGCTGTAAATACCAAATCGTTTAATTATCTGCGCCAACTTTTATTTTAGATTTAAAACCTAACTGAAAAAAGTTTTCATTTATTTCTGAAAGATGTTGCTAGTCATTGAATTTTTCTTATACGATTTTTGTGTGCGTCTATCTAAGTGGATAGAGCAGTCGACTCTGATACCGAGAGCATAACAAAATGTAAGGCAGGCCGTTCTTGTTCAACTGTTGCAAACCGCAACACCCTAACAAGCACCTGTTTGAAGAAAATCCGCCTTCCTATAATATCGGCATCATATAATATCGCCGATTGATCCAAAGATGCATCGACAGGCTCTCAACAACATTCACACAGAATTGGTAAACTCCTTCGTCAGCTCTCGCCCAGTGAATGCCGTCATTCAGGCACAAGCTCCACCTGTTGGCGAAGAGGAACGCGAACTTCCGTGAAAGACACGAGTCACACTGGCCCAACTTCCATCTGGATAGTGTAACATATTAAACTCTTACCTATCCAGACTGAACCCTGACATGCTGAATGTTTACCCTACATAAGGTGTGTTTCCCCATGACACCAACCATCTGTATAGCTGGTCGACAGGAAGACGCATCAGGGTTGCCTTTTTTATTTCTTTCATTCGAACTTTGTTCACACTTTTCGTTTTATATACATTTTGCCTTTTTCTTTTTTGGTGAAAAATGTGCTGTAATTTTTTTATTTATGATTTCTTTTGTTTTGTTTTTTTTAATTAAAATACAATTTATAAAGGAGTTTACTGAATAATGGAAAAGTGTAACAAAAGTAGGCAGCATGATACAAATATATACGCCATTGCCACCATTTGACATAAACTGTGTTTGTGACATCATTTCCTTTTGAAAATGAGCTACGGTATTCTTCTACCAAAAACTAACTGATTTTTAATTTAAACGGAAAAAATTGTGAAAGTGAATAAAATAATTGATATTTCTGATTTTAGTTTTAATGCGAAAGGTAAGTAAAATATTGGACTACTTTTTGCAAAGGAAGAAAAGTCAAGTTTTTACAACTCCCGGCGGTACCGTTTATGAGGGAAAAGTGGCTAAACGCAGTAATGGCAACTTCAAATGCGGTACGAAAAGAACCATTTGTAAGTTTAGACCACTTTTCCACAGGTTTCGTTTAGACATTGCAATATTTCGATAAATTAATCGATAACTGAGCTATCGGTCAAAATGTAAAAGCCCTGAAACCTCTAAATTTGCATTAAATATGGATATGACACGAAACGGAAAGGCCAAAGATTCATATGGACTTCTCGATATTTCAATAAACTATCCGATACTGCTATGTTTCGTTATATAAGTTAATCGATAACTGAGTTATCGGTCAAAACGTGACTAAAAAATTCATCGCCATATCTACAAAAACTAATTGCTATGATTTTAATAAGTTTAGTTACTATACATCAAGGCGAATTCATATAAGGTGAGAGCAAGGCGAATTTAGCATGTTCAGAAATGTCAGATCAAAAGAAAATAACGTTCATGTAATGAATTCGCCTTGCTATACATCCAATTTTATTTTGCGTTTTTGGTACTTTTTCTGTCATTTAGGGAAAACAGGTTCAAGACGACAACGACGTTGCGGCATCTGTCAAATTATTTTTACACATGTTCTTATGTGGAGGAATTTTTTGGGCATGACACGACAAAGCGGCAATCAATCATGAATGCCGCTGTCGCCAGATTAGATCTATGTCTAAATTGACAGCTACGGTCGTGGCGTCTTTCTTTCTTTTTGTGAATTAAATCGAAAATATATGGAAATTGCTTTAAATATGTGTTGAAATTGATTAATTTTATAATTTTTTTTACACATGCAATACTTTTTTCTAAATTTTTTTGCTGTTGTTTGAGCTAATGCAGAACTGTCGTTGCCGCTCTCATTATTATCATGTCGTCGGTGCTTGGCGGCAATTATCGTCAAGCTTCGGTTTTTCGCCGTTGTCGTTCGCAGTCGTCGTTTTGAATGTGGGCCGGGCTATTGTCGTCGTTAATAAATATGAGTAAATCGTCACCTGTCAAACATAAAATCAAATATTTTGAATGAATTTTTTGTAACGTTTGAGCAAAATAGTTGTGCATTTTAAAGATGTTGGTATCGTTTCTGAGGAAAATATCCTGTTAGTAAGTTTAGCAATTCTTCATATTTTGGTTGCTTCGCTGTTTCGTAAAAATTAAACTTTTATGAGTGTTTATATGATAATACAATTTATGAAGCTCTTACGGTTTGTTCATTATGTATCTCTTCTTCAATTTGATCTGAAAAATAATTAATAGCTTTGGCTTTTGTTTAGAATCCTGTATTAGAAGTTGGTGCTCTGTGTGAATCAAATTGTTTACAAGTGCTACTAAGAAATTTTAATATTTGGTGTGTAACCTGATTATTTAAGGTTTTTTGTATATCATTATTTTAAGGAACATGTGAACTTTAAAACTTATCTGTTTGATAAATAAAAATGCTTTCAAAAGAAGCTTAGTTATTTTGCTTATTTCTTTCATGCGAGCGGAGCCGCGGGTAAATGCTAGTTATGAAATAAATACAAAAATTTATTTCAAATTTAATTTTTCTTGGGAAACGAAAAAAAGTATTTCGCATCCATAACAGTTATCAAGCAACGTAAAGAATAAACGTTGACAAATAACTATTATTTCAAAAAAATAAAATAAACGTGGACAAATAACTCTTATCCCCAAAAAATAAAATAAACGTTGACAAATAACTATTATTTAAAAAAAATATTATAAACGTTCACGTATAACTCTTATTTGAAAAATAAATTTTTTATGGTGATTGTTGTTGGAGCAAAGCTCGAATTTTTATGTTTGTTTGTTAATTGATATTAGAGGAAAAATTACAACGTTATGAACAGCGATGGTATGGGATGACATGTTTTGAAGTGCCCAGCTTCTCATCAGACCCCTTCTCGGACACTGAGATACGAACCCAACTGTCTGCACCAAAGCCGCTGTTAGAGTACTCTAACAACTAAGCTATGATGCCCTGTAGCGTCACGATGCATTTTTCCTCTAATGTGCCATTTTGCTTATTCCTTTTTTTATACATTCTTTGGTACATATATTTTATATGTCAACTCAAGGAAAGTGGAATATTTTTAAGCGCGTTCATAGAACAGTTTTAGACACAGAAGGGCATTTTTGCATATCAACAATTCCGTGTTATTTGTTATGCACCCGCACTGTACCTGTAACAATTATAGTTATGGTGATTGTTGTTCGAGCAAAGCTCGAATTTTTATGTTTGTTTGTTAATTGATATAAATTTTTTCATTGAATAACTATCATGAATCAACGTTTTGAATAAATTTTAGAATTCGAGCAACGTTTTTGATACAGAAATTCCAAATAACAGTTATTTTTTTGATACATAGAAGATAGATTATAAGCAACAATTTTGTTACCGGGCCAACAACCTTTAAAAAATAACACACTCAATTTAAGTGCTGGTTTTCGTCATTCAGCTGATGAAAGTGCTACTTTTCGTCAGCAATAAAACGAAATTGTTACTTCTCTTTCGACATAAATTGAAAGTGCTAGTCTTCTTCAGACACAAACTGAAAGTGCTAGTTTTCTTCAATCACAATCCGAAATTGCTACTTTTCGTCAGCCATAATCGAAACTGCTACTTTTCGTCAGACACAAACATGCTGGTGCTAGTTTTCGTATGGCACGTCGATATGTAGTTGCAAAAACTGCCTTTGTCGCTGTTACTGCCAAATTGTAATTCCACTTCTATTTTTAAACCATTCCTCGGTCTTAGCAATTTTTTAACCTTTTTTGCTGTAAATACCAAATCGTTTAATTATCTGCGCCAACTTTTATTTTAGATTTAAAACCTAACTGAAAAAAGTTTTCATTTATTTCTGAAAGATGTTGCTAGTCATTGAATTTTTCTTATACGATTTTTGTGTGCGTCTATCTAAGTGGATAGAGCAGTCGACTCTGATACCGAGAGCATAACAAAATGTAAGGCAGGCCGTTCTTGTTCAACTGTTGCAAACCGCAACACCCTAACAAGCACCTGTTTGAAGAAAATCCGCCTTCCTATAATATCGGCATCATATAATATCGCCGATTGATCCAAAGATGCATCGACAGGCTCTCAACAACATTCACACAGAATTGGTAAACTCCTTCGTCAGCTCTCGCCCAGTGAATGCCGTCATTCAGGCACAAGCTCCACCTGTTGGCGAAGAGGAACGCGAACTTCCGTGAAAGACACGAGTCACACTGGCCCAACTTCCATCTGGATAGTGTAACATATTAAACTCTTACCTATCCAGACTGAACCCTGACATGCTGAATGTTTACCCTACATAAGGTGTGTTTCCCCATGACACCAACCATCTGTATAGCTGGTCGACAGGAAGACGCATCAGGGTTGCCTTTTTTATTTCTTTCATTCGAACTTTGTTCACACTTTTCGTTTTATATACATTTTGCCTTTTTCTTTTTTGGTGAAAAATGTGCTGTAATTTTTTTATTTATGATTTCTTTTGTTTTGTTTTTTTTAATTAAAATACAATTTATAAAGGAGTTTACTGAATAATGGAAAAGTGTAACAAAAGTAGGCAGCATGATACAAATATATACGCCATTGCCACCATTTGACATAAACTGTGTTTGTGACATCATTTCCTTTTGAAAATGAGCTACGGTATTCTTCTACCAAAAACTAACTGATTTTTAATTTAAACGGAAAAAATTGTGAAAGTGAATAAAATAATTGATATTTCTGATTTTAGTTTTAATGCGAAAGGTAAGTAAAATATTGGACTACTTTTTGCAAAGGAAGAAAAGTCAAGTTTTTACAACTCCCGGCGGTACCGTTTATGAGGGAAAAGTGGCTAAACGCAGTAATGGCAACTTCAAATGCGGTACGAAAAGAACCATTTGTAAGTTTAGACCACTTTTCCGCTGAAGACTTTAAGCCGAGGAACCGATGTTCTCAATTGGGTCGCCACGCTGTACCAGCTAATATAGCAGGGTATGTATATAAGCGCAACCAATGATGATGAAAACGACCCTAAGCGAAAGGTGGTCTCCATGACCATCCCTCCTCTGGAATTTAAATATACCGTACGACCGTACTAGCTAGGTAAGATTGAGAGAGCCAAAAATAATTTTTTTCAAAATATTTTCTAAAAGCGTGAAATCATGATCCAGTAATACAGGTCGTGTTAATAGACCAGCTGATTTTTACTTTTGTCTCGAATTTTGACATTACACTCATTTCTCAGTACGATTTTGACGTTAAACTCACAAATTACAACAACAAAATACATGGAACATTTTTGTGTGTCTGTATGTTTGTCGAGCTGCTTCGACCTGTTGTAGGTGGATCATGGGTGAAATGAAAATATTTTGTGCACCGAGGCTAACGTGGACTCCAAATTAGCTACATTTTATTTCTCACCACATGAACGATGAAAATAAAGATAAAAATTACATTTCAAAAACATGAAAAGCGTTGTCTCTGCTTTAAGAACCCGCTGAAAATGTTTTCTTTAGGTTTTAACGATATACTAATATATATGTTGACTTGGAACCAGAGATATATGATTTGTACCATTTCAAAATTTAAAGCAGTTGTATGGATCCGATTTTGTATTTTTATTTTACATCATATATTTTTTTCTTATATTCAAAACATCCCCTTAAATATTACAATAATTACCAAAAAGTTATTTCTGAGGTAGCAACCCTCCTTGAACAACTGACAAAAGGAGCGAATGACAGCCGACACAGTTTACGTCAAAGTGGTTTTTAGTTCTTTCACAGTTCCCAAATATCCCAGAAGAACGCAGAATCCGGAGAAAGCTTACATCGTGAGGATCCAATTATTAACTAAAATAGCAACAGATTTTGATGGGACATTTGAGCTATCACAACTTTATAATTTATACATTACCGCCAGACTTCTTATAATAACCACGAAACGGTCAAAATTATACAAATTTGCAGAAAATACTTTTACCTTCAAAATGAATTTTCATGGATGTACCCACAAAAAATAAAATGCTTACATTTAGCCATTAAGGATATGTAATGCTGCTTAATTTGTGATACTGTAACGCAAGCGAACCAGAAAAAATATGCTAGTGAATTCTCGTCCTAGAAAAAACAACCATAGTCAACACTTCAAATGTTGTTGTTGTTGTTGTTAACAGTGCTTCGCCCTGCCCAATAGGCTCGATCACTCTAAATTGTCATCAGGCTCTTCTAACGGAAGTCCGAGGAAACGCGCAGTTTCCACAGGGTTGGACCAGAGTGATATAGGTGTTAGAAGAGTGGGTTCGACTGAACAGGAGAAGAGATGTTTGGTATCATGAGGGGACATATCACATGCAGGGCATGTGTTTGGTATGTTGGGTTTCAGTTTGGATAAGTAAGAGTTTAACCTATTACAATATCCAGAACGAAGATGTGCTAGCATGACTCTAGTCTTCAGTCGGAAGTACAGACTCCTCTTCAGCCAATTCAGGTAGCTGAGTATTGATAACGGCATTCACAGGCCGGGATCTGAGGGATCTGTCTACCGACTCGGTGTGGCGGTCATTTGGAGCCCGTCTATGGTTCCGCAGATCAAACGGCAAAGAGATGTGGTGCCGGATCTCATCATAGTGCTTACGAAGATGTCTCCTTATGTCTCTGGGCGCGGTGCTACATCGAAAAGATGTCGATTTGGATGACTAGGTTTATGACAGTTCAGAAGGAACTGTCTACTCAAGAGTTCCGCGTGCTCTTGAACATTGAGCAATTTTGCCTCTTGATGGAGGTGCGACATAAGCAGGCATCCCGTAGCAGTTCTGATGGCGGTGTTTTGGCAGACTTGCAATTTCCGCCAGTTGGTGTCAGAAAGGTTGGGCGACCATATAGGCGCAGCATAGTCAATAACCGGCCGGCCAATAGCCTTATATGTAGCAAGCAATGTTTCTTTGTCTTTTCCCCAAGTACTGCCGGCCAGTGACTTGAGGATCTCATTGCGGCTCTGTACCTTTGAAGTTATTGCGGTGGCATGACCAGCGAAGGTGAGGCCGTTGTCAAATACCACAACCAAGATTTTCGGGTGGGTGACAGTAGGTAGAGGTACTCCGTCTACGTGGACATTTAACTCTTGCCCCATCTGTGCATTACATGTCGTAAACAGGCTCGCCGTCGATTTAGTCGGAGATAGGGTCAGATTTCGCTCAGTGAAGATTTAATTCTAGTACAGAGTTCGTCAATGGGGTGACCCTTGCCCGAGGCCTTTATTGTGCAGTCGTCAGCGTAGGAAACAATCGAGACTCCCTCTGGTTGGGGAAGTCTCGAAATATGGAAACGAAACAAAAGGGAAGAGAGAACACCACCTTGCGGCACCCCTTGTTTTATTCTTCGTGGCCTAGATTTCTTGTTCCTGAATTTGACTGATGATTGTCGACCATTGAGGTAATTAGCGGTCCACCTTTTAAGGCCGGCAGGAAGCGGTGTCTCTTCCAGGTCTCGAAGGAGTGTGGCGTGGTTGACCGTATCAAATGCATTTGACAGGTCAAGTGCCACGAGAACCGTCCTATGGTTTGGTGGGTGTTGATTCAAACCACAGTTTATCTGTGTTGTAATGGCATTCAAAGCGGATGTAGTGCTGTGATTTTTGCGGAAACCGTGTTGATGATCGGCCAATTTTAGATTTGGAATGAAGTAAGGAAGCAGAATGGACTCTAGTAATTTCACTACCGGCGAAAGGAGGGATATCGGGCGATAAGACTCTCCTAGGTTCGCCGGCTTCCCTGGTTTTAGTAGGGGAACTACAATCGCTTGTTTCCATATCTCAGGTATAACGAAGGTAGTTAGAGAGAGATTACAGAGAGCCGCTAAATAACTCTGTCCCTCTTGGCCAAGGTGTTTGATCATCTTCATGGCGATTCCGTCGGGTCCGATCTATTTTGAGGGTTTGGCCTTCATTATGGCTTCCTTAACCTCTGCGACTGAGACGGCAATGGGCGCAGTGGAGTGTTTGTGTTTGTGCGCACGTCGGAAGATTCTTCTCTTAGTCCTATCCGCAGGTCGATGCATTATAAACAGCCGGCAAAAGAAGCTCGCGCATTTCCTGGCGTCCGATTTGACACTGTCGCCGAATGCAATGGCGACCTTGTCATTGTATTTGGTCGGACTGGATAGGGCCTTGACAGTCGACCATGATTTGCCGACTCCGCCGGAGAGGTTGCATGCCTCGAGGTGTTGTTTCCACTTTGTCAGTTTGTGTTCGTTGACTATTCTAATAAAGCGGCCTGAGGCTGAATCAATGACCTTGCGAAATTCTTTTTCACCTTGCGTACGTCTGTCGGTAAGGCAGCGACGAGCGCTCTGTACAGTCCGTAAAGCGGTCCCAGTCCGCTTTGGTGAAGTTAATGTATATTAGTTTATCAGTCGTTATGAAGTCGGTCGGTCGTTCAACGGAGAGTAGGATGGGTAGGTGGTCTGAAGCTAATGTAAGCATCGGTCGCCAGATGACAAAGTTAATTAGGCCCGCGTTCGTTATGGAGATGTCTGGCGAACTGTGGCAGTTACCTGCCACGCTGGTCTCCATTGACTGTACAGAATGCTGAGATGTCTATTTGGTCTGTAATTGCGTGTCCTCTGCTGTCTGCTGGCAAGTTGGAGTGTCAGAGATCGTGATGTGCGTTGAAGTCGCCTAATATTAGACGGTTATCGCCCCTTAGCAACGCACTAATGTCGGGATGATAATCTCTAGGACAACACGTGGCAGGGGGGGTGTAGATTGTTTATAATTTGCAGGTCGACGTCGCCTGATCGGACTACTATGCCTTGGCATTCTAAGGTAGAGTCCCTGGGGTGGACGTCAGCGGAAAATATATTATATTGTACAAAGTGATGTGTAATGAACGCAAGCCCACCCCCATGACCGCTGAGACGGTCTTTTCGATGTACATTATACGTATCACAAGTTCGAAAATCCGATCTTGTGTTCAATTTTGTCTCTTGTATCGCGGCGATTTTGATGTTGGTAGGTGGAGGTAGGCTAAAACCTAAACTTTGTCGCAGTCTAGAGTTAACAGCGCCATGGCCGTTGTTGTCTGGCGTGGAAGGCGGATGTGTACTGCAACAGGTAGCTTCGAACGTATCCTTCCGAAGGTTACCGTTGGCGAGCCCAGAGCAACTAAGGGTGTGACACAGGCCAAGGCAATTGTAGCACTTGACCGATGTAGCAGGCGTATATAATCTGTGCCGACAAACGGTGCACGTAGTGAAAAGTACGAGGAGGTGGTGGTCCTGGCCCACGTGCAGGCTGGAAGCAGGGGTGGCATTGGGGGCAGAGAAAGAGGGGACTGACGCTCGGCGATGCTCATATCTGGCCTATTCCGGAGGGTATAGGAGTGTTGAGCGGCCGTGCTAGATGGAGACGCTGGTGAGCGTGAGCGACAGTCGGGAGTGGGTGAGGCGGGAATGGCAGCAGTGCTGCCAGTCGTGTAGACTGAGCCACTATTGTGGCTATTTGAAGTTGGTAGGGGCGGTAGGGGAGTGCCAGAGCCACGACTACCGCGGGACGCCCTTAGGCGTGTACAGCATGGTGCCTCGAAAGTATTAAAGATAATACGGGGTCTGTGGATGGCAGGGTTAAGCCAGAAGCATCCAGATTTATGTAGCCATCTCTTACACTTGGTGCATTGAACCGAATGCGACCGTTTAATGTAAATTTTCTTCCAGCAAACGCAGCAGATCCAATCTCTTGGTCCAGGGTTGGGTTCGACCCCACCCCGTTACAAGAGACAATGGAGCAACCCAGCTGCCAGGGTTTTGCTCCGAGGATGACAATTTAAGGGTCGGACGGACGGTGAGATAGAACCGGCTGTTGTGGGAATGCAACACTTCAAATCAATGGCTATAGTGACACTAACTATAATGTCAGCAAATAGTGGTTTTTTACTTTTACCTACAGATTTTAGGGCCCCACGTAATGTCGAGAGGGCAGTCAAAGATGTGTTTCGGTCCCGCAAATCATAATCCTGTTGCGGAGAATTAATATATAAAACTTTTTAAAAGTAATTAATATAAAACATTTGAAAAACTTGTTTTTTGTACATTGATTTTGGTAAGGTTAAAAAGGTTATCACTTTTGACATGACTTTGACACAAGGATTTGTAGATTATTATTAACAATTGTGCCATGGTTTGAACATACGAGTATGTGTAAAAAAGTTAAAAATTTATTCTCAAATTTTTTAAATATTTATGATTTATTTACAGTGAAATCTAGTTAAGTGGCATCTCAAGGGACCAAGGTATTTGAACTATTTAAAGAGGTTTTAAAATTAGACAGGTTTAAAATTTCGTTGACTCATTCACAGAGGCCCCCGCTTATAGAAGTCAAAACGTACCGTTATTCCATTTATAAAGGTGAAATTGTTAACGAAAATGCTTTGGTATTATGAATTAAATAAAATTGTGAATTTATTATAAAAGAAAAACAATACAATACAGTAAATTTAATGCATTAAAGTAATCGATTTTTTGTTTGTATTTGATTGCTAGTAGTTTGAACCTGTTTCTGGCTAAAATAAATTTGATCAAAAATGCGAGAATTATCAATATTTGACATATCAAAATACTTGTGTAAAGTTTCTAAAGCTTCAATTGCTTCACGCTTGGAAATTTTTACTGAAGTACCTTCAGAGTCTTCTCCTACTTTTTCTTCTGTGTCCAAAGAAGAGCACGTCGACACGATATCATCATCCTAAAATCCTGAAAAGTCGGCTACTGGTCATTTTGGTCGTTCGTACAGGTGGTAATTATTTTGCTCTATTCTGGAAGCGTTGCACATATCTCTAACCTCCTCTTGTAGGTTTAGATATATTCACAACTTAAGTCCAGCTGTTAGCGATTACTAATTGTGGTTTTGCTAACAGAAAACCAAGTTTTTCTCACAAAAATTTCATGGGCTGGACGATGTTGATTTAAGGGGTTTTATCGTCTTCTATAGATATAGTTGTTGATAATGGGCTGCATTTTACTTGTGGTATTGGCGGGTTAGTACAATAATTTAACATAGTCTAAGTTGAGCCATTGTCAAGAAACATAAAGATCATTCGTTTTTTTACCCTCATAGCGGAGTTCACTTTTCTTTAACAGTTTGAAAATAAATCAGAAGTCAAACTAGCTATGCTGTGAACCTAGCCTTTTGTTTTCATAATTAACAGACAACGTTTTAATCCCCTTGCAGAAAATATTGGACTCTTTCATATTAAGAGAAGTGGCAGCTTTTCAGTTCCAGAGATATTCGCACATACAAGTGCAGTGACCCGATCTTTACTCAATTTACCACCATGGCAAGGTTGACCGTTGAGCGTAACTTTTTTGTCCGGTAGACACTTGTAGACTAAGCCCGCTTAGTCGGTCTTGAATACGTCATGGGGGGAATAATCGTGTGATAAAACTGGAAAGTTTTTAATTCACTTATTACATTCGTCGTATCAATATAGAGCTTACTTACAAATTCTTGAGCTTTCTCTTTCATCATTTGGCCGATTGTTGGAATGTTTTCATTAGAGCAGGTCTATCCACGTCGAGAGACATTTCTCAAGTTCAGGATATTCTGCCGATCGTATTCGTTTTAGTTTTTCTTTTCCATCCATACACTGAGACCGTATTTTCTTGTTGTTTTGAATAATTCTATACAGGGTTAACTTTGGCATCTTATACTTCAAACCCAGTTGAACACGGGACTTTCCACAATTATAATTTAATAGACTTTAATATTTTAAATATTGATACAAAATGTGTCACATTTACGTTTGGACATTTTGTTACCTTTTTTTCTTGTTTGTAGGTCAAAATTTGAGATAGTATTTACAAACAAGCACGTTCGAAAGAAATTCAAATGTTTCTTGTCGAAACCTGTCCTAACCTAATATTTTGTCTCTCTTATAATTGGAATTGAGCTCCAGAGTCCCTTGAAAACAAATAACAGGTGGCGCAAAAGTAAGCTTCCGATGTTCAGCATATCGGTTGTGGCACGTGCAGTGTGTGCTGTTGCACCGTCTTGTTGGAACCACATGTTTTCCAATCCCAATTCATCAAGTTGCGGCAAAAAGAACTCGTTGATCATTGCTCTGTAGCGCTCACCATTCACAGCAACCGTTTGGCCCCGACCGATTATTGGTCAAATAAATAGTCAGCAATATTCCGCGTTCTGGAGCAGTGTAGCGTAACATTGTTTATCAACGCGTATTTCGCATGTGTTTACTACACAAATGTCAAAACAGAACTGACTTTAGGGGCCAATCGCAAAATTTATAGCATTTTCTGATAGGAGGATTACTTTTGCGCCACCCTGTATCATTTAACCAAGTTCGAAGAGTCACATTAATAGAGGTAATTCGACGAAAAAGTCCGGGGACCTCATTGAAGTTCTCAATAATACAGGGTTTTCACTTATACATGTACTACTTAACCAGGTTTCCCTGTATTATATTTATATAAGTAGAAACAAAGATTAGTTAATGTGTAAAAGTTATCTTGTGTAACATGTGTTAACCGCAAACATTTTATAATTCAATGAAGTTTCTAGGAAACTTAACGGTGATAACTTGCTTCATTTTTGTTGTCAGCTATGTATGTACGAGTACTTAGTTAGCTTAGCAGGGTAAGCAATGTTAGCTTAGGTGACTTCTACATGCACATAAGAAATTTAACCGTTGTCACTAAAAACCCTTGATGTAGCTTATGTGGTTACGGATATACGAGGTGTGTCCAAAACGTATCGCGAATTTTGAATTTTCGCTGGTTACGTATACTCGTCTTCGAATTTCGAATTTTTTGTGGCGTTATGTTGGTACTCATGTCTCTCACTTATGCCGACAACCTCGGCCATTTTGAATGTTCAGTTAATTGTTGACAGCTGCTTTGCTTGCACGTGTTTTGGATCGTCTTCGATTTTTACCTATTCAAAAAAATGGATCAAAGAACCTGTATCAAATTTTGTGTGAAAAACGAAATTAAGTGCGCGGATGCATTCCGAATGTTGACTGTGGCATACGGAGAAGCTACCTTGGACCGAAGCAACGTTTATCGGTGGTACAAAATGTTCTCAGAAGGCCGAGAAGATGTGCAAAGAAGAACAAAAATTGGCTTTTGCACCACGATAACGCCCCTGCTCACGCATCGTTGCTTGTGCGCGACTTTTTGGCCAAAAACAACACACTAATGATGCCGCAGCCACCGTATTCCCCAGATCTGGCCCCCTGTGACTTTTTCTTGTTCCCTAAACTGAAGAGGCCCATGAAAGGACGACGTTACGCTTCTCTTGACGAGATAAAGACGGCATCGAAGGAGGAGCTGAACACGATCCAAAAAAATTATTTTTTGAAGTGCTTCGAAGATTGGAAAAACCGTTGGCACAAGTGTATAATATCTCATGGGGATTACTTTGAAGGGGACAAAATAGATATTCATGAATAAATAAATAATTTTTGAAAAAACACAAAATTCGCGATACTTTTTGAACACACCTCGTATACGAAATCTGAGTCTGCATGGGAGGTGCCACACCCTATTTTCCAATATCACCCATTTTTCTCAGCGTATCTTCCTACCAAATATTATTCCGGCTTTATTGCTTTTAGAGATATTCAAATTCTCACATTTTATGCTATATGCCACGCCCCTATACATAAGAGATACCACCTATGCACTGAAGAATTCTACTTCCTTTCGATCGGTGCATAATTCATCAAAAAAGAGTTAAAAATCTGTTATTGTGTCGTATTTATATATAATAGATATTTTTCACCTTCAAGAAGTTGACTTTCATCGCGGAAGTTTTCACTTTTTCATCTTTTTACTAACTTCGTTCGGGAAAATTGTTCCCAGTAAACGTTACGTCCACATCGAGCCATATGCGACACTGCAGGAAAGTAACTTCTTAGTGTCTCCTGGAAGAGACATACTCGTTGCCCCCAAATAGTCGAAGTCGCTTCTACCCAAAGTATCTTCTAAGTGTTGTCTGGAAGGCACAGACTACAACATTTTTCTTCTTTTATTTCAAACTTACATAAAAGTGCGACAACATATTATTTTTTTTTTAGTTTTATTGGTACATAAAATAAACTATACTTATACATATACTTATTGTACAAAATTTTCAAAACAAACTCGATTTGAGCCGACTCCACGGTGAATATTTTAACATTTCCTTAAGAACTTCAACGAGATTTCGCATCATGCAAAAAGCTCGTTCAATCCAAAGGCGCAGAGGCATGCGCTAGACAATATCCCCGCAGCACCTTTATCAACTCCCGTCTGGTGGAACTGCAATGACGCCGAGAATTCTTTGTGCCAAGTAAGCATGATTTCAAAGTGCTACCACATTTTACACGAATGTAACCGCAATCAACAAACTTACATCGCAGAATGCGTGAATCTCCCAACTTGAATAATAAGTCAATACATAACGAGGAAATTTCATACCGCTCATTAGGACGAAATATGTTTGAATGTCCATGTGTTTTGTAGTGGTTGGGACAAGCCTATGCTTCCAGAGTTTGCATAAAAATGTTTGCCTTCGTAATGCCTGGCGAAAATAACCCAAGGGGATCATTGTGCGCGCTGTATAGTAAGTGGGCTACATTTAATAAATGAGAAGAAAATATGGTCTGTCATTGGGTCCCAAACAATGTCATGAGTTTTTCCAACGTTCATGCAATGAGTCGGCTTTTGCGATCTGCGTCAACAGTATCACGCAGCGTATCCACTTCGAATCCTCCGCGTTGAAGTAAACTCTTTACTTGACGTCTAACTTCAATAATATCTTCTATCGTATTGGCGCCATATATAGGATCACCACCTCATCGTACTACAGTTACTGCATAGCCCGTATAGGTCTGATTATATAGCAGTGTATTGCATACCGGTGCATGGTATGTGAAACAAAGAACTGATTATACTTCACATGGGCACACAACTCAAAATCAGCTGTTTGCCAAATTGTGACAGTTGTTACATGTTTGGTGCTTACGAGAAATTTTTCACAATTTTATTAAATTTGCAATCAATTAAATATGAATTACAAAGTGTGCAAAGACGAGAACTAAGTATTTGCATACAGGTTTCTTTTTAATAACTTACCACCATTAAATCGATAAAAGTTTAGAGGAGGCTTTATCGATTGAGCGTTTTTAAACATTTGCCGTCTTCGAAGGAAGTACAAGAAGTGATCGGGTAGCAAATGGATGCTTTAGAAAAGTATGCGTCAATTCTAAAGTCCATGACAGCAAGCTTTTCCGCTTAATGCGAATGACCCGTCCACTGCATGATTTATTACTAACCCTAGGTCGCCGCCCAAGGTTCAAATCAGTAGAGGAGAGCGCCTTGAGTTAACATTAATGTAAGTTAAGATAAACAGCCGTCTATTTCTTTGACGCTATCAACTTTTATTTCATTATGTTTAGGTACGTTGCTCATGAAACGATACTCAAAATAATTGCTTCCATGCATAAACTAGGAAAAACAACGGTTCGAGACATTGTTTTAGAAACGTGTGAAATATTGTGGACGAATTTGTCTCCGACATATCTCAGTGAACCAACTATGGCGCAATATACATACAATGCAAAACACTTTTTAAGTACATATGTGAAATATTTCAAATTGCGTTCGAGCGATTGATGGAAAACATATGGCCATACTTGGTAGTTATGGGGGCAACGTTATGGAGGTAACAATATATTATTTAAAACTAATTCGAAATTATTTATTTTTATTTTATTTAAAGGTGTTTTTCACCAGTCTCCTTTTGTTCTCAGCAAAAGTTTACCATTGCCCCTCAGCTCTCCGTTAAGGGGAGAATCTGAGCACGATTTACCCTTATTTTATTTATTTTTATTTTATTTAAAGGTGTTTTCCACCAGTCTCCTTTTGTTCTCAGCAAAAGTTTACCATTGCCCCTCAGCTCTCCGTTAAGGGGAGAATCTGAGCACGATTTACCCTTATTTTTGTTGGCGATGCAACGTTCCCGCTGAAATAAAATTAGATGAGATCATAGATATCGTAGTGTTTTTGAAAATAGTTTCAGCATTTTAACTGCCCGTTCGCGCATTCTTCGCAAAATAATATTTTTTTATCTAGAAAACTGCGAAAATATAATTTTTGGCGTGTTTGGTTCTACACAATTTCATTATGCTTAATGATCATAAACGTTGGTACTGCCCTGCAAGCTATGTGGACAGGGATGACACAGTAGAAGGGACACAAAATGGAGAATGGCGTAACGATTTGGAGGATCCTGGAGATCCCTTGCTTCTATAACCTCATATCGACCCAATGCAAATGTTTTCGTTTAAGACAGAGACAAACCGCATATTTTACAAATCGAGTAGCAGTCTCTTTTTGTTTGCAACCCATGTCTGTGTGCTTATAATTAAAGATAATTGGCAAGCATGTATACATGAAGCCCATGGATGATGCAATAATATGTTCGAATTACATAAGCAAATTGCAATATTCATCGTATTTGAATATGTTAAGTATAACATTCTCGGTAAAGAATTAACATTTATTCATTCGAATTAAAACACCGGTGTGACAAGTTGGGAAATTTGAAATTGCAAACGAAAAAGAAGAATTAATTAAAATAACATTAAAAAAACCAATTTAAATAGTTTTATTTGAAGCAAATAACTTGTGTACCAATTATTACAAGTGTTTGACTCTTCCATTAAGAAGTTTGCTGTTGTTACGAAGTGGGAAGTTTGCTGCTGTTGATTTTGGTTGCTGTGGTTGGATTGAGTTGTTGTTGCTGGACGATCCTCTGGTTGCTGGACGAGATTGCGTGGTGCAGGCGTTTGTTTTGATTTCAATTTATCTATATTTTCACAGGTTATGGGCCCAGTTCATGCCTAGAGACTGCAAATAGGTATCCATACGAAATTACATATGTATAAAATGGAAAAAGGTAAGCGCAACATAAAACCATTTGATGGAGAAAAATATTCCATATGGAAATTCCGCGTTAGGGCGCTTTTAAGTGAAACGGATGTGCTTAAAGTTATTGATGAAGATCCAAAAGAAACAGAAGAATGGGAAAGACTAGATAGAAGTGCAAAAAGTTTAATTATAGAATATTTGAGTGATTCTTTTCTTGGTTTTGCTAAAAGTGAGTGTAGTGCTAAGAAAATTTTCAAAAACTTAGACGCTATATACGAAAGAAAAAGCTTGGCTTCACAATTATCTGTACGCAAACAGTTATTGTCTTTGAAACTAAAGAGTGAAACACCATTCTTAACTCATTTTAACACGTTTGATGATTTAATAACAGAATTACTAGCATCCGGAGCACAAGTGGAAGAAATGGATAAGATATCTCATTTACTTTTGACTCTACCTTCCCAATATGATGGGATTATCACCGCGATTGAAACGTTGTCTGAAAGCAGTTTAACATTGGCATTTGTTAAAAATAGATTATTAGATCATGAGATCAAATTAAAACAAGCTTGTAAGGACACCAGTCTAAAAGTTTCACAAGCGGTTAGAAACGAAAATAAACAATCAATATTTAAAAATAAGATCGAACATTTAAAAAAAAATAAATACAAATTTAATAAAAATAAGTTTAATAACAATAAATTGAAATGTTTTCATTGCGGCAAAGTAGGACACATTAAAAAGAACTGCTTTATATATAAAAAAGAAAAAGGTGTAGAAAGTAATAATCTAGAAAAAAATAAACAAGCGCAAATGGCGTCAGCTCAAACAGAACCAGGCCAGTCAAGCTTTGCATTTATGTTGAAACGTGCATGTTATGCAGGTGATAGTATTTCATTCCTTTTGGACTCCGGAGCATCAGATCATTTAATCCATAACGAGAATCTTTTCACTACTTTTACTGTTCTGAATTCACCTATTAAATTTGCTGTAGCAAAATATGGTGAATTCATATATGCATCAAAGAAAGGTGAAATAGAACTATGCAATAATACTCAAACAAAAATTATTTTGAAAGACGTGTTGTTTTGTCCTGATGTTCCTCAGAATTTAATATCAGTCAAAAAGATGCAGGATGCTGGTTTGACGGTTATGTTTTATCCAGGAGATTTAGTGATCAATAAGGGTCATGAAACCGTTATGGAGGGTAAATATAATAACAATGTTCTATTGTTAATTTTAGTTTACCAAATAGGGTCTATGTATCAAATGCAAATAGGAATAATTACAGTTTGTGGCATGAGAGGTTAGGGCATATGAGTAAGGGTAAATTTGTGGAAATGAAGTCAAAGAGTATGGTTGATGATGTCGATTTACTTAAAGATGTACAACCAAATTACGATTTATGTGAAGCATGCATAAAAGGAAAGCAGGCTAGACTTAGTTTTGAAAAGTGCAAAAATAAAGATCACATTAATAGGCCGTTGTTTATTGTTCATTCGGATGTATGTGGACCGATATCACCTTCAACCATCAATAAAAGAAATTATTATGTAGTTTTTATTGATGAATATACCCATTACTGTGTTACATACTTACTAACTCATAAGTCTGATGTTTTTGCTATTTTTAAAGACTTCCTTGCAAAAAGCGAATCACATTTTAATCTTAAACTTGTACATTTATATATTGATAATGGAAGGGAATACTTGTCAAATGAAATGCGGGAGTTCTGTGTTCAAAAAGGCATTAGTTACCATTTAACAGTTCCGCATACCCCACAATTAAATGGTGTGTCTGAAAGAATGATTAGATCTATAACTGAAAAAGCTCGTGCATTGGTTATAGGATCGAAATTACCAAAGTATTTCTGGGGTGAAGCTGTATTGATATTTAATTAATAGAAGCCCAAGTAATGCATTAAAAGAATGCAGTAAAACACCATACGAAATGTGGCACAATAAAAAGCCGTGTCTAAAATATTTAAAAGTTTTTGGTTCAACAGTATACGTTTATAAGAAAGTAAGGAAAGGAAAGTTTGATGAAAAATCATGGAAAGGTATACTGGTAGGATATGAACCAAATGGTTACAAAGTGTGGGATGCGGAAACTGGGAAATTTGAAATTGCTAGAGATGTTATTGTTGATGAAACCAATATGGTTAATTCTAGAGCTGACATTGATAATGTTGAGTTCCATACTGAAAAAGATATGGTTGATGCTGGAAATGAGGATGCATTACCGGATATGTATACTCCTTTAGGTATCTGTGAAAATAAAACATTAGATTCAGAAAAAGATAAGCTGTTATATGAACAGCCTAGAAAATGGTAATAAAAAAAATTGCTGATCCAGGTTTAGCTGGTGATTCTATGTGTGACGACATAGGTGAACAAATTAACTCAATACCGCTGACAGATTTTAGAAAAAGTGAGAGATTAAGGGATAAGCCAAAAATTTCATACAGAGATATTCTAGAAAACTGTATAATGAATGCTCAGTCTTCCATAGAGAATACTCCTACTTCTTTTGATGAGATAAAGTACAGAAGTGATAGAGTACAATGGAAAGAAGCAATTAGAGATGAGCTAGATTCGCATTTAATTAATAAAACTTGGTCACTTGTTAACATGCCAGCTGACAAAAATGTGGTGGATTGTAGATGGGTATTTACAATCAAACATAATGAAGTTGGCGAATCAATTAAGTACAAAGCGAGACTTGTTGCACGTGGATTCACGCAAGAGTATTTAATTGATTATGACGAAATATTTGCACCAGTTGCTCGAATTTCTAGTTTTAGGCTCATAATATCTCTTTCAAACCAATATGGTTTGAAAGTACATCACATGGATGTAAAAACAGCTTTTTTGAACGGTGAATTGAAAGAGGAAATATATATGAGAGTTCCTCAAGGAGTAATTTGTAAAAAAAAATCAAGTATGTAAATTAAATAAAGCTATTTATGGACTGAAGCAAGCTGCTAGATGTTGGTTCGAAGTATTTGAACAAATTTTAAAAGAAATTGGCTTTATAAATTCTTCTGTAGATCGATGTATTTATATACTAGAAAAAGGAGGCACTTTAAAAAATATATATGTTTTATTGTATGTGGACGATTTAGTCATATCTACAGAAAGCATTTGTACAATGAATAATTTTAAATCTTATTTAATGAATAAATTCAGAATGACAGATCTTTTAGAAATAAAATATTTCGTTGGAATAAGAATTGAAAGAGATCATGATCAAATAAGTTTAAGTCAATCAGCTTATATTAAAAAGGTGTTAAATAAATTTGGAATGGATGAGTGTAACCCAGTAAATTCACCACTTCCTAGTAAACTGAATCATGAAGCACTGAATTCGGATGACAAATATGATGCACCATGTCGTAGTTTGATAGGTTGTTTAATGTACATCATGTTATGTACAAGACCAGATTTGAGTACATCTGTTAACCTCTTAAGTCGATATAGTCAAAAGAACAACCAAGAACTCTGGCAATGTTTAAAAAGGGTTTTAAGATTCTTAAAGGGTACTTTACATTCGAAATTAGTGTTTAAGAAAAATATTAAAAACGATAACTTCTTAATTGGCTATGTAGATTCAGATTGGGGTGGTAGTAAGAGTGATAGAAAAAGTACAACAGGATATTTATTCAAAATGTTTGAAACTAATGTAATTTGTTGGAATACAAGAAAACAGAACTCGGTCGCTGCTTCATCAACTGAGGCAGAGTATATGGCTTTGTTTGAGGCAGTTAGAGAAGCAATGTGGCTTAAGGCATTATTGGAAAGTTTAGGAATAGAATTTAAACAACCGATAAAATTATTTGAAGATAATCAGGGTTGTATTAGTATTGCCAATAACCCCTCTTGTCACAAACGATCGAAACACATAGATATAAAATATCATTTTACTAGAGAACAAATTGAAAATAAACTAATAAAATTTTGTGTATATTTCCACAGATAAACAGATAGCAGATATTTTGACGAAACCACTTCCAGCCCCACGCTTCAATGAACTAAGAAGCCAAATGCGTTTGACCGGTTAATGTATATATATCAATATTGATGAAATCGAAGGGTGTTTATATGCTGAATATAATCTTAATAAATAGTATTTAATTAACTATTTTTTTTAACATTTTTTTTGGTCTGATTAGGTTTTCTGGGTTTTTCCTAATCCTCGCAACGAATGTTGGACCATTACTTACTCCCAGATAATACCAAGCTTGTCACACCTATAATTTTAAATATTAATTTAAATGTAATTTGATATATATATTTCATGTATATATATTTTGATATATATATTTCAAATGTATCACATAATAATAATAATGTATGTATATATATATTTTTTATTGAATTAAACTTATATGTATATTCATCTAAAACTTTAATTTATAAACTTTGATATGACTATTGCAATTTGAGGAGGTGTGTTGGCAACCCATGTCTGTGTGCTTATAATTAAAGATAATTGGCAAGCATGTATACATGAAGCCATGTTAGCTAACATGGATGATGCAATAATATGTTCGAATTACATAAGCAAATTGCAATATTCATCGTATTTGAATATGTTAAGTATAACATTCTCTGTAAAGAATTAACATTTATTCATTCGAATTAAAACACCGGTGTGACAAGTTGGGAAATTTGAAATTGCAAACGAAAAAGAAGAATTAATTAAAATAACATTAAAAAAACAAATTTAAATAGTTTTATTTGAAGCAAATAACTTGTGTACCAATTATTACAAGTGTTTGACTCTTCCATTAAGAAGTTTGCTGTTGTTACGAAGTGGGAAGTTTGCTGCTGTTGATTTTGGTTGCTGTGGTTGGATTGAGTTGTTGTTGCTGGACGATCCTCTGGTTGCTGGACGAGACTGCGTGGTGCAGGCGTTTGTTTTGATTTCAATTTATCTATATTTTCACACTTTTCAATACTTTTAGAAACTTACTGTTTATTATTCAAACCGTATTTAAACTGGAAACAAATATAGGGCGATATGAATATTCAAATAAAGGAAAAAGTATGGAAGTTCACTTCTTGTTTTAAAATAAATTAAAGTTAAGTTCAACATGTCTTTGGATTCACATGTTGAATAAAATAAGTCACAAAAATAAAAGATAAATAAAAAATTACATCGAAATGGAGTTTTAACCATTTCGTTACTCTGCCTTTGTTGATTTGTTTACTGTTTCTTTAATCAGCGTCGTAACTGCGCACTTAAAATTTTCACGAATTCTACCATAATCTGCAAAAAAAATATTTTAAAAACAATTAAGTTAGGTATACAGAAAATATAACAAGTATTGTTGTTGTTGTTAACAGTGCTTCGCCCTGCCCAATGGGCTCGATCACTCTAAATTGTCATCAGGCTTCGCTAACGGAAGTTCGAGGAAACCCGCAGTTTCCACAGGGTTGGACCAGAGTGATGTCGCTGTTAGAAGAGTAGGTTCGACTGAACAGGAGAAGAGATGTTTGGTATCATGAGGGGACATACCACATGCAGGGCATGTGTTTGGTATGTTGGGGTTCAGTCTGGATAAGTAAGAGTTTAACCTATTACAATATCCAGAACGAAGTTGTGCTAGCATGACTCTAGTCTCCCTCGGAAGTACACTCTCCTCTTCAGCCAATTCAGGTGGCTGAGTACTGATAACGGGATTCACAGGCCGAGATCTGAGGGATCTGTCTACCGACTCAGTGTGGAGGTCATTTAGAGCCCGCCTATTGTTCCGCAGATCAAACGGCAAAGAGATGTGGTGCCGAATCTCATCGTAGTGCTTACGAAGATGTCTCCTTATGTCTCTGGGGGGCGCGGCTACATCCAATAGATGTCGATTTGGATGACTGGGTTTATGACAGTTCAGAAGGAACTGTCTACTCAAGAGTTTCGCGTGCTCTTGAAATTGAGCAATTTTGCCTCTTGATGAAGGTGAGACTCAGATGACATAAACAGACATCCCGTAGCAGTTCTGATGTCGGTGTTTTGGCAGAACTGCAATTTCCTCCAATTGGTGTCAGAAAGGTTGGGCGACCATATGGGCGCAGCGCAGTCAATAACCGGTCGGCCGATAGCCTTATATGTAGCAAGCAAGATTTCTTTGCCTTTTTCCCAAGTACTGCCGGCCAGTGACTTGAGGATCTTATTGCGGCTCTGTACCTTTGAAGCTATTGCGGTGCCAAGATTTTCGGGTGATTGACAGTAGGTAGAGTTACTCCGTCTACGTGGACATTTAACTCTTGCCCCAACTGCGCATTCCGTGTCGTAAAAAGGGTCGCCGTCGATTTAGTCGGTCAGATTTCGCTCGGTGAAAAAGCTGGAAAGGTCACGCAGGTAACTGTTGATTTTAGTGCAGAGTTCGTCAATGGAGGGACCCTTGCCCGAGGCCATTATCGTGCAGTCGTCAGCGTAGGAAACAATGGAGACTCCCTCTGGTGGGGGGCAGGGAGGCTCGAAATATAGAAATTCAAGAAAACGGGAGAGAGAACACCACCTTGCGGCACCCCTTGTTTTATTCTTCGTGGCCTAGATTTCTTGTTCCTGAATTTGACTGATGATTGTCGACCATTGAGGTAATTAGCGGTCCACCTTTTAAGGCCGGCAGGAAGCGGTGTCTCTTCCAGGTCTCGAAGGAGTGTGGCGTGGTTGACCGTATCAAATGCATTTGACAGGTCAAGTGCCACGAGAACCGTTCTATGGTTTGGTGGGTGTTGATACAAACCATAGTTTATCTGTGTTGTAATGGCATTCAAAGCGGATGTAGTGCTGTGAGATTTGCGAAAACCATGCTGGTGATCGGCCAATTTCAGATTTGCAATAAAGTAAGGGAGCAGAATGGTGTCTAGTAATTTCGGCGAAAGGAGGGATATCGGACGATATGAATCTCCTTGGTTCGCCGGCTTCCCTGGTTTTAGTAGGGTAGCTACAATCGCCTGTTTCCATATCTCAGGTATGACGAAAGTAGTTAGAGAGAGGTTGCAAAGAGCCGCTAAATAACTCTGTTCCTCGTGGCCTAGGTGTTTGATCATCTTCATGGCGATTCCGTCGGGTCCGATGGATTTTGAGGGTTATGGCTTCCTTGACCGCTGTGACTGAGACGGCAATAGGCGCAGTGGAGTGTTTGTGTTTGTGGGCACGTCGGATGACTCTTTTCTTAGTCCTATCCGCAGGTGGATGCATTACGTCCGATTTGACGCTGTCGCCGGATGCAATGGCGACCTTGTCATTGTATTTGGTCGGATTGGATAGGGCCTTGACAGTCGACCATAATTTGCCGACTCCGCCGGAGAGGTTGCATGCCTCAAGATGTTGTTTGCACTTGGTCAGCTTGTGTTCGTTGACTATCCTACGAATTTCCGCATTGAGATCTTTGATTCTGGGATCTGCGGGACTACTATGCGCAATGAACGCAAGGCCACCCCCATGATCGCTGGGACGGTCTTTTTCGATATACATTGTACCCATCACAAGTTCGTAAGTCCGATCTTGTGTTCAATTTTGTCTCTTGAATCGCGGCGATTTTGATGTTGTTCGACTTCATAAAGTCAGTTATCTCCGCGATCTTTCCAGCTAATCCGTTACAGTTCAGCTGTAAAATTTTGAAGCATGTAGGAGGGGAGAGGGGGGGCATGCTAGGCATGAGGGACGGATGCGCTTGCCTAGGTGGAGGTAGGCTAAGGCCTAAACTATGTCGCAGTCTAGAGTTGAGAGCGCCATGACCATTGTTGTCTGGCGTGGAAGGCGGCTGTGTACTGCAACAGGGAGCTATGAACGTATCCGTCCAGAGGTTACCGTTCGCGAGCCCAGAGCACATAAGGGTGTGACACAGGCCAAGGCAAATGTTGCACTTGACCGATGTCGCCGGCGTATATAACCATTGCCGACAAACGGTGCACGTAGTGAAAGGTACGAGGAGGTGTGGTCCTGGCCCACGTGCAGGCTGGAAGCAGGAAGGGGGGGGCATTGGGGGCAGAGAAAGAGGGGACTGACGCTCGGCGATGCTCATATCTGGCCTATTCCGGAGGGTATAGGAGTGTTGAGCGGCCGTGCTAGATGGAGACGCTGGTGAGCGTGAGCGACAGTCGGGAGTGGGTGAGGCGGGAATGGCAGCAGTGCTGCCAGTCGTGTAGACTGAGCCACTATTGTGGCTATTTGAAGTTGGTAGGGGCGGTAGGGGAGTGCCAGAGCCACGACTACCGCGGGACGCCCTTAGGCGTGTACAGCATGGTGCCTCGAAAGTATTAAAGATAATACGGGGTCTGTGGATGGCAGGGTTAAGCCAGAAGCATTCAGATTTATGTAGCCATCTCTTACCCTTGGTGCATTGAACCGAATGCGACCGTTTAATGTAAATTTTCTTCCAGCAAACGCAGCAGATCCAATCTCTTGGTCCAGGGTTGGGTTCGACCCCACCCCGTTACAAGAGACAATGGAGCAACCCAGCTGCCAGGGTTTGCTCCGAGGATGACAATTTAAGGGTGGGATGGGACAGATTGGACAGGGTTACACTGAAATAACAGCCCTTGGCCGTGTAAAAAAACCCGGGTAATTCCGGCACGATAGAACCCGCTGTTGTGGGAATGTAATGCAATGTAAAATGATATTCTAAAATGTTGAGTGAGCTAACAAGTATTGTAGTATAGATCACCTTATTCCTCAGGCTCATATTTTATTGCCATAATGGTATTGGTCAAAGATTGGATGGTTTTGGTTTATTTTTTTCTCGCTCATGTTATCGTTTGGCCGAAACCTTAAACTGTCTCATGTGCTGTTTGCCCCATTAGGGTTTTAAACATGTATTTACACAATTGCAGTTGTAAGAGGGAAATTGGCTTTTTGATTACAACGTTAGCTGTGCTTCGAATCTGAAAAATAAATTGATATCCGGTATTATATTAAATTTAGTTTATCGCTTTAAGCTAAAAATTAGAGCTTCATATCTCCCCTGTCTAAAATCTTATTTTTCAGTTGAAACCTTTTTAACCATATTCCGGAGATATAACTTTATTAACCATTTCACTGAGTTCCTTTCGTTTTCAGTGACGACGTCGATATTTAAAAAGCTTTCCCTCTTTTCATATCATTCTCGCTTCCCTTTTCATTTCCCTTCCCTTCTCCCTATGCAACACCCACTCTTCCTCACACTCCCACACACACATACTGACACTCTCTTCCACTTCCATTCCCTACTCCTTCTGAGGAGTATAGTATGATCAACGACCACATAAACCTGCTGTGAAAATTCCATAAAATCGGTCCGAGCCTTAGACGCCCAACTGGCAACTTTTCGAATATATTAACTTAACCATCCTGATATAGTTTTGAATTAATTCGCGGCCGCCGTGATATAGATGTAGTGTTTACTATACCGAAGGTCCCAGGTTCCAGTGATGGGACTAGAAACATCAAAAATAATGTAAACATTTTCCAAACGGGGTTGGTCCTGGGCAGCGGAATGCTAAGCTAACCGAATGTTTTTTGATCATGAAACCATTTTCAGCAAAATATAAATTTCGGAGTCGGCATAAAATATAGAGGCCCTCCAATTTTTAGGAACAAAGCAGCTTAGTCTTAATCTTCTCGAAGATATATCGCGCCTGTCACGAACGGATATAAGATTGTTATATAGTTTGAAAGTACGGTCTCTATCTAAATCTACTTCTCCCAAAACATCTTCTATTTTGGCCATTGCCTCGGCTTTTGCATCTACCTGCACAAATATTATAATTTTTTGGCAACAAAACTTACGGTCGGGGCTTGACAAATTCCTTTAAAAACTTCATGCTGTTGAATAATGGCCAAATGCCCATCACTGTCGCTGCACTTCCTGATGGTGCGTCTACTTTTTTAAATCCCTAATTTAGGAAATAATCATATAAATACATTTTACTAACCTGTTGTTAATAAATCGTGCGCCACTTGTTCCCAAGCTGCCACATTTTTCTCTGGCAATCTATAGCCAAGTAAGGCTTTATTATAAAGAATTTCGTGTGCTTGCACACATCCAATAAGTTTTTCGTCGTCAAACATGTTTTAAGTAATTAAGTTATGTATAAATTTAGTAGTTTTGTACTTGCGATTTAACACCTTCGTTTTCCCGCTTTATCGAAATGTCAAATGACAGAAAGCACAAACACGTGCGAACTATAACAACGACGGATAAGTCAAATGACAAGAAATGCAAATTCAACAGACGTCTATGCCGTGCGCCATGCATTGAGTAATCGATTACACGTTAAAGGCATTGAACAGATTTCATAAATAACAGTACTCATGCAATCATCAATAATCAGACCTTATTGCTAACAAAAACAGCAGATTTTGTACAATAAGTGACAGTGTCTACTGTCTATGTAAAGAACAATCCGAAATTTATGAACTACAAATTTTAATCGACTTTTAAAAACTGAGATTAACTCACAAATACTTATCACTTTTATGAACTTGGCGAACATTTGTGACACCTTGTGCAGTTCCTAAAAACTATACACTGCTAGTCGTTAATTCGTAATTGATTTTAACCTGTAATTCACACTAGACATTTTCCAAGCATAAACTTTTTCTATCTTTTCGCCAACCATTCAACATGAGGCTTAATAAAAGCCCCGTTGCAGGGGCTTTAAGCATTACGAACTCCGCAATGAGAAGATCATAAACTATATACTTTATAGAAAAAGCTTCAGAAATATCTTTATATTTTTGAAATTCTTTATATGTTTCTAAGCGAAAAGTGTTTAACTTCTCAAATATACAGTTATAAAAATCGAAATGGTTTTGTAGATATTTTTCAATAAAATGGAAATACGCAACAGATCTTTTCTTAAATAAGCTAGCGGCATTTATACTATTAGTCCTCTGAAGAGCATAGTGTTAACTATGCTCGGCACCGCTTGGACGTACGTTGTAACAGTAATATAGCGTCATCTAGAACGGGGCAGGGTTGCTAGTATTTTTTTAAAACATGTCGCCAGATTCTCCCTTAAAAGTCGCCAAAAGAGCCAAATTTTACTTACATGTCGCCAAATAATTCGCCAACAAAATTTGAAGCAAAACGAAAGCTATAAGACTTACCGACAATATTCTTTCAACACTCATATGTATTTAAAAGGTGTTCTGAACATACATAACATGGATCAGGCCCCAGCTTTTCACTAAAAAAAAATTGTCTTTTCCGCTTTCGAATTATTGATACCGAGGTGAAAACGCGTCTTTTGATACCTTTTCCGATGTTTTTAGAGGTGTTATAGCAGTTACGTACGGTAGTTTAGAATTATTTTTAATTTTATATTTAATTCCAGGCATGATAAATCTTTGGATTCAGGTCGATTTTTATTTAAAAAGTTTTTAGAGAAAAAATCTGAATTTTGTTTAGATTTTTCAAAATTGTTGGTAACCGTTTATCAATTTCTTTGCAAAGGGTATTAATATATTCAAAAACCTCTCTTCTCAAGAACAGTTACATCACCTATGGAAATCTTTAATGATTAACTTTTCTCTTTATAATAAAGTATGTCAAAATTTGCTTCCTAAGGAAGACAGTGCGCTAAGTCATTGTCAACATTTTTCATCAAGGAATTTGCATCCCTCTTCTTGACAAAAGTGGGTTTCGTCACTCTTTGACATAGTCGCCAGAAAATTGGCGCCAATACACAACATTAGTATGTATGCCTATGCACATATTAATTTTCTTAACATATGATACGAACAAGGATCCTGCGTGTTGATCTGCTCCAAACTCTCGTTTGCTTTCTACTTCATTTTCTCGTAAGATGTATTGGCGAGGTATAGATAAAGGATGAAAACAGTGTTAAAATTATACCTAAAAAATTTACTCAAGCTTCATGATATTTGAATAATCGAAATTTGGATAAATGAAAATCATCATAAGTGTTGGTCCTATTAGCTGGGCAGTAATAATTTAAACCGCAAAGTAAATTAAATTTATATATTAAAAAAATTAATTTTTATTATATTTTAAACAAATGTAACTAACTGTTATAATATGTTAATAAATACTTGTTTAGGCACTTACTTTTCAAAACACTCCCACTATTTTTTTACAAAAACCTCCAATTTCCCGCATCCTCAAACGTCTGACACTAAAACTAACTGAATTTTAAACTATGAGTTTGATTAAACTAAAATTTTCCACGTACACGCAGAAAACATGTAGAACTGCATTCCTGTTGTTATTTTATACTTTTTCTGAGTGATATGTCTATTACAACCAGTTCATGCTGAGCCAGATTTTTGCATTTTCCTCGCACTTTAGTAGTTAGCCTAAAACGCTACATTTATTTTCGCATTTACCATACACATTTTGACACCAAAATGCAACTTTATTTTTGCATTGGCATTATAAATGCTGAAATCAACCCTGCAATCTTCGACGAATATCGCGATTCGAATTCGAAAGAGTGGCAATCTTGTTTTTTTCTTGGCATTCTCTGTCATTCGTAAACATTCGTCAAATTTATTGGGATTTTCAATTTGTAAGTCAGAGCGCGTATTTTGTAATATGTTAAAATAAGTCATACTACAAGTTAATCTGATGTTTGTGAATTGAGTTAATAAAAATATTTAATTGAAATGTGTAAAATACTGCAAATTTTTATAACCTCAAAAAGATGTTTTGTAAACAAAAAATATAAGATTCGAACCTTAGTAACATTTAAAAAATGCAGTAGCATGAAAATCCTTCGCAAATCTATGTCCAAAAATGCAAAATGTTGCATCTTAAATTCAGCACGAACACTACATTAACTGATTAAAGTACATATATTAGAACTAGAACCATATTAAGGGGTCAATTCTGGTTCTGAAAAAAGTTAACGCCAATATAAATTTGGTGTTAACGTAAAAATTTCAAAAAATTCAAATATCGGTTTTTATAAATTTAAACATTTTAAGTGATAAAAATTACTTTTATTCTTACAATTCTATAATAAACTATCATTTAGAAAGAACTACTTTTGTCAAAGCAATTAAAAATGTGCTTCAAAAAACAGTTTTTACCGCACATATCACAATCGCATTTTAGAGCTCAGTGAAGTAAAGAAAGGAAAACATCAAGTGCCAACTACACTGAAAAGATTTTTTTCACTTCGCTATAACGCAAAAACAGGATTGACACCCTGAACTAGGATTTGTTATACTTGTACATATGCACAGCCAACAATTACAAATGAAAATCAGTTTACCATATAAAAGGTGAAAACCCAACAAGCAAAGTAAACTTGAAATAAATCTTTAAAAAGCTTTCTGAAATAAATATCAAGCTTACAAAATTCTGATTTTTCGTTTATAAAACGTTTGGAAAAAAGCGTTTCGTAATCAAAACGGCACGTTGATTAAAAGCTTATTAATATCAGCCTATAAACAATTAAAAAAAAAGCTTTTTGTAAATGGTTTTTCTGAAACTGTTCAAATGATATATTTTATCTTACTTAGCTGTTGCAATAAAATAAATAAAAAAGTTCTAATCTACATTCAATGCTGCAACTTAAACCAATTATTACCAGATTGCGGAAGTGTTAAGATGCAGTCATGATATTTGCTTTTGTGTCGTCATTCTCATGTAAAATCTTTTCTGAAAAGAATTTAAAATATTTTAAGTTGAAAAGAAAAAACCTGACAAATAGATTTTTCTGAATTTTTTTAAACATTTGCATTTCACTTTTAAAGTGAAATGATTTATAACAGTTTTATCTTGACGTTTATAAAAAGTTTACTTTTAACTATCAAATTAATTAAAACTGAAAAGTCTTACATTTCGCTTATTGTAGCAAGTTTACTTTAAATTATTTTTAAAAACATTTAGAGAAATGCTTGTTGGAAATTATTAGCAGATTGCAGAAGTGGTTAAGATGCAGCCATGATTTCAGCTTTTTAGCCCTCATTCTCATTAAAAATTTCTTATGAAAAGAAATTGGAAATTTTTTAAGTTGAAAGAAAAAAAATTGACAAATAGTTTTCTCTGGATTTTTTGTAAATATTTGCATTTCACTTTCAAAGTAAAATGGTTTATAGCAGTTTGTTCTTGAAGTACATATACAAGGTGGCGCAAAAGTAAGCTTCCGATGTTCAGCATATAGGTTGTGGCACGTGCAGTGTGTGCTGTTGCACCGTCTTGTTGGAACCACATGTTTTCCAATCCCAATTCATCAAGTTGCGGCAAAAAGAACTCGTTGATCATTGCTCTGTAGCGCTCACCATTCACAGTAACCGTTTGGCCCCGACCGATTATTGGTCAAATAAATATTTAGAAATATTCCGCGTTCTGGAGCAGTGTAGCGTAACATTGTTTATTAACGTATATTTCGCATGTGTTTACTACACAAATGTCAAAACAGAACTGACTTTAGGGGACAATCGCAAAATTTATAGCATTTTCTGATAGGAGGATTACTTTTGCGCCACCCTGTATAAAAAGTTTACTTTAAACTTCCAAATAAATTGAAACTGAAAAAGCTTACATATCGCTTATTGTAGCAAGTTTACTTTAAACTACTTTTAAAAACATTTACCGAAATGCTTATTGGGAAGCTTTTAAAAAAAATGTCAAAGAAACTATCAAAATTTTATTCAAGTTAACGTATTGCGTCTGACTATGAACTGCCAAATTATTAATATATTACAAAATGGCGGGACCATTAAAGAGACTTAGCTCATCGCCCTGATCATTTCGGTATACTTATTGATAGGTCTATCTCTTCTTCTTCTCATACTTACAAACATCGAACCAAAGTTTTGATGCCATTTCATGTTCATGAAAAATATAAAAATGGATGTGTGTTCTTTATAGGCGTCCAAAGTACTTAACCGATCTTCATGAAATTTTCACATTATATTCTTGGGCTAACTGTTTACAGCATAGGCTATATAAGGTTTCGAAAAAGTGGGCGGTGATACGCCCCCAGGCTACATAAAATTTCAATTCGTCATAAACCTGAACGTATTTGGTCCAAATTAGTGATATTTGGATATACGAGGTGTGTTCAAAACGTATCGCGAATTTTGTGTTTTTTCAAAAATTATTTATTTATTCATGAATATCTATTTTGTCCCCTTCAAAGTAATCCCCATGAGATATTATACACTTGTGCCAACGGTTTTTCCAATCTTCGAAGCACTTCAAAAAATTATTTTTTTGTATCTTGTTCAGCTCCTCCTTCGATGCCGTCTTTATCTCGTCAAGAGAAGCGTAACGTCGTCCTTTCATTAGGGAACAACAAAAATTCACAGGGGGCCAGATCTGGGGAATACGGTGGCTGCGGCATCATTAGTGTGTTGTTTTCGTCGCGCACAAGCAACGATGCGTGAGCAGGGGCGTTATCGTGGTGCAAAAGCCAATTTTTGTTCTTCTTTGCACATCTTCTCGGCCTTCTGAGAACATTTTGTACCACCGATAAACGTTGCTTCGGTCCAAGGTAGCTTCTCCGTATGCCACAGTCAACATTCGGAATGCATCCGCGCACTTAATTTCGTTTTTCACACAAAATTTGATACAGGTTCTTTGATCCATTTTTTTGAATAGGTAAAAATCGAAGACGATCCAAAACACGTGCAAGCAAGCAGCTGTCAACAATTAACTGAACATTCAAAACGGCCGAGCTTGTCGGCATAAGTGAGAGACATGAGTACCAACATAACGCCACAAAAAATTCGAAATTCGAATATACGTAACCAGCGAAAATTCAAAATTCGCGATACGTTTTGAACACACCTCGTATGTATGTGTCCTTTAGTCAAGATTTACATAACTTTTGAAAAGCGTTTTGTGCTTCATTGATGTCCCAGTTTATTGGCGACGTCTCTGAAACTCTCACGGTAGGTTGAGGAGTTCGCTGTTTTTTATTATTTTTTGAAAAAGCCCCTAGGTTATATAAAGCTGCAATTCAGTATAGCTAGGAATTTATTTGGTTCAAGTCAATGATATTTTACGAGGTGTGTTCAAAAAGTATCGCGAATTTTGAATTTTCGCTGGTTACGTATATTCGAATTTCGAATTTTTTGTGGCGTTATGTTGGTACTCATGTCTCTCACTTATGCCGACAAGCTCGGCCATTTTGAATGTTCAGTTAATTGTTGACAGCTGCTTTGCTTGCACGTGTTTTGGATCGTCTTCGATTTTTACCTATTTTTTTACCAAAATTGCTCAATTGTGACCAAAAACAGCATCGCATGAACATTGCTAATGAGATGTTAAACTCTGTCCGCGACGACCCAAATTTGCTCCAGAGGGTCATAACTGGTGACGAATCGTGGGTTTATGGTTATGACGTGAAAACCAAAGCTCAATCATCTCAATGGAAGCTGCCGCACGAACCAAGACCGAAAAAAGCGCGCCAAGTTCGGTCGAATGTGAAAGTTTTTCTGACAGTTTTCTTCGATTGCAGGGGCGTGGTGCATCATGAGTTCTTGCCACAGGGAAGAACGGTCAATAAGGAATATTACCTGCAAGTTATGCGCAATTTGCGCGAAGCAATCCGCCAGAAACGCCCGGATTTGTGGAAGAACAAAAATTGGCTTTTGCACCACGATAACGCCCCTGCTCACGCATCGTTGCTTGTGCGCGACTTTTTGGCCAAAAACAACACACTAATGATGCCGCAGCCACCGTATTCCCCAGATCTGGCATCCTGTGACTTTTTCTTGTTCCCTAAACTGAAGAGGCCCATGAAAGGACGACGTTACGCTTCTCTTGACGAGATAAAGACGGCATCGAAGGAGGAGCTGAACAAGATACAAAAAAATGATTTTTTGAAGTGCTTCGAAGATTGGAAAAACCGTTGGCACAAGTGTATAATATCTCATGGGGATTACTTTGAAGGGGACAAAATAGATATTCATGAATAAATAAATAATTTTTGAAAAAACACAAAATTCGCGATACTTTTTGAACACACCTCGTATATATAGATATGTGTTCCATATTAAAAAAAAACTTGGAAAAAGTAAGCGGTACCAAGTCCAAAAAAAGTTGAACCGCTATATTTTCGAAACTATGTACATATCAGTATCCGCAGAGGAAAAGGGAGAAAAAGGGGAGTAGGAATTGAAAATTTGATAAGTAGAGGAGGTTTTAGGGAAAAATAGAGAGGGAAAAAAACTAACGGTATATCAGGGTGTGGGAAAAGCAAAAGTAGAAAGAAATATATATGCGCCAAGTGGGGAGGGAAGAGAGTATAATTTGTTGAACGTAGACAAGTCAAATTTCAGACAGGACAACGTCTGCCGGATCTGCCAGTAAATTATAAGTGTAAGGCTTAAGTTTGAATAAATTTATTATAATAAAAACTAAAAAAAAAGATAGTTGAAAGTATCTTTAACATTTTTGATATTCCGGTGACATTCAAAACTTGAGAAGCCCTCAGACAAAATAACCCTAAATTTCTAGATGCTCCCGAAGAAGGTTTTTTTGTTTAATCGCACAGCACGTACTATACCGTCTCTTCCGCTACATAACGTTGCATCTTTGCCATGGAATATCATGTTTCAGACTAATTAGTATCACATGAGCCCCTATAGTTCAGTGGTCACGGCAACTGATCCGAATGTGTTTCTTCTATTTGTTATGAGAATGGTTACATAGGTCATTGTAGGAGCGCTACAGTATTCTTAAACTTTACAGCACCGCAAACATTTCCACCCATTTGTTACTAAATCATGTTTGTATTTATTTTAAGTTCGGTTAGGTTGTTTTTGAACACACGTCAGTGAAGCGAGTCAAAACTGGTGTGACACAAATCAAAAAATTAATACCTTAGGTGACTTATAGCGGCTGATATTGCCGTACATAACTGTGCTGATGTGCTAAACGCCCCAGTAGAACTTGAAGCGAGATCTCCCCAAGCGATAAATAAGAAAGAGCTCCCTTTGAAATCCATTTGGAACAATGGAAGATAATTTTTTCGTTTCCTGCTCTTATGCTACTCTTTGTGGAGGAAAAGGAGAGATATCCCCAAGCGACGAACAAGTGAGTACTCCCCTTAACATACTTTCGGAACGATAACAGAGATTTATACACTCTGTGCTCCGAGTTTACTAATCTTGGAGCAATAGGGGAGGCCTCCTTAAGTTAATAATTAAGGATTACTCCCTTCTATATATTTTTGGGGCGAAAGTAGAGATTTCTACTAACAACTAACAACTTTTTGAGCAAGCCGAATTTTTCTGCCAACAAAATGAAAAAATTTCAGCAAAAGAAAAAGTTTCAGTCATAGAAAATTTAATATTTAATTCAGATTCGATACCACTTGTGGTTGTTGAATTTTTTTATATGAATGCTATTTGTGCCATTTTCCACAATTTATCCCTTTTTGCTGGTATGTGAGGCATTTGCATTGCTTTCATACCTTTATTTGCTTCTATAGAAGGATTGAAACATGATTCTACAAAGAACTTTCGTTGGCCTTTTAGGAGCAATATGAAATGTCTCCCTCATTACTCTCCTGGTAGGTGTTCTAAAATTCTCCAAAACTCCCCCATTACTCGATTGAGATTCATAAAAAAGTAATAGCTAAAACTCCATTATTGTTTTTTGGAAGGTGAAAGGGAGTTTTTCTATTACTCGCCCTTCTAGGACATGCAATGTTAAAAGAGAGTACACAAAATTATATAGTAATACACAGAAGTATAGGGAGTAATGGGGAGTAATCCAATACTCTCAAGGGAGTACTCCGGGATTAATAAAACGATGATCCCTGGTTCTACTGGGGCAATTTAATGAAAGATACTATTTACATATGTCTATTCAACCGTATATCGATGGGCGGCGTTTCATAGATACATACTTATGATGGTAGTATAAGAATACGCGTGTGTATAACCTACATAAAATTAATGATTTATTATTGGTTAAAGAACATCCTCCGGGCCGATGGAGAACCTGTGTCCTACAGAAGAAGGCAACTGTTTTTATTGCCACTTCTTGCGTTGTTGTAGACTCGTTAGATACTCAGCGTGCCATCTATTCCAAAAACCTTGCCATATGTTTTACCTTTTCCCATTGCTTTAGCGGAAGAATATTTGCAATCAAAAATTAGTAGGAGTGAGCGAATATATTTCACCACCATTGCTAGGTCACGGTGGTCGTGAATTCAAAAGCGCTTATATACGAGTCAAGTGCGTGTAAAAGCATTGGCACGTTAGAGTTGTTTCGCCAATTACTCGTTTCAAATGTGTTTTGACTGATTTTACGCCGCTTTCACACAGCCCTCCGAAATGTGGCGACAACGGTGGTACAAAAAGCCATGCAATGCCATTCATTGAAAGAAAATCTAAAGCTTCAGAACTTCGTTGTTGAGTTTCCAAGATCTGGTGCATTTCATTCAGTTTACGTTTGGCTCCAACAAAGTATGTCGAGTTATAGCACAAAATTTCGTCAGGTTTTCCACACCTTGGAATGAAACGATCTTAGACATCAATGAGTGCCTCGGTAGTTAAATCGCCAACTAGTTCTAAGTGTGCCTTGAACCTTAGGCGGCAGTTTGCCTATTGCCTTAAGTAAAAAGGGGCTAGCATAATCGCAACCTGCCTTTGAAAATAGTCTTTGGAATCTCACCCTCTCTATGGGCAGGTCGCTCATTAGATGTTTCAGAGTACTCTTCCGCAGCTTGAGGCATGTTTAGCAGTTATGAACAATTTTCTTTGTAAGATTACGGGATCCCAAAATCAAGTACTGCTGTCTTAACACATATATAAGATGAGTAACTCCAACATGTGAATTTAAAACATGTATATATTTAGCTATCATCTCGACAATCTTGTGCTTCGAAGATAAAATTCTGGGGTGTCTAATATCAAATGATGATGATGAATTGCAGATTATTCCGCCCACCCTAACCACTCCATTAGCGTTTAGGAATGGTGCCAGTGGCAAAAGATTATTTTTATTAGACAAAGCGACTTGTTTTTTCATGGCAACAATGTCATTAGAGAACATTTCTGCTTGAACAGAGCGAATGATAAATCTTGTAGCATCTTTGAGTTTATTTGATGACAGAATAGTTTCATATTTTTGTTTACATAAGGAACCAATGAATCGTAGACAATATGTTACGAACGCACTAGTCTAGACCAGCTAGATGTGCGCGATGACAGCGACCCAATGATTGAATGATCTTCTGTAGATAAAAAGAAGATATTAGAGTGAGATTTAGGCTTATTCTTCAGTTCTTTAAGATCGCTATGGCGAATATTTGCCGACACGATTGACCTTGGCCAGGATTCCTCTTGCTGGTTGATCCAAGGAGGACGATACGACCAAAAGTTTAATGTGTCTAACTCCGAAGGCCGTGTGCCTCTAGACGCAGGGTCAGCGGGGTTATGTGATGAGCGAATTTGCTGCTATTGAGAGCTTTTGTAATGAGTCAGCATTTCGCCAGCTCCGCGGCACAGCTGATAACCAGTGAAGGACGATCGATGAGTCTGTCCACATTTAAATTTCCAGTCTATTAAATTGCAAAGCCTTCACTATACGATTCATCAGCGGACAGAGCAGAACAGCTCCACATAATTCCAGGCGGGGTACAGATATTTGCTTAAGAGGATCGACTTACTCTATGCCGCTATCAGTTAAATTGTTACTTTGCCGTCATATTCCGAGCGGCAGTAGATTGCGGCAGCGTATGCGTTCTGAGAAGCATCGCAAACGCCATGCAATTCATTACACCATAATACGAACAATGCTTTTCGTGGAATTTGCAATGCATTTAATATTGGCAATCGAATTTAAGAAGCCACAGCTCTCGGAAAAATATTTTTATTAAAATTGTGCACGGTGTAAGAAAACTACTCGCCGCATCGACTGCTTTGTTACAACTGTGGAAGAAGAATATGAAAGGCAAAATGAGAAAACGTCATTAAAAGGTTTCCATTTAATTCCAAGTAGTTTTAGCAATTTCGTTGGCTCTAAATTAACATGCGACATATTTCCGCATATTTTCAGCGAAAGATTTTTGTAACTCATTGCAGTTGCTACTCCACTTATGTAAATTCTACCTACATCTTTAAGCTGAGTCACTAGTTCCTTTTGGATTTTAAGTGGGGACACGAACTCCAATGCAAAGTATCGACGCTGTACTCATTTGAAGTATCGCTGTACAAGTATCGATACTCAAAGTATTGATGCTTAATTTACGCATATGTAAATAAACAGCACATAGGTACGTTATGCTAAAATTGGAAGTTATGGCTTACCCTGAAATTCTAGATACTCCAACGATGGAAAGAATCATTTATATGTACGTACATATTTATTTATATCATACTAACAGACCCGGCAGACGTTGTCCTACACACTTTCGAATATACACACTTTCGAATATATATCGAATTAACTTTTATTTGATCCTGGTACTGCTTTCTGTTTCCAAGGTCTTTTGATATATAGAACACATATATATATATCTTATATATAAATAGACAAGATGAATGAAATGTAGAACCGTTTTCTGCTACACTATAATTCTAAGGTATACAAATTATATATGTATAGATAGGAAATTTTGAGGTGTACTTTTATCCGTAAATAAAAAAAAATTTAAAAATCATTTTAATATAAAAATTTTTACATAAAAGTCACACCACTACACATTCACACTGTAGACACGCTGTGTGTGTGTGTACTTGCTTTTTGTGTACTATGCTGAATCGTGAGCATGGCCGAGGAGCTGCTTTGTAGGAAAAAATTAAGAGCCGTAGTAGTGTGAGTAGACTTGCCATGCATGTTTTTGTGTTATTCGTGTGGTCGGCTCTCACTGTGAGTGCGAAGAGTTGGTAGTGGACCAATGAAAAATAAGTAGTCGCACTTAGATACTCTGTTTGTTTGTTCGTTTTTAGTCGACACAACCATAAAGCGGTCGACTAATCCTAGATATTGTTTTATTGTGCGGCACATACCGCTATCATTAATAAATATTTAATTAACATTAAAATTAAACAGATCACGTAATATTTACAAGGCAACTTAAAGTTAATAAATGGATCGTATCGCATATGGGTATAGTTTCTCATTTTACTACTACAAACAAACAATTTACAAAATCTACAATCTTTTAAAGCTACTCTAATTTAATATTTTACTCTTATTCGTAGGATAAATCATACAATAGCTAGAACTAAAATAGGCGTTCGTTTCTGTGGTTTTCAAAAAGAAAAAAAACAAAAATTGTCATTTTCTTTTCAATTCCGTTTTGAATTTTTTTGTTTTGTAATAAGTGTTCATTTACATACACAATGTCCTATTTAATAATATTCAATTAAAGCCTGCTTCATAGCATGTTTTTTTTTTTCATTCAATTAAATACAATTTTTGCGCCTCTTAATTTTCCGCAATTATTTAAATTAATCAGTCCAAACCAAATCAAATATAAACGAACACTCATGCATGGCATATGTAAGAATACTCTGCATTAATCCATACTACTATGTGTGTACATTTTTATGACCTGCTGATCAGTAGGGAATAACAATTTTTAAAATAGTTAAATGAAAAATATTTCTGAAAGCTTATGCTTTTAATTTGTTCAAAATGAATTTATCACTTAGTTTCGGCAATAATATTCTCTTTGTAAAATTTTTACAAATGACACGCTGACACTGAATTAGCATTCTGCTCATCGCACAGATATGCCATTTATGGTGATAACATTTCCGGTTGTCGGTTCTGGTTCGTAGACCTCATCGTTGTTGCGCATCTCATATGGCGCATCGTAGAATTGTTCGGCAGGTATTTGATCGTAGATGTTTTTTTCAATTAAATTCCAAACATTCAAATAATTCAAATCTTTAACATTCAAATAATATGCGTAAACCTCTCCTAATCCTCATGTGTCTCTGTTTGTGTTTGTGTATATGTTTCTTGTATACAGATGGAATGCTGATGCTCCTTAGGTTTTAATTGTTGAAGGTGCGCGAGTCCTCGACAGCCAATTCATATGACGCTTGATCCGTTTCCACCGGCATAACAATCGCTCGTTTATCGCGCATGCTGAGTTGTGACATTAAGGGCAATTTGTTGTTATTATTGTATCTATGGTATGTCTCATCGGCGAAAGTGTTGCTGTTGTTGTCACTTTCTGAGTTGGCCTTCTTTCCACGCACCGCTACAAATTTATTACTAAAATCGACAAAACGCTGAGCTTTGCTACGACGGTTCGGTGACATCACTGTATAAATCGTTGTAAATTTTCTCTAAAATCAATTAAAAAACAATAAAAAAAAAGTCACTCGCTCAAACAAAAATTAAAATAAATAAATGTATTAGGTACGTTGAGACCAAAAATTTTACGTTGTTGGAATGCATTAGATTCCAATCAACTCAGAGACAGGCAGTCCAAAGGTTGAAAAGCATTCGTTTCCAATCCTTCATTACTGTGCGTGCATATTTTCGAAAGCGGTGTTCCCGGTTCATCAATCTGTTTCATGCTAAATTATCAAGTATTGCATTACGTAAAGTAGCAAAGGAACATTCAATACTGATACAGCTGTACAAGTCATTGTAGTATGAGCACCAGATGCGCAGAGGGTCATTTTTAACAAAGTTCAGACGACAAATTGGCAAATGAAAGGGAACATAATGTCGGGACGATCTAGCAGGCACCGCGAAATTCAATCGACCAATTGTGTCATGCATTTTTGCTTTAGTTGTTGTTATTGTATTGATTACTGGCTACGATGCCCAATGTCAGCTGCTCTTCTGAGAGCACGAAAAGTTGCTTTGTTGGATACATTAAACAAACAATGTAAAATATGAGCAAATATGTAAAATTCATTGCTGATACCTTTAAACAGGGTTTACAAAAATAAAATAAATGATTACTCATAAAGAGTATTAAACACCGAAGAAAATTAAAGGAAAATAGAGGAAAGGAAAAGAAAGAAAGGAAAGAAAAGGAAAAGGAAAGGAAAGAAAGGAAAGGGAAGGGAATGGGAAGGATAGGAAAGGAAGGAAAATTAAAGGAAACAAAAGGAATGGTAAGGAAATGAAGGGAAGGGAAAGGGAGTTAAAGGAAAGAGGTAAGAAAACGAAGGGGAAAGAAAGAAAGAAAAAAGGGGAAGGGAAAGGAAAAGAAGTTTGAGGAAAGGAAAAAATAAAATAAGAGAGTAAAAGAAGAAATCAAGGAAAATAAAAATATGTTAGAGGAAAGGAACGACATAGAAAGGAAGAAAAAAAGGCGGATAAAAGATACAGCAAAAAAATGAAATAAAATAAAGTTTACTGGTTGAATTTCAACCACTGGGCGAACTCTAGTATATATAATATCATTAACTTGAACCAAATAAATTCCTAGGTATGCCGAATTGCTACTTTAAATAACCCGGAGGCTTTGCCAAAAACTAAATATGGCCTGTGTCGTTTCACAGAGATCGATAATAATTGTTGGACATTAATGAAGCACAAACAAAACATAAAAAATTTTTAAATGGAACTCCCAAAATTATGTAAATCATGACTAAAGGAGACATATATCAAAATATCATTAATTAGGACCAAATACGGTCAGAGTTATGACGAATTTAAATTTTATATAGCTTGGGGCAAGGCACCGCCAGCTTTGCGAAAACAATATATAGCCTATGCCGTACCCAGCGAACTTCTGAACCTATCGCGAAAGTTTCATAGAGACGACTATAAACTTTGGACATTCATGAAGCACTTACAAACACACAAAAAATGTGGGCGTGGCACAGCCCACTTTTCCAAAACTATATATAGATTATGCTGTTCCCAGCGAACTACCGAACCTATCGTGAAAGTTTCGTAGAGACCGGCCATAATCTTTGGACATTAATGAAGCACAAACAAAACACAAAAAATGTGGGCGTGGCACATCCCACTTTTCCAAAATTATGTAAATCTTCACTAAAGGACACATATCCAAATATCATGAACCCAAATATGGTCAGAGTTATGACGAATTGCAATTTTATATAGCCTGGGGGCGTGGCACAAAATTTCCAAAAATATATATAGCCTATGCTTTAACATGTGATCACAAGAATATACTGTGAAAATTTCATAAAAATCGGACTCCTATAAAGGACACACAACACACACTCATTTTTATTTATAAGATTTAAAAGAAGATGAATAAATACAAGTATTTTTTTCGACATTGTTTTTTTTTATGAACATAGGGTAGAATTAATTTGTAAATAAAACTTTAGGTATACGAGTATAGCTTTATAGGGAAGGGGTCATCGAAATATTAATGCGTTGATGGCCATGGATGAGGTTGGGCCAGGCACAGGGCGTCGCAACAACACCCGCGGCACCCCTTTGTATTGTTTGGCCCTCTTTGTATCTTTTTGGTAATTAAAATTTAATTGTCCTTTTCTTGCCATTCGTTTATATCAGTTTGGATTTAATTTTTTCTTTTTCGGCTACTTTTCAATTCGAAGTCTTATTTTGGATATTTGCTCTGCCAGTTTTTTTTTTGAATTTTGAATGTAAACGGTTTGTCCGTGACATCCGGGGCTCAACCGGATGTTGTTTATATAGTTGTTCTGCGCTGTTTTTTTTGCGTTTTCCCAGCGTTTTCAAAGGCATAGTATGACCTTTCTCTGTTCATGGCGCAGAACAGCAATGTTGGCAAGAACCCACCCAATTGCTGCTACAACATAGATGCGTCAAAGTGTTTGGTCGATGGCTACTTTATTGATAAATACGCCTACGCTTCTAGCGTTTGTATTGTTTGTTAAATCGCCACCTACGATCCACCCCAGTGACATTGAAACAGAACATACATTTTGTTCCTTTATGCTAATCTTTTCGCTTCCCAAAATATCAAAAAACTTCCCCAAAAGAATATCTATTGGCGCTGGTATAACAAACAATGGGTCAGCCAAATCCAAAGACAAAAATGAACTATACACTTCTTTCTTTAGTTCATCTGCTGGCATAAACGATGCAATTGTTGGCATAATAAGCGCATCAACACCTTCGCTGGGCCGGCTGTATTTTTGCTGAATGAACCCCCCGGAGACCAGGGCGTAAACCAAGTTTTTACCCCGTAAAAGCTTTTTGACCACTGAGACCGCCTTGCCGAGCAGGTGGTCGTACGACCAAGATGAATACAGCAACAACAACAAAGAATGGAAGAGAGGAGGAGACCAGGACTTGTTCCGAAGTCCGGGATAGCGAGGAACAACCAGTTAAGAGAAGTCTCCATCCACTTCCAGGGCTGCGAGACAGTATAGTCGCTATAACATGACAGCTAGCAACCGGTACAGCCAGGCAGTCGGCGACAACATCTGGTAGCAGTATATCACAGTGGCGTTGCTTGACCGTAGCAATCCCTATGGACAGATGTCTGCCGAAAAGTTACGATCTGTAAAGAGGGAGCTACTTAGCGGGCTGGTTCAGTGAGGTAAAGCTCATTAAGTGCAACAATGCTGCAACATTAATATGGCTACAAGGAGTGGCATCAAACCTCCTGAAGCAAGGAAATAGGGCCGGACTTGAGGTGGTGGACAGAGCACTGATCCCGTCGATCCCTAAGGCAAAGATATGGATCTCGAATGTGGGGGAGCCGCAGGATACGCGACCCGGGATTGGCAGACACTTCACGTATATATTCCCACGGAGGAGGGTAAGTGCTATTTCCTCCAAATCAATAAAGAGGCGGAAGACCTACTGTATCCTGAATTGGGGAAGATGTCATGGGACATTTGCAGTGTTTTCCTGCGCCTCAGGAAGAGACCCGAAGAAACCAGAACACGATCGAAGCGGGAGAAGTCGAGAACCTTAGAGTCGTGGCAGTCGAAGGAAAGACGAGGGGGATGGAGGTGGAGAAGGACAGTAACCTTAATGATGTTTAGGGTCCTTCAAGTAAACCTCCACCAGAATTAGTTCAATGTAGCGCTGATCCATGAGCCATGGCTCTATGCAGGAGGAAAGGTATCTCAGGACTACGGAAGGTAGGGTTAGGGCTGCTGTTATATTAACCAAAACACTTAACTCATCTATGTTGTCTCAGCACTGAAAACCTAGCGGTAATTCCCGTAGTACGGGTAGCATCCTGCTACATGGCGCATGATGTTGGTGCTCCACCGGGCTCTGGCGGCAAGATATAAGCGTGTAGGACGGGCCATCGTTATTGGCGCAGATGCGAATGCCCACCATCAGGTGTGGGGGTATGAATACATAAAGGAACGGGGTGAGTCGGTTTTTGGTTTCTTACTCCAAAGTAGTTTGCAAATAGTAAATAGAAGCAATACTCCCACGTATGTGGGACCAACGTCCAAGAATGTGCTAGATATAACTCATGCCTACATTGGTTGTAATATATCTTTTAGTATGCTCAAAGAGCGGAAACTTTTTAGAAATCTTAAAACAACAAATTGGCCCTTTTTCAAGGGTATTTGGAAACAACCAGCGGCTATCGATAGTGTAGAGGAACTGGAAAAATCCACCGACATCCCTACAGCGACATTAACAAAACCGTATAAATCAGCCTGTCCCCTTAGGAAACCCATTAATAGAACGAAAACTGTGGTGGAGTAAAGAGCTGGGTTTACTAAGGAGACAAACTAGGGATCTATTCCAGCCAGCAACGCTGGCAGGAAAGAGAACTATGTAATGGATTGGGATAATATTCGAAGGTTGCATAAGTATGGAGAACTGCCCGTGTGGTGTTCATACCGAAAGCGGGAAAGAGCAGCCACATGTATACTGGAGACTAAAATCGAGTTAGCTTAGCATCTTCTTCTTCTTTAAATGGTCATCTAACCGTCTGGGCGATTTTCACCGTCCAACATAGCTCGCCAGTCATTGCTTTGTTGCGCCAACTGGCGCCAATTGGAGACACCGCGGGATCTTAAATCGGTGTCAACTTGGTCCTTCCATCGGAGTGGTGGTCTCCCTCTTCCTCTGCTTCCACCGGCGGGTGCCGATAAGAATACCTTCTGGGCTGGAGCATCTTCGCTCATTCGCACAAGGTGGCCTAGCCAGCGAAGCCTCTGTGGTTTAATTAGCTGAACTATGTCGGCGTCTGCGTAACGCTCATACAGCTCATCCTTAAATCTCCTTAGGTACTCGCCGTTGCCAACGCGTAGAGGTCCACAAACCTTTCGAAGAACCTTTCTCTCAATGACTGAAGATGTTCCGGCCCAGAAGGTATTCTTATCGGCACCCACCGGTGGTAGCAGAGGAAGAGGGAGATCACTACTCCAATGGAAGGACGAAGTGGAGATCGATTTGTGATCCCGTGGTGTTTCCAATTGGCAGAAAGACATAACGAGCAGCTCTGAAGTGCGTAAAATGCAGTTTTTGGGGGAAGATTATGCCACTTTAAGAACCTTCTCCATAAATTGGTTTTGGCCACTATATTTTGGCTTTGAACAAGTGGTTCATAAAATTCAGCTAGCTTAAATAAATTTTTGTCATTTTCTTTTCTGTGGTTTGTTGAAAACCCGAAGATAGTTTTATGTTGAGTGAATCAATTATCTATTTATATTTTTATCTCATCAATACATAAATGGATATAAACAGGAATCTTGAAATAAACGTCTAGGTTAGATGCCTGCAGACTTTGACTAGATTTGAATCGGTTCTATTTGATTCCAACATTCATGTCACAAGTTCTGAAAAATTTTTCAAAATCACGTTCGGCGGAAGGAATACGTGGTAACTCCAGTATTAATTTTTTTGCAAAATCCACTTCAAGCGTTAAGTCTATCTATATACATATGTTGAAGTTTATTACACAAATGCAGAAAGCACCGTTTTCGAGTGAGGCATTTTTAGTTTTGTGTTAGACTGCGTTTATTATTAAAAAAAATTGTTTTTAATGTTGACCTAAGAATTTTATAACACTAAGCAATTGAGAAAATGTTAAAATTTTTTAAATTTTGAGCCTTTCGCATAACAAAACTGACACCATAAATTTATCAATAAATGCCCAAAATTGCCACTTTTTTTTGCCAACTTCACCCTGGCACTTTATTAGAAATACTAAAATTTAATAGATCATAAGACTGTAAATCCACATTTTTTATAAAAATTCGGATTAAAAAGTGTATAATTTCGATGGAACTTGGTTAAATTTTCCTAGGTTTAAAGTTTGCCATTTGTTCTTGAATATTTTTTATTAGATATGGGGCTATACTTTTATAAAAACATGTAAAAAATTCTCTTCGCTATCTATTTTTCCGCCGTTGTGTGCCCTGATTAAATTAATGAGCCTGCCTACCCTAGTATTTTCAGACCGCCTGAATTCTGATTTTTATAGAAGTAAGAGATAAGGGAGTAGAGTTTTAGTTCAGCAATTTGAGACCACGCAAATTGCGGTATTATTTCGATCTGTTATTTTATTACTACCGGTTTTATCGTCTTGAAAGCCTAGTGAATTTTCTAGAAGGTCTGAAAAGACTAGTATATGTATAAAGGCTTAACAATCCTCTAACCGATAATTTCATATATTCATAAAAGTGTACTTTGCCATTACTCTAAAATAAGAAAATTATAAATCAGAAGCATAAAACTCAATCGAAAGTAAAAAAAATAGTAGTTCATTACGCCTTCAGTGGAAACAGTTATAGGCAAACTTGCGGAAAAGTCTATTACTTTATTAAATAGTTTCATTTATTTTCAGTAACTCTAAAATTTTCTTACTTTCCAACGTTGAGTATTTTTATGTTCATAACTTTTTCACCTAATAATGTTTAAATTTAAGTGAAAATATAGAAATATAAAATGCATTGTGTTTTTAAGAGGAGTTCGTCTGAAGAAAATGTTTAACATATCTTTGGAAACTAAGACATAATACAAAGCATATTCAAATCATAGCTGGGGAATAATGATTAATAGTCCTAATGATTACTAATCGGATTAGAAACTTTTTTTTAAATTAGGATTAGATGGCTATTCTATTCCAATCGATTACTTTTTGATTAGATTAGAACTAATCAAAAATCTAATCACGATTAGTGACGATTGGCATATCTAATCAAAACTAATTTAAAAAAAAATCGATTAGATTTCTCAACTAGTTTTGAAATATTTTTCTAAAAAGAAATTTATTTATTTTTGTATACTAAATTTATTTACGTGATATAAATATTTTTGAATATTTCATAATATTGCATTAAGTGGTTGTTCATAGAGTCGTACAAACTGCTAATGGAGCCTATTGCCCAAACTTTGGACTTTCTCCAAGGTGAAGCCAATGTGAAATATGGTTGTATTATTCCTGCGTTATTTTCTTTGAGTAATAAACTGCTAAAATTATGCAGAAAACCCGAAGTTTTGAGCAATGCAGCAGTACAATTAGAACATCAATTGAGAGAAAGATTTAAACCATATTTTACATTGGCTCCTGAGGTAAATATGGCATTAGCGGCAGCTGTATTGACACCAAATGTGAAAATGAAATGGTTGCCTGTTATCCAAAAACTGACTGTACTCAGGAGAAGATCAGTAAAATGGTAATTGAAGTAATAAGCACTTTCTTCCAAAATGATTCCACATGTTCTGAAACGGTCGTGCCTCAGTTGGACTATGAAAGCTATTTTTATGATTTCAATGAAGGTAATTTTATCAATATTTTATGATTTTTCAAACTACATAACTATTATTTTGGTTCCAGAAGATAATGAGGAGGCGTTAATTCCCAGAACACCAATTTTACCAAACGCGCCAAACGGTTTCAAAGAAGTGGTTAGCAATCAGCTACATATACGCATATTTGAATGACCCGATGTCAGGTCCTGAAATTTGAAATAAATGTGGTGCACTGAAGAAAGCGTGTATAGCGTTCAATACCACGCTTAATAACCCAAGACGGAATTCATTGTCTGACTTTTCTTTTGAAAAGTTGGTACTAATGAAGTCGAATATAAACTTTTTGTGATACATATGTATGTGTAGAAGCATGATTAAGATTTTCAGGATCTCCATCCTCATTGCTTAGACTTGCGTTGAATCCTTCTTCCTCCATTATGTATCTTGCGTAGTAAGTCCCTTGACGACGATGTGTTCAGCTCTGCACTCCAAATATAATTCCATTCCAAAACTAATTCAATATGCCAAAAACGTATTTTCCAAACTTGACAGCGTCGAATACACATATACGCACCCATACACACATCATCCAAGGGCCTTACTCGGTAGAGCTCTCAACTCTCACCTCGCTCTCAATAATGGGGATACAAAGCGAAATTGAAACAATTCAGACATAAATGCAAAGACTAATACGATTTTATAGGAAGTACATTCTTACAGTTTTATTCAGAATAACTCAAGTGACATAAATCATAGAAACAAAGTAAACAGTATTACCCCTTTTATACAAAAGCTACTACGTTCCAAAGACACACACACTATTACAAGTTCATTCAAAGTAGCAAAAGGGAATACAGTATAACACTGATATAACTAACTATAATATCAGTTACTCCGACATATGTAATAAAAATCAGCATTTTTTTTTTTCAGAATGTGCCTTTAATTTTTATACTTTAACTAGTATTTAGTGTTTTTGTTTACGATGAAATTTTGAATAAAAGTTATTTTAAGTTTGTTACTTTATGAATGAAATGACAAAAAAAATATATTTCAAAACAGTTGATCTAATCAAATTTAATCAAAACTAATCGAGAAATCTAATTGATTTTTTTTTATTAGTTTTGATCATATATGCTAATCGTCGCTAATCGCCATTAGATTTTTGATTAGCTATAATCTAATCAATTAGTAATCAAAATATAAAGAATCAAAGAAAATCTAATGATTAGATAAATTAATTTTTCTAATCGTAATGATTTCTAATTCTAATCGAAGTTCCCCAGCTATGATTCAAAGAGATTCGTTTTATATATTTTGTGTTACATTCCACGTTTGCTCATTCTTTATAGGAATTGCGCGCTCATTGAATCTTGTTTATTGTGAATTCCTGAAGTGGCAAATATGTTATATAAAGATGCACATTAGTAAGTGGCTTGATCACTTATTTAAAACATTGGTCGACAATTTCAATATTTGGTTTTTTCGTTTATTCGAACTGGTTTTAATGTCTTGTATATTGCATTATTTGTAATATATATGTATGTGATTGATTAAAAAACTGCGTATTTTTTTTTTTTTGCCCAAATCTCCCACTCGCTTTCCATTCGTGACTTGAGGATACTCTGCCTCATTTTTACAGCGGGATGAGGGCATAGATGATTACCGAAAGTTTTTCATTTTAGGAATTCACAATGATCTTGCTCAATAGTGACCTTTTTTTTTTAAAAAAGAAGTAGGTAGGTATTTAGGCTAGGAAACTATTTTTGCCAAGTTTGGAAAATTTCATAAAATAAGGGTATGTCTAATAGACATAAATACAATTTTACTCACCTTGTTATTATCTCGTCTTAGAAAGGATGTAGCGATTGAGCTGCGCCTGTTTTTGTTTTTATCAGCTTTGTTTGAGAACAAGCTCAGAGCCAATGAGCTACGACGTGGAGGCTTTGTTGGTGGCAATGGCGGGGTTATATTAAGCGGATTATCTACTTCATCACTCGCATGCTCATCGATGTCGACCAATGACGGTATGGAGGCGCTGGCCCAATCCTTACGCACCCGATAACGACCGCTGTCAATTACGCTCATCTTGCGCGAACGAGCGTTTAGCGTCTCTAAAGTCAAAGTCAGTTAGGTCCAGGTCAAGTAATGTAGTTTCGGATAGCAATTAGTAAATCAATCAATGTGGATTTAAGTTCAAGGTATCGTCTTTTTCGTTTTTTAATACAAAATAGTTAGTGAAAATCTGTGTGGAGAAAAAATAAAAAAAAATATAGTATCAAATACATCCAAATTGCTAGACTCAAAAAGAATACGCATCCATGTATTTAACTCTATGTAAAATACCCAATGAAAATATGGGGAATCTCACTGAAAAAGGTTTCAACCATAGCTGCCGGAAAGAGGCACGAAAGAAACGAAACCGGTAAGAGCTAACAAATAGCTTAACGAATTTTAATTACTAATAAAGTGAAAATATATAATAACCAAAATGAAACAAATTCTTTCACCTTAGTTTGTGTTATTGTAAGCCGTTATCTCATGTTACCTTTAAAATTTATATAATTTATAAAAAATTGATGTCTTTCTGATTTTATGAGAAAACCCAGCTGTTCACCAGATAAAAAGTCGACCCTGTAGGTCCTAAATATTGACAAATAAAAGTTAGAAAAGAAGAAAACAAATAAAGTGCATCCTTTGAATAAATAAATAACATTAAAAAAGAATACGGAGAGTGCTGTTGTGCTGAAGGTTTTATAACTTTTATAAATGCCATCAATTTTGCAAGTTTCAATACTTACACTACTGTATTGTTCAATTTTTTCAATTGAAGTTATCACTCATTCCCTTTGACGATATCGTGGCCGAAACCATCATCATTTGTGTGTTCGTAGCACTGGTGTCATTTTAGCTGTTTTCCAGCTAGATCTAGGTTTTTGTTCTACCCGTTTTGCTGGAAAAGACGGAATTTAGCTGCTAGCTTTTTTTTTTAGCGTTTTTCATCCAATTTTTTTGCTTTTTTTCTCAATGTGGGACAACAAGATAAAGCTTTTTTTTAAGAAATAAAGAGTGAAACATGTCCATCTCCACTAAAGAAACCAAAAACACGAATCTGCATATGGATACTATATGGGCCTTTGAGGCAGAAAGAGTAGGAATGTAATCTATATCTGTAATGTTTCTTACACAGTTATTTACACATGAATGTCAAAATAAATATTATAAAATAGCAAAATCATAAAAAACGGGCTTTGACCTATAAATCTTGTAATTAAAGAGCTAGGAACTTAACATTTATGCAGGCTTAGTGCATATAATACACGCAAGGTGGCTAGTGAAAATCAGCCAGAACGGATCAGCAGCTCCCATACAGTCGATTGTTTCTATAAATAGGCTTTGGGCTATACCTCTTGCAATTTTATACCGAGGAAGACAAAATTTGGCAATTAGAGTACTTTTTACATATGTAATATGTGTGGTGAAAATCATTAAGACTGGACCAATATATCGTATAGCCTCCATACAACACATTTTTCCGCTATGTATCTTTAAATTAACAGAGTAAGACCGTAAAATTTTCCAGAGTTTGTACTTGCTGTAAGAAAGGATCTGACACTTGAAACCGTTATGCCGAAAACAGCTCTTCCCTTACTTGTTTTTCATTAACTTTTTTAGAAAACGCTGAGGCATTTACGTATTTTCTTCGTTTTCGAATAATTGATAAAATATGATGATTCATTGACAAAAATTAATGAACAAATTTTCAAACGTCGACTGTTAATAACTTCAGAAACGTTTGCGCTATATTGAGACATGCTATATTTGTGAAAAGTACACCCACTGAAAATAAGTTAAATCGCTTTTCGACCGCGCCTTCATAAAAGCGCAAGAAAATTTACCGAAAATTACGTAGCAAGACAGAACATGTCATATCTGATTTACTTATGCAGATAGATTGCTAACATTTGGTAGCTACATTGACCTTTTCAACGTATTATTGCTTTCTGCAAATTTTTGTAAAATGGGGGTGACACGGCCCACATACATACATACATCAAAATAAAAATATCAACTATTGTTTTCATTTTTACTTAATTAGTTGAAAAAACTCGTTTTTTATCGGAATCCGTGTTTATGTATGTAAGTAAAATTTATTGAAATACTAGTTTTCCATTAAAAACATCGGACAATTTATCAAAACGTTTCTTTTAAATATATACATTTGGAGTAAAAAGTTTTATGAATACATGCGTATGTTTTAAATTTCTTCAAACTATGCATAAAATACATATTTTTATGTTTTGACAACACCTAAAAACATATGTACATGTTCATATAAAAACAAAATTTACATATCTTCCTTGTACTACGTCCACGTTGAGCAACGAGTTTCATAAACTTGAGTTTACGGAGTTTATGAGAAATTTTTCAAAACAATAATACTCATGCAACTCCAAAATGCTTCATAAACTTGAGTTTACGGCTCATCTTGGAATTAGTCTTAATCACATTCATTATACCTTTCATGAACATGAAATGGTATTATTAACTTGGTCCGATGTTTGTAAGCATGAGAAGAAGAGATAGACTCACCAATAAGTATACCGAAATTGTCAAGGCGATGAGCTGATGTTTGTAAGCATGAGAAGAAGAAGAGATAGACTCACCAATAAGTATACCGAAATTGTCAAGGCGATGAGCTGAGTCGGTTTAGCCATGTCCGCTATTTTGTAATATATTAATCACTAGCAGACCCGGCAGACGTTGTCCTGCCTAAAATTTAACTTGCCTACATTTAACAAATTGTATTCTCTTCCCTTCCAACTTGGCTCTTCATCGTCATTTATTTCTATATCTTAATTTTTCTTTCTGCTTTTGTTTTTCCCTCACCCCCATATGCCATTCGTTTTTTTTACCCTCTAACACCTCTTCTAATTCTCAAATTTTCTATCCCTACTCCCCTTCTTCTCCCTTTTCCTCTGCGGATACTGATATATACATAACTTCGAAGATATAGCGGTTTAACTATTTTTTGGTCTTGGCACCGCTTACTTTTTCCAATTTTTTTTATATATAGAACACATATAAAATATCATTAACTTGAACCAAATAAATTCCTAGCTATATCGAATTGCAGCATTATATAACCTGGGGGCTTTTCCCAAAATATATAACCTGGGGGATTTTCCCAAAACTACAACCTGCATTGTGCCCAGCGAACTCCCGAACCTATCGTGAAAGTTTCCGAGACATCGACAATAAACTGTGGATAATAATAAAGTGTAAACAAAACACAAAATATGTAAATCTTGACTAAGTGACACATATATCCAAATATCATTAATTTAGGCCAAATACGTTAAGATTTATGACGAATTGAAATTGTATGTATCCTGACCTTTTCCAAAACTATATATAGCATACGCTGTAACCAGTGAACCCAAGAACATACTGTGAAAATTTAATAAAGATCGGTTGAGTACTTTGGACGCCTATAAAGGACACACAGGAACTAACCAGATGGACCCAATACATCGCAAAGCTTCCATACAATCGATTGATCCGATAAACTGGTTTAAGGCTATAACTCTATAATATTCCAGCTTTTGTACTTATTATATACAAGGTGGCGCAAAAGTAAGCTTCCGATGTTCAGCATATCGGTTGTGTCACGTGCAGTGTGTGCTGTTGCACCGTCTTGTTGGAACCACGTGTTTTCCAATCCCAATTCATCAAGTTGCGGCAAAAAGAACTCGTTTAACATTGCTCTGTAGCGCTCACCATTCACAGTAACCGTTTGGCCCCGACCGATTATTGGTCAAATAAATAGTCAGCAATATTCCGCGTTCTGGAGCAGTGTAGCGTAACATTGTTTATTAACGTCTATTTCGCATGTGTTTACTACACAAACGTCAAAACAGAACTGACTTTAGGGGCCAATTGCAAAATTTATAGCATTTTCTGATAGGAGGATTACTTTTGCGCCACCCTGTACTTAATGTGGTTAGTGAAAATCAGTCAGATCGGAGCAACATAACATATGGCTGTTATTTAAACGACTGTTCCGACAAACGAAGTTTGGAATATAAGGGTGTTTTTTTTAGGGGTTTGTTTTTCGAATAGAGATAAAACTGGCATTTTGTGGTCAAATCTGGCAACTCTAATGTCATTTATGTTTAGTTTGGTTTGCCATTTCATCATGAACAGGTTGACAAAAGAACAACGCTTGCAAATCGTGCAAATTTATTTCGAAAATAATGGTTCAGTTCGCGAAGTTTACCGTGAGCTCCGTCCATTTTATGGTCGACATAATCGTCCATCAGAGCAATTAATTCGGTTAACCATGGATCGTTTTCGCACTACGTTTACTCTATGTGATAATACGCATCCGCAGAGACGTCGAACAGTGCGCACCGAAGAAACAATTGCCGCTGTAGAGCAAAGTGTTGAAGAGGACCCGAATGAATCGATTCGCCACCGTGCACAGCAATTGGAGCTTTGTCCATCAACTTTATGGAAGATTTTGCGCAAAGATCTTGGCTTGCGACCTTACAAGATCCAGCTTGTGCAAGAATTAAAGCCGCGAGACCATGCAATGCGTCGTGATTTTGGTGTATGGGCCTAAAATGAGATTGATTTCGATGCTGATTTTCATCGCAAAATTTTGTTCAGTGATGAGGCTCATTTTTGGTTGAATGGCTACGTCAACAAGCAAAATTGCCGCATTTGGAGTGAAGAGAATCCACATGAGACCCTTGAAACGCCATTACATCCACAAAAACTGACTGTTTGGTGTGCTCTATGGGCTGGTGGAGTCATTGGGCCATACTTCTTCCGCAATAATGCTGGAGAGGCAGCTACCGTTAATGGAGACCGGTATAGAGCCATGATAATCGACTATTTTGTTCCCGAATTGGATGGCATGAATGTGGATGAGTTGTGGTTCCAACAAGACGGCGCTACATGCCACACAGCGCACGTCACAATCGATTTATTGAAGGAAACATTCGATGAGCGCATAATTTCGCGGAATGGACCTGTCAATTGGCCACCAAGGTCGTGTGATTTGACACCATTGGATTATTTTCTTTGGGGATATGTGAAGTCGCTCGTCTACACCAACAAACCAGAAACGTTAGGGGAATTGGAAGCCAACATTCGTGGCGTTATTGCCGACATACGGCCCCATATGCTCGAAAAAGTGGTTGAAAATTGGACCTGTAGAATTGGCTTTATTCGAGCCAGCCGCGGCGGCCACATGCCCGAAATCATATTTAAACATTAATGGCATAAAATTATCCTTCCAATAAAGCCAAATTGATGGACCTTAAAACGATTTTCTTGTGTTTTATTTCAACTCGAAGTTCTATACCCCTAAAAAAAACACCCTTTACTAGCAAACCCGGTAGACGTTGTTTTGACGTTTTGATACATAGAACACATCGATATATAAAATGTCATTAACTTGAACCAAATAAACTCCTAACTATACCAAACTGGAACTTTATATAACCTGGAGGCTTTTCCAAAAGCTATATACAGACTGTGTCGTACCCAGCGAACTCCTGAACCTATCTGGAAAGTTCAACAGCAAAACAAAGCACAAAATATGTGGGCGTGGCACATATATCCCAATTTCATTAATTTAGACCAAAAAAGTTCGGAGTTATGACGAATTTAAACTTTATATAGCCTGGGGGCGTGGCTCCGAATACTTTTCCAAAACAATATATTGTCTATGCTGTACCCAGTGAACCCAAGTATATATTGTGAACATTTCATAAAGATCGGTTGAGTTCTTTGGCGCCTATAAAAGACACACATTTTTATACCTAGTAGTGCTACGCACACAAGGTATATTAACTTTAGTCGCCTAACGGCAGTACGTAACGGCATAAACGGATCGAGATAGATATTGACTTATGTATATAAAAATGTTCAGGACGAAAAGAGAAATTGATTAAGCCATGTCCGTCCGAAAATGGGCTTGGCACCGCCCGCTTTTGATTAAGTCAAATTTAGAAATAATATTAATCATAAATCAAAAACCGTTCAAGATATCAAAACGAAATTCAGCACGCAGGTTTCCAGGTATGCAAGCAATGTTCCAGGAAGAAATGGGCGGGATCGGTTAATGTCTACGCCCACTTTTATATGAAAGATTTTGAAGAGGATCGTAGATAGATTAAAAAGGCAATAACTTTGCGTAAAATAGCATTAAATCATTTATATTTCACTCTTAAAGTTTCCGTTAACAAAGAAATCCAAAAATTTTAAATTTTCGAAAATGGGCGTGCCCCTTATATAGTGGACTATTCCACAAAACTTTTTATGCCATAACTCCGCCAAAAATTGATTTGTCGAAACGAAATTTGGTGATAATGTTCTATATATAAAGGTAACATTTGCTGTAAAAATGGGCGAAATCGGTTAATGTCCACGCCCAGCTTTTAACATAGTTCTGAAAAATTTTATTGTAAAATTTAAAAAGCGATATTTCTACAACTAAGCAAGTTATATCAATCAGATTTTGCACACATAATAAGCTTTTTAAGAAAAACTCGGCCGCAAAAAAAATGTTGTCAATTTTGAAGAAGTAGGCGTGGGGCCGCCCACTTTTCAGCATACAATTTCTGCTATTTTCAAAGGCAATCGCTTATAATTCAATCTTGATATTTCAATGAAAATTGGTCAGCTGATTCTCAGTAGTATGTATTATACTCCTGCCAAAAATTAGCCAAATCGGGAAACACACAAGCAAAATATTCGGGCACGTAGTTAATAGCCCACTGCAATAGCGAAGTTATATATCTTTTTTGATTTTCATACCTTTCATAAACATTAAATGTATGTAAGTATGAGAAAAAAAGAAAAAAGTTCACTAAAATGATCAGTACGATGAGCGGAGTTATTTAGACATGCCCGTCTCTCCGTCCGTCTGTCCGTCTGTATATTTGAACGCAAACTAGTCTCTCAGTTTTACAAAAGAATGCTGAAATTCGTTGTTGCTTTCGCCATTTTATAATATACTAGCAAACCCGGTAGACGTTGTTTGACATTTTGATACATAGAACACATCTATATACAAAATGTCATTAACTTGAACCAAATAAGCTCCTAACTATACCGAACTGCAGCTTTATATAACCTGGGGGCTTTTCCAAAAGCTATATACAGACTGTGTCGTACCCAGCGAACTCCTGAACCTATCTGGAAAGTTCAAGAGCAAAACAAAGCACAAAATATGTGGGCGTGGCACCGTCCACTTTTGAAAAATTTTGTAGATATTGACTAAGTGACACATATATCCAAATTCCATTAATTTAGACCAAAAAAGATCGGAGTTATGACGAATTGAAACTTTATATAGCCTGGGGGCGGTCGAGGTATATATTTATTAATGTATATCAAAATGTTCAGGATGAAAAGTAAAATATCCGGGCAAGTAGTTAATACCCCACTGCAAAAACCAAGTTGTATATCTTTTTTGATATTCATACCTATCATGAACATGAAATGTTTGTACGTATACTGAAATGATCAGGAGGATGAGCTGAGTCGATGTAGCCATGTCCGTCTCTCGATACGTCTATCTGTCTGTCCGTCTGTCTATTTGAACGCAAATACGAACTGAAAGTATTAAAATATATCTGCGTAAATTGGGATGACATAATAGATCACTACTAGGTATATAATGTTCGGTTCCACCCGAACTTAGACTTCTTTACTTGTTCTAATTGCAGTTCTATTGCGGGCTAAGCTGATTGTCACTTGATTTGCCAGTGCAATAATTTCGCAGTTTGATTTTGACTTCAAACCCGTGAATTACGAAAACCAAATACATGGAAAATGCATATATGCCTGTATGTACATATGTTCAGCTGCCACTAGGCCTGATTACATTCAAGACGGCGACTGCAAAGCGCCATCTGTCATATTATTTTTACACACGTTCTTATGTAAAGCATTATTTTAAGCGCGTCATAGCTACATGGCTACAAACTACGAATGCCGCTGTCGCCAGATTAAATCGTGGCGTTGTTTTCTTCTTCTCAATAAAAACGAAAAGAAGAGTGCATAACTTGTAATATAAGTTTCATTTATTGAGGTGTATGTATCTTTCACACAATTTGCACTTTTTCTATAATTCTTTGTTACTTTTTAAGATAATTCACACCTGTCGCTGCTGCTTTCATTGTAATCAAGTAGCCAATGCTTGACTACAGTTGTCGCATAAATTTGTTTTATTGTAGCTGTGGTTTGTAGCCACCGTATTCAATGTGTTCAGCCCTACTACCTGCAACTATTATTCCGCCATGCTTACAAGTGCTGTCAAAATTTAACAATCAAGCAGTGTTGTGCTTCTCGTACAAGACATTTGGAGCTCATAAAAAAAGTTAAGGCTTTAGTATGAAATGAATCAACAGGAATACTGAAAATGTATCAAAATAGGGAATTTCATGATATAAAAGTAGCAAAGTATTAAAACAAGAATTGTACAAAAAAGTGTATCAAAAATAATGCAATTGTATCAAAACGGCACTATCTCTATCTCTATGGCGCGATATACAACAGGTATGTATATCATCATAAACCTCCTAAGAGATTTTTGCGCCAAGCTTCTCTTCCAATTTGTGGTGTGCCGATTTGAATTTTCCCTACAAATTGGTGGGACCTACAGTTTTTTGCCGACTCCGAACGGCATCTACAAAGGAGACGAATTTTTGCTGAGAAGCCTGTCATGGCAGAAATACACTCGGAGAGTTTGCCAGACCACTGCCGAGGGGCGATCCCGTTTTTGAAAAACTTTTTTCAAATTACTTTTGATGTTACCTGTACCAGGGCTCGAACCATGGACCTTCGGTGTGGTAGGCCGGCAACACTACCTTCACACCACGGCGGCTGATCAAAACGGCACTGCCCACATATTAATGAGCAAATAACTTTACAATCGTTTAAAATAGAATGACGAAACTTGGAGAGTATACCTAGTGAAAATGTATTTCGACAACGCCCACCTTTACATAAACGTTTACCGAAAAGGAGACAGATAGAAAGACAGAACAAGGAAACTTTTTTTGGTGATATCAAACCTAAAGGACTGAAGGCCCGTTTCTTAAAAGAATGTATTTTGTTGGGCCAACACGCCCAGATATCCTGACAAGGTTAGTTATTTAAACACAACACTATTAGTTGGTGTTTCACAATTAGGTTTTATTAAATGGAACCTTAGTCTAAACTTAAAGCTACTGAACCGCGTCCCGAACTCGACTGCTTGCTCCGTGGTAGCTGCTTCCCTTTATAGCCGATGTCCAGCAGCGGCGTACCTGTTGTATAATTGTTGACAGCCCGTTGTGTGTGAATAAGTTCGCCCGTTAGTTCCCACAGTTGCGTTATGTGTAGGTACTATTTCACAAGCATGTGAAATTATGCTGACGATGCGTCTGGAGAAATGCAGTAGCATACGTATTAACCGCTGATACTGCCCATGGCCTTGAATTTGGGTGTAAGGTTGCCGTGCGCCGTGAGAATGTAATTGTGCTGACTTAGCGGCACGTGTATTGGTCAGCCGTGGGAGCGTCGCAGCGAGCGCGACTCATGCGTGTTAACTTCAATTTTATTCTGTTGTTATTTCCGAAGTCATATTGTTAAAATAAGCAAGAAAATATATTGATTTGAAATTGTGCGGTGCTAGACGAATTCGTAAAATAACTACATTATATAAACAAGTTACATTATACTTCCTGTACCACACTGCATATCTGCGGTAAAAGTCAAGAAACTCGAGTAAAAAATATTCCCACTATAGCTGTTTGTCTGTTTCTGAACCGATATCGGACATTCCGAGAAACACATAATAGGAGACATTAAGATACTATCTTAAATAGAGCTTAATCGCTACACAGTTTTGACTAGAGTTGTGCAGTTCGCTAACGAACTAGTTCAATTGACCGACTCAGTTCACTGAGCGAACGAACTACATCGTTTAAATGCTTTCAACCTCGTTCACTGATTGGCAATGTAGTTCAAATGCTCCTGTGGCATCGAGCAATAACAACCAATTGGCTATGTCAACCCTACTCAATATTGGTTTGGGAAAACAGCTAAAGTTAGTCGACATTGGCTCTTATTACCACAATAACTTTTAGTTACCGAACGGTTAACTCCTACCCGAGTTCCAAACCGTCGTTTTGTGTCCACACTTATTTTTTTGTTTCCTGTGCTGATGGATATACAAGGTGGCGCAAAAGTAAGCTTCCGATGTTCAGCATATCGGTTGTGGCACGTGCAGTGTGTGCTGTTGCACCGTCTTGTTGGAACCACATGTTTTCCAATCCAAATTCATCAAGTTGCGGCAAAAAGAACTCGTTGATCATTGCTCTGTAGCGCTCACCATTCACAGTAACCGTTTTTCACCGACCGATTATTGGTCAAATAAATAGTCAGCAATATTCCGCGTTCTGGAGCAGTGTAGCGTAACATTGTTTATTAACGTGTATTTCGCATGTGTTTACTACACAAGTGTCAAAACAGAACTGCTTTTAGGGGCCAATCGCAAAATTTATAGCATTTTCTGATAGGAGGATTACTTTTGCGCCACCTTGTACAAGCTAATTGAAAAATCAAATACATTTGGACGACTGAACGAAGTGAACGAGTAAAATTAACGAAATCGCCCAACTCTAGTTTAATCGTTCAACTTAGCGCGCCAGTCGTTTCTTCGTTCTGACGCCAATTGGAAACACCACAGGATTCTCTCGATTACTCACAGAACCACTGATGCATACGTTTTTTGCTCATCAGGCAATCCATCAGTGCCCGCAGAAAAGTGCAGAAAATCCACTTTTGTTAAAGAAAATTTTGACGTAACAGGCAAATTATCAAAAATTGGACTGATATGGTGAGGGTAGAAAAGCAGACAACCAAAATAAAAATTATTTGTTAATAAAAAAATCTTTCCGTAATAATTACAACAGAAATATTTTTTTGAGTCATCCGTAATTATTATATTGATATTTTACTTTAAAAATTTTAAAATAATAATTATAAGCAATTTTAATTTTTTTTAGTCTCAAAGACTTTTTCTTTGACACTTTTAAAATGAAAGTCTTTCGATAATAATTATGGACAATTTTTATTTTTTTAAGTCTTTGAAAAAAATTGGTTTAATTTTTTTGTCGTTTCGGAAGATTTATGGCCCTTCCGTGATACCAACGGCGAGCGTCGAAGGACATTTAACAATAGACTGTGCGAGTTTTACACAGTTATGAGCATAGCTTATTAAATCCTAAGGGCTCCACTGACTGGGTCATGTTATTCGAATGGACTCCTGCCTAGAAATTGTCCTATCGACACCCTAAATTCAGGAAGGGGGAGGCCAAACTGAGATGGAAAAAGCAGACGGAGGATGGCTTGACGTCACTAGGTGTTTTCGATTGGCTTCATTTATTGGTAACAAGGGATGAATGGTGTGCTTTGATACGTCACGGTTTCTTTTGTTTCTACGTAGACAACTGTACAACGAAGTAGGACCCTAAAATATATGAGCTTCGCTCTAAACTAAACGATTATCTCCAGGTGTTATCCAGTTTTTTCGTCGGGCGGAACCTGTCACTACCCCGACCAAATCTCCGGCCTCCCAATACCTGAGTTGGCACAAGCTGTGAACAAGGAATTAGACATGCAGGTTGATGCCGCTACCCTAAAAACTGTCAACTTACCTTAAATATTGGATGTGACGTTATATGAAATTCTCACCTTCGTCGCTTATGCAGTCTTGATTGCAAGCAAAGTTCCAAGCCGCAAGGAAATGCTCAAGTCACTGTATATTAGTACCTGGGAAAAGGTAATAAAACTTTGCTGGCAACATAAAAAGCAATGGGCCAGCCGGCCCTGAGCCACTGTTCTCTCCAGCCTAGCAGATAGACATTAGAAGAAGTTGCACGCCTGCTAGAACACCGCACTCAGGACAGCTACGGGATGTATTCTTATAGTGTGTGAGTATGCAATTTCATTAGCATCGCCATGAGATACGCCGAGAAATACGGTTGTGCATTCTTTGACCGGTGCACTGACGAGCTATTCGCAGTATTCACAAATATCTGCCATTTTATTTGTTTCCTTTCTCACCTTTCTTGAATGCCTTAACTCGAGGAAGAATACGTATCTACATTATACTCTGATATGCCCAATGAAAGTCCTTTATAAGGAAAAATTACCTATTAAACGAGATCATATAATCAGTTTTACTTAAGCACATCATTGAAATACTAATTATATGAAAAGGTTTTCCAATTTCCGTCTCACATTGAACAACTTCGAAGGCTTAAAAAAATATATTTTACAAATAATTATTACTGTGAGACTTTTATAATATGTGTACATAAAGTCTTGGAAGACTTTTACAAAAAAAAAAAGTTCGGATAATTATTATTTCACTTTTAAATTTTTAAAAGTCTTTCAATAATTATTATGAAAAATTTTAATTTTTCTAAGTAGTAAATGTAATAATTTTTCAATACTGAAAAAAATATCTATTGAAATGAAGTAATTATTTTGGGACGTTTATTAATATTTCTTATAGGAGTCATGTCTCTGCAAAAAACACACATGCGCCAAAAATAACGCAAAATAATCTAAAAAAAAACATTAAATCGATTGCATTATATAGGTTGCGCTGAAGAAAAGTTAAGTGTTAATTTCATGACAATACATAAACTGAATGCTAAATAAATTAAAAAAAACCTTCTCCTGTAAATTTTTCTTTGGATATACTACCCCTACAGTAAGAGCAATACTTCATTACTTTGAACCTCAACAACAGCTATCTGTACAAGGGTATATTTTCTTTTAAATATGCGCCTTACCTGATAACTTATCTTAATGGCACTTTTCAATAACTCCAATAAAACAGTGTTTTTCTTGAAGCAGTGAGTTGTGTTAAAAATATTGTTCGTTGTACCTTTTATGCAAATCATATGTAAGAGTATACCAAATAGATATATCAGCTTTAGTTTGACGTAATTTTATGAAATACAGATTTAAATTGTTCATTATAATTCTAATGCTCGCAACTGTATATTCATATGCAAAGCAACTGTGAAAAAAACTTTTTAATTTTTATGAAATTGGAGTACAAACAACTTTATTTTTTATTTTTTTAAAGTATTAAATATTTATATCGTTATATTTTTTAATGAAAAAATTAATAAAACATGTTAAAGGATGACTCATGGTTTTAGATTTTTTTAGCCCTAAATAATTTATTACTTTCGATCTGGTTCGTAGCGTGAATAGAAATACAATGATCAAAATGATAACAGCTGACTAATCCTTAACGAAAGTGCTAAATCGTTAACCTATATCATGAACAGCTACTAGTAATGCGAACAAAGTGTCAAAACAAACAAGATGTTAATTGCAATCGGTTTTGGTGAAGAGAGGGACGTTGCAAACAAAAGAAGTGAGCATAAGAAACCAATTATTACTATAATTGCATGAAAAAAATCTCCCTTTATATCAAAAGACTTCGAAAAGACTGGGGGAAATGTGGGAAATCTCCGCCTTTGGATTCCTGATTCAAGCAATAGTACATTATTATTTGAGATACCGCCATATTAACACAACAGTCAATAAGGCTAGAGGTTTCCTATCATTCGTTAAACGATGGTCTAAAGAATTTAGCGACCCTTATGTAACTAAAGCCCTCTTCACTACATTAGTCAGACCGATACTTGAATACGGTTCTATAATTTGGAACCCGCTTTACCAGGTTCATGTAGATCGCCTTGAATCAGTTCAAACACAATTCTTACTATTTGCCTTAAGAGATTTTTATTGGGATCCCTTGTACTATCTGCCACCCTATACGAATCGTTTAAAACTCATTAATCTGCACATACTTTCTAGTCGGAGGGAAATGCTTGGAATTATTTTTATGATTAAATTGCTAAATGGTTCACTATCCAGCCCATTTCTTACAAGTGAAGTGAACTTCAATGTACCGTCTCGTCCTTCAAGGCATTTTAAACCTCTAGTCTTAAAACAGTGCCGAACCAATTTTTAGTTAAATGAGTCTTTTCGCTGTTTGTGTCAAGATTATAACTCTCTTTCTGGTAGATTTGATATTTCAGACTCGTTTTTCAGCATAAAAAAATCAATTCTTTCTATCCTAAATACATAGCTACTAATTGTTTCTTATTCTTTGACTTCTATATTAACTTCTAACAATAACTTTATTCTGTTAACTAGTTATTTCTTAATGTATAGTCTACCTTATATCTACTTTACTTAGCTGATGAGGTTTTTTCTGTAGCTGAGCAGTTTTAGATCTCAACGATTAACAAACCAAAGTCTTTCAACGACTCGGCACGAACGAATAATCCGCGCGCTATGCGGATGCGCCCCTCGCGCCAGTCGGGCGGGATATGGGGGGTAATCCGTTGGGAACTATTATTATTATTATTATTATTATTATTATTATTATTATTATTATTATTATTATTATTATTATTATTTAATTTATGAAAATTATTTATTTTTTCAAAAACAAACGTATATAGAGGCATGGGACCACACCAATAAAAACTATTCGAATAAAAAATCTTTTTATACCCAGCGTCAGCTAGAACACAGGGTATTATAGTTTCGGTCATATAACGGTGGTTTGTAGCGGTACAAAATAATAGAGATAGATATGGAGCTCAATATATCAAAGTTCTTAGAATGAACAGAGGAATCCATTAAGACATGTACGTCCGTTCGCCCGTGGACACGATAACTTGAGTAAAAATTGAGATATTTGAATGAAATTTGGCACACAGCTTGCTTTCTGGCCAAGGTAGGTTGTTATTTAAAATGGGCGAAATCAAACCATAACCACGCCCCTTTTTTCGATATCGAAAATTTCGAAAAACTTATAAAATGGGTTAATTCAATAATAAGAGTAGCTACAATGATGAAATTTGCTAGATTTATTAATTTGGTTGTCCCATTGACAATTTTATGAAATTTTTGGAAAAGTGGTGTGACACCGCCCACATATGAGTGAAGAAATTTTCAAACTTTGACTTGTAATAATTTCAGAACCGTTTACGGTAGTATAGCGAATTTTTGTAGGAGGCATACTATTGTTGTAATAAATGCACACATAGAAAATAAGCGAAATCGCTTTTCGACCACGCCTACTTTTTCATAAAATTTATATGGAAAATAGGTAGAAATATTGAACTGCCCATATCTAATTCATTGATACGGTATAATAATATAATTTGGTACTTACATCAATTTTCTTAATCTCTATATAATTTTTGCAAAAATTTGGAAAGTGGGCGTGGCACCATCCACCTATGAGTCAAGCAAATTTCAAATGCGTCTGCTAATAACTTCAGAATGGTGTATGATAGAATTACGAAACTTAATACCAGGTATACTATAGACATGTAGAGTACGCCCACGGAAAATAAGTAAAATCGGTGGACGACCACGCCTACTTTTGGACCAAAGTTTTTCAGCTATTATTAACTTCAGAACCGTGTTAAATAAAACTACGAAATATGATAGGAGTTATACTATCTACGCGTTTCAAAATGATATATAGCCGATGCAGGAACCAGTGAATCCAAGAATCCGTGAAAATTTCATAAAGATCGTTTGGGTACCTTGGACGCCTATACAAGGTTAAAATTTTATATAGCATGGGGGCGTGGCACCGCGTACTTTTCCAAATTAGATGTAGCCTATACTGTAACCAGAGAACCCGAGAATCTACTGTGAAAATTTCATACAGATCGATTAAGTACTTTAAACGCCAGACACATTCATTTTTATACCTAGATCGAGATAGATATTGACTTATGTATATCAAAATGATCAGGAGGAAAGAAGAAATTGATTAAGCCATGTCCGTCCGTCCGTCTGTTAACACGATAGCTTGAGTAAATTTTGAGATATCTTAATGAAATTTGGTATGCAGATTCCTTGGCCTCATATCCGAGCGCTATTTAAAATGGGCGAAATCGGATGATAGCCACGCCCTCATTTTATGTATAGAATATTTTCGAAAATACATAATACACTTATGTAGAAGATAAAATTTGGTGTGTGCATTAATGTTAAGGCAGAAAATAAAGTTTTGAAAATAGGTGTGGCGCCGCAATCTTTTGAATAAGTTAAATTTAGAAATAATATTAATCATAAATCAAAAACCGTTTAAGATATCGAAACGAAATTTTGCACACATATTTATATTAATACAAGCTATGTGCCGGAAAAAAATGGGCGAAATCGGTTAAGAACCACGGGCAGTTTTATTCGAAAGATTTTGAAAAGGTTCATAGATATATTTAATAAGCAATAACTTTGCTTTATATCATTTATATTTCACTTTCAAAGTGTCCGTGAACGAAGAAAGTCGAAAAATTTAAATTTCTGTAAATGGGAGTGGCCCGCCCCTTTTATAGTGGATTATTCCACAAAACTTTTTATGCCGTAACTCTGGCAAAAATCTATTTATCGAAACGATATTTGCCGAAAATGTTGTACATATAAAGGTAAATGTTTGTTGTCGAAATGGGCGAAATCGGGGAGTCGACGGCCACGTCCAGTTTTTAACCTAGTTCTGAAAAATTTGTTTGTAAAATGTATAACACGATATTTTTAAAACCATGCAAGCTATATCAATAAGATCTGGCTTTTCAAGCAAAACTCAAAAGCAAAAAAATTTGTGAATTTGTGGAAAATAAAAGTAAAAGTTCTGTTACCTTCAAAGGCTATTGCTTGTAATTTTAAAAAGATATTCCGCGGCCGCCGTGGTGTGAAGGTAGTGTTGCCGGCCTACCACACCGAAGGTCCATGGTTCGAGCCCTGGTACAGGTAACATCAAAAGTGATTTGAAAAAAGTTTTTCAAAACGGGGTCGCCCCTCGGCAGTGGTTTGGCAAACTCTCCGAGTGTATTTCTGCCTGTAGGTCCCACCAATTTGTAGGGAAAATTCAAATCGGCACACCACAAATTGGAAGAGAAGCTTGGCGCAAAAATCTCTTAGGAGGTTTATGATGATATACCTGTTGTATATCGCGCCATAGAGAGAGAGATTCCAATAAAAACTGGTTAACTACTTCTCAATAGTATGTAGTATACTCCTACCAAAAATTATCCAAATCGGATAACACACAAGCAAAATTTTCGGGAGAGTAGTTAATACCTCACTGCAATAGGTAAGTTATATATCTTTTTTGATTTGTATACCTTTCATGAACATGAAATGTTTGTAAGTATGAGAAGAAGTAGAGATGAGCCCATCAATAAGTATACTGAAATGATTACGACGATCAGCTGAGTCGATTTAGCCATGTCCGTCTCTTCGTCCGTCTGTCTATCCGTCCGTCTATTTTTCAAAAGACGCGGTTTGGTTTCAGGTGAGGGAAAACTGATATTATCAATTATTAATGAAATATGCAACAAAAACCTAAATATGTTTTATTTGTTTGTGAAAAATTATATTAGGTTTTGGTGTGCAATATTTTAACTTTCTTTGTTGATTGTGTTACTTAAAGCAACGTAAGCCTTTCTAGCAACTAACAAGAAACGTTTATTTATTCAATATTCGATTCTTTAATTCAATTGTATGTATCCTATAACAAAACTGAGTTAAAATGGAGATTAAACGTAACAAAAGTGAAATTTTTTGACGTCAAATTTGTCCTTACCAGAATAAATAATAAGGGTGTGTAACGCTGCGCGGCTTCACGGAATTGCGCTTATACCGGTGTTGGCGTCACTGGCGCTGATACCTTTATTTGTGATTCCAGAAACACTAAACTACTACAAAACACCGCTGTAATGGAGTGGCACCACTGGCGCCATTGAGTTGAAGGTGTTTCTGGCGCTGCTGTCGATATGGCGTTATGGTATCAGAAATAATGGTATCGGCGCCAGTGACGCCAACATCCGCGCTACAGCTACCAAGGCGCTACCAAAGATGTTAAGAGGGATACCCAAAGACGCGTTTCGGTTTCAGGAATCACAATCCGAGTGCGGAAAATTAAGATTTGAAACAATTTAAAAGTTATTCACAAAAAAAGGTTCAATAATTTGCCTTCTGTTCATTACTTTTAAACGGGTAAAAAAAGTTACACTCCGCCTTCGGATTCTTCATCAAGGAATGGATACGTGGGTGTAGATACCCCATCGGACCTTTTCGTTCAGTACTCGATGGTGTCTCCCAAACTATATTATTACCGGAGCAAACTATTTTTACTCATTATTTTTGAACCGGTAAAGAAAGTTAGACTCCGTCTTCGGATTCTTTATCCTGGCATGAATACGTGTCTCTATATACCCCCTCCAAACGCTTTGTATTAGTTTTCGGTGATGCCTCATAAACTGCGCCCCTAGCAATATGGTATCATTGCGCCAAAAAAGCACTTAACGCAATTGCGTTAACGCACTGCGCTGATACCGGCAATGGCGCTGGCTTCAAGGTATCAACGCCAAAAAATGGGCGCCGCGACCCAGCCTCAATAAATAAATAATAAATAATTGACGCGATATACCTCCTAGAAGATTAAGGCCAAGCTTCTTTACCAATTTGTGGTGTGCTGCTTCTAATTCTTTCTACTAATAGTACTCTAAACATTTACTTTCAAAATGTTTCTGGTATGAGAACTAAAGCTAAAGATATACTCCTAGCCTCATCATGTGTATGTCATTGTCGAAACCTGGCTTAATGACCAACTTTTTGATGCTTGAGTTTTTTAGCCCAATCTTATACCATACGTATCGAAAAGATAGAAATCCCATCAAAACTGGAGGTTTAAGAGGTGGTGGCGTCTTAATTGATGTAAGGCGCCCACTCCTCTCTTCTTTCGTCCAGTTCTCTAACAGTGACTCTCTTCTAGACCAACTTTGTGTTTCTATTTGCGGCCCATCTGGTAACCTGTTTATCTGTGCGTCGTGACAGTAACGACTCGTTGTACTGGGCCCACGTATATAATATTCTCGACACTTACAAAAATAATATAAATAGCCATTTCTGCATTTTGGGTGATTTTAATCTTAATAAGTTGGTTGGTCAAAATTGCACAATGATGTAATTTTAACTCCAACAAATGTTAATTATGCGCATGAAATAAATTTTTGAGATACCCTTTTTAGTTGTAACCTTAGCATATCGCAAGTTGATTGGGAGTCTAGTTTCTCTGGTAATACCGCTGCCGACTGTTTCAACATCCTTCTGCTTGAACTGTCTGATGTATTTAGTAGAAATCTGTCTCTGCTTCCGGTTAAAAAACATAGATTACCTTGGTACAATTCTAGGTTAAAAAAGTTGAAAAACCAAAGGAACAAATTTTTTAAAAAGTACAAAGCAACTAACGATATATTATTTAAAGGAAGATACCTATTTTATATGAGAGTTCAATGTACTCGATAAATTTTTATACAACAAATACATTTTGCGTTGCGAGAATGAATTGAAAGAAAATCCTTAATCTTTTTGGAACTATGTACGTTCAAAAAAAGGTTTTGGTAATATTCCCACCTGTGTTAAATTTAATGGGTTTTCCTCAAATGACTTAGATGATTCTGTAAATCTTTTTGCTGATTTTTTCAAGTCTAACTTTGTTGTTGACTCTGATTCTACGGCTAACAGCCTTTTTATCGGTACACCCAAATCCCTTGACTTTGGGTCAATGTCTATATCCGAAACAGATATTATTAATGGAATATCGTCCTTACAATCTTCACCGAAAAAGGATGTTGATGGTTTGTGTTCATTTTTACTCAAAAAATGTAGCTATTACCTTAGTGCTCCGTTATGCCATATCTTCAATGTTTCGCTATCCACCGGAACTTTCATTGATCGGTGGAAATTGGCGTCTATCACTCCAATATTCAAGTCAGGCCACAGAAATGAGGTAAAAAATTACAGGCCGATCTCTAAATTGTCTACTTGCTCCAAACTTTTTGAGAAAGTGGTCAAGGAAAAGTTAGCATTTGCGATCAAAGGTTTAATCGATCCATGTCAGCATGGTTTTGTCGGAGGGCGATCGACTGTCACTAATCTTGCTGTATTCTCTCATTTCTGTGTTTCTGCTTTTAAAGACGGTTGTGAAGTTGATGCAATTTACACTGATTTCTCTAAAGGGTTTGACACAGTATCCCACAAAATACTGCTGTCAAAACTTGAAAACTTAGGTTTCCCATCCCTTTTTTTTGTTGTGGCTTAAGTCGTATCTCACTGATAGAATCTCTTTCGTCCAAATTGAGTCTGTGAAGTCTTACAACTTTCTTGCAACCTCAGGTGTGCCACAAGGTAGTATTCTTGGTCCCATCTTATTTATAATTTTCATCAATGATGTTGGCTTGCACCTAAAGCATACAAACTATCTTTTGTATGCAGATGATTTAAAACTGTTCAGCAGGATCTCTTCTGAATCGGACGCCCTGCTTTTGCAGCAGGATCTGAATGCACTTAACGCTTGGGCCATTCAAAATAAATTGTGCCTCAGTGGTAGTAAGTGCTGCCACATAACGTTCTCCAAGTCTATGAATTCGCGTGCGTCTACATATTTGGTTTCTAATGTAGCTCTTGCATCGGTTCGAGAATTTCGTGATTTAGGAGTAATTTTTGACTCTTCCTTCACTTTTGTTATCCACGCCAACCATATTATACCGAAAGCATATTCTAACATGGCATTTCTTTCACGCTATGCGAAGGGTTTCAAAGACCCCTATACTAGGAAAATTTTGTTTAATTCTTTAGTGCGATAAAAATTAGAGTATGGCTCAGTTATATGGAATCCCATGTATAAAACACACTCTGTTAGGATTGAAAGAGTTCAACGTAAATTCACACGATTTGCTGTTCAACCTCTAAATTTTATTAGTCCTCTGCCACCCTATCCTGCCAGGTGTATGCTAATTAATGTTCAGCCGCTCGATATTAGGCAAGCTGTTCAAAATCTAATGTTTATCTTTGACATAATTTCCGGTGCCATTGATTGTTCAGCTCTTCTTGGACAGATATGTTTTAATATCCCCAATAGAGCTCTACGCTCTACTGATATTTTTTATATTGGTGTTCTGAGATCGAATTATCTCCAATTTTCCCCACTTATAAGAGGGTTCAACGAGTTAAATCGCATCTGTAGGATTACTGATTTCGATTTCGCAATGTCAAGGTCCCATTTCAAGGCAGATATTGAATCTTACTTCCGAGCTAATCCGCCATTGATTTAATATTTCATCTGTAAATCTAGTCAGTAAGGTTTTTGCCATTGACTTAATAAATGAATTGAAAAAAAAAAAAAAAAATTTGCTGGACCTAAGGTTTCTTACCGACTCCGAACGGCATCTACAAAGCTGAGACCTTCGGTGTGGTAAAATTACGATTTTTCTTTGTTACGAGTATTAGTAAAATAACTTTCTATTTAGGTAGAAGAAAACATATTTAACCTAAAATTATTTAAGGTCGGACAGTTTTTTAATCAATTTCTTCACTTTTTTCTACGTAAACTTTGGTATAAGACCTAATAAAGCGTTGGAGGCGACTAAAATGCACAAAGGTGATGATATGCAACTCGATGGTTGATCTACGGATATGATGCCTCTCACGTCTCATTACCCATCTTCTCTTTCCTTAAGGAAGGAGTGGTGACATGACCTATAAGGTTGCACTGGTCCTACCAAATCACATCCGCGACCATAGGGCAAAGTAAAACACTGCTCAAAACGTTCGGGGAGTGTTTTTGAGATATTTGCAAAAAAAAATTATTTTTAATTTTGACCCCATAATTATATTTGGAATACCTTTTTATACCTACTAGAGATCGCCTAGTGGTTGCACTTCAACCAAAAACCTTTATTTTATTTTAATTATTGGTTATACCCTTCATTCGCCTTTTCCCCTTCCTTTCTCTGCCGTTCCTTCCATTAACATATTTTCGTTTTCTTTGATTCCTTCTTTTACTCTCTACAGTCACTATTAAACATTTTTTTTTTTATTCTTTCCTTTCTTTCCCTTCCTTTCTATTATTTTCCTTTACTTTCCTTTCCTTTCCTATCCTTTCCTTTCCCTTCCTTTCCTTTCCGTTTCCTTAGTTTCCTTTCTTTTCCTTTAATCTTCTTACCTTTCCTTTTCTTTCATTTCCTTTCCTTCCCCTTCCTTTAATTACTTTTCTTTTACTTTTGTTACTTTGCCTTTCCTTTACTATCCTTTCCATTCCCATTCTTTTCCTTTTCTTTCCCTTCCTTTTATTTCCTTTCCTGTCCTCTTTCTTTCCTTTCCTTTTTTACCTTACCTTTCCTTTCCATTCCCTTCTCTTACTTTTCTTTTCTTTCCTTCCTTTACTTTTCTTTCCTTTCCATGAATTTACATATTTGCCCATATTTTACATTGCTTGTTTAATGTCTCCACTAAGCAACTTTTCGTGCTCTCAAGAGAGCCGCTGTCACTGAGTATCGTAGCCACCCTTTCCAAAGCCGGAGCGCTCCGAAATAATGATCCAAAAAGAGTCCGTAATTTGAGCTTTTTTGGAGTGTTATTTAGTAAACATCAAAAAAGACACTTTTTTATGAGGATTCTCGGAGCCTTGGGAGAAGAAAGGAATATTGTAGAGCGGATAAATTGCAAGGTTCAGTTATATGAAAGATTTGGAGCGTTTTCTGATCCTTTTTCTTGTACGCGTAAAGAAAATTGTGAGAAAATAAACGTTGGGGAGCGGATGACCCACAACGTTCAATTATATGAATGTTTTAAAGCATTTTCTGAAGTGTTTTTTCTCAATGTCTATCAATAGCTGAAAGTCTAGGGAACTGTAGTTAGAAACCAAACGAAATAATATATTTATTGTTATTTACACTTTCAGATGCACGTGTACTAATATCTTTATTTAAACTTTTTTCTTCTTCAAAGTGTAGTAAAAATATTTGTCTAAAAAGAGTCACAAAAGACTCAAACTAAGTATAAGTAAAGCATCAAAAAAAGAGTGCAAAAAGGCTCCAAACCCCATCAGAATGGAGGAAAAAATGTGCCTAAAAATAGTCAAAAAAGGCCATACAACCTTCAGAAAAGCATCAGTAAAGGGTTCCGAAAAGGGTCCAAAAAGGATCCGAAGTTCATTAGAAAAGAGTCAGAAAACGCTCCAAATTCATCGGATTCGGACTCATTTCCGACTCCTTTTTATGACTCACTTAGGTGTGCCCGCGTGGACCGATTTTTATCTCCATTTGGGCTCCGAAAAGAGCTCATTTCGGATGGTAAAGCTCCGAGAAATGTGCGTTTTATAGCTCCGAAAGGAATCTTTTTTCTCACTTTTGGTTAGCTGGGCAGTGATCAATACAATAAAAACAACTATATCAAAAATGCATGACACGTTTACTCACACAACAGAGGCTCTATAGTGCGAATACTTGTTTTTCATTGGTCCACTACCAACTCTTTGCACTCACAGTGAGAGCTGATCACGCGAGTAATACAAAAGCATGCATGAGATGTCTACTCACACAACTACGGCTCTATAGTGTGAATACATGTTTGGCATTTGTGGCAGTGTATTTTTAAACAAACTTTTCAATATTACAATACATTTTTTTTAGGTTTTTTTGATTGATGACACTGCTGCGCATAATTTAAATTTTATTTGACAATAAAGCCGTTTGCATGCAGCACAACGTCTAGGAAACGAATCTTTCGACCAACGCATATAGCGTTTCAACATAAAGGGGCACTTGAATTTAAAACTGAATTTCTAAATACAATAAACATTTCAGATTTGCTATCACATGAATTGAAGCTAAAAAAATTAATTAATAATGTTTCGTAACTTAGATGTAACTTATTAACTTAACTGTAACTTAAGACTTATTGTGACAAGCCTTTCTAACAATAGTATAATAAAAGCTAAAATAGCTACCGGCGAACAATCCGGCAAAGAAGTGCATATACAAAGAATCACACTTACTAAGGGGCCGCTAGGGTGTGACATGCAACGGCATAAATTTCCAGTAAAGCCAACATTTGCCATGACTGCGCTTGAAGCTCAGGTACAGACTTTTGAGTTTGTCTGAGTAGAGATAAATTCATCGATTTCATGTGTGGAGTATTATATGTGGCGTTTTCAAGAGTTAATTGACCAAATACGTTAAAAGTAATGTATCCTAAAGAAAATCAGAGACGTACTTGAAACATGGTATTGAAGGAAGTGTTGGCTTAGGTTTCATATGTATTAAATATAAAAATATATATAAAGGGTGTTTTTTTAGGGGTATAGAACTTCGAATTGAAATAAAATACAAGAAAATCGTTTTAAGGTCCATCAATTTGGCTTTATTGGAAGGATAATTTTATGCCATTAATGTTTAAATATGATTTCTTGCATGTGGCCGCCGCGGCTGGCTCGAATAAAGCCAATTCTACAGGTCCAATTTTCAACCACTTTTTCGAGCATATGGGGCCGTATGTCGGCAATAACGCCACGAATGTTGGCTTCCAATTCCCCTAACGTTTCTGGTTTGTTGGTGTAGACGAGCGACTTCACATATCCCCAAAGAAAATAATCCAATGGTGTCAAATCACACGACCTTGGTGGCCAATTGACAGGTCCATTCCGCGAAATTATGCGCTCATCGAATGTTTCCTTCAATAAATCGATTGCGACGTGCGCTGTGTGGCATGTAGCGCCGTCTTGTTGGAACCACAACTCATCCACATTCATGCCATCCAATTCGGGAACAAAATAGTCGGTTATCATGGCTCTATACCGGTCTCCATTAACGGTAGCTGCCTCTCCAGCATTATTGCGGAAGAAGTATGGCCCAATGACTCCACCAGCCCATAGAGCACACCAAACAGTCAGTTTTTGTGGATGTAATGGCGTTTCAAGGGTCTCATGTGGATTCTCTTCACTCCAAATGCGGCAATTTTGCTTGTTGACGTAGCCATTCAACCAAAAATGAGCCTCATCACTGAACAAAATTTTGCGATGAAAATCAGCATCGAAATCAATCTCATTTTCGGCCCATACACCAAAATCACGACGCATTGCATGGTCTCGCGGCTTTAATTCTTGCACAAGCTGGATCTTGTAAGGTCGCAAGCCAAGATCTTTGCGCAAAATCTTCCATAAAGTTGATGGACAAAGCTCCAATTGCTGTGCACGGTGGCGAATCGATTCATTCGGGTCCTCTTCAACACTTTGCTCTACAGCGGCAATTGTTTCTTCGGTGCGCACTGTTCGACGTCTCTGCGGATGCGTATTATCACATAGAGTAAACGTAGTGCGAAAACGATCCATGGTTAACCGCATTAATTGCTCTGATGGACGATTATGTCGACCATAAAATGGACGGAGCTCACGGTAAACTTCGCGAACTGAACCATTATTTTCGAAATAAATTTGCACGATTTGCAAGCGTTGTTCTTTTGTCAACCTGTTCATGATGAAATGGCAAACCAAACTGAACATAAATGACATTAGAGTTGCCAGATTTGACCACAAAATGCCAATTTTATCTCTATTCGAAAAACAAACCTGTAAAAAAAACACCCTGTATATTGAAACAAAAGCAGAAATCGAAGTGTTTTGTTCGGTATATCTAGCACCATGGTGTGGCGGTAGTGTTGCTGGCCTACCACACCGAAGGTCCAAGGTTCGATCGCTGGTACAGGTAACATCAAAAGTGGTTTAAAAAAGTTTTTTCAAAACGGGGGCGCCCCTCGGCAGTGGTTTGGCAAACTCTCCGATTGTGTTTCTGCCATGGAACGCTTTTCTGCGATTCTTTTATTACAACCGACAGCCTCTAACCAAACAATTCAGCAAAAAAACTTGTAAAGACTTGCCGAAAATATGGGGAAAACTTTTTAGCAATAAAAAAATACGAAGCATATTTCTATTATCACGTAAGCTCTGTTTGTGGTTAGTGTTAGACATGTGTTTAAAATCTATGTTTGAAAAGCTCCACTGCTGGTTAGTTAAATTATATATGCAAACACCAGAATATCTTTACTGATGAGTATTTAAAGCAAACTTAATTCTATGGCAATGAAAATGCCGAACAAACCTCCGTCGCCCAAGTACTGTGCCTTATATGTGCACCCCAACATAAAGGCAGCGAAGCAAAATTTATTCTACAAAATTTGTATTTCGCTGATTAAGCAGTGTCAGTTTTAGTTAGTAGCCCCAATACTTGAGAGTGTAACACGTATCTACGAATATTCCAATTGTTATTACTTCTGTAAATGAATATGTAGTGTGCTCTTTGGAATTTTAAGCAACATTTTTATTACATAAACGTGTGCAACATTCAAATATTCTTATCTAAAAAAATATAAACACATATGTACACATGTATGTTTGAAAGTGAACATGCCATTCTGTTCGAATTTATAGCATTCGAACAATTTCTATACAACTATTTCTAAGAGTACTTTGTTTAATGCTAATATTTAAACTTGGCTTTAAAAGGACCACTTGTTTGAGTTACCTACACTGTGTTACAAAGTAATAAAAAGGTGTGAGTACCAAGTACTCGTGGAGTTTGATGTGTAAACATGTGTATCCTGTAAATAATTTAATTTCTTTTCTTGCCTTTCTAGTTTTTAATTTCCTTACCTTTCCTTTCTTTTCCTTTCCTTTCTTTTCCTTTACTTTCCTTTCCTTTCCTTTCCTTTCCTTTTTTTTCCTATTCTTTCATTTCCTTTCCTTTTTGTTCCTTTTCTCCCCGTTATCATAGTTCCTTTTAATTAATTTAATTACATTTAATTTAATTTTATTTTGTTCCATTTTATTTTATTTCATTTTATTTTATTTTAATTTATTTTATTTTATATTATATAAGTTAATTTTTTTGCATTTCATTCCATATGTATAACAACTAAGATTACACAAACAAAACAAATTTACTACCGTCTTGAGCATTCTGAGCTAAAATAAATTTAACATGAATAAGCACTTATTTTGTTTTTGTAAACACTTTGTATGCTTATAATAAACGCAGTTGCCTTCGTCTTTTTCCGATTGATAGCATTCATCGTGTTTAGATTCACGATTGCCGAATAATAACAATCAGCAAATCACTTGCATACATACACACCCACATAACCAGAGCTTCACATACATACATTTCAGCAAAGTACCCTGCTGTAAAATTGCGCACCAGTATTCAAAAGAGACAGTCTTGAGCTACACTCTTTGTGAATCGTCCTGTGCCAATAAAAAAGTAATAGTTTGAAGACAGTTTGAAGTATCGGATATCGATAATCACTCATCCACAATCGAAATGGAAACCGGTTAGGGACGAGTTACAAAGTAATGCACTGGTGACATGTGTGTCCTGTAATAAATGACAATTGCCATCGCCATCGACATCGCCATGTAAAATTGGAAAGTTGGGTATTGGGCTAGAACTGGGGGTGTTGTCAAACGGCTTAGCTCAGCGATAGTTCTGAGCTAGTCGAATTTCCTGCAGTGCAGTCAAACAAGATTCTATAGATGCATAATAAGCCAAATTTCACTTACAACTCAGATAGCCTGTGCGGAAGTCAGTAACTAGTGAGAATAAATTCTGGTTTAGAACTAGAGATAAAGAGGCTAGTGAGATAGTAACTAGATTTTCACTAGTTCGAAACCGGCAGTTGTGTAGTCATTCAAATTTAAATAAATTTAGATTCGTATTTGGAAAAATGTTTTGTTCTTACTCGTATAACGTTCTTTTAAGAAAGGTAACAATTTTAAATCATAAAAAAAAAATTATGGGGGTCTTTTTGAACTTTAGGCGATATATATATATATATATACTCTTGAGTGCACCTAATTTACCATTTATAACTTTACTTAGGTACAAGTGAAAAAGGCAAACAAATAATATAAACAAGTAAAAAACGGTAATGGTAAGCAAATATTTTATGAACAACAATAGATTAAATATGAACAGTAAGTGACGCCAAACATATACGTAGACTCTCATGAGCGGCTGTATATGTTGGTAATCAACTGCCTATAAGCAGAAGCGCAATTCCCTGTGTTTGCTTTAAAATTCATTTTTTGTTCTCTCGGTGTACATAAAAAAAATATATAAAATACATATAAAAAAATATATTTATCAGTTGGTAGGATTCGAACCGACGCGTCCCGCGTCAGAGTCGAGTGCTCTACCCACTCAGCTACGGCGCACGCATCCAGAGCGTGAGAAAGGGTTACATATGTATACATTATGAAAGATGGTTTAAAATTTAGGCTCAAATTATTAGCCGTGCATAAACTAACCGCAATGGTGTGGCGGTAGTGTTGTTGGACTACCACACCGAAGGTCCAAGGTTCGAGTCCTGGGAAAGGTAACATTAAAAGTGGTTTGAAAAAGTTTTTCAAAACGGCGGTCAACTGTAGGCAGTCATTTGGCAAAAAGTCTCCGAATGTAGTTCTACCATGGAAGGCTTCTCAAAATATTTTTTATGCCTTTCATGAACATGAAATGGTACTATAGCTTTGATATTTGTAAGTATGAGAAGAAGAAGAGATATACCTACCAATAAGTGTATCGAAATGATCAGGGCGATGAGCTGAATCGATTTAGCCATGTCCGTCTGTCCGTCTGTTTGTAAGCAAACTAGTCCCTCAGTTTTTGAGATATCTTGATAAAATTTGGTATGGAGCCGCCATTTTGCATGAGATTAATCATTTGTCGGAATCAGCAAGATCGGAGCAATGCAACGCATAGCTCCCGTACAATCGATATTTCCGATAAGTGGGTTTTGGGCTATAAATTTTGCAATTAAAAAGCTAGGAACGCAAGACTTTGCATGTTCGGTACTTATATTATATGTAATGTGTGCAGTGAAAATCAGCCAGATCGGACCTACATACCATATAGCTCCCATACAATCGATTGTTCCGATAAATGGGGTTTGGGCTATGTATCTTTAAATTAACAGGTTTGCAGAGTTTGTACTAATTGTAAATAAGGATCGGACACTTAACACCGTGATGCGTATTCATGAAAGGTATAAAGTCTTCGGCACAGTCGAAGACAGCCCTTTCCTTACTTGTTTTTTTTTTAAATTCTAAGCTAACTACATTAAAACTGCAGAATTTGGAATTGGTTCAGAACTAGAGCAATAGCAGAAATATTCGAACAACTGTTGAATTTTTAACTAGTTCGGAACTGTCGAAAAGGTAATGCAGCGTGGGACAATTTCCACCGCCTAGGACATCGCCATGTTGAATTGGCCAGTTGATTAAATGTAAAATATATTGAAGGCGATCAATTAGGGGTTCAGAAAGCACTAGAAGCGCACAAGTTCAGAACAAGAGATCTTCCCCACAGGATATGCACAGAAACAACATCAACAACAAGGCACAGCCAGAGACGCAGGCAGATCTTACGCGTAATTTCACTGCCCTACCGAGCCCAAAGGGGCTTACACTTACGCTCACAAGCAGCGACGCTTAACTTTTCTGGGCAGCCCCTACCGAGCCCAAAGATGCTCACACATCAAACATTTTTTTTTTAGGAAACATTCTGATCCTTAAAAGAGTCAGAGCTCATTTGGGAATGAATGACTAACCTTTCCTTATCATATGAGGTCAAATATGAGTCATATACGAAATGAATATATGATATGAATTGACCTCATAAGCAGACCACAATTGGAGTCTTATTTCTTACTCATTAGACTCCGAACAAACGCCTTTGGGAATCGGTTTATATTTATTTATTGCGTCTAAATTGAACAAATCTTACATACTATACATGGCAAATATAAAACAAACAAGTAAGGAAGTCTAAATTCGGGTGGAACCTAACATTAAATACCCAGCTGTGTAAAAGCGGTAGTGGTAAATTGTTGTGAAGGTATGACCCATAGAGGTTTTACACTTTTTCTACTACCATGTGGGAAATCAAATAAATAACAAGTAAGGAAGTTTAAGTTCGGGTAGAACCGAACATTAAATACCTAGTAGTGACCTATTATGACATCCCAATTTATGCAGGTCTATTTTAATACTGTTTAGTTCGTATTATAAAGCCAGCTGATTGTTTTCAATAAAAACACTTCTGTTATCAGTTCTCAGTGGTAAATAAATTTATTTACATAAAAATTGCCGATGCACGTGTATTTTTATTTTTTCTCCCCTCCGAAAATACAGGGTGGCTGATGAATTTTGCTACATTAAGAAACTCAAATAATTTTTTTTTCAGTGTATGGAATTCATTTTTCTTTTATTCATGTTAAAGCTCATTAAATTTTATTAAATATAGCTTAATTAGTTTTAAAAATAATGGAATTTAAATGCCCCCCCTGCTCGTCGATGCATGTGCGGTATCTTACCAAAAAGTTGTTCATTACTGCTTGGAGAGTTGAGACAGGAATAGCCGCAATTGTTTCTCGAATGGATTGCCTTAGTTCATTCAAATTTGTTGGTTTTGCTTTGAAGACTTCCTGTTTGCAATAACCCCACAAGAAAAAGTCAGGTGCAGTAAGGTCAGGCGACCTGGGTGGCCAACGGAATGTGGAGTTTCTGGATATCAGCTTATTGGAAAATTTTCGTCGCAATTCTGTCATAACAGGTTGGGCTATATGAGGAGCTGCACCTTCTTGCTGAAACCACACAGAGTTGAAAGAAATTCTCATTCGGCGTAATTCTGGATAGAAAAACTCTCTCAACATGCTCAAGTAACGGTCTCCAGTAACCGTAACGGTGTGACCGTTTTCTTCGAAGAAGTAGGGCCCGACAATGCAGCGTGATGAAACTGCACACCACACTGTGACACGAAGTGGATGCAATTCCGTCTCATGGAGTATCTGTGGGTTGGAAGCACTCCATATTCGACAATTTTGTTTGTTTATGTTGCCGTTTAAATCGAAATGGGCCTCGTCAGACATGAAAAGACAGTTCAACATGTTTCCATCCTCTTCCACCATTTGAAGCATCTTCTGGCAAAATTCCAAGCGAATCGGCAAGTCTGCAGCGTTCTGTTTGTTGGCCATTTGAATTTTATATGGGAATAAGTCCAAATCTTTGTGCATAATTGACTGTAATGACTGTCTGCTTACACCCATTTGAGCAGATAAGCTTCTTGTCGAAACACGTGGATTGTTTTGTATGGCAGCAGCTACAGCAGCGATTGTTTCCTCCGTTCGAACTGAAGGGTTTCGATGGTACGGTCTTCTGTTGACTGTCCCATGCTCGGCAAAATTGTTTACAAGTCTTATTATGGTCCATCTGCTCGGAGGATTGCCGCCAAACGTGCGCCTATACTCTCTTTGAACCGAAACTACGGACTCCAGTTTGGTTCATAGAACAGAACTAAAGCTCGCTTTTGTATGTGTGCAACATCTTATTGATATAGCTGGCATAGTTATAGAAATATCGCGTTTTACATTTTACAAACAAATTTTTCAAAACTATGTTAAACAAGTAAGGAAGTGTAAGTTCGGGTGGAACCGAACATTATATAAAGGGTGTTTTTTTAGGGGTATAGAACTTCAAATTGAAATAAAACACAAGAAAATCGTTTTAAGGTCCATCAATTTGGCTTTATTGGAAGGATAATTTTATGCCATTAATTTCTAAATATGATTTCGGGCATGTGGCTGCCGCGGCTGGCTCGAATAAAGCCAATTCTACAGGTCCAATTTTCAACCACTTTTTCGAGCATATGGGGCCGTATGTCGGCAATAACGCCACGAATGTTGGCTTCCAATTCCCCTAACGTTTCTGGTTTGTTGGTGTAGACGAGCGACTTCACATATCCCCAAAGAAAATAATCCAATGGTGTCAAATCACACGACCTTGGTGGCCAATTGACAGGTCCATTCCGCGAAATTATGCGCTCATCGAATGTTTCCTTCAATAAATCGATTGTGACGTGCGCTGTGTGGCATGTAGCGCCGTCTTGTTGGAACCACAACTCATCCACATTCATGCCATCCAATTCGGGAACAAAATAGTCGGTTATCATGGCTCTATACCGGTCTCCATTAACGGTAGCTGCCTCTCCAGCATTATTGCGGAAGAAGTATGGCCCAATGACTCCACCAGCCCATAGAGCACACCAAACAGTCAGTTTTTGTGGATGTAATGGCGTTTCAAGGGTCTCATGTGGATTCTCTTCACTCCAAATGCGGCAATTTTGCTTGTTGACGTAGCCATTCAACCAAAAATGAGCCTCATCACTGAACAAAATTTTGCGATGAAAATCAGCATCGAAATCAATCTCATTTTCGGCCCATACACCAAAATCACGACGCATTGCATGGTCTCGCGGCTTTAATTCTTGCACAAGCTGGATCTTGTAAGGTCGCAAGCCAAGATCTTTGCGCAAAATCTTCCATAAAGTTGATGGACAAAGCTCCAATTGCTGTGCACGGTGGCGAATCGATTCATTCGGGTCCTCTTCAACACTTTGCTCTACAGCGGCAATTGTTTCTTCGGTGCGCACTGTTCGACGTCTCTGCGGATGCGTATTATCACATAGAGTAAACGTAGTGCGAAAACGATCCATGGTTAACCGAATTAATTGCTCTGATGGACGATTATGTCGACCATAAAATGGACGGAGCTCACGGTAAACTTCGCGAACTGAACCATTATTTTCGAAATAAATTTGCACGATTTGCAAGCGTTGTTCTTTTGTCAACCTGTTCATGATGAAATGGCAAACCAAACTGAACATAAATGACATTAGAGTTGCCAGATTTGACCACAAAATGCCAGTTTTATCTCTATTCGAAAAACAAACCTGTAAAAAAAAACACCCTGTACGTAGTAGGGTTCTATTATGGCATGCCAATTTACGCAGGTCTATTTTAATACTTTTCAGTTCGTATTATAAAGCCAGCTAATTGTTTTCAATAAAAACACTTCTGGTATGAGTTTTGAAGGGTAAATTAATTTTAAAAATATATAAATGTATGGCGCGTTATACAACAGGTGTATCATCATAAACCCCTTAGAGATTTTTGCGCCGAGCCTCCCCTCCAATTTGTGGTGTGCCGTTTTGCATTTTTTCCTACAAATCGGCGTGACCTACATATTTTTGCCAACTTCGAACGGCATCTACAAAGGAAATGAATTTTTGCTGAGAAGCCTTCCATGGCAGAAAGATAATCGGAGAGTTTGCCAAACCACTGCCGAGAGGCGACCCCGTTTTGAAAAAACTTTTTGAAACCACTTTTGCTGTTACGTATACCAGTGATCGGACCTTGGACCTTCGGTGTAGTATGCCGGCAACAGTACCGCCACACCACGGCGCCCGCCATTAATTTATTTGTATATAAATAGCTTCCCTACCAACAACTGCTAACCACCTTTTTTTTAAAATGCCAATACATGTACATTTTGTTTGAAAAATTTGCATTCAAATAGACAGACAATTTCTCGAAAATCTCATGTTAATAAAAACAACGAACACTGCTTATGGAAAACAACGAAATATTTAAAAAGGCCAGGAAAAAGAAATATCCCTATTAGAAACGCTGATGGCTCATGGTGTAAAACAGACATAGGAAAAGCACAAGCATTTGCCGAATACCTAAAAGAGACATTCCAACCGCTCTCACTAGACAGCTACTTCGACATGAAGAAGTTATGGGTTTCTTAGATGTGGCCTGCCAAATGGACCTACCGATAAAACGTATATCTCAACTGGAAGTTGAGGAAGAGATATTAAAACTTAATAACTAAAAACACCTGGATATGATGGAATCGACGCAAAAACGATTAAATCGCTTTCTAAAAAATGCATTCGGTACTTGAAAATTTTATACAACAAAATTCTCCGTCTTGACCACTATCCAACCCAATGGAAATGTGCGGAAATTATAATGATAACCAAGCCGAACAAGCCAGAAAATGATATTAAATCATACAGACCGATTAGTTTGCTGGCGACATTCTCCAACATATTTTAAAGAATATTTCTGTGAAGAATGCTGCTGGTTATTGAAAGAGACAATATTATACCTGAACACCAGCTTGGGTTCAGAAATAAACATGGAACAATAGAACAATGCCACCTAGTTGTTAGTATCATCACTGATGCACTAGAAACCCAAAAATATTGCTCGGGGGTATTTTTGGATATACAGCAAGCTTTCGATCGGGTGTGGCACCCAGGACTGCTTTACAAAATAAAAAAAACATTTTCCTTTGCCATTTTATCTAATGCTAAAATCGTATTTGTACGATGAGCGCTCTGAAATACACTCAATTGAGGCCGGGATGCCTCAGGGAAGTGTGCTGGGACCTGTCCTTTACACCATATTCACTTCTGACTTTCCGACGAATGATGAGGTTATGATTGCAACTTTTGCAGATGACACAGCCTTATTATCACTTGGCGAAACTCCAACTAGTGCTACATCACTTATTCAGCCCGAGCTAATGAAAATAGAAACATGGATGAAAAAATGGAATGTTAAAGTGAACACCGACAAATCGGTTCATGTGACTTTCACTACCAGAAGAGAAAACTGCCCCCTGGTATATATAAATGACACACCTATTCCTCAGAAAAACTCAGTAAGATATCTTGGAATGCACCCAGATCGACCAGTGGAAAGACCACATTAAAGCAAAGCGCGAACAACTTAAGATAAAGACAAACAAAATGTATTGGCTCCTAGGAGCAAAGTCCGAACGCAGTCTTGAGAACAAAATTCGATTATACAAAGCGATTTTAAAACCAGTCTGGACATACGGTATACAACTATGGGGCACGGCTTCCAACTCCAATATCGAAATTCTACAGCGATATCAATCAAAGACACTTAGAATGATTCTAAATGCGCTATGGTTTATAACAAACGAAAATATACATAACGACCTGGAAATTCCCTACGTCAAAGAAGAAGTGCGGAGGTTATCCAATAGATACTTGAACTACAAACACAGTAATACTCTTGCTATATGCTTATTAGATGATAGTGAAGAAACAAAACGACTTAAAAGGTTTCACGTCCTTGATTTGCCCTTTAGAAATTAAGTATGTATGCTCATTCATATGTATATATGTACACCAAATATACATGCCATAATTGTTAAGAAAACCAAAAATTGAATTAATTAATACCGCACTGAAATATGCTTTATATTTATTTTTATATTCTGCTACTTATAACAAATGTATCACATTTGCTGAATGTTAAAATGACAGATTGCAAATAAACAAATAAAGTAATATTATACAAAAAAAAAAATTTTAAAATTGACAGACAGACAGACAGACAGACGGGGAGACGGACATGGCTAAATCAACTTAGCTCATCGTCCTTATTATTTCAGTTTACTTATTGATGGGCCCATCTCTTCTTCTTCTCATACTTACAAACGTTTCATGTTCATTAAAGGCATGGAAATCAAAAAAGGTATATAACTTCCCAGTGGCGTGGCCAGGATTTGGGTAAGGGGGGAATGAAATTTTTTTTGTCGAAACCTGAAGTTTGTTTTGAAAATGTACCCAAAATTCTCGAAAATTCAAACAATTTTATCAAAGTGTTAAATTTTTTTGAAATTTGTGGAGTATGCAGTTCTATGTTTCATTAAATTTTAATACAGTAATGTTCCAATCTGAAGGTCGTGACAAATTCTGCTGATTTTTGGCAATTTTTTTTTCCGAAGAGCTAAAGTGTTTTCTTTCATGTAAAATAAACTGCTTTCATAACCTTGTATTTAGGAAAATACAGAAATCCCCAAGAAAATATTTATTTAGAGTTTTTAACTTTGAAACCAGCATTAACACCAACAATAATGTCATCCTAGAAATCCAACGAAGAATCATTCACGCAAACAAGTGCTACTTCTGCCTGAGTAGACAATTGAGATGTAAAGTCCCCTCTCGAAGAACGAAAATAGCACTCTATAAGTCACATATCGCACCCGTTCTGCTATATGTTTCAGAATTGTGGACACTAACCACATCTGATGAGGCGGCTCTAAAATTATTCGAGAGAAAGGTTCTTTGAAAGATTTGTGGACCTCTACGCGTTGGCGACGGCGATTACCGAAGAAGATTTAATGATGAGCTGTGTGAGCTTTACGCATACGCTGATATAGTCCAGCACAGAAGCTTCGCTGGCCAGGCCAAGTTGTGCGGATGACCGAAGATGTTCCGGCCAAAATTGTATTCTTATCGGCACCCGCCGGTGGAAGCAGAGGAAGAGGGAGACCATTACTCCTATCGAAGGACCAAGTGGGGACCGATTTGCGGTTTTTTCAACTGGCGCCAGTTGGCAGAAAGAAGAAACGGCTGGCGAGCTATGTTGGACGGAGTTTGAAAAATTTGTAGCAATTTGTATAAGTTATGAAATGACGTCTTGTAGCAGTTCTGAAGTGCAGTTTTTAGCGGAAGATTATGTGGCTTCAAGAACCTTCTCCATAAATTGGTTTCGGTATTTTGGTTTGAAAGAAGTGGTTCATAAAATTCAGCAGGTTTAAATAAATTTTTGTCATTTTTTTCACCGTGGTTTGTGGAAAAAATCGAAGCGAAACCTCTGAAGATCGTTTTATATTGCGTGAATCGAGTATCTATTTCCATTACTATATGATCAATAAGTGGATAGAATATAGAAATCTTGATCTTGTATCGATTATTTTTGATTTCAAGATCCATGTCGTTTGCATTTTTTACAAGCTCTGAACAATTTTTCAAAATAATGTTCGGAGAAACGAATACGGCGTTCATAGATAAATAGATTTGAGACTCTTGGTTTCGAAAGAGCGCTGTCAAAATGCATATTTTTTATAACACTTGTGATTGGTGCCACTCCATAGAAAACCAAAAATGGGGACCTTTAACATTATTTTGGGTATTTTTGAGTTTGAAAATATAATTTCACAGATTTTGCAAAGGTCCAAGTTTTTATACCTTAATTTCACTGACATTGATATAATGCAACTATTTATACCTTGATTTGGAAAATAATAACAGCCGAAGTAAATATTAGTCAAATAGAAATATTAATGGAGTTAATTGAGTAAATTATTGTTTGACAATTATTTGTTAGGGTTTTTCCTCTACAGTTTCCACACCACCCAGGAAGTTAGTTTTGGGTTCTCGGTTCCCCAGTAGACCTATATCACCCATATAGGTACAGTTGTACAAAAATTATAAAAAAGCAAACAAAAATGTATAAAAACAGAAAAATAATGGAAATAATTATAAAATAAAGTTGTAAACAATTCAGTTTAGTACAAAAATTAAAAAATAAATAAAATTAAAGCTTTCGATAAGTTTGTGGGCAAAATTAATGAAATCAAAATAAAATATCACAGGAATTCACAATATTCACACTATTAAATATCATAAGTGCCTTTTTGCATATCCATAACATCTTATCTTCTATTTCAAAATCAATAAAACTTGTTTCCTCCCGGTTTTCTTCCGCCACGGTTGCAAGTAAATACAAATTACTTGCTTCAACACCCGAGTAAATATTATTATTAAACTGAGGAGAACAGTCTCAGTAAATACTGGGTTCAGGTACATTACTAGGTAGATTGAGGTCAGGAACAGCACCTGGAAATAATTTCCGCTCCACAACAAATTACCAATTTACCACGACCACTTTTCCAAAGCTGGGTATCTAAGAACTTTATAATACTAAGCAATAGATAAAATGTTGAAATTTGATAAATTTTGCGCCTTTGGCATAACAAAACTGACACCATAGGTTTATCAATAAATGCCCATAATTGGCAGTATTTTTTGCCAACTTCATCCTGGCACTTTATTATGAGCGCTAAAATTTAATAGGTCATACAATTTTGATGAAACTTGGTTAAATTTTCCTAGGTTTTGTACAACGTTTGAAATTTGTTCTTGCATGTTTTTATTCGATAATGGGCTACACTTTTATAAAAAACGTGTAAAAAATTTTCGTCGCTATCTATTTTTCCGCCGCTGTGTGCTCTGATTAAACTAGTGAGCCTGCCTACTCTAGTATTTTCAGACCCCCTGAATTCGGGTTTTTAAAGACGTGAGAGATAACGGAGTAGAGTTTTAGCAGTTTTACGCTATTATTTCGGTCTGTTATTTTATTACTACCAGAACCAATGTGTTAGCATACTTAGATATCGGTTTTCTCGTCTTAAAAGCCTACTTAATTTTGAAGAAGGTCTGGAAAGAAGAGTATATATATATATAGGCTTAATATTCAAACGCATAATCCACTAACCAATAATTTTATATATTCAGAAAAGTGCTCTTTCTAGTCTAAAATAAGAAAATTATAAATCAGAAGCATAAAATGGTATTGCGTTATTCAATCGAAAGCAAAAAAAACGTAGTCCATTGGGTCTATCCCCCCAATCCCCCTGGCTACGCCACTGTAACTTTCCTACTGCAGTGGGGTATTAACAACTTGCCCGGATATTTTACTTGTGTGCTATCCGATTTGCCTAATTTTTGGCAGGAGTATACTACATACTATTCAGAAGCACCTGACCAATTTTGATTGAAATATCTAGTTGAAACCACAAGCAATCGCCTTTGAAAGTAGCAGAATTTGTATGCTGAAAAGTGGGCGGCGCCACCAAGCCTACTGCCCCAAAATCCACAAAACTTCTTGCGGTCGAGTTTTGCTTAAAAAGCTTATCATGATATAGCTTGCATGGTGATAAAAATATCGTGTTATACATTTTATAAACAAAATTTTCAGAATTATTTTAAAAAACTGGGTTTAGCCGTTGCCCGATTTGGCCCTTTTTTACAAGAAACAGGTACCTTTATATATGCAACATTTTCGCCAAATATCGTTTCGATAAATCAATTTTTACCGGAGTTATGGCATAAAAAGTTTGGTGGAATAATCCACTATAAAATAGCCGGGGCCACACCCATTTTCGAAAATTTATATTTTTCGACTTTCCTCGTTCACGGACACCTCGAAAGTGAAATAGAAATGATATAAAGCTATTGTACGCAAAGTTATATTCTATCAAATATATCTATGATCCTTTCCAAAATCTTTCGTATAAACGTGGGCGTGAACATTAACAGATTTCCCGAAACATTCCTTGTATTAATATAAATACGTGTGCTGAATTTCGTTTCTATATCTTGAACGGTTCTTGTTGTATGATTAATATTATTCTAAATTTGACTTAACCTATAGTGGGGGGTGCCACACCCATTTTCAAAAATTTCTAAAAAAATTTGTTTTCTGCCTTAACATTAAAACACCAAATTTATCCTTATAAGTATATTATGTACTGAATAATCACTTTTTTTGTATTTTCGAAAATATTCCATATATTTATATATTTCGCCCATTTTAAATAGCGCTCGGAGATGAGTACCAAGGAACCTGCATAAGAAATTTCATTGAGATATCTCAAAATTTACTCAAGTTACCGTGTTCACAGACGGACGGACGGACGGACATGGCTTAATCAATTTCTCTTTTCCTCCTGAACATTTTGATATATATGTCAATATCTATCTCGATCTGTTCATGCCGTAACATACTACCGTTAGGCGAGTGAAGTTAATATACCTTGTGTGTATAGTATTACTGGGTATAAAAATTCAGATGGGTGGCAACCCCGTTAAGACATCCTATGTGGGATCCTATGTACATACCAAATTTCATCCAAATCGGTTGAGCTATTTTCGAGATAGTCTGGATATATAAATATACAGAAATAAATAAGAATAGCTCGTTTAAAGTTATAATGATTAGTTTAAAAACTAAGTATTAAAGCTCGTTTAATGTTATAAGATATAATAACCTCAGGTTTCAGCAATAAGTGACACCGTTACATAGAAATGTTTTTTTTTTAAATACGGAGGAAAATACCTTTCGTTTGATACCAATATTATCGTATGTCACTTCATTATAAAAAATACGATATGTACAAACCTCGTAAAAACATTCTATGTGGCAGCCCTATGTAAGAATTTCGTTTGATACCCATGTTGGCATATCTCACTTCACTTAAAAAAAAAATTCAGGCAGGTGGCGACCCCGTAAAAACATCCTCTGTGGCAACACCTAGGTAAAAATTCTTAGAATGTGGTATAATATGTACAATGTACATACCAAATTCCTTCAAAATCGGTGAGCCGTTTTCGAAATAGTCTGGATATACAAACATATTATAATATTATAATTCATTCAAATACCTAAATTTTTACTGAAGTTATAATGTTCACGGACGGACGGACGGACATAAAATTAAAATTCGTCATAGCTCTCAAAGTATTTGGTCTAAATTAATGATATTTGGATATATGTGTCCCTTAATCAATATTTACATAATATCAACAAAGTGGGCTGTGGCACGCCGATCTTTATGATATTTTCACAGTGGGTTATTAATAGCCGTAATTTGATACGCACCCATTTTTCAAAATTTGAAAAAAATCATTAATAATTTCGTTATTCTAGCATAAACGGTTCTGTAGTTATTAACAGTCGAAATTTAAAAAATTCGTTCACTGATATGTAAGCGGTGCCACGCCTTTTCCAAAAATTCGATAAAATTGTCAATAGGACGACCAACTTAATAAATCTACCAAGTTTCATTATTGTATCTGCTTTTATTATCGAATTATCTCAGTTTCCATGTTTTTCGAAATTTTCGATATCGAAAAAAGGGGCGTGGTTATCGTTCGATTTCGCCCATTTTAAATAACAACCTACCTTGGCCAGAAAGCAACCTGTGTGCCAAATTTCATTCAAATATCTAAATTTTTACTCAAGTTATCGTGTCCACGGACGAACGGACGGACGGGAATGTCTTAATGGATTCCTCTGTTTATCTAAGAACTTTGATGTATGAAACTCTATATCTATTTCCATTATTTTGAACCGTTACAAACCACCGTTATATGGCCAAAACTATAATACCCTTTGTACTAGTATACGCTGGGTATAAAAAAGTTAAACCTGCAGAGGAAAAGCGAGAAGAATTGGAGTAGGAACAGAAAATTTGGGAAGTCGAGGTGGTGTTGGAGGAAAATGAACCCTGTCTACGAGTACACGCTAGGTATAAAAATATGGTTTTCGAAATGGAAATTCTCACTATTTCCTTTGGGGTGTTCTGTAAATCGTTCCATTTGGTTTAAATTCGAATTTGTTTTGAGATTTTAAAATTTTTTTGTTGCTGTATAAATATATTACAACTTATCTTTAAATTTCAAAATCTGCTGTGGAGTAGTGGTAAGACTGTTGAATTTTCCCTCAGTCAAATCTACTGCACCATTTCCAGGGGGTCAATTCTGTTTTTGTCACCTTAGTTATCACTTGACGTTTTCCTTTCTTCACTTCACTGAGTTCTAAAATGCGATGCAGAGATGTGCGGTGAAAACTGCTGGCTGAAGAACATTTTTAATTGAATCGACACAAGTTGTTCTTGCTAAATGATAAGTTATAAAAGAATTGTAAGACTAAAAGTAACTAAAATGTTTATATTTGTAAAAAATCAGATGGTTGATGCCCAGGGACTCAATTCTGGTTTTGCGTTATTGTGAAGTGAAAAGTAAAAACGTCAATCCACCACGATTTTTGATTCTCATTCCACTGTAAATTTTCGATTTAAAGTGAAGTGAAAAAAGTTAACGCCACTATAAATTTGGTGTTAACGGAAAAATTTCAAAAAATTCAAACATCGGATTTTTTACAAATGTAAACATTTTAAGTGATGAAAATTACTTTTATTTTTACAATTCTATAATAAACTATCATTTGCAAGCACATCTAGTATCAACGCAATTAAAAATATTCTTCAACGAAGGGTTTTCATCGCATATATCAGAATCGCATTTTAGAGCTCAGTGAAGTGAATAAAGCGAAACTTCAAGTGATAATTAAAGTGAAAAGATTTTTTTCACTTCACGATAACGCAAAACCAGAATTGGGGGTCAATTGTAGCTTAGAAAGGGTGAAGTGGATTTTAGAAAGCGTCAATTGGATTTTAGAATAGTCAGCTGGATTTTAAATACTGTCAGTTGGAAAACGTAAAGTAAATTTAAGTTACGCTCTCTAAAATCCAACTTACATGTTCTATATACAAGTGACTGTTCCTTCGTCTATTGGGAACCAGCTTTAACACCAAAAATAATGCTAGTCGACGGAGGGGCACTCTTGCCAACAAGCGCTACTTTTGACTGAGTAGAAAATTGAGAAGTACAGTCCTCTCTCGACGGACAAAGATCACGTTCCATAAGTCCCTCATCATATCTTTCCTCATCATCCTTTCCTCACGTATGGCCTGGAATCATGGACAGTGTCGAAAGACAATTAAATGGCCCTTGGAGTATTCGAGAGAAAAGTTCTCTGGAAAATGTATGGTCCTTTCCGTGATGCCAACGGCGGGTATCGAAGGAAATTTAAAGATGAGCTGAATTAGCTTTAAGCAGATCTGACCATAGTGCAGCGAATAAAAGCCCAAAGACTGCGCTGGTTGTCATGTTATGCGAATCGACAAAGAAGCTCCAGACCAAAAAGTTTTCTTATCGACACCCGAATTCGGCAACAGAGGAAGGGGCGGCCTCGACTGAGTTAGAAAAAACAGGTGGAGGATGACTTGAACTCCCTTGGTGTTTCCAGTTGACGTCATTTATCGATTAAAGGGGATGACTGGCGTGCTTTGATACGTAACGGCCAAAATTGCCTAGGCGGTTAAGCGCCAATATATGAGAATTATTCCTCACACTTTTCAATGAGCGTGAATAGGATTTTAGCAGAGTCAATGGGATTTTAGAAAGCTTAAAATTATATTTTTTAAGTTTTCTAAAATCCAACTTACGTTTCCTAAAATTCAGTTGAATATTCTAAAATCCAATTCCCGCTTCCTGTATAATATTCTATAATCGAATTGACCCTTTATAAAATCCAGTATTCCCATGCAGGCCAAGGGTGAACAGTGTTTCCACAATTTTATATCATAGTGACAGTGTGATTAAATGATTGGTGCCATGCGGTCATTCTCCACTTGCAGACCATTTAATATATCTGGCCCTAGCCAGGGCAATTTAAAGTTTAACCTCCTGTAAACATTTAAGTTGCAAAAATTGAAAAAATCAAATGTAATCAATACCGACAGGTTAAAACCGAGTTACCGATGTTAGAAAATACAAAACGTTTGATTTATGGAACATGTCTAAAGATTTCAAAATGGAAAATCTAAACATATCAACCGAAAATGGTATCTAAAACATTCCTGAAACGTAGTAAATCAAGACTGAAAATTAAGTAATACAAAAATTGTTTTAAAAAGCAAAAATCAAAGAATAAATCAAGACCTGCCCAATAAACAGGTCGTGATATTAGAAAAGCTATGCAGCGGAGAAGAATTAAAAATGGGGTGCTGATTAATCTCTCCTTTGAGGCCAAAAATCTTGCCATAATTCTTGACGCCGAACTAAATTTAGGAAAGAATTCGAAGATAGTGCAAAGAAGGCTCGGGCGACTTTCATATAAGGCAAGCAAATTTACTATGGACTAACCGGGACGATTGCAAAGTCTCAAGGTCCATACGGTATGTTTAGATAGGGAAAAGTACTAATATCCTTCTTGAACTAAACAGTACTTGTAGGTTTCGCCGCAGGACATTATGGTATCGCACCTATTTTTCGACGTTGATTATACCAACCAGCTCTCCAGGCTGTCAGGATGAGGAGGCAAAGGAGTCGATACACCATTCCTGCAGACAAGGCGACTCAGATTTCTGACAGCACGCTTTGTCGATAGTGTGGCAGAGATGAGAAAAGCGGATCTTTTGCTCCTTCCTAACTTGATATGGGGAAGTGAGTTAAAAAGGATTAAATGAGAAATACCTGGTTGGATGCATAGGCCGCCATCCGGTGCACACTGAGATCGTTCTCAATGGACATAATTTTTTACGAGTCGAGATGTGGATACCCATGCGCTCCCTTAACCTATATTATAAATACGGGTATTATAAGTTCTATTACATAGTACTAGGATGTTCTGTATGTATGAGGTAGTTTGTGAATTGGCATGCTTTGTTAATAAATCGAATATAGTTGTTTGGGAAATTTCATACAAATTTTTTGAATAAAATTTTAGTTCAGTTAAACGTTTTTTTTCTTTTGGCCTGAGCGAGCCCCTTGTCTTTGCGGTGACCCTAGGCAGTTGCCTACTCGTAAGGTACATTCTTATCGTAACATGGCACTGTGCTGTCCTATCATATACAGTGCCCTTGTTCCAAGCCAAAAAACATTTTCATACACAATGTTTTTAATGGGGGGAAACGCTTCTCAGCATATATCATTTGAGTCGGCATAAAACATGTAGACTCCGATAATTTGTGGAGAAGCTCGGCCTTAATCTCCTTGGATGAATGCCGCTCCACATTTTTATAATGCGAGATAGGTTTTTGAAAAAAAAAATTTGAAATGTATTTAAAAAATTTGGGGTTTATTTAACAAAATTAAATATTCCTAATTTATTGTAATGTTTTGACAGGCGGTTGAAAAATATGCAACTTGATGAAACACCCTTAGTGTACCTACACATGTATGTATGTGGATTTGTTGAAGCGATAAGATGTACAAACAAAATACAAGTAAAATAATAGTGACTTAACAAAACTACTGGTGTTACTAGCATTATTTATATAAATAAAAAATGAAGAGTTCTTAGTTATTTGCATACGTGTGCGAAGATGACTGCGAGAAATAATAAAAAATAGGGGAGACAATATACTGATTTATGTCAATGCTTAACGCTTCTATACACCCGGCTGTCAAATCAACTAGTTGTAAGTCACCTCTCAACTAGTATGAATTCTAAGTCAATTACTCAGCTTAATGTCTCAATCACGACTCGAAAATACCTATAATATAAATGCCGCGATTTGAACTCGACTCTCATGGGAGAGGCAGCTTTGAATGTTAAGTTTGGTGTAAACTAGTGTTTTTGGCATACATAATAGACTGGGCCAAATAAGCAAACATTTTGAAAATTGTATTGATATTTTTTATTATTGGATTTTGTAGGACTGATCTAGTTTTTGATTTAGAACAAGTTGAAGCAAAACAAGAAAGGAAGTCTAAGTTCGGGTAAAACCGAAGATTAAATACCCAGCTGTGTAAAATCTGTGTCGTTGTAAATTGGTGAATTGTTGTGGATTTTTGACTTATAGAGCTTTTAAACTTTTTCTACTACCATGTGGGCAAATCTGTTTAGCTAGATTTTCTTATTTAAATATTAAATTTTATGTGGTTTTCGAAATGCTCGCGATTTAAGCGCAAATTTTCGCAGTGAGAATTACCTACCCTCGAATTGATGGTTTAGTGTTTCCCACTACTCGTCGCGTTGAACCGTCTTATGGTTATACGTTCTTTGGTGTATGTCTTCTATGGGCGTCCAATAACTTGACCGATCTTTATGAAATTTCCGCGGTAAATTTTCGGGTTCCCTGGTTACAATATAGGCTATATATAATTTTGGAAAAGGCAGCCACGCCAAATCTTATATATAAATAGACAAGATGAATGCAATGTAGAACCGTTTTCTGCTAAACTATAATTCTAAGGTATACAAATTATACATGTATAGATAGGAAATTTTGAGATGTACTTTTATCCGTAAATAAAAAAAATTTAAAAAATTATTTTAATATAAAAAATTTAACATAAAAGTCACACCACTACACATTCACTTATTCACACTGTAAACACGCTGTGTGTGTGTGTACTTGCTTTTTGTGTACTATGCTGAATCGTGAGCATGGCCGAGGAGCTGCTTTGTAGGAAAAAATTAAGAGCCGTAGTAGTGTGAGTAGACTTGCCATGTATGTTTTTGTGTTATTCGTGTGGTCGGCTCTCACTGTGAATGCGAAGAGTTGGTAGTGGACCAATGAAAAATAAGTATTCGCACTATAGATACTCTGTTGTGTCATGCATTTTTGCTTTAGTTGTTGTTATTGTATTGATTACTGGCTACGATGCCCAGTGTCAGCTGCTCTCCTGAGAGCGCGAAAAGTTGCTTTGTTGGATACATTAAGCAAGCAATGTAAAATATGAGCAAATATGTAAAATTCATTGCTGATACCTACAAACAGGGTTTACAAAAATAAAATAAATGATTACTCATAAAGAAATAAATGATTACCGAAGAAAATTAAAGGAAAATAGAGGAAAGGAAAAGAATTGAAAGGAAGGAAAATTAAAGGAAAGAAAGGAAAGAAAAGGAAAAGGAAAGGAAGCAACGGGAAGGGAATGGATAGGATAGGAAAGGAAGGAAAATTAAAGGAAAGATAGGAATGGTAAGGAAATGAAAGGAAGGGAAGGGAAAGGGAATTAAAGGAAAGGTAAGAAAACGAGAGGGAAAGAAAGAAAATAAAAGGAAGGGAAGGGAAAGGAAAAGAAGTTTGAGGAAAGTAAAAAAAAAATAAGAAAGTAAAAAAAGAAATCAAGGAAAATAAAAATATGTTAGAGGAAAGGAACGACATAGAAATCAAGAAAAAAAGGCGGATAAAACATACCTACAGCAAAAAAATAAAATAAAATAAAATAAAATAAAGTTTATTGGTTGAATTTCAACCACTGGGCGAACTCTAGTACTATATAAAATTGTAATCCTATAAATAATAATACCCTCTGTACTAGTACAGCTGGATATCTACAGGGTGTTTTTTTTACAGGTTTGTTTTTCGAATAGAGATAAAACTGGCATTTTGTGGTCAAATCTGGCAACTGTAATGTCATTTATGTTCAGTTTGGTTTGCCATTTCATCATGAACAGGTTGACAAAAGAACAACGCTTGCAAATCGTGCAAATTTATTTCGAAAATAATGGTTAAGTTCGCGAAGTTTACCGTGAGCTCCGTCCATTTTATGGTCGACATAATCGTTCATCAGAGCAATTAATTCGGTTAACCATGGATCGTTTTCGCACTACGTTTACTCTATGTGATAATACGCATCCGCAGAGACGTCGAACAGTGCGCACCGAAGAAACAATTGCCGCTGTAGAGCAAAGTGTTGAAGAGGACCCGAATGAATCGATTCGCCACCGTGCACAGCAATTGGAGCTTTGTCCATCAACTTTATGGAAGATTTTGCGCAAAGATCTTGGCTTGCGACCTTACAAGATCCAGCTTGTGCAAGAATTAAAGCCGCGAGACCATGCAATGCGTCGTGATTTTGGTTTATGGGCCGAAAATGAGATTGATTTTGATGCTGATTTTCATCGCAAAATTTTGTTCAGTGATGAGGCTCATTTTTGGTTGAATGGCTACGTCAACAAGCAAAATTGCCGCATTTGGAGTGAAGAGAATCCACATGAGACCCTTGAAACGCCATTACATCCACAAAAACTGACTGTTTGGTGTGCTCTATGGGCTGGTGGAGTCATTGGGCCATACTTCTTCCGCAATAATGCTGGAGAGGCAGCTACCGTTAATGGAGACCGGTATAGAGCCATGATAACCGACTATTTTGTTCCCGAATTGGATGGCATGAATGTGGATGAGTTGTGGTTCCAACAAGACGGCGCTACATGCCACACAGCGCACGTCACAATCGATTTATTGAAGGAAACATTCGATGAGCGCATAATTTCGCGGAATGGACCTGTCAATTGGCCACCAAGGTCGTGTGATTTGACACCATTGGATTATTTTCTTTGGGGATATGTGAAGTCGCTCGTCTACACCAACAAACCAGAAACGTTAGGGGAATTGGAAGCCAACATTCGTGGCGTTATTGCCGACATACGGCCCCATATGCTCGAAAAAGTGGTTGAAAATTGGACCTGTAGAATTGGCTTTATTCGAGCCAGCCGCGGCGGCCACATGCCCGAAATCATAATTAAACATTAATGGCATAAAATTATCCTTCCAATAAAGCCAAATTGATGGACCTTAAAACGATTTTCTTGTGTTTCATTTCAATTCGAAGTTCTATACCCCTAAAAAAAACACCCTTTATAATATAAATGCGCAAGTTGAGGAAAATTGTCCCACTTTATTGCCAAACTATACATCTAAGGTATTAACAATTATATATGTATGGATAAGTATGGTCAAACTGCAGTGCAAAATTGTTTTTAAATTAGTTATAATATAAAAAATTTGTTGAAAAATGACACCAACACAAATTCCAAACATGTATTCACACTCAGTGGGACCAGGTGATAGAAAAAAAGAGGCTAAATCGGCAAAAAAAAAAAGGTTAGAAAGGGGTAAAATTAAGAAAAAAAAGAAGTTAAAATAAGTCAGAAATTTTTTTACGAAATCCATTTCCAATTTTTTATTTTAGTTTAAATTATTTGTATATAAAGTGGACATAACTTAAAGCAACTAATTTTGTTCCAACACATATTTGCACATTTTCCTTGACTAGGAATTTTTTCAAAGAAATACTATAGAAAAATCACTCCAAACTAATAGATTATATAATATTTTCTTCGTCTGTTTAATCTGTTCCTTAACTTAGTTTTTAAAATGTTCATGGCACTAAAAATTTTTTCACCCTCCCCATTACTGAAAGGTAATATCAAAAAGCTAAATACTAATTTGCCCAGTTCTAAAAAAGGGGGTTTGTTTAAAGAATTTTTATGTTCTCGGACTTCCACCTAAAACTCTGTGGTAGATGTCACAGTTGTCCACTGTACGGTTATAAGCTTTCGCCACTGCAGCTCAATCTATGCTACTTGACTTGGAGAATACCTAGACTTTTCTTCTTGAAAGTGAGAAAATACATCCGGCTTGTAACTTCCAAGGAATTATCAACTTAAAAGAAATGTATCTTTTGTAAAGAGTTCATATTATCAGGTAGGCGATGTCGCAATTGGGTTACAACTCCATTAAAAACAGTTGACAATTTTTACGAATAATTTTCTGTATTTCGTCATCAATACCACCTTCATTTAACTTTAATTTTATATGAAAAATATGGTGTTGGGACCAGAAAGGTTTGGATTAAAAAAAGGCTAGAAAAAAGCCACGAAGCTAAAGCCAAAATTATGAGGCTAAAGGCCAAAAACTAAAGGCTAAATCTAGCCTCGAAAAGGCTAACCTGCCCTGCAAAAAACGGAAATACTCCGTTTCATACTCCAAAGAATACTCCTAAAGGAGTATCAGATTACTCCAACACATATCCCAATGGTGGCAATGTCCGGTGATTGGATCACCTAATCCATCTCGGAGTACTCCGTTTCTTTGCTTTTGCAAACTCTATAGACCACCTACGTGAGAGTACTCTCAAAATAATCCCATGGGATTACTCTATGAGGTATTCAACAGCAAAGCTTTCGTCTAGAATACTCTATAGAGTAATCTTATGGCAGCATTTTCAAAGTACTCCAACATAGGTGCTCTATAGACTATTCGGAAGCAAAGTAAATGGTACTCCGAGTAGGATTAGGTGATCCAATCACCAGACATCACTATGTAAATTGGACCACCTTTTTTATATGAATGAGGATAAGTGTTGGGGTACTCTAATGCTCCAACGTTTTTTACAGGGTGGTCACACTTTTCACACTATAGAGCCGATGTTGTGTGAGTAAACGTGTCATGCGTTTTGCTTCAGTTATTGTAATTGTATTGATCACTGGCTACGATGCCCAGTGGCTTTGTTGGATACATTAAACAAGCAATGTAAAATACAAGGTGGCGCAAAAGTAAGCTTCCGATGTTCAGCATATCGGTTGTGGCACGTGCAGTGTGTGCTGTTGCACCGTCTTGTTGGAACCACATGTTTTCCAATCCCAATTCATCAAGTTGCGGCAAAAAGAACTCGTTGATCATCGCTCTGTAGCGCTCACCATTCACAGTAACCGTTTGGCCACGACCGATTATTGGTAAAATAAATAGTCAGCAATATTCCGCGTTCTGGAGCAGTGTAGCGTAACATTGTTTATTAACGTGTATTTCACATGTGTTTACTACACAAATGTCAAAACAGAACTGACTTTAGGGGCCAATCGCAAAATTTATAGCATTTTCTGATAGGAGGATTACTTTTGCGCAGTAACCGTTTTTCACCGACCGATTATTGATCAAATAAATAGTCAGCAATATTCCGCGTTCTGGAGCAGAGTAGCGTAACATTGTTTATTAACGTGTATTTCGCATATGTTTACTACACAAATGTCAAAACAGAACTGACTTTAGGGGCCAATCGCAAAATTTATAGCATTTTCTGATAGGAGGTTTACTTTTGCGCCACCTTGTATTTATGTACAAGTCAACAAAATGTTATTACTCATAAAGCGAGTTTTAATCTTCTTTGCCTAACACACATTTTTTAATGGGCACATTTTTATGTACCGCCAACTCCTCCTTAATTGTATAAAAAGAAGGGATAAATAAGATAGGATATTCAACCATTGTAAAGCATAATGTACATAAAAATATTTTTGAATTACCTGTCCGGCGGAGTTTCGTAAATAAGTGTTTAACCTTTTTAAAGTTTTTTACCTGGGAACCTGCATTGACACCTACAATAATCTCAGCCTAGAAATCCAACGAAGAACCACTCTTGCAAACAAGTGCTACTTCGGGCTGAGTAGGCAATTGAGAAGTAAAGTCCTATCTCGAAGAACTACAATGACACTCTATAAGTCACTTATCGTACCCGTCCTTGTTTAGGGAGTAGAAGCTTGGAGACTGAAAACATCTGATGAGGCGGCTCTGGGAGTATTCGAGAGAAAGGTTCTTCGAAAGATTTACTGACACTTACGCGTTGGTGGCGGGTCCAACATAGTCCAACGAATTAGACCCTTCGTTGGATAGGCCATGTGCAAATGAATGAAGATGCTCCGGGCCAGAAGGTATTCTTATCGGCACTCGCCGATGGTAGAAGAGGAAGAAAGATACCAACACTCCGATGGCAGGACCAAGTCGAGAAGGTTTCGCGATGCCGTGATGTTTCCAATTGGCAGAAGGAAGTAACGACTGGCGAGCTAAGTGGGACCGACCAAATCATTGAGGTTAAGCGGCATTTAAATTCAATTAATTCTCCAATTATATGCGCCAAAGATGTTCTAATTTACCTTAAAACCTTAAAAGAATCTTTTAAATACGGTCCTGATAGGATTCCTATATGTATCTTGAAAAAGTGTGCGAACCATATTTACCAACCCCTTACCAATTTGTTCAATCTATCACTACAGTGTGGTGTTTTTCCAACTGCGTGGAAAGAATCGTTTCTTCTACCGCTGCATAAAAGCGGGAGTAGGTCTTCTATAGAGAACTATCGTGGCATAGCAAAGCTTTCTGACATCCCAAAATTATTTGAAGGTATTGTTACAAATCAACTTACGGGTCCGATCTCTACTTTGATAGCTGACTGCCAACACGGGTTCAGTAAGGGAAAGTCCACAGTTACGAATTTACTTGAGTTTACCAGTCATGTCTCAAATAGCTTTAGAAAAAATCTGCACACCGACGTTATTTATACGGATTTCAGCAAAGCTTTTGACAAAGTGTGTCACTCATTACTTATTCATAAACTCGATCAGTTGGGCTTCCAGCCGAGTCTCAATCGCTGGATCTCTTCTTTCCTTAGTGACAGGACACAAAGAGTAATGTTTAAAAATTTAGTATCCGATATCATTTATGTCTCTTCGTGGGTTCCTCAAGGAAGCCATCTTGGCCTGATTCTGTTCTTGTTGTTTATAAATGATATTTCTACAGTAACAAAATTTTAAAAAATTTTAATGTATGCTGACGACGTAAAGCTTTTCATGTCATTCGCGTCATTTGAAGATAGAAATAAGCTACAATCAGATCTAGATACACTAGTAACTTGGTGCGATTTAAATTATATGCCACTTAACCTTAAAAAATGTAAACACATGGGTTTTTCGCGTGGCATTTCTCAGCCAGCTTCCTACACAATTAAAAATTATAGTCTTGAGCAAGTGTATGATTTTGTTGACCTGGGGGTTACTATGGACTATAAACTCAGTTTCAACCGCCATATTAACATAACAGTCAATAAGGCTAGAGGTGTCCTAGCATTCGTTAAACGATGATCTAAAGAATTTAGCGACCCTTATGTAACTAAAGCCCTCTTCACTACATTAGTCAGACCGATACTTGAATACGGTTCTATAATTTGGAACCCGCGTTACCAGGTTCATGTAGATCGCCTAGAATCAGTTCAAAAACAATTTTTACTATTTGCCTTAAGAGATTTTCATTGGATCCCTTGTATAATCTGCCACCCTATACGAATCGTTTAAAACTCATTAATCTGCACACACTTTCTAGTCGGAGGGAAATGCTTGGAATTATTTTTATGATTAAATTGCTAAATGGTTCACTATCTACCCCATTTCTTCTAAGTGAAGTGAACTTCAATGTACCGTCTCGTCTTTCAAGGCATTTTAAACCTCTAGTCTTAAAACAGTGCCGAACCAATTTTCAGTTAAATGAGCCTTTTCGCTGTTTGTGTCAAGATTATAACTCTCTTTCTGGTAGATTTGATATTTCAGACTCGCTTTTCAGCATAAAAAAAAGAAATTCTTTCTATCCTAAATTCATTGCTACTAATTGTTTCTTATTCTTTCACTTCTATATTAACTTCTAACAATAATTTTATTCTGTTAACTAGTTATTTCTTAATGTATAATCTATCTTATATCTACTTTACTTAGCTGATGAGGTTTTCTCTGTAGCTGAGCAGTTTTAGATCTCGACGATTAACAAACCAAAGCCTTTCAACGACTCGGCACGAACGAATAATCCGCGCGTTATGCGGATGCGCCCCTAGCGCCGGTCGGGTATGGTGGGTAATCCGTTTGGGAATTATTATTATTATAAAACGGAGTGCGTTTTATATTCATGTACTGAAAGAAGCATTTTATGAAACCAGTGAGCGCAGTTTAGCCAAAAGGACTTTTCCCAACAGCTTGGATTACCTTGAATAATACAAACACGAATTTTAACAAATTATGATGGGCAAAAAATTTCGAATTTTTTTTTCATATTTATATTTTTACACTTTTTTTGACTTTCAATTTTTTTCCTTTCGCAGTGCAGTCATCTTTTCAAAAATGTTGTATAAGTATTGAACAGGAAGTTGAGAAAATGATGTAGAATTTATTTTGCCGACAAATTTATCCGCCGGTTGGCTAATCCTGCCTCTAACAGGAAGCTTTAAAAACGGCGCTAAGCAATAGAGAAAATGTTGAAATTTTTTTAAATTTTGCTTCTTTCGCATAAGAAAACTGACGCCATAAATTTTTCAATACATGCCCATAAATGGCCCCATTTTTTCTGTCACGTCACTCTTGCACTTTAACATAAATACTAAAATTTAATATGTCATACAACAGCATACCTCAATTTTTTTATAAAAACTCTAACTAAAAAGTATGGAATTTTGATGAAACTTGGTTAAATTTTTTGTCAGTCTCAAATAAGAAAATTATAAATCAGAAGCATAAAATGGTATTATGTTATTAAACAATATGTAAAAAAAATGGTCGTTCATTGACGAAGGGGGGAGGATCCATACACCCCCATGGCTACGTCACTGAGTACCAACAGCCCTCCAAAGCTATCGATAATATATGAGCGAAGAAGAAAACAGTTCAGTATTTAAACAGCAATCCTGCAGTTAACAACGCCATCTTATATTTTAATTTTCTGTTTAACTAATATTCTGAGTTATTACATTTGGTTTAAGATCATGTACGCACGTGCATCTTACGAAAATCATCTTTGGTTTTTGCGACGTTGCTACTGCAACAGCGGCGCGGCAGCGAAGCAAGAACGAGTAAGCACCCTGCAAAAAACGGAAATACTCCGTTCCATACTTAAAAGAATACTCCTAAAGGAGTATCAGAGTACTCCAACACTTATCCTCATTAATATAAAAAGGTGGTTCAATTTACATAGCAATGTCCGGTGATTTGATCACCTAATTCATCTCGGAGTACTCCTTTTATTTGCTTCTGAATACTCCATGGAGTACCTACGTGAGAGTACTCTCAAAATGTTCCCAAAGGATTACTTCATAGAGTATTCAACACCAAAGCTAGAGAGGGAGTAGGTGGTCCTCAAAAGCACACCTACTTCTCTCTGGCTTTGGTGTAAAATACTCCAAAGAGTAATCTTTTGGCAGCATTTTGAATGCACTCTCACGTAGGTGCTCCATGGAGTATTCAGAAGCAAAGTAAAGGGTACTCCGAGATGGATTAGGTGATCCAATCACCGGACATTGCCATTGGACCACCTTTTTTATATGAATAAGGATAAGTGTTGGAATACTCTGATACTTCGTTGGTTTTTAAAGGGCAGTGCTCAAATTAAACCACGAAGAAAAGTGGAAACGAAACGATCAGCCAGCCCGTAATTATCCACTTCATTTGTTAAACCAGTTATGTAAGTAAGTAAAATTTATTTTTAGAATTATCAAAGTTAACTTTTTCTGAAGAAAAAGTTTTCAACAAATGCTTAAAATAATTTTAAATTGTTGTTATTTTTCAGGTTTGACTAATAGTGATTGTAAAATGCAGTTTAAATACGAAACCTGAACTAAAGAACAGCGAGCCTCGAATGGAGAAGCTGCAGCAGAAGAACATTTCTTGATATAAATGTTATACGATAGAGTCATATTTTATATCCGATGACTGAATTATCAATAAAGTTGTTTGTAATCTAATTTGGCAATTTTCGTGTATTTTTCAACCCAAATTAAAGTAACCTACTTTAAAGTGTTACAACTATTATGATACTGATGCATAGGCTGACTAGTATATCAACTGGTGTGTGCTGATGCAGAGGCTGGCAATTGCTATTTCGTAGGACACCGCCATGTTTAATCTGTATAGCTGGTAAAATGGAAATAAGACAGAACTTCGAGTGGTTGGGGTGTCTGTTCCAACTAGTATTAAAGTAGTAGATTTGATTGCAGGGACTCCGCCCTGATTAGTATAATGGCTAGGGGGTAGGGCGGATTCAAGAAGGTTATACTAAATAGCCGTTATACTTAATGAGCCTCGTCATTTGCTAGAAATTCCAAAGAAATTCTCCTTTACTGTTGCGAATAATGTGTGTAGTCTTTACATTGCAGATATTTAAGAATAATTAATAGGAGGGATCACTATTAATCCAATAGAATCCAAATCAACAGTTTTTAGAATTTCTGTCTGTGTGTCTGTCTGTATGTTTGGGAGCGTATCACTCAAAAGCTGCTGAATAGAATTGAATGCTAGTTTCACCGTTGCGTTCAACTTAAAATGTTTAGATATCCCTTATTTCGATAAGTCGGCCGGTTTCAGAGTTATCGACCAATATGTCTACCAGGGTGACCCAAAATATGCTAGTGCATTAAATTATATATATCATATACATATCAGCGAAGTAATGGTCATTGTCGGATATATAATTTCTATTTTTAGAGGAAGCTACCGAAGTTAGGATGCAATCGAACTCTACATATTTTCAAAGTTGCAATTCAAATTCAGAAAATTACAGTGCAAGTCCAGAATTCCTAATTTATTTCATAAAGCTACGGTTTTTATACCCAGCGTGTACTAGTACACAGGGTATTAAAGGTTTGTCTATATAACGATAGTTGTAACGGTGCAAAATATTGGAGATAGATATAGAGTTCCATATATCAAAGTTCTTAGAATGAACAGAGGAATCCATTAAGACACGATTACTTGAGTAAAAATTTAAATATTTGAAAGAAATGTGGCACACAGGTTGCTTTCTGGCTAAGGTAGGTTGCTATTTAAAATCGAACCATAACCAATTCAATAACAAAAGCAACAACAATAATGAAATTTGGTAGATTTATTTAGTCGGTCGTCCTATTGACAATTTTACTAAATATGAGTGAACGAATTTTCAAACTTCGACTGTTACTGACTACAGATCAGTTTATGCTAGAATAACAAAATTTGGTAGGAGGTATACTAGGTTATGGTGCATACTTCTTCTTCTTTAAATGGTCATCTAACCGCCTGGGCGATTTTGACCGTCCAACATAGCTCGCCAGGAGGCTTTGTTGTTGAATTTCATTGGAACGTTGTTTTATGTGGTGGGTCCCAAACCCAACGCACAACCCGTTTCACGGGAGGTTGAATTCTATTACACGTTTGTATAGCGAGCCGCTTGATCCAAGACAGACGCCCGCTTGCAGCCGCACCACCTGGTGATCAGACGCTGCTGTTTGAACCCCCCAGCAAGCCCTTAAACCGATTATGTCGGAGTGGCCTTACCAGGTTGTCGCCTTCTCACGTTTAGCTCACCACCAAACGGGTGTTCGGTGGTTACCCAGAGGATACTTGGGCGCAAAGCCCGGAAGTAGTGAGCTGCTTGAACCCCATGCAAAAGAATCGCTCTGGCCATTCCCAGGTGAATGGCGATCAGAAACTTTCCCCACTTGCGTGGACTTCTGCACACGGCCCCACCCTCTTTATGGTGCATACACTAATAGGAAATAAGCGAAATCGCCTTCCGACCACGCTACTTTTTCATAAAAGTTATCTGAAAAGGAGGAAGAAATACTGAACCGGCCAAATCTCATTGACTGATACTGATGATTTAATTTGGCAGTAACATAAACTTTCTCATTCTTTATACGATTTTTGCAATATTTTTGAAAGTGGGCGTGGCACCGCCCACTTATGAGACAAACCACTTTCAAATTCGAGGTTTACTATAGACATGTAGAGTACGTTTACGGAACCTTTGTACTAAATCTTTCTAAACGAGAGGTAGGAAACCGGAACATGCCATATCTCCTTCACTGATGCAGATAGAGTGCTGGAATTTGGTAGTTAGAATATCCAGATGACTTTTATGAATAATTTCGTTTTACATTTGGTAAATGGGCATGGCACTGCCCACATATAAATGAACATTTAGTACCGCTTACATTTTTAAAATTTTTTTTTATATATAGGACATGGTTATACAAAATATCACTATCTGGAATCAAATAAACTCGTAGGTATGCTGAATTTCAACTTTATATAGCGTCGCACCCAGGGGCCCCTGAACCCACTGTGAAAGTATAATAAATATCCACCGCCCACTTTTCTAAAGTTGTGTAATTATTGATTAAAGGACACATACACATATCCAAATATTATTAATTTAGACCAAATACGTTCAGAGTTATGACAAATTGTAATTTTATACAGCTTAGGGCGTGGCACCGCCCACTTTTCCAAAATTATACATAGCCTATACTGTAGCCAATGAACTCGTAAATCTACTGTGAAAGTTTCCTAAAGATCGGAAGAGTACTTTGGACGCCAGACACACAGAATGAAAAATTAATGTGTGATTTTTATTCATCGGATTGAAATTCAGTTAAACAGAATGAGCCTGGTACTGCCCACATTGTAGTACAAAAAGTTTAAAACCTCTACAGGCCATAACTCCACAACAATTTACCAAGACCGCTTTATATAGCTGGGTATTTAATGTTCGGTTCCACCCGAACCTATACGGACCCGTCACGGTACTGCAGGCTTGATTAAGAATTTTTAAGTGTTAGTTCACTCGGCGGTCCTCGTGTCACATCTACTTGCATTCGATTGTCGTCATGTCTCTGCCGGCGCTGATTGGCTAACATATGAAATTTTGGATTTTTTAAGTTAACGCATGGTAAATTTGATCGTCGCGGGTCATGATTGACGAGCTGGGAAGTAATGTTGTGCTGCGCTAGGCAATTGCGCCAACAGCTCTAGCGCATTAACTTCCACTTCCTAGCGCAGCACAATATTACCACCTCCAAAACTTAAGCATTGCTAAAAAGATATTTTCTAAGAAGAGGTACGATTGAGGTAAGCCTTTGGAAGCACTACAAGATGCTCTATGCGCCTTAGTAGTAGAAAATTGTAATCCCAAAGCTTGTAGCTAGTGAGCCCACTGCAAATCTATGGAAGGGCGGTGTCATCCAACCACTACTCTGGCTCTGTGCGATATACAGCCTATTTCGTCAACTCTAAAAGATGCTCAGTGTGCTCTTCAGCACCACCTGTGGAATAGCTGGCGGAATATTTACAACCCCAACGCCATGTCCTTATCTATGCTTCCTAAGAACTCAGCGTGGTATTTCAATCCGAGATCTACGCTTATAATAGAAGGGGTTGAAGTATCTAGGAGTCTAAAAGCCTGTGGCCGTCAAATACTGAAGTACCATTTTCAATCAAAGGGGCATATTAGATAACATGAAAATGAAACTACCGATGAGTTGGAGCGAAGAAGGTCCTAAAAAGCGGAATTAATTCAAGGGCAGTAGTGTCGATGAATTTGTGTTCCTACCTTAATTAAATAGATACACGTTTAACAATTTTATTCTAATACATTTTTTTATAAATAAACAAAATTTTGAAAGCTGTTTTGGCAATTTTTTTGAAAGCTTTTCGCCTTTTATTTGGTGAACTAGAAAAGTTTTCCGATTGTCACTGTTGGCTGTGCATACCTATAACAATTTGGAGTGACAAAATTGTGTTTATTGGAGTATAACAATTGTTAGGTATAACAAAATGAGAATAGGGCTGTAAATTAAATAAAGTAAAACGAAAGGAATTATAACTAAAATGTCTTCTGAATACTCGGACACCCAGTATTGTTCCGAAAGGTTCAGTCACTTAAGACGATACACCATGTAGAATGTCTAACTTCCTTGTGCTTTTGTTCGTCTGAACCTTACAAATTAATGGTATTAACAATATTATGTTATAACGCTTCAGGTAATAGTACTAACCAGTGTGACCAGGTTAGCCTTTTCGATTTAGCCTTTTTTTGTCCTTTAGCCGCAAAATTTTGGTTTTAGCTTCTTGGCTTTTTTTTAGCCTTTTTTACTCCAAGCCTTTTCTGGTCCTAACACCATATTTTTCATATTAAAGTTAAATGAAGGTAGTATTGTTGACGAAATACAGAAAATTGTTAGTAAAAATTGTCAACAATTTTTAATGGAGTTGATAACCCAACTGCGACATCGCCTACCTGATAATATGAACTCTTTACAAAAGATAAATTTTCTTCAGTTGATAATTCTTGGAAAGTTGCAAAGCCGGATGTATTTCCTCGCTTTCAAGAAGAAATGTCTGCAGTGGCGAAAGCTTATAACCGTACAGTGGACAACTGTGACATCTACCATAGAGTTTAAGGTGGAAGTCGAGAACATAAAAATTCATTAAACGAACCCCCTTTTTTAGAACTGGCCGAATTCGTATCTAGGGTTTTGCTATTACCTTTCAGTAATGGGGAGGTTGAAAGAATGTTTAGTGCTATGAACATTTTAAAAACTAAGTTAAGGAACAGATTAAAAATTAAAATGCTTAACTCGCTGCTTAATATTGGATGTTCGTTAAAAAGTTTATCCAAATTTTGCACTGATTGTGAAATTACCGATGATCTCATCTCCATGATAAATACAAAAAATTTGTACGCAGGCTAGTGCTCTTCTGATTAATCAGACAAAGAACTGACTTTCATTCTAAACTCATCTGCAAGTTCGAAAGGCCCAATCTAAATACAGACTTTTTTTTTCAAAAAACCCAACCTCAGAGCTTGTTTCAGAAATTTCATTTCTTCAATGTAGAATTTGTTTCAAAAACCCCTATCTTAACGGAGAATATGTTGGATGGACATTGAGAAAGGGCGTTTACGAGACAAAATCCGAATTCTAAATAATGGGGTTTTTGAAAATCATCGATATAAACTGCGCTGGCGTGATGACTTATCTTCACCACCTAAGGTTGTTTCTTTTACATAACGGAAATCTTTCTTGAAGCATTATATTGCTGCAGAAATTTTTTAATGGAGGAATATTAAAAGCGTTAATTTTTTGTTCATTCGATGCTTTCAGAGTAATGTGTTTGCAAATAATGTCATATTTTGCTTTAAATTGGAATTTTCGAGCTCTTCAGATTCATCAGACGAAGAAAAAGTTATATAATTAATTAGGTTGTATGTATATATGTATTTCTTTGAAAAAATTCCTAGTCAAGGAAAATGTGCATATGTGTTGAACGAAGAATAGTTCCTGCAACTAAAATAAAAAATTTTAAATGGATTTCGCAAAAAAATTTCTGACTTTTTTTAGCTTTTTTTTCTTAATTTTAGCCTTTTCTAACCTTTTTTTTTGCCGATTTAACCTCTTTTTTTCTATCAACTGTTCACTGGTACTAACTTTACATTTTACGAATGCCGTTGTGAGTTGAAGAGGCAAGTAAAACATCTGTTATTTATTTTTAGACGGAGACGGCGAACATCCGTCCGGGAAGATGAATAACCGTTATCCAAGCCCACGCCACTTTGAAGAGTATTATTTTGCCGGTGATTGGATTCTAGTAGTTCTCTGTCAAGTAAACCAGGCAGATCCTGCAAACTGCCACCAATTGTGGAATCAGCCTTCTTTATATTGTATTTTTTCCCGCGAGACTAAAAGCCTCCATGTACCTACTGACTGGACCTTATCAACGCAGATTACTGGTACTAGAGATAGATTTTTTTTATTTATGTATTTTTTTTTGGTAAATTTAGGAATATTTAAAAAAATATTGTTTCACACAACTGAAATAATATTTTCCAATGACAGACAATTTTTTTTATAGAAACAGATGTTTTATTTCCCTTTATTATGATTTTGTTTTCAATTATTAAAATTAAACTGTTTCAATCGCACTCATTGAAGTAGCAATATAGAGAAAAGAGAAGTACTTTTGTTGGGGAAAATATTTCATAAATATGTGTTGGTATTGGTATAAAGGAGAAAAAAATAGAGAGGTTACAAGAATTCGAAAAAAAATTTACAAAAAGTGGATAGCCATGGTTGGTAGGGAACCTTGTTATTCATATTGTTCCAATTTAACAGCTCAAACATATATAAACGCACAGCATGAATTTTTTGTTCACATAGCTTGTATTAAAGCAACCGAAATTAAATTCCTCGCGTTGAAAGCTAACTCAAAATCCAAAATTTCGCGTGACATTTGGTTGGCATCCTTTCATTGGGGTGAATAGTTTTGGTTCTTTTTGCTGTTCAAATGAACTGTGTACTAAGTGTTTTAGTTATAAATTACAACCTATATATAAAAACTATTGATTGTTGGACTCAGCAGAAAATATGTCCTTAACTAAAGACTTGGTATCTGTGATTTTTAGTTTTGGAATTTTAACCATACTAATTGCAATCAATTTATCAAATTTTTAAATGTAGAGGTGGAGTGCAATTAATGGGCTTTAAATGTTTTATCAATTGCCGAACTTTCATTTGAGATTAAAAAAATTTATTGCCTTAGCTTGGAAACATGCTTTCCACCTTTATATTTTCAAATCTCATAAATTGATTACAATTGGTATGATTAAAATTCCAAAATTAAAACTCACAGATGCAAAGTCTTTGTTTAAGGACAAATTTGCTGCTGCTGTTCGGTGACACAAATATAAAGGTAGTCTTAACATTTTTTTATCACCTTTTTATTTTCTATTTTTAGTGGTACCTACAAAAGGGCAATTGCAATTATGATTATTTAAGTTTTAGTTACATATGTACATATTTTTCTGCCTACTTCGCAGCCAAGTGATTCGAATTCACGCAAAATAGTAGGGACGAGTAACACAGCAGCCCAGTTGGCACAATGCTACTCTGATAAAAGTTATTAGTGGATATGTTCTGTATTATGGGTAGCCATATGTCAAGTTTAAGGTATTTACCTCACCGGTAAGTTACTCAAAACCGATCGCAAGATTTCCCCTCATTTTTCACCTAACTAGATGAGCGCGCCACCCAACGGAATTTTGATTTCTCCAACCTATGTGCTAAATTTCAAGCCCCTAGATCATCAGGAAGTTAGTTAAAAATCGATATCAAAATTTTCAATTTCAAACGAATTTTCAAAAAAGGTAGATACATTTTTTTTATCAAATACTGCATTGTCAACGGCTTCTGGAGTATGGCACTTGCTTACCGGGAAGTTACCAAAAATCGATCGCAAGATCCTCCCCCTCTTTTCAACGATTTTCAGCGATGTTAAGTTACCTCGATCAGCGAGCCATCTAGCGCAATTTTGTTTCTATAAATTATATGGTCATAGTGTCCTGTACTATGTGCTAATTTCAGGTCCCTATGTCACCAGGAAATTAGTTAAAAATCGACCGAAAGATTCCCAATTTCAAATGAATTTTCGGAATATCGGAAGTTCCTCAAAAATCAAACGCAAGATTCCCCCCGCTTTTTAGCGATTTTCAGTTTTCTAGATAAGCGGAATCTCGTGTACAGGGTATTGCATGACATTTCATTGTAGATCTGTGTCTCAAGTTTCAATGCTGTAGCTTACCAGAAAGTTACTGATCAATCAATCGCAAAATACCAAATTTTAAATAAATTTTACGTAAATCTCGATCCGTGGGCCAGCTAGCGAATATTTTTTTCGTGCACATTGCATTGCCATGGAGCTCGGAACTATGTTACAAGTTTCAAGTGTCTAACTCTAACCGATTTGAAGGGCTCTTATTGCTTGTTTGAATAGCGACAAAAAACACTCCCAGAAGGTTCTAGGGAGTCTTGCCGATGTGAAAGTCGTTTGGCGGATATGGACCCGGTACGATCCGATACTAGCACCTTGTGGTGCTATCCCGACTGTAGCGGGCACGATTTGTTATGACCAGGGCAACCCTCTAGGTCATGTCACCCGTAAGGAATGAGAAGATGGGTAATGAGAGAGGAGAGGCATCATATCCGTAGATCAGCCATCAAGTTGCCCGTCATTACTACGCAGGATTAAAGGGGTGTGCCCTATTCCCGTTTCTATTTAACTACGACATCTCGAAGCTGCGTCCACCATCAGAAGGCGTCCTTGATCGTTTCCTACGCAGAGGATTGCATGATAATGGCAACGGGCCTTTCCTTTGATAAGCTGTACTCTAAAATAACTGGCACTGCAACGGTCACCGACTTACTCGGTCACCTTATTGACGACTTAGCTGTGCAACAAGGATTTATACGTCTACGTCGATGGATCCAGCCGTTTATAATTTTCTTGTCGAAAGTGAAAACAAATTTTACAATTTCAGAACTTATTTTTTCATTTGTTTGCTTACAATTGTAATGTTATCAAGCAGCACGAGGCCTAAGTAAAGAAAGAATTGAGTCAAGCTCTCCCGAAACAGCAAAAATTAAAAAGGAATTTGTAAATACTTCCAAGCAAAATAGCTGCTGTTGTTTTCATGCGTTAATAACAAATTTTGAAGTTTTTATTGCTGTTTTGCTTACTGACGATTGATCAGCTTTTTTCACTTGAAAATCTTACTACTGAAGTCTCCCCAACGGGAACTTGCAGCTTCCTCAGCTTTTCCCAATTAAATGTCAAATGCGTTCTGTCCCTATAAGTTTCAATAATTTTATAAAATTTTTAAGCTCCTTTAACAGAGGCATTACCTAATCAATATTTGCGCAGAAATGAGGGAACCACACTATACTCGTATATAAAAAAATATATACATACATATATATTCCTTATGCTAGCATACGAGAGGTATGTGAAATAGTAACTGGAGCTTTTGTGAACTTTTCGTTTAGTTGTTTTCAACGGGTTAATGAAAACAAATTACTGGCACATACGAATTATTCCACATACATATTGTCAGATAAGCATGTTGTCAGCGGCTGGCTCACTGTTTCACTGTGATCAAGCAGCAAATGAAACCACATTAAACTGATGAAATCTTATACATTCAACTGTGGAACCTACAGTAGAAATCAGTCATGGTTATGAGGAAAGGGTGTACTCTCAATTTTTCTGTAAATCTATTATCATGAAGGTAGTAAAGAAAACTGGAAATTTTAGGTCCGAGTTTAATACTATTTTTAGAATTGACCAAGTCCTTATAGGGCAAACGCACTAGTTTCCGGACACTTATAGTTTTCCTCAACCTTTATTTCGACTCACTTTCTCACTATAAACGTTACCGCGAAAAGTTATACTGTTTATAGGGTAAGCGCACCAGTTTCCGAACACTTAACGTTTTCCTCAACTTTGACTGCGAAAAGATATACTGTTTATAATAGCATAAATATTGCTCAATAATATGACGTCTGTATAATTTAAAAATATAAAATTGTTAATGTTATTGAAGTAAAAACTCAAAAAAGTTCGATTTGCTCTATCTTCCGGGCAGTAAAATTTAGTTTCCGGACACTCGAAACAGGCGCGGATTCAGGTCTGTAGTTAAGAGGGGCGAACATGGCCGTAAGCTAAAAATCCAAATTCAGTAATATCCAATAATCCATGTCAGTAATATAAATGAATGATTAATTTCAGAACACCATTTTGACATAATTACGAATAAACGTAACGAATTTATATTTAAGCACTCAAATTAGCTTTCGAGCAAAAGCAATCAGGAAATGATTCTATAAAGGTCAAAGTTCTTTCTGATAAGCGAGTTTCACTTGTGTCTTTTAACTAAGTGGAGTTATCTTGAATCTATATTTATTGGAGCAATGAAAAAAAAACGAGATGATCAAAATTTTTTAGTGAAATTAAGTACATTTCAATCTATTCGCCGACAGATTAAATATGTAGTTTTGTTACAAAGATGTTTTTGAAACAGTATACATTATTATTTTTCATAAATTAGCGTCAAGCTGTTATGATACAATTCTATATTATAAAATCAATGTTTTGCTTCCCTTTTTTTCTAATCTTTCTATAATATTTTCAACGTCGATTTTAATACCATAATGTACGTGTAATACTCGTAGTGCTAAACCAATGAATCTCTTTTCAGTCATAGTTGTTCGTAACCATGTGTTTAATCGCCGAGGGGTAGAAAAACTTCTTTCTGGAGAGGCATTACTGACTGGCAGTGTAGAATGTGCAATAGCATCCTTATCAGTGGAAAAGCATTTCCGTCGCAGCGATCTAAAACTTCTACAGCCGGTTTTTGTATTGATTTTTTGTCGAACTTTTTTGAGAGAATATACAATTACATTTAACGCTAGCCAAGCAGACAAAGGAAGATAAGAAAGATTTCATTCGATCTCAATTTTACGGCAATCTAAAAAAAAATGCATTTGAATTTCGGGCAAATTAAGCACGTCCAATATTTCTTCAGGTCTGAGGGGGGGAAATACACTATATTTTTGTAAAGTATTTCTGAAACATAAAGAAGGACTTTGAATACAATAAATACGTCTTAATCATGTTCACATCTCTCTGGATGGGCATCGCACTGATTTGGACACTGGTCATAAACCAACTTTTCTATCGGTGGTTCGAGGGATCAGCCAACCTTACGGCGTACGCAGTTGATGTTTTATTTGTCATAAATGGTAGATTTTTTCCAACAATTAGCTATATGAAGGTCCAGGAACTTCAGAACGTCCTTGTCTGGGAATCCGACGTTGAGTTAATCGCAAAATGCGGGTTTACATAGTGATGGCGGGGTGCACGTGAGTCTTCTCACCCTCTTTCTTATTGGGTATTCACCGCGATTGTGGAGCTAATAGTCATTATGGACTCCTCGTTTGGTTACCAGCCACACAAAAAAAGAACTTTTATTAACAAACTAGAGAGAGTATGCACAGAATCAATAATTAGTATAATGGGAGGCTTGAATGCCACCCCAAAATTATTAAATTCCATTCTGTACATCGCACCCGTAGACTTAGTGGGCAAAAGCATATTTTTGACAACTGAAACTAGGCCCAATGCCTCGTGGCAGTAGCCAGTACCAGCGCCATTATAAACGGGGTCGACAGACTGTATAGTCCCGCCCGCACTTCGAAATGGGTGTTGAAGCTACAGGTTCGGTTGGTACCATACATATTTACACCGATTGCTCCAAATCTGCTTTATACTGCGCTTATTCGAAGTTAAGCAAATCCTACAAGGAGGTAAATTACAACAAGTAAAAGTGTTTTGAAGTGCAACAGGCGCTAGGAAAAATTTACAAGGAGGGAACGTACATCTATACTTGGTTATGGGTCATATGGGCATAGATGTAAGCGAAAGGGATGATAATTCACCTAGAAGGGGAAGTCTCTTGAAAAATATACTATAGAACTCCCCATCAGATTGAGAGCATTGAAAAGCAGTCAAGAGCTGTAAACGATCTACCAAGCAAAAACGGCTTAGAAGTAACATGGGATGGCAAAGTCTCCGAGGCAGTGTGTAAGTCGTTAACAACCTAGCTCTTGTCCGCAAAACGGCAATACTGCAATATTATGTTTTTATAGGTTGTACAAGTAATGCTTGAACATAATATTTTGTGATCCTCTCGCTCCAGATTAAGGCTCCGACTATTACGAGTTTCACAGTTATCCTAAGCTGCCGCTTGTCTGATGCTTGTTTGGTTTGACCTTATAACCTCGAAGGGCTGTGGTAAAAGTCTGCATTCATTCTTTGAATAATAATATCGATAAAAAAACAAAGTTTGTACAAAATGCTAACTGTCCGGACATTGAAACTTATTTTCTCATTATCCGGACAGCAATATTTGTACTTGAAAAAACATGTACGAAGACTGAAAACATAGGAGAAAAATATGTTTTTCTTTTTGTATTGCATATATAATATAATAAACTATCATTTAGTAGCATTAAAATGGTAATTCGTAATTTTCGCCTTCTTTTTAGCATCCGGACGGCCTGTCCGGAAACTGAAAATCATCTCAAATTACGGTTCTGGTATCTGGACAGTAATAATTTAGGCCAAGAATTAAAGTAAATTTAGTTTTTTTTTATAAAATGAAAGTTTTTTATATTTGAAACAAATATTATTAACTTTTATTGTAATATAATAATAAATACTTGCTTGGGCCCTTACTTTTCTAAAATGTTCCCACAATTTTTTTTTTACAAAAACTTTCAATTTTGCCGCATGCTCAGACTCTTGACACTAAAATTACGTGTAACTTTTAAATTATGCTTTTGATTCAACTTAAATTTTCCACGTACACTCAGTAAACATGTACCATTCCATTTTTAGGACTATTTGTCATTGATTTGCCTATTAATCGCAAAACATTGACTTAGTGTCCGGACACTAGCGCTGTCCGGAAACTAGTGAAGTTACCCTAGTAGCATACATATTTTTGCATAACACGACGTCCATATAATTTAAAAATATAATGTTGTTAATATTATTAAACTAAAAATTCGAAGAAGTTCGATTTGCTTTAGTCTCCGGACAGTAAAATTTAGACAAGCTTACGCCGTACGCAGATGATGTTTTATTTGTAATAAGTGGTAGATGTTTGCCAACAATTAGCTACCTGAATGTCCGGGAACTTGGGGAGGTCCATATCTGGGCATCGTACGTGGTCTGAGTTGCTAGCAGCTATAAGATCCCCAATTGGCCTGGGCTCAAACTAAGAGGGTTTACCCTGTATGAGAAACCAAGTGTACAAATCTGGGAATAACTTTGTACAGCCAGTAGTCGAGGGAACCAAATATGTAAGAGAGAATGAAGAAAGAATCCACGGCACTTTATCCCTGCAAAAGAGTGGTGGGGTGCACGTGAGGCTTCTCACCATCTTTCTAATTGGGTATTCACGGCGATTTTGGATCTAATAGTCACTATGGAGTCCTCGTTTGGTGAACAGCCACACAAAAAGTAGCGTTTGTTAATAAACTGGAGAGAGTATGGACATAATCAATAATTAGTATAATGGGAGGCTTAAAAGCCACCCCGACAGGATTATTAAATGCCATTCTGTACAACGCACCCGTAAACTTAGTGGGCAGATGTTATCAAATGAAACTAGACCCAATGCCTTGGGACAGTTAGATGTAGGCTGTAACAGCGTCATCAAAAACGGGCCGACAGGCTGTATGGTCCCGCTCCTGCGCTTCGTAATGGGTGTTGAAGCTAAAATAGATGTGAAGGATTGTCGTAAAGGTACCTTTGGTACCACACACTTTCACACCGATTGTTCCAAATCTGCATTATACTGTGCTTATCCGAAGTTAAACAGGACCTTTGAGCTGTAAAATTTCTGGTGTTGCGTGCAGTAATCTGCAGTCGACTCAATTTCTTAAGTGACAGCCTGACCGCTTTGAGGGCATAATCCAGTACATCCCAACCACTTAAAGTGCCTTAAAGTGCAAACAGGCGCAATTGTACCATAGAACTCCCCATCAAATTGGGGGTATTGAAAAGCAGTCAAGAGTTGCAAAAGATCGACCAAGTAAAAGCGGCTTGGAACTAAGCGTGGAATGCCAAAGTCTCCGAGGAATGTGCAAGTCATAGGGGTTAACAACATTAGTCTTATCCGTAAAACGGGAGGACTACAATATCATGTTTTTATAGGTTGCCCGAGAAATGCTTGAACATATTTTGTGATCCGCTTGCCAGATTAAGGCTTCGACTTTAGGAGTTCCACAGCTGTCCTAACCTGCTGCTCATCTGATACTGATTGGGTTTGACGTTATAACCAGGAAGCGCTGAGCTAAGATGTCTGCATTCATTCTTTAAATAGTAATATCGATAAAAACACTAAAGTTGGTACAAAATGCTACTTGTCCGGACATTAAAACTTATTTCCTTAGTATGCGGACAGCAATATTTGTACTTGGAAAAAAGGTCAGAATACTGATATTATAGGATAAAAATTTGATTTTCTTTTTGAATATAATAACTAATATAAGAAACTATCCATCATTTCAAATTTTGGTTCTATTTAGTACCCAGACAGAAATAATTTAGGTGAAAAAGTTTGCCGCATACTCAGACTTCAGTAAAATGACGTGTAATTAACGCTGTCCAGAAACTATTGCAGTTACCCTATATGTAAATAATACTCTTGAAATAATACGAAAGCTTATAAGCCTCTCTACTATTTTGAGTTTATACCTCATTTTATCAAACCTACAATTATCGATAAGTTTTTCAGTACTGGTTATACTCATGCATTATGTTTAATGTAAAAAGAAAATTGACATTGAATAGTTGCATATCTATAGTGCATATGTAATGTTATGAAATTGTTATTTACTTCTTTTATATTTACTTTATTTTCTTAAGTATTGAAAACCCGTTCCATCTTGTGAAGTGCAACACTAGGCACAACTTAATATACAATAAATATATCCAACTTAAACGTTAACAGATTTAATGGCGAAGTGAACCAGTAGATCTTAATACTTTTTTAGCAAAACTTACCACAAATTTTTCGCTTTATTTGGCACTAAACTGAACTTCATATTCCTCATCCCTCGAAGAGAGTTAAAGAACATCGGTATGGGCATAATAGAGAAGAATATTTAGTCTGGTGTCCATCTCTAGTATTTGTATAAATACATTTATGCATTTCTCTCTGCCTCACAAAGCATAACATTTCATGGTTCTTCGAAAAGTTGTTGACATTTGTAGCGCGACTTTGAGCATTTCAACTTTCAGAAAAAGCGCTAAATATAGACTTTATTTATTTTAGCTCATTTACTTTTTCCACTGCAGTTATTATTTTATGCATATGTATATATGTATGTATATGTATTTATGTGCATTTGTATTTATGTGTGTAATAGGTTTCGGTTAGCTCCACATGAACTTTTTTTATTTTTCTTTTATTATAACATTAAAGAACGGGACTTTTTAGTATTCCAAAAATGCCGCGAACAAAACGATTACACGCGCGCAAAAAGAAGCAGAAAACTGCAATCTTTATCAAAACAAACGGACGGGCGGCGAAATTTTCTTGCGTTAACGTTGCGTTCGGAGCAATTGAAAAACTTTAACTGATCAAAAATCTCTCCTAACGTCTCAGCAAGACATCAACTCAGGTAGGCCAAGTAATACATATACAAATATACATTAGAGTGCTTCAAAAATGGTTTTCGAAAGTTATGTGCGATTCATCAACATCTTCAAAATCGGTCCTTTTATGAATGTTTGTAAACAATTTCTAATAATTCCCATATAGATAGAGCTAAATGTATTTAAATTTCGAAAGAGCATTGTTCAAAGTCATACAATTTGCTATGCTTAGATTTTATCTGAAAGAAATGTCTTCGTACTTACTTGCTTACTTAAATAGCACCGTTTAAACGGGTTTGGTGATCCCATAGAGATCTGCGATGGTTTACTTATTCTATTATAAGTGCATAAATTCGTAAATTGACTATGTTACAAGATCCCTACCGCTTTCAAAATCGTGTATTGTAATGTGGACAAACCAAAAATTTCGATAACAATGTCAATAAAGTGTACTCAATTGTAATTGACATACAAAGATTGTTCGGAAATTGTTTACTTCTTCATTTACAAGTAACGAGGTATATAATAAGTTTTGTCCACAAGGCGATCAATAGATTCACCCACAGCAGACTATAATTGATCCCAATAGTTCCGTTAGAGGCATAGTTGGGATAAATCGATTTTCATTTCACCTATAGGTGGGATCTGTCCGACACTACCCGCTCGGGTATAAATAAGAGGAGCCATTACTTAACCTCCTAATTTTAGTGTGGTAACAACACTCTTTTTACCGACAAGTAAAAGATTTGGGCTTAAGTTGAAGTCCAATTTCGTAACCAAGTAAAATTGAACGAGTTTTGTAAATTTTTTTGTGGGCAGAAAATACACAAATTCTATATAAATCCTAGTTAACCAGAATGTATAAACAATAGGCGCGTTTCAATCAGGAGTGATCCAGATCCAGATAGAGATTTTCATGTAAATGCAACAACAACGTTGTAATCCTGATAATATTTGGATCAATTTCGGATCCGTATAGAAGCTCTGTTCGTTTAGTTTTTTGTAGTAGATTTTTTGACAGCCAACCCTTATTTGCTTGGTAGCACATACATGCATATATAAACACACGTATATACACAAACAACTCTCATTCTACTGATCCCTTAAAATCTTGATTGTGATAACCATCTGGATAGCTGATTGGAACGCAACTAATATACGCACTTTTTACATGAAGTTTCGTTAACGTTTGCATTGTATTCTCTATTACGCATTTTTCGCTTTTCGCACCGTTTCCATGTAAGCAATAATCGCGGTTACGTGAACTGCATTTCCAACGGTTCCAGTTACAAAATTACCGGTTGCGCTCATAATCGACCAGTTAAAGTATGTTTAATATACACTTGTGATAATATATTCAAGCCAAACGTATACAAGTTCTTTTTTCGCAAATTTTTATTAGAAATCCCGAATTAATGTTTACAAAAATATTATCGGAAATGCATTTCAATTCAATTTGTCTACTTCTTTCAGGAGTTAAAATTAAAATGTTGGAACATAAAAAGATTTAACCTTCGTAGATACGAAATTTGTGCTCATATAATTAAGCCATCTGTGAAAAAACCCGATTAATGCCAAAAAAGTTAGGTTTTTTTTTTCTCAAAATATACATACCTTCTTTCAACTAATACTTAGTTGGAGAACCATTTTTGAAGATTACTTTCTTTCAGCGGTTATTCATGGTAGCCACAAGTGGGCTACATTGGACCGAAGAAATTTTTCCAATTCTTTCTCTATGATTTCCCACAAACCAGTCTTATTTCGAGGATTTCTTTCCTTGACTGGCGTTTTGATAATGCCTCATAGATTTTCTATGGGGTTTAAGTCCGGACTTTGCTCGGGACACTCAAGAAATTTGATTCTGTTGGTTCTAAGCCAGCTCTTAGCAACCCCAGAACACTGTTTGGGTTTTATCTTATTGCATCCCCATGCCATCACGGATGAGCCACCATGTTTAACGGTTTTTTTTTTTGTGTATATAGGTTTCAGTTCCTGTAACGGCGGACGTCTGACATAAGGTCTACCATCATTTCCAAACACATGAAACTTACTCGATATGATTAAATTAAATAATTTTCCATCTTTTTGGTGATACTTTTTAGCAAAGTCTAGCCTCCGGTTGATGTTTTTTTAGAAACATTTTGGTAACGTCGTGCGATACGTCTATTCAAGGATTTCTCCACCTATCGCCGGTGGACTGCTTTGGACGATATTTTTATATTATAACACTGTTCTGTATATGCCGATATTTCCGTGTATGTCTGAAAAGGATCTAGTATACCCGAGTGAACTATTAGCGATCGTCGTTCGGGGTCGTGTCTCTTGGTCATTTTTGGGGTTCATCGGCAAATGTTTTGTGTTTTTGATAGAACTGTATTGCGTTTCACATTCTTCCTCTAGAAAAACCCAAACCTTCTGTTACTTTACACACTTTTCTTACACTTCTGGAAACTCTCCCATATATTTCTCTCGTATGCAGTTGAACTTCTGTTTTTGGCCATTTGCTTAATTTTTTTGAAAAAATCTCTTTAAGAACAGTTTAAGTGAATGATTTTCTGTTTGAAATATTATTTTTCAGTACGAGTACAGTGGCTTAATTGTATGAGCACAAGTGTACATACAGTTAGTTGGAGTATTTTCAACTTTACATATAGTTCTATAAAACAACTAAAGTGCATCTTGAATTCATTACAAACTACCTTGTTCATGTGTACAAAAGCCTTGAGTTTTATTGTATGGTGCTATATCAAAAACTATATCACCAATTTATAAGTATACATATATGTATAAACAGCAGCCGCCGTGATATAGTGAATAGTGTGCTCGTCTTTCAAACCAAAGGCCTTAAGCTAGATTATCGGGCTAGGCTTTATAATATGCCCGGGATAGGTCCGACTGTCGCAATACGCTTGTCACATTCCATGAATGTATGGGCCAACTAAGCAGCGCTTCCATGAACGCCAGAATCGAGGTTACATGAACTGCGTTACCGCCGGTTACGATTATCGGCTAGATAATCTTCAAGGTACAAACTTACCGGTTAAGCTCAGAATCCAACGGCTTGTGAAAATTAAAGACCACCTTCTCTTCATGATTTCAAAGCATTTGATGACTGCCAAATAAATTGCGAAAATACTTTTTTTTAACACTCTAATGTAGATAAGTATGGTATGTACTTATATGTAGTCACTAATACACTTCAGTAAAAGCACCAATGTACCGCAACCACAGTGCAAAAGGCACAGCCAAAAAAACCCACAAAAACAAGTTCGAGGTGTAGCAGCAGTGACGATACATACAAGAGCGTCGACGAAAACGAATATCTGCGTCAGCAATTTTTGTTCGATCGAAAGCGAATATCGTTAGTAGAAGCAAATGCTGGAGTAAACACGACGGCTCAATTTGGGGGCATACGATTTAAGTAAGTGACGCAGACACTTTGAGAGCACAGAATAGGTTCGGTTTATAATATATTTATATGTGTGCAGTTTTGTATTTATAGTAAAACTTTATCACCCACCAAAAAATATGTGTCTTATGTCATTTCAGCATAAGCGTTACAATATGACGCCTGATATATATTGTTTGTTTCTTTGAGTAGCTACAAAAAAACTACCTACAAGTTCCAAACGGCAAGACGGTTATCAATGTTGTACGCTCCGGTACTACCGTCTTCTGTTATCACCCGGATTGTAGTGCGAGCGATTAGATCGGACCTTCTGTTCTTTTTTTATTATTAGGTTCACATAAAATATAGCTTGCATATTAGGGCGGGTCGATTTAAAAATCGCTCATTGCTCTGTGAAAATCGTATTCTAGGAATCAAAATAAGAAACTATGCCGAAGGAACCATACCTCTAAAACGAGTTCTGATGTCCCCCAATTTGGGTCGAACTTTTGGGTAGGGGCAAATTTTGAAAAATCCCACTTTGACCCATTTTGAGTGCTCCAATGAGTCCAAATGTATGACCGACCCGCACTAACTTTGGAGGCCCGACCCACCGATGCCAGTGGCACACCCCCTGGAACCCCCCTGGGGGTTCACCATACAAATATTTCAAAAAATCGCCGGTTTTGCACTTTACATGAAAAAATCAGCGAAATGCCTATGTTTTTTCTTTATTTTTATTTATTTATTTATAATAATATTTATTATTTGCGGCCGCCGTGGTGTGAAGGTAGTGTTGCCGGCCTAGCGCACCGAAGGTCCATGGTTCGAGCCCTGGTACAGGTAACATCAAAAGTGATTTGAAAAAAGTTTTTCAAAACGGGGTCGCCCCTCGGCAGTGGTTTGGCAAACTCTCCGAGTGTATTTCTGCCATGACAGGCTTCTCAGCAAAAAATTCGTCTCCTTTGTAGATGCCGTTCGGAGTCGGCAAAAAACTGTAGGTCCCACCAATTTGTAGGGAAAAATTCAAATCGGCACACCACAAATTGGAACAGAAGCTTGGCGCAAAAATCTCTTAGGAGGCTTATAATGATATACCTGTTGTATATCGCGCCATAGATAGATAGAATATTTATTATTTATTTATAGTAATATCTATTTTTTTCTTAAGAAATTTATTTAGTCAGAACATATGTAAATGAAAAAATTTATTTAAGTGAGTTATAGAAAAGAAACTAAAAAAAATTATTGTTTGAAGTCTTTTTTACTTTCAAGTCTGGGCAATTTCGCACGGCTCTCTAATGTCGTCGCCATAACAGCCTCTACATTTTCCGGTATAACCCGTTTGGAAACGCTAGCTAGCAATTGAACATGTCGTTCCGTTCCTTGTATGTGTGATGGAATTTTTGGATCATTAAACGGTGGATCATCTTGATTTAAATATTCTTTCAATGTATCGTACGGACAGCTTCGCGTGAATGATGGTTCCAACCTCTCTATGGCGCGATATACAACAGGTATATCATCATAAACCTCCTAAGAGATTTTTGCGCCAAGCTTCTCTTCCAATTTGTGGTGTGCCGATTTTGAATTTTCCCTACAAATTGGTGGGACCTACAGTTTTTTGCCGACTCCGAACGGCATCTACAAAGGAGACGAATTTTTGCTGAGAAGCCTGTCATGGCAGAAATACACTCGGAGAGTTTGCCAAACCACTGCCGAGGGGCGACCCCGTTTTGAAAAACTTTTTTCAAATCACTTTTGATGTTACCTGTACCAGGGCTCGAACCATGGACCTTCGGTGTGGTAGGCCGGCAACACTACCTTCACACCACGGCGGCCGTTCCAATACAATATTTATATCATTCAAATTGATCATTTCCGTATAACTTGTGCAATCAAAGTTTATATCTGGTTTTTCATAAACTCTAAGTTCCATTGGCTCGTCAACATCGGTTCGATAGCGTAGATTTTTCTTGATGGCACAGTCGCGCTTTTCTTTCCTATCGTCAAACAACATTACAAGATATTTTCCGAATGCGCACAATATGAACTATCTTTAATTACTTGATTGACAATTTTGCGTAAACGAGGTTGTAGAAATCGTGACCAACCAATGAACTTGAAAAATAAGGCACTGCCGTACACGACAGAGCTGTAATACTTGATATTGAAATACATTGGCACATAACATTTAATTATAAATTCAACCAGAATTCTTAACTTTGCATCTGGATTTTCCGTTGTCACATATAATCGCAATAATCTAGCGGCCTTGGTGAGCCACCGAGAATGTACAATTTTCCCTGGTTTGATGTTAGCCAGATCCACCGGAACCACGGCGCTAGAAATTGCATGGGCCATGTCGCATAAGTACTTCGAATCGGTGGAAAATTCAATTTTTTCTGGAGCAGGGGGCATATTTTGCAACTCAATTTTCTTGAAGCCGTCCACCACCTGAAAATATATAATAATAAAATAATTAAAAATGGTTGACAATTATAATAAATGAGTGATAGCAATAACTTACCGGAAGAGTTTCACAAGTTTCGATTTGACGGCTCAGTTTTCCGGTTGCCGATCTTGGTCCAGTGCTGGTTGATTTATCCAAAGCTTCAAACAAATGCCGAAACGGAAGTGGTCTTTTAAACAGCAAACGGAAGCAATGGTCTTTTTAACAGCAATTCGAATCGTCGTATAATTCCACCGTGTGGGCCAGTGTTTGTTACCTCACCGTCAGTGCATATTCCAATTAATGCATCCAGTGATATATTTTTATCGTTGAAAAAACCATTTAATTTGGTTGTTTTGTATTCAGCGGTTTCATGTTCCAGTCTTACGTAACCAATCAATTCAGAATTGGGTTCTCTCAAAATAACAAGATGAGGTTCTTTTACCATCCTAGTAAGATACTTCTCATCAATTTTATCTATCGTTAAAGTATCATCTTTTCTGCCATCGAATGAAAACGCTAACAAATTGGTATCATCTAACCGTTTGCGAAGCACTTCTTGTCTGCATTTCTCTTTTTCTCTGCGAACTTTCATCCATGATGAGAGGTTTCTCATGCTTATCTTTAATTTTAAAATCTTGCAAAAGAGCGGTTCCCAATGCTGATGCTACTCTGTCAGGCACACCAAATCTGTCACATACCAAGGCAAAGTTAAAGCAATCGTATCTCTCTGTGTATTGTGAACTTGTGCTTCTATCCATATCTTCTTGAACCGGTGGCGGTGCGTATGTTGAATCATCGGGATCTTGGTATGTTGGCATTGATCACATAGATGTTGCTCCTTGCTCTTCAGTTTCCATCATAAATGCATCCATTGTTAGTCTTCTCTGCTTATGTTGATCGTGCATGAACTCTTTGAGGCGTTCAGGAACCCAGCCGCATGCACATGGAGCTGCCTTCAAATCGCATTTACATGTTCCAATGTAAAAAATTGTTTCCAGAGATTTTACATACTCTGTAAATTGTTGGGTGTTGTTTCTTCTCTTGATTTGCTCTTGATACTTGTCAAGCAATTTATTGAATACAAATTTTTTCAGCATTATTCCCATACCAAGTTTTTCCCAAATTCCAATCAACTTATCTTGTACTTGAATAGTGAATGATTTATGGGAAAACTTTTTTTGTTCTGTTTTAGCACGTTCGCTTAAGTAAAAATAATATATCAAGATTGTGGATTGGAATTATTTTTATGATTAAATTGCTAAATGGTTCACTATCCAGCCCATTTCTTCTAAGTGAAGTGAACTTCAATGTACCGTCTCATCCTTCAAGGCATTTTAAACCTCTAGTCTTAAAACAGTGCCGAACCAATTTTCAGTTAAATGAGCCTTTTCGCTGTTTGTGTCAAGATTATAACTCTCTTTCTGGTAGATTTGATATTTCAGACTCGCTTTTCAGCATAAAAAAATCAACTCTTTCTGTCCTAAATTCATAGCTACTAATTGTTTTTTATTCTTTGACTTCTATTTTAACTTTTAACAATAATTTTATTCTGTTAACTAGTTATTTCTTAATGTATAATCTATCCTATATCTACTTTACTTAGCTGATGAGGTTTTCTCTGTAGCTGAGCAGTTTTAGATCTCGACGATTAACAAACCAAAGCCTTTCAACGACTCGGCACGAACGAGTAATCCGCGCGTTATGCGGATGCGCCCCTCGCGCCGGTCGGGCGGGATATGGTGGGTAATCCGTTGGGAATTATTATTATTATTATTATAAGATATCCAGATGGGTTGGTAAATTAAGATCAGTTAAATCAGTAGACACACCAAAAACAGTAACATCATGCTTGGGTATATGACTCATTTGGTTTTCGATAGTTGTTGATGTAGTTGCTTCATATTGCGGTGTAGAGGATGGTGGATTCATTGTAAACTTTTTGATTTGGAATGGTCACTTCACTTATTATTTTTTTTGAAATATTTTTTTATCTGAAATTTGCACTTCACACTTTGAGTTCTTCACAACGACTTAATGCATTCACAAAAACTGTTGCGTTATATATGGTCTACGAGACGAGGTAATAAGAATGAAATGGTAATTTTAATTCTACCTGCTGTGTCTTGTGGTGGCTTAAAAAAAACAACACAAGCAATTTTACGATCTGCAATTGTGTCACAGTGATACCTTCATTTTTTAAAACGGTTGAATAAAAAACCCACACAACTATGTTTACGACATGCAAATGCATCACAGTGATGCCTTGGTTTTAAAAGGGTTGTAAAAACGCTAATTTCTAATAATATTTTTTAATTTCTTTTCTATTACTGAGTTAAATTCATTTTTTCATTTACATATGTTCTGAATAAATAAATTTCTAAAGAGAAAAATAAACTCCAAAAAGAAAAAACATAGGCATTTCCCTAATTTTTTCATGTAAAGTGCAAAACCGGCGATTTTTTGAAATGTTTGTATGGTGAACCCCCAGGGGGTGTGCCACTGGCATCGGTGGGTCGGGCCTCCAAAGTTAGTGGGGGTCGGTCATACATTTGGACTCGATTGGAGCACTCTAAATGGGTCAAAGTGGGATTTTTCAAAATTTGCCCCTACCCAAAAGTTCGACCCAAATTGGGGGACATCAGAATTCGTTTTAGAGGTATGGTTCCTTCGGCAAAGTTTCTTATTTTGATCCCTACGATATGATTTTCACAGAGCAATGGGCGATTTTTTTTGCCTCCCCACAAATCGACCCGGCCTATTGCATATATTCCGGTCAACGTCATAGATAGTAATCGCATGTTCCTCATTTCATTAGAAACATGCAGATAAAAAGGTGCCACAAGCGGACAAATCCGATGCTAACTCCTGTTGAGATACATATAACAGGGAGCTAAAGCTTTTTTAGAAATACTGACAACGTTTTTCTTATATCTTTGACAATCCAAAAGGGCAAACCTTGCTTTTTAATATTTTATTAGAAAGAGATTTTTTTCATATTGGTAAATGGGTCAGCTTTTAAATATTATGTAAAATCCCTGCTTTTTAAAGAAATCCAATAAATAGTAATTAAAATCCACTTGTAAAGATTATGTTAATTTCAAAGATATAAGAATATGAAAAGCTTTGAAAATTCAATAATACACGAAATAACGGCAGGTTCATACTTCAAACATAACTTCTACTGATAACATGAAACGTACGAATTTAAGGTTTTGGATGAGTGCCTTTATTTCCTTGAAACGTTTTTAATAGGGCCCCTACAAGGTGTCTCAGAATCATGGGTTAGTTTGGATTTCATAATATATATATTTGCTAATTACACAAAATTACCACACAAATCTGCATGCGTTTGGTAAATTGTGTATTGGTAACAATTGGAAAAGGGTAGCGCAGTCCCTTCGTAGAATAGAATTTTTCAAGTTGTCAAACTGTTATCAATCATTTTTGAGCTCGGATATAATAGGCTTGATATTTTAGATAACTTTGCATAAATTTTGTAAAAGTAGTACAACCGTTTCTAGCATGCTAAAAAAGCGACCTCTGATGAGTAAAATTGTTTTTAAAAGTGTTCCTTACTACAGATATTTCGATAAATTTCAACCCTTTTCACAAAAATAATAAAGTTTAAAAATTAATTCATTTAGTTTTCCTTAGCTGTCACATTTGTAAATAATTTTTTTGACAGCAATCTAACTAAAGCTTTGGAAATTATCTAGCAACATTTCCAAGCGTTGTCTGGCAACCAATCCAAATACATTTTTTACCAAGGCGAATCTATGGATGGTGATAGCAAAGCGAATTCAACCATATTCGCCTCAGATTTTTGTAACTCAAAATGTCCAAGTAAGAGAGAAGATAAAGGGACAACCTTGGTGAATGTTAACAAATCGTTTCCCATTTTCGTTTACTGACATTCTGAGGTACAAATGTGCAGGAAGAACAAGCAATCAGCTGTTTCTATGAATGTATATGAATTCGCCATGTTTTTTACCAGGTGATGGCATGATTGAAAAAACCGGTACCGTTAAACATGTACAGCACAGCATACATACCCACCAAAAAGTTATGGAAGCACAAAAAGTAATAAGGAATACTACAGAAGCAGGTACCGTAAAATATACTAACTCGATGGATGCGGATCCGACCGATTTGTTTAATGCGCTTTGGGTGAAAAACAATTAACTGGCGAACGAATATACAATGTTCGGCTAAATAGTAGGATATAAGCGGTCAAATCTAAGTCACGCTAGAACCTAAAGGTGGTCGTGCAAGGTCCTACCGAATTCATTGCTGGACCCAAAATCTTTGGGAAGTAATGCTTTGATTTCTGCCCATTATTTACTAGTTACCCAAACACTGTTCGGTCATCAAAACAAACGTTACAAGCAGAGTTTTCGCGTTGTTCTCATAGGGATACCTTATTATTAATTGAATTTTTCGCCCTGTTTAGCAAAACTGGACAAAAGAAGTACAAGTACCCAAGTACTTTCAAAGATCACAATACTTGTAACCCGGATTCGAAAGCACAAGTGCACAATTATCAAGTAAAATACTTTTTTGAAATAAAAAATAAAAGTTTTCAACTTCTGCATGTCCTTAAAAAAAATTTTATATTTTTGCACTTTAAGAGTACTTACAATTACCATTCTCGTACTTCACCAATTCAAGTACTTGAGTCCTTGTACCTTCGAGGTATCGAGGTACTGATGCTTGTACTTGCACTAGTACTTACTTTTTACTGGTCTGCTGCTTAGACGGTGCATGCATACTCGTACATCGAATGGGACGTGACCGACCAAGCAGGATTTTATTTATGCACAAACACCTTGCAGCACTAGCTCGACTGCCGTGGTAAAGATTTCGTTGACCCCGGAAACGTGTTTGATGTCGAGTTTAGTCGTCTTTTACGACGGGCAGACCTACCTTGGCCATATTCCAACCCCCTAACCCGCATAGTTATATATCAATACTTTGACTTGATTAGTTGTTATGTCCACCAATGGATTCTTTTCTAGAAAAAGTGTTACCCTGTTGGTTTTTCTTAGCTCTGTCCCTGTCAGGTTTTTTGCTCCCTTAAAAAATAACTTCTTATGATTGAACAGGATGCCACCATCTACAAAATTATCCATTTTACAGAGCGCCGGGTTACCTAGGCCAAGATATTAAATTTGAGAGGGTAACACGGGGGTAATATTTTTTATAGAAAAGAAAACGCCAACAGTCATTGGCCGGATTAGTTTCCAGCGCGGTGCTTAGAACAGGATGCCATGAGAAAGGCGCTGTTTCCGTGTTCGTTATTGCTTATACCCACTCACAGCATTTTTGGTGGGAATTGCCAGGCAGAAATGTATGTACATGCCTATAAGTAGATATGTACATAAGTTAAATTCTGAAAGTGAAGCAGAAACAAAAGCCTTAAATGAACCAAAAAAGACAACACAACACAAAATATGAACAACCGCAGTCTAAACGCTAAATTCTAAACATAAAATTTGTATGCCAATATATAATAAACAAACCAACATAAAGCGGCATACATATGTACACATTTATATACAATTGGTGCTGGAAGAAACATCGTTGTAATATCGATAAATCGATTTTAGTTTTTCGATGCTCTTTTTCTATTATCATGATAGTAAACAACGTGAGAATTGGAAACACCAACACATATGTGTGCAAACAGACATGATATTGATAGTTTGAACTAATTTATCTTAAATAAAAGTAAAATTAAAGATACATACCTAAAGTATACCTTGCATTTCTGCATTTACGAAGTCAGAAAAAACACGGAAAAATCAATACATCGATGTTTTCTCCCACAAAAACATCGAAACATCGATGTACGTATACATATGTGTATATGTATGCACATTGGACTGACCAGAAAATAAATTGCAACAGCAACCATTCAATTGAATTGTTGGTACACAAAAACAATAAATTGTATTGATTTATATATTTAATTTGGTATATTTGAGATAATGCACACACTTAAGGCTATAGTACATATTAACGAAAGCTTATAATAATATAAGGTATAAGTTTTTAATATAAACAGAATTGGCATAAGTTACATAAATCTAACTGCAGAAATTTCTTAAAAACTTTTATTCGGGAAGATGGAGAATTATCACCATTTAAATTGAATAGCGAATATATCTTCTTCGGTGATATGTACAAGGTGGCGCAAAAGTAATCCTCCTATCAGAAAATGCTATAAATTTTGCGATTGGCCCCTAAAGTCAGTTCTGTTTTGACATTTGTGTAGTAAACACATGCGAAATACACGTTAATAAACAATGTTACGCTACACTGCTCCAGAACGCGGAATATTGCTGACTATTTATTTGACCAATAATCGGTCGGGGCCAAACGGTTACTGTGAATGGTGAGCGCTACAGAGCAATGATCAACGAGTTCTTTTTGCCGCAACTTGATGAATTGGGATTGGAAAACATGTGGTTCCAACAAGACGGTGCAACAGCACACACTGCACGTGCCCCAACCGATATGCTGAACATCGGAAGCTTACTTTTGCGCCACCTTGTATATGTACCTTACCAACACAAACACAAATAATAAAAGAAACTGACAAAAGTGACAAAGTGCACTCTGTCTTAATGATCTATACGGGCGGTTGAACTTTAGGACTAAAGTTGTGGTCTGACAGACCATTTTAAAATTTAAGAGAAAATAATTGTAAATCGCGAATATACAACAGGTATGTCATCTAAAACCTCCTAAGAAATTTTTCCGCCGAGCTTTTCTTCCAATTGCTGGTGTGCCGATCTCAATTTTTTTCCTACAAATTGGCGGGACCCAAAATTTTTTTCGACTCCCAACGGCATCTACAAAGAAGATGAATTTTTGCTATGAAGCGTTCCATGGCAGAAATGCACTCGGAGATTTTGACAAACCACTGCCGAGGGGCGACCCCATATTGAAAAAACTTTTTCAAACCCCTTTTGATGTTACCTGTTCCAGGACTCAAACCTTGGATTTTTGTGTCATATGTGCGTTTTTCCAGGTCGTAAAAAACATTTGAGCGCTCGAAAATTCATTTTAATGAAAGTGAAAAGATAAATTGTCAAAAGAATTTCGCCGTAATACCCCATGCAAGAAGAAAACAACGCGCGAAGAACCATTTACAGCAGGCTGAGAACTTGACCCGGATTTTGCGCCTGTTGATATGGCTTTGGATGCTTTAGATATTGAAGACAATGCCATAATCGAGAATTGTGTTAAGGAAAGTAATGTCGACGATGAAGTAGAAGATATTACGTCGCCACCGGAAACAGCGATGAGGAGTGCAACGACAGATGAGTATTTTCTTGCAAAAGTTGGGGAGAATTTGGTGTACTAGCCCACCCCCAGAATGGGTCGTAAAAGAGCACATAATTGGCCAGTAGTTGCTAGACAAGGGCCATCAATATCCGTCTTTCCGAACTCTATTTCGATTTTCAAACAATTTATAACGCCTTAAATTGTTGATATAATTATGCGCGAAACGAATCGAAAGGCCATACCAGTTATTAAGAATTCCACTTCAGCTAATCAGGACAAGACTCGAAATTGAGAATCATTTTTGAAGTTGAATGTTATACCTTCATTTGTTTGGTATTGTTTTGCGGCATTGTTCATGCTACATCACAGCCACTCAAAGCGATTTGGACACCATATAATCAATCACCAAATTTACAAAGCAAGATTGTCATTAAAGGGTGAATTCTGAGCATAACCGCCCATTTTTTACTTGGAAGATTGTCTAACCGTAAATCGCAACCATTGGCAATGCATTTTATGTTCAAACAGCGATACAAATTGACGTCAAGGTGTTGCTTTTTGCTTTTTGTTGGCGAGAGGGGTACCGAGTTGCCTGTGCTCGCAGCAAAATCATATCGTGGAAGATATTTTCACGAAAAAAGGTGATTTATCTTTAGAGATATCCTTCTATGATATCACAAAACTGTAGGTTGCTGCAATGTTTTGAGGAGTTTTCACCTAATAAAGTAACTGACATATCACTATAGTAAAGCCCGCGTAAAATCAATAAAATAAGTTCAATTTGTTTACAAAAAAATGTATCTAGGCCTTTAGAAAAGCAAATTTTTTCATCTCACAGGGCCTAAGCAGTGCAACGATTCCGATTCATATGCAACCAAAGGATATGGTAGGACTATCCTGCATCTTTGACAATGCTCTTAACAGTACCTCACAAAGACAAAATTTTTAAAAGACGCTTTATATATGAAAAAGCTGATGTGAAAAGTGAATCAGAAATATCTTCTACTAATACGGCAAACAACGAAAGAATTATAAAACAAAAAAAAAGTAATAAGTTTATGAAAGTGATTGAACTCAGTTCCATGCCAATAGAGCATCAATTGTTAATAAGAAACGCAACTAGTCGAATGCAAACAACTAGTCGTCTATTCGATTAGTGATAATCGATTACTTTTTCAAACAAAAACTTCAAATCGATTAGTCGATTATCAAGAGCTCTAGTAATAGGTAATAATAAGGCAAGTGTGACAACTTTTATGGAAAAGCTTCTTATTCAATTTGTGGTGGTATGCTCTTTAATTTCCGCCAAAGATTGGGGATAAGTACAGCTTAATCGACTCAGAACAAGATCTATCACCTCCGCAGACCTTTCTTTAAATTGTTTTGGTAAGAAACCATTTGGATCGATTCCAGCCGAGAGGCCTCTGTAAAGCTACATATTTGAATTGTAAAATTTTCCGTACCAGAGTGAAAGGCAGGAAACCATTCACGAGTCGTGAAAGGTAGTAAAGACCCAGTCAATGGCTTATTCATGGATGTACCCCGTTTCACCTCTTGCGTTTGATCACCTGTTTATTCTTCTCTCTCTCTATGGCGCGATATACAACAGGTATATCATCATAAACCTCCTAAGAGATTTTTGCGCCAAGCTTCTCTTCCAATTTGTGGTGTGCCGATTTGAATTTTCCCTACAAATTGGTGGGACCTACAGTTTTTTGCCGACTCCGAACGGCATCTACAAAGGAGACGAATTTTTGCTGAGAAGCCTGTCATGGCAGAAATACACTCGGAGAGTTTGCCAAACCACTGCCGAGGGGCGACCCCGTTTTGAAAAACTTTTTTCAAATCACTTTTGATGTTACCTGTACCAGGGCTCGAACCCTGGACCTTCGGTGTGGTAGGCCGGCAACACTACCTTCACACCACGGCGGCCGCTGTTTATTCTTCACGTTAGATTAAAATACAAAAACAAAATTTCTGCTATTGTTAATGTTAGAAAGTTAGTAATTTTTTTACTCCTTTTTTACAAAAACGGGCAAAAATTCTTTAAGATTTTACCCTCCTGCGCACCTGGAAAATACACCCGTACCATTTCAGATAGCGTACGTTTTTTGTCTCTTTTTATTTACTTCACCTTGTTTATTACAATATGGGCGCAGTTTAATTTTGAAATTTTTCTTCATACTTTTTTTTACATTCGCATACATACATATTAATAAATGACAGAAAAGGCAACTGTATCAGCGGATTTTCAAAACTAATACCCAAGAAAATAACAAAATTATATTAATTTGAGCTAAAACCAGGGACCGAAAATAACAGTTATTTTTAAAATTTTAAATCAAAAAGTCAGGTGGATATAATTTGTCTATCAGATATTTGAATACAGCATATTGATGCTGTTATGCTAAGGAATAATAAACTTGAAAGACTTTAATTTTTTTGACTTTTATGAAAAGTCACTTTATAATAATTATTTTTTGACCGATTTTTTTGGGTCAAAAATAAAAGTTAAAATTTAACTAAAACACAATTTTTCTTTAAAAATATTCCTTCTACGCAGTACCAAAATTTCTTATTCAGAGATTGTCAGTACAAAACATAATCAACCAAAGCAACTCCTTCCCGTGTTTGAACATCAGCAACACCTAAAGAGAATTGCCGATAAAAACAACTCCGAGTTTCTCTGTTTGAACACGGACAATAGAGAATAAAATGCAAACGCGAACAAAACTTCGTGTAAAAAATTGCTTGTATTGTTTATTAATTCTTGTGAACAAGTATGTGTACAAAACTTTTGATCTTTTCTGTCCACAAAAATATTCACAAAACATGTGCAATTTTTTGCGGTTACGCGACGTTACCACCTATTTTGGTGGTTACGAAATTGAACTGCAACTTAAGCAGACAAAATACCTAAAACGTGTAAAAGTTGTCAAATTATTTATTTGCTGGTAAAACGAATATTGTTAACACACTAGAACTAAAGCGTTAATCTATTTAAAGATATTTTAAATGCGACAACTGTACGACTGCAGTGAGTAAAACAGCTCCCATAGATGATATCTAGATTATGTTAAATGCTAACTTGGGGCACGCCTTTGTCCCCAAAGCGCAGATAAACGTCGATGAGCAGCAAAGAACAAAGTTAAAACAATATATTCAATCTAACCGTGCAAAATATGGAATCAAAGTTTGGTGGACTTGTGACTCAACATCCAATTATCCATTGAAGGGTCAAATCTATACCAGTAATTTAAGGGATACACCTAGGAAATTAAATTCAGGTCAATGGATTGTGGTGGACTTTGTTCAAATATATTTGCGAACTGGACGAACTACATTTGCTAACACCTTTTTTTATCACTAGCATTACCCACCGAGCTTTTGTCCAAAAACTTGGCTTTTTTTGGAACTTTTCGTAAGAATAAAAGATTCAATCCAACAGAATTGCTTGCGTATTCTATTCGCCCACTGAACAGCAACATCTCGTACGTCCCAAGAAAAAAAGTCTGTGATTCTGATTTCAACCGGGCATTATACTTCCGACGTTGATGGGAAGGCCAGAAAGTCTCTGCAAATTTTAGATTACAATAAGTATAAGGCTGGAGTGGATACAATGGATCAAATAATATCATTTTACTCTTGCAAACACCAAACAAAGCGCTGGCTACTTGCGTTCTTCCAAAATATGCTGAATGTTTCAGCGCTTGCTTCTTTCATCATACGAGGTATATTCAAAAAGTATCGCGAATTTTGAATTTTCGCTGGTTACGTATATTCGAATTTCGAATTTTTTGTGGCGTTATGTTGGGTCTCATGTCTCTCACTTATGCCGACAAGCTCGGCCATTTTGAATGTTCAGTTAATTGTTGACAGCTGCTTTGCTTGCACGTGTTTTGGATCGTCTTCGATTTTTACCTATTTTTTCACCAAAATTGCTCAATTGTGACCAAAAACAGCATCGCATGAACATTGCTAATGAGATGTTAAACTCTGTCCACGACGACCCAAATTTGCTCCAGAGGGTCATAACTGGTGACGAATCGTGGGTTTATGGTTATGACGTGGAAACCAAAGCTCAATCATCTCAATGGAAGCTGCCGCACGAACCAAGACCGAAGAAAGCGCGCCAAGTTCGGTCGAATGTGAAAGTTTTGCTGACAGTTTTCTTCGATTGGAGGGGCATGGTGCATCATGAGTTCTTGCCACAGGGAAGAACGGTCAATAAGGAATATTACCTGCAAGTTATGCGCAATTTGCGCGAAGCAATCCGTCAGAAACGCCCGGATTTGTGGAAGAACAAAAATTGGCTTTTGCACCACGATAACGCCCCTGCTCACGCATCGTTGCTTGTGCGCGACTTTTTGGCCAAAAACAACACACTAATGATGCCGCAGCCACCGTATTCCCCAGATCTGACCCCCTGTGACTTTTTCTTGTTCCCTAAACTGAAGAGGCCCATGAAAGGAGGGACGTTACGCTTCTCTTGACGAGATAAAGACGGCATCGAAGGAGGAGCTGAACAAGATACAAAAAAATGATTTTTTGAAGTGCTTCGAAGATTGGAAAAACCGTTGGCACAAGTGTATAATATCTCATGGGGATTACTTTGAAGGGGACAAAATAGATATTCATGAATAAATAAATAATTTTTGAAAAAACACAAAATTCGCGATACTTTTTGAACACACCTCGTATTTGATAAATTATCCCTAAAGAAAAGAACTAATAAACGACGGAAATTTTTTATTGAATTACCGCATCAATTGGTTAAACCACATTGGAGTAACCGTAGCCAAGCCGAATGTATCACGATTCCAGTATATCAAAGATGCCATGAAAGTTTTCCATATTTTCGTAAGCTAACCGATATTTCTTACAGCTTATTAGTATTCTAATATACAATTTATCTTCAGCCTTCATCTTCTTCACTGCTAATACAAAATAATTTGCCTATATATGCCCCACCTTCCGCTAACCGGCCTGTTTGTCGTATTTGCTATAAGGAGGATAAAAGAATGAGGAAAACGCGTTTCAATTTCATGAAATACGTAAATGCATTGTTTTAAAATTCTTTTTATTATACGATTATCAGAGATTTTTTAGTTCTTCATCATTAGATAAATCAACTTTTGAGAAATGTGGAGTAATAAGAATATATAAGACAAAAAAAAAACTTGTTCACGCTCACGGTCAATAATAAGTGTATAGAGGGCATAAGTGCGCCCCCCTGCGGGTTAGGGGTTTAGAATATGCCCGAGGTAGGCATACCGGTCGTAAGAGGCGACTAATGTACACAAAGGTAAGGACGTGCAACTCGATGGTTGATCTACGGATATGATGGCTCTCAGCTCTCATTACACATCTCTCTTGCAATTGAGAAATGACCTAAGCTGAAGTGCAAGTACGCATATTTTTATGTAAATTATTCATTTAAAGTAAAACATTTATTACTCTTTCCATTTTATTAGGGAAAATAAATAAAAGTGATATGTTGCGTTCCTAAAGAAATTCCTGATGTATGCAATGTATCAGAAAAGCATCGTAATAATGCATCACTGCGGTGTTGCGTTACAAACTGATTAGGAAGTCAGCCATTTATTTAATTCCATTAATTATAACTTGGAAATAACATACTTATAGGTGAATTCTGTAAGCAGTATCTAGTCACTAATATAGACATTTTGTGGTCAATCTCCATTTTGATACAATTAGGTATTCACTAAGCTATCTGGACGTGCAACTCGATGGTTGATCTACGGATATGATGGCTCTCAGCTCTCATTACACATCTCTCTTGCAATTGAGAAATGACCTAAGCTGAAGTGCAAGTACGCATATTTTTATGTAAATTATTCATTTAAAGTAAAACATTTATTACTCTTTCCATTTTATTAGGGAAAATAAATAAAAGTGATATGTTGCGTTCCTAAAGAAATTCCTGATGTATGCAATGTATCAGAAAAGCATCGTAATAATGCATCACTGCGGTGTTGCGTTACAAACTGATTAGGAAGTCAGCCATTTATTTAATTCCATTAATTATAACTTGGAAATAACATACTTATAGGTGAATTCTGTAAGCAGTATCTAGTCACTAATATAGACATTTTGTGGTCAATCTCCATTTTGATACAATTAGGTATTCACTAAGCTATCTCACATCTCTAGTCTCAAAAAAAAACGCCTCAAATTTTTGTCAGCTTATTCTAGGCAGGTCACAAACAGAAGAATATTGGGTTAAAAATTAAATAAATAAATAAAAAATTTTAGGCTTAGAACCATTTCCTATATTTAAAAAAATTATATTTAACTAAGAAAAAAATTATAAAATAGCCGTCATCCTGGGTTCGAACTTACGTCTCACACGATGTACTGGAGACCTTCACTACCTGCGCTATTGCGATATTTATGCAGGCACTGTCAAATGCTGTACTCAAGATATGTGCAGATGTGTTTTCACCACATATCATTGCTGAGCTTTTTGTGATTTTCTCTTACAGAATACCGATATCATCTGAAGTCACAAAAATTGTATCTAATGAAAAATCTCAAACATAGTGGCCCTTAATCATAATCGTTGTTTCTTTTCTTTCCTTACTTAACTTAAAAAGACATTTTAGCTAAAATTAAATGTAACAGTATGAAAAAAAATTTAATTGGTTGGTGGTATGACGAAATTGTTTATCTTTTGCAAGGTAACCCTGTGTCAACCATTCTATTTACAAACCATAGTATGGTATGGTATATGGCTTGGAGTAAGCAATGTCACAAACACAACCATGAACTCCGACATAAAATGATGTTTATTTTAGAATCATGTTTAAATAGAGAAAATCCTATATTAATTTGACTATGACTACGGCCCAGTGACTTAGTATGAGACAGATCTACAGAATACAGCTATTAGTTACATTTGCAACACTGTGCATACTGCATTTACGAGAACGCCCTGCTTTAAATATTTACAAGGCAATTTTTTCTTAATTTATTTACAACTAGGAAGGTCCACTCGCAGACGAACGTCTCCGAACTTATAATAGAGTGAGCCCGATTTTCATCATTATATCTTATACCAGATAAGATATGGAACTTCATTACATCGCTTATTGCAGCACTCATTGTCACCTTTCGTATGATATCCATATTGTACAAAACACATTTTCGGTGACCTTGGTCCACATATCGGTTGATATCTCCTAAACTGGTAGAGATATCGAAAAAAAATGATATCTTAAATATTAAGTTAAACGTCTAGAGAGATGCCGCCCAAACATAGAGACAGAGAAAAATTCTAAAAACTGTTGATTTGGCTTCTATTGGCTTCATTATGATCCCTGCTATCGATTTTTCTTAGATATCTGCAATGTACAGACATCGACCTTTTACAATTTTATTATATGTATGTGATTTGTCAATTCAAAAAATCGGCGGTTAAGCAATCGTGGGTAGGAAATAATTTAACCCGCCTTTATAAAAGCGGCCGTTAGTAGTAGGGAAATTTGGCGGACCATTTTTTTTTTTACGAAATACTCTAGAGAATCAAATTTTACAAACGTGGGTTTTTCTGGGTGCAAAAATGTTCTCCGGAACATTTACGGACACGATATCGAATGTAAAGTATCGATACTGAACTCATTTAAAGTATCGCTCAAGCAATGTAAACTATGCTCCTTAAAATAGGCATCTTATATTCCAGTTGGAGGTCTCCAATTCTATGGCATATTGGAATTAAGTACGCACTTAATTCTAGTTTTAGCTATTTCTAAAGCGATCTCATTGAAATCTTTATAAAATATATTGCCCTGAACATAAGGTGGTAACATAAAGCGCTAAATTAATACTCCGTATGATCTGTTTGTATTTCAATGTTTATTTCGCATACCATATGCAAATTTCAACTTTGCTAACCAAAATTGTATATCAAAAGGTAAGGCAATTACGTTAGAAAGCAATGTTGCAAAAATATGTATCTGATTAAAATTCGATACGATACCTGATGTTAATTAATCTATGCCAAAAGGAAAAGGAAGAGAGATGGCGGGAGTGTGTGCGAATAGAAGACAAAGAGGAGATGGCAATAAATAATACCAACCCTTTGAGAACACGAAGAGAGAACAACCAAGAAACTTCTGGGTGCGTAGGTTAGCACCCAGTTGGACTATATAAGGCAGGGGGATCAGTTTATTTTCAAGTGTTGTTCAGTGAACTACTGTGAAGTTACGAAACTCATAAAACTAGCTATTAGTTACAATATTGTTTGTTTGACTTTATAGTGATCGAACCCAGGATTAATAATCAAGGAATCATCGAATTCGTCACAGTATCTATATGGTATCGTATCGTATCGAAATTCGTGTCCCTAGGACATTTTTTTGTACGGTTCTTGCAAATAAATTTACGAATAGAAAAATTTAAGTTTAATTTTTAAGAAATAAAAAATTTGCTCGTGAATAGCTTTAAAAGTGAGGATATTGGTATTTGAATTAGCTAAATCGATCCCGCATATCGTCTGTTATTCAACCTTGTAACAAAAAGGATAACAATGTTCAGTAATACAAAGTGGCGTAACCAGGATTCGGGTAAGGGGGTGATGGAAAACCATTTTTCATCGATAACTGAAATTTGAGTCAGACAATGGTTAGACGCTTCGCCTGTGCTCATTCGTTCATATGTGCATATTCTGTTCTCAAAGTAATATATTTCTTGTCTACTCGTTTATTTCATAGGGTATTCATGATTTATTAAAATTTAAGAAATAAACTTACTTATAAAGCTAGTTTTAATCTTCTTTGTTTAACACACATTTTTATACGTAATAGTGCTACGAACATAAGGTATATTAACTTAAGTCGCGTAACGGTGGTATGCAACGGCATAAACGGATCGAGATAGATATTGACTTATATATATCAAAATGTTCCGGAGGAAAAAAAAAATTGATTAAGCTATGTCCGTCCGGTCGTCCGTCCGTCTGTTAACACGATAACTTGAGTAAATTTTGAGATATCTTAATGAAATTTGGTATGCAGGTTCCTTGGCACTCATCGCCGAGCGCTATTTAAAATGGGCGAAATCGGATGATAGCAGTGACTCTCTCTCTCTATGGCGCGATATACAACAGGTATATCATCATAAACCTCCTAAGAGATTTTTACGCCAAGCTTCTCTTCCAATTTGTGGTGTGCCGATTTGAATTTTCCCTACAAATTGGTGGGCCCTACAGTTTTTTGCCGACTCCGAACGGCATCTACAAAGGAGACGAATTTTTGCTGAGAAGCCTGTCATGGCAGAAATACACTCGGAGAGTTTGCCAAACCACTGCCGAGGGGCGACCCCGTTTTGAAAAACTTTTCTCAAATCACTTTTGATGTTACCTGTACCAGGGCTCGAACCATGGACCTTCGGTGTGGTAGGCCGGCAACACTACCTTCACACCACGGGGGCTGCAGTGACTATTCAGTACATAATACACTTATAAGGATACAATTTGGTGTGTACATTAATCTTAAGGTAGAAAATAAATTTTTCAAGAGATTTTTGAAAATGGGCTTGGCACCGCCCACTTTTGATTAAGTCAAATTAAGAAATAATATTAATCATAAATCAAAAACCGTTCAAGATATCGAAACGAAATTTAGCACACATATTTATATTAATACAAGGTATGTTCCAGGTCCACGCCCACTTTTATACGAAAGATTTTTAAAAAGAACATACGTACAAAAGCTTTATATCATTTTTATTTCACTTTCAAGTGTCTGTGAACGACAAAAGTCGAAAAATAAAAATTTTTTAAACTGGGTGTGGCCCCGCCTCTTTTTTAGTGGATCATTCCACAAAACTTTTTATGCCATACCTCCGGCAAAAATTGATTTATCGAAACGATATTTGGCGAAAATGTTGTACATATAAAGGTTAATGTTTGTTGTAAAAATTGGCGAAATCGGTTAAGGCCACGACCAGTTTTTTACCATAGTTCTGAAAAATTTTATGCAAAATGCAATATTTTTATAACCATGCAAGCTATATAAAAAAGATCTAGCACACATAATTAGATTTTTAAGCAAAACTCAACCGTAGAAAAATTTTGTGGATTTTGGTAAAGTAGCGTGGTGCCGCTTACTTTTCAGCATAAAAATTCTGCTAATTTCAAAGGCGATTGCTTATAGTTTCAACAAAATATTTCAATAAAAATTGGTGAGCTGCTTCTCAGTAGTATGTAGTAACACACAAGTAAAATATCCGGGCAAGTTGTTAATACCCCACTGCAATAGGGAAGTTATATACCTCTTTTGATTTTCATACCTTTAATAAACATGAAATGTTTGTAAGTATTAGAAGAAGAAGAGATGGTTCCATCAATAAGTAAACTGAAATAATAAGGACGATGAGCTGAGCCGATTAAGCAATGTCCGTTTCTCCGTCCGTCTGTCTATTTGAACGCAAATGAAAGCTATTTATTTACAAATAAATTTATGGCGGCCGCCGTGGTGTGGCGGTAGTGTTACCGGCCTACCACACTGAAGGTCCAAAGTTCCAGTAATATCAAAAGTGGTTTGAAAAAGTTTTTCAAAACGGGGTCGCCCCTCGGGAGTGGTTCGGCAGAGTCTCCGAGTGTCTTTCTGCCATTGGAGGGTTCTCAGCAAAAATTCATCTCCTTTCTAGATGCCAAAGTCGGCAAAAATATGTAGATCCCGCCAATTTGTAGGAAGAAATTCAAAACGGCACACCACAAATTGGAAACGAAGCTTGGCGCAAAAATCTCTTAGGAGGTTTATGATGATATGTTGTATATCGCGCCATAAGTTTATTTTTTATACCTAGTAGTGCTACGCACACAAGGTATATTAACTTTAGTCGCCTAACAGCAGTACGTAACGGCATAAACGGATCGAGATAGATGTTCAGGACGAAAAGAGAAATTGATTAAGCCATGTCCGTCCGTTCGTCCGTCCGTCTGTGAACACTATAACTTGAGTAAATTTTGGGTTCCTTGGCACTCAAGTCCGAGCGCTTTTTAAAATAGGCGAAATCGGGTAATAGCCACACCCACTTTTTGTATATAGAATATTTTGGAAAACACAAAAAAAGTGATTACTCAGTAGCTAATACACCTATAAGGATACAATTTGGTGACTGCACGGAGATTGAGGCATAAAATAAATTGTTCAAGAAATTTTTGAAAATGGGCTTGGCACCGCCCACTTTTGATTGAGTCAAATTTAGAAATAATATTAATCATAAATCAAAAACCGTTCAATACATTGAAACGAAATTCAGGTTTCCAGGTATGCAAGGAATGTTCCAGGAAAAAATTGGAGGGATCGGTTAAGGTCTACGCCTACTTTTTTATGAAAGATTTTAAAGAGGATCGTAGATATATTAAATAGGCAATAACTTTGCGTAAAATAGCTTTACATCATTTATATTTCACTTTTAAAGTTTCCGTAAACAAAGAAATCCAAAAACTTAAAATTTTCGAAAATGGGCGTAGCCCCACCCCTTTTATAGTGGACTATTCCACAAAACTTGTTATGCCATAACTCCTCCAAAAACAGATTTGTCGAAATGAAATTTGGTGATAATGTTCTAAATATAAAGGTAACTGTTTGCTGTAAAAATGGGCGAAATCGGTTAATGTCCACGCACAGTTTTTTAACATAGTTCTGAAAATTTTTTTTGTAAAATTTAAAAAGCGATATTTCTACAACTAAGCAAGTTATATCAATCAGATTTTGCACACATAATAAGCTTTTTAATAAAAACTCGGCCGCAAAAAAAATTTTGTCAATTTTGAAGAAGTAGGCGTGGCACCGCCCTCTTTTCAGCATAAAATTTCTGCTATTTTCAAAGGCAATCACTTATAACTCAGTCTTGATATTTCAATGAAAATTGGTCAGCTACTTCTCAGTAGTATGTATTATACTCCTGCCAAATATTAGCCAAATCGGGAAACACACAAGCGAAATATTCGGGCACGTAGTTAATAGCCCACTGCAATAGCGAAGTTATATATCTTTTTTGATTTTCATACCTTTCATAAACATTAAATGTATGTAAGTATGAGAACAAAAAGAGAAAAGTTCACTAAAATGATCAGCACGATGAGCGGAGTCGATTTAGCCATGCCCGTCTCTCAGTTGGTCTGTCTGTCTGTCCGTCTGTCTATTTGAACGCAAACTAGTCTCTCAGCTTTACAAAAGAATGCTTAAATTCGTTGTTTGCTTTCGCCATTTTAGAATATACTAGCAAACCCGGTAGACGTTGTTTTGACGTTTTGATACATAGAACACATCTATATATAAAATGTCATTAACTTGAACCAAATAAACTCCTAACTATACCGAACTTCAGCTTTATATAACCTGGGGGCTTTTCCAAAAGCTATATACAGACTGTGTCGTGCCCAGCGAACTCCTGAACCTATCTTGAAAGTTCAAGAGCAAAACAGAACACAAAATATGTGGGCGTGGCACCGCCCACTTTTGAAAAATTATGTAGATATTGACTAAGTGACACTTATATCCGGCCGCCGTGGTGTGAAGGTAGTGTTGCCGGCCTACCACACCGAAGGTGCATGGTTCGAGCCCTGGTACAGGTAACATCAAAAGTGATTTGAAAAAAGTTTTTCAAAACGGGGTCGCCCCTCGGCAGTGGTTTGGCAAACTCTCCGAGTGTATTTCTGCCATGACAGGCTTCTCAGCAAAAAATTCGTCTCCTTTGTAGATGCCGTTCGGAGTCGGCAAAAAACTGTAGGTCCCACCAATTTGTAGGGAAAATTCAAATCGGCACACCAGAAATTGGAAGAGAAGCTTGGCGTAAAAATCTCTTAGGAGGTTTATGATGATATACCTGTTGTATATCGCGCCATAGAGAGAGAGACACTTATATCCAAATTTCATTAATTTAGACCAAAAAAGTTCGGAGTTATGACGAATTGAAACTTTATATAGCCTGGGGGCGTGGTTCCGCCTACTTTTCCAAAACTATATATTGTCTATGCTCTACCCAGTGAACCCAAATATATATTGTGAAAATTTCATAAATATGGGTTAAGTTCTTTGGCGCCTATGAAAGGCACCCTTTTTTATATCTATTTTTGTTACGCACACAAGGTTTATTACTTCATTCGGCAGAAACGAATCGAGATATATATTTATTAATGTATATCAAAGCGTTTAGGATGAAAAGTAAAATATCCGGGCAAGTAGTTAATACCCCACTGCAAAAGCGAAGTTGTATATCTTTTTTGATATTCCTAGCTTTCACGAACATGAAATGTTTGTACGTATACTGAAATGATCAGGAGGATGAGCTGAGTCGGTGTGGGCATGTCCGTCTCTCGATACGTCGATCTGTCTGTCCGTCTGTCTATTTGAGCGGAAACTCGAACTGAAAGTATTAAAATAGACCTGCGTAAATTGGGATGACATAATAGACCACTTCTAGGTATATAATTTTCGGTTCCACCCGAACTTAGACTTCCTTACTTGTTTTTTTTTTTTAATTTTTTCAAAAAAATTGAAATTTGCATTTTTGCATAAGTAAGGCCCAGCAAAATAAATATTATGTGGCTAAGTCAAAAACTGCGGGAAAATACGACGAATACAAAAATAACAGAGCTGATAAAGCTAGATTATACCGAGAAATTAAGAAAATGGAAGAAAGGAAATGCCATTCTAAACAAATTGATGTTATCGAAAAGCGACGTCAAGAAACTCGAAAAAGATTCCAAAAATTCCGGTCCAAAAGCCGCCCAAGTTGAAAGGGAACAATTCAAGTTATACTGTATCGTAAGTGAGAGTTATAAGTGTCCACAAACACTCGACAAAGCAGTGAGAAAAGCATATCGTGCATTTCCAAAATCACCAACTAAAAAGAAAGCTGTGATGGCCAGCATTTTTGCAATACGAGGTGTGTTCAAAAAGTATCGCGAATTTTGTGTTTTTTCAAAAATTATTTATTTATTCATGAATATCTATTTTGTCCCCTTCAAAGTAATCCCCATGAGATATTATACACTTGTGCCAACGGTTTTTCCAATCTTCCAAGCACTTTAAAAAATCATTTCTTTGTATCTTGTTCAGCTATTCCTTCGATGCCGTCTTTATCTCGTCAAGAGAAGCGTAACGTCGTTCTTTCATGGGCCTCTTCAGTTTAGGGAACAAGAAAAAGTCACAGGGGGCCAGATCTGGGGAATACGGTGGCTGCGGCATCATTAGTGTGTTGTTTTTGGCCAAAAAGTCGCGCACAAGCAACGATGCGTGAGCAGGGGCGTTATCGTGGGGCAAAAGCCAATTTTTGTTCTTCTTTGCACATCTTCTCGGCCTTCTGGGAACATTTTGTACCACCGATAACCGTTGCTTCGGTCCAAGGTAGCTTCTCCGTATGCCACAGTCAACATTCGGAATGCATCCGCGCACTTAATTTCGTTTTTCACACAAAATTTGATACAGGTTCTTTGATCCATTTTTTTGAATAGGTAAAAATCGAAGACGATCCAAAACACGTGCAAGCAAAGCAGCTGTCAACAATTAACTGAACATTCAAAATGGCCGAGCTTGCCGGCATAAGTGAGAGACATGAGTACCAACATAACGCCACAAAAAATTCGAAATTCGAATATACGTAACCAGCGAAAATTCAAAATTCGCGATACGTTTTGAACACACCTCGTATGAGTGAGGCGGACCAACTAGATTTGAAAACTATTATCCTAGCAAAAAGGCCTATCGCAGACATAATAACACTGAAAAAATAAAATCTGTACGGGATTTGTATAAGATGTGAACAGATATATATGTGAAACTGTGGAGAAAATGTTGCCACCCATAAGGCACATGATAATGACATGTAAGGAAGCATGTACACCGTTTAACGCAAAATGGGAGAAGTTGAGAAATGGTTAGTTCTGTGCTTCTTATACACTTTATTCTTAATAACAACATCGATTTTACCCTTTCTACCTATGTGTAGTTGTGGAATTAACCACTTCTAATAAGGAATTGGCGCAAAATATGTGTGTATGCCAGTAAAACTCCGGTTTCATAGATGCTGTTTTGGCCTTGCATAAATTTGTTAGCAATGTACCAGACTATAACAAGTAAGGAGGTATAAGTTCGGGTGGAACCGAACATCATATACCTAGTAGTTATCTATTATGGCATTCCAATTAAGCTTCTTTAAACTTTATTTTAGAAGAAAGTTGAACACTATGAAATGTTTTTATTTACGTCCACACTCTTAACAGTTTCTCTGTTAATGCATATTAAGTTATGCGCAGTGGTAAATAGGAAATGTCATATATTTATGTGTATATATTTTAAGCCCTTATTTTGAAATAATTGCAAAAGCTGCAAAACTTTATGTTCCTAGCTAATTTATTCCATTAGTTATTGCTCAAAATCCTATTATCGGTACAATCGATTGAATGGGGCTATATGTTATATGGGTCTTTTTAGTTCCGACGAATAATTAATATACGGCAAACAACAATAATTAATTAGACGGCAAACAACAAATTTCATCATTCTATCTGTAAAGCTGGGAGACTAGTTTGTCTTCAAATAGGCATACGGGCAGAAGGACGGACAAGGCTAATTCGACTCAGCTCATCGTCCTGATCATTTCAGTATACTTATTGATGGTCCCATTTCTTCTTTTTCTCATCCTTACAAGCATTTCATGTTCATGAAAGATATGAAAATCAAAACAGATATATAACTTCCCTATTGCAATGGGGTATTAACTACTCGCTTGGATATTTTGCTTGTGTGTTATCCGATTTGCCTAATTTTTGGCAGGACTATGTACATACTATTGAGACGCAGCTGACCAATTTTCATTGAAATACCTAGTTGAAGTTACAAGCAATCGCCTTTGAAAATAGCGGAACTTTTGTGCTGAAAAGTGGGCGGCGCCACCCCTACTTCCTCAAAATCTACAAAACTTTTGTGCGGCCGAGTTTTTCTTAAAAAGCTCATTATGGTGCAAGATCTTATTGATATACCTTGTATATTTATAGATATATCGCGTTTCAAATTATACAAACAAATTTTCAGAACTATGTTATAAGACTGAGCGTGGCTCTGAACCGATTTCGCCCATTTTTACATTTCGACAAAGCACTTTTTGCACAATGTATAAGGGGCGGAGCCACTCCCATTTTCGAATATTTCTATTTGGCGATTTTTTTCGTTCAAGCAAATTTGAAAGTGATATCGAAATAATATTAAGGTATTTTCCGCAAAATTATGGCCTATTAAATATATCTATGATCTTTAAGATGAGTGCCAAGGAACCTGCATACCAAATTTCATTAAGATATCTCAAAATTTACTCAAGACGGGCGGACGGAAGGACGACCGGGCGAACATGGCTTAATCAATTTCTCTTGTTCTCCTGAACATTTTGATATATATAAGTCAATATCTATCTTGATTCTTTTATGCCTTTACATACTACCGCTAGGCGAATGAAGTTAGTATACCTTGGTCAGCAATTTATATGTCATTGTTAGGCAATGTGATCAGTTACAATATATAAGAGCAGTCAAAAACAACAAATGAGAATTTCAGAACGCGCACTGGAACTAGCTTCAGCTGTCAGCTTTTACTTGTGGATTATATTATAATGAAAGTTTCCAAACCAAGGTGCTCATATCCAACCACCTATCTCAGACAAAATACTCGATATTTACATATTTAGGGCTTTAAAAGCTTACCACGGACTATTCGAATTTTAAAAATTTATAGTGACAGCCTATCCTCGCAATTTAAAATCAAATTCATTGCGTTTTCAATTGCTCTCTTCGAAAACATCTTTGGAATTAAAATAATCTGAAACTTTTTTCAGCTTCACATTGTAAAGGCTGTGTAGATGGGATAGGTGCAACCGCGAAAAAAACAGTTTGAAAGCATATTAGTAACGTGATATTGTAGTTAAGAGTACTTCAGACTTTGTGCAGGCAGTCTTTATCTCTATCTCTATGGCGCGATATACAACAGGTATATCATCATAAACCTCCTAAGAGATTTTTGCGCCAAGCTTCTCTTCCAATTTGTGGTGTGCCGATTTTGAATTTTCCCTACAAATTGGTGGGACCTACAGTTTTTTGCCGACTCCGAACGGCATCTACAAAGGAGACGAATTTTTGCTGAGAAGCCTGTCATGGCAGAGGGGCGACCCCGTTTTGAAAAACTTTTTTTTTTTTCAAATCACTTTTGATGTTACCTGTACCAGGGCTCGAACCATGGACCTTCGGTGCGGTAGGCCGGCAACACTACCTTCACACCACGGCGGCCGTCTTTATAACTCCATAAAAAATTTAAGTTGGAGAGATAACAGAAAGCCCAATTGAAATGATAAACGCGGATTCGAAAGTTGTTAATATATTTCCAAATTCAAAACCAATATCCAATTTATCCAGCGCCCACCAAATACAAAGGTGTGGGAAAAAATTGTTACTTTTTATTTCGAAACAGGGATATAACTAATAGACATTTTTGTATACAGCACACGCTCAATAAAATGACCTAATTAAAACCAAGGCAGTTCACGATAACAAGAGCGTTCACGTTTTCGAATGACCAAAAAGACTGAGTTAATACATATTTATACATTTAAATTCACATTTTATTATTGTTTTCGTTACGTATTATTTGGCACCTAAGCCATATCATACGAAATATAGGTTTTTTTTTTTAAAATCAGTCATCTTTCTTTGAATCTTCTCTTTTTCTTAAACTTCAAACACAGCTTTCTCCCTTAAACGTCTCAATACATTCAAATCATTTCGATCGACGCCTTCAAGACCAGCCCATCTCATCCCCTTGTTAAAGATTTCAACTGCGTCAGTAGACTTAATTTTCTTCAGTTGCTCTGTCAGTCATCATCGGGTTCGTCCTCTTGTTCTTGATCGTCATCTGCATTATCCTCCTCAATATCTTCATTCCATTCATGAACCGCTGCTAACGTGAATTCAGTCTAAAATGTTTAATATAAAAACGATTTTCAATAACCCACATATCTTTGCGAACACGAACAAACCTCAGGATTCAAACTGTTGAAGAAATCGACGGTGTTACTCATCAAAGAGCGAAGTTCAGCTTCCCATTTTTCTTTTCAAACCACTAACGCAGCACTATCTTTTGCCGCAAAATTTAAGATATTGCTCAAGCACCTAGCTAATGTTATTTCACCAACCCGACTCCAAGCGGCATCCAAAACATTTATAGCTGCTTTTAAGTTAATTTTCTTCATCGACTCGAGCAAATCATGTTAATTGAGCGAAGCAACGTTTGGTGGGATAAACATTGCCGAAATTTGCCCATCCTCCGTTGTCAGTTCAGCTGCATTTGGATAAGAAGGAGCGTTATCGATTAGGAGGTGAGATAAAATTGACAAGCCTTTCTTTTTAAAAAAGGATGCCATCTTAAAAAACAAACTAACCTCAAAAATTAGACAAAATTCAAAAGGATTATTCGACTGTGGATCGAATTACTCATGAAACCATATGAAAACCATGAAAATACCCGACGTCATCCAAGCGGATTTCGAGCTTTTATAGTATGTGGGGCGCTGAAATCTTTTAAAGCAGCATGGATTATTCGCCTTTATAATTACAAAGATTTTATGGTCATGGGATCCAATGGAGTTTGAACAACATAAAAACGTGATTCGGTGCTTATCCGACTTTACCCCTGAGTCTCTCTTCTCCAAACTGGAAACGTACGTTTTTTCTGGCAGGAGTTTCCAGAATAATCTGGATTTATCAGCATTATATAACTGATCGTGGTACAACTACAATAGGGTCATTTTAGCTTTAAACGGATCCACTAGCTGACGCGGCGAAGACAGTTGTTCGCCTGATATTTGAGGAAGTCGAATGCTGTTACTTTAACTTTGCATGCAGTGATTTTGCCTTTTCTTTCAGCATTAAAGCACTTACTACTGGCCAGTTCTTATTTCGAATTCGGATTAACCAACTATAAAGGGCTTTCTCCATATTGGACAATTCTGAAGAATGCAGTGTTTTTCTATTTCCATGTCCAGAGTACGTGTTGTTTACTCATTTTAAAATCACTTGTTTTTCAGCTTTAATGCTACAAATTGTTTATTTAGAAGCATTATATTTCTTTGCTAAAAACGTCTCAGTTGAGACTTTTTTTAAAAACCGGAGGATTTCAACTTTTTGTTTTAATGTCTAGCAAGGTTTTCTAGAACTAATTTTTACCAGAAAACCTAAGACGTAACACCCCTTGCAAAACCAAAATCTCGACGGAAATATTTTACGCGTTACATGCAAATTACAAAAATGCTTGTTCACGTTTTCTAGCGTGAGATGTACTTATGCTGGAAACGAATTGCATTACACCGCGTTACACACATTCTGTCTTATGAACCAAATATACTTTTTCGGAAAGGGGAGAAAAATTAAAAATACACGTGTATCGCCGATTTTCATGAACACGTCAGAATTTTTTTTTTTTTAGTCGTGTGCGATTATTGCTATAGAAATGTATGCAAGTTTACTGATGGAAGGTCAACAATAAAGTACGCTGTACCAACAATGTGGCTACCACGTACGGAGCACTGCTAAAAAAAAAAAAAGGACAGACAGATAGACGTATCGAGAGACGGACATGGCTACATCGACTCAGCTCATCCTCCTGATCATTTCAGTATACGTACAAACATTTCATGTTCATGAAAGGTATGAATATCAAAAAAGATATACAACTTCGCTTTTGCAGTGGGATATTAACTACTTGTCCGGTTATTTTACTTTTCATCCTGAACGTTTTGATATACATATATCTCGATTCGTTTATGCCGAATAAACTAATATACCTTGTGTGCGTAACAAAAATAGATATAAGGGTTGTCTTTCTACCGCGCCTACCAAAGAACTCAACCGATCTTTATGAAATTCTCACAATATATACTTGGGTTCACTGGGTAAAGCATATACAGTATACAGTTTTGGAAAAGTAGGCGGAGCCACGCCCCCAGGCTATATAAAGTCTAAATTATGGTTATTTGGATATTTGTGTAACTTTGTCAATATCTATATAATTGTGGAAAAGTGGGCGGTGCCACGCCTACATATTTTGTGTTTTTTTTTGCTCTTAAACTTTCACGATAGGGTCAGGAATTCGCTGAGCACGACACAATCTATATATAGCTTTTGAAAAAGCCTCCAGGTTATATAAAGCTGCAGTTCGGTATAGTTAGGAGTTTATTTGGTTCAAGTTAATGACACTTTATATACGAGTATAGATGTGTTCTATGTATCAAAACGTCAAAACAACGTCTACCGGGTTTGCTAGTATATTATAAAATGGCGAAAGCAAACAATGAATTTCAGCATTCTTTTATAAAACTGAGAGACTAGTTTGCGTTCAAATAGACAGACGGGCAGACAGACAGACGGACGGAGAGACGGGCATGGCTAAATCGATTCCGCTCATCGTGCTGATCATATTAGTGAACTTTTCTCTTCTTGTTCTCGTACTTACATACATTTAATGTTTATGAAAGGTATGAAGATCAGAAAAGATATAAAACTTCGCTATTGCAGTGGGCTATTAATTACGTGCCCGAATATTTTGCTTGTGTGTTTTCCGATTTGGCTAATCTTTGGCAGGAGTATAATACATACTACTGAGAAGCAGCTGACCAATTTTCATTGAAATATCAAGACTGAGTTATAAGTGATTGCCTTTGAAAATAGCAGACATTTTATGCTGAAAAGAGGGCGGCGCCACGACTACTTCTTCAAAATTGACAACATTTTTTTTGCGGCCCAGTTTTTCTTAAAAAGCTCATTATGTGTGCAAAATCTGATTGATATAACTTGCTTAGTTGTACAAATATCGCTTTTTAAATTTTACTATGTTAAAAAACTGGGCGTGGACATTAACCGATTTGGACCATTTTTACAGCAAACAGTTACCTTTATGTATAGAACATTATCGCCAAGTTTCGTTTCGACAACTCAATTTTTGGCGGAGTTATGGCATACAAATTTTTGTGGAATAGTCCACTATAAAAGGGGCAGGGCCACGCCCATTTTCGAAAATTTTAAGTTTTTGGATTTCTTTGTTTACGGAAACTTTAAAAGTGAAATATAAATGATGTAAAGCTATTTTACGCCTGTTTAATATATCTACGATCCTCTTCAAAGTCTTTCATATAAAAGTGGGCGTAGACTTTAACCGATCCCGCCATTTTTTTCCTGGAACATTCCATGCATACCTGGAAACCTGAATTTCGTTTCGATGTATTGAACGGTTTTCGATTTATGATTAATATTATTTCTAAATTTGACTTAATCAAAAGTGGGCCAAGCCCATTTTCAAAAATTTCTTGAAAAATTTATTTTATTCCTCAATCTCAATGTATTCACAAAATTTTATCCTTATATGTGTATTATGTACTAAGTAATCACTTTTTTTGTGTTTTCGAAAATATTCTATATATTAAAAGTGGGGGTGGCTATCATCCGATTTCGCCCATTTTAAATAGCGCTCGGAGATAAGTGCCAAGGAACCTGCATACCAAATTTCATTAAGATATCTCAAAATTTACTCAAGTTATCGTGTTCACAGACGGACGGACGGACGGACATGGCTTAGTCAATTTCTCTTTTGGTCATGAACATATTGATACTATGGCGATTATTCTCAAGCATATACCATCTCTAACTCAATAACACTCCAATCACTAGTTAAACACAACAGAGATAACGATGGCTACTCTTAAGCGTGCAAGCGTGTAACTAGGAAGAGGAAGAGAGATGGCGCGAGTGGTTGCGAATACGATGCAAAAAAGAGATGCCAATAAATAACACCGACCCTTCCAGACCACGAGGAGCGAACAACCAAGAAACTTCTAGGTGCGTGGGGTAGCACCCTGTCGGACTATATGGCAGTGACCAAGCAAGACAGGTTGATCAGTTTATTTTCAAGCGTTGAACAGTGAACTACTGTGAAGTTACCAAACTCTTAAATTTGTATTGCAGTTTATTACTAGTAAATAAAAATAGCTATTAGTTACAATATCTGTGCGTGTGTTTATTTGACTTTATAGTGATCGAACCCAGAATTGATAATCAAGGAATCATCGAATTCGTCACAATACATATAAGTCAATATCTATCTCGATCCATCGCTGTGCATATCGTTGTAATTTTTCTCTAATACCAATTAACAAAGGATACCTTTTGTAAATAGCTATCAAATAGTAACATTATTGATCAAAAATAAATTTTCACAATTTTAATAGCTGGTTTCAGAAATTCAAATCCTATAAGAAGTCTTTTAATTTTATTATATCTTAAAATTTATATTTTCTAAAACAGGAATAACATAGGTTAAATAAATCTTTATAACTCAATTGCAATTACATAAGATTTGCTTAATCAATTGCTCCTTTCCTCCAGAACATTTTGATATATAAGTCAATATCTATCTTGATTCGTTTATGCCTTTACAAAATGCCGTTAGGCGAATGAAGGTAATATACCTCATTTGCGTAGCACTACGACGTACAGGGTGGCTGATGAACTTTGCTACATTAAGAAACTCAAATAATTTTTTTTTTCAGTGTATGGAATTCATTTTTCTTTTATTCATGTTAAAGCTCATTAAATTTTATTAAATATAGCTTAATTAGTTTTAAAAATAATGGAATTTAAATCTGCTCGTCGATGCATGTGCGGCATCTTACCAAAAAGTTGTTCATTACTGCTTGGAGAGTTGAGACAGGAATAGCCGCAATTGTTTCTCGAATGGATTGCCTTAGTTCATTCAAATTTGTTGGTTTTGCTTTGAAGACTTCCTGTTTGCAATAACCCCACAAGAAAAAGTCAGGTGCAGTAAGGTCAGGCGACCTGGGTGGCCAACGGAATGTGGAGTTTCTGGATATCAGCTTATTGGGAAATTTTCGTCGCAATTCTGTCATAACAGGTTGGGCTATATGAGGAGCTGCACCATCTTTCTGAAACCACACAGAGTTGAAAGAAATTCTCATTCGGCGTAATTCTGGATAGAAAAACTCTCTCAACATACTCAAGTAACGGTCTCCAGTAACCGTAACGGTGTGACCGTTTTCTTCGAAGAAGTAGGGCCCGACAATGCAGCGTGATGAAACTGCACACCACACTGTGACACGAAGTGGATGCAATTCCGTCTCATGGAGTATCTGTGGGTTGGAAGCACTCCATATTCGACAATTTTGTTTGTTTATGTTGCCGTTTAAATCGAAATGGGCCTCGTCAGACATGAAAAGACAGTTCAACATGTTTCCATCCTCTTCCACCATTTGAAGCATCTTCTGGCAAAATTCCAAGCGAATCGGCAAGTCTGCAGCGTTCAGTTTGTTGGCCATTTGAATTTTATATGGGAATAAGTCCAAATCTTTGTGCATAATTGACTGTAATGACTGTCTGCTTACACCCATTTGAGCAGATAAGCTTCTTGTCGAAACACGTGGATTGTTTTGTATGGCAGCAGCTACAGCAGCGATTGTTTCCTCCGTTCGAACTGAAGGGTTTCGATGGTAAGGTCTTCTGTTGACTGTCCCATGCTCGGAAAAATTGTTTACAAGTCTTATTATGGTCCATCTGCTCGGAGGATTGCCGCCAAACGTGCGCCTATACTCTCTTTGAACCGAAACTACGGACTCCAGTGCGTGATAGCGGCGGACAATCCAAATTCTTGTTTCAGTGTCCCAGTTATCCATTTTTGTTAAATGTAAAAGTCAATCTGCAAAATAAAAAAAAAATTAACCAGATTCATTAAATAGAAAAAAAGTTATTTAATTTTTTTTTGGTAGCGGCTTTCATCAGCCACCCTGTATATCAACAATTTTTTTACTATGCCGATAAATTATTGGTTGGGCAAAGCAACGTTTGCCGGGGTTCCTAGTCTACAATATAGGTCTTTCGAAAGAAAATTAGCAACAGTGACTCCCCTCTGCATGCCAGAAAACTGCCGCAAAACAATTTACATTAGAGCTATATGACCCTATTAATTTTATTTATTCACTTTTTATTTTGTAGCTTTGTGTAGTCGAAATTCGTCGTAAAATACTTTCAATTTCATACCCATTTAGCACATCTTGCTTTTTTAGTTCCAAAAATGTATCAACCTTGTAAAACATCCTCAGTGGGGCAGCACCGGGTTAGAATATATTAGAATAAAGCATGCTGCTGTATAACGAATTTCGTCCAAATCGGTTTAGCTGTTCCGTAAATAGTAGTGGGTATAAAAATATATAAATAAACTAATATATAAATATCCGTACCAGAATAGCTTATTTAAAGTTATAAGATAATGCAAATATAATCCTGTAGCGAAGGAATAAAGTAAAAATGGCATATTAGAGAAAAAATGCATCGTGACGCTACAGGGCACCATAGCTTAGTTGTTAGACTACTCTAACAGCGGCTTTGGTGCAGACACCAGTGTCCGAGAAGGGGTCTGATGGGAAGTTGGGCACTTCGAAACATGTCATCCCATACCATCGCTGTGCATATCGTTGTAATTTTTCTATGATATCAATTAACAAAAAAACATAAAAATTCGAGCATTGCTCCAACAACAATTACCATAAAAATATATCCTGTTTTATAGCTTAAAAGCTCTTCAAGATCACATTTTGTATCTTCTTCTAAATATACATTTTTTTAAAACCGGTTCGAAAACCATGCAAAAAACATTTTTCCAGAGAAAATTTTCGCACAAAAAATGTCACATATGCAAAATATTACCCTCTTAGATATTCCGTTAAGATTCCAGTTATCATAACTTGACAACTTTCTGCGTAATGATTTTTAAACAAAATTGAATTTTTAATTCATAGTTCTGTAAAAATCTTTGAGTTAGACACAGCGTTATGCCGGAATATTTAACTTCAACAAAAATGGGCACGTAAAATGTGAACGGGGTCTTGTCTGCGAACATCTAGATTGGTTACGCGATTGAGGCACCTGTAGGCTGTGGATACCAAAATGTTAAAAGTTGAAACTTGGACTTAATGAATTATACTGTAAAATAATTATGTATCATAGGCATTGTTATAATTATGTACATCTATTGAATTATCGTGTGCATAATTGTACCTAACTTAAAGTAGCACAAGTGTATAACACTTATGGCACTTGCGCCAATGCACTACTCTGGCAATCCCCCCAACAGGTAGACAGCTGTATATACATACATATGGTCACACAGCAGTCAACTTGTTCGTGTCACTTCTTTTCCTTTTTTTCCTCTTGTTTTTAAAAAAGGAAGAAAAGGTTGAATCTCCTCCCTCTCGGTGAAATTTTAGTTTGTTTGAGCATTTATGAAAACCGAATTAAACTGTGTGAATAAAGAAAAGTGTATGAATAATTAAAGACGTGTGTGCATGCTTTTAACTTGGCTCATCACTCAACCATTAGTGAATATCACTTAGCAAAGCTATATACTAGCCACCACCACCAGCAAGTGCCATCAATCCGCCACCACCATAATATCGGCAAGTCCTTTGGGTATCGCTCCAGCGAGGTAGATCTCCATCTGTAGCCGTAAGCTATCGAAACAAACAGAGTATGTAAACCACGTTTTCAGTGAATGTGCACCCACACCACGGGGGTATGTTTAAATTATACCAATTTGTTAGTTTCAAACCCCTTTTTCTGGGAAACTAGACATGATGGGAAATTTTTGCCGATAGATTCTTATTCAGCGTGAAAAATCGATCAGGAAACATTTAGGTTTTTTTGTATTTGCATTAATAATATAGAGAAATGTCTGAAATGAGAATAAGTTATTTGAAGTAGTAGTTTTGCTAAATTTTTTTAATATTTTTCTCGATATATGTAAGTAATACAACCCGTCTACATCAACAAATGCACAGAAGATATTCTTTTGTGGAGCTTCAGTAGGGTTAAAGTGAGATATTTCGCGAAAACGAGAGGTCGCAATTTCTCTGCAAATGTAGTTTAATACTCTGGATGTTCGCAGACAAGAGCTCGTGCTCATTTTTTAAACTTAATTATTCCAGCAGAGCGCTGTGCCTTATTCAAATACTTTTACAGAATTACTGGCAATGATAGGGCGGGCCATTGTTTTTTTTAACGGAATATCTTAAAGAGTAATCTTTCACATATGTGGTATTTTTTTTTTGTGCGAAAACTTGCTCTGGGACAATATTTTTTTCATGGTTTTCGCACCGACTTTAAAAATATTTATGTTTAAAATTAAATTTGAAAGAAATAAAAAAATGTGATCTCAAAGAGCTTTTAACCGGAGAACATTAGTATATGAACTATTAAAATCGACTCAGTATATAGTCCGTTATTCAAATTTGAAACAAAACGGACAAACATTTTCAATTGGCTACAAAACGGCATAAGATTTTTTTTTGGAAAAATTAAAGATAGGCATTTGGCATTATTGATCAAAAATAAATTTTTACAATTTTAAGTGATTCCTTTCAAAATTTCTTACCCTACAACGAAAAAAAGTCTTTAAATTTTCTTATCTCTAAAAATTTAATGATTTCAATCTTATTTAATTCAGTTGGTTGAAAAGAGACCTGTTAAATTCCCATTAGAATTAAGTTAAAATTAAAATAACTTTAAAAAATCAAAAATAATCAACAAAAAATTTAAAGTAATAAAAATAAATTTAAACAAATTTTTTTTGATTGTTTTTAAGCACTTTTGATTATTTTAATTTTTTTTAAATTAATCAAAAAATGTTTAAATTATACCAATTTGTTGGTTTCAAACCCCTTTTTATGGGAAACTATACATGATGGGAAATTTTTGCCGATGGATTCTTATTCAGCGTGAAAAATCGATCAGGAAACATTTAGGTTTTTTTGTATTTGCATTAATAATATAGAGATATGTCTGAAATTAGAATAAGTTATTTGAAGTAGTAGTTTTGCTAAATTTTTTTAATATTTTCCTCGATATATGTAAGTAATACAACCCGTCTACATCAACAAATGCACAGAAGATATTCTTTTGTGGAGCTTCAGTAGGGCTAAAGTGAGATATTTCGCGAAAACGAGAGGTCGCAATTTCTCTTCAAATGTAGTTTGACACTCTGGATGTTCGCAGACAAGAGCTCGTGCTCATTTTGTAAACTTAATTATTCCAGCAGAGCGCTGTGCCTTATTCAAATACTTTTACAGAATTACTGGCAATGATAGGGCGGGCCATTGTTTTTTTTTAACGGAATATCTTAAAGAGTAATCTTTCACATATGTGGTATTTTTTTTTTTGTGCGAAAACTTGCTCTGGGACAATATTTTTTGCATGGTTTTCGCACCGACTTAAAAAATATTTATGTTTAAAATTAAATTTGAAAGAAATAAAAAAATGTGATCTCAAAGAGCTTTTAACAGGAGAACATTAGTATATGAACTATTAAAATCGACTCAGTATATAGTCCGTTATTCAAATTTGAAACAAAAAGGACAAACATTTTCAATTGGCTACAAAACGGCATAAGATTTTTTTTGGAAAAATTAAAGATAGGCATTTGGCATTATTGATCAAAAATAAATTTTTACAATTTTAAGTGATTCCTTTCAAAATTTCTTACCCTACAACGAAAAAAAGTCTTTAAATTTTCTTATCTCTAAAAATTTAATGATTTCAATCTTATTTAATTCGGTTGGTTGAAAAGAGACCTGTTAAATTCCCATTAGAATTAAGTAAAAATTAAAATAACTTTAAAAAATCAAAAATAATCAACAAAAAATTTAAAGTAATAAAAATAAATTTAAACAAACTTTTTTTGATTGTTTTTAAGCACTTTTGATTATTTTAAATTTTTAAAAATTATTTTTGATTGTTTTGCCGCATCGTTAAGAGAAACATCACAGCAAAATCATTGAAAAAATTGGTTTTATTACAGCGGGAGTTGCTGTGAGAGAGTGAGCAAGTGCTCATGTGGATTAGAAACTCTGAATTAATTTTTAATTTATTATGTTAACCTATAAACAACATTAGAAAAGTGCAACGACAGAAACTATGTAAACATTAACAAAAATAAAAAATAAATATATTAAAATACATTTAAATTGGACAGTAGTATTTCATCAAAGTGAAGTTTTATTAGAAAAAAAAACTATTGCAGCTAAAATAACATGTCAATAAATGAGTGACCAGCGCTCACCTTCAGAGCAAGGTCACTCGATGCAGAGAACACCAGGCTTTGAGTATGAGTTTAATACTCTGACCAACGATGACTTGATACGAGACTCTGTTTTATCCTCTCACTTTTTCGCTCTCACTGTCTGTTTATTTGGCTTTGTTGCCAGCATAGAGTCAAAATAAATCCCGCTTCACCGGAGGCCGGACTAAGCCAACGAAAAATCTACCGAAATAGTCGGCAATTCTTTAGTTTACGGGGCAACGGGTAGCAGCTATAAAAAATGTTGGGTGCGGTATCAAAAAACGCGGCTCGATGTCCCTGATAATAATCTGCAGGCGGCAGGTAAATACTATAAACCAGTCAAAATGTATCAACAAAAAACGTTAACTAAATTTTTCATTTCGACTACTTTTATCAATTTTGGTGGCAGAACTTCAGATATTTGAAGTGAAAGAGGGAGGCCCCACCAAATACCGGCTGGTATAGTGCTTTTGATCCAATCCAGCCATACTTCTCAATAGTATCAGCTCATGACAGTGTTATATGTTATTTTATAACCTTTATCTACACATATATTTTTATTTATTTATATGTGGACTTACTTTTATTTGTCATATTTTTGATAAATATGTTGCAAAAAATTAATTTTTTGCTACATAAGGCGAATTAAACACAAAACCTTCGAAATCCCCAAAAAGTATGTTAAAAATAGCCATACTCAGTTTTATTCTATTTTCACGGAGTGGCATCAATGACAAATATTATAAAAAAATGTTCATTTTGGCAGCGCTTTCTCGAAACAAAGAGTCTCAAATCTATTTATCTATGACTCTGCCTAGCCAATATTTACCACAAACAACAATCATGAATGCTTTGTTACAATATAACTCAACTAATAGTACTACTTTGCCAATTCTACCAATGAGGATTTTGATATGAGCAACGGAAATGATAATAAAGTGGAACGGCAAACTGTGACAAGCAAAAGACACCAGTTAGGCTCTCCCACTATTGATCACAAGCGAAACTCAAACGTGTACTTTTGAAAAAATTATTTTTTATTTTATGAGTGTCCGAAATTAATATTAAATAATTATAGCCAGTCAATTTATTTAAAAGCAACAACTTAATATCGTAATTTCAGGTTATTTCAACATTATTACGAAAAATAAAATAAATAAAAGGTATTTTGAGGTATTTTTGTAAAGCAACTGCAAACGATCCATAACCATTATACACACGTATGAATAGGCAACACTGTCATATGCATTGTACAACTCTACAAGTAAGTTATGTCGGCATCCCTTTCTTTTCCTTCTCTCTCTAGCTCATAGGCGTTTGACACTCACTCACATGTCAAACAAGCGTTTGACACTCACTCGTGGCTGGGTTGCTGGTCAGCTAACAATGAAGGGATGCAAAGGCTTAGTGCAAAAATGGACTGAATTTTACAGCTGGGCTGCTGTGTTAGTTAATTTCTTTTACTGAATTTAGTACGTGTTTATAAATTTGAAAAATAACTAATAATAAGCCCTAACTGAATAAAAATAAAAGGTAATTCTATAAGACCGTACGTAACTGCTAAAACACGTCCAAAATTATCAGAAGACGCGCTTTGACCTCGGAATCAATAATAATCCGAAAGTGGAAACTCGATTATATATTTCTATCAAGAGATATTTGCCTTCAAAGTTGAACATTTTCTGTCATTTTCATGTGTGTCAAGAAATACTGGGGATCGCGTAGCCGGTGTTGGTCCGGCTAAGGGTTATTTTCCTGAAGCGCGGCCTACGCAGAAAGCTGTTCTGCATACCATCGATCAGGCCCCCCTTTTGGAATCGGACCTAGGCCATTTTTTGGTTTTTTGCCAAAAACTTTTCATGGAAATAAAATATTTTTCGCTTTCGCATTATTGATACCGAGGTCAAAACGCGTCATTTGATACCTTTCCCGATATTTTTGGACGTGTTTTACCAGAATTACCGTTGTTTTCGTTGTTGATAAAGTTATTTTCATCTAATTATATGATTAACTAATTAGAAATATCTGGATTATTTGCAATAACTTTTCTTATGGTAGTATTACTGAGGCCGTGTGCTAATCGGAAACATTTTACTCAGAGGAAAAATGAGGTGAACTTATTTTCTATGGTGTAAAAATATTTTTCATTTCGCTGTGCCAAATGAAATGGTAAATTTTGACAGTTGTAAATTTTGACATCTGAAAAAATCACGTGCGAAAGCAACTAGTCTGTGAATAAATTTTAAATGTACTTCTTTTTTTGCTATTATGTTTCGTATTTTTCGCGTTAAAGTACATTTTATCGTTTAATAACGTGTTGGTACATAAATTTATTTGAAATAATATGATTGGCAATACCGAATTCATATATGTATGTGTACACATTCGTAGTTGTCAAAATTTTACCTAGCCCTATGGGCTAGGGTAAATTCTGACGTTCATACTCACCGCGATAAATGTCGGAATTTTCTTTCGCTCTGTCAAAGTAGCTGCGAACTTGTGAAGCCGCATTAATGATTATTGTTTAAAGTAGTTTTGTTTAGTAATTCTTTTTTTTTAATAAAAAGTTGAATTTATTAATTTTATTTGTAAATATTGCGTCAGTTATGTATATGGGTGATAATAGGCCTACAGGGGAACGGCACACCCAATAAAATTTAGATAGCGGGCCTACATTGCAGCCTACTGGGTGGTGTGGGAAAGCAATGGTTAGCAAAGTGTCTAAAAGGGGTCTGATGAGAAGCGGGTGACTTCCAAACATGAAACCCCAACCATCGCGTGCAAAACGCGATTAATATCAATTCAAGTATAACTTTTATAATCTTTTCTAAAAAATAAGGCAAAGCTACGATAACTACAGCGCTCAAGCGACCTGGAAGTTCACATAAGCGCACCCTTATATGTACGCTTGGTACACACCATGCACACACAAAAGAAAAACCAGAAATGAGAATGCGCATTTTAGGAGACACACATTAAATGGTAGGGAACTTTATTAAGATACGATATAAATCAGAAAAATGCTTCTTAAGTTGAAATATTTGAAGATAATTACCAAATTAGCACGTGCAATTTTATTGTAAACAAAGAAGAACAAGCGAATTGCCATGGCAACATCAACTACATGGTTGTTTTTTATAGGTAGTACAGAAATTTTTATAAAGATTTCAAAGATATCAAAAACTGGTACTTAAATAAGTAAAACTATTGCAAAAATAGTTCTACTTGAAATTATGCGCTTTAAACAATAATTTACTGCAACTAATTTCTCTTATTTATTTATTTATTGTATATTTTTCTATAGCATCGCCTACTTCTTGTCTGCTTGCAATTAGTACGACTCTGCGTTTAATGGCATTTGAATGACAAGCTCTTTACATGGAGGGCACAGCTGTGGACGAACAGCTGATACATATCTTACTTGTAGACCTTTACAATGGTCAATCAGCTGACACGTTCTTACGGAAAAAATCAAAATTTCTTTGATTTCTACGGAACGTTCTACGTATACGGAAAAATTGAACGTCGGTGAGTGTTCGTTTACATGGAACTCTCATAAGACAGGTCGTGTCAGCTGACACGTACTACGTACGTGTGTCGGTGGGAAATTGGACTATTACAAGATGAGTCGGAAAGTAATAACGTAACAGATCAAAACATTGAAGAGGCTTCCAAAAACCACCACCAATTATTATACCAAATATTAAAGACATTAGCGGGATTATTAAGTATTTCCAAAGTGTTATAAATAATTCTGAGTTTAGCTACAAAGCTTTACGAGACAGTCAAATTCGAGTAATCGTCAAGTCTATAGATTCATACAGAACATTAATTGCAGATATGAAAGAAGTAGAAATCAACTTCCACACATTTCAAATTAAACTTGAGCGTGCATATAGAGTTGTCTTAAAAACCTACAGTTCTCTACTCCATAAGATGAAATAAAAAAAGAAACAGAAGCATTGGGTTTTCAGGTTAGAAACGTTAGTAATATACGAAGTAGATATACACTTGTGCTTATATAATTAACAATACGATCGGCAAAGTATACAATTTTTTTTTCCGCAATTGTTATTAGAAATCCAGAATTAAAGATTACAAAAATATTAAAGGAAATGCATTTAAATTCAATTTGTCTACTTATTTCATGAGTTAAAATCAAAATGTTGGAACATAAAAAGATTTAACCTTCGTAGGTACGAAATTTGTGCTCATATAATTAAGCAATCTGTAAAAAAAACCCCGAATAATGCCAACAAATTGAGGTTTTTTTCTCAAAATATATCTTATTTCAACTAATTCTTAGTTGGTGAACCATTTTTGAAGTTACTAAGATTATTATGATTACAAAGAAAGCGATAGATTTTCAGAGTAATTTTCTTTTGAGTAGTCCGCTATAATATCTTCGACATTTTGCCCGTAGTTTTCCCTTCAATTGATACAATCGGACCTACCCCAGATCACGGATGAGCCACCATGTTTAACGTTTTTTTTGTGTACATGGGGTTCAGTTCCTGTAACGGCGGACGTCTAACATAAGGTCTACCATCATTTCCAAACACATGAAACTTACTCGATATGATTAAATTTAATAATTTTCCATCTTTTTGGTGATACTTTCTAGCAAAGTTGATGTTTTTTTAGAAACATTTTGGTAACGTCGTGCGATACGTCTATTCAAGGATTTCTCTACCTATCGCCGCAGGACTGTTTTGGACGATTTTATAACACTGTTCTATATATGCCCGTATTTCCGTGTATGTCTTAAGAGGATCCAGTATACCCGAGTGAACTATTAGCGATCGTCGTTCTGGGTCGTGTTTCTTGGTCATTTTCGGGGTAAATCGGCAAAAGTTTTGTTTTTGATAAAAATTAAACGAGATTTCGTCCCCCTCTATAGACGTTGCAAAGATAATAAAATATTTTTGCACGTAAGAGATTAAAATTGCAAAATAACTTGAATGATTTTCTCTTTGAAATATAATTTTTCAGTACAGTGGCTTAATTGTATGAGTACAAGTGTACAAATATGCCTTTGTGTATAGATTTTGTTGGCTTGGAACCAAACAATAACAATAAGAATCTCTTAAATTGAAAATATCTCGGCAATGCTGTTGTAAAGGTTGACCCTCCAAACAAAGTAACTGACATTGTACAACGCCATCGGTGCCAAGAGTTCGGCCGCACCAAATCGTATTGCACAAAGCCGTTTAGGTGTGTTAAATGTGGTCTAGATCGCGCAACAGTTGAATGTGTGAAAACTGTTGCAAAACCACCCGGCGAACTACAAAGGATGTAAATTCTATCAAAGCCTTCCCAAAAAACCAAATATGTCAGATAAACGACGCAATGTTTCATCTTATTCTAATTTAGATGAATTTCCCGCCATTGCACAATTCTTCACAAAGAGAATATGTCTACTCCAACACCAAAGACTATTGCATACCCACACAGCATTTGGATGAATAACTTTTGAAAATATCTGCACTTGATTGCATTTTGATTATTTTTAGAGACTAAATACTGAGTTTCAATAAAATTTAACACGTGATATAATCAAATATGATTCCTTTTGATGATTAAAGACTTATCTTCATCTTGAAATCACTTTTCGCAATAAATTTTGAACAATTCTGAATCAAAAACTGATAACAATGTATTTTCTACCTTATAAAATAATACTTTACATAAAAATTTGTATTTTTCTCGGTTTCAACACATTTTTTATGTCATGAAATTCAGAAAAATTTAAATGAATATAAAAAATTTGTTGATTGAAAAATCTACATCACAAGCATTCGTTCAGCTTTTACATTGTGTACCGGACAAGTACATCTTTATCACCAAAAAAAGGTAATACAATTTTATAAGAGTTAACGCGTTTAATAACTGTAAATATTACCCTTATTAGTTACTTGTACGCCGTGGTGCTCGAAAAAGCTCTTAAATACGAGGATAAAAATATATTGGACGTCTGTTGACAACCTGCTCTGTACCGGATAAGCACATTCCCATCATCAAAAAAAAGAATACAGTTCCATTGCTGTGAAAGTTGAGTTCTTTGAGTTATAAATTATCATATTTTGCTAAATTAGTTTTAAGTTAAGGGCCATGAAGTCAACGGTATAAACGTTGTGTATATTTTCTAAACGTTAAAAAAAAAAATTTAAGGATTTTAAATTGTTTTAAAGTATTTCGAATACAAAATTCAAAATTATATTTTTGCAGCCCTTAAATTTAAGATTAGGAAAGTGCAGCTCTTAAATGGGGGAAAATCTATTTAACAAGCGTGATAACTATTTGAAACTGAACAGTTATTTATGAGAATAAAAATTAAATTTTAAGATTTAATTTTTTTCACGGATCGAAAAACTCAAAAAGTGGTTGCGCCTATGTATGTTCAATAAAAAAATGTATATAACTACTATATAGGTGCATATGTACATATATTTTTACTAAGAGAAGTTCTAATGTAATTATATTGTCTTTATTCACAGTTGTTGTTGAAAAAGATATGGATGCACGATGTCCACGCAAAAAAATTTAAGAACAAAGCAATTTTTAAAATTAATAAAAAAATGTATCTTTAATTTAATTTTAAAATTTTCAAAATAAATAAAATAATGTATCTTTAATTTAATTTTTATTATACTTTGTCTTTTAGTTACTATTATTTAATTATTTTGTATGAAATAATGCTTAAATTAATAAATTTATATAATTATTATATTCATAGTATTAATTTTAATACTACATATACAAATTTAATACTACATAGTATTAATTTACTAAGTTCGATTATAAATTTCAAATTATAAAAAAAAAACAATTCGATTTTTATTTAGAAAAACGATTGTGGAAAGGTATGTATATATATCGATTAGAAATTGATAACAAAGAAGGTTTTAAAAAACTTATAAAATGTAGTAGAAAATAATTTAAAAATTGATAATAAAAAGATATTTATTGTGATCATAAAATAATACCAAATATTATAATTAATAATACGAAATATGGGATTTATTGTGATAATAAAATGATTTCGAAACTGACTAAAAGAATATTACAATAAGTAGTAAACGAAAGTCTAAAAATTTATCATAAAATAATATCAAATAAGATTAAAAAATGTTAAAAAAAGGAGTCTAAAACAATTTAAAATCTTATTATAAAAGTACATTCATTTTAGTTAGAAAATTTTATCAAATATGATCAAAAAGTAACTACAAAGTACATATTCACAAAAAATAATCAATTTTGTTTCTGAAATCAAATTAAAAGTGATCACAAAATTATTGCGAAATCAAATAATTATTGCGAAATCAAATATGATCACAAAAGGAGTTAAATTCGACTTTCCAATGATATTAAATATGAGAAACAAATTTTTAAAAAGTGTTCAAAAATATGATACATTAATGATTATTCATGGATAGTCATATTTAGGGTACACTTTTCTCCCGACGGTACATTAATATTCGATTGGAAAATGTTTTTAGATTTGATCGTTTTTAATCATCTGGAGAATGATATTTGAATACTTTTTGTTCAAAATTTTTAACAAATGCTGGCTGGGTAATGGTCCAAAATATTTCAAATCAAGATAATCATCTCTTTGAAAAAATTTGCTTTCTAAACAACTTGAAACAGGCCCGTGCGCAGGGGGGCTTCGGGGTTCAACCGGTGAGGCACACACTACGGCAAGCTGAATATTATTAAATTATTTATATTATTATTAAATCATTTGCATTATTATTAAATAGTTTGTATAAGTCGTATCCTAATATTTTTTATAATGTTTATTCGTAGTTTTCTGTGTAAAAAAAGGGGAATCGAGATCGAAGATGTAAGTTTAACATAATATTAACTACAGCATAAATTCAGATTTGTACTAAGTGAATGATGTTATTTGGTTCATCCTAGGACGTTGGCGAATGTAGTCGTACTGAGCTTCAAACTCAGACAAATATTGCCGAAAATGACGCATGTAAGCCACAAACGCATGTAAGCATGTAGCACTGACTACTACAGAAGTGGAATTTAATTTGGAGGTACCGAAAAGCTCGTCTTTGCCAGTTTGCTTTTTGAAAAATGATCTCAGTTCCTATGATATTCGATTGTTTGTTCAAAAATCAGCAGCTGATGGAATAAACTCAATTCCGGGATTGCAAAATAAGGTTGGGAGTCCCACTGACGGCTACAGTTTTCCTTCATCGGGCCTTAGAAATTTAAAGTTTCAACGCTCTTGGCTCCAAAAACATCAATGGCTAGCGTATTCGGCAATAGAAGACGGTGCATATTGCAAATACTGTGTCTTATTTTGTGCTACATTGAGAGGAGTCGGTAATCAAACTCTGGGCCAGTTAGTTACCACCCCATTAAAAAACTGGAAAAAAGCACTGAAAACTTTCGAAAATCACAGTTCATTAGAATACCACTAAAAATGTCTGTTGCAATGGTCTTTGAGAGTGGAAATCGAAGAAGAAAATGCTTTACCCATTTATTTGCAACTGTCGAAACAAAAATTAGACTTTCGGAATGAAAGCAAACTACGCATGATTCCAATTATTGAAACAGTTATCCTGTGTGGCCGACAAGGACTTGCTCTCAGAGGCTCCAATGATACGGGAAGAATTTCTGAAGACGAACCGTTGACGAATGATGGAAACTTTAGAGCTCTCCTAAGATATCGAGCCAAAACTGATGATCAGTTGAAAAAACACCTGAGTGGTTCACCAAAGAATGCTGTGTACATAAGCAACCGTGTCCAGAATGAAATAATCAACATTTGTCACCACCTCATCATGAGTTACAACATCGATCGAGTGAACAAATCGAAGTGATTTCCTTTTCTCGGAGATGACACGCCAGACATTTCAGGAGTAGAACAAAGTTCAATTTGCATTCGCTACTTGGATAAATGCGGCGAAAAGTTTATCATTCAGGGAGATTTTTTGTGTTCTATTCCTATCACCGATTTCACTGGAAAAGGAATATGAACTGCTTACCTTGATTTCCCAAAACCTTCCGGACTGGATTGCACGTATTTCTTCGGGGTTCAAGCTGTTGTCAGAAAAACTTATCCACTCGCGCTCTACTTCCATAGTTCTGCTCATAGCTTCAATTTGGCGGTAAGCTCTGCGTGCAATACAACGGGAATAAAAAATTGTCTGGGAGTTCTAGAGAATATCCATTTCTTCTTCATTCATTCGAAAATGTCCTTCAGGATGCGATAAATGAGAATGAACATCTATCGGAAACTCGAGTGAAGAAATTGAAAAAATTTTGTAAAACCAGATGGGTAGAACAGCATGAGTCCGTCGTAACATATCTCCATTTGCAACCACTTCGCGCTCTTGAAGTGATTTTCACCAACTTCAAAGACCCAACGACTTCGTCTGAAGCTTTCCAAATGCTTTCAGCGATAAAAACCGCAAAATTTCCAGATATCCATGCATATGTCGAGTACTTCAAGGAGAAAATCAAGATCTGGGAGAGGCTATCAAATTGGCTGATGCTTCGAAACAAATTTTAATGGAAAGAAGAGAAACGCTAAGGTGGAGTTCAGACAAATTTTCAAAACCGTGAGCGAGATTATCGAGCAATATGAAATTGAATTACTAAAGCCAAGTATTGAGTCGAAACAGACCCAACGTTCCAACGTACAAACTGATTCAGTTGAAGATTGTTTCCGTATAACCATTTACATACCATACATTGATTCGTTTCTGACACAACTGCAAGATCGATTCTTAAATCACCCCCATATTTTATCAAATTTCACTTACCTTTTTGCCAACAAAATGAAGATTTTCGAAGAAGAGTCAATTTCAGTCAGTTCAATTTTGCACGACGATTCCCGTGACATCTGGGTGAACGAAGCACAACTTTGGCGCAGCTCATTTTCGGAAAGGAAATAAAAAACTCACTTGAAGCACTCGATATTTGTAATGAAGATGCGTTTCCAAATGTTAACCAAATGCTTCGCGTTGAGGCAGTTTTGCTTGTGACAACAGCGACGAACGAACGATCCTTCTCCACTTTGCGACGATTAAAAACGTATTTGAGATCAACAATGTCTGAAGATCGTCTGAACGACGATCCCCAATTAATTTTGAAAGAGTTTTTTTCAGTACCTCGAAGAGTTGATTTATTAAATAATTGTAACTAAATATGACTTTTGACAATAAAATTTACGTACACCGAAAATAAATTTCTTATCTTTTTTCATTGATTACGTAGCTTGAGTTTAAACTCCCCCCTCGGATATTTTCTGCGAACGGACTTGAAATCACTCAAAGTTTGTTTAAAATGATGTCTCTGTTTTGGAGAAACTATGCAAGTAAACCTGCGTATAGCGATTTGGAACGCCAATGGATTGAATAGCCATGTTGATGAAATGAAAACATTACTCAATTCAAACAATATTGATATTTTACTAGTGCATGAAACCCATTTCACGAATAAATCGTACTCCAGTGTACGTGACAAACTAACCTCGAATCCATCCAGCACTGGATTGATGAACATATTGACTTAAATGTGCCCTTGGTAATTGGTCTGGATCTGGATGCAGCCATTGAATCATTTACAAATCTTATTCATGAGGCCGCATATCGATCTAGCCCGAAAAGGGATCAACCAATTCTTAAACATCATTCTCAAGTCCCATCTGAAATATTGCTTCTTATAGCTTCCAAAAGAAGATTAAACAAGTAAGGAAGTCTAAGTTCGGGTGGAACCGAACATTATATACCTAGTAGTGATCTATTATGTCATCCCAATTTACGCAGGTCTATTTTAATACTTTCAGTTCGTATTTGCGTTCAAATAGACAGACGGACAGACAGATAGACGTATTGAGAGACGGACATGGCTACATCGACTCAGCTCATACTCCTGATCATTTCAGTATACGTACAAACATTTCATGTTCATGAAAGGTATGAATATCAAAAAAGATATACAACTTCGCTTTGGCAGTGGGGTATTAACTACTTGCCCGGATATTTTACCTTTCATCCTGAACGTTTTGATATACATTAATAAATATATACATATCACGATTCGTTTATGGCGAATGAAGTAATATACCTTGTGTGCGTAACAAAAATACATATAAAAAATGTGTGTCTTTTATAGGCGCCAAAGAACTCAACCGATCTATATGAAATTTTCACAATGTACCCTTTGGTTCACTGGGTACAGCATAGACAATATATAGTTTTGGAAAAGTAGGCGGAACCACGCCCCCAGGCTATATAAAGTTTCAACTCGTCATAACTCCGAACTTTTTTGGTCTAAATTACCGAAATTTGGATATATGTGTCACTTAGTCAATATCTACATAATTTTTCAAAAGTGGGCGGTGCTACGCCCACATATTTTATGTTTTGTTTTGCTCTTGAACTTCCACGATAGGTTCAGGAGTTCGCTGGGCACGATACAGTCTGTATATAGCTTTTGGAAAAGCCCCCAGGTTATATAAAGCTGCAGTTCGGTATAGTTAGGAGTTTATTTGGTTCAAGTTAATGACATTTTATATATAGATGTGTTCTATGTATCAAAACGTCAAAACAACGTCTATCGGGTTTGCTAGTATATTATAAAATGGCGAAAGCAAACAACGAATTTCAGCATTCTTTTGTAAAACTGAGAGACTAGTTTGCGTTCAAATAGACGAACGGACAGACAGACAGACGGACGGAGAGACGGGCTCATTGTGCTGATCATTTTAGTGAACTTTTCTCTTCTTGTTCTCATACTTACATACATTTAATGTTTATGAAAGGTATGAAAATCAAAAAAGATATATAACTTCGCTATTGCAGTGGGCTATTACCTACGTGCCCGAATATTTTGCTTGTGTGTTTTCCGATTTGGCTTATCTTTGGCAGGAGTATAATACATACTACTAAGAAGCAGCTGACCAATTTTCATTGAAATATCAACATTGAAATATAAGCGATTGCCTTTGAAAATAGCAGACATTTTATGCTGAAAAGTGGGCGGCGCCACGCCTACTTCTTCAAAAAATTTGCTGACAAAATTTTTTTGCGGCCGAGTTTTTCTTGAAAAGCTTATTATGTGTGCAAAATCTGATTGATATACCTTGCTTAGTTGTATAAATATCGCTTTTTCAATTTTACAAAAAAATTGTTCAGAACTATGTTCAAAAACTGGGCGTGAACATTAACCGATTTTGCCTATTTTTACAGCAAACAGTTATCTTTAGAACATTTACACCAAATTTCGTTTCGACAAATCAATTTTTGGCGGAGTTATGACATAAAAAGTTTTGTGGAATAGTCCACTATAAAAGGGGCGGTCCACTCCCATTTTCGAAAATTTTAAGTTTTTGGATTTCTTTGTTTACGGAAACTTTAAAAGTGAAATATAAATGATTTAAGGCTGTTTTACGCAAAGTTATTGCCTATTTAATATATCTACGATACTCTTCAAAATCTTTCATATAAAAGTGGGCGTAGACCTTAATCGATACAGCCCATTTTTTCCTGGAACATTCCATGCATACCTGGAAACCTGCGTGCTGAATTTCGTTTCGATATCTTGAACGGGTTTTGATTTATGATTATTATTATTTCTGAATTTGACTTAATCAAAAGTGGGCGGTGCCACACCCATTTTAAAAAATTTCTTGAAAAATGTATTTTATGCCTCAATCTAAATGTATTCACCAAATTTTATCCTTATGTTGTTTTCGAAAATATTCTATATATAAAAAGTGGGCGTGGCTATCATCCGATTTCGCCCATTTTAAATAGCGCTCGGAGATGAGAGGAACCGCGGACGGACGGACATGGCTTAATCAATTTCTCTTTTCGTCCTGAACATTTTGATATATCTAAGTCAATATCTATCTCGATCCGTTTATGCCGTTACGCGCTGCCGTTAGGCGAATAAAGTTAATATACCTTGTGTGCGTAGCACTACTAGGTATAACAACTGTAAAACGATGGGATATGACTGCATTGGTGTCAAAGTTGTTAAGTCTATTTCTGAAAAGGCTAATTTACAATGCTATTCTCAACACAAACCACCACACAACCCAGCGGAAATGTGCTGCTGTCTTAATGATACCTAATAATGTTAAGTCTTACCGTTCTATTAGTCTGAAAGAATATTTTTACAAAGGATGTTGCCAGTAATTGAGGATCACAACATCAACCGAACACTAGTTTGAGGTTAGAGTGAGGCATGGTACTCCGGAGCAAGGCAATAGGATTGAAAATGTTATTACAGATGCACTCGAGGGGGAAAAATGCTGTTCTGCAGCTTTTTTAGATATCCAACAAACATTTGACAGAGTATGGCACCCTGGACTTATTTTCAAAATTAAAAAGGTTTTGCCAGCACATTTCTCCCTAGTACTTAAATCTTACTTGAGTTACAGGCACTTCTACGTAAAGCATCAGGTGTACCTCAGGGTAGTGTTTAGGTCCCGTTCTATATACTATATTTACATCGGATATGCCCACATCAGAAGTAGAAGTAGCGACATTTGCTAATGATACAGCTTTTATTGCTTGCAGCGCGTCCCCTGTTGAAACTTTCTCTCTACTGCAAAACCAACTTGGCGTTTTAGAGTCTTGGCTTAAAAAATGGAAAATTACGGTCAGAATAGTCGACACATGTTACTTTAACATTAAGAAGAGAACAATGCCCTGCTGTACGATATTCCTTAACAATAGTCAGATTCCCAGTAGGGATAAGTTCAAATATTTAGGAATGCATCTTGATCGACGTGTAACATGGAAACCCCATATTAAGGCTAAGCAACAGCAGCTAAAAATTAAAACCGAAACGAATGTACTGGCTGTTAGGTCGCAAATCTCAACTAAGTTTAGAAAACAAAGTGAGGCTCTACAAAGCTATTCTCAAGCCTATATGGACTTACGGCATACAGCTCTGGAGTATTTCAAGTCCAATGGGGAGACTCTACAACGTTATCAATCAAAAACATTGTGATCAATGGTCAATACACCTTGGTTACCAATGAGGTTATGCACAAGGACCTAGGTATTCCTTTTATAAAGAGTGAAATTCCAAAATACAGTGCTAGATATCTTGCACGCTTATCTAACCACATAAACCCAACTGCTATTTGTTTATTAGATACAACCTCTGAAACTAGCGCCGTCATAACTTAGACTTGCCATTCCTCTAGAATTTGAACTCTAAAAAAAAACAAAAATAATAAAAATAAAAAAAACAATGTATATATATAAATTTATATGTATATATATGTATATATATATATATATATATGTACATATATGTATGTATAAATATTCAGTTTATATAATAAAACTTTAGTTTAAGTTAGATATTATAATAAGATATTCAAATAAATTGTGCAATGAAGCTAACCAAATCTGAAGTAATTCTTAGATTTATTACTATAAACAACATAACAACGTAATTTAATGTAACAAATTGCATTCCCTTTTATGAAGATCTGTAAGGCAAACCTACCACTTTCATTATCTAATTTGATCTAATTTGCGGAATGTCTCATGTAAGATAGATTGCAAATAAAACATCAATTATAAAAAAAAAACTAACAGTGTCGTCCTCGCCAATGGTCGGCAACCCTCCGATTGAGTTCCTCCATAAAAAAGCTTAGCAGGAAAAATTAGAAGCAGCACACTACAAAACTGAAAGAGAGGCTTGGTCTTAATCTTGTCGGAAGTAGAGGATAAAGAGCTGTTTGGATAGTACTTTACTGTAGATACTCCATGGAGTAACAACTTTAGAAGTACTCTACCGTAGGTGTTCCATGGAGTACTCAGAAGCAACAGGTGTACGGGGTGCTGTCATAACACATCGCTACATTCCCACAACAGCCGGTTCTATCGCACCGGAATGACCATGGTTTTTTACCCGACCAAGGGCTGTTATTTCAGTGTAACCCTGCCCAATCTGTCCCGTCCCACCCTTAAATTGTCGTCCTCGGAGCAAACCCTGGCAGCTGGGTTGCTCCATTGTCTCTTGTTATGGGCTGAGGTAGAACCCAACCATGGACCAAGAGATTGGATCTGCTGCGTTTACTGGAAGAAAATTTATAAGTGTAAGAGATGGCTACATAAATCTGGATGCATCTGGCTTAACCCTGCCATCCACAGACCCCGTATTATCTTTAGTACTTTCGAGGCACCATGACTAAGGGCGTGCCATTCCACCTCACCCACTCCCGACTGTCGCTCACGCTTACCAGCGTCTCCATCTCGCACGGCCGCTCACCACTCCTATCCCCTCCGGAATAGGCCATATATGAGCATCGCCGAGCGTCAGTCCCTTCTTTCTCTGCCCCCAATACCGGACTTACGAACTTGTGATGGGTATAATGTACATCGAAAAGACCGTCTCAGCGGTCATGGGGGTGGCCTTGCGTTCATTACACATCACTCTGTACAATATAATCTATTTTCCCCTGACGTCGACCCCAAGCACTCTACCTTAGAATGCCAAGGCATAGTAGTCCGGTCAGGCGACGTCGACCTGCAAATCATAAACATCTACATTCCCCCTGCCACTTGTTGTCCTAGAGATTATCATCCGGACATTAGTGCGTTGCTAAGGGGCGATAACCGTCTAATCCTAGGCGACTTCAAGACACATCACCATCTCTGGCACTCTAACTTGCCAGCAGACAGCAGAGGACACGCAATTGCAGACCAAATAGATAACTCAGCATTCTCTACAGTCAATGGAGATGCCCCCCCCCCCCCGGGGTGGCAGGTAACTGCCACGGTTCGCCAGACATCTCTATAATCAGCGCGGGCCTAATTACCTTTGTCATCTGGCGACCGGTGCTTACATTAGCCTCAGACCACCTACCCATCCTACTCTGCGTTGAACGACCGACCGATTTCATAACGACTGATAAACTAACATACATTAACTTCACCAAAGCGGAATGGGACCATTTTACGGACTATACATAGCGCTCCTTCGCTACCTTACCCACTCCGACAGACGTACGCAAAGGTGAAAGAGAGTTTCGCAAGGTCATTGATTCAGCCTCAGGCCGCTTTATTCCTGCTGGTAAAATACCAGAAATTCTTCCGAATTTTCCTGGAGAAGCTGGTAAGAGAACGTGACCAAGTGAGATTCATCAGTCCCGCAGATCCCAGTATCAAAGGTCTCAATGCGGAAATTCGTAGGTTAGTCAACGAACACAAACTGACCAAGTGGAAACAACACCTCGAGGCGCGCAACCTCTCCCGCGGAGTCGGCAAATTATGGTCCACTGTCAAGGCCCTATCCAATGCGACCAAATAAAATGACAAGGTCGCCATTGCATTCGGCGACAGCGTCAAATCGGCTGTTTATAATGAATCCACCTGCTGATAGGACTAAGAGAAGAGTCTTTCGACGAGCGCACAAATACAAACACTCCACTGCGCCTATTGCCATCTCAGTCGCAGAGGTCAAGGAAGCTATAATGAAGGCCAAATCCTCAAAATCCATCGGACCCGACGGAATCGCCATGAAGATGATCAAACACCTAGGCCACGAGGAACAGAGTTATTTAGCGGCTCTTTTCAACCTCTCTCTAACTACTTTCGTCATACCTGAGATATGGAAACAGGCGATTGTAGCTGCCCTACTAAAACCAGGGAAGCCGGCGAACCAAGGAGATTCATATCGTCCGATATCCCTCCTTTCGCCGAAATTACTAGACACCATTCTGCTCCCTTACTTTATTGCAAATCTGAAATTGGCCGATCACCAGCATGGTTTCCGAAAATCTCACAGCACTACATCCGCTTTGAATGCCATTACAACACAGATAAACTATGGTTTGTATCAACACCCACCAAACCATAGAACGGTTCTCGTGGCACTTGACCTGTCAAATGCATTTGATACGGTCAACCACGCCACACTCCTTCGAGACCTGGAAGAGACACCGCTTCCTGCCGGCCTTAAGAGGTGGACCGCTAATTACCTCAATAGTCGACAATCATCAGTCAAATTCAGGAACAAGAAATCTAGGCCACGAAGAATAAAACAAGGGGTGCCGCAAGGTGGTGTTCTCTCTCCCGTTTTCTTGAATTTCTATATTTCGAGCCTCCCCCCCCACCAGAGGGAGTCTCCATTGTTTCCTACGCTGACGACTGCACGATAATGGGCTCGGGCAAGGGTCCCTCCATTGACGAACTCTGTACTAGAATCAACAGTTACCTCCGTGACCTTTCCAGCTCCTTCACCGAGCGAAATCTGACCCTATCTCCGACTAATGCAACGGCGACCCTGTTTACGACATGGAATGCGCAGATGGGGCAAGAGTTAAATGTCCACGTAGACGAAGTACCTCTACCTACTGTCAAACACCCGAAAATCTTGAGTGTGACGTTTGACAACGGCCTCACCTTCGCTGGTCATGCCACCGCAATAGCTTCAAAGGTACAGAGCCGCAATAAGATCCTCGAGTCACTGGCCGGCAGTACTTGGGTAAAAGACAAAGAAACATTGATTGCTACATATAAGGCTACTGGCCGACGGGTTATTGACTACGCTGCGCCGGCATGGTTGCCCAACCTTGCTGACACTAACTGGAGGAAATTGCAAGTCTGCCAAAACACCGCCATCACTGCTACGGGGTCTCTTCTTATGTCATCTGAGCCTCATCTCCATCAAGAGGCTAAATTGCTCAATGTTCAAGAGCACGCGGAACTCTTGAGTAGACAGTTTCTTCTGAACTGTCATACACCCAGTCATCCAAATCGACATCTATTGGATGAAGGAGACATCTTCGCAAGCACTGCGATGAGATCCGGCACCACAACTCTTTGCCGTTTGATCTGCGAAGCCATAGGTGGGCTTTAAATGACCTCCACACCGAGTCGGTAGACAGATCCCTCAGATCTCGGCCTGTGAATCCCGTTATCAATATTCAACCACCTGAATTGGCTGAAGAGGAGCCTGTACTTCCGAGGGGACTAGAGTCATGCTAGCGCAACTTCGTTCTGGATATTGTAATAGGTTAAACTCTTACTTATCCAGACTGAACGCCACCATACCAAACACATTCCCTGCATTTGGTATGTTCCCTCATGATACCATACATCTCTTCTCCTGTTCAATCGAACCTACTCTTCTAACACCTACATCACTCTGGTCCAACCCTGTCGAAACCGCGAATTTCATCGGACTTCCGTTAGAAGAGCCTGATGACAATTTAGAGTGATCGTGCCCATTAGGCAGGGCGAAGCACTGTTAACAACAACAACAGAATTGCTAGTGTTAAACATTTACTTACGTCTTTGTTAGCCAAAAAATGTTCAACTATGGTTTGTTTCTTATAACACAAGGCTTTCAGTATGGAGCCTGGAACTGTAAGGAGGTCAATTATAAGCAATAGTTTTTAGATAAAATCTTTTGTTGTAATGATGATATCGGACATGAGGTTATATTCCCCATAAGAGACAACCCTATGAAAAGATGGATATGCTCTTTGAAAAACGACCTTATCATAAAACATTTAACTGAATATAATGTCATTTTTCTGTACCTAAGCCACTGAGACAAGCAACGTTGCCTCCACTTCCTTTATTTCCTAAAATCGGCTACAAATTTGTATAAGACATCACTCATTCAAATTTCCATGTACAGGGTGTTCATTAGCCACCCTGTACATGAAAATTATATAACTTTTTTTCTATTTAATGAATCTGGTTAATTTTTTTTTTATTTTGCAGATTGACTTTTACATTTAACAAAAATGGATAACTGGGACACTGAAACAAGAATTTGGATTGTCCGCCGCTATCACGCACTGGAGTCCGTAGTTTCGGTTCAAAGAGAGTATAGGCGCACGTTTGGCGGCAATCCTCCGAGCAGATGGACCATAATAAGACTTGTAAACAATTTTGCCGAGCATGGGACAGTCAACAGAAGACCTTACCATCGAAACCCTTCAGTTCGAACGGAGGAAACAATCGCTGCTGTAGCTGCTGCCATACAAAACAATCCACGTGTTTCGACAAGAAGCTTATCTGCTCAAATGGGTGTAAGCAGACAGTCATTACAGTCAATTATGCACAAAGATTTGGACTTATTCCCATATAAAATTCAAATGGACAACAAACTGAACGCTGCAGACTTGCCGATTCGCTTGGAATTTTGCCAGAAGATGCTTCAAATGGTGGAAGAGGATGGAAACATGTTGAACTGTCTTTTCATGTCTGACGAGGCCCATTTCGATTTAAACGGCAACATAAACAAACAAAATTGTCGAATATGGAGTGCTTCCAACCCACAGATACTCCATGAGACGGAATTGCATCCACTTCGTGTCACAGTGTGGTGTGCAGTTTCATCACGCTGCATTGTCGGGCCCTACTTCTTCGAAGAAAACGGTCACACCGTTACGGTTACTGGAGACCGTTACTTGAGCATGTTGAGAGAGTTTTTCTATCCAGAATTACGCCGAATGAGAATTTCTTTCAACTCTGTGTGGTTTCAGCAAGATGGTGCAGCTCCTCATATAGCCCAACCTGTTATGACAGAATTGCGACGAAAATTTCCCAATAAGCTGATATCCAGAAACTCCACATTCCGTTGGCCACGCAGGTCGCCTGACCTTACTGCACCTGACTTTTTCTTTCGGGGTTATTGCAAACAGGAAGTCTTCAAAGCAAAACCAACAAATTTGAATGAACTAAGGCAATCCATTCGAGAAACAATTGCGGCTATTCCTGTCTCAACTCTCCAAGCAGTAATGAACAACTTTTTGGTAAGATGCCGCACATGCATCGACGAGCAGGGGGGGCATTTAAATTCCATTATTTTTAAAACTAATTAAGCTATATTTAATAAAATTTAATGAGCTTTAACATGAATAAAAGAAGAATGAATTCCATACACTGAAAAAAAAATTATTTGAGTTTCTTAATGTAGCAAAATTCATCAGCCACCCTGTATGTGCTTATGTTTGTCTGAAACAATACAAAAATCATCAAAAACAGTCAAAAGTAATCGATAGTAGGGTAGGGCGGGGCTAGTTGTGCATAGGCAAGTTCGGCAATCGAAATATCTCGCAAACTATTCATCGTACGCATAGGCATCATATGGTGGAAAGAAGGAGTCGCGGGAGAGGTAATCACCACGCGATCGCTAGCGGCCGCTGGACGAGCGAGTGAAGTGCCCGTGCCTTTTGTTTATTTTGTGACCAAAAAGTAAAAACGTCGTTTATCGCAAGTTTTCGTCTGTATTAGTCAATTGTTGTCTGTTTTCACTCAGGTAAGTGTTAATCTTCCAGAGAATTATTGTACTTTTGATATGTAGAGAGGTTCTGGGTATAATTCTAACGATTTTTGTATAACCCCGCTTTTTTTTTAAATTCCGGGTTGGGGTTAGTTGAGCTATGGTTGCTTGCAGGGAATGGGCACATACAAAACGTGTTCCAGGTGTTGGTCTTACTTTCGTTTGTGTCAATTGCAATAGTGACAACGACGATTAAGTTGCTAAGATCTTGTTAATATATTTTTTTAAGATATTTGAGTCTGATTTTAAACAAAAAGACTGAATTTAGTCCTGAAGTTGTTTTAAGATACGTTGATGTTTTGTTTATTCTATTCTCTGTTAATTATCCAAAGACAATTACTTTAAGTTTTGTTGTTCTGTCACTAAAAGATTATAAATAAAGAGCTAATTGTCAAACACATATTTTACTTCATCTCTAGCCAACATTGAACCCATAGTTTGGTTAGACATTCTTAGTGCTCATCTTGCTCAACTTACCTCACCTATGGGGTACATTGACCGTACTTGACTTTCTGCATTTAAATAGCTGTGTGTGTGGTTGTATATTTGTATATCCAGACTATCTCGAAAACGGCCCAACCGATTTGGATGAAATTTAGTATGTACATAGTTTACCACATTCTAAGAATTTTTTCTATCAAAATGTTCAGGAGCAAAAAAGAAATTGATTAAGCCATGTCCGTCCGTCCGTCTGTAAACACGATAACTTGAGTAAATTTTGATATCTCTATCTCTATGGCACGATATACAACAGGCATATCATCATAAACCTCCTAAGAGATTTTTGCGCCAAGCTTCTCTTCCAATTTGTGGTGTGCCGATTTGAATTTTCCCTACAAATTGGTGGGACCTACAGTTTTTTGCCGACTCCGAACGGCATCTACAAAGGAGACGAATTTTTGCTGAGAAGCCTGTCATGGCAGAAATACACTCGGAGAGTTTGCCAAACCACTGTCGAGGGGCGACCCCGTTTTGAAAAACTTTTTTCAAATCACTTTTGATGTTACCTGTACCAGGGCTCGAACCATGGACCTTCGGTGTGGTAGGCCGGCAACACTACCTTCACACCACGGCGGCCGCCAGATGAATTTTGAGATATATTAATGAAATTTGGTATGCAGGTTCCTTGGCACTCATCTCCTAGCGCTATTTAAAATCTGCGAAATCGGGTGATAGCCACGCCCACTTTTTATGTATAGAATATTTTCGAAAATACAAAATAAGTGATCATTCAGTACACAATACACTTATAAGGATTACATTTGGTGTGCACATTAATGTTAAGGCAGAAAATAAATTTTTCAAGAAATTTTTGAAAATGGTTGTGGCTCCGCCCACTTTTGATTAAGTCAAATTTAGAAATAATATGAACCATAAATCAAAACCCGTTGAAGATATCGAAACGAACTTTAGCACACATATTTATATTAATACACGGCATGTTCCGGAAAACGGACGTATTCGGTTAAGAACCACGGCCACTTTTGTACTAAAGATTTTGAAAAGAATCATTGATATATTTAATAGCCAATAACTTTGCGTACAAAAGCTTTATATCAACCTATACCAAAGTGTCCGTGAAATATAAATTTTTGAAAATGGGTGTTACCCCGCCCCATTTTGTAGTGGATTATTCCAAAAAACTATTTATGCCATAACTCCGGCAAAAATTGATGTATCGATATTTGACTAAAATGCTATACATCTAAAGGTACATGTTTGTTGTAAAAATGGGCGAAATGGGTCAACGGCCACGCCCAGTTTTTTAACATAGCTCTGAAATTTTTTTTGTAAAATGTAAAACCCCATATTTTTATCACCATGCAAGCTATATCAATAAGATCTTGCACACATCATAAGCTTTTTAGGCGAAAGCCAACCGCAACAAATTTTAGTGGATTTTGGGGAAGTATTCGCGGCGCCGCCCACCTCTCAGCATACAAATTCCGCTATTTTCAAAGGCGATTGCTTGTAGTTTGAACTAGATATTTCAATCAAAATTGGTCAGAGTATATTCCTGCCAAAAATCAAGCAAATCGGATGACACACAAGTAAAATATCCGGGCAAGTTGTTAATACCCCACTGCAAGGGAAATTATATACTTTTTTTGATTATCATACCATTAATGAACATGAAAGATTTGTAAGTATGAGAAGAAGAAGAGATGGGCCCATCAATAAGCAAACTGAAATAATAAGGACGATGAGCTGAGTTGATTTAGCCATGTCCGTCTGGCCGTCTGTCTATTTGAAAGCCAATTTTTCAAACATAAAATGTGCATTTTTCCAACATAAAATGAAAAAATGTGGTTGGCAGTGTTTGGTAGGGAAGTTTTTTATATACAAATAAATTAATTGAGACCTCAAAACTCATAACAGAAGTGTTTTTATTGAAAACAATCAGCTGGCTTTATAATACGAACTGAAAAGTAATTAAATAGACCTGCGTAAATTGGTATGCCATAATAGATCACTACTAGGTATATAATGTTCGGTTCCACTCGAACTTAGACTTCCTTACTTGGTGTTTAAATTAAATGAAACAAGCCAATATGGGTATCAAACGAAAGGTGTTTCCTGCGTATTAAAAAAAACATTTCTAAGGAAAGTTGCCTCTATTAATTGTATGTAATCAAATTTTGTAACCTATAAAAAAACATTAAACATCTTTCTATTATCAAAATATGTTTTTAAAATCTCTTTTTCAAAGGCTCCACTGCTGTTGAGTAAAATTATACATGCACACAGACAGAATATCTTTACTGATGGGTATTTAAAGCAAATTACATGGGTATTCAATCATTAATATGCTTTTCCAAAAAATAATCAGCCCAACCGGCTCTGGTTGAAAATATAAAAAAAAAATAAAAAATAAATTATATTTCAAAAAAGTATTTCCAATCAAATTGTTTATTCAATTGCACTTCAGTGCATTATTGCCCAACAGTGTTGACATGTTCAATTTATTTCGAAGCTTTGGGGAAAACCATCTCTCCAAATACTCACAGTTTCCCAAAGTCTTCCAGCTATCGTTTAATCGATCGTCCACTAAAATATAACAAACAAATTTTTTCTTTTCATTTTCTTACTTCCATAAATGGGTACTATGGGTAAAAGTGCATACAATTCCAGATTCAATAATATCAAGTTTATATAATTCACTTAATTGAAACTTTAGAAAACAGCGCTTCAAAAAAATTGTTTGCCTTTCGAATTCAATAAGAATAATATTACTTGTGTATATTTTTTGCATAGGATAATTTAATACAGAGTTATACGTAATTTTATATAGGTATCTTTTTTTAGCCAAATTTTAGCCTTTAGTACACAAAAATGCGACTATTGTAGGATGCATCCGAGTTGAGTTGCAAAGGAAAATGCGACTAATGCCAGATCTGACCACTTCGCGCGTATTGAACTGTTCATACCTGTTTGAGCATGACTTATGGAGGAACCAATTGTACACATTTATACTCGAACGGGTACTTTTAACTCCTATAAGTATGCTTCAAAAACTGATATTGATTTACACCCATATGAGCATGCTACACAAATAAAAATTTACATATGTTGAATTATAGCCAACTGTAGGTTAAAGGGACTAATTCGCATTTGTTATTATTCATTGTGTTGTGTTCTTGAAATTTGAACGCAGAATTAAACCACATATGAATTTATAATTCTTTCAATCATTTGGAAAAATTCCAAAGGCGATATCTTTGTCTGCTAAGTCTTTACAAGATTTTTTACTGAATTGCATGGTTAGAGGCTGTCGATTGTTATCACATAATCGAGAAAGAATAGGGTCACATGGATAGATTTTTCGGTTGCTGCTCCTTATATCGGTCAACATTCTTTGAATTCTTCTTTATTTTTCAAGAAAGAACTACCCATACATAACCTTTTATATGTGATGCATATGAAATCTAAGCGAACACTTGTCCATACCATGTTCCGAGTACGATGCTGATTTTCTTTCGGAAGCATTACTTTTAACGTATTTGGTCGCTTAACTCTAGAAAATGCCACATATAACATACCATGCATGAACATCGATGAATTTAGCTCCACTCCGACAAACTCAAAAGTGTATCCTTGGCTATGTCCGAGGATTGGATCACCTACTCTAGGACATCGCCGTATGTATTGGACCAGTTTTTCTTTTTATTTGAAAGCAGATTTCTTTGGAGTACTCCGATACTCAATCGTTTTTTGCAGGTATTTTGTACCGCAAAGATACATATATACAAAACGTGAGTGCATGCTCATAGGTACAAGCGATGCAGACAGTGAGTTTCCTTCAGGCATCTCTCGCAGTTCAAAACAACTAATCAAATACCACTATTCGATAAATACTATTCGAATATACCGATAAATTATTCGAATAAACATTATATTCGAATACTCCCATCCTTAGTTCACATAGCTAAAGCTAAACACAGTCACAGTACATCAGTGGCCTACCTGGAAAATTTAGCGCCAGGGGAAAACTTTTATTATTAACTTAAGCATCGGTAACTATTCCCATCAATCGATTCTATATGTGCTGTATTCACTCCGACCCACTTTCCGCCTATATCACGATTATGTATATGTGCAATGATTACACCGCGTTACACACATTCTGTCCTATGAACCAAATATACTTTTTCGGAAAGGGGAGAAAAAATAAAAATACGTGTATCGCCGATTTTCATGTACACGTCAGCATTTTTTTTTAATGTATAAAGTATAAAGGTCGTTATGTCCGTCTGTCCGCCTGTGTGAAAGACTTTGGATCGAAAAAAAAAAAAATTGTTAAAATCGATCCAAAGTCTTTCACACAGTGTATATTTATTTTTTCTCCCCTTTCCGAAAAAGTATATTTGGTTCATAGGACAGAACTAAAGCTCGTTTTTGTAACGCAGTGTTATATATACTGTAACTATGCTTTTGTTCTCATTGAAATTAACCTCCCAACTGTTTAAATAAGTATAAATATTCTTACACTTGAAATTATGCAGATCTTTGGATAAATGTTAATTAGTTAACTATGCATATGATAGTGAGTTTTCGTATTGACCTACGATTGATTGTTGCAAAAACAGCTAATTAAACAACTCTTTCTTTCCTAATTAGCATACGAGGTGTGTTCAAAAAGTATCGCGAATTTTGCGTTTTTTCAAAAATTATTTATTTATTCATGAATATCTATTTTGTCCCCTTCAAAGTAATCCCCATGAGATATTATACACTTGTGCCAACGGTTTTTCCAATCTTCGAAGCACTTCAAAAAATCATTTTTTTGTATCTAGTTCAGCTCCTCCTTCGATGCCGTCTTTATCTCGTCAAGAGAAGCGTAACGTCGTCCTTTCATGGGCCTCTTTAGTTTAGGGAACAAGAAAAAGTCACAGGGGGCCAGATCTGGGGAATACGGTGGCTGCGGCATCATTAATGTGTTGTTTTTGGCCAAAAAGTCGCGCACAAGCAACGATGCGTGAGCAGGGGCGTTATCGTGGTGCAAAAGCCAATTTTTGTTCTTCCACAAATCCGGGCGTTTCTGACGGATTGCTTCGCGCAAATTGCGCATAACTTGCAGGTAATATTCCTTATTGACCGTTCTTCCCTGTGGCAAGAACTCATGATGCACCATGCCCCTGCAATCGAAGAAAACTGTCAGCAAAACTTTCACATTCGACCGAACTTGGCGCGCTTTTTTCGGTCTTGGTTCGTGCGGCAGCTTCCATTGAGATGATTGAGCTTTGGTTTCCACGTCATAACCATAAACCCACGATTCGTCACCAGTTATGACCCTTTGGAGCAAACTTGGGTCGTCGCGGACAGAGTTTAACATCTCATTAGCAATGTTCATGCGATGCTGTTTTTGGTCACAATTGAGCAATTTTGGTACGAAACTCGCGTAAAAATCGAAGACGATCCAAAACACGTGCAAGCAAAGCAGCTGTCAACAATTAACTGAACATTCAAAATGGCCGAGCTTGTCGGCATAAGTGAGAGACATGAGTACCAACATAACGCCACAAAAAATTCGAAATTCGAATATACGTAACCAGCGAAAATTCAAAATTCGCTATACTTTTTGAACACACCTCGTACATATCATAAGAGCTTGTAGTTGGGTATAGAGTTATTTTCTTTGTCATGCGTTATTGTTTCTGGACTGCCAGGAATCTCCACTGTAATCGTTTTACGAAATTATGACCTTTATAACTTCTCGCTCTATGCTCGTACAAATTAGATTTTTGTTTGGACAAGTATATTTATGGAAAAGTAACAGTGTAAGCAAAACCCGTCTATTTGCAAACAACCCCGCAACTATAACTTATTCCACGCCAACTAGTCATGTTTTCAACATGGGGATATCATAGGAGACTTCCATTTTCAGATTTCGGACAGATATATTAGGAAAATCTTCATATATGAAAAAAGTTTAAGTGCCTCATAGATTGACATAGCCAAATTAAAATAAACAACTTTTCTGGAATTTTTCCAAATCTAGCCAATCTCATCTTCTCTTTAACTTTCAGTTACAAAAGTTTAGTTTTTTCACTTCCTTTATTTTAGGTCCCTCAAAATCAGGAAAGACCTCTCCGAGCTGGAGAAAATAATACAAGCCGCAGAACTTCTATTACAAGAGCGTGCATTTGCTGGCGTATGCCAATGACATAGACATCATTGGCTCAAATAACCACGCCTTAAGCTTTGCCTACTCCAAATTAGAAAAATGAGCGAAAAAAGTGGGTTCGGAGGTGAAAGAGAATAAAGCGAAGTACCTTCTGTCATCATGCAAAGAGTCAGCGCTTTCGCACCATGACACCCACGCCACTGTTTCCAGCCATAAGTTTGAAATAGTAAGGACTTCGTTTACCTGGGAACCAGCATTAGAACCAACAATAATGTCAGTCGGCCCTTGGAGTATTTTAGAGAAAGGTTCTTCGGCCTCTATGCGATGGTGTTTACTCACGAGGATTTAGTGATGAATTCTATGAGCTCTACGCAGATATAGACACAGTCCAACGAATTATACCCCAGTAGCTACTTTGGCTTGGCCATGTAATGCCGATGGAAGAAGATGCTCCGGCAGAGAAGGTATTCATGTCGGAACATACCTATTGAAGCAGAGGAAGAGGGAGGCCGCCATTCCGTGAAGGCCGTGAAATGGAACCAACTCATAAGGCATCTGTGGGAACCAACGGTCAAACTGATTCACGGGCAACGGGCTGTCAACAATTATACAACTAATGCGCCGCTGTGGAACGCATCTTTAGATTCAGTTTTGTTGTATGAAGTATAAGTAGTCAATAAAGTGAACTGTTAAAATGTGTTTGTCCTCATTGCATCTCGCTAGAGAACTGAGCGTGTTGGCCGAACAAATTTATTTTTTTAGTAAATCAGGACTATCAGTTCAAACGATATTTTGGAATCTAGCAAAGTCCTTCCAAGTAACTTCCCCTTGAGCTAAACACTTGAAATTTGATACATAGTTTAGGACACGACCACAACACAATTTGTAAAAACAGAATTCCGCTAGATGGCACTGATCGAATCTTGCGATCGATTTTCGAGTAGCTTTTTGGTGAGTTAAAGACTTCAAGCTGTAGTCATATTTCAGAACTCGGTGATAAGGCAGTATTTCATTAAAAAAATTTCGCTAGGTGGACAGCCCCCTCGACAGCACTCCCCTTAACCTTGCAGAGTTTTTGCCGGTTCTCAAGCAAACAAACAAGCGAAAACCATTTCATTTTTCAGAAAAGTTATCCTTTGAAACCGTATTATTTTGACTTACAGAAAATGAAATCACAGCACTTGTTTTGGTTGGAAAAAGAACGAAACAGGAACCTTAACACTTTGATTTGAAAAAGAACGAATTTGAATTCGTCATTCTGATGTCTAAAGGGACGGAACCGAAACCTTCAGAATTTCTGAAACAGATCACTTAAATCAGTGAAAATTTATTTCAGACCAATAGTGACATTATTTACTTTTACATTAGTTAATCTTTGCTTTTTCCAAAAAAACTGTAATCCTTTTAAAATCACAGCTCACATATCACAGTTTTCTTTGCATAAAAAAACCACATGAGCAGAATTTGACTCTCCAAGATATGCAATTTTTCAATTTCACATTCATTTCTTTGCAATGTACTACTATTACTATTGTACCTCCAACTTTATAATAAAATGGTAGGGGGTCACAAGTGCGTGAAGTTCAAATGGGAAAAGATTGGCTCCTATTTATTCATGCAGAACTGATTATAAAAAACACCCAGAGAATGGTACTTAAGTCTTGTTAAAATAGCTATCTCGAAATCATAAAAGAATCACCTTTGACGTCATGGTTGATGTTACTAAGATTGTACGAGTATGTATGTGGAGCCAAACCTTTACTACAGCCGTTGTAACATACTGCCTCAGGTTTCAACCGTCCACGATTAGTAGATACTGCAGTTAAACTACATACACAAAAAGTTTGTACCTACTTTTGTTGGCTCCTTCCCGAAGAATTTAATGATCATTACTCATTCACTACCTTTCAGATGAACTAAGCGGTGAACCTAGGGATACTCGAGTCACTGTGGTTCTCTGTAAAACCATAATACAAAACTCATTTCCACAGAACATTTACACTTTTAATTTTCATACGATTCGGTGGAGTAATGTGTAAACCTCTTTTGCTAAAGCGAAGCCCACAAATGCATAAAGGATGTTTTTTTAGAGAACTAGCAAACCGGGCGAACTTCGTTTCGCCATCAGATGGGTTCGCTTTTTTTTTTAATATTTCGTTTGGGAATTAAAAGATGAAGACAATTTTTTTTTTGTTTTATATTTGAAAAGGAAAAATTTTATTTCATTTCACAACAGAAATGAATTCATTTCGATTACAAAAATGAAGTGTAATTTAGTTGAATTTCTATAAGTAAAAAAATGAAAGTAAATCCAAAGTAAATACTGAATCGAAGCGTTGTACGCGTTGGCAAATTATCCGTCTCATTGAAGTGCTCTTTGGTAAACCACATTTTTTGTTTTTTTGTCTGACGTTAACACAAACAAAGCGGATGGCTTCCCAACTCGTGAACACGCAACGTATAGCTGACCATGTTAAAAACAATGATTTTCTAAATTTATCCCGCAAACACTAAGCGATTGGCCTTGCGACTTGTTGATTGTCATTGCGAACGCAAGGTTAACCGGAAATTGCAATCGTTTGAAGTCAAAAGGAAGATCAGTCGGAATCATTGGTATTCGAGGAATACATACATTTTCACCCGCGAACTTTCCGTTAATAATGGTTGCCTCAATCAAAGTCGCAGTGGATTCAAATTACGCAATATCATAATAACTGAACCAACTTTGAGTTGCAAGTTATGTGATGGAAATCCTGGTAACACCAGAGAGTTCAAAAACTCCGTTGGATAATTTACTACATCATCGGGATTTGTTATGGAATCAACGGATTTGTATGTCACCAAATTGCCATTTTTGATTGAATGGTGAAATTCAGTGCGTGTACCTCATTATTCTTTGCGGACAGAATTGCTCGTTGACTTAACCAAGCATAATTCTGATAATTCTCACTAATGTTCGGGAAAACATTTTCAATAAGAGCTGATTGAGAGTCTACAAATCGGCAAAAGTCGTTGGTAAGAGTAATTAATCCAGTCGTCGCATCAACTGGGACTTTTCCATTTCCAACAGCTAACAATTGTTTTGAAAATTGTGCAGCATTCTGATCATTTTGAAGTTGAACGCTCATATTAGTGGTTAACGATAATGTTTTTACGTTAGGTGATGCCTTCAGGCAAGCATTCAATTCAGCTGCAGGCGTTCCACGATGAATTACTGGCAACGTCTGCCTGAAATCGCCTGCCAACAATATCATCAAGCCGCCAAAGATGTTGTTATTTCGCCGAAGATCCTTCAGTGTAGAGTTAAGTGCTTCAAGTGATTTCTTATTTGCCATTTTGCACTCATTTCAAACAATTAGCTTGCATTGCATCAACAATTTTCCCATTGCACTGGATCGGGAAATATTGCATGCTAGGGTATCAACTATGTTTAAATTGAGTGGCAACTTCAGTGCAGAATGTGCAGTACGATCGCCATCTAGAAGAGCCGCCGCAATTCCAGATGATGCTAACGCCAAAGCTGTGTCACATCTTGATCGAACAGTGGCCAAAATCAATGAAAGTACAAATGTTTTCCCTGTTCCTCCGGGTGAGTCCAGGAAGAATAGACCACCAGTATTATTGTGCACCGCTTGCATTAATGTTTCGTATACTTGTTTTTGCTGTATCAACATTGTATTGCTGCTCTCGATTAAATTCTTGGTTGAATCCATCGTGCATCGATCGATTTGGCGCAATAATTCCTACTTGAATCAGTAGATTGTTTGCAATATTCAAGCATTGCTCCTCAATCAGAATCAATCCTTCATTGTAAATTTCATCGGTTATTTGCATGTCGGGATTTTTCGTTTGAATGCGCAAGCGATTCAAGATATCTTCACATATGTCGTCTTTGTATTGTTCCATAACTGAATTGGTTGTGAAGGGAAACATGTGGTGATGATTATTGGGAACAGCGTTCTTATTTGGTACGCATTTGATGAAACAACTGAATCCGCAAGTGTTAAATCCCAATGAGAATCGTTCTCCAGTAAACCCAATAGTTGACATGCTTCCATTCACAGTTTTCAAATGCGCAAATGATTTTGGTCCACATACATTTACCAACAGCAGTCGCAAATAAAAACATTCACATAATTTGTAGGATGAACAGTATACATGCGACCTAGCGCATCAGTGGAAAACACCTGTGGCCAACCTGAAACTGGGGTTCCTTGTTTGCGACGTTGACATTTCTTTGCTGATTGATTCCAAGTGTAATACTTGGGCATTTCAACGTACATCAGCGTCGCTGCGAATGGATCTGCTTCACACATTGCAAAGAAGCTAGTCAATGTTGTCGATGGTGGTCTCTCAGCTCGTTGTGCCGCATTAGCCTCAGTGAAGTAAACTCTTTGTCCATTTCCCCAATGCACTGCTAAATGTACAACTGTGGGATATCTTTCATGAATTTGAAATAACGATAATCGCCACATTGCTTCATTAGTACTGACGTAACTGACCATTTGGAAGTTGCTAATCTCGTCATTCGCATTTTCCGACGCAATACCAAACACAGCCATGTCGCTGCCTTTTGTGACGTACTTGCACAAATATTTGACTGATTTGGCCGAATGACAACTTTCAACGTTCACATGTGCTTTGAAAATTCGTGATAGCAGCGGGCAATATGGTACAATGAATTCATTTCCGATTTCGATCTCTTGATTTTAAACTTTAACTTTGATAGTTCGACCATTATCTTCTTTTGAACGCCGACGATAAATTGGATATCCATCGTTCCCTGTGTGCATTTCAGCAACTAACGGTCGCGGATATCGTTTTGTGCACTTTCCATCAGCCATGCAAGGCGGTAATGGATTTAATGCACCGCACGGTCCATGCACCATCTGTGTCCTCACAATGTCGTGTAGATGGAGATCATTGACTGGATCAGGAATTTCAACTGATATGATGTCATCCACTTCATTTGAATGTAATTTGTTCAGCAACCAAATTAGGATATGAGCATGCGGTAGTCCACGCTTTTGCCATTCCACAGAGTACATATAACAACGTGTGTCATCAAAAACTCGATACTTAGTAAGCACAGCAATCATAACCTTAAGTTTTTGCTGAAAAACTCTGGCGATTATGTCATGGCGATCTTGCGGTTGTTGACCCGGGTCCAACTCACGTTCAATTTCCGTCCACTTCGGATTGCATGTGAACGTAATAAATAAACCCGGGGTTCCATAATTTCGCACGTACGCCATAGCGTCTTGAGCGTATTCGTGCATGTGGCGTGGGCTTCCGATATAAGGTGGTGGGAGAATCGTCAGACGTCCAATATTCTGAACATTACCATCTGAATGAATAGCATCACGCAAGTGTATATAGTCCTCAGATCGTAGCTTTGGCTGATTGAATCGGATGAAAGCTAAATGTTCGGTCTCGACTTTGACATACATATCGACAGCGAATTGCTGGAATAGGCGACGGCACGGATGAGATTGTCCTCATGTGTACGAATCATAATACGATAGGCATAGTAAATTATTGCGCTTAGATTTTTGTTCATTGATATGCAAAATTAAATGGATTGTTAATGGAACCCAATAATAGCAATAATTAGTGTGTTAATATTGTACCTGTAATTGGATCGACCATCTTCAACGTGATGTCGTATCCGTCTTCTCGAATGATATTAGCTCCAAATGAAGTCTTGCGAAAGCAGTTATTGTATTCAAGGATGTGTTGAAGAAAATGGTTGGAATCAGGATCACTTCCATTGAACAATGCTTTCAGTGGCTGTGGTGGTGTAAGTAATGGCTCCAGTTTGACTCTTCCATTTGCGCAGCACAATCCATCCGTTTCTCTTTTGAACTTTAACGCATTGCAATATCGGCCTACAGTCGTCATTGGTCCAATATCTAAATTTTCATCATCACTGTAGTTCGTAGCGGGATCGTATTGGAATGCCAAGCGATTGTATGATGCCAATGATCTTCGTGTGCTCACGCGTTGTCTCAATCGGTCATTTTCTCTTATTATATTTTGTCTTTCTTCACTTAAGTTCCGGGAATATACTTGTTGCTGGAATGCATGCCGTGCGCGGTGGCCGATGTTCGCACGTCGTCCTCTGGGCATTTTGGACTATGGACAGATGGTGAATTTACAATTCAACTTACCACCTTAAAAAAAAATTTGCAAGTTTTTTTTATGCCACTTCCAAAGATATATAATTTTTGATCTTTTTGCAAAATACGATAATTTCTTGGCTTTTCGACTAAAAATTTTGCAAGTTTGGACAGACTGGTGAATTTAACCTCAAATGCACTATCCATATAATTTACACAATTCAACTTACCACCTTAAACAAAAATTTGTAAGTTTTTTTTTATGCCACTTTTTATCTTTTTTTTTAATATTATTGGCATACAAATTTACATTTATGTACGTTTGTACCGCCCGCACTAATCAATCAACTGCTGCTGTGAGAATCCAACACTTTGCTTAAATACTTTTTATCCACTTTTATTAAATCATTATTATTAGGATACCGGTTTTAGTTTTGCGTTTGAAAGAACGTGCGTATAATAAAAAATGTCACATAAAATTAATGGCGCTGTATGTAAAAAATAATTTCCCCTATTTTCCTGCTTTTCTTTTGAAATTTTTCCTGAATTTTGTTTGCTATAAGCCTCACGGCGACCGATACTTTTCCAACGAATGTAAAATCATTGAAATCGGTTCGTGCGTTCTTGAGATATAGCGTCAGGGAGGAAAACGCGACTTATTTTTATATAATAGAAGATACTTCGCAATGCCTACGAAACCGAAACTAACCGACTAACTTCTAAAACATAATACATGTTACATGAACACTCCAAAGAAGATACTTCGCAATGCCTACGAAACCGAAACTAACCGACTAACTTCTAAAACATAATACATGTTACATGAACACTCCAAAGAAGATACTTCGCAATGCCTACGAAACCGAAACTAACCGACAAACTTCTAAAACATAATAAATACATGTTACATGAACACTCCAAAGAACATTCCACTTTCCTTGCATCTATTATATAAAAATAAGTCGCGTTTTCCTCCCTGACGCTATAACTCCAGAACGGCTGGACCAAATTGAATGAAATTTTGCACGTAGTTTTCGATTGAGCCCGACATGGCTTGTGGCCAAAAAAAGTATAAGAAACTGGGAAGGTTTTGGAGATATTCCACAAAATGTGGACCAGGGTAACCCTATAACGGGTTCGTACGATATGGGTATCAAATGAAAGGTATGGACGAGTGCTTGAACATGGTGTAGTTTTTAGTCCCATATAACACCCCGTATTCGAGGTATTTCCCGAAATATGAACCAGGTGTGACACCAGACGGGTTTTCTACAAAATGGGTATCAAATAAAAGGTGTTGGTGAGTATTTAAAAAAGAGGTGATTTTCAAGACCCTTTGCGACCCGTTTTCCGAGATATCGACCAAAATGTGGACCAGGGGTGACCCTGGAAGGTGTTTATACGATATGGGTATCGAATAAAAGGTGTTGATGAGTGTTTAAAATAGAGGTGATTTTCAGGACCCTATGCTACCCCGTTTACGAGATATCGCCAAAAATGTGGACCAGGGGTGACCCTTCCTGACGCTATATCTCAAGAACGCATGAACCGATTTCAATGATTTTGCATTCGTTGGAAAAGTCTCGGGCGCCGTGAGGTTTATAGCAAACAAAATTCAGGAAAAATTTCAAAAGAAAAGCAAGAAAATAGGGGGAATCATTTTTTACATTTTATGTGACCTTTTTCATTGTAGGCCCGTTCTTTCAAACGCAAAATTAAAACCGGTATTGTGTTCACTGTGAAATTGAGGTTGAAGTTATTCGTTTCCTAACAGATCAATTGGAAACCATCAAAACAATTCGCGTATTGTGCAAGTTAACACAGCAGTAGAGGTATACCAGCATTAGGTGTAAATATTGTATGTATGCCTGTATGTTATCCCAATAACAAACATACATAAATACTCATCGGTGGTTGTTGTAAGCAGGCATTGCATTTTATTGGTATACAAATTTACATGTATGTACATTTGTACGGTGGTGGTTGACCGGCCGCACTAATCAATCAACTGCTGCTGTTATAATCCAACACTTTGCTTAAATACTTTTTCTCCACGCCGACGCTTCGAGTTTGCCGAAGTAAAATCGTGCGCTCGATGTACCTGAAAGGTTCATCGCTAAAAAAGTACTTAAGCACGTATAATTTTAAGGTCAGCCACGTGAATAATGATTTAATAAAAGTTGGATTATCACAGCAGCAGTTGATTGATTAGTGCGGGCGGTGCAAACGTACATAAATGTAAATTTGTATGCCAATAATATTAAAAAAAAAGATCAAAAATTATGTATCTTTGGAAGTGGCATAAAAAAAAACTTGCATATTTTTGTTTAAGGTGGTAAGTTGAATTGTGTAAATTATATGGATAGTGCATTTGAGGTTAAATTCACCAGTCTGTCCAAACTTGCAAATTTTTAGCCAAAAAGATCAAAAATTGTCGTATTTTGCAAAGACATCAAAGATTAAATATCTTTGGAAGTGGCATAAAAAAAACTTGCAAAATTTTTGTTTAAAGTGGTAAGTTGAATTGTGTAAATTATATGGATAGTGCATTTGAGGTTAAATTCACCAGTCTGTCCAAACTTGCAAATTTTTAGTCAAAAAGATCAAAAATTGTCGTATTTTGCAAAGAGATCAAAAATTAAATATTTTTGGAAGTGGCGTAAAAAAAACTTGCAGATTTTTGTTTAAGGTGGTAAATTGAATTGTGTAAATTATATGGATAGTGCTTTTGAGGTTAAATTCACCAGCCTGCCCAAACTTGCAAATTTTTAGTCGAAAAGCCAAAAAATTATCGTATTTTGCAAAAAGATCAAAAATTATATATCTTTAACTCTCATATTAGTGGTTAACGATAATGTTTTTACGTTATTCCACAAAGGTGATGCCTTCAGGCAAGCATTCAATTCAGCTGCAGGCGTTCCACGAGGAATTACTGGCAACGTCTGCCTGGAATCGCCTGGGTACACGCACTGGATTTCACCATTCAATCAAAAATCGCTGGCAATTTGGTGACATACAAATCCGTTGATTCCATAACAAATCCCGATGATGTAGTAAATTATCCAACGGAGTTTTTGAACTCTCTGGTGTTACCAGGATTTCCACCACATAACTTGCAACTCAAAGTTGGTTCAGTTATTATGATATTGCGTAATTTGAATCCACCGCTACTTTGCAACGGTACTCGACGGTGAAAAAACGTATGCCGAATTTGATTGAGGCAACCATTATTAACGGAAAGTACGCGGGTGAAAATGTACGTATTCCTCGAATACCAATGATTCCGACTGATCTTCCTTTTGACTTCAAACGATTGCTATTTCCGGTTAACCTTGCGTTGGCAATGACAATCAACAAGTCGCAAGGCCAATCGCTTAGTGTTTGCGGGATAAATTTAGAAAATCATTGTTTTTAACATGGTCAGCTATACGTTGCGTGCTCACGAGTTGGGAAGCCATCCGCTTTGTTTGTGTTAACGTCAGACAAAAAAACAAAAAATGTGGTTTACCAAAGAGCACTTCAATGGGACGGATAATTTGCGGACACGTATACGTATTTACTTTGGATTCACTTTCATTTCTTTACTTATAGAAATTCAACTAAACTACACTTCATTTTTGTAATCGAAATGAATTCATTACTGTTGTGAAATGAAATAAAATTTTTCCTTTTCAAATATAAAACAAACAAAAAAATATAATAATAATAATTCCCAACGGATTACCCACCATATCCCGCCCGACCGGCGCGAGGGGCGCGTCCGCATAACGCGCGGATTATTCGTTCGTGCCGAGTCGTTGAAAGGCTTTGGTTTGTTAATCGTCGATATCTAAAACTGCTCAGCTACAGAGAAAACCTCATCAGCTAAGTAAAGTAGATATAGGATAGATTATACATTAAGAAATAACTAGTTAACAGAATAAAATTATTGTTAGAAGTTAATATAGAAGTCAAAGAATAAGAAACAATTAGAAGCTATGAATTGAGGATAGAAAGAATTGATTTTTTTATGCTGAAAAGCGAGTCTGAAATATCAAATCTACCAGAAAGAGAGTTATAATCTTGACAAAAACAGCGAAAAGGCTCATTTAACTGAAAATTGGTTCGGCACTGTTTTAAGACTAGAGGTTTAAAATGCCTTGAAGGACGAGACGGTACATTGAAGTTCACTTCACTTATCCCCAAACGAAACATTAAAAAAAAACGAAACCATCTGATGGCGAAACGAAGTTCGCCGGGTTTGCTAGTTAACATGTAAAATATATGTACCCAAGAATGTAATGGAATAAAGTAAAATGGCACATTAGAGGAAAAATTCATCGTAACGCTACAGGGCACCATAGGTTAGTTGTTTGAGTATTCTAACAGCGGCTTTGATGCAGACACTTGGGATCGCGTCACAGTGTCCGAGAAGGGGTCTGATGAGAAGTTGGTGACTTCGAAACATGTCATCCCATACCATCGCTTCATTTCTTTCTATAAATATTTGTTTGCCGAACAAGATATTTCTGGCAGTGAATAATTTTCTAACAGCTCAACCATGGCTGAAAAAAGGATGTAGTTCCATTGTCAATTTTTGGTCGCCATGTTAGCTACCTGACATTTAAAGGGATTACAAAGTTTTGTGCTCCATTAAAAAATCTTGTTTGGGTCGTTTTGTTTGTTTACAAATCAAAAAATGGTTTGTAAAATTATTGAAAAGTTTTGTGTAGGCTGAAACCCTCTTGCTTTTTGCTATGGAAAAATAAGTATCAAATAGAAAATATGAGATTTTAATTTAATAACAAACTAAATACCTATGCAATACAGAAATAGTCTTCGGGAAAGACATTTTGATATTGATCTGGCCCTCAAGGAATACATTTTTGATATATCATTCATGATTCTGATAATACATGAAAATCAGATAGAGCTGCTTCACAATTCAAACCAGGAAAGGCCTGCTAAAGAAGGTAAATAATATAGACCAACATCTCCCTCTGTAATATTGAGGCCCAGCTCGTAGTCAGCTTATTGAATGTTCCGATATTATATGTTCGCAGCCAGCAGTGGCATAGCCAAAGGACTCCCCAACATATAATTAAGACAAGAAAGACTCTTGAAATATTGTTCCTTTCTATCCGACTTAACCATCCCCTATTCATTTGAAATCCCGAACCACTATACCCTGGTGCATCTTGTCTTCGGTAGCGCGTTACGATAAAGACCATTGCTTCAGTGACAGAAACCTTCAACTTTCTCCCACCAATTCCTCAGACATACTCTTTGTCACCACACCTGAAGAAGTTACATTACAACTGACCATCGCCGTTTATGGCACAATAATCCCGACAGTAAACAAATATTTAGTGTTATTTCTCGACAAACACAACAATCCACCGAAATTACTTGGTTTCATCCCACCAAGGGGCTTTGTTTGTAACCTTGCTTAAAACTTCCCATTTCGTGGTAACATGAGACAAAGCCGAGCGGACTATGGTTACAGCAAGAGATTCAATAAGTGGCCACAACATATCCAGTATATTTTATAAGGCTTACACCCATAAATATTTTGTACTTAATAAAAACAAATTTTAAAACACAGAAATACAGTTCTATTAGCCTTGATCTTTCACACCCCTCTTTTAGAGGTTGAAATAAAAATTGTATAATATTTGTATCGTTAAAACAAACAACAATTTGGCAAACTCCCCAGTATATGGTTAAAAATATCCGAACTACCTTCTTTTTTATGCCATGAGCTCAACCATATATAAACGCACAGCGTGAATTTTATGTCAAAAGTTTCTCATGTTCATATAACTTGTATGAGAGCAACCGAAATTAAATTCCGTGCGTTAAAAGCTAACTCAAAATCCAACATTTTTGTGAGTAACATTGTCAATTGAGGTTATGTTAATTTTACGCATTGTTGTTTGATAATTTTTGTTATTTTAACGAATTTTTTTACACAAATATATTTATTTAAAATGTGTTGTAAATGTAAATTTCAACTTCTATATACAACAAATCCATTCATCTTTCGACCAGCAAACGGGCTTTTATTTCGGTTACTCAAATAATTGCATACAAGAAAAACTCGTTTAAAGTTATAAGATAGACTTCTGTGCCTCGGCAAACGCTGCCCTTTTATATATGGTTGAGCTGTAATCGTTTGGAAATTTTGGTTTTATGATCATGGCATCCTTAAAGATTCAGGCTAGGGTGTACCGTAGTGACAGTCCTTGGCTGTATGTGTATCAGAATTGGTGCACCATTTAGGCCTTTACTACAGGCCTAGATAAAGTTTTTTTTAAACAATCGATCGTATTTCATATTTGCACTGCCCTCACTATAATGATCTGTAAGTTACTGTATCGGGTGAAAACTCTATACAACTTTTCAGAAACCTTTAGTTTTTTGATTTCATCGCATAACGTCTGGTAATCGCATTTTGGAAAAATTTTCTGAAAATATCTTCCACTATATAATTTTGCTGCACTTTTCTTCCAAGAACAAAAAACAATATTTTACCGTGGTATATTTATATAAAACAAGAATTAAAACAGTAGTACATTCATGTACTAAAATCTACCTATTTTACGCAAAAACCAACACGTTTTCAGATACAACATTTACTTTACATTTTCACTTAGCCAAATGACAGAACAAATGAGAAATTAGAGTAGGCAGCTTGCTTCACCTTGTGATTCCACTATGGAGCAAGTCAAACAAAAACAAGTATGGAAGTCTAAGTTCGGGTGGAAGCCAACATTATATACCTAGTTGTGATCTATTATGGCATACCAATTTAAGTAGGTCTATTTTAATAACAGGTGGCGCAAAAGTAAGCTTCCGATGTTCAGCATATCGGTTGTGGCACGTGCAGTGTGTGCTGTTGCACCGTCTTGTTGGAACCACATGTTTTCCAATCCCAATTTATCAAGTTGCGGCAAAAAAAACTCGTTGATCATTGCTCTGTAGCGCTCACCATTCACAGTAACCGTTTGTCCCCGACCGATTATTGGTCAAATAAATAGTCAGCAATATTCCGCGTTATGGAGCAGTGTAGTGTAACATTGTTTGTTAACGTGTATTTCGCATGTGTTTGCTACACAAATGTCAAAACAGAACTGACTTTAGGGGCCAATCGCAAAATTTATAGCATTTTCTGATAGGAGGATTACTTTTGCGCAGTAACCGTTTTTCACCGACCGAAATAAATAGTCAGCAATATTCCGCGTTATGGAGCAGTGTAGTGTAACATTGTTTATTAACGTGTATTTCGCATGTGTTTACTACACAAATGTCAAAACAGAACTGACTTAAGGGGCCAATCGCAAAATTTATAGCATTTTCTGATAGGAGGATTACTTTTGCGCCACCCTGTACTTTTCAGTTCGTATTAAAAAGCCAGCTGATTTTTTTCAATAAAAACACTTCTGTTATGAGGTTTGAGTGATAAATTAATTTATTTGTATTAATTTATTTGTAACTGCCCTACAAGAAACTATGATATTTTTACCAATGCACGCACAGTCTTAGTTGACAATCCCTACCAACCATACGCGGGTAAAAAAGTGGATAAAACATAGGTCGTGCTATCCACAAATGAAGATAAAAAAGTGGATAGTTTTGTATGGGCGGCGTGTAGATCCTAACCACATTCCCCTTGCATATGGCGTGTACATGTGATTACGCATCGCACTCGCCCTCATTCGGAGACTCCATTAAGAAATAACATAGCTGCACTTCTCTAACTAAATATCCCAAAACAAACCTGACATCACAGCAAAGATTACATACTTTTAGGCACTGCCTGACTTGGATTCCTGTTGAATTCTATACCCATAAATCTATTAAAAAAAAAAACCAAAAAGTTTCCAATAAATTTCCAAAAACGTTTTTTTATATTTTTATTTATTTGTAAAAAATTAATTTCACATAGTAAATATATATGTGCTATAAGGACACCTAACTTAACCAAAGTTAAATAAATAAAGTAAAATTTAATGAAATTTATGTAGTAAAATGAACTGAAATAAAATAAAATGAAATGAAATAATATAAAACAAAATAAAATAACATAAAAATAAAACAAAATAAATAAAATAAAATAAAATAAAGTAAAATAAAATAAAATCTGTCTATCTCTATGGCGCGATATACAACAGGTATATCATCATAAACCTCCTAAGAGATTTTTGCGCCAAGCTTCTCTTCCAATTTGTGGTGTGCCGATTTGAATTTTCCCTACAAATTGGTGGGACCTACAGTTTTTTGCCGACTCCGAACGGCATCTACAAAGGAGACGAATTTTTGCTGAGAAGCCTGTCATGGCAGAAATACACTCGGAGAGTTTGTCAAACCACTGCCGAGGGGCGACCCCGTTTTGAAAAACTGTTTTCAAATCACTTTTGATGTTACCTGTACCAGGGCTCGAACCATGGACCTTCGGTGTGGTAGGCCGGCAACACTACCTTCACACCACGGCGGCCGCCAAAATAAAATAAAATAAAATTAAATAAAATAAAACAAAATGAAACGAATTGAAATGAAGTGATATAAAATAAAATAAAACAAAATGAAACGAATTGGAATGAAACGATATAAAATAAAATAAAATAGAATAAAATGAAATTAAATTAAATCAAACGAAAACAAATGGTTGATCTACGATGGTTGTTCTACGGATATGATGCCTCTCACCTCCCATTACCCATCTTATCCTTCCTTACGGAAGGAGGGGTGACATGACCTAGAAGGTTTCACTGGTCATAAATCGTTACCCCGACAGTCGGGCAGTACCGCAAGGGAGTACCGGAGCGTACCGAGTTCAAATCCGGCCAAGGACTGTTAATAAACCTTCGGGGAGTGTTTTTGCCGATGAGATGAAATCAAACGAAATAAAATAAAATTAAGTAAAATCTAATAAATTGAAATAATATTAGATGAAATGAAATAAAATGAGAAGAAATGTAATAAAATGAGGTGCAATGAAATGAAAAGAATTAAAATGAAATGTAAAAAAATTAAATGAAACAAAATAAAAATAAACGAAATTATTAGGGCGCCCGATAAGGAGGAGAGGGCGACCAACTGGAAGGCCAAACCGAAAGGGTCATTGGTTCCATTACTTCATTGCTGTATTCGGAGAGAAAGGGAAGACAAATTAGTTAGGATCCAATTAAATATAAAATCCCTGAATAAAAATACATGTGTAAGAAGACAAAATCACTAATAAGGCGCCTTTGTATTCCAACGAGCCTCGAAGATCAATTGGTACGATGCCTAGTGTCGCTCCTCCTATGCAACAGGTACGCTGTGTGCAGGACACCACAAAGTTTAGGTGCCGTTGGGGATATGGTCACTGCTATTCCAAGGCCTGAATCGATTTCCATACTTATAAATAGATGTTTAATGACAATGGCGTCTTAAACAGAAGACGGTACTACAGATGCGACTGGTGCTGACATATGGCTCTATGGTATGGTGGGAGGCCTTTCGAAAGAACCAAAATCTTAACAGCCTACAAAATATCCAGCTAAGTGTGTATATACGTAAATTTATTATAAAGCTAAAGGGTTCGACGGGCTCCTACCAATTGCGAAAAAGGACGCACTTCGCGGGTTGAATTTAGGCCGTTATCGCTTATCTTCGATTGCCACCATAGTTGCTCCCTGTAAAATCGTGGAATTTACTAGCAATGTTAATATTATTATTATTAATGGCTTCAAATTACAGTACAACCAAGTAAGTTTATTTTATATAACAAATTTTGAACAAAAATTTAAAAACATATTTTTTATTTTGACAGAAAATTTAATTTATGGAAACATCTGTATAATTTCCCTTTGTTATGATTTTGTTTTTAGTTACTAAAATCCTACTATTTCATTCAATCTCATAGGAATAGCAATAGTGAGAAATCATAATAATTTTTTTTTTAGAAAAAATATCCCAGAGATATGCGTTGGTGTTGGTATGAAGGACAAAAAATAGAGATGGTCTTGGAACTCGATAAGAAAATTACAAAAAGTGGGTAGCCATGGTTGGTAGGGATGCTGTCATGTATTGATGAAAATAGTGATACTTAATTTTATTGTCAATACTGATTGTCATATGAACATCAAAAGATAATCACATATGTTGCATTTTTAAAAATTCAAAAATTTATAACCGCCGCAAAAGTAACATATGTGTTTAAATAAAATAACTACTATAAGATAAGTAATGAAGAAATCATTTTATAACTCAAGATATAAAGAAAACAAAATTTTTAAATCTAAATTAAAAAAGTATGAAAAAATTGCGGAATGTGTGGGGCGAACAAAAAAGAATAGACTCTGGAAATATTATAAGAGTGGTTAACAGTGATTCTTTTGCGTTAAAGTGTAACCAAGAAAATACACTTCCTGTGTTTCCGGTAGAAGAAAGAGTTTCTCCTGGAAATTGTTTTGCGTCAAAACCCAGGGATTCGGTTGGATTTCCTATTTATTATAATGTAACTCCTTCCAATGGTGATGTAAATGCTTCTGATAGTATGTTCCCAGCGCGAAGTGATGCCGTTTGTCCCAGTTTTCCAGCCATAAATGCTTTAGATTGCGACATGAATTCCCCAAAAATGGTACATCCACTCGGGGAAGGCGTTCTTCCGAAAGGTAGTGTAAGCAGTTCCGAAGAAATAAGGGGATGGGCTATTAGAAATAATGAGACCCAAATTTCTGTTGAAGATTTGCCGAAAGCCTTGAATAGAATGGACGTTAAAGGAGGAAAAAAGTGCATTTGAAGACAATTCCTAATGGAGAGTTCTTATACGTTGGTATACAAAATTATTTTCTGTCTGGCCATTTTGTTTAACTAGAAAATCTTAATAAGGTTCTAATTGACGTTGGTATTGACGGTTTAAGCCTCTTTAAAAGCTCAAACCGGGTTTTATGGCCTATTCTTGGTGCTATTTTAGGCTTTCCATAAGTCCCTCCTTTTCTGATAGCTGGTGTTAAAAAGCCTGAAAGCGTAAATGCTTTCACGAATGATTTCTGCGAAGAGGTGCAGTGGTTTAAAGAAGCAGGAGTTAAAATAGGTCCAGATGAAGTCCTAAAAAAGTTTGATGTTCGTTTGTTTTTTGCGACTCCCCAGCAAGGGCATATGTAACTGGTGTCGTATCCCACAATAGCAAGAGCGGCTGTCCAAAGTGCTGCCAAGAAGGCTTGTACCGGGAAAGGAGAGTATGTTTTCTAAAAGAAGTTGGGCCACCAAGAACCGATTTAACTTTCGATTCACGGAGTAATGTGACCCATCACATTGATGAATTCAAAGATATGAAGAGTGTTTTAGAAGAAACAGGTTTCGGTATGGTGCCCCAATTTCCTTTAGATTGCATGCACCTGGTTGACCTGGGTGTTGTCAAAAAATGGTTAAATTTAATGTTAAAAAAAATTTATTTGCACACCGTGAACGAAAGAATAGATTATGTCGCTCAGTTTATTCCTTCCGAGTTTATACGTATTACCAAAAAATTTACCGAATTGAATCATTGGAAATCCACAGAGTTCAGAAGTTTTTGTTGTACACGGGGATTTTTCTGCTGAAAGATTGTGTAGAAAGCGACTTGTACTACCACTTATTATTATTGCACCGTTCAATAAAACTTTTATCGAGTGAAGGTACATGCAGATTAGCTTTTAAATAATTGTAAACTATTTTGCGTCAAGCAGTTTGCTCCTTTAGATTCCTTTTCGGCGTATAGTGTTGAAAATAACATGCATTACCTTAAAAAACTTGTCAACAAGCCCAACTTTATTTTACAACAGATATTCCTCAGACTTGAAGAAAGGCAGGGTTTTAATGATTCACTTAAAACTCTTCCAAAATGGGGACTTTCATTATAAACCATTTGAAGGAAAAAGATTTGTTTTGTTATAGTAAAAAATTGGGACCCATTAAAGTGGTGAATACAATCATCCGACTCGAAAATTCTAGTTTGTATCGCATTTCAACGGACCGAAAACTATTTCATGGAACCCCTTGAGTCTGCCCGTTAGAGCGTATCACCAAAAAAAGTCGGCCGTACCTCCCCTCATATGAAGTGTTTTTGAAAAACATTTAAAAAAAAATTTTTTTTCTGGCAACCCTAGATGTCGCCCAATTACATTTTTCTTAATATCTTTGGCATTTGTTGTCGGATTTTAAAGTGTGACACATCAATTTTTTTGTCTCAAAGAGGAGGTTTTTCTCAAGAAAGTGCATTGAGCTTATGCGTTTCGTTGTGGTACTTACCCACCATATCTCAGTTTCTACCACCCTAATGTAGCAACCTAATGTCAGTTAATTGAATACCGTAAAAAATCATAAATCTTTTGCCAAAAAAGTAGTTCGATTCAATCAGTAGAACCAGAAATACAACACAATTTATTTTTAGTCTAAAGCCATACAAGAAAAAGTAAATTTTATTTATTTTCCTCGCTCGCGAAACAGTTAGTGAATTGTTTGTTTTGTAACGGAAATTTTAATCCATAAAGTTTTGTCGGGATTCAAGCTTGCTGTATTTCTGCCGGCTCTCGAGCTTAGATAAAATGCGGCCCATGCGTTGTTCATCGGTGACCGCCATTGCAGATTCATGAACTGTATGAACAAATCGCTCGGTATTTTGGGAGTGACAAGGATATGCTGTGAAAAAGATCAGTGAAAATGCCGATAAAAGAGAAGCAAAGAAAAATTAATGGTTTTCGTTGTGCATACATGGTAATTCAATTATTGCATTGGAATATTGTAATGCTTCGAGGTGATATTTCGCGAAGAACTGCAAGCATGGTGGTTCAGCCGGTTCGAATCTATCCCAATCTATTACATTAAAATATTTGTCACTCTCGAAATTTATAATATTATCCTCTTTCGGACCAAACATTTGACGAACACATCCATTAGCTTCTCTGCGGGCTGCTAAGATCCTCGTGTATCCATCTGAACGCACGAATGGATCTGTATCGGTTATCATCGATATCAAAATATTTTCTGGGTGCAGAAAGTACGAGTTATTTTTTATGACCGGGCGAACAATATTTTGAATGTCTTTTGGCAATTGGCGACTCCATGTGATGTATTTGAAAACGAGACGACATCCGTGAATTGCAAGTGGTTGGTTTTTAACCAGAAACCAGAAAGGAGCATAAACTTTTACAATAAAGTCAGCAAGTGTTTTTAGTGTTATTGAGGGTTGCTCGCACGTTATATAATAGCGAAGAATTCGAGACGCTGTTGTCAGCCAATGGGCTGTAGTCATAGCACCGGGCTTCTCGCTTGCTAAACTCTCGTCACACTCTCCTGTATGAACAGCCCGGACCATGCGATATAAATATAATTGGTCGCGCAGAATATAGACAATTGATTATGATGTAAAGGGCAAAACATAAAACAGGAAAAAATAGATAAACAATAGTCCAGTTAATGTACAAAAAAACGGTCTTCATAAAGAAAAATGTATACAGAAAATAAGGCATCGAATGTATAGCTTTCAACTAAAAACAAAATTTGTTTTATTTCGAGTTCTACTGAATTAATTGAAGTACTTTTTTCGCAAAAGATTAACGATTTTTTACGTCTTTAATTTTCTGTTATTAGATCGGTACATTAGGATGGTAGCAACTGAGATATGGTGGGTAGGTACCACAACGGAGCGCCTGAGATCAATGAGCTTTTTTAGAAAAAACCCACTCCTTGAGACAAAAAATTGGTGTATCACACTTTAAAATCCGACAATAAATGCCGAAGATATGAAGAAAAATGCAATTGGGCGACATCTAGCGTTGCCAGAAAAAAAAAAATACAAATTTAGTTTTAAGTGTTTTTCAAAAACACTTCATATGAGGGGAGGTACGGCCGACTTTTTTTTTTTTGCCTGTAAGGCGAGACGCTCTACTGCCCGTGCTCTCGTAATAATCATTGCAAGTAATTTAACCCTTTCGAACCTGAATTCACATTTCTCTTCATATTTTTTTTATTGAAAGAAACTCACTTCCACAAATTATGTGATATAAACTAGTGGATAAAAACATCAGCTGTTAAGCGGTCAGCTGTTGCGCTTTCTCTCTCTATCAGGGTTGCCAACCAGCACATTTTAAACTTAGTCTTAGCCAAATATAAAGCGCTTAAGGTACCTAAATAGGTGCTGGTACATATGTGTACCGACCGGACCGAAAGGGTTAAGTTCTGAAAGGGTTGAAATTTCATATGCAAATGTAGATTACAAATACTTCTGTATCCCAATTGAGGGCAAGTTCCTACTTGTTCCAATTTGCATCATATATTTCATGAATTTTCAAGTCAATCCGCACATTTTGTGTAATAAAATAAAAATTAATTATAAATTGAATTAACTATAAATGAGTGTGAACGATTCTTTTAATTTCGACGACTGGGTTGTGGAAGACAGCCAGCTTGAAAATGGTAGGTGAAAATAAATGCAGCCAAAATATTTCATGTAAACAATGCAAGTTAACTGACCACTTTCCCATTTTAGCTCCTCAATCAATTAAAAATAATCGATTGAATGCGTCGAATTTTAACGCAGAACCACATCAGCCACTGTAGCCAAAAGAGCCAGAAAACCCCCATCACCAACAATTGAATGTGTCGAATTTTAACGCACAAGCACATCAACCATTGCAAGCACATGAACCGTTGCAATCACATCAGCTATTGCAACCACATTAGCCATTGCAGAAAAATGAGCCAGCAAAACCACATCACCATTTTTTGTACCTAGATGACCAACCACAGCAATCCGGGGTTATGCAGCAACAACAGCCACAACAATATCAAAATGGTATTTTTAATTTTTGTATGTAAACGTTCCCAAGTCGGTGTACTATCAACTTACGGGGGTTGCTTAGCCGGTGTTGGACCGGCTAAGGGTTATGTTTGTGAAGCGCGGCCGAAGGCCACCTGCTAATCAATGTATTCTGAGGTCAAAACGCGGCTTTTGATACCTCTCCCGTCATTTTTGGTCGTGTTTTGGCAGTTGCCTCCTAAAGAAATCAATTACCCCGCTCTGAGGTAGTGCGCCGTCTCATAAAACGTTATTCCTTATTTATTGCTCATATACAATTACTTATTACAAATATGTCCCTTCACAAAATTTCAGATGTGTTGCTCTTATTATGGGAAATCTCCAACACTCAAAGTATGCTTGGAAGGTGGATGAGCGCGTTGGAAACCACATAAGTTTTTATAAATATATGTACATGTACTACGTTCTATCCTTGACGAAATGTTACAGTAATACATAGAAAGCAAACCCTATTAGCTTGGGCTTAAAGAATCCGCCTAATGGCCTTCTTTACGAAGTATACAATAATAACACAAAAGAGAGATGCCAAAGGCTTTCATGATTGTTAACACTTGGTTGCACATGTGATCATTAACCCTTTTTTCAATCCACATTTTCAAGAACACATTCGCTAGCATTTTAAACTTATTATTTGAAAATGTTTCAAGATAAATATTGCATTGTTTTTAAAAATTCATTTATTATTTTTTAATAGCAAACGGAGCCAATGGGAAAAGTGGAGAGTGTTTTAGAGGGAATAAGCGCAGTCACCTCAAACCAGGCGCTCATACTCAGTAATTTAGAGGAACATGACCAGAATATAAGTAGTAATTAATGGGGCGTATTTATAGTCATAATTAAGAAGGTACTTAAAACTGGTTGTATCACTGGCTGTTCAACTGACTTATAAATAAATTAAACTACCCAAAAATTCCCACTATGAATACACCCCTAAGAAAGTATGAACCCAAAAGTTTATTAGTTCTTATCTTCTTGATAGTCAGTAGACCAAGCTGATTTTTTGGCACAGAATGGTCTGCGCCGTGAGCGCGAAGTCATTTTGCAGAGCACATAGAGATCGGGGACTCTCATGACGGGGAAAACCACCGATAGTGTGCTCAATGGAAGGAGTTTTGGAGGTGGAGGAGAAGTTAAATACTCCTAACTTTCTACAAGCCATGGTAAGAGTTATTGTCAGCCAGAACGCTCTTTTCCTACTATAATACTGTGACGAATTCGATTATTCCTTGATTATCAATCCTGGGTTCGATCAGTCAGTTTATTTACTAGTAATAAACGCAAAACAAATTTAAGAGTTTGGTAATCTCGCTGTAGTTTACTGAACAAAACTTGAAAATAAACTGATCAACCTGCCTTGCTTGGTCACTGCCTTATATAGTCCGACAGGGTGCTTGCCTACGCACCAAGAACTTTCTTCGCTCTTCGTGTTCTCGATGGATCGGTGTTATTTATTGGCATCGTCCCGATCAGACACATTGCCCGAAGCAAACGCTGCTAGACACTCAATGCTTGGCACCGCTTTATTAAACCTTATTTCCTCCAGGGTCTGAAACTCCGACATCAATCCCCTCCTGCAGAGATTCCCACAATGCATTACATTGTCACATATTCCAACCATTTTGTCCGTCCTTAATCCCGCATGGCTTTGTGCCTTCACTTTCGTTTCCAGTGGTACCCGGCAAATATTTCTGCAACTCACTTCTTCAAGATTCCTTTCCATTCTCTCATGCCTAGTGCACTGTTTCACTTTATCCAGTATTCCTCACAGTTCGTCTGCAACCGAGCCAATAGAACCGCCGCATTGGCTCTTGAAGGGTTTTCTTTATTCCCATGTGGCTTCCACGTGGGCAAAATATGCGACGCTTTAATGACATCTGGAATTCTTGACTGGGGGACACCGATAAGTGCTCGATGATTTTGGCCATCTTCACTTTCCCATATCCGATGCAACCAGATGTTAGCTTTAAGCTACTCCATTGTGCCCAATATGCTTTTGCGATGCCACTCTATCTAATCATCTCTTCTCTTCTCGGCGCTTTGTTCTCCTTTAGTCCTTTCAACACACGTGGTAAATCTGGATCTTCCTCCTGGCCTTGCGAATCTTCTTACGAGGCTCCTGTTGCTTTATCTTCAAGATCACTCTCTTGGTGGTATAGCCACTATTGTGTCCAAAGATCAGAGGAACTTCTTGGCCGTTGTAAGTCATAACCCTGTTCCTCACGTTGATGTGATTGTCTCTCTCAGCCAAGAAATCGACGTCAATGACGACTTCGTCGACAATATTCGCTACCAAGAAGTTGTGATACTTAGCCACATTCTCAAGCACGACCTTACATGTCACCTCCCCCAGGACTTGCTTGCTTTCACCAGTTACCGTCCACAACTTAGCTTTCTGCAATTGTCTCACCTTCCCGCTGACCAAGTCACTCCGAATGATGGAATGTGATGCACCAGTATCCACAGTCAGCAAGCGCTCTTTCCCGTCCACGTAGCCTTCAACAGTAACATTACTCGCTTTCCTTCCGATCTGTGAGACAGAGATTATGGGGCATTCAGTTGCGAGAGCCAGTTCACGCCCCTTTCGGCTGGCTCGATTTAGTTTAACGATTAATTTGGTTGGGAGATTTGCTCATCTCCTTCAGCTTTACGTTTTCGGTCACCTGAATTGCTGGGGTTACTGGAGCCAGTGCCGCAATAACGTGCCATGTGACTTGGTTTTCCGCACTTAAAGCATTTAATTGACCATCACTTTTTTCGGTGCTCCGTTCCACGCTTCCAAAATTTTGTCTACCCAAGCCGGAGTGTCCACTTGTACGCGATGAGCCTTGTATGCAGGTTTACTTAAAAGCGAAGCTGTTTCCTGCGTTAAAGCATGCCTCAGCCAATGATCTGTTTTGATTTGCATATGTGGCTCGCTTCGTCTCTACATCACGTATTCCATTCATAAAGCTTTGGATTTTTACCCTTTCTGTGTATTCTACGGGTGCGTCTGCGTTTGCTAGATGAGCCAACCTTTCGATGTCCGATGCAAATTCCTGCAATGTCTCATTAGGTTTCTGGAAGCGATTCTGTAGTTCTATTTGGTATATCTGTTTTCGATGTTCGCTACCATAGCGTCTCTCAACTGCATCAATGCCTCATAATAGTTTCGTTCGCCTTCAGGAATTGTAAGATTTCAGCTGCAGGTCCCTTCAATGCCACGACACTCGTTGAAGCAGTTGCGATTCAGTTGTAACTCCTGGATCCGACCTCTCAGTGCATCTACATCAGCATCGATTTTATTCTGTAGCTGTGCAATTTTCGCATCCTGCACTTCTAGCTGCGAAGACATTCGTGCCACCTGCATGGATATACGCTCCTCTTGTGCTTCCAATTTTGATGTTATACGTGTCTCCTGTTGTTCCATGTGAGATCTCATGTATGCCTTCTGTTCGTCTAGTTGAACTGAAATCTGAGATGCCATGCTAGTTTTCTGTTCATCCAACTGAGACGCCATGTGTGTCTTTTGTTCTTCCAGCTGAGATGCCATGTGTGTCTTTTGTTCTTCCAGCTGTGTTGAAATGCTAGATGACATCTAAGTCAATGCAGTCAACAACGCGTTGGTGTCCACACTCGCGGCTGGAATTCTAGACTCCTTCTCTTCCATTTTTGTCGATCCTTCTTCCACAAGCTGAAACACATGATCGCCGAAGTTAATTCCTTCAGCTTCCATAGCCTCTCGCAATCGTGACTGTAGCTCTGTTGTATTCAGTCCACGCTGTTGCAGCTCATTTTTAAGTTGCTGAAGCTTCATCTCATTCAACTTTGCCATGCCTTTGTTATCCTTGAAAACTCTCGGTATTTATTTAACAATATCACTTCTGACACCAATTGTGACGAATTCGATGTTTCCTTGATTATCAATCCTGGGTTCGATCACTATAAAGTCAAATAAACACACGCACGTAACTAATAGCTAGTTTTATTTACTACTAGTTTGGTAACTTCGCAGTAGTTCACTGAACAAAACTTGAAAATAAACTGATCATCCTGCCTTGCTTGGTCACTGCCTTATATAGTCCCACAGGGTGCTTGCCTACGCACCTAGAACTTTCTTGGTTATTCGCTCTTCGTGTTCTCGAAGGATCGGTGTTATTTATTGGCATGTCCTCTTTGCATCGTGTTCGCAAACACTCGCGCGATCTCTCTTCCTCTTGATTGGTACATGCTTGCATGCATAAGCGTAGCCATCGTTTTCTCTGTTGTGTTTAACTAGTGGTGGGAGTGTTATTGAGTTAGGGATGTCACATGCTTGAGAATAATCGCCACAATACTTATGTACGAATATAGTATTAGTTTTTGTTATTTTTTTAATTTTGCAGACTATGTATATGTGCAGGATCAAGGGAGCTTCAAATGGTGTACATAGTATCCTACGGGATGTTTTTACCGACGCCTTGCTGGAGAAACTGTAGGGGGAAAAAAAGGTCTAGGGAAACTAAGAATTGCTGATCCAGTGATGCAAGGTAAATATGCTCTAAATCGTCACTAAACATTTTTAAAATCGTCGTTTAAGTTAATATTATTATAATATTGTTGACATATTACACTGTGTTACAAAAACGAGCTTTAGTACTGTCCTATGAACCAAATATACTTTTTCGGAAAGGGAAGAAAAAATAAAAATAACGTGTATCGGCGATTTTCATGTACACGTCAGATTTTTTTTTGCAGTAGCCAGATTGTTGGTACAGCTTTTGTTGACCTTCCATCAGTAACCTTAAAAAAGAAAAAATTCTGACGTGTACATGAAAATCGCAGATTCACGTTTTTTTTTTTTCCCCCTTTCCGAAAAGTATATTTGGTTCATAGGACAGAATGTGTGTAACGCGGTGTTATAATATAATATTATTGATATTTTATTATTAATATATTATTATTAATATATATTATTACTGCATGACTATTATTTATATATAATATAATAAGCCTGTGCCGCTAGCGCTGCGTCATTTAGTTTTTAAAATAATTTTTATTATTATGTAAGTTTTTATAAAATAAAATAAAAATTATTTTGTGGACATGGTTATAATTCTTATAATTAATAATTCAATGCAATTTTAAAAAACAAAAATAAAGAAAACCAAAAATCAAACAGTAAACATCATTTTCATATCAGCTTTGGCAGGTTATGAGAATAATCAGTTGTGATATTATTGTGATTGCCCCTGCGGGTTAGGGGTTTAGAATATGCCCGAGGTAGGCATACCGGTCGTAAGAGGCGACTAGTATGCGTAATGACGTGCAACTCGGTGGTTGATCTGCGGATATGATGCCTCTCACCTCTCATTACGAATCTTATCCTTCCTTTCGGAAGGAGGGGGACAATACCTAGAAGGTTTCACTGGTCATAAATCGCTACCACGGCAGTCTAGCAGTACCGCAAGGGAGTATCGGAGCGTACCGGGTTCAAATCCGGCCAAGGACTGTTAATTCGACAACACTCCCCAAAACCTTCGGGGATTGGTTTTGTCGTTACCACAACAATAACATCATATCACTGTGATGATAATTATATTGTCATCATTCATAAAATTTGGGTGAGAATGAAGAGTACAGACATAATCGTATTATTATTTCAAAGCCGTTATTAATGTGCTAGATAGAGACAAAAACTCACACGGACGCAGTTGTTGACATCAACTTTTTCTAATCTAATTCAGTGTTCTTGTAGGGAGTCTTCCTAAATTAATTTTTATTTGTAATGTAAAATTTTGGAAAAACGGAAAAAGGTAAATCCAAAATTTTATATTTTGATAGAAATTTTTTAATTTTTTTTGTTCTAGGCTCCTTTATCAACTCCTGTCGGTTAATGCCCTCATAAAAACAAAATCAGCTCCAGTAAATGCGGAAAAAGCTATGTAAAGATAGGTAAGAGTTTATTGAATATACATAGAACCCAGATTTGAATTAGTTGTCTTTTCGTTGGAGTACTTCGTCCATTATCGAAGGTGTTGCTGGAAAATTGCCTTCTTCTGCACATATAGAAGCTTATGGGATGCAAAAACTGCAGAGTTCGCTAGACTTTTGCTTTGATGAAGAGCTATGCCAACGTTGGCACTTATCCGCTGTACAAAACTCTCTTTCGCTCAAATCTGTTGCATAAAGTTGATATACCATTGGGCCTGGAACACTTCGGTGAAGATTGGAAATCTGCGCTACGTCAACAACAAATTACACAATTTTTTGAGGAGTGGCCACTGTCAAAGTAGTGGCAGTCAGTATGCCAAAGGATGACGAAGCTGACATTGAATTAGAAGCACGCTTACGCGCTGTAAACGAGAGTTTACCGGCTATGTAAAATTGTTGTTGAGGGCCTGCTTGGTTGATTAACTAGTTTTTAATAATTTGTAAACAACTTTAATGTATAAATATATAATAAAACTAATATAATAAAACTAACCTAATTTCTTGCAATTTATTTGAAACAATTTTTAGGTATCGTCATTTCACAATAACCAGTAAAACGGTATTTCATTAACCAATTCAGTTAATAAAATTAATCATATGTTAGCCACTTCGGTAAAAAATTCAACAAATAATTTTCACAACTTCTTAGCCAAAACAATAATCAACTGACCGGATATTTTTCACCACATTTTAGCCAAAACATAAACCATTTCAAAGCATATTTACAACTACATGATAGCCAAAACATGAGCCGCTTTTTTAAACGGAAATCTTTGAAGGTTGGAAATTTGGAGTCGCAAGCGAGCGACCGATCGCATAGAGTAAAATTTCGCAACGTGTCGAATGGGCAGATCGCCGCACTCGATACGCAACGAGTAGAAATTTTCTCTGTCTCTTCTCTGAGTGACGTATAAAAATTGTAAGAAAAATGAAAATAAACAAAAACAAGTAAGGAAGTCTAAGTTCGGGTGGAACCGAACATTATATACCTAGTAGTGATCTATTATGTCATCCCAATTTACGCAGGTCTATTTTAATACTTTCAGTTCGTATCTGCGGTCAAATAGACAGACGGACAAACAGATAGACGTATCGAGAGACGGGCATGAATACATCGACTCAGCTCATCCTCTTGATCATTTCAGTATACTTTTTGATGGGAATATCTCTTTTTCTTCTCATACGTAGAAACATTTCATGTTCATGAAAGGTATGAAAATCAAAAAAGATATACAACTTCGCTTTTGCAGTGGGGTATTAACTACTTGCCCGGATATTTTACTTTTCATCCTGAACGTTTTGATATACATTAACCCGGGAAGTCCCATAACTTTTTTTGTTTTGGATTTTTGTGAAATGTTGTATACTTATGTATTTCGATCTCCTGAGCACGAAAATGAAGTCCATTTTCATTTTCCTCGCTTCGATTTTCCTCTGCGTGAAATACAGTTATTCTTTTTTGTTTTTGTTATTTACTTCAGACATAATACGTAAAATTGCAACGGCATGTTTGCATTACCATATGGTAATCGTGGGAAGATTCGGGTTAATAAACATATATCTCGATTCGTTTATGCCGAATAAAGTAATATACCTTGTGTGCGTAACAAAAATAGATATAAAAAAGGGTGTCTTTCATAGGCGCCAAAGAACTCAACCGATCTTTATGAAATTCTCACAATATATACTTAGGTCTACTGGGTACAGCATAGACAGGCTATATAAAGTTTCAATTCGTCATAGCTCCAAACTTTTTTGGTCTAAATTAATGCAATTTGGATATATGTGTCACTTAGATAATATCTACATAGTTTTTCAAAAGTGGACGGTGCCACGCCCACATATTTTGTGTTTTGTTTTGCTCTTGAATTTTCACGATAGGTTCAGGAGTTCGCTGGGCACGACACAGTCTGTATATAGCTTTTGGAAAAGCCCCCAAGTTATATAAAGCTGCAGTTCGGTATAGTTAGAAGTTTATTTGGTTCAAGTTAATGACATTTTATAAATAGATGTGTACTATGTATCAAAACGTCAAAACAACGTGTACCGGGTTTGCTGTATATTATAAAATGGCGAAAGCAAACAACGAATTTCAGCATTCTTTTGTAAAACTGAGAGACAAGTTTGCGTTCAAAGAGACAGACGGACAGAAAGGCAGACTAACGGAGAGACGGGCATGGCTAAATCGAATCCGCTCATCGTGCTGATAATTTTAGTGAACTTTTCTCTTCTTGTCCTCATACTTACATACATTTAATGTTTATGAAAGTTATGAAAATCAAAAAAGATATATAACTTCGCTATTGCAGTGGGCTATTAACTACGTGCCTGAATATTTTGCTTGTGTGTTTCCCGATTTGGCTAATATTTGGCAGGAGTATAATATATACTACTGAGAAGCAGCTAACCAATTTTCATTGAAATATCAAGATTGAATTATAAGCGATTGCCTTTGAAAATAGCAGAAATTTTATGCTGAAAAGAGGGCGGCGCCACGCCTACTTCTTCAAAATTGACAAAATTGTTTTTGCGGCCGAGTTTTTATTAAAAAGCTTATTATGTGTGCAAAATCTGATTGATATAACTTGCTTAGTTGTAGAAATATCGCTTTTTAAATTTTACAAAAAAAATTTTCAGAACTATGTTAAAAAACTGTGCGTTGACATTAACCGATTTCGCCCATTTTTACAGCAAACAGTTACCTTTATATTTAGAACATTATCACCAAATTTCATTTCGACAAATCTATTTTTGGCGGAGTTATGGCATAAAAAGTTTTGTGGAATAGTCCACTATAAAAGGGGTGGGGCTATGCCCATTTTCGAAAATTTTAAGTTTTTGGATTTCTTTGTTAACGGAAACTTTAAAAGTGAAATATAAATGATGTAAAGCTATTTTACGCAAAGTTATTGCCTATTTAATATATCTACGATCCTCTTTAAAACCTTTCATAAAAAAGTAGGCGTAGACCTTAACCGATCCCGCCCACTTTTTCCTGGAACATTCCTTGCGTACCTGGAAACCTGAATTTCGTTTCAATGTATTGAACGGTTTTTGATTTATGATTAATATTATTTCTAAATTTGACTAAATCAAAAGTGGGGGGTGCCACGCCCATTTTCAAAAACTTCTTAAAAAATTAATTTTATGTCTCTATCTCAATGTAGCCACCAAATTTTATCCTTATAGGTGTATTTATACTGAGTAGTCACTTTTTTTGTGTTTTCGAAAATATTCTATGTATAAAAAGTGGGCGTGGCTATCATCCGATTTCGCCCATTTTAAATAGCGCTCGGATATGAGTGCCAAGGAACCCCCATACCAAATTTCATTAAGATATCTCAAAATTTACTCAAGTTATCGTGTTCACAGATGCACGGACGGACGGACATGGCTTAATCAATTTCTCTTTTCGTCCTGAACATTTTGATATACATAAGTCAATATCTATCTCGATCCGTTTATGCCGTTACGTACTGTCGTTAGACGACTTAAGTTAATATACCTTGTGTGCGTAGCACTACTAGGTATAAAAAAGGGTGTCTTTCATAGGCGCCAAATAACTCAACCGATCTTTATGAAATTTTCACAATATATACTTGGGTCTACTGGGTACAGCATAGACAATATATAGTTTTGGAAAAGTAGGCGAAGCCACGCCCCCAGGCTATATAAAGTTTCAATTCGTCATAAATCCAAACTTTTTTGGTCTAAATTAATGCAATTTGGATATATGTGTCACTTAGACAATATCTACATAATTTTTCAAAAGTGGACGGTGCCACGCCCACATATTTTGTGTTTTGTTTTGCTCTTGAAATTTCACGATAGGTTCAGGAGTTCGCTGGGCACGACACAGTCTGTATATAGCTTTTGGAGAAGCCCCCAAGTTATATAAAGCTGCAGTTCGGTATAGTTAGGAGTTTATTTGGTTCAAGTTAATGACATTTTATATATAGATGTGTACTATGTATCAAAACGTCAAAACAACGTCTACCGGGTTTGCTGTATATTATAAAATGCCGAAAGCAAACAACGAATTTCAGCATTCTTTTGTAAAACTGAGAGACTAGTTTAATTTATAGGTAATGCGCCAATTTTTATATTTATGTTTTCTGGGTTGAGCATTTAAGGCCATCCAAATAAAACAAGGTGTTTTGTTTTTGTTTTTTCCCCTACGAGTTTCGGCGCTTTCAGCGCCTTCTTCCAGGAGATCTATTTTAATGAAATTATGTAAAAAACATAATGTAATGCATTCATCATGTTATGTAAAAGAACAATAAACATGAAAAACTTTAACAATTCACTTACATTATTAATTAATTTACATTAAGGATATCACATTATAAAAATAACAATTGCTTATTTTCACTTAGTGTTGACGTTTGCTTAGTTTCTTTTGTTTCGTTTTATCACATTTGAGTAGACGCTGCTCAGTCCGTCGACGTCATCTTTGTAGTTAAGAGCATTGTCTATGTGTTGTTGTATTCGGATGCTCTCAAGAGTCAGTCTTGTTCTTTCTCTTTTATCTATATTGTGGCGATTATTCTCAAGCATGTACCATCCCTAACTCAATAACACTGCCACTACCAGTTAAACACAACTGAGATAACGATGGCTACGATTATGCATGCAAGCGTGTAACTACGAAGAGGAAGAGAGATGGCGCGAGTGTTTGCGAATACGATGCAAAGAGGAGATGCCAATAAATAACACCGACCCTTCCAGAACCCGAAAAGCGAACAACCAAGAAAGTTCTCGGTGCGTAGGCAAGCACCCTGTTGGACTACATAAGGCGGTGACCAAGCAAGGCAGGTTGATCAGTTTATTTTCAAGCGTTTAACAGTGAACTACTGTGAAGTTACCAAACTCTTAAATTTGAATTGCGTTTATTACTAGTAAATAAAACTAGCTATTAGTTACAATATCTGTGCGTGTGTTTATTTGACTTTATAGTGACCGAACCCAGGATTGATAATTAAGGAATCATCGAATTCGTCACAATTGGTGTCAGAAGCGGTATTGTTAAACGACTAAAAGGACATGGCGAAGTTGAATGAATTAAAGATTCAGCAACTCAAAAATGAGTTGGAACAACGCGGACTAAACACCACAGGCAATAAATCGAAGCTACAGTCCCGATTGCGGGAGGCCATGGAAGCAGAAGGAATCAACGTTGATGATCATGTTTTCCATCTTGTGGAGGAGGCATCGACGAAAATGGAAGAGAAAAAGGAGCCTCCGAATCCAGTCGCAAGTGTGGATACAAACGCGTTGTTGGCTGTATTGAGTCAGATGTCGTCAAGCATTTCAACACAGCTGGAAGAACAGAAGACACACATGGGATCTCAGTTGGAAGAACAGAAGGTACACATGGCATCTAAGCTTGAAGAACAGGGCACACGTATTACATCTCAACTAGACCAACAGAAGGCATACATGAAAGGAGGCTAGGGTGTCATCTAAACTAGAAGTCCAAGATACGAAAATTGCACAGCTGCAGGATAAAATCGATGCTGAGGTAGATGCATTGAGAGGTCGTATCCAGGAATTGCAACCAAATCGTCCATCTGCTTTAGCGAATACTCCCAAGGTAAAATCACCTTCCTTTGATGGTTCTGTTCCATTCCAGGTATTTAAGCGGCAATTTGAGAAGACGGCCGCGGTGAATAATTGGTGCAGTGAAGATAAAGTTGCAGCAATATTCGTGGCATTGAAGGGACCTGCAGACGAAAATCTTACAGACTATTCCCGAGTCCGAAAGGAACAGTTATGATGCATTGATGGGTGCGGTTGAGAGACGCTATGGTAGCGAACATCGAAAGCAGATATACCAAATAGAGCTACAGAATCGATCCCAGAAACCGAATGAGACTTTGCAGGAATTTGCATCAGACATCGAGAGGTTGGCCCATCTAGCAAATGCGGACGCACTCGTGGAGTACACTGAGAGGGTAAAAATCCAAAGTTTTATAAATGGAATACGCGATGTGGAGACGAAGGGGGCCACATATGCAAACCCCAAAAGGACATTCGCTGAAACAGTATCGCATGCTCTGACGCAGGATACAGCCTCGCTTTTGAGTAAACCTGCATACAAGGCTCATCGTGTAGAAGTGGAAACTCCGGCTTGGGTTGACAAAATTTTGGAAGCGTTGAACGGAGTACAGAAAAAAAATGATGGTGCAATTAAATGCTTTAAGTGCGGAAAACCAGGTCACATAGCACGTTTTTGCGGCACTTTCTCCAGTAACCCCAGCAATTCAGGTGGACGAAAACGCAAAGCTGAAGGAGATGAGCAAATTTCCCAACCAAATCAGTCGTTAAACTAAATCGAGCCAGCCGAAAGGGGCGTGGACTGGCTCCCGCAACTGAATGCCCCATAATCTCTGTCTCACAGATCGGAAGGAAAGCTAGTAATGTTACTGTTGTTGCATATGTGGATGGAAAAGAGCACTTACTAACTGTGGATACAGGCGCATCGCATTCCATAATTCGATCTGATTTAGTCAACAAGGAGGTGAGGCCATTGCATGGAGCAAAGTTACGTACGGCCACTGGTAAGGACACCCATGTCCTAGGAGAAGTAACATGTGAAATTGTAACTGGGAACGTGGCCGTTCTACACAGTTTTATAGTAGCATATATTGTTGACGAAATCATAGTTGGTGTGGATTTCTTAAGTGAGCAAGGCATCAAGATCGACATGCAAAACAGGATTATGAATTACGAGAACATGGATGTGCCATTAAATTATGGTTACGAAAACAAATACGTTAGTAAGCGAGTGATTGTTGAGGAGGGCCAACAAATTCCACCGAAGTTGGAAGCAATCATATGGGCAAAGATTGATGGAGATTATGGGATAAACAAATTGTGGGTTGTCGAGGCGGCAAACAAGTCAAGGACGAACATATTAGTAGGAAAAACCCTGGTCATAACAAAACAAGATGGGCGTGTACCGGTAAGAGTACTTAATCAGTTCAAAGCGCCGAATAAACTTTCCAAAGGAGCAATATTGGGACAATGCTAAGAGGTCGAAGTAGTTATCAATTGTGAACAGCTTCAGGAAAATGATTCTACCATCAAGATTAATCTTTCAGATGATATCACGTCGTGGACGGCAGGCCTCGAAAAAGATCATCAGAAAAAGGCAAAGGAACTTCTATCAAAGTACTCGAGCATATTTCCCAAGGATGGTTCCAAACCAGGTCGGACCAAAGTTGTGAAGCATCAAATTGATACTTGTGATGCAAGGCCCATCCGCCAAGCTCCTCGTAGTATTCCATTGGCCAAACGCCAAGTAGTAAGAGAAATTATACAGGAAATGAGTGACAGCGGCGTGATCGAATCATCAGCTAGTCCATGGAGCTCACCGGTAGTACTAGTGAAAAAGAAAGATGGAAAAATGAGGTTCTGTGTGGATTACCGGAAATTGAACGACGTAACGAAGAAGGACAGTTATCCATTGCCAAGAATCGACGATACTCTGGACTCGTTATCTGGCATGAAATGGTTTTCCACACTGGACTTGAAAAGCGGCTACTGGCAAGTGGAGGTAAAGGATGAAAATAAAGAGAAGACGGCTTTCAGCGTTGGAGAAGGGCTTTAGCAATTTACGGTAATGCCCTTCGGGCTATGCAATGCTCCAGCTACTTTTGAGAGACTCATGGACCAGATACTTAAAGGATTGCACTGGCAAACATGTTTGGTGTACCTCGACGACATCATCGTGCTGGGAAAAAGCTTTGAGGAACACCTAAAGAACTTGGAGGAAGTTTTCCAAAGAATAGCTGGTGCTGGTCTGAAACTAAGTCCCAAGAAGTGTTCCTTGTTTAAAAAGGAAGTAACTTATTTGGGTCACAATGTAGCTACGGAGGGAATCTGGACTGCTAAGGAAAAGATCGAAGCCGTAAAGGATTGGCCAAGACCGAGAAATTTGCATGAGTTACGGAGCTTCCTTGGGCTGTGCATGTATTATCACCGATTTGTACCAAATTTTGCCGGCGTAGCTAGTAGTCTCCACAAGGAAGAATATGAGTCTTGAATGGAAGGAGGAACAGGAGGTGGATTTTCAAACATTGAAGGAACGACTATGCACTGCCCCGATGTTAGCATATCCAATTCCAGGTTCAAAGTTTATTCTGGATACAGAGGCGAGTGGTTATGCTATAGGAGGTGTTTTGTCCCAGATTGTTGATGGACAGGAGAAGGTAGTTGCATACTATAGCCGAACAATTGGGAAGCCTGATAGGAACTATTGTGTAACCCGGAGAGAACTGTTATTAGTGGTAGAGTGCGTTAAGCATTTCCACAAGTATCTCTATGGGCAGCGATTCCACGTCAGGACAGACCACGCAGCGTTGAAATGGCTCTTACAGTTCCGTAATCCGGAAGGTCAATTGGCACGGTGGATAGAGCGACTGCAAAGTTATGACTTTTCCATAGAGCATCGCAAAGCTAGCACCCACGGAAATGCTGATGCAATGTCACGAAGACCATGTAACTTGGAATGCAACCATTGTTCCAAAGCTGAGGCCAAGGAAGACATTATAGATGTGCGGCTCATGACTATAACATCTACGGACGAATGGGACATGGATCAATTAAGGAGGTTTCAGCACGAAGATCCAGATCTAACACGTATAATGCAAGGAATCGAACGAAACGAGCGACCATCAAGAGAGGAGATGTCAGCAGAAAGTCCTGTTGCCAAGTCATATTGGGTCAAGTCAGTGGAATAGTTTGCAATTAGAATCCGGTTGTTTGCATCGAATATGGGAGAGTGAGGATGGTCAATGTGTTCGAAAGCTGATAGTCGTCCCAAGGAAGGAAATCCCTGATGTACTCAATGAATTACATAACGGTCCAAGCGGAGGTCATCTTGGAGTCACCAAGACCTTGGAGAAAGTCAAGCAAAGATTCTATTGGGTTGGTTGCCGTCAATCGGTCGCGGAGTGGATTGCCAACTGTGAAGTATGCATCAAAGCTAAAGGACCGAAATCAAGGAGCCATGGTCAAATGAAACAGTATAACTCAGGTGCGCCATTTGAGAGGATAGCCATGGATGTAGCTGGTCCATTTGTTACTAGCAAACTCGGAAACAAATATGTACTGGTGGTTGTGGACTATTTCAGCAAGTGACCAGAAGTGTACCCTATTCCAAATCAAGAGGCAGAAACAATAGCAGAAGTGTTTACTAACAATTGGGTAGCTCGGTTTGGTGCACCGATGGAGATACATTCTGACCAAGGCCGAAATTTCGAATCAGCTGTGTTACAGGAAATGTGCAAGACATTGGGCATTCGGAAAACTCGAACAACTGCACTACATCCTCAGTCAGATGGCATGGTGGAACGATTCAATAGAACTTTGGAAGAGCACCTGAGGAAAGTAGTGGATAGTTTCCAGAAGGATTGGGATACTCACATCTCCTTATTCCTAATGGCATATCGCTTTGCAGTACATGAAACAACTGGTCAGACTCCTGCAAAGGTAATTTTCGGGAATGATCTTCGATTGCCAGCTGACTTGAAGTTTGGGATAAACGCTGATGCAGGAGTAAATGCTCGGAAATCTACTAGCGTATTGGAAGAAGAAATGAGAGAAATTCACGACCTTGTGAGACAACGGACTAGGATCATGAGCGACAAGATGAAAGCCAGGTACGACAAAGCAATAAATTCGGAAGGTTTTATAGAAGGAGATATAGTGCTGCTATACAACCCACAGCGTAAGAAAGGCTTGACCCCAAAACTACAGTGTAACTGGGAAGGCCCATACAAAGTTATAAAACGGATCAGCGATGTGGTATATCGCATACAAACTATGGGAAGGCCAAGGAATAAGATGAAGGTGGTCCATTTAGAAAGGCTAGCTGCGTTTGGTTCCGGACTTAGGTGGAGGACAGTGTGGCGATTATTCTCAAGCATGTACCATCCCTAACTCAATAACACTCCCACCACTAGTTAAACACAACTGAGATAACGATGGCTACGCTTATGCATGCAAACGTGTAACTAGGAAGAGGAAGAGAGATGGCGCGATTGTTTGCGAATACGATGCAAAGAGGAGATGCCAATAAATAACACCGACCCTTCCAGAACACGAAAAGCGAACAACCCAGAAAGTTCTCGGTGCGTAGGCAAGCACCCTGTTGGACTAGATAAGTAGTCCATTTAGCAGTTTATTTTCAAGCGTTTAACAGTGAACTACTGTGAAGTTACCAAACTCTTAAATTTGAATTGCGTTTATTACTAGTAAATAAAACTAGCTATTAGTTACAATATCTGTGCGTGTGTTTATTTGACTTTATAGTGATCGAACCCAGGATTGATAATTAAGGAATCATCGAATTCGTCACAATATCTAATATTTTGATGTTGGTAAAGTTCGCTATGTGGTTGCTCTTTGTCAGGTGCTGTGCTAGAGCTGTTGACGTTTTCTTGTTTTGTGCATCTTTCTTATGTTCGTTAATTCTTGTACCCAGCTGCCGTTTCGTAGTACCAATATAATATTTTCCACACGCTTCATTATCACGACCATTGAATTTAATTTGATAAACTACGTTACTTTGTTGTTCTTTTTCAATCGGATCTTTAGTTTTAGTTAGACCCGGTATGTAAGGTACGCCTATGTATTTTTTGTTATTAGAAATATCCGTCGGTGCGTTGTTGTCTTCTCTGTGAATTTTGTTGATTGTATTGTGGCGATTATTCTCAAGCATGTACCATCCCTAACTCCATAACACTCCCACCACTAGTTAAACACAGCAGAGATAACGATGGCTACGCTTATGCATGCAAGCGTGTAACTAGGAAGAGGAAGAGAGATGGCGCAAGTGTTTGCGAATACGATGCAAAGAGGAGATGCCAATAAATAACACCGACCCTTCCAGAACACAAAAAGCGAACAACCAAGAAAGTTCTCGGTGCGTAGGCAAGCACCCTGTTGGACTATATAAGGCGGTGACCAAGCAAGGCAGGTTGATCAATTTATTTTCAAGCGTTGAATAGTGACCTACTGCGAAGTTACCAAACTCGGGAATTTGTATTGCGTTTATTACTAGTAAATAAAACTAGCTAATACTTACAATATCTGTGCGTGTGTTTATTTGACTTTATAGTGATCGAACCCAGGATTGCTAATTAAGGAATCATCGAACTCGTCACAATTGGTGTCAGAAGCGGTATTGTTAAATAAATACCAGTGGTTGCAAGGATAGCAAGGACATGGCTAAGTTGAATGAATTAAAGATTCAGCAACTCAAAACTGAGTTGGAACAACGCGGACTAAACACCACAGGCAATAAATACGAGCTACAATCACGACTACGGGAGGCAATGGAAGCGGAAGGAATCAACGTTGATGATTATGTTTTCCATCTTGTGGAGGAGGCATCGACGAAAATGGAAGAGAAAAAGGAGTATCCGAATCCAGTGGCAAGTGTGGACACTAACGCGTTGCTGACTGTATTGATTCAGATGTCATCAAGCATTTCAACACAGCGGGAAGAACAAAAGATACACATGGCATCTCAGTTGGAAGAACAAAAGACACACATGGCGAGAATTGCAATGCAGCTGGAGGCACAGGAAGAACGAATGGCATCACAGCTAAGAATGCAGGACGCAAAAATAACTGAAGTGCAGGAGGTATTCAGAGAACGGCAGGACAAGATTGAGGCCGAGGTAGATGCGTTAAGGGGCCGTATCCAGGAGTTGCAACTGAACCGTCCATCTGCTTCAGCGAATACTCCCAAGGTAAAATCCCCGTCATTTGATGGTTCTGTTCCTTTCCAGGTATTTAAGCTACAGTTTGAGAAGACGGCAGCTGTGAATAATTGGGGCATGGAAGACAAAGTTGCTGCATTATTCGTGGCATTGAAGGGTTCTGCAGCCGAAATCTTACAGACGATCCCCGACGGTGAACGGAATAATTATGAAGCATTGATGGGTGCAGTTGAGAGACGCTATGTTAGCGAACATCGGAAGCAGATATACCAAATAGAGCTACAGAATCGCTTTCAGAAGGCTAATGAGACATTGCACGAATTTGCATCGGACATCGAGAGGTTGGCCCATCTAGCAAATGCGGACGCACCCGTGGAGTACACTGAGGGGGTAAAAATCCAAAGTTTTATAAATGGTATACGCGATGTGGAGACGAAGGGGGCCACATATGCAAACCCCAAAAGGACATTCGCTGAAACAGTATCGCATTCTCTGACGCAGGAAACAGCCTCGCTTTTGAGTAAACCTGCATACAAGGCTCATCGCGTAGAAGTGGAGACTCCGGCTTGGGTAGACAAAATTTTGGAAGCGTTGAACGGAGTACAGAAGAAAAGTGAGTGTGACATCAAATGTTTCAAGTGCGGAAAAGCACGTTATTGCGGCACTGGCTCCAGTAATCAAAGCACTTCGGGTGGGCGTAAACGCAAAGCTGGAGAAGACGATCAAGATGAATGCCCCATAATCTCTGTGTCACAACTCGAACGGAAAGCGAGTAATGTTACTGTTGAAGGCTACGTGGACGGGAAAGAGCGCTTGCTGACTGTGGATACTGGTGCATCACATTCCATCATTCGGAGTGACTTGGTCAGCGGGAAGGTGACACGATTGCAGAAAGCTAAGTTGAGGACAGTAACTGGTATTAGCAAGCCAGTCCTTGGAAAGGTGATGTGCAAGGTTGTAATTGGAAATGTGGCTACACATCACAACTTCTTGGTAGCGAATATTGTCGACGAAGTCATCATTGGCATCGACTTCTTGGCTGAGAGAGACATTCACATCAACATAAGCAACAGGGTTATGACTTACAATGGGCAAGAGGTTCCTCTGATCTTTGAACACCATAGTGGCTTTAGCACCAAGGGAGTGATCTTCGAGATGGAGCAACAGAAGCCTCGTAAGGCAGGGGTAGCTCCTCGACCATTGGCTTTCATGGACAGGTGCCTCCTGAAGAAGATTCAGCAAGGCCAGGAGGAAGATCCAGATTTGGCACGTGTATTGAAAGGAATAAAGGAAAACAAACAGGCAGGAAGAGAAGAGATGGTAGCAGAGAGTCGTATTGCAAAAGCATACTGGGCACAATGGAGTAGTTCGAATTTAATATCTTATTGTTTGCATCGGATATGGGAAAGTGAAGATGGCCAGAATCATCGATCACTTATTGTTGTTCCCAAGGCAAGAATTCCAGATGTTATCAAAGCGTCGCATAGTTGCCCAGATGGAAGGCACATGGGAATAAAGAAAACGCTGCAAGAGCCAATGCGGCGGTTCTATTGGATCGGTTGCAAACAAACTGTGAGGAAATGGATTACTAAGTGTGCAGAGTGTGCTGAGGATAAAAGACGAACATCTGGTGGTCATGTTCCGAGGAAGCAACGCAACTTAGTGGATAATGTGAAACAGTGCAATGGGCATGAGAGAACGGAACGGAATCCTGAAGAAACGAGTTGCAGGAATGTTTGACGGGTACCACTGGGAACGAAAGTGAAGCCACAAATCCATTCGGGATTCAGAACGGACAAAATGGTTGGAATATGTGACACTGCAATGCATTGTGGGAATCTCTGCAGGAGAGGATTGATGTCGGAGTTTCAATCACTGGAGGAAATGAGGTTTGGTAAAGCAGTGCCAACCATTGAGCGTCTAGCAGCGTTTGGTTTGGGAAATGTTTCTGATCGGGACGATCAGACTTAGGTGGAGGGCAGTGTGGCGATTATTCTCAAGCATGTACCATCCTTAACTCAATAACACTCCCACCACTAGTTAAACACAGCAGAGATAACGATGGCTACGCTTATGCATGCAAGCGTGTAACTAGGAAGAGGAAGAGAGATGGCGCGAGTGTTTGCGAATACGATGCAAAGAGGAGATGCCAATAAATAACACCGACCCTTCCAGAACACGAAAAGCGAACAACCAAGAAAGTTCTCGGTGCGTAGGCAAGCACCCTGTTGGACTATATAAGGCGGTGACCAAGCAAGGCAGGTTGATCAGTTTATTTTCAAGCGTTGAATAGTGAACTACTGCGAAGTTACCAAACTCGGGAATTTGTATTGCGTTTATTACTAGTAAATAAAACTAGCTATTACTTACAATATCTGTGCGTGTGTTTATTTGACTTTATAGTGATCGCACCCAGGATTGATAATCAAGGAATCATCGAATTCGTCACAGTATTTTCAATTAATTTATCTATTAGTTTATGCCGATAGCTATTTTTAAATAAAATGTTCTTTAACTTGTTCTTGTTTTCCTTCATGAATTCTTCATGGCTAAGTACGGCTACCTTTCTTATTAGGCTTGTTACCGTATTGATCTTTTGCTTCCACGGATGATTCGAATGATAATTAATCAACCGTCCCGATGCGATTGGTTTGGCATACCAATTTATTAAAAGATGATTATTTTTCTTGCTTACTTCTACGTCCAGAAAAGCTATTTTGTTGTCTTTTTCTGTCTCCGTGGTGAAATTAATGCTTGTGTGTTGTCCATTTAATATTTTTAAGATGTGATCCACGTCTTTAGATTTAATGATTGCGAATACATCATCTACATACTTGTTGATGTATTTGATGTATACGAGTATGTCCTTATTCTTTAATTCAGCTATGCTGTCGTCAAGTATTTTGTCTAGAACTATGTCTGCGATGGTTGGAGATAGCGGATTTCCCATGGGCATCCCGTAAGTTTGTTGATAAAACTTTGAATTGTATGTAAAATAGTTGTTTTCGCGTAGGTAGAATTCTAAAATGTGCTGAAATTGTTGTTTTGGTATTGTTGTGTGCTTTTCTAACTGTGGCCATTGCTTCATTATTGTTTGTATGGCTAGGTGTATTGGGATATTTGTAAATAACGAGACTACATCGAACGATACTAATATCTCGTCATCTTCTGCATGTATGTTTTTTAATTGAAATGCATTTTTAATATTATATTCATCAGAGATTAAATTTTTCAATATAGCTCCTATATATTTGGATAATTTGTAGCAAGGTACATTCGATGAGGATGAGATTGGTCTTAGTGGCTGAACAAAAGTCGACAATGGTGCTTCGCTGGAGCGGCCGTGGCTCAAAAGCACCGCGGTCGAATTGTGATTTTGAATATAAAAGAAATAAGAACAAAACGAGAATCCTCGCTATAATAAAGTGGCCGTATATTTATATAAAATATTATTACAAGCAATTAGTTTACCTTTACGAATAATTTTGATGAGGTCGAAAATCCTGGGTTGGCCGTGATGCTGTTGCTGCGTCGAGTGTCGCTGGAGAAGTAGACGGTTTTGTAATCGAGGACAACCGTTGAACCTGAAAATTATCCTCCGTTTTTAAGGGGAGGTGAACCCACACATGCATACCCCCATGCATGTATATGTGTGCTGATAAAACACGAATATGCCTGCATGCCCACACAGGTGGGTGGGTTGGTGTTAGTGATTGGAAGGGCGCAAAAGTTACATTAGGGTGGCACATTTTTTTAGACTTTAGGCATCTCGCCTAAACATGCCGGCCCCCTTGCGATACGCAACATCTTACCCCGCCACAAGATTTCCCACCACGCATCCTCTTAAGCTAAGGACTTAAACTAGGATGGTGAGTGCCGGCTGGCGCTGTCACAGCCGTCTGCCTCCGAACTGCCTCCCGAAGTTTGAAGTTTTGTCTCTGGTGGCTCCATCGTTTCGCACCTAGAGCTAAGGAATAGGAGGAAGAAACTCCTTGTGTATTTTCGGCAGACCGTATAACTTCGGTGCAACCGCTGCGACGCTGGACAGTTGTATTTTTTCCCGTATACTAATTTTGTTTTGTTTTGATAACTCGTTGACTATGGCATTATTTTTCCCCATTAGTTGCTGTGTTGGATCCTTCTTAATTACTTTATATGTTTTTCCCTCGTGTAGTAGTTCCACCATTAGTTTGCGTTCAAATAGACAGACGGACAGAAAGACAGACGGACGGAGAGACGGGCATGGCTAAATCGACTCCGCTCATCGTGCTAATAATTTTAGTGAACTTTTCTCTTCGTGTTCTCATACTTACATACATTTAGGGCCGGTTTCACCAACGCGACTAAGACTAAAATCAAGTCGTGACTTAAGTTAGCACAGATTCGAGACTAACTTAATTTTGGGTTTCACCAACTGAGCGACTTAAATAATTTTGAGCACAACAACCCGATCAGCTGTTTTATGCATAGTAGTATTTTTTCATACCAGAAAACTCTGCGCATCCCAATACCCCAGTGCGAAAAGGGCTTGTATGGCCATACAAGAAGGAATGTATTGAACTTACACCCATTTCTCTTTAGTTGGAAGGTACTAAAATTAGCGCTTAATTGAAAACGATAGTTTCGTAATGGTTGCATGCTAGAAAACAAGCGTTCACATGCATCTACGCTTACCCTGTTAAAGTCAAGCATGGTGAAGTTTCCGACTGGGGCGTTGCACAAAACAAATTAGCAACATTACTGACATTTAGGTTTTGAACCACAGCAACACTGCTTAGTCGAGAATAAGTCAGCTGGCAAGTTGACTAAGTTGTGACTTAGCTAAGTTAGGTGGTGAAACTGAAAAAGTGAAAAGCGCTACTTAACTAAGTTAAGTCGAGTTGGTGAAACCGGGCCTTATTGTTTATGAAAGGTATGAAAATCAAAAAAGATATATAACTATCTATAATACATACTACTAAGAAGAAGCTGACCAATTTTGATTGAAATATCAAGATAGAATTGTAAGCGATTGCCTTTGAAAATAGCAGAAATTTTATGCTGAAAAGTGGGCGGTGCCACGCCTACTTCTTCAAAAATTACAAAATGTTTTTGCGGCCGAGTTTTTCTTGAAAAGCATATTATGTGTGCAAAATCTGATTGATATACCTTGCTTAGTTGTAGAAATATCGCTTTTTAAATTTTACAAAAAAAATTTTCAGAACTATGTTCAAAAACTGGGCGTGGACTTTAACCGATTTCGCCCATTTTTACAGCAAACAGTAACCTTTATATATAGAACATTATCACCAAATTTCGTTCGGATAAATCAATTTTCGGCGGAGTTATGGCATAAACAGTTTTGTGGAATAGTCCACTATAAAAGGGTCGGGGCCGCGCCCATTTTCAACAATTTCTTAAAAAATTTATTTTATGCCTCTATCTCAATGCAGACACCAAATTTTATCCTTATAGGTGTATTATGTACTGAGTAATCACTTTTTTGTGTTTTCGAAATATTCTATATATAAAAAGTGGGCGTGGCTATCATCCGATTTCGCCCATTTTAAATAGCGCTCGGAGATGCGTGCCAAGGAACCTGCATACCAAATTTCATTAAGATATCTCAAAATTTACTCAAGTTACCGTGTTCACAGACGGACGGACGGACGGACGGACGGACGGACATGGCTTAATCAATTTCTCTTTTCGTCCTGAACATTTTGATATATATAAGTCAATATCTATCTCGATCCGTTTATGCCGTTACGTACTGCCGTTAGGCGACTAAAGTTAATATACTTTGTGTGCGTAGCACTACTAGGTATAACAAGTAAGGAAGTCTAAGTTCGGGTGGGACCGAACATTATATACCTAGTAGTGATCTATTATGTCATCCCAATTTACGCAGGTCTATTTTAATACTTTCAGTTCGTATTTCCGGTCAAATAGACAGACGGACAAACAGATAGACGTATCGAGAGACGGGCATGAGTACATCGACTCAGCTCATCCTCCTGATCTTTTGAGTATCCTTTTTGATGGGAATATCTCTTTTTCTTCTCATACGTAGAAACATTTCATGTTCATGAAAGGTATGAAAATCAAAAAAGATATACAACTTCCCTTTTGCAGTGGGGTATTAACTACTTGCCCGGATATTTTACTTTCCATCCTGAACGTTTTGATATACATTAATAAATATATATCTCGATTCGTTTATGCCGAATAAAGTAATATACCTTGTGTGCGTAACAAAAATAGATATAAAAAAGGGTGTCTTTCATAGGCGCCAAAGAACTCAACCCATCTTTATGAAATTTTCACAATACATACTTGGGTCTACTGGGTGCAGCATAGACAATATATAGTTTTGGAAAAGTAGGCGGAGCCACGCCCCAGTTTCAATTCGTCATAACTCCAAACTTTTTTGGTCTAAATTAATGGAATTTGGATATACGAGTATATTGTGAAAAAGATCGGTTGACTTCTTTGGCGCCTATAAAAGACACACATTTTTATACCTAGTTTATATCTATTTTTGTTACGCACACAAGGTATATTACTTCATTCGGCATAAACGAATCGAGATGTACATTTATTATTGTATATCAAAACATTCAGGATGAAAAGTAAAATATCCGGGCAAGTAGTTAATACCCCACTGCAAAAGCGAAGTTTTATATCTTTTTTGATATTCATACCTTTCATGAACATGAAATGTTTGTACGTATACTGAAATGATCAGGAGGATCAGCTGAGTCGATGTAGCCATCTCTCGATACGTCTATCTGTCTGTCCGTCTGTCTATTTGAACGCAAATACGTACTGAAAGTATTAAAAAAGACCTTCGTAAATTGGGATGACATAATAGATCACTACAAGGTATATAATGTTCGGTTCCACCCGAACTTAGACTTCCTTACTTTTTTTAAATTAATTTACTTCTCAAAACTCATAACAGAAGTGGTTTTATTGAAAACCATCAGCTGGCTTTATAATACGAACTGAAAAGTATTGAAATAGATCTGCGTTAATTGGTATGCCATAATAGATCACTACTAGCTATATAATGTTCGGTTCCACCCGACCTTAGACTTCCTTACTTTTTTATAGGAATGAGGATAAGTATTGGGTACTCTGATACTCCATCGTTTTTTTACAGGGGCATGCGCCGACTTTGATAGTGTTAGTGCATTGAAGTAGCGTGTTTGAAAAATAGTTTCAAAGGGTATCACAGGGGTCAATATCCCCCTTGCACAAATTGTGCATAAAAGTTATAAAATCACAGTTTAGTGGTTCAAACAATGAAAAGGTTAACCAATATAATGTAAGGCTTGATGGATTTTTTACTTTAACTGGCTAACAGCCATTCAACTTATACTATTCACATAAGAGGTAGAAAAAAACAAGGCAATAAATTGATAAGTTGCATAAGTTTGAAGGAAAACGACGGCTAACTTTTCAAGTAGAAGAAGAAAAAACGAATAAATACATTTATTTTAATAATATTCAAATGAGATTCTACTGTACGAAAATTTTAAATTGCAATATATGCCATATTTATAGTTATACTACAAGTGTCACTACATTTCCCCCCATCCAAAATCAGACTTGCGGGTCAAAACAACTGAAGCTGATACCACTTATGGCCTGAACAATCGCTATTGCTGTATATCTTTGGCGTGGTAAGTTCCTATGGGCTTCCCTTGAAGTCATGATATGTTGGTCAAAGTCAAAAAATATAGAGAAGTTCCGATCGCCGAGTGAGTAGCTCGTACAACTCGACCGTAAGGTACAACAGATACCACTAAGATTTTCATCCCAACTCTTTCGATCTGGGTCAATATAGGTTTTTATGACAGAAATTATAGAACGGTTGTTGCGCTAGGATGCGTTAGATTGTGGAGCATGTGTGTAAACATGCTTTATGTTGTACTTTCGAGGAAGGTAATTAAAAGGGCGCGATTTAAATTAGGACCCATCCTCAGAAACGATTGTATCCGGCACGCCAATCCGAATTGAATTTTTTTACCGCCTTCAAAAATGGAACTTGGAAAAGTGATCTGATACGATAAAAACTCCAATGTTTCCACTGTTATCAACCGGTCATTTCAGAAATCGTCTAAGCTGCTTGACAGAATGTGACTGTGGAAACTCAGTTATGGGAGACACTTTTTCGGGATCTGTTTGCCCGATTTCGTTCCCAACTACATAACCTAGGTAGTAAACCTTTTCAGACAAAACTTGCTTTTAGCTATTTTTACACTTAGCCCTGATGTTCGTATACATTTGGAAACTTTACGCAGAACGTCGAGATAATTTTCAAAGGAATCGGATGCCACCAAGAGGTCATCCAAATAAATAAAAACCAATGTCTTAACATAGTGTATAATGGTTTTCCTGGTACCGTTTTACGCACGCAGTTTTGTATTTAGACGCCTCATCTAAGGGTATTTGCGTCCTTCAGGTCTAGGCTAATAAATTTTGCCTTTGGCAACCGGAACAAAATGCCGTCAATATTGGGTAGCGGATAAGAATCCTCTTTTGTGAGCGAATTCAATTTTCGGCAGTCCATACACAACCTAACTTTCCCTGGGTTGCGAACAAGAACTATAAGAGAAAAGCACTTTCTGATTCCTCTATAACTCCCAATTCTAGCATACGATCAAGTTCTTTGAACATCATTTTCTCAATGGCTGTGGACACGGGATAATATCTTTGCTTAGTAGTCTTAGGTTATCTGGTTCGCTTTAACTAAGTTCAGTTCTTAAGGGTATAGGCCAGAGATTAAACGATTTCCAGGAGTCTATTCCTAAATAGAGATTTTCTTTCAGACTTGGGATTACGAAAATAGTTATAGATTTTGTAGCAACATATCCAATTATATCTTGCGATTTCGAAGTGGATCTGTGGCAGCTACTTTTCTTGCAAGTCGTCCACCTACACAACTAATTGAGGCACCGGCTTCTAGTAACCCAGATACCGGTTTGCTGAATATATTCACCACTGCGTATGGACGAACGTCTGACGATTTCTCGAAAACTGAACTAACAAACTTTTTCTGATTTTCCCAGACCTGGGCCCAGAATGATCGTATGCGATTTGTAGAACGAATTGAACGTAGGGGCTTCGGCAGTTCTCGCACGATTCATTGAAGGGCTTTCTCATATTCAGCCAGGCGAACATGGTATGGTTTAAATGCATATAGGCTCTTACTGCTGTTAATCAATGAATCTGAATGGATACAAATTATTCGAATAAATAATATTTTTATTGGACGGGTATTCGTAATTCGGATAATATTTATTCGAATTCTTTATCCGTTTATTCGAATAGTATTATTCGAGTAGTGGTATTCGAATAGTATTATTGGAGTAGTGGTATTCGAATAGTTGTATTGAACTGCAAGAGATTTAGAAAGCGAAATTCACTATTTTCATCGTTTGTACTTATGAGCATGCACGGTTTGTATGTATGTTTGTATGGTTGCTTGAACAAATGTGTGCATAAGCAGTAGGCATGGGACTATTCGAATAAATAATATTTTTATTCGTTGGGTACAAAAAATTTGTTAATGTTTATTAGAGTTATTTATTCGTTTATTCGAATAGTATTATTCGAATAGTGGTATTCGAATAATTGTATTGAACTGCAAAACACTTAGAAAGCGAAATTCAATATTTTCATCGCTTGTACCTATGCGCTTTTTTAGACTTTTTTTAATCCAAACCTTTCCTGGTCCCAACACCATATTTTCCATATAAAATTATAGTTAAATGAAGGTACTATTAGTAAAATTATGCGTAAAAATTGCTAACTATTTTTAATGGAGTTGATAACCCAATTGCGACATCGCCTACCTGATAATATGAACCCTTTACAAAAGATACATTTTTTTTCAGTTGATAATTCTTTGAAAGTTACAACGCCGGATGTATTATCTCACTTTCAAGAAGAAAAATCTAGGTATTCTCCAAGCCAAGTAGCATTGATTGAGCTGCAGTGGCAAAAGCTAATAACCATACAGTGGACATGTGTGACCTCTACCATTGAATTTTGGGCGGAGGTCCGAGAACATAAAAATTCATTAAACAAACCCCCTCTTTTAGAACTGGTCGAATTCGTATTTAGCTTTTTAGTATTACCTTTTAGTAATGGGGAGGTTGACAGAATTTTTAGTGACTTGAACATTTTAAAAACTAAGTTAAGGAACAGACTAAAAATTAAAACGCTCGTTAAAACACTCATCCAAATGTTGCACTGATTTTGAAATTACCGATGATCTTATCTCTATTACAAATACACAAACTTTGGACGCAGACTTAAGCTCTTCTGATTCACCAGACGAGGAAAATATTATATAGTATTATATATATTAGTTTGTAGTGATTTTTCTATACTATGTATTTCTTTGAAAAAATTTCTAGTCAAGGAAAATGTGCATGATATGTGTTGAAACAAGAATAATTCCTTTAAGTTATGTCTACAGCTTTATATACAAATAGTTTAAACTAAAATAAAAAATTTGAAATGGATTTCGTAAAAAAAATTTCCGACTTTTTTTAGCTTCTTCGTTTCTTAATTACTGCCTTTTCTAACCTTTTTTTTTGCCAGCAAATAAATGCGAATAGTCTAGGATGCTTCCGGGATGAGTCGCATTCACGGGTAATTTTAACTCCTATGAGTATGCTACAAACACTAAAATTTTGAATCTAAGCCAACTGTACGCTAAAGGGATTAATCACGGATAAGATAGTGATCTTTAGAGATTAATTTTAGCCTTTTCAACCGATTTAACCTCTTTTTTTTATCACCTAGTCACACTGCTGCAAAGGGGCGACCCCGTTTTGAAAAACTTTTTCAAACCACTTTTGATGTTACCTGTCCCAGGACTCGAACCTTGGACCTTCGGTGTGGTAGGCTGGCAACACTACCGCCAAACCACGGCGGCCACCATTAGTTTATTTGTATATAAATAGGTTCCCTACCAACAACTGCTGACTAAATTTTTTCAAAATACCAATACATGCACATGTTATGTTTGAAAAATTTGCGTTCAAATAGACAGACGGAGAGACACACAGACGGACGGAGAGACGGACATTGCTAATTACTTATTGATGAGCCCATCTTTTCTTCTTCTCATACTTACAAGCATTTCATGTTCATTAAAGGTATGAAAATCAAAAGAGGTATATAACTTCACGTGATACAGACATTTCCACGAGTCTGCCTGCAAAAATTCAGCTCGATCGATCCAAAGTCTTTCACACAGGCGGACAGACGGACACTACGAGCTTTATGCTTTATACGTAAAAAAAAAATTCTGACGTGTACATGAAAATCGCCGATACACGTGTGTTTTTATTTTTTCTCCCCTTTCCGAAAAAGTATATTTGGTTCATAGGACAGAATGTGTGTAACGCGGTGTAAGCATTCGTAAAGATTCCCTCGATTTGTGTGGGAATCCGTTTTTGCTGATTTAGCCTCTGGTGAGCGCAACGCCTTAGCGGCAGCGATAAAGACAAGCCAGTGCAGTCGACAGCGACGACAACAGCAACAGCGATCGCGGCAGCGCCAATGGGAAAGTTAGAGCTAGAATTAAGTTATGTTAGCTTTAAGTAAGTCAGTCTCCGTAAAATACTCAAGATAAATAAACGTTTTTATAAAATTTGTACATTAACATTAAGGTAGAAAACAAAATTTTCAACAAATTTTTGAAAATGGGTGTGGCACCGCCCACTTTTAATTAAGACAAATTTAGAAATATTACACCGCGCTACACTCATTCTGTCCTATGAACTAAATATCCTTTTCGGAAAGGGGAGAAAAAATAAAAATACACGTGTATCGGCGATTTTCATGTACACGTCAGAATTTTTTCTTTGTTTTTAGTCGTGTGCGACTATTGCTATAGAAATTTATGCAAGTTAACTGATGGAAGGTCAACAATAAAGTACGTTGTATCAATAATTTGGCTACCACGTACGGAGCACTGCAAAAAAAAAAAATTCTGACGTGTACATGAAAATCAGCGATACACGTGTATTTTTTATTTTTTCTCCCCTTTCCGAAAAAATATATTTGGTTCATAGGACAGAAAAAAAAATTCTGACGTGTACGTGAAAATCGCCGATACACGTGTATTTTTATTTTTTCTCCCGTTTCCGAAAAAGTATATTTGGTTCATAGGACAAAACTAAAGCTCGTTTTTGTAACGCAGTGTTATTTGGCATAATTTTGTTGTGGAAAATCTTAGTATATAGGGGCCTAAATAGGTAAATTAGGCTTTCCTTGGCAAACTTTAAAAAGTCATAAAAAATGTCTCTGTTTGACCAATTAGTGAAACCTGCTGACCGATTGTGACCAATTAGCTACCAATTATTTGGCATAACATTTGATTCAAATATCGACCAATGGGCTACCAGCACCAGTGGATAACAAATTCACAATAACACAAAATCTTTCAAATTTAATAAAAAAGTTTCTATCAACGAACAATTAATGAAACCTGCTGACCAATTATGATCAATTAATAACCAATTATTTGGCATAATTTTTTTTGGAAAATCTTAGTATATAGGGTGCCTAAATAGGTAAATTAGGTTTTCCTTGGCAAACTTTAAAAAGTCATAAAAAATGTCTCTGTTTGACCAATTAGTGAAACCTGCTGACCAATTGTGACCAATTAGCTACCATTTATTTGGCATAACATTTGATTCAAATATCGGCCAATGGAGTGCCAGCACCAGTGGATAACAAATTCACAATAACACAAAATCTTTCAAATTTAATTAAAAAGGGTCTATCAACGAACAATTAATGAAACCTGCTGACCAATTATGACCAATTAATAACCAATTATTTGGCATAATTTTTTTTGGAAAATCTTAGTATATAGGGTGCCTAAATAGGTAAATTAGGTTTTCCTTGGCAAACTTTAAAAAGTCATAAAAAATGTCTCTGTTTGACCAATTAGTGAAACCTGCTGACCAATTGTGACCAATTAGCTACCATTTATTTGGCATAACATTTGATTCAAATATCGGCCAATGGGGTGCCAGCACCAGTGGATAACAAATTCACAATAACACAAAATCTTTCAAATTTAATTAAAAAGTTTCTATCAACGAACAATTAATGAAACCTGCTGACCAATTATGATCAATTAATAACCAATTATTTGGCATAATTTTTTTTGGAAAATCTTAGTATATAGGGTGCCTAAATAGGTAAATTAGGTTTTCCTTGGCAAACTTTAAAAAGTCATAAAAAATGTCTCTGTTTGACCAATTAGTGAAACCTGCTGACCAATTGTGACCAATTAGCTACCATTTATTTGGCATAACATTTGATTCAAATATCGGCCAATGGGGTGCCAGCACCAGTGGATAACAAATTCACAATAACACAAAATCTTTTAAATTTAATTAAAAAGTTTCTATCAACGAACAATTAATGAAACCTGCTGACCAATTATGATCAATTAATAACCAATTATTTGGCATAATTTTTTTTGGAAAATCTTAGTATATAGGGTGCCTAAATAGGTAAATTAGGTTTTCCTTGGCAAACTTTAAAAAGTCATAAAAAATGTCTCTGTTTGACCAATTAGTGAAACCTGCTGACCAATTGTGACCAATTAGCTGCCATTTATTTGGCATAACATTTGATTCAAATATCGGCCAATGGGGTGCCAGCACCAGTGGATAACAAATTCACAATAACACAAAATCTTTTAAATTTAATTAAAAAGTTTCTATCAACGAACAATTAATGAAACCTGCTGACCAATTATGATCAATTAATAACCAATTATTTGGCATAATTTTTTTTGGAAAATCTTAGTATATAGGGTGCCTAAATAGGTAAATTAAGTTTTCCTTGGCAAACTTTAAAAAGTCATAAAAAATGTCTCTGTTTGACCAATTAGTGAAACCTGCTGACCAATTGTGACCAATTAGCTGCCATTTATTTGGCATAACATTTGATTCAAATATCGGCCAATGGGGTGCCAGCACCAGTGGATAACAAATTCACAATAACACAAAATCTTTTAAATTTAATTAAAAAGTTTCTATCAACGAACAATTAATGAAACCTGCTGACCAATTATGATCAATTAATAACCAATTATTTGGCATAATTTTTTTTGGAAAATCTTAGTATATAGGGTGCCTAAATAGGTAAATTAGGTTTTCCTTGGCAAACTTTAAAAAGTCATAAAAAATGTCTCTGTTTGACCAATTAGTGAAACCTGCTGACCAATTGTGACCAATTAGCTGCCATTTATTTGGCATAACATTTGATTCAAATATCGGCCAATGGGGTGCCAGCACCAGTGGATAACAAATTCACAATAACACAAAATCTTTCAAATTTAATTAAAAAGTTTCTATCAACGAACAATTAATGAAACCTGCTGACCAATTATGATCAATTAATAACCAATTATTTGGCATAATTTTTTTTGGAAAATCTTAGTATATAGGGTGCCTAAATAGGTAAATTAGGTTTTCCTTGGCAAACTTTAAAAAGTCATAAAAATGTCTCTGTTTGACCAATTAGTGAAACCTGCTGACCAATTGTGACCAATTAGCTACCATTTATTTGGCATAACATTTGATTCAAATATAGGCCAATGGGGTGCCAGCATCTCAGTCGATAACAAATTCTGTAACTCAAAATCTTTCAAATTTAATTAAAAAGTTTAATGAAACCTGCAGACCAATTAGTAACCAATTATTCTCAGTCGATAACAAATTCGACAGCTCAAAAATTTTTTAAAAATTAATTTAAAAATTTCTGTCAACCACCAATTAATGAAACCTGTTGACCAATTATGACCAACTATTTGGAATACTTTTTCTTGGAAAATATTAGTATTTAGGGTGCCCAAATAGGTAAATAATTTTTGCTTCGGAAAACTTTCAAACGCCATAAAAATGTTTATATGGCTGACCAATTAGTGGCCAATTATTTGGCATAACATTTGATTTAAATATCGACCAATGGGGTGCCATCATCTCAGAGCCATTCCACACATTTGCAATTTATCGTAAATGCCGTCGGAAAAACGCTTAAACGCATCCATATTACTCACCCATTTTTACCTTACAGATATTTGGAAATAGTTTTCAACATGGCGAAATCACTACATGGTGATCGCAGTGAACAACTGATTGCTTGTTCTTCTCGTATATCTATGTTTGTAACGACAAACAACAACAAAAACGTCATTGGGATTATTTAAACTTAAATTTCCGATAAATTGGAATACAGAACACCAAATACGGTGGTAAAATCGGATTCGAACATTGAGTCAGATAATTTTAAATCAATCAATTTAGATTTCGACATACATCGGATTTCAGAACAGCCGATTCTGTAACATTTTAACCACTCGTCGAGCGTTAGGCTTCTTGCCAGTTTTTGGCGTTTGTGCTTAACGAGTGTGCGATTCTCTAGCTTGCCTTAACACTAAGATAAAGCTAATTGTAATATGTGGCATCTCAGTCAAAACAGACGAAATCATTGCGTAAATCTTAAGTACACCATCTGACAGCGTCCACGTCGCAGTAGCGCAGGTGATAAGCGCTCGGATTACAACGCGTACGTCGCGATCTCGGGATTTTTTTTTTTAAATTTCCTATTTTATTTTTATTTAATTACATTTTATTCTTAGAAATGTGTTAACAATTCTAAGTTCAAATTAATAAATTCGAATTAGTGGGACAGTACTTTAACTGCATTAGTAGAAACCACAGGATTTTGACGAACTTTTTTTACGTTTTTTTTTTGTTGAATTAATTTTTATTTTTGAAAATATGTCAAAAGTAATTTTTTTCACGATTTAAACACGAGAATTGCCGGAGCTATGTTAACACACTTCTAGACACCATCAAATTAATTCGGGACGCCTAACCACAAGTCTAAACAATTTTCGTGTGGTTAAAACTTAGCGAATATGGAAAAGCGTTAAAAATGGTGTTAAGCTAACACCTGGCGTTAAAATATTTACAGAATCGACGAAATATTTACAGATTTACGAAATCGATGTGATTGTTTTCGACAGCTAAAAAAGTCGCAAAATGTCGAGAGAGGTATCGAAAGACACGTTTCGGTCCAGTAATCATAATCCAGATGCAGAGAATTAATATCACGGGCACGTTTTTGCTTAATAATAAAAATAATTCTCAAACGGATTACCCACCATATCCCGCCCAATCGGCGCGAGGGACGCATCCGCATAACGCGATGCGCTCGTGCCGAGTCGTTGAAAGGATTTGGTTTGTTCATTTTCGAGATCTAAAACTGCTCAGCTACAGAGAAAACCTCATCAGCTTAGTAAAGTAGATATAAGATAGATTACACATTAAGAAATAATTAGTTAACAGAAGAAAATTAATGTTAGAAGTTAATATAAAAGACAAAGCATAAGAAACAATTAGTTGCTATGTATTTAGGATAGAAAGAATTGATTTTTTTATGCTGAAAAGCGAGTTTGAAATATCAAATCTACTAGAAAGAGAGTTATAATCTTGACACAAATAGCGAAAAGGATCATTTAACTGAAAATTGGTTCGGCACCGTTTTAAGACTAGAGGTTTAAAATTCCTTGATGGACGAGGCGGTACATTGAAATTCACTTCACTTAAAAGAAACGGGCTGGAGAGTGAACCATTTAGCAATTTAATCATAAAAACCATTCCAAGCATTTCCCTCCGAAAATTTTAGAGACAACCGCCATAGCTTTTCTTATAGATCCATTTCGGAAGCTGCCAGGCTTCTTCATCAGAGAAATTTTGGCACGCATTGCTAACTATACGCCGATTTTGATGTCATCTAAACTCCTAATTCTATTCACTTTACCATGTACATGAACAACCCCGCCATCTGGCAGTTAGTAGTGTGATCACGATGGATTTTTTGGCGTTCAAATAGACAGATGGACAGACAGACAGACAGACAGACATGCCTAAATCGACTCAGCTCATCGTCCTTATTATTTCAATTTACTTATTGATGGGACCATTTCTTCTTCTTCTCATACTTACAAACCTTTCATGTTCGTTAATGGGATGATAATCAAACTAGGGATATAACTTCCCTATTGCAGTGGGGATATTTTACTTGTGACCCAACCGATTTGCTTAATTTTTGGCAGGAGTATACTACATACTATTGAGTAGCAGCTGACCAATTTTGATTGAAATATCTAGTTCAAACTACAAGCAATCGCCTTTGAAAATAACAGAAGTTTTAGGCTGGAAACTGGGCGGCGCCACGCCTACTTACCCAAAATCCACAAAATGTTCGTGCGGTCGAGTTTTGCTTTAAAGGCTTATTATGTTTGCAAGATCTTATTGATATAGCTTGCATGGTCATAAAAATATCGCGTTTAACATTTTACAAACAAATTTTTCAGAACTACGTTAAAACAAGTAAGGAAGTCTAAGTTCGGGTGGAACCAAACATTATATACCCAGCTGTGTAAAAGTAATCGTGGTAAATTGCTAAATTGTTGTGGAGTTATGACCTATAGAGGTTTCAAACTTTTTCTACTACCATGTGGGCCATCTTATAAATAACAGGTAAGGAAGACAGACAGACGGACGGAGAGACGGACATGGCTAAATCGACTCCGCTCATCGTGCTGATCATTTAAGTGAACTTTTCTCTTCTTCTTCTTCTTATACTTAGTACATTTAATGTTTATGAAAGATATGAAAATCCAAAAAGATATATAACTTCGCTATTGCAGTGGGCTCTTAATACGTGCACGAATGTTTTGCTTTTGTGTTTTCCGATTTGGCTAATTTTTGGCAGGAGTATAATACATACTACTAAGAAGCAGCTGACCAATTTTTATTGAAATATCAACATTGAATTATAAGCGATTGCCTTTGAAAATAGCAGAAATTTTATGCTGAAAAGAGGGCGACGCCACGCCTACTTCTTCAAAATTGACAAAGTTTGTTGCGGCCGACTTTTTTCTTAAAAAGCTTATTATGTGTGCAAAATTTAATTGATATAACTTGCTTAGTTTTAAAAATATCGCTTTTTAAATTAAAAAAAAAAATTTCAGAATTATGTTAAAAAACTGGGCGTGGACATTACCCGATTTCACCCAATTTTACAACATTTTTCGAAAATTTTAAGTTTTTGGATTTCTTTGCTTACGGAAACTTTAAAAGTGGAAAAAAGTAAGGATGTCTAAGTTCGGGGGGAAATGAACGTTATATAGCTAGTAGTGATCATTTATGGCATACCAATTTACGCAGGTCTATTTTAATACTTTTCATTTCGTTTTATAATGGCAGCTGATTGTTTTCAATGCAAACACTTCTGTGATGAGTTTTGAGGGGTAAATTAATTAAAAAAAAATATAAATGTATGGTAAACAGGTATATCATCATAAATCATCTAAGAGATTTTTGCGCCGAGCTTCCCTTCCAATTTGTGGTGTGCTGTTTTGAAATTTTTCCTACAAATTGACGGGAACTACAGATTTTTCCCGACTTCGAACGGCATCTACAAAGGAGATGCATTTTTGCTGAGAAGCCTTCCTTGGCAGAAAGACACTCGGAGAGTTTGCCAAACCACTGCCCAGGGCGACCCCGTTTTGAAAAACTTTTTCAAACCACTTTTGATGTTACCAGTCCCAGGACTCGAACCTTGGACCTTCGGTGGGGTAGGTCGGCAACACTACCGCCACAACACGGCGGCTGCCATTAGTTTATTTGCTAACCACATTTTTTCAAAATACCAATACACGCACATTTTATGTTTGAAAAGTTTTCGTTCAAATATACAGACGGACGGAGAGACGGACATCGCTAAATCGACTCAGCTCATCGCCCTTATTATTTCAGTTTACTTATTGATGAGCCCATCTCTTCTTCTTCTCATACTTACAAATATTTCATGTTCATTAAAGGTACGAAAATCAAAAAAGGGTATATAACTTCCATATTGCAGTGGGGTATTAACAACTTGCCCGGATATTTTACTTGTGTGTTATCCGATTTGCTTAATTTTTGGCAGGAGTATAATAAATACTATTGAGAAACTGACCAATTTTGATTGACGTATGTAGTTCAAACAACAAGCAATCGCCTTTGAAAATAGCAGAATTTTTATGCTGCAAAGTGCGCGGCGCCACGCCTACTTCTTCAAAATTGACAACATTTTTTGTGGCCGAGTTTTTCTTAAAAAGCTTATTGATATAACTTGCTTAGTTGTAGAAATATCGCTCTTTAAATTAAAAAAAAGATTTTTCAGAACTATGTTAAAAAACTGGGGGTGGACATTAACCGATTTCGCCCATTTTTACAGCAAACAGTTACCCTTATATATAGAACATCATCACCAAATTTCGTTTCGACAAATACATTTTTGGCGAAGTTATGGCATAAAAAGTTTTGTGGAATCGTCCACTATAAAAGGGGCGAGGCCACGCCCATTTTCGAAAATTTTAAGATTTTGAATTTCTTTGTTTACGGAAACCTTAAAAGTGGAATATCAATGATGTAAAGCTATTTTACGCAAAGTTATTGCCTATTTAATATATCTACGATCCTCTTCAAAATTTTTTATAAAAAAGTGGGCGTAGACCTTAACCGATCCCGCCCATTTTTTCCTGGAATATTCCTTGCATACCTGGAAATCTGCGTGCTGAATCTTGAACAGTTTCGATATCTTGAACAGCTTTTGATTTATGATTAATATTATTTCTAAATTTGACTTAATCAAAAGTGGGCGGTGCCACGCCCATTTGCAAAAATTTCTTGAAAAATGTATTTTATGCCTCAATCTCAATGTATGCACCAAATTTTATCCTTATAGGTGTATTATGTACTGAGTATTCACTTTTTTTGTGTTTTCGAAAATATTCTATGTATAAAAAGTGGGCGTGGCTATCATCCGATTTCGCCCATTTTAAATAGCGCTCGGATATGAGTGCCAAGGAACCTCCATACCAAATTTCATTAAGATATCTCAAAATTTACTCAAGTTATCGTGTTCACAGGTGCACGGACGGACGGACATGGCTTAATCAATTTCTCTTTTCGTCCTGAACATTTTGATATATATAAGTCAATATCTATCTCGATCCGTTTATGCCGCTACGTACTGTCGTTAGTCGACTTAAGTTAATATACCTTGTGTGTGTAGCACTACTAGGTAAAAAGGGTGTCTTTGATAGGCGACAAAGAACTCACCCGATCTTTATAAAATTTTCACAATATATACTTGGGTTCACTGGGTACAGCATAGACCATGTATAGTTTTGGAAAAGTAGGCGGCTCCACGCCTCCAGGCTATATAAAGTTTCAATTCGTCATAACTCCGAAATTTTTTGGTCTAAATTAATGAAATTTGGATATATGTGTCACTTAGTCAATATCTACATAATTTTTGAAAAGTGGGCGGTGCTCCGCCCACATATTTTGTGTTTTGTTTTGCTTTCACGAAAGGTTCAGGAGTTCGCTGGGCCCTAGGTTATATAAAGCTGCAGTTCGGTATAGCTAGGAGTTTATTTTGTTCAAGTTAATGACATTTTATATATCGATGTGTTCAATGTATCAAAACGTCAAAACAACGCCTACCGGGTTTGCTAGTATATTATAAAATGTAGAAAGCAAACAACGAGTTTCAGCATTCTTTTGTAAAACTGAGATACTAGTTTGCGTTCAAATAGACAGACGGACAGACGGACGGAGAGACGGGCATGGCTATCGACTCCGCTCATCGTGCTGATCATTTTAGTGAACTTTTCTCTTCTTCTTCTCATACTTACATACATTTAATGTTTATGAAAGGTATGAACATCGAAAAAGATATATAACTTCGATGTATATTGGAACGATTTGTCACATGTCTCAAACCCAAATTTGACAAGGGATGACGAAAAATCGTTCCAATATACATCAATCATTCACCCTGTCGGAAAAACAACAAAACAAAATAAAATATATAACTTCGCTATTGCAGTTGGCTATTAACTACGTGCCCGATTATTTTGCTTGTGTGTTTCCCGATTTGGATAATTTTTGGCAGGAGTATAATACATACTACTGAGAAGCAGCTGACCAATTTTCATCGAAATATCAAGATTGAATTATAAGCGATTGGCTTTGAAAATAGCAGACATTTTATGCTAAAAAGTGGGCGCCGCCACGCCTACTTCTTCAAAATTGACAAAATTTTTTTACGGCCGAGTTTTTGGTAAAAAGCGTATTATGTGTGCAAAATCTGATTTATATAACTTGCTTAGTTGTAGAAATATCGGTTTTAAATTTAAAAAAATTTTCAGAACTATGTTGAGAAACTGGGCGTGGACATTAACCGATTTATCAAATTTTTCCAGCAAACAGCTACCTTTATATATAGAACATTATCACCAAATTTGTTGACCAATTATGGCATACTTTTTCTTGGAAAATATTAGTATATAGGATGCCCAAATAGGTAAATAATTTTTGCTTCGGAAAACTTTGATACGCCATAAAAATGTTTATATGGCTGACCAATTAGTGACCAATTATTTGGCATAACATTTGATTTAAATATCGACCAATGGGGTGCCATCATCTCAGAGCCATTCCACACATTTGCAATTTATCGTAAATGCCGTCGGAAAAACGCTTAAACGCATCCATTTTACTCACCCATTTTTACCTTACAGATATTTGGATATAGTTTTAAACATGGCGAAATCACTACATGGTGTTCGCAGTGAACAACTGATTGCTTGTTCTTCTAGTATATCTATGTTTGTAACGACAAACAACAACAAAAACGTCATTGGGATTATTTAAACTGAAATTTCCGATAAATTGGAATACAGAACACCAAATACGGTGGTAAAATCGGATTCGAACATTGAGTTCGATAATTTTAAATCAATCAATTTAGATTTCGACATACATCGGATATCAGAACAGCCGATTCTGTAACATTTTAACCACTCGCCGAGCGTTAGGCTTCTTGCCAGTTTTTGGCGTTTGTGCTTAACGAGTGTGCGATTCTCTAGCTTGCCTTAACACTAAGATAAAGCTAATTGTAATATGTGGCATCTCAGTCAAAACAGACGAAATCATTGCGTAAATCTTAAGTACACCATCTGACAGCGTCCACGTCGCAGTAGCGCAGGTGATAAGCGCTCGGATTACAACGCGTACGTCGCGATCTCGGGATTTTTTTTTTTAAATTTCCTAATTTATTTTTATTTAATTACATTTTATTCTTAGAAATGTGTTAACAATTCTAAGTTCAAATTAATAAATTCGAATTAGTGGGACAGTACTTTAACTGCATTAGTAGAAACCACAGGATTTTGACGAACTTTTTTTACGTTTTTTTTTGTTGAATTAATTTTTATTTTTGAAAATATGTCAAAAGTAATTTTTTTCACGATTTAAATACGAGAATTGCCGGAGCTATGTTAACACACTTCTAGACACCATCAAATTAATTCGGGACGCCTAACCGCAAGTCTAAACAATTTTCGTGTGGTTAAAACTTAGCGAATATGGAAAAGCGTTAAAAATGGTGTTAAGCTAACACCTGGCGTTAAAATATTTACAGAATCGACGAAATATTTACAGATTTACGAAATCGATGTGATTGTTTTCGACAGCTAAAAAAGTCGCAAAATGTCGAGAGAGGTATCGAAAGACACGTCTCGGTCCAGTAATCATAATCCAGATGCAGAGAATTAATATCACGGGCACGTTTTTGCTTAATAATAAAAATAATTCTCAAACGGATTACCCACCATATCCCGCCCAATCGGCGCGAGGGACGCATCCGCATAACGCGATGCGCTCGTGCCGAGTCGTTGAAAGGATTTGGTTTGTTCATTTTCGAGATCTAAAACTGCTCAGCTACAGAGAAAACCTCATCAGCTTAGTAAAGTAGATATAAGATAGATTACACATTAAGAAATAATTAGTTAACAGAAGAAAATTAATGTTAGAAGTTAATATAAAAGACAAAGCATAAGAAACAATTAGTTGCTATGTATTTAGGATAGAAAGAATTGATTTTTTTATGCTGAAAAGCGAGTCTGAAATATCAAATCTACCAGAAAGAGAGTTATAATCTTGACACAAATAGCGAAAAGGATCATTTAACTGAAAATTGGTTCGGCACCGTTTTAAGACTAGAGGCTTAAAATTCCTTGATGGACGAGGCGGTACATTGAAATTCACTTCACTTAAAAGAAACGGGCTGGAGAGTGAACCATTTAGCAATTTAATCATAAAAACCATGCCAAGCATTTCCCTCCGAAAATTTTAGAGACAACCGCCATAGCTTTTCTTATAGATCCATTTCGGAAGCTGCCAGGCTTCTTCATCAGAGAAATTTTGGCACGCATTGCTAACTATACGCCGATTTTGATGTCATCTAAACTCCTAATTCTATTCACTTTACCATGTACATGAACAACCCCGCCATCTGGCAGTTAGTAGTGTGATCATGATGGATTTTTTGGCGTTCAAATAGACAGATGGACAGACAGACAGACAGACAGACATGCCTAAATCGACTCAGCTCATCGTCCTTATTATTTCAATTTACTTATTGATGGGACCATTTCTTCTTCTTCTCATACTTACAAACCTTTCATGTTCGTTAATGGGATGATAATCAAACTAGGGATATAACTTCCCTATTGCAGTGGGGATATTTTACTTGTGACCCAACGCAGGAGTATACTACATACTATTGAGTAGCAGCTGACCAATTTTGATTGAAATATCTAGTTCAAACTACAAGCAATCGCCTTTGAAAATAACACAAGTTTTAAGCTGAAACTGGGCGGCGTCACGCCTACTTACCCAAAATCCACAAAATGTTCGTGCGGTCGAGTCTTGCTTTAAAGGCTTATTATTTTTGCAAGATCTTATTGATATAGCTTGCATGGTCATAAAAATATCGCGTTTAACATTTTACAAACAAATTTTTCAGAACTACGTTAAAACAAGTAAGGAAGTCTAAGTTCGGGTGGAACCAAACATTATATACCCAGTTGTGTAAAAGTAATCGTTGTAAATTGCTAAATTGTTGTGGAGTTATGACCTATAGAGGTTTCAAACTTTTTCTACTACCATGTGGGCTATCTTATAAATAACAGGTAAGGAAGACAGACAGACGGACGGAGAGACGGACATGGCTAAATCGACTCCGCTCATCGTGCTGATCATTTAAGTGAACTTTTCTCTTCTTCTTCTTTTCATACTTAGATCTTCTTCTTTAAATGGTCATCTAACCGCCTGGGCGATTTTGACCGTCCAACATAGCTCGCCAGTCGTTTCTTCGTTGCGCCAACTGGCGCCAATTGGAAACACCGCGGGATCGCAAATCGGTCTCCACTTGGTCCTTGCATCGGAGTGGTGGGGTCCCTCTTCCTCTGCTTCCACCGGCGGGTGCCGATAAGAATACCTTCTGGGCTGGAGCATCTTCGCTCATTTTCACTACGTGGCCTAGCCAGCGAAGCCGCTGTGTTTTAATTCGCTGAACTATGTCGGCGTCTGCGTAAAGTTCATACAGCTCATCATTAAATCTTCTTCGGTACTCGCCGTCGCCAACGCGTAGAGGTCCACAAATCTTTCGAAGAACCTTTCTCTCGAATACTCCCAGAGCCGCCTCATCAGATGTTGTTAGTGTCCACGCTTCTGCACCATATAGCAGGACGGGTGCGATGAGTGACTTGCAGAGTGTTATTTTCGTTCGTCGAGAGAGGACTTTACTTTTCAATTGCCTACTCAGTCCGAAGTAGCATTTGTTTGCAAGAGTAATTCTTCGTCGGATTTCTAGGCTAACATTATTGTTGGTGTTAATGCTGGTTCCCAGGTAAACGAAGTCCTTTACTATTTCAAAATTATTGCTGCCAACAGTGGCTTGGTTGCCAAGGCGCGAATGCGCTGACTCTTTGCATGATGACAGAAGGTACTTCGTTTTACCCTCGTTCACCGCCAATCCCATTTTCTCCGCTTCTTTTTCTAATTTGGAGTAAGCAGAAGTTACGGCGCGGTTGTTAAGGCCAATGATATCAATATCGTCAGCATATGCCAACAGTTGGACGCTTTTATAAAATATTGTTCCAGCGCGGTTAAGTTCTGCAGCTTGTATTAGTTTCTCCAGCATTAAGTTAAAGAAATCGCACGATAGGGGGTCACCCTGTCTGAAACCTCGTTTAGTTTCGAACGGCTCGGAGAGCTACTTCCCAATTCTGACCGAGCTGGCGGTGTTGCTCAAGGTCATTTTGCATAGCCGTATAAGTTTTGCGGGGAAACCAAAATCAGACATAGCGGCATATAGGCAGCTCCTTTTCGTGCTATCGAAAGCGGCTTTAAAATAAACAAAGAGATGATGTGTGTCGATTCTCTTTTCACGGGTTTTTTCCAAGATTTGGCGTATTGTAAAAATTTGGTCGATGGTAGATTTACCAGGTCTAAAGCCACACTGATAAGGGCCAATCAGTCTGTTCACATCAGGCTTCAGTCTTTCGCACAATACGCTTGATAGGACCTTATATGCGATATTCAAAAGGCTGATTCCGCGATAGTTGGCGCAGTTTGCAGGATCGCCCTTCTTGTGGATTGGGCAGAGAACACTTAGATTCCAATCTTCAGGCATGCATTCATCCGACCATATTCTGCATAGAAGCTGATGCATGCGCCTTACCAGCTCCTCGCCTCCGTGTTTGAATAGCTCAGCAGGCAAACCATCAGCGCCAGCTGCTTTATTGTTTTTCAATCGGGATATTGCTATTCGCACCTCATTATAGTCGGGTTGTGGAACGTCAATTCCATCATCTTCGATTGTGGGCTCGGGTTCGGCATCTTCTCTGGTTTCTTGCTCAGTTTCTCCATTTAAAAGGGCAGAGAAGTGATCCCTCCATATTCTGAGTGCTCTCTGAACATCGGCCACCAGGTCGCCGTTCTCATTCTTACAGGAGTTTGCCCCGGGTTTAAAACCTTCTGTCATTCGCCGAATTTTTTGATAGAATTTTCGGGCATTATTCCCTTTGGCCAGCATCTCAAGCTCCTTTATTTCACGCTTTTCTGCCTCTCTTTTTTTCGCCCGGAAAAGCTGCCTCGCTTCCCTCTTCAACTCGCGGTAGTGTTCACACACACTCCTCGTTGCATTTGATCTCAGCGTTGCCTTGTAGGCTTCGTCCTTTCTTTTCGTTGCAGCGCGGCACTCTTCATCATCATACCAGTTGTTTCTTCGCGTTCGCCGGAATCCAATTACTTCTTCGGCTGCGGTACGGAGTGCTCCTGAGATATGATCCCACTGCTCATGCATTCCACTAGGTTGAATTGTGCTCTCGGAGAGCAGGTGTGAGAGGCGATCTGCGAAATAATTGGCGGTCTGTTGCGATTGCAGCTTTTCGACGTCCAGCTTTCCCTGCGTTTTTTGTTGCACCTGTTTTGTCGTACAGAGGCGGGTACGAATCTTGGCTGCTACTAGGTAGTGATCAGAGTCGATGTTAGGTCCTCGTATTGTGCGAACATCTAAAACGCTGGAAGCATGTCGTCCGTCTATCACAACGTGGTCGATCTGGTTGCGTGTTTTTCGATCGGGGGACAGCCATGTAGCTTGATGGATCTTCTTGTGCATAAACGTAGTGCTGGATATTAACATGTTTCGGGCACCGGCGAAGTCGATCAGCCTGAATCCATTTGGCGAGGTCTGATCGTGGAGACTGAACTTCCCGACAGTGGGGCCGAATACACCTTCCTTACCCACCCTGGCGTTAAAGTCGCCAAGCACGACTTTCATATCATGACGGGGGCAGCGCTCGTATGCTTCTTCCAGGCGCTCGTAGAATGCATCATTTTCCACGTCGTCCTTCTCTTCCGTCGGTGCATGAGCGCAGATAAACGATATGGTGAAAAATCGTACTTGCGTGGACTTCTGCACACGGCCCCATCCTCCTCATACTTAGATACATTTAATGTTTATGAAAGATATGAAAATCCAAAAAGATATATAACTTCGCTATTGCAGTGGGCTATTAATACGTGCACGAATGTTTTGCTTTTGTGTTTTCCGATTTGGCTAATTTTTGGCAGGAGTATAATACATACTACTAAGAAGCAGCTGATCAATTTTTATTGAAATATCAATATTGAATTATAAGCGATTGCCTTTGAAAATAGCATAAATTATATGCTGAAAAGAGGGCGGCGCCACGCCTACTTCTTCAAAATTGACAAAGTTTGTTTGCGGCCGAGTTTTTCTTAAAAAGCTTATTATGTGTGCAAAATTTAATTGATATAACTTGCTTAGTTTTAGAAATATCGCTTTTTAAATTAAAAAAAAAATTTTCAGAACTATGTTAAAAAACTGGGCGTGGACATTAACCGATTTCACCCAATTTTACAACATTTTTCGAAAATTTAAAGTTTTTGGATTTCTTTGCTTACGGAAACTTTAAAAGTGAAATATAAATGATGTACTCGTAGATCTATTTTACGCAAAGTTATTGCCTATTTAATATATCTACGATCCTCTTCAAAATTTTTCATAAAAAAGTGGGCGTAGACCATAACCGATCCCGCCCATTTTTTCCTGGAATATTCCTTGCATATCGTTTCGATATCGTGAACGGTTTTTGATTTATGATTAATATTATTTCTAAATTTGACTTAATCAGAAGTGGGCGGTGCCACGCCCATTTGCAAACATTTCTTGAAAAATGTATTTTATGCCTCAATCTCAATGTATGCACCAAATTTTATCCTTATAGGTGTATTATGTACTGAGTATTCACTTTTTTTGTGTTTTCGAAAATATTCTATATATAAAAAGTGGGCGTGGCTATCATCCGATTTCGCCCATTTTAAATAGCGCTCGGAGATGAGTGCCAGGGCACCTCCATACCAAATTTCATTAAGATATCTCAAAATTTACTCAAGTTATCGTGTTCACAGATGGCGACAAAGAACTCACTCATCTTTATAAAATTTTCACAATATATACTTGGGTTCACTGGGTACAGCATAGACCATGTATAGTTTTGGAAAAGTAGGCGGCTCCACGCCTCCAGGCTATATAAAGTTTCAATTCGTCATAACTCCGAAATTTTTTGGTCTAAATTAATGAAATTTGGATATATGTGTCACTTAGTCAATATCTACATAATTTTTGAAAAGTGGGCGGTGCTCCGCCCACATATTTTGTTTTTGTTTTGCTTTCACGAAAGGTTCAGGAGTTCGCTGGGCACGACACAGACTGTACGAGGTGTGTTCAAAAAGTATCGCGAATTTTGTGTGTTTTCAAAAATTATTTATTTATTCATGAATATCTATTTTGTCCCCTTCAAACTAATCCCCATGAGTTATTATACACTTGTGCCAACGGTTTTTCCAATCTTCGAAGCACTTCAAAAAATCATTTTTTTGTATCTTGTTCAGCTCCTCCTTCGATGCCGTCTTTATCTCGTCAAGAGAAGCGTAACGTCGTCCTTTCATGGGCCTCTTCAGTTTAGGGAACAAGAAAAAGTCACAGGGGGCCAGATCTGGGGAATACGGTGGCTGCGGCATCATTAGTGTGTTGTTTTTGGCCAAATAGTCGCGCACAAGCAACGATGCGTGAGCAGGGGCGTTATCGTGGTGCAAAAGCCAATTTTTGTTCTTCTTTGCACATCTTCTCGGCCTTCTGAGAACATTTTGTCCCACCGATAAACTACGTGCCCGAATATTTTGCTTGTGTGTTTCCCGATTTGGCTAATTTTTGGCAGGAGTATAATACATACTACTAAGAAGCAGCTGACCAATTTTGATTGAAATATCAAGATTGAATTGTAAGAGATTGCCTTTGAAAATAGCAGAAATTTTATGCTGAAAAGTGGGCGGCGCCACGCCTACGTCTTCAAAAATGACAAAATTTTTTTGCGGCCGAGTTTTTCTTGAAAAGCTTATTATGTGTGCAAAATCTGTTTGATATACCTTGCTTAGTTGAAGAAATATCGCTTTCTAAATTTTACAAAAAAATTTTTCAGAACTATGTTCAAAAACTGGGCGTGGACTTCAACCGATTTCGCCCATTTTTACAGCAAACAGTTACCTTTATATATAGAACATTAACACCAAATTTCGTTTCGACAAATCCATTTTTGGCGGCGGGGTGTAATAAGGCCTTTTGAAATAAAGCCTTTAAGGCCTTATACAGGGTGGCGCAAAAGTAATCCTTCTATCAGAAAATGCTATAAATTTTGCGATTGGCCCCTAAAGTCAGTTCTGTTTTGACATTTGTGTAGTAAACACATGCGAAATACACGTTAATAAACAATGTTACGCTACACTGCTCCAGAACGCGGAATATTGCTGACTATTTATTTGACCAATAATCGGTCGGTGAAAAACGGTTACTGCGCAAAAGTAATCCTTCTATCAGAAAATGCTATAAATTTTGCGATTGGCCCCTAAAGTCCGTTCTGTTTTGACATTTGTGTAGTAAACACATGCGAAATACACGTTAATAAACAATGTTACGCTACACTGCTCCAGAACGCGGAATATTGCTGACTATTTATTTGACCAATAATCGGTCGGGGCCAAACGGTTACTGTGAATGGTGAGCGCTACAGAGCAATGATCAACGAGTTTTTTTTGCCGCAACTTGATGAATTGGGATTGGAAAACATGTGGTTCCAAGAAGACGGTGCAACAGCACACACTGCACGTGCCACAACCGATATGCTGAACATCGGAAGCTTACTTTTGCGCCACCTTGTATCGCAACCAAAGTGAAATAAAGCCTTTATTTTGTCATTTTCAAAAAAAAGGTCTTATTTCACATTTAAAACGCAATTAGGTCTTTTTTGAAATGTGCAATAACCCCTTTATTTAATTACGCGAGAACTTTTGAGAATTCCAAAGAGCAAATAACTGTTATATTCATATGTATGTACATATATTGTATATGGGCATGCTATGCAACTATTAATTCAGTTGCAAAAGATGGAAATTTTTATAAGTTTCTTGATTTTTTATTGGATACAGATTTTATTAAATCGACAGATTTTAAAAAGTCAATGAATGGATGCGTTTCAATATATAAAAAACATTCAAACAAGCAAACTAAACGTGAAAAACTTATAAAAACAGATTTAGAAAATTTAGAAAATCGAAAAATATGTGTAAACGATTGTATCAAACAGCTAAGCTATAATATGTTGTTTTTAAGTTCAGTTAACTACAATGAAGAATTAATTAATGAAGAAGAAGAAGCAAATAATCGGATAGAGATTTCTACTCCCAATACATGCGATATTAATATCTTAACGTGCGTTATATGCTTTCAAAATCAAAGAAATATCTTATTATTGCCATGCAGTCATTTCAAAATTTGCAGTGATTGCTTTCAAAAAATGGAACATAACCACAAAAGCAATTCCACTTCAATTTTATGCCCACTATGTAGAGCAATTGTACAAGGAGGCAAATTAATTTATGTTTAAATTCCACTTATGTTTCTTAGAACAGTTTCTTTTTGTATTACATTTACTTTAATATATTTCTGAAATAAAATTAAAATCTTTAAAAGTTCTTATGAGTTAAAAAGAAAAGAGGTTATTTGTCTACATAGTATAGCGAGGACAAAAACCAAAAAGCAGAAATCTCTTTTCTGCAAGCCGGGCAATAATTTTGAATTTAACAAGGGAGTTGCGGCGCGAGGATGGAATTGCGCGCTTCCGGCGCGGCGGGCGCGGCGCGGCGCGCGAAGGCCGGAGCACGACGCTGTGTGTTGTAATGGCATGTTCAAGGTGGCATTGTAGGTCAAGGTGGTTTAGCAAATTGGTATGGATTATTAGCCTTTTTTGGTCGTTGTCCCCTATACCAGGCCCTTGCCACAAAGTGAAATAAAACCTTTAGAACCTTATTTCACATTTCAAGTGAAATAAGACCTTATTCTTAATAAAGGCTTTATTTCCCAATCGAAAGCGAAATAAGGCCTTATTACACCCCGCCTTTTTGGCGGAGTTATGGCATAAACAGTTTTGTGGAATAGTCCACTATAAAAGTTGCGGGCAACGCCCATTTTAAGTTTTTGGATTTCTTTGTTTACGGAAACTTTAAAAGTAAAATATAAATGATGTATCTACGATCCTCTTCAAAATCTTTCATATAAAAGTTGGCGTGGACCTTAACCGATCCCGCTCATTTTTTCCTGGAACATTCTTTGCATACCTGAAAACCTGCGTGCTGAATTTCGTTTCAATATCTTGAACGGTTTTTGATTTATGATTAATATTATTTCTAAATTTGACTAAATCAAAAGTGGGGGGTGCCACGCCCATTTTAAAAAATTTCTTAAAAAATTAATTTTACGTCTCTATCTCAATGTAGCCACCAAATTTTATCCTTATAGGTGTATTTATACTGAGCAATCACTTTTTTTGTGTTTTCGAAAATATTATATACATAAAAAGTGGGCGTGGCTATCATCCGATTTCGCCCATTTTAAATAGCGCTCGGAGATGCGTGCCAAGGAACCTGCATACCAAATTTCATTAAGATTTCTCAAAATGTACTCAAGTTATCGTGTTCAAGAACGGACGAACGGACGGACATGGCTTAATCAATTTCTCTTTTCGTCCTGAACATTTTGATATATATGAGTCAATATCTATATCGATCCGTTTATGCCGTTACGTACTGCCGTTAGGCGACTAAAGTTAATATACTTTGTGTGCGTAGCACTACTAGGTATAATAATAAAATAAAAACAGTTTTAACGTTGGACTTATGCTACTTTGAAATACACCACATGGACTTAATTAGTTTTGAAAAAAAATATATGTGGACTTAAGCAACTTTGAAATGCGATGTATCACTTGCAAGGTAGCGGGTTTGACACAATCTTTTCTCCACATGATTTTTTAGGGCCCTGAATATGTTATACTTTCTTTACACGTAAAAGATAGGCGAACAGATCGATATTGATATTTTTTATTGTTGCTGTTTTAAAATTAGTACAAAGTCGTTTATTATACCTAGTAGTGCTACGCACACAAGGTATATTACCTTTAGTCGCCTAACGGCAGTACGTAACGGCATGAACGGATCGAGATAGACATTGACTTATATATATCAAAATGTTCAAGACGAAAAGAGAAATTGATTAAGCCATGTCCGTCCGTCCGTCCGTCTGTGAACACGATAACTTGAGTAAATTTTGAGATATCTTAATGAAATTTGGTATGCAGGTTCCTTGGGACGCATCTCCTGGCACTATTTAAAATGGGCGAAATCGGATGATAGCCACGCCCACTTTTTATATATAGAATATTTTCGAAAACACAAAAAAGTGATTACTCAGAACATAATACACCTATAAGGATAAAATTTGGTGGCTACATTGAGATAGAGGCATAAAATAATTTTTTGAAGAGGTTTCTGAAAATTGCCGTGGTACCGCCCACTTTTGATTAAGTCAAATTTAGAAATAATATTAATCATAAATCAAAAACCGTTCAAGATATTGAAACGAAATTCAGCACGCAGGTTTTCAGGTATGCAAGGAATGTTCCAGGAAAAGATGAGCGGGATCGGTTAAGGCCCACGCCCACTTTTATATGAAAGATTTTGAAGAGGATCGTAGATATATTAAATAGGCAATAACTTTGCCTAAAATAGCTTTACATCATTTATTTATATTTTACTTTTAAAGTTTCCGTAAACAAAGAAATCCAAAAACAAAAATTTTCGAAAAGGGGCGTGGCCCCGCCCCTTTCATAGTGGACTATTCCACAAAAATGTGTTTGTCAAAACGAAATTTGGTGATAATGTTCTATATAAAAAGGTAACTGTTTGCTGTAAAAATGGGCGAAACCAGTTAAAGTCCACCCCCAGTTTTTGAACATAGTTCTGAAAAATTTGTTTGTAAAATTTAAAAAGCGATATTTCTACAACTAAGCAAGGTATATCAATCAGATTTTGCACACACAATAAGATTTTCAAGAAAAACTCGGCCGCAAAAGAAATTTTGTCATTTTTGAAGAAGTAGGCGTGGCGCCGCCCTCTTTTCAGCATAAAATTTCTGCTATTTTCAAAGGCAATCGCTTATAATTCAATCTTGATATTTCAATGAAAGGCCAGCTGCTTCTTAGTAGTATGTATTATACTCCTGCCAAAAATTAGCCAAATCGGGAAACACACAAGCAAAATATTCGGACACGTAGTTAATAGCCCACTGCAATAGCGAAGTTATATATCTTTTTTGATTTTCATACCTTTCATAAACATTAAATGTATGTAAGTATGAGTACAAGAAGAGAAAAGTTCACTAAAATGATCAGCACGATGAGCGGAGTCGATTTAGCCATGCCCGTCTCTCCGTCCGTCTGTCTTTTTGTCCGTCTGTCTATTTGAACGCAAACTAGTCTCTCAGTTTTACAAAAGAAGAATACGTGGGCGTTGCACCGTCCCCTTTTGAAAAATTATGTAGATATTGTCTAAGTGACACATATATCCAAATTGCATTAATTTAGACCAAAAAAGTTTGGATTTATGACGAATTAGAACTTTATATAGCCTGGGGGCGTGGCTCCGCCTACTTTTCCAAAACTATATATTGTCTATGCTGTACCCAGTAGACCCAAGTATATATTGTGAAAATTTCATAAAGATCGGTTGAGTTCTTTGGCGCCTATGAAAGACACCCTTTTTTATACCTAGTAGTGCTACGCACACAAGGTATATTAACATTAGTCGCCTAACGGCAGTACGTAACGGCATAAACGGATCGAGATAGATATTGACTTATATATATCAAAATGTTCAGGACGAAAAGAGAAATTGATTAAGCCATGTCCGTCCGTTCGTGAACACGATAACTTGAGTAAATTTTGAGATATCTTAATGAAATTTGGTATGCAGGTTCCTTGGGACGCATCTGCTGGTGCTATTTAAAATGGGCGAAATCGGATGATAGCCACGCCCACTTTTTATATGTAGAATATTTTCGAAAACACAAAAAAAGTGATTACTCAGTATAAATACACCTATAAGGATAAAATTTGGTGGCTACATTGAGATAGAGACATAAAATTAATTTTTTAAGAAATTTTTGAAAATGGGCGTGGCACCGCCCACTTTTGATTAAGTCAAATTTAGAAACAATATTAATCATAAATCAAAAACCGTTCAAGATATTGAAACGAAATTCAGCACGCAGGTTTTCAGGTATGCAAGGAATGTTCCAGGAAAAAATGAGCGGGATCGGTTAAGGTCCACGCCCACTTTTATATGAAAGATTTTGAAGAGGATCGTAGATATATTAAATAGGCAATAACTTTGCCTAAAATAGCTTTACATCATTTATATTTTACTTTTAAAGTTTCCGTAAGCAAAGAAATCCAAAAACTTAAAATTTTCGAAAATGGTCGTGGCCCCGTCTTTTTTATAGTGGACTATTCCACAAAACTGTTTATGCCATAACTCCAAAAATGGATTTGTTGAAACGAAATTTGGTGATAATGTTCTATATATAAAGGTTACTATTTGCTGTAAAAATGGGCGAAGTCGGTTACAGTCCACGCCCAGTTTTTGAACATAGTTCTTAAAAATTTTTTTGTAAAATTTAAAAAGCGATATTTCTACAACTAAGCAAGGTATACTAATCAGTTTTGCACACATAATAAGGTTTTCTAGAAAAACTCGGCCGCAAACAAAGTTTTGTCATTTTTGAAGAAGTAGGCGTGGCGCCGCCTACTTTTCAGCATATAATCTCTGCTATTTTCAAAGGCAATCGCTTATAATCCAATCTTGATATTTCAGTGAAAATTGGTCAGCTGCCCTTTTAGTACAAGGTGGCGCAAAAGTAATCCTCCTATCAGAAAATGCTATAAATTTTGCGATTGGCCCCTAAAGTCAGTTCTGTTTTGACATTTGTGTAGTAAACACATGCGAAATACACGTTAATAAACAATGTTACGCTACACTGCTCCAGAACGCGGAATATTGCTGACTATTTATTTGACCAATAATCGGTCGGTGAAAAACGGTTACTGCGCAAAAGTAATCCTCCTATCAGAAAATGCTATAAATCTTGCGATTGGCCCCTAAAGTCAGTTCTGTTTTGACATTTGTGTAGTAAGCACATGCAAAATACACGTTGTTAAACAATGTTACGCTACACTGCTCCAGAACGCGGAATATTGCTGACTATTTATGTGACCAATAATCGGTCGGGGGCAAACGGTTACTGTGAATGGTGAGCGCTACAGAGCAATGATCAACGAGTTCTTTTTGCCGCAACTTGAATTGGGATTGGAAAACATGTGGTTCCAACAAGACGGTGCAACAGCGCACACTGCACGTGCCACAACCGATATGCTGAACATCGTAAGCTTACTTTTGCGCCACCTTGTAGTATGTTTTATACTCCTGCCAAAAATTAGCCAAATCGGGAAACACACAAGCAAAATATTCGGGCACGTAGTTAATAGCCCACTGCAATAGCGAAGTTATATATCTTTTTTGATTTTCATACCTTTCATAAACATTAAATGTATGTACGTATGAGAACAAGAAGAGAAAATTTCACTAAAATGATCAGCACGATGAGCGGAGGCGATTTAGCCATGCCCGTCTCTCCGTCCGTCTGTCTTTCTGTCCGTCTGTCTATTTGAACGCAAACTAGTCTCTCAGTTTTACAAAAGAATGCTGAAATTCGTTGTTTGCTTTCGCCATTTTATAATATGCAGCAAACCCGGTAGACGTTGTTTTGACGTTTTGATATATAGTACACATCTATATATAAAATGTCATTAACTTGAACCAAATAAACTCCTAACTATACCGAACTGCAGCTTTATATAACTTAGGGGCTTTTCCAAAAGCTATATACAGACTGTGTCGTGCCCAGCGAACTCCTGAACCTATCGTGAAAATTCAAGAGGAAAACAAAACACAAAATATGTGGGCGTGGCACCGTCCACTTTTGAAAAATTATGTAGATATTGTCTAATTGACACATATATCCAAATTGCATTAATTTAGACCAAAAAAGTTTGGAGTTATGACGAATTGAAACTTTATATAGCCTGGGGGCGTGGCTTCGCCTACTTTTCCAAAACTATATATTGTCTATGCTGTATTCAGTACACCCAAGTATATATTGTGAAAATTTCATAAAAATCGGTTGAGGTCTTTGGCGCCCTTGAAAGACACCCTTTTTTATATCTATTTTTGTTACGCACATCTATTTTTGTTACGCACACAAGGTATACTTTATTCGGCATAAACGAATCGAGATATATATTTATTAATGTATATCAAAACGTTCACGATGGAAAGTAAAATATCCGGGCAAGTAGTTAATACCCCACTGCAAAAGCGAAGTTGTATATCTTTTTTGATTTTCATACCCTTCATGAACATGAAATGTTTCTACGTATGAGAAGAAAAAGAGATATTCCCATCAAAAAGTATACTGAAATGATCAGGAGGATGAGCTGAGTCGATGTATTCATGTCCGTCTCTCGATACGTCTATCTGTTTGTCCGTCTGTCTATTTGACTGCAAATACGAACTGAAAGTATTAAAATAGACCTGCGTAAATTGGGATGACATAATAGATCACTACTAGGTATATAATGTTCGGTTCCACCCGAACTTAGACTTCCTTACTTGTTTAAACAATACCTAAGTTTCTTCTTGTAAAAAGTCATCATCGTTTGTTATCTCTTCATCCATTAGGCACATACTTTCGTTTCTGCTTTCTGATAAGGCATTAACATAAAATTGTAAATCTGGATCATCTCTCCACGATTCACCATAGTGTATTCGTAAAAGTTTGTCAACATCATTCAGCTTTTCATCTTTTACTTTTGGTTTTGTCTCGATAATGGTAGGGATGAGTTGTGATATAGACTTTCCTCGTATTGTTATTGATCTGCGTTTTGATACGTCACTTTTATAAGAAAGTTCCCCGCGAACATATATATTTCTGCGAACTTTGTCAATTATTACACGTTTTATTTTACTTATCTGAAAGTGCCAAGATTGTACGTTTTTCAAAATATCTCTGGATACATCCCTCCAGTCATACACTGGCACTTCTGACAACAAATTGTGCACAGTTGAATGCAACGACATAATTTGAATGTACTCATCAGGTCTTATTATTGTCTCTTTGCGGCGAATCTGCTTCTCGGTTAAAGCAAAGACGCGATCAGGTGGAATGAAACTATGCCCAGTGACAGGAAAGATTATTTCAATCTGTTTGGAAAACATATGGAAAAAAATAACTTTTAGTTTAACTGCTAAGTTAGATATTTCTCACCTTTTCAATGCTGTCTGGTGCTTCATGAAGGCCCTTCGAAACCATTCCAATAAGGATTGAATTTTTATTTTGACCTCCACAGCCATCTGCAACAAGCCTGATGCACTTCTTTCCACTAATGTCGATGGTAGCTATGTTTTCGGTCCACACATATGAATGAACATTATCACTGGCAAGAGTGGAATGGGAATTTCCCAAGACAATAGAAAAGTTATACAAATATAATTGCCTACAATAATATGCTGCTTGATCAGGAATTTTTGGGAGAGGCAAATTTTTCTGGCAATCGAATGATAGGATCAATATTTCCGGATTATCTTCCGGAAGCAAAGCATAAAAACACTGCGCCCTTAGTTTATGAATTATGTTCGAATTATTTGTTTTAGTTGCTCATTAGACTCTGTTTTCAATTGTCCAAGGAGCTGTAGGCAAGTAGAGCACACGTCCTTTCTAGGAGACCCAAAGCCGATATTAAAATAAGTATTAAAAATTTTACGAAAACCACTTTCAGAAACTGTGTATCCTGGAGGATATTGATCGGCGTACATTCTGTACATTTTCGAAATGCTAAGTGGGGGGTCGAGATAAACTCTTTGCTTGATTTTGTTTCTAGAGTAATGCGATGCCAATGGTTTGAATCTCTTTATAAAGTTTTTCACAGCTGTCTCCTCCACGGGCTTCAATCGCATGTCCACCGGAGTGCATAAATCTTTCAGCAATTTTTCTGATCCGTCCTGATGTAACCCGCAGTGCTCCATAAAATGCTGGAAGACAAACATGCATTTTTTTTTTTGTTTTATATTTAGCCATAAAATTGCAACAGGAATAGAAGCGATAGTTTCGACTATTATTTCGTGGACGTTGCCTCTTCACAGCCGTCACATTAATATGGCGCAGAATGAAATTGTGCTGCGCTAGTTTGCTCAGGAAGTTGTAAAATTTTTTATGGAAGTAGTAAATGTCACGCGATCGCAGGGTTTTGCACTTGTATTTTGATTTTTTTCCATGATTGCATTACGTTTTTTGTGGGAGCCGTTTTGGCGAATACCTAAAGGCATGAATGCGGCCGTAAAGACAAAAACAACATGAGTGATACACTCAGTAGATACCTTAACAATAATAGCAATTACTAATAAAATACTTACAGTTTCGCCATATTTTTTTGTTTTTTTATATCTTTTATTAATATTCTCTTTTTTTTTGCTCTGTCCGGTGACAAAATTTGCACATATTCGCTATTGTCTTCCATTTTTATCAAAACACACTCACTATTAAAGTTTTCAGTTTAAGAAAGTTCGTTGAATATGTTACAATAAAGCATAGCAGAGCCCACCCTGATTGGCTGGAATGGACTTAAGTAGTTTTGATTTACAGGTATACAAGGACTTATTCAACTTTGAAAAAATTGCTAAAACAAAATGCGAATTTTTAGTGTCATTGCCATTAATTAGACATACTTCTATATTTTAAACTATTGATTTGTTAGTGCAGTATATAACACAACAAAAATCTCCAAAAATTCTACATAGGTTTATATGTTTGCTTCATTTCAATGAATTACCATTTGGTCATTTATTCAGAGCATTAGATAAAACAGTAACGAGTGGACCAAGAGCAGCAAGTGGAAATATATTCAAAGACATTCAAGACTGTGAAAAATTTCAGGTATGCATTTGTTAAAATTATTTTATAATATTTTTCAATCACATTAAAATAGGAAAATTATACTAATTTTAATTGATCTAAAAAATTATTTTTCAGATTGTAAGTGATTTTGAACCAATAGCATTGGAAAATATGCCTGGTATGATCAGTGATGAACAAGAACGAGAATTATCTACAGATGTTAAATATTTATATCAAATGGCCAAAGCAATTTCAAATGGTGCTGTTTCAGTTGATTTAGCTAACATAAAACCAGATAACATAGATCACATAGATAACATAGATAGCATAAACCATTGGGTATATATGTTTGATCGTTTATAACTCTTGTATTAATCCATCGATTTTTTTGGATGGCTTTTTTCTAATAAAAGAAAGCTTAACGCTGAAAAAAATATCTGCAAAAAAATTTATAGTTTTTGAGATCCTCCCTCGCAAAGTCCATTTTTTCCCATAAAAAAAGAAAAAATCATTTATTCATTTTCTCAGAAACTACAAATAGTGTACGTACTGTTTATAGCAAATTTTATAAGCTTTTATATTTTATAAACCGTTTTGAAATTGCCAAATTTGTTCAAGAGATATATGCACATGATTAAGTGGAGCCATCTTTTTTTTAATAACGATAAGTCGTAAATATCTTAAAAACGTTTCTATAAAATCAAAAATAACCTCGATTTTCGGAATCAGGGCTTGGTTTTACATACGAATTTCATAACTTCGTCTCTGCTGGTTTTTGGCTCTAAACTAAACTCTGAAAGTGTTACTATTAGCTGGTTTTGAGCTCAAACATATTTAACTAATACACCATTAAAAGCAGGGACAAAATAATATTTTTTGTAGCTGTCTTCTGTTTGCCATCAAAACAATTTTCCTGTTTTCAATCATTTTAGCAAATTGTGTCAAGAGGTATGTATATTGTCATTATATATACTAACGGCTCACTTCTGAGCGTATCCGGCAATTTTGTACCTGGAAGATTATCTAACGAAAATCGTAACCATTGGCAATGCAGTTCATGTAACCGCGATTCTAGCGTACATGGCAACGCTGTCAGAAACAAACAAAGCGCAGCAGCGAATAAAATGCAAGCGAATGAAACTTCCTGTAAAAAAGTGCTTATATTAGGCGTGTTCCAATCAGGAGTGATCCAGATCCAGATAGAAATTTTGCATGTAAGTGCAACAACAACGTTGTGATCTTGATATTTATCTGGATCAATTTCGGATCCATATAGAAGCTCTGTTCGTTTAGTTTTTTGTAGTAGATTTATCGACAGCCAACCCTTATTTGCCTGGTAGCACAGACATAAACACACTCTCATACAACTGATCCGTATCGTTCTCGTGAGATCTTGATCGTTATACTGATCTGGATAGCTGATTGGAACGCAACTATTGTTTATTAATTCTTTTGAACTAGTATGTGTACAAACTTTGTGGTATTTTCTGTCGACAAAAATTTTTACAAAACACTTGTAATTTTTCGCGTTACGCGACGTTACCACCTATCTTGGTGGTTACGAAATTGAAATTGGATGAACAGTAAAACTTCCACTAAAACACTTATCTCGCCTGAACTATATGTGATAAGTGATAAATGAGTTCAATATAGAAATTTCATTTCTCAAAGTTTGAGAAACTTGAATTTATGTCGCTGTAAACAAACCCTGGAAAAGATTTCGCGATTAATCTCTAGCGAGAGATGTCGGCCTTTTGTCCACAGTGCGCAATAATTCAATAGTACCTGGCCGACCGAGCTTTACTCAGCATTTTGATAGGTTGGGATACAATTTAGTTTGCTATCAGTGGAGATATTCTGGTGTTTGTACTATGTATAATTTGACTTACCAACAGTGGAGCTTTTGCAAAACTACATTTTAAAACCATATCGAACACTAACCGCAAACAGAGCTTACGTGATAATAGAAAGATTTTTAATATATTTTTTTTTTTCATTGTTACACATAATTACTATATTTTCGACAAGTCTTTACAAGATTTCTTGCTGAATTGCATGGTTAGAGGCTATCGGTTATAATAAAATAGTCGGGAAAGAATAGGGCAACATGAGTATATTTGTCGGTTAGTTTTGGTTGCTTAACTCTGGAAAACGCCACATATAACATTCCATACTTGAACACCGATAAATTTAGTTCCACTCAGACAAACTCAAAACTTTGTAGCTGAGCTTTGTGCGCAGTCATGGCAAATGTTTGCCATACTGGAAATTGATGCCGTTGCATGGTACACCCTAGCGGCCCCTTGGATGGGTGTGTTTCTGGTATATGTACTTCTTTGCCGGAATGTTCGCCGGTAACTATTTTACCTTTTATTATATTACTAGCAGACTCGGCAGACGGTGTCATGCTTAAAATTTGATTTGACACTTAGGTAAAATTTTCCCACCCATGTTGTTACCACAGTAGAATTAGGGCGTAAATATGAAATTTAGATGAGGAACTGCATACACATCGTCATCTGCACGAAAGCGGTAAAGCATGAAAGCTTCATGTCGCCTACCGTACAACAACGCTGGTCGTTAGGCCTACATACGCTTATAAAAGATAAGGAAGAAGTTGTTTTTAGTCTTCATTTGCTTTCCTAAAAAACGAGTGTAAGTTATAGTAAATTTTTATAAGAAAACATTTTAGATTCGACTATTTGTTTGGACTATTGAAAAAGGAACAAAAACGACCCTTTCGTTCGAGATTTAATCGACAATTTGCAAGATTTACACGATCATAAATCTGGAAAGTCAGCAGATTAAAGTAAGATCTTCAACTATATAGTACAAAAGAGACAAAATTGTATGTAATTTTTTTTTATATAAAAATATAAAAAGCTAGAACCATTTTCCTATAAAAATAAATTTATTTAAATTCACCTCTCAAGTTTATCGGCCTTTACAAAAAAATTTCAAAACCAGCCAAATATAGATACCACACTCAACGAAATAAATAGTTAATAAAATTACCTAGTAGCATATATGTAGTACTTCTATATTGCTAGAAAATACTCACTACACTCGCCAACATCAGAGTGCAGATATATAGGAAACGAACGTACCAAAATGTCACATTTCGTTCGGAAAAATCCATGAGCGTATTTTACTTTCATTGAAAAATATTTTTGGATCAGATACAAAGTTGTAATCTTGTAATACTTACGAGTATTTATAAACTTAAAATAACGCAAGCCTAGCTTCAGATTCTAGTTGACTAAGGAGTGACCATATCTAAGGGTGGAGAACAGATGCCAAAGTATTTTTAAGTTGTGGATGGAGCAAGCTGACAAATATTCCCTACCATGGGCTGATATTTGAGAATAATTATTGTAAGTAGCCTTGCTAACCATTATTCAATTTTTCATCCAATCCGACATTAGTTCTTATTGCCACTGATTTTTGTGGTAATTTGTGTAATACAAATTTCTATGACCATTTCTCATCAAATTTTTTTTTCCAATATCGGCCGTGGTATGACAAGACTGTGGCCTCTTCTAGTGTATTTCTACAATTGAGAAATTTTTTCGAGATTCCATATGGCCTAGCAGCAACCGTTCGGAGTTGAAACATGTGGGACCTACATTTTATTTTTAGAAAAAAATTAGAAACATCAAAAACAACCAAAACTCAAATTAGATAAAAGAGAAGCACATCTTTAATTTCCTCCGAGGTATATTGCGCAGATTGCGCTACCCCTGCGGGTTACAGGTTTAGAATATTCTAGAGGGAGGCATCCCGTCGCAAGGGGTGACTAAAATGGCCAAGGTAATAGCGTGCAACTCGATGGCTCATCCACGGATATGATACCTCTCATTACCCATCTTCTCATTCCTTAAGTAAGGAGGGGTGACATGACCTAGAAGGTTGCACTGGTTATACCTAATCGTTACCAAAACAGTTGGGTAGTGCCGCAAGGGACTACCGGAGCGTACCAGGTTCATATCCGGCCAATTGGCTAAGATTTTGCCCTTGTAGGAATTCAAAATGGTATGTATATTGCTTGATAATCGACGACTCGTTAAAGTTTAGACTACGCGAGTATGAAATAATACGGTAAAATGAACACTAAACCTGATAAAGTTATAAAAAGCTACGTAGAATGCATCACAACTAAAGATAAAACGGGGCAAAAAGAGAGCTTATTAAATCCCATCGACAAAGCGTGTGAGCTAGGTACCAATCACATAGACCACGTGGGTCCACTGGTAGAAACTCGTAAAAAATATAACCTCATACTAGTAGTGATGGAAGGGTTTACAAAATTCGTATGGCTTTACCCAACCAAGTCTACGGGTGCAGGGGAGGTACTAGACAGACTTAAGAAGCAAGGCGCAGTTTTTGGTAATCCAAAACGAGCTATTTCAGATAGGGGAAGTGCTTCCCTCGAGTGCATCTAAAATGTACTGCGAACAGGAAAAAATACAACACTTGGAAGTTGCGACAGACGTACCACGTGGAAACGGCGATATAGAAAGGGATTAGAGATGCGCAGAATTGATTATCCAGAATTAGGAGAAGTACATGACAAGCTAAGCATCGAAAAGTTGAATTTAGAGAGGGACACAGTCGGAGATAAGACCCAAGAGAACATAAACAAAATCAAAAAAGAAAACTTAATTAATTAAAAAAAACTGATTAAAGAAAAGGAATATAAAATAGAAGAACTTATTGCCAAAAAGAAAACGCAATTTGGAACAAATACCAAGCTAAAACCAAATAATTTAGGCCCATTTCCAATGACCGCTAAGTTAAGTCGAGGTAGATATGAGGTAAATCAGGTAGGGAGCAACGAAGAACCAAATAACACAAGCACCGGATGTGAAACAATGAAGCTTTGGAGCTCGTCCTCGTCATTCAGGGCGAATAACACATCAGATGGGCAGAATGTGGAAATAAATAGTGACGTGAACAGACAGAGCAAACTAACGAAGAACGAAATACAATAACCCAACCAGCGTGTCATAAAGTACACGAAGTAAAAAGTTCATTCTCAAAAATATTTTTAAAATGCACTTAAACTCTGTGAATCATAAATTAACTAAATACACTGGTCTTCAAACTCGAACTTTTTTTCTCCACCAGAGACGCGAATATGAAACTCGTATGTAATCGAGGGAATTTTTGATCCTATGGTATCATTTTTGAGATATTTACGATTTATCGTTATTTAAAAAAAAAAAAAAAATGGCTCCACTTAATCATGTATATCTCAAGAACAATGTATATCTCCAAAACGGTTTAAAAAATTTCGAAGCTAATAAAATTTGCTATAAACAATGCATGCAAAACTTTTCGCTAGACCCTGTAGGTTCAAAGATAATGAACAATCAATACGGATTTTTACCTTTTTTTTATAAAAATATAAAAAAATGTGTACTTTGCGAGAAAGGATATCGAAAACTTTTTATTTTTTTCAAGATATTTTACTTTCTCTGTAAGCGCTGTTTTATTACAAAAAAAATAATCCTTCATGAAATAAAATCGATGGACTATTACAAAAGTTATAAGCATTCAAATAAATATAGCCATATAATACTGAAGTACCCTACACGTACATATGTATGGATTAGTATTCATATATTACTTAGTACAAGGTGGCGCAAAAGTAAGCTTCCGATGTTCAGCATATCGGTTGTGGCACGTGCAGTGTGTGCTGTTGCACCGTCTTGTTGGAACCACATGTTTTCCAATCCCAATTCATCAAGTTGCGGCAAAAAGAACTCGTTGATCATTGCTCTGTAGCGCTCACCATTCACAGTAACCGTTTAGCCCCGATCGATTATTGGTCAAATAAATAGTCAGCAATATTCCGCGTTCTGGAGCAGTGTAGCGTAACATTGTTTATTAACGTGTATTTCGCATGTGTTTACTACACAAATGTCAAAACAGAACTGACTTTAGGGGCCAATCGCAAAATTTATAGCATTTTCTGATAGGAGGATTACTTTTGCGCCACCTTGTACATAGGTAGATTTTCGAAGGGTTATTAGGTACAAAAAACTGTTATGCCGTTTTCTCAAGTAGGTAAACTTTAAAATTTCAAACCAAGGTACATTTGAAGCAAGAGTAAATTTTTTAAAACAGATAGGGTTTTCTTTGTATAACTAAGGAAGCTTTTTGTCTAGGTAGGCTTCGATTTTTACTTGATCTGAATATAAATGGGAGTAAATGCGAACTGTTCCTTCATAATATTCTGCAAGGCTCACCGGATCAGTTCAGTCTATAAGTGCATTTTATGACCCGTCATTTACTCAAAAAAATAATATGAATAAAAGGGCGCGAGAGTTTGAGTGTAAAAATGATCCAGATATGCTCTGTTTATGTTCTCAAATCCTTTGAAAGTTACATACTCTAAGTATTTTTCAGCCTAAAATCATGAACACCGAATACTGTGTGGACCACATGTCGAATCGAATTGATTCATTCGGAATCCGGAACAAAAAGGTGCGTAGTAAAATTTAGGAATTTGCTACTCTTTAATGCATATCTGACTAATTTCTGAAACTATCTACTCAGGCAACATAGGAAATTTAGTACACCAATTAAGTGGAGGGAACCCACTTGCCACTCGACGGACTGCTATATTTGTACTACAAAAGTATTTGGGGTCGGAAAGCCAAGAAAAGTAACGCATACCAGCGTCATTGCCAGTACCAAGCTCAACGAAAGTTGCTCATCTAACTACATTGCCACTGCCACATTCAACTTTAGTTCCGGGTCCAGTTTCATTGTCAACAGCAGCATCTGATTACGCGGCATCAATTTGTTCTGAACTTTACACGGAAAACAAAAGAAACGCTTTGTCACAAGCACAACTCAATGATTGGATAAGAGATTTGGAATTGTCCAAGGTAAAGGCCGAGCTACACGCCTCTCGTATGCAACAATTTACATTCCTTTCATCCGATGTTAAGGTAACTTATTATAGAACTCGTCACGAACCATTTTCCAAGTTCCATACGAAGGAGGACAGTGTTTGTTACTGCAAACACATTACTGGCTTATTCAAACAGTTTGGTGAACCATATGATTCCAAAGAGTGGCGATTGTTCATAGATGGCAATAAACTAAGTTTAAAGGCCGTATTATTACATATTGGCAACCAAAAGCCGTCCATCCCGATCGCGTATGCAGTAAATACGAAGCAAAAATTACTTAAACTTATCAAATATGTGCCGATCTTAAAGTCCTTGGGATGCTATGCGGTCTACAAAGTGGGTACACAAAAAACTGTTGATTTCTCTGCAAATGGAATAGCCGAGATCGTCAAGACCTCTACATCATAAAGGATTGACCAAACCGAATCGAATTGGTGTGGATAACATAAAATACTCCCCTCTTATAAAGAAAGAAACAACTATTTTACACCCGGTCCACATCAAACTCGGCCTTATCAAAGACTTTGTTAAGGCTTTGGGAAGAAGGCGAAACCTTCCGTCATTTAAAAACCATCTTTCCAGAGATTTCAGAAGCCAAGATGAAGGAAGGCATTTTTGTTGGGCCGCAAAAAAGAAAGATGCTTAACAATAACCAATTCAAACTATTGTCACCAGTGGAGGTAGCATCGTGGGATTTTTTTGAAAAGGTCGTTGCTTTTTAGGCAAACGCAAAAGTCCTAACTATGAGATGATAGTGAACGACTTAATCAAGAACCATGCGGAAATGGGAAAAATAAAAAACATATTTACGGCCGTTTTCTAAAGTAAACTTTAAAACCTATCTGCCCGATAAACAAAAAATTTGTATGGAAATTTTAAAGTTTACATGAGAAAACGGCCCTAAAGCTGAATTCATCGTTCAGTTCCGAACAAATTTTTTGTTTACATTTTGCTCGTTCTCTTCTCATTCTGTATCAGAGAAGTCTAGCCTATTTCTTGGTGAACATTTGGCACTTTCCGGATTATAATCAGTATAAAAATTACAATGTTAAAAGAGATTAAGTGAACAAACCTATGGTTATTTTTTATCACACTCTTGTATTTTACTTAATTTTTTTTTATTTTTATGTACACATATTAAAAGTGTTTAAAAGTTGGCAAAAATCTCCCACCATACCTTCATTCGAATATCCTTGGTATCGCAGCTCCATTTCTTTTATTTCTTGGTGGAAACACTCACCGTGCTTATCGCGTTTTTCATCACCTAAGTTGTCAGGAGATAGGTCCAAATGGGAATTTATTTATTTATTTATTACAGTCTTTGGACTTAGGTTACATCTTTGAGATAGAAAATTACTACATTTATAGTACATCTATATATTATCTAATAGGTAGAGCCTTACAATAAGTAAATAATAATTTTTTAATTATGGCAATTGTAGTTGGAGCAGTGCTCGAATTTTTATGTTTGCTTGTTAATTGATATTAGAGGAAAAATTACAACGATATGCACAGCGATGGTATGGGATGACATGTTTCGAAGTGCCCAACTTCTTATCAGACCCCTTCTCAAATACTGGCATACGAACCCAAGTGTCTGCACCAAAGCCGCTATTAGAGTACTCTACAACTAAGCTATGATGCAAAACAAACAAAACAAAAAAAACAAATAAGGAAGTCTAAGTTCGGGTGGAACCGAACATTATATACCTAGCAGTGATCCATTATGTCATCCCAATTTACGCAGGTCCATTTTAATACTTTTAGTTCGTATTTCCGCTCAAATAGACAGACGGACAGACAGATAGACGTATCGAGAGACGGACATGCCTATATCGACCCAGCTCATCCTCCTAATCATTTCAATATACTTTTTGATGGGACTATTTTCTTTTCATCTCATACGTACAAACATTTCATGTTCATGAAAGGTATGTTCATGAAAGCTGACCAATTTCCATTGAAATATCAAGATTGAATTATAAGCGATTGCCTTTGAAAATAGCAGAAATTTTATGCAGACAAGTGGGCGGCGCCACGCCTACTTCTTCAAAATGGACAAATGCTTATTATGTGTGCAAAATCTGATTGATAGAACTTGCTTGGTTGTAGAAATATCGCTTTTTAAATTTTACAAAACAATTTTTCATAACTGTGTTAAAAAACTGGGCAGCAAACAGTTACCTTTATATAACTATAGAGCATTATCACGAAATTTCGTTTCGACAAATCAATTTTTGGCGGAGGAATAGTCCACTATAAAAGGGCGGGGCCACGCCCTTTTTTGAAAATTTAAAGTTTTTGGATTTCTTTGTTTACGGAAACTTTGAAAGTTTCCCATTTTTCCTGGAACATTCCTTGCATACCTGCAAACCTGCGTGCTGAATTTCGTTTTGATATTTTGAACGGTTTTTGATTTATGATTAACATTATTTCTAAATTTAACTTAATCAAAAGTGGGTGCCAAGCCCATTTTCAAAAATTTCTCGAAAAATTTATTTTATGCCTCAATCTCAACGTTGTCACCAAATTTTATCCTTATAGGTGTATTATGTACTGAGTAATCACTTTTTTTGTGTTTTCGAAAATATTATATATATAAAAAGTGGGCGTGGCTATCATCCGATTTCGCCCATTTTAAATAGCGCTTGGAGATGAGTGCCAAGGAACTTGCATATCAAATTTCATTTAGATATCTCAAAATTTACTCAAGTTATCTTGTTCACAGACGGAGGGACGGACGGACGGGCATGGCTTAATCAATTTTTCTTTTCATCCTGAACATTTTGATATACGAGTACATAAGCCAATATCTATCTCGATTCGTTCATGCCGTTACGTACTGCCGTTAGGCGACTAAAGTTAATATACCTTGTGTGCGTAGCACTGCTAGGTATAAAAAAAACTCTTCTGTATCTAAAACTGTTCTACAAACACGCCTAAAAATATTCCACTTTGCTTGAGTTGACATATAAAATGTATGTACCAAAGAATGTATAAAAGGAATAAAGCATATGGCACATTAGAGGAAAAATGCATCGTGACGCTACAGGGCATCATAGCTTAGTTGCTAGAGTACTCTAACAGCGGCTTTGGTGCAGACACTTGGGTTCGTATCACGGTGTCCGGCAATGGGTCTGATGAGAAGTTGGGCACTTCGAAACATGTCATCTCATACCATCGCTGTGCATATCCTTGTAATTTTTTCCCTGTTGTTATTGTTGTTGTTAACAGTGCTTCGCCCTGCTCAATGGGCTGGATCACTCTAAATTGTCATAAGGCTCTTATAACGGAAGTCCGAGGAAACGTGCAGTTTCCGCAGGCTTGGACCAGAGTGATGTATGTGTTAGAAAAGTAGGTTCGACTGAACAGGAGAACAGATGTTTGGTATGTTGGGGTTCAGTCTGGATAAGTATTAACCTATTACAATATCCAGAGCGAAGTTGTGCTAGCATGACTCTAGTCTCCCTCGGAAGTACACGCTCCTCTTCAGCCAATTCAGGTGGCTGAGTACTGATAACGGGATTCACAGGCCAAGATCTGAGGGATCTATCTACCGACTCAGTGTGGAGGTCATTTAGAGCCCGCCTATGGTTCCGCAGATCAAACGGCAAAGAGATGTGGTGCCGGATCTCATCGTTGTGCTTACGAAGATTTCTCCTTATGTCTCGGGGGGCGGGGCTACATCCAATAGATGTCGATTTGGATGACTGGGTGTATGACAGTTCAGAAGGAACTGTCTACTCAAGAGTTCCGCGTGCTCTTGAACATTGAGCAATTTTGCCTCTTGATGGAGGTGAGACTCAGATGACATAAGCAGACATCCAGTAGCAGTTCTTATGGCGGTGTTTTGTCAGACTTTCAATTTCCTCCAATTGGTGTCAGCAAAGTTGGGCGGCCATATGGGCGCAGCGTAGTCAATAACCGATCGTTCAATAGCCTTATATGTAGCAAACAATGTTTCTTTGTCTTTCCCCAAGTACTGCCGGCCAGTGACTTGAGGATCTTATTGCGGCTCTGTACCTTTGAAGCTATTGCAGTGGCATGGCCAGCGAATGAGAGGCCGTTGTCAAATGACACACCCAAGATTTTAGTATGGTTGACAGTAGGTAAAGGTACTCCGTCTACGTGGACATTTAACTCTTGCCCCATCTGCGCATTCCATGCCGTAAACAGGGTCGCCGTCGATTTAGTCGGAGATAGGGTCACATTTCGCTCGGTGAAGAAGCTGGAAAGGTCACGGAAGTAACTGTTGATTCTGTTTGAGGGACCCTGGCCCGAGGCCATTATCGTGCAGTCGTCAGCGTAAAAAATAATGGAGACTCCCTTTGGTGGGGGGGGGGAGTCTCGAAATATAGAAATTAAATAAAAGGGGAGAGAGAGGCAGCTCACTACTTCCGGGCTTTGCGCCCAAGTATCCTCTGGGTAACCACCGAACACCCGTTTGGTGGTGAGCTAAACGTGAGAAGGCGACAACGTGGTAAGGCCACTCCGACATAATCGGTTTAAGGGCTTGCTGGTGGGGTTCAAACAGCAGCGTCTGATCACCAGGTGGTGCGGCTGCAAGCGGGCGTCTGTCTTGGATCAACCGGCTCGCTATACAAACATGTAATAGAATTCAACCTCCCGTGAAACGGGTTGTGCGTTGGGTTTGGGACCCACCACATAAAACAACGTTCCAATGAAATTCAACAACAAAGCCTCGGATATGAGAACCCCTTTTTTAGATGACAACACCCGCAAACGAAATAAGGATTATGAGATAAGGGCATGTACCTGGAATGTCCGGTCCCTTAATGGGGAAGGTGCCGCTGCCCGGCTGGTTGAGGTCCTGAGGAAAGCAAAAGCTGACATCACCGCCATACAAGAGATGCGATGGAAGGGGCGAGGAAACACGATCAAAACACCTTGCAACATCTACTGGAGTGGGTATGAAGACAAGCGCAGATTCGGCGTGGGATTTGTGGTGGGAAAGAGACTCCGTCACCGAGTGCTGTCGTTCACACCCGTGAACGAGCGTCTCGCTGCAATCCGCATAAAAGTACGATTTTTCACCATATCGTTTATCTGCGCTCATGCACCGACGGAAGAGAAGGACGACGTGGAAAAGGATGCGTTCTACGAGCGCCTGGAAGAAGCATACGAGCGCTGCCCCCGTCATGATATCAAAGTCGTGCTTGGCAACTTTAACGCCAGGGTGGGTAAGGAGGGTGTATTTGGACCCACTATCGGGAAGTTCAGTCTCCACGATCAGACTTCGCCAAATGGATTCAGGCTGATCGACTTCGCCGGTGCCCGAAACATGGTCATATCCAGCACTAGGTTTATGCACAAGAAGATCCATCAGGCTACATGGCTGTCCACCGATCGAAAAACACGCAACCAGATCGACCACGTTGTGATAGACGGACGGCATGCTTCCAGCGTTTTAGATGTTCGCACAATACGAGGACCTAACATCGACTCTGATCACTACCTAGTAGCAGCCAAGATTCGTACCCGCCTCTGTACGACAAAACAGGTGCAGCAAAAAACGCAGGGAAAGCTGGACGTCGAAAAGCTGCAATCGCAACAGACCGCCAATTATTTCGCAGATCGCCTCTCACACCTGCTCTCCGAGAGCACAATTCAACCTAGTGGAATGCATGGGCAGTGGGATCATATCTCAGGAGCACTCCGTACCGCAGCCGAAGAAGTAATTGAATTCCGGCGAACGCAAAGAAACAACTGGTATGATGATGAAGAGTGCCGCGCTGCAACGAAAAGAAAGGACGAAGCCTACAAGGCAACGCTGAGATCGAATGCAACGAGGAGTGTGTGTGAACACTACCGCGAGTTGAAGAGGGAAGCGAGGTGGCTTTTCCGGGAGAAAAAAAGAGAGGCAGAAAATCGTGAAATAAAGGAGCTTGAGATGCTGACCAACGGGAATAATGCCCGAAAATTCTATCAAAAAATTCGGCGAATGACAGAAGGTTTCAAACCCGTGGCAAACTCCTGTAAGAATGAGACCGGCGACCTGGTGACCGATGTTCAGAGAACACTCAGAATATGGAGGGATCACTTCTCTGCCCTTTTAAATGGAGAAACTGAGCAAGAAACCAGAGAAGTTGCCGAACCCGAGCCCACAATCGAAGATGATGGAATTGACGTTCCACAACCAGACTATAATGAGGTGCGAATAGCAGTATCCCGATTGAAAAACAATAAAGCAGCTGGCGCTGATGGTTTGCCTGCTGAGCTATTCAAACACGGAGGCGAGGAGCTGGTAAGGCGCATGCATCAGCTTCTATGCAGAATTTGGTCGGATGAATGCATGCCTGAAGATTGGAATCTAAGTGTTCTCTGCCCAATACACAAGAAGGGCGATCCTGCAAACTGCGCCAACTATCGCGGAATCAGCCTTTTGAATATCGCATATTAGGTCCTATCAAGCGTATTGTGCGAAAGACTGAAGCCTGATGTGAACAGACTGATTGGACCTTATCAGTGTGGCTTCAGACCTGGTAAATCAACCATCGACCAGATTTTTACAATACGCCAAATCTAGGAAAAAACCCGTGAAAAAAGAATCGACACGCATCATCTCTTTGTTGATTTTAAAGCCGCTTTCGATAGCACGAAAAGGAGCTGCCTATATGCCGCTATGTCTGAATTTGGTTTCCCCGCAAAACTTATACGGCTATGCAAAATGACCTTGAGCAACACCGTTAGCTCGGTCAGAATTGGGAAGTACCTCTCCTAGCCGTTCGAAACTAAACGAGGTTTCAGACAGGGTGGCCCCCTATCGTGCGATTTCTTTAATTTAATGCTGGAGAAAATAATACAAGCTGCAGAACTTAACCGCGCTGGAACAATATTTTATAAAAGCGTGCAACTGTTGGCATATGCTGACGATATTGATATCATTGGCCTTAACAACCGCGCCGTAACTTCTGCTTACTCCAAATTAGAAAAAGAAGCGGAGAAAATGGGATTGGTGGTGAACGAGGGCAAAACGAAGTACCTTCTGTCATCATGCAAAGAGTCAGCGCATTCGCGCCTTGGCAACCAAGCCACTGTTGGCGGGAATAATTTCGAAATAGTAAAGGACTTCGTTTACCTAGAACCAGCATTAATACCCACAATAATGTTAGCCTAGAAATCCGGGCAATTGAAAAGTAAAGTCCTCTCTCGACGAACGAAAATAACACTCTACAAGTCACTCATCGCACCCGTCCTGGTATATGGTGCAGAAGCGTGGACACTAACAACATCTGATGAGGCGGCTCTGGGAGTATTCGAGAGAAAGGTTCTTCGAAAGATTTGTGGACCTCTACGCGTTGGCGACGGCGAGTACCGAAGAAGATTTAATGCTGAGCTGTATGAACTTTACGCAGACGCCGACATAGTTCAGCGAATTAAAACACAGCGGCTTCGCTGGCTAGGCCACGTAGTGCGAATGAGCGAAGATGCTCCAGCCCAGAAGGTATTCTTATCGGCACCCGCCGGTGGAAGCAGAGGAAGAGGGAGACCACCACTCCGATGGAAGGACCAAGTGGAGACCGATTTGCGATCCCGCGGTGCTTCCAATTGGCGCCAGTTGGCGCAACGAAGAAACGACTGGCGAGCTATGTTGGACGGTCAAAATCGCCCAGGCGGTTAGATGACCATTTAAAGAAGAAGAAGGGAGCAGAATGGTCTCTAGTAATTTAGCAACCGGCGAAAGGAAGGATATCGGACGATAAGAAACTCCTTGGCTAGCCGGCTTTCCTGGTTTTAGTAGGAGAACTACAATCGCCTGTTCTCATATCGCAGGTATGACGAAAGTAGTTAGAGAGAGATTGAAAAGACCCGCTAAATAACCCTGTCCCTTGTGGTGTTTATTCATCTTCATGGCGATTCCGTCGGGTCCGATGGATGTTGAGGGTTTGGCCTTCATTATGGCTTCCTGCGACTGAGACGGCAATAGGCGCAGTGGAGTGTTTGTGTTTGTGCGCACGTCGGAAGACTCTTCTCTTAGTCCTACACGCAGGTGGATGCATTATAAACAGCCGGAAAAAGAAGCTCGCATTTCCTGGCGTCCGATTTGACGCTGTCGCCGAATGCAATGGCGACCTTGTCATTTTATTTGGTCGCATTGGATAGGGCCTTGACAGTGGACCATAATTTGCCGACTCCGCCGGAGAGGTTGCGTGCCTCGAGGTGTTGTTTCCACTTGGTCAGTTTGTGTTCGTTGACTAACCTACGAATTTCCGCATTGAGACCTTTGATTCTGGGATCTGCGGGACTGATGAATCTCACTTGGTCACGTTCTCTTACCAGCTTCTCCAGGAAAATTCGGAAGAATTTCTGGTATTCTACCAGCAGGAATAAAGCGGCCTGAGGCTGAATCAATAACCTTGCGAAACTCTCTTTCACCTTTGCGTACGTCTGTCGGAGTGGGTAAGGCAGCGAAGGAGCGCTCTGTATAGTCCGTAAAATGGTCCCAGTCCACTTTGGTGAAGTTAATGTATGTTACTTTATCAGTCGTTATGAAGTCGGTCGGTCGTTCAACGAAGAGTAGGATGGGTAGGTGGTCTGCAGCTAATGTGAGTATCGGTCGCCAGATGACAAAGTTAATTAGGCCCGCACTCGTTATGGAGATGTCTGGCGAACTGTGGTAGTTACCTGCCACCCTGGTGGGGACATATCCATTGACTGTACAGAATGCTGAGTTGTCTATTTGGTCTCCAATTGCATGCCCTCTGCCGTCTGCTGGCAAGTTGGAGTGCCAGAGATCGTGATGTGCGATGAAGTCGCTTAGACGGTTATAGCCCCTTAGCAACACACTAATGTCGGGATGATAATCTCTAGGAAAACACGTGCCAGGGGGAATGTAGATGTTTATAATTTGCAGGTCGATGTCGTCTGACCGTACCACTATGCCTCGGCATTCCAAGGTAGAGTCCCTGGGATCGACGTCAGGGGAAAATATATTATATTGTACAGAGTGATGTGTAATGAACGCAAGGCGACGCCCATGACCGCTGGGACGTCTTTTCGATGTACATTATACCCATCACAATTTCGTAAGTCCGATCTTGTGTTCTTGTATCGCTTCGATTTTGATGTTGTGCGACTTCATAAAGTCAGTTGTCTCCGCGATCTTTCCAGCTAATCCGTTACAGGGAGACGGGGGGCATGCTAGGCGTGAGGGACGGATTCGCTTGCCTAGGGGGAGGTAGGCTAAGGCCTAAACTATGTCGCAGTCTAGAGTTGACAACGCCATCGCCGTTGTTATCTGGCGTGGATGGCGGCTGTGTACTGTAACAGGGGGCTATGAACGTAGCCGTCCAGAGGTTACCGTTCGCGAGCCCAGAGGACATAAGGGTGTGACACAGACCAAGGCAATTGTTGCACTTGACCGATGTCGCAGGCGTATATAATATTTGCCGACAAACGGTGCACGTAGTGAAAGGTATGAGGAGGTGAGGGTCCTGACCCACGTGCAAGCTGAAAGCAGGGGGGGACAGAGAAAGAGGGGATTGACGCTCGGCGATGCTCATATCTGGCCTATTCCGGAGGGGATAGGAGTGTTGAGCGGCCGTGCGAGATGGAGACGCTGGTGAGCGTGAGCGACAGTCGGGAGTGGGTGAGGGGGAATGGCAGCAGTGCTGCCGATCGTGTAGGCTGAGCCACTATTGTGGCTATTTGAAGTTGGTAGGGGCGGTAGGGGAGTGCCAGAGCGACGACTACCGCGGGATGCCCTTAGGCGTTTACAGCATGGTGCCTCGAAAGTATTAAAGATAATACGGGGTCTGCGGATGGCAGGGTTAAGCCAGAAGCATCCAGATTTATGTAGCCATCTCTTACACTAGGCGCATTGTACCGAATGCGACCGTTTAATACAAATTTTCTTCCAGCAAACGCAGCAGATCCAATCTCTTGGTGCAGGGTTGAGTTCGACCCCAGCCCGTTACAAGAGACAATGGAGCAACCCAGCTGCCAGGGTTTGCCCCGAGGATGACAATTTAACGACGAGACAGATTGGACACGGTTGCACTGAAATAACAGCCCTTCTTCTTTAAATGGTCATCTAACCGCCTGGGCGATTTTGACCGTCCAACATAGCTCGCCAGTCGTTCCTCCGTTGGAACACCGCGGGATCGCAAATCGGTCTCCACTTGGTCCTTCCATCGGAGTGGTGATCTCCCTCTTCCTCTGCTTCCACCGGCGGGTGCCGATAAGAATACCTTCTGGGCTGGAGCATCTTCGCTCATTCGCACTACGTGGCCTAGCCAGCGAAGCCGCTGTGTTTTAATTCGCTGAACTATGTCGGCGTTTGCGTAAAGTTCATACAGCTCATCATTAAATCTTCTTCGGTACTCGCCGTCGCCAACGCGGAGAGGTCCACAAATCTTTCGAAGAACCTTTCTCTCGAATACTCCCAGAGCCGCCTCATCAGATGTTGTTAGTGTCCACGCTTCTGCACCATATAGCAGGACGGGTGCGATGAGTGACTTGTAGAGTGTTATTTTCGTTCGTCGAGAGAGGACTTTACTTTTCAATTGCCTACTCAGTCCGAAGTAGCATTTGTTTGCAAGAGTGATTCTTCGTCGGATTTCTAGGCTAACATTATTGTGGGTATTAATGCTGGTTCCAGGTAAACGAAGTCCTTTACTATTTCGAAATTATTCCCGCCAACAGTGGCTTGGTTGCCAAGGCGCGAATGCGCTGACTCTTTGCATGATGACAGAAGGTACTTCGTTTTGCCCTCGTTCACCACCAATCCCATTTTCTCCGCTTCTTTTTCTAATTTGGAGTAAGCAGAAGTTACGGCGCGGTTGTTAAGGCCAATGATATCAATATCGTCAGCATATGCCAACAGTTGCACGCTTTTATAAAATATTGTTCCAGCGCGGTTAAGTTCTGCAGCTTGTATTATTTTCTCCAGCATTAAATTAAAGAAATCGCACGATAGGGGGCCACCCTGTCTGAAACCTCGTTTAGTTTCGAACGGCTAGGAGAGGTACTTTCCAATTCTGACCGAGCTGGCGGTGTTGCTCAAGGTCATTTTGCATAGCCGTATAAGTTTTGCGGGGAAACCAAATTCAGACATAGCGGCATATAGGCAGCTCCTTTTCGTGCTATCGAAAGCGGCTTTAAAATCAACAAAGAGATGATGCGTGTCGATTCTTTTTTCACGGGTTTTTTCCTAGATTTGGCGTATTGTAAAAATCTGGTCGATGGTTGATTTACCAGGTCTGAAGCCACACTGATAAGGTCCAATCAGTCTGTTCACATCAGGCTTCAGTCTTTCGCACAATACGCTTGATAGGACCTTATATGCGATATTCAAAAGGCTGATTCCGCGATAGTTGGCGCAGTTTGCAGGATCGCCCTTCTTGTGTATTGGGCAGAGAACACTTAGATTCCAATCTTCAGGCATGCATTCATCCGACCAAATTCTGCATAGAAGCTGATGCATGCGCCTTACCAGCTCCTCGCCTCCGTATTGAATAGCTCAGCAGGCAAACCATCAGCGCCAGCTGCTTGATATTGCTATTCGGGTTTGAAACCTTCTGTCATTCGCCGAATTTTTTGATAGAATTTTCGGGCATTATTCCCGTTGGCCAGCATCTCAAGCTCCTTTATTTCACGCTTTTCTGCCTCTCTTTTTTTCTCCCGGAAAAGCCGCCTCGCTTCCCTCCTCAACTCGCGGTAGTGTTCACACACACTCCTCGTTGCATTCGATCTCAGCGTTGCCTTGTAGGCTTCGTCCTTTCTTTTCGTTGCAGCGCGGCACTCTTCATCATCATACCAGTTGTTTCTTTGCGTTCGCCGGAATACAATTACTTCTTCGGCTGCGGTACGGAGTGCTCCTGAGATATGATCCCACTGCCCATGCATTCCACTAGGTTGAATTGTGCTCTCGGAGAGCAGGTGTGAGAGGCGATCTGCGAAATAATTGGCGGTCTGTTGCGATTGCAGCTTTTCGACGTCCAGCTTTCCCTGCGTTTTTTGCTGCACCTGTTTTGTCGTACAGAGGCGGGTGCGAATCTTGGCTGCTACTAGGTAGTGACCAGAGTCGATGTTAGGTCCTCGTATTGTGCGAACATCTAAAACGCTGGAAGCATGCCGTCCGTCTATCACAACGTGGTCGATCTGGTTGCGTGTTTTCCGATCGGTGGACAGCCATGTAGCCTGATGGATCTTCTTGTGCATAAACCTAGTGCTGGATATGACCATGTTTCGGGCACCGGCGAAGTCGATCAGCCTGAATCCATTTGGCGAAGTCTGATCGTGGAGACTGAACTTCCCGATAGTGGGTCCAAATACACCCTCCTTACCCACCCTGGCGTTAAAGTCGCCAAGCACGACTTTGATATCATGACGGGGGCAGCGCTCGTATGCTTCTTCCAGGCGCTCGTAGAACGCATCCTTTTCCACGTCGTCCTTCTCTTCCGTCGGTGGATGAGCGCAGATAAACGATATGGTGAAAAATCGTACTTTTATGCGGATTGCAGCGAGACGCTCGTTCACAGGTGTGAACGACAGTACTCGGTGACGGAGTCTCTCTCCCACCATCCCACGCCGAATCTGCGCTTGTCTTCATGCCCACTCCAGTAGATGTTGCAAGGTGTTTCGATCGTGTTTCCTCGCCCCGTCCATCGCATCTCTTGTATGGCGGTGATGTCAGCTTTTGCTTTCCTCAGGACCTCAACCAGCCGGGCAGCGGCACCTTCCCCATTAAGGGACCGGACATTCCAGGTACATGCCCTTATCTCTTTTATGTGGTGGGTCCCAAACCCAACGCACAACCCGTTTCACGGGAGGTTGAATTCTATTACACGTTTGTATAGCGAGCCGCTTGATCCAAGACAGACGCCCGCTTGCAGCCGCACCACATGGTGATCAGACGCTGCTGTTTGAACCCATCAGCAAGCCCTTAAACCGATTATGTCGGAGTGGCCTTACCAGGTTGTCGCCTTCTCACGCTTAGCTCACCACCAAACGGGTGTCCGGTGGTTACCCAGAGGATACTTGGGCGCAAATCCCGGAAGTAGTGAGCTACTTGAACCGCATGCAAAAGAATCGCTCTGGCCATTCCCAGGTGAATGGCGATCAGAAGCTTTCCCCACTTGCGTGGACTTCTGCACACGGCCCCACCCTCCGAAATAACAGCCCTTGGCCGGGTAAAAAAAAACCCGGGTCATTCCGGTACGATAGATCCAGCTGTTTTTCCTCTAATATCAATTAATTAATCATTTTTTAAATTTTAAAATATTATTACAATCTTTGATATCACTTGGTAGATCATTATATTCTCTTATTCCCTCATAAAAGACGTTTTATTTCTCAAGCTCAGATCTGACAAAAGGCAAGTGAAAGTCGTTCATATTTCGAGTTTGATAACTATGAATGTCATTATTACATCTCACACAACCTTTGATATAATTTGGCAGGTTACCAGTTGAATAAACGTTAGTTTATTCTTTATTTTAATCGGGCAACGTGGCCGTCTTTATTGAAATCAGAACCAGACTTAAATTAAATTAAAATTTCTATCTTATTTATACTAAAATTATGCCTGCTCTGCAACCCGACTTATGAAATCGATTGCTTGGGGATTTGCTTAGGTCGGCACGGGCTTACTTTATTGTAAGTAATTACTGTGAGAAATTTATTGCGACATGGGCTTGCTCTATAGCAAGTAATCATTATGAGTAATTTATGGGTATTTGGGTCGGCTAGTTTATGATGCGCAATCATATTTTAGACGAAGTGGGTGGCAGTAACTTGTGTTACGTTAACTCTTCCCCTCTTAAGTCGAGTGTCCGCGATCGATATGAAAAATTCTAATTGATTAAAAAGTTATTACGAATTTGTTTTTAATTGTAAAAATGGACCACTTGTTATGCTTGTGGTGTTTCGCGTTAGCAATTGCAGTTCAGGCGATATATCGAATTTAATTTTATATTTGTAAATGTATATGAAAATAAAGATTGACATAATGATAATGAATGTAATTACTAGGTCTGAACTTAAACTAATTAGGTGTACATTTTTATTCTTATCTACTAGGAACTTAATATGTTCCTTTTGTTTGACTTGTTGTGAAATTAGAGTTTTCTTTAATTTTTGTAATTTTGCTGGACAAGACAAATGTGTCGTACATTTTAACTTTACTATTCTCGTATGTATTATTTGCAATTATTAATTTACAATTCTCAAAGTTAATTATAAAAGTTCCTGTTTGTTTAATTTTTAAACTATTGCAATTATGGTCGATATCTGAATTGAAAATTTTAAATATTAATATTCCTGGTGTTACCTCGACAACACTTGTTTTAGACGCTAGACCTAACTTACAGCTGGCTTGTTTAAGTTTCAAAATATTTATAATGCATCCATCTTCCACAATTTTTAAATTTTTTTCCATGTTGTCTTCTACAAATGTATTATATACATTGTTACTTTCGTCTAGCCAAATTTGATAATGATTATTATTATTAATGATTATTATTATTATTATTATTATTATTATTATTATTATTATTATTATTATTATTATTATTATTATTATTATTATTATTATTATTAATAACAAAGAGGTTGTGACTGTAAGACAGTGTCTTTTATAGCACATCAAAGGTTTTTGATTGCAGTGTAAATAATATTTATAACATTGAGTTCTTAAAATAAAAATACAATTAATTTCAAAAGAAGTAATAAATGTGAATAGAAAAAGGAAAGAAAGGGATAGAAAGTATTTGTAGTTTTTTGCAATCAAATTATGCTCACTGTAGTTGCTCCTACTCAAAGTACCCTTGAGAGAATCAGGAATAGAGTTCCAGAGCCTTACAGCATTAACAAAGAATAGCCTCGAAGAAGACAGAATAATGAAATTGTGGTGCCTACAAGATTTGTAAAATTGAAGTTTTTCAAAGAGGTACTGTGGTGTTTTAAATTCAATGAGCTTGTACACAAAAATGCAATTTCTAGCAGCAATGTAGTCAAAGATGCTGCATCCTAGAATTTTGCACTTCCAAGTTGAGATATGATCAAATTTTTTTAAACCGTAAACATAACGTGTAACGTTATTAAAAGCAGCATCAATTTTGTGATACGAAACTGAGTCAAATTTACTATAAACGAGTTCTGAATACGTTATGTGTGGAATAATCAATTGAATAGCTGGTTTTTTTCTTGTTTCCAGGGGAGTAAATGAGGCAGATAATCTTAGACTGCGTAAAACTGAATAAATATTGCTCACAACTTTATTTACATGGTCGACACAGCTTAACTTAGAATTAATCAGAAACCCCAAATTTTGTATCTTATTGGTAAATGAAAGGACATTGCTACCAACAAACAGCTTTGGTAGATCTCCAGTATGAACAATACTATTACTAATGGGCAAAACATAAGACTTTCTGGCATTCAAGCAGAGTTGGTTTGCGCAAGCCCATTTCGAAATAGCGGACAAGTCACTGTTAATTTTATAACACAGATCTTCAACTAGACCAGGACGGTTTGACAAATACAATTGAATGTCATCAGCATATGCATGCATATTGACATACTGGCACCTAGAGAACACATCGTTGATAAAAAGACTGAACAGAAGAGGACCAAGTACAAAACCTTGCGGCACACCGGAGGATACAATAGATGACCCAGATGAAGAGCCATTGCATACAACTGTCTGTGTCCTTCCTGCCAGGTAGCTAGTCATAAGCATAACCGAGCTATCAGAAAATCCAAAGTAGCACTTAAGCTTTTCACATAAAAGACTATGGTTGACCAGATCAAATGCCTTGGAAAAATCCAAGAGGCAAAGAAGAGTTAATTCACCTCTGTCAAACTTAATTCTAATGTCGTCTAGAATTTTAAGCACAGCTGTAGAGCAACTGTGTTTGGGTCGAAATCCAGATTGAAGTGGACTTAATAGTTTATTTGCTTGAACAAAAGACGAGATTTGAGCTGCCATCAAGGACTCACACACTTTGGCGAAGGCTGGGATAATGCTTATAGGTCTATAATCAGAAGGTTCTACTGCATTACTTTTTTTTGCGACAGGAACAATCAATGCCCTTTTCCATTCAGTTGGGAAACATGATGTAGTGAAGCAATGGTTGATAATGTGTGTGAGAGTTCCTAGAATAAATGGCAGTACAAGTTTCGCAAATCTCAAGGATATGCCGTCCTCACCAATTGCATCAGACTTGATGCGCATAATAGACTCAAAAACGTCTTTCTCGAGCACTGCACAAAACTGAAAATGCTCCTCCGGAAAAAATTGGCATTCTACGTTTGAAGAGGCAGCACTTCTTCTTCTTCTTTAAATGGTCATCTAACCGCCTGGGCGATTTTGACCGTCCAACATAGCTCGCCAGTCGTTTCTTCGTTGCGCCAACTGGCGCCAATTGGAAACACCGCGGGATCGCAAATCGGTCTCCACTTGGTCCTTCCATCGGAGTGGTGGTCTCCCTCTTCCTCTGCTTCCACCGGCGGGTGCCGATAAGAATACCTTCTGGGCTGGAGCATCTTCGCTCATTCGCACTACGTGGCCTAGCCAGCGAAGCCGCTGTGTTTTAATTCGCTGAACTATGTCGGCGTCTGCGTAAAGTTCATACAGCTCATCATTAAATCTTCTTCGGTACTCGCCGTCGCCAACGCGAAGAGGCAGCACTGGTCTGCCTAATACTTGAGCTGCAAAAATAGTCATTGAGCGTATTAGGGTCAATCTGACTCTCAGTCCTCTGCTTTCCATGAATGTTAAGGTTCCTCAAGTTACGCCACAGGTATTTAGATGGAAGTGACGGGTTCAGCTTTCTCTCACAATACAACTGCTTGGCTTTCCTAGTAACGTAAGTGGCATTATTACGAGCTCTTTTATACTGCGACCAAGCAGTGTCAGTTTGATTATTTTTCCACTTAGAATATAGCCTATTGCGTAGTTTCATAGCAGTCCTGACTTTGCTATTGAACCAGGGACAAGGATTTTTCGAAATACGAATTTCACGTAAAGGGACGTGGATATCGAACAGTTGGTGCAAGACATTATTCAAAAAAGTAAGCTTCTCATCTACCGTGGTCATAAACCAGCATGTGGACCAATCTTGATTACACAGATCTCCAAATAACTCATCAACATTCAGGGACTTAAAATCGCGAAAGATGGTAGTAAAAGATTCCGCAGGACAATTAAGTAAAACATCTAGTGTACAAAAAATTAGGTCATGATCAGAAATAAAGCTCATTTGTTCAAATTTACCGATGCGATCAGGGCTTGAAGTAATAACGAGGTCGAGCAGGCTCGGAGATGAATTTTGTGCAAATCTTGTCGGAACATTATTCTTTATCACGGTAAGACCGGCAGCTGCGATATGATCACGAAGTTCTTTAGTACAAGAGTCATTGGAAAGAAGATTTACACTGAAATTACCGCAGATAATAAAACGCTCGAAGTCAATTAGAAACAGAGATAATTCAGCAAAAAATGAATCCAGCGGATGAGACCTATGCAGGTTGTACACACAAGATACTAGTACTTTAGTGGCATTGTCCGATATTTCAACGATGAGAAACTCAGCGTCGGTGTTTGCTGATTTAGCCAATATTTTGGTTTTCAAATTGGACTTACAGTAAATAGCAACACCTCCACCCTTCTTTGTCGTTCTGTCAATACGCGTGAGACTATAGTTAGGAATGCTATAGTGAATATCGGGAGTATCACTGGAAAACCAGGTTTCCGAGACGCAAAAAATATCGACACTTGAGTCGGAAAATATATCCCGAACATAGCTATAGCCCATAGCTTTTCACTGTTTAAGCTACGAGCATTGAAGTGCACTACATTGAGTCCAACAGACACAAAATTTCAATTAATGCTTTTTGGCTATTGCCAACGCTGAAGGCAGATTTCCTACAGGGGTCCATCATAGGGTGAAGGAACGGCTACAGAAGGAAGTACTTACATACAAGCCATAACAGAGATACAAACATATATGAATGCAGGAAATTACAACGTTTAGAAAACATACAAAATAAAAAAATACATGAGAATAAAAAAAGATTAGAAACTCCAACAAGACCATACATAGGTACAAAATATAGGTTAATATATATGAAAAGATAGATGTAATATTATTGACATATTGTTAATATTTGGAATTGGTACAAATTTTATTTTGGAAAGAATATTAGAGGAAACTTGTGGAATAAATATAGAGTATTATAATATTATTATTTTGAAAAATAACTGCTATCTTTATGTCCCTATAACTATCAAAGTCATGAATAAGGCTGTGTTCAGTTTGCGTTAGGATGTCTGTAGGGAGTATGCCTATTTTACTGGAAAAAATTATTTGTCCACTGTCATTTATGTGATTTTGCAAAAGGGTTTTATCATTATTTATTTGGTATGTATGCTGCATAAATTGCAAATTATCCTCTAACGTCCTGATTTTATTTTGTGTTGTTTCTCTAAATTTATTTATGTAAATTTGTATGAGGTTTTGTTGCTTATTTATGTGCATAGTGATATTATTAATCTGATTAGCTAAGAATTTGTTGTTGTAAATTAAATTGTTTATATTATCCGTCGTGTCCTGCGCATTGCTCTGCATTCTACTCAATGTATTGACTATTTGTTTTTCGTCGTCACTGTCCATTGTACCTGCTATATATTTTAATCCTTTACCTAATACGTTAACTAAACCTCGCTTTGCCCTAAAGTGTGGTTGTAAATAATCTATTTTTGCTTTTAATAAGATAAAATTCCTGTCTAAGGTTTCCAATAATCGTTCATCCTCGAAGGAAGTTGCCTTCAGGGTTTTAATGTTTTCTGCAATTAATGGAATGGTTTCGTCGTATGTTGTTAGGTTGATAAAATGGAGGATTTTATCGTAGCGATTAATGGTTCGTTGTTCTCCAATTTTTATTGGTATATATCTATTATTATTTGTTAAGTCTTGTATATCGATTTGTTGCGATTTAATCGTGAATATTATTCCAAAAATGATTTGTATGGTGATTTTTGTCTTCATGTGGCCTTCTGAGGTTTTTCTCTTTTCAAAAAAAAATATTGTGGTCGTTAAACTAAAAAAAAAAAAAAGAGAAGAAAAAAAGAAAAAAAAATGTTAAAAATAATATTCAACTCTGTTTGACATTATTTTTATGGACTATTCTCCCTAGAGGAAAACTTAAATTAAGCAGCTTGCAAAACTACACGCAGCATAGCCTATGGGTTAGGCAGCTGCGCTGGCAATCAGAGTGAGTGGGTTCGATTCTCCACAAGATCCTCTGAAATAGCAAAACTATACGAATTAGTCTGACGAGAAATCGTGGCTGTTTTCGAAATAGTACTATAACTATAGCCTTTATATGTTTGTTGCTTTCAATTTTTCCTCTAATCAAAAATAATAATAATTAACTAAGAATTATTATCAACTGGTCTTGAGCTCGTTACACTTACAAAAATCTTCTATTTATTTTAACGTAAATTTGGTCTCCTTGGTTATATCGTCTTACTAATACTCTATTCTTGTTGTGGTAAGCAAGATCTGTAATTTGCTTTTCCCTGATTTTATTTGTTGTCTCTAACCTATGTTTATCTAATAGTGAAGGGTAACTGCAGACTCTTCTACCAAAATATACTTCTATTGGTCTTTTCCCTATTGTGGAATGTATTGTATAATTATACTCTTTGACCAATCTTTGTTCGCTGAGAGATTGGTCAGCTTCCTCACACTGTAGACATCGCATTATCTCCTGTAACGTGGAGTGAAATCGTTCTACCTGTCCATTAGAGCAACTTGTATATGGTGCCGTTCGGTAAATTTCTATACCAAATTCGTTTTCCATCATAAAGTTTATTTCTTCCGATTTAAAGGACTTCTCATTATCCATTACTATTGTTTCCGGTACAAGAGAAAAAAGAATATCCCTTAGTGGTTGTTTTATGTCCTCCGCTGCTTTGGATTGGATAAGCTTTGCAATTGCATATTTTGAAAATTTATCAACTGCAGTTAAGATTAGTTGTTTGCCCATATGAAGTATATCGATATGTACTATTTGGCCTGGGAATGTAGGTATGGGTGTTGCCTGATTTGTGGCTTCGCCGGATGACGGTCGTATTTACTCTCCTTGCATATCCTACATTTTTTATTTACTTTTTTAATTTTTTTCGCCATTCCGGGAAAGTAATATTTCTCTAAAATTTGAGTTTTATTTTCCTTACTATGTGCTCTGTTATGCTCTCTAACTATTATTTCTTGTTGCTTGTGATTGTCCGGTATATCCTCCACCATTTTCTGAGTGAACCTTATTTTACATTTACTGAAGTGCAGTGGGTAAAGCGCTTGTATCTTTCCCATAATAGGCTCCTCTGCTTTTATGCAGTTTATAACTGACGGGTTCACATATTTTTTTTAAATTGTTAATAAAATCTGTTTCGAATAATCCGGTTACGTTACCATATGTCGGTGATATGAAGGAAACACGATTTTAAATTGGTAGGATGGCTCATCATCAGTATTTAAAAAAATTTGATTTTTGAAGGCATTTATTGGCCCTTCGATACTGTAAATCAAATTGTGTGATGAACTATCGTCTGATCTCGATGCTACTGATAGGCTGTTAATTTTCGATTCGCCAACAGGTATCCTTGATAACGCATCGGCGACAATATTTTGTTTACCAGGTTTATAACATAGCTCGTATGAGTATTCCTCTAGAGCCGCTTTCTATCTTTTCATTTTCGCGTTATTATTTTTATTGTTCAATGCATACGTGAGCGGTTAATGGTCAGTGAATATTTGTATTCTAGCTGATCCATACAGATGATTTCTAAGGGAGTTCAAAGCCCAGCAAAGTTGGAAGCATCCTTGGTCAATTCAAATGTTTTTGTTGTAATCAGGGTATGCAAGAATGACATCCCTGGATATTAGTGAATTTTTTACATTATTAAAAGCTTTTACTGCTTCCTTATCAAAATTTATTTTTACTTTTGAGGATTTATTTTTTGATATCCCACCTTCTTTCCCTCTTAAAAGAGTTGTTAAGGGTTTTGCTAATTTAGCATAGTCTTTTATAAACTTCCGATAGTATCCGGACAAGCCGAGACAACTACAAAGTTGTTTTATAGTTTTTGGTTGTGGGAAATTCGCAATCGCTTCCACTTTTACCGGGTTGGTTTTCACTCCATCTGACGATATGACGAATCCCAAAAATTCAACCTCTTTTTTAAAAAAATGATACTTGTCTAACTGAACTTTCATATTTGCTTTCTGTAAAGTTTGAAAAACTTTACTTATGTGTTCAATATGCTCTTCTTCCGTTTTACTGAAGATTATTATATCATCAATATATACGTAAGCGTATTTAGCTATGTGTTCATGCAAAATGTCATCGAGCGCTCGCTGAAAAATTGACGCCGCATTTTTTAGTCCAAATGGTAAACGAGTAAATTCGTATTTACCATTATTTACTGAAAAGGCGGTTTTCTCAATATCAGATCCCTTCAAAGGAATTTGATGGAAACCACTTTTCAGATCCAATACCGAGAAAAATTTGTTCTCTCCTAAATTAGAAATTACTTCAGAAATTTCAGGTATTGGGTACCTATCGGCTGTCGTAACTGAATTCAGCTTCCGATAGTCTATAACCATACTGTATTGTTTATTTCCCTCTGAGTCCGCTTTTTTCGGAACAATCCACACTGGTGAATCGTAGGGTGACCTAGAAGGTCTTATTATCCCATCAGCCATCAGTTTCTTCACCTGACTCTCAACCTCTGGCTTGAGAGAAGCTGGGTGCGGATAAAATTTCGAGTAAATAGGGGTATTTGTTACCGTCTTTATTTCTCCAACGACTTTTGTCGTATAAGTTAATTTCTCGCCTGGTTCCGAGAACAGTTTTGGGAATGCATGAATTATCTCGTTCATGTCCCTCTTTTGTTGTGACGACAAATGCTCGTCTTTTATTTGGATGGCATTTACTGCCTTGCAGGGAAGCTGTTTGAGTTTAATCCTTTTACCATTTCCCAATATTAGGTAATTTTCCCTAGTGTAGATTACAGCCTTTAAATCCCTTAATGTGTCGCTTCCTAAAATTCCATCAAATGTCTTTAGAGATGGCATTAGGAAAAATTATATTTCTTTACTAGTATCGAAGAATTTCGCATACGTGTGGTTTTCAATTTTTATGTTTCCTACTACTGACTTGGCGTAGAATGGTATTTTATTTTTAATAATTGTTTTTGCTAAATGTGGTTGGATATAGGTTTTGCTATATCCTGTGTCCACTAGATTTTTCAGCACCCCCCCCCCCCCCGGCCTTGGCTTCAAAATAGGGCAACGAGGAGCTTATAAAACTAAAAAATTGACATCCGATGGTTCATCTCCTGGTTGATGTCCTTCTTCTGGTTCCGATATATGGAAAGTCCTTTGGGCCTCGCTATTTCTTTGCACGGAAGATTATGCAGGTCTTTCCCCCTGGAATTGGCTGTGGTTATTCGCAGGTTTATTCATATAGTTGACTCTACGAGAGTGCATGCTTTGGTCCACATCCATAGGCTCGGGCCTAGGTTGCGGTTTGGGTGGCCTGGGTGGTGCATTTGCATTCGTGTTTGAACGGGTATTTTGCCACGTTTGTTGATTTGGTTGAGGGTTATGGGCTAATTGGGGGTAAAGACTCTGCTGTTGTTGTGTCGAGGAATTGTATTTCCTTACTGGGATTTGGTATTTTTGATACGATTGCCTTATATTATTCCCATGGTTCGTAATAAAATTTTGGTTATCCAATTTTTGGCACAGATGCAGAGCCTGAGGTAAATCAGCAGGTTCCTTCATACCTAGTAGCCTTAGTAGATCCCCATTCAACCCTCTTATATAGGTTTCTAAGGCCTTATTACGGTACGATTGCGTCAGCATACGCAGCATTTCGTTGCTTGTACCCCCATAACCTAGCTTATTTAATATCAACGAAAGGTGTTTGTATACCTGTTGATAAAATTGGTTTATTGTTTTATTGCCTTGCACCAGTGTCGTCATCTGGTACTCCAAGGTTGATAAGTCGCGTCTGTCGGCATAATGCATCGCTAAGCATTTTGTTATTGCCGGCCAATCAAGTGGAGTGTTGCAGGATTCTAAAGCTGTGTCGGCTTGACCAGTTATCTTTCCTAATCACACTCAGGATTCCATAATATTTGAGAGTTCCTTTTATTGATTCGTATACATTAAGTATACGATCCACGCTTTTTTTCCAGGAATTAAATTCCCCTGATTTCCCTGGAAATTCCTTCAGACATTTTACTACGTCTGAGATTTTGTCTAATTCGTTTATATTTCCCCTATGCCTTTCATCTATTACCTGGTCAACTGCTGTGGCCAAGCTTGCATTCGGATTCAGCACGTTTTGGACTACCTGTGGTCCTTGTTGCGTCAATATGTTTGTAGCGATGTCTGATATTAAACTCCTCAGCTCATTCATGCTTAATTATTCGCTGTTTGCCGCTTGAGGGGCATTGGGGTTTAGGGTTGGGGGTCTGACCAAATTGTTTGGGTTTGACATTTTTTCCTATTTTCCTATTCCTTCGCAAATATCAAATATCCACTGCATAAACCTAACTTTGCCCTCAATATTTTTTATATCTTTTAAAACAATACTTACGTATTATAACTAAACTAATATTTCTTCCTTACTTATAATTTACTTTTCGCTTTGATATGCCTGATGTTGACTTCCTTTTTCTTTTTGTTGGGATTTTGTATTCCACTTCGTTTACGCTTGATGTCGTCTTCCCTCTGCTTTTGGCTGGGATTTTGTATTCCACTTCGCTTACGCTTGATGTCGTCTTCCTTCTGCTTTTTGCTGGGATTTTGTTTTAATAAAAAATGTTCCTTCCACCATAACTGTCCTTTTTGAGTCTCTTTGTCCTCTTTATTTTTCTTCTAATGCTATTCTAAGTCTTTTTGATAATGGCTGGTACGTAGTACCCCCTGTTTGCTTACGCTACTAAGGAGCCAATTTATCAAGGAGCCAATTTATCACTTTGCTTTTTGAGTGGCACCTGTTCACTTTTTTTTCTCACGTTTTTTTTTCTTTTTACGCGCTATTTTGACTTGCGAAACCGAGTCCTTATTTTTTATTTTTCAGAACTTAAATACGGTTCTCTTTGATAGAACGGGTCCTTACTTTTTATTTTTCAGAACTTAAATACGGCTCTCTTTGATAGAACGGGTCCTTACTTTTTATCTTCAGGACTTAACTATAGTTCTTTCCTTTTTTTGTGTAAACCGAGTCCTTACTTTTTATTTTCAGGACTTAAACACGGTTCTCTTTGATAGAACGGGTCCTTACTTTTTATTTTTCAGAACTTAAATACGGCTCTCTTTGATAGAACGGGTCCTTACTTTTTATCTTCAGGACTTAACTGTAGTTCTTTCCTTTTTTTGTGTAAACCGAGTCCTTACTTTTTATTTTTCAGAACTTAAATACGGTTCTCTTTGATAGAACGGGTCCTTACTTTTTATTTTTCAGAACTTAAATACGGCTCTCTTTGATAGAACGGGTCCTTACTTTTTATCTTCAGGACTTAACTATAGTTCTTTCCTTTTTTTGTGTAAACCGAGTCCTTACTTTTTATTTTCAGGACTTAAACACGGTTTTTGATTTTTCAGCACTGGCACTATTTCACGTTTTATACCGTTTGCTGTTTTTCCGGCGTTCGCGAGTCCTTACTTGTTTTTTTCAGGACGACTTTCGCACGTACGGAACTTCACTTTTTATTCGCGGCGTTCCGCGAATCCTTACTTGTTTTTTTCAGGGTATATTTCGCGCACTTGCCGAGAACTTCGTTCGGGCGCCAGTTGAATAAACGTTAGTTTATTCTTTGTTGTCTTTATTGAAATTAGAACCAGCCTTAAATTAAATTACAATTTTTATCTTATTTATACTAAAATTATGCCTGCTCTGAAACCCAAATTTTCTTATGTAAAAGGAATTCATTTATTATTGGTCAAATAAATAGTCAGCAATATTCCGCGTTCTGGAGCAGTGTAGCGTAACATTGTTTATTAACGTGTATTTCGCATGTGTTTACTACACAAATGTCAAAACAGAACTGACTTTAGGGGCCAATCGCAAAATTTATAGCATTTTCTGATAGGAGGATTACTTTTGCGCCACCTTGTATTTACAGTGGTCCAAAATCATCAAGATCTGGAAGTTCAATGAAAAAATAAATATAGGTTTTTTCAGTTAATCTCTTTTAACATTGTCATTTCCCACTGAACCAGGGAGCTATTTAATATTTCGTGAAAACAAATTACGAAGGAAATATCTTAGGAATCGGTCGCAGAAGGTAGTAGTTAAAAGTGGTTGCTCTGAGACGAAGGGTCTTTCCTCGGGATCTATACTTGGCCCAGGCATCTATACTTGGACCAATTTTGTTTATTATTAGGCTATTCCAAATGGCCAAATTAAATTCCAACTGATACTCGTTACAGCCTTAGATAAGGTTTAAATTTTTTGATGTATTCAAATTGTCATTTACATTCGTGCATTCACTTGTATGTGTAAAGCGGTTCGTTGTTGCGCGTATTTGAGTTTGTATTAAATTAAAAGTTTTTAATTACTACATAATAGCGATACTTATTTAATACATATGTAAATACTCCTTTCTGTTTGTTGTTTGTTTCCGCAATGCCTATTTAACCGGTTCGTTGTTGCGCGTATTATATCATGTTATTAGAATGTTTGACAATTCTTTGCCGCAAGGGCGGATCCAGGATTTTTCCTTATCATTCGTTGACCAGAGAAAACTGGTGAGGCGCACACTACGGTAAGCTAACTATTATTAAATTATTTATATTATTATTAAATAATTTGCATTATTATTAAATGGTTTGTATAAGTCCTATCCTAATATTTTTTACCATGGATATTCGTCGTTTTCTGTGTAAAAAAAGGCGAATGGAGAACGAAGATGTAAGTTTAACATAATACTAAATACAGTATAAATTCAGATTTGTACTAAGTGCATAATATTATTTGGTTCATCCTAGGACGTTGGCGAGTGTAGTCGTACTGAGCTTCAAACTCAGACAAATATTGCCGAGAATGACGCATGTAAGCCACGGGATTAGCACTGACTACTACAGAAGTGGAATTTAATTTGGAGGTACCGAAAAGCTCGTCTTTGCCAGTTTGCTTTTTGAAAAATGATCTCAGTTCCTATGATATTCGATTGTTTGTTCAAAACTCAGCAGGTGATGGAATAAACTTAATTCCTGCATCGGGCCTTAGAAATGTAAAGTTTCAACGCTCCAAAAACATTAATGGCTAGCGTATTCGGCAATAGAAGACGGTGTATATTGCAAATACTGTGTCTTATTTTGTGCTACATTGAGAGGAGTCGGTAATCAAACTCTGGGCCAGTTAGTTACCACCCCATTAAAAAACTGGAAAAAAGCACTGAAAACTTTCGAAAAGCACAGTTCATTAGAATACCACAAAAAATGTCTGTTGCAATGGGCTTTGAGAATGGGAATCGAAGCAGAATATGCTTTACCCATTGATTTGCAACTGTCGAAACAAAAATTAAACTTTCAGAATGAAAACAAACTCCGCATGATTCCAATTATTGAAACAGTTATCCTGTGTGGCCGACAAGGACTTGCTCTCAGAGGCTCCAATGATACGGGAAGAATTTCTGAAGACGAACCGTTGACGAATGATGGAAACTTTAGAGCTCTCTTAAGATATCGAGCCAAAACTGATGATCAGTTGAAAAAACACCTGAGTGGTTCACCAAAGAATGCTGTGTACATAAGCAACCGTGTCCAGAATGAAATAATCAACATTTGTCACCACCTCATCATGAGTTACAACATGGATCGAGTGAACAAATCGAAGGGCTTTCCGTTTCTTGGAAATGACACGCCAGACATTTCAGGAGTAGAACAAAGTTCAATTTGCATTCGCTACTTGGATAAATGCGGCGAAAAGTTCATCATTCAGGGAGATTTTTTGTGTTTTATTCCTATTACCGATTTCACTGGAAAAGGAATATGAACTGCTTACCTTGATTTCCCAAAATCTTCCGGACTGGATTGCACGTATTTCTTCGGGGTTCAAGCTGTTGTCAGAAAAACTTATCCACTCGCGCTCTACTACCATAGTGCTGCTCACAGCTTCAATTTGGCGGTAAGCTCTGCGTGCAATATAACGGGAATAAAAAATTGTCTGGGAGTTCTAGAGAATATCCATTTTTTCTTCATTCATTCGAAAATGCCCTTCAGGATGCGATAAATGAAAATGAACATCTATCGGAATCTCGAGTGAAGAAATTGAAAAAATTTTGTAAAACCAGATGGGTAGAACAGCATGAGTCCGTCGCAACATATCTCCATTTGCAACCAGCAGTTATTCGCGCTCTTGAAGTGACTTCCACCAACTGGAAAGACCCAACGACTTCGTCTGAAGCTTTCCAACTGCTTTCAGCTATAAAAACCGCAAATTTCCAGATATCCATGCATATTTGGAGCTCGGTGCATTCTCTCACATTGTCTCTGAGTCGAGTACTTAAAGGAGAAAATCAAGATCTGGGAGAGGCTATTAAATTTGCTGATGCTTCGAAACCAATTTTGATAGAAAGAAGAGAAAACGATAAGGGGGAGTTCAGACAAATTTTCAAAACCGTGAGCGAAATTAGCGAGCAATACGAAATTGAATTGCGAAATCCAAGGATTGAGTCGAAACAGACCCAACATTCCAACGTACAAATTGATTCAGTTGAAGATTATTTCCGTATAACCATCTACATACCGTACATTGATTCGTTTCTGACAAAATTGCAAGATCGATTATTTATTCACCGCAATATTTTATCAAATTTCGCTTGCCTTTTTCCCAACAAAATGAAAATTTTCGAAGAGTCCTGCGCTCAACTATTCCAATCATACTGTTCAGTTGTGCACGACGATTCCCGTGACATCTTTCTGAACGAAGTACAACTTTGGCGGAAGCTCATTTGCTGGAAAAGAAATAAAAAACTCACTTGAATGACTAGATATTTGTAATGAAGATGCGTTTCCAAATGCTTCGCGTTAAGGCAGTTTTGCTTGTGACAACAGCGACGAATGAACGATCCTTCTCCACTTTGCGACGATTAAAAACGTATTTGAGATCAACAAAGTCTGAAGATCGTCTGAACGGCAAAGTCTCACTCAATGTACATGGCGATGTCAAAATCGATCCCCAAATAATTTTGAAAGAGTTTTTTTCAGTACCTCGAAGAGTTGATTTATTAAATAATTGTAACTAAATATGACTTTTGTCAATAAAATTTACGTACACCGAAAATAAATTTCTTATCTTTTTTCATTGGTTACACCAATACCTCGCTTTGTGTTGTAGTTACGTTCCAAAAAAACACGACGCAAACTGAAACGACGCAAAAAGAATTATGATTTTCTATAGAAAACCATGAAAATATCGAAGATAGGTTCCAGGGTTACGAAAATACTACTTAAAAAAAAGGAACAAAGTAAATATTTAAAAACGGAAGTAATATAAAATTTTATTGCATACATACATTCAAAAAAATCATAAAAAAAAAACAAATTCAATTAAAACAAAATAAAATATTCAATCAATTTATAGAAACCAAACTAAAATTAATCACTATCGGATGAGTCCATAGTGGCTGTTGTCGTAAGTCGGCTTTTCTTCATAAAAAATTGGTCCAAAGTTGTCTGAACAGCTTTTTTTCAAGTTAAGATACATTTCTTTGTAGCAATTGATATTTGTAGCTACCGCCTGGGACACTTTTAAACTCCTCACGCTGTCAGGATCGTTTTTTAAAAAAATCTCGAACCCAAAACAACGCAACTTCGAAAACGACGCAAAGCGAGGTATTGGTGTACGTAACTTGAGTTTAAACTCCCCCCTCGGATATTTTCTGCCCACGGGCCTGTCAATGATATTACTCATTGCTGTAAGAGTGTTTCGATACATTTATATGCTGATCCAATTGGCTTATTAGATGATTCAGGGCGAGAGAAAATAATTAAAATCTAAATGCGACCAAAACAATGGCCATTTGTACTTTGCATTCATTGCAACTTGTAAAGAATTTGCCAGCGGTCATCGTACAGGGTGCAACCATCAACTATAAGTCGGTTGTTAGTAGTCTAGGGTTCAACTTAAACTCGCATCTTAGTTGAAACGATCATATTAATTGTATTTTATCAAACATTTATTTTGTGTTGAGAAAATTATGATATACAGTTGACTTTGTTCCTTCAAATGTAAAATTAATGCTAGTCAGGGCACTCATAGTTCCTTACATTTCGTTTGGAGGGCTTGTGTTTCAGGCGCGGATACAAGTCTCTAGTTGAACTAGGGGGCGATCATGGCCGAAAGCTCAAAATCCAAATTGCCATGAAAATCAGTAATATAAATGAATACTTAATTTGGGAACACCATTTTGACATAATTACGAATGACCATAACGAATTTATCTTTAAGCACTCAAATTAGCTTTCGAACAAAAAGCAATCAGGAAATAATTTTATACAGGTCAAAGGTAGAAACTAGTTCTTTCTGATAAGCGAGTTTTACTTGTGTCTTTTAACTAAGTGGAGTTATCATGAATCTATATTTATTGGAGCAATGAAAAAAAAAAAAAAGAGATGAACAATAATGTTTAGTGAAATTAAGTACATTTCAATCTATTCGTCGACAGATTAAATATGTAGTTTTGTTACAAAGATGTTTCTGAAAAAGTATACATTATTAATTTTCATAAATTAGCGTTAAGCTGTTATGATACAATTCTATATTATAAAATCAATGTTTTGCGTGTCTTTCTATAATGTTTTCAATGTCTATTTAATATCATAATGTACGTGTCAAAGTGCTAAACCAATGAGAATCTCTTCAGTCATAGTTGTTCGTAACCATGTGTTTAATCTATATTCTGTAAACTTTTTTTTTTGTACCTTCATAATATTGGAATATTGTTATACATGCATTATTATAAATATTGACGGATAAGTAATCCTACTTTTTTTCTTAGCTCAAAAACTGAAATTTTTAAATACCTTAAAAACTGTTAAATTATCCGATTACATATTTGGAATCGGTAGAAAATTATACATAGGAATCATTTATCAAGTGGCGAGGAATTTTTTGGGTGTAGAATATAAAAAATTGTTCACAGTGCTGAAAATATATATGTTGTTGATCACTGAAAGCGAATCGACCAAAAAAGTGACACATAAATGCGATTTCTAATATTTAATAATAATTTATACTATCGGAAAACACGTGACAGTTCCCGATTAAATAGTTGATTATTAAATATAAGAAATGGAAGTTATGCGTAACTTTGGTTGATTCGCAATTGGTAATTAATAACATAGACTCTCCAGGACTTTAAAAAACTTTCTTTCCGAAAAATTCTCTTACTACGCCACTGACGTCAGAATTTTTTTTGTTTTTTTGCAGTGCTCCGTACGTGGTAGCCAAATTGTTGGTACAGCGTACTTTATTGTTGACCTTCCATCAGTAAACTTGCATAAATTTCTATAGCAATAGTCGCACACGACTAAAAAGTATATTTGGTTCATAGGACAGAATGTGTGTAACGCGGTGTTATAAGTGCTAGCAGTATGCACAATCACATAAATATCTACAATGTGAAGTGGAACGGCCAAAATATTGCCCGATGCTCTTAAGAATTTTACTGAAGGTTTTACGTTGTTTCGTGGGCACAGATGCGCGTCGTTTTACCAGCGAATTTACTAGTATACTTGTTAGACAGCAATGAACGAGCACATAATTGCGCATATTTTTTAATGTAACTTGCAAAATTTGATTTGATTTCTATGAAAATATATAATTTTTTTCTTTAAAAAATTTATTCATTTTATAAGATGGATCTACATTATAAAAAATGTTACGCACATACTACTTGCATATGTTATTTCCCGCTCAGACAAGTGGCACCCACACGTGATGTTTCTACGCGATTACTTAATCAATTACTAAAGAAGGAGCGTAACCCATCTGTGTAAAATGAGCCTGATCAATTGATCTATAAAACGCGTTCCACTGCTTTAGCTACTTATCAGTAAAGATAGTGGAGCTTTTAGATTTTAAAACCATATCGTGATAATAGAAACATGTCAAATATTTTTTTCATTGGTAACAAAGTTTGAATACACATACTTTTTCAAAAAAGTTTTCCCCATATTTTCGACAAGTCTTAAAAAGATTTCTTGCGGAATTGTTTGGTGAGAGGCTGTCGGTTGTTATAAAATAATAACGTCGCGTAGGTATATTTGTCGATTAGTGCTCTGTATATCGGTCAAAATTTTTTTAAAATCTTCTTTATTTTTCAAGATAAAATTATCCATAACTTTTTATATGTAATGCATATGAAATCTAAGCCAACACTTGTTTCCATACCATGTTCCGAGTGCGTCTCTGATTTTCCTTCGGAAGCATTACTTTTAACGTATTTGGTTGCTTAACTGTTGAAAGCGCCACATATAACATATCATGCATGAACACCGATGCATTTAAATAGCTTCACTCCGACAGACTCAAAAGTTTTTACCTAAGCTTTGTGTAGAGTCATGGCAAATGTTGACCATACTGGAAATTGATGGCGTTGCATGGAACAACCTAGGGGCCCATTGGATGAGTGTGATTTTCGGTATATGTACTTCTTTGCCGTTTTTTTATTGTCGAACAAAATTTTAATTATGAGACACTTTTTCGCTAAGATAAACTTTCCAAACATCTCGAATTTTTATTAACTTCAGTAATTTTTTTATCTATATTCACTTTCTAGTAGCCCGGTTCTGTAACTATTTTAACGCCAGATGTTCGCTTAACACCATTTTTAACGCTTTTTCCTATTAACTAACTTTTAACCACACGAAAAGTCTTAGCTAACACTTTTTGTGTGGTTAGCTGTCGCGAATTATTTTCGAGGTGTTAACAATAGCGTTAATATATTTGCAAGTGTTTTAGCGTTTGGAAAAAGTAAAAAAATTAGTTTTGAGTTTTTTGCATGTAATTTAGTGCAAAATACGGCGAAAAGAGAAGTATTGCCATATTTTATCACCATCAAGAGTCAGCTGTTTAGCGGCGTTAAAGGAGAATTACAGAGTCGCATTTTCGTTAAGAACAAACGCCAAAATTTGGCGATAAGCTTAACGCTCGACGCGTGGTTTAAAGTTACAGAATCGGGCTACAGAGCTCACTTTTTTCTTAAATATCACCAAATTATAAATTTTTCGACTAACAATACTATTTTACTGTTTAACGTACACCAGTAAATGTCAAAGTTTGACTTTCCCAATTTGAACAGCTGATTGAACTTTTCACCTCAGAAAGCATTGTTGATATCTCAACACCATTACATGAAGATGGTTGCTACGAGGCGACTTAGGTTGCTTCAATGAACTTCCCATGGCGACATCTATCGTTTAACACCCACGCGAAAAGCTCAGGTGGCAACCCTACTTAAAAAAGCGTTTAACTATAAGCAGGAAAATACCTTTCCTTTGGTACCCATATTGGCATACTTTATTTGATTATATAAATATCAGATAGGTGGCAACTCTGTAAAATACTAGCACATTTAAAGTTATAAGATATAATAAACTCAGATGGCAACAATATTTGGCAACCCTACTTAGAATTTGTTTTTAATACGCAGTAAAATACCTTTCGTTTTATACCCATATTGGCATATTTCATTCCATTTTAAAAAAGTTCACTGTGTACATACCAAATTTCATCTAAATCAGTTGAGCCGTTTTCGAAATAGTCTGGATAAACAAAAATACAAGAATAGCTCGTTTAAAGTTAAAAGATAACAAGGCTTAAATATAAAACTCTTTTGGCTAAACTCAAAAAATATTAAGGTTTCAATTTGAAATTGAAAATTATATAAAATTCGAATAAGTATTTGTTTTCAATTGTTCACGTAAAATTTTAACTATTTAAAGATGCCCGTTTCATTTGCATCTTTTAATATGTATTCTGTATTGTTTAGGCTTTTATTAGATTGCGACCTGTTTATACCAATCGAATGTTGAAAAACGTTGAAGGATTATTATTTTAACCCACGTTGTTGGTTGATTATTTTATTAAAATATTCTTTATATTGTTGGGAATATATTAAGGTCTGACAAGCTTATAATAATAACGTTAAAAACAAATCTGATCCCGAAATTTTAATTTTATAAGCTCGCCTTCCCTAACTTTTTGATATATATTAGCCAAAATATCATGAACTATTAGCTGGGCTGTGTACTATAAAATGCCATAACTTTTATGAAATACCTGCGAAAGAAGATCAAAAAGTTATTAGCCGATAGCTTAGACACCAACATAGTCTAAATAGAAAGTATTTATAAAAAAGTAGAAAACCAACTTACTGCCATGAGAAACTGCCAGTGATGCCGTCTTTAAGACGATCGCGCAGGGAGCGCTGTCTACTCGGTCCAGGACCAGTAAGAGGCGGTAGTGTGGCATTGTCGCCGTTGCCTTTGTCAATAGCAGTACTCGTGTTCGAGGTTGAACTCAAAATTGGGGTAGTTTCTAGAGCAGTAGACGCCATGCCACCCTCAACGCCAGCATCGCAGCTGCTGTCAATACCACCGCCTACAGCACTTCGGCATTGCAATTCTTTTTTTTCGTCTTGTTGTAGATCCCGCTGTTGCTCAACGTGTTCTATTATAGATGGTTGTGTTTGTAATACTGCAGCTTGGGAATTATGTTGCTGTTGCTGATTATCCCGATTATGACGCCGCTCTGCACTGTGGGGTGTGGCATTTTGAGATGCCATTATTTTGTTGCGTGTATAAGTTTATTCCAAAAACTGTAAAATATTAAAACAATTATTTTTAGTGTTTTTTATGGTGATGTCATATATGTAATACTTCTATATTGCTGAAAAGCACATAGTACATTCCCCAATATCAGAGTGCAGAAATATAGAAAATAGAATGGGAGATCATATAATCGAATATACCTAAAATTACAGCTTTACTTTGAAAAATACATCAGCGTATCAAATCGTCATTGAAAAAATAAATAAATGAACATTCGTATGCTATCAACAAATAAATAAAAGAAACAAGTTATGAAAAATTGACATAAATCTTTTCACAAAGAAGTAATTGCTTGGATACGATTTTGCGGCGCCTCACAAAAAGATATTAGCAGTTTAGGAGGTACTTTGTAACGCAAAACGGATTTCGAAGATTCCATGCAAGGGGCCGGTTTCTTCATATAGGCTTCAGCCGCTCGCGTAGTAATTGTTTATTTTTGCGTTACAAATATTCACGTATACCACTACAAGCTCAAAATATCATGTAGGCTGCCCTCTTTTGATTTCGAACTGAAAACGCGCTGCCGGAATATTGAACCCGCAATATAGAAGTATTACATATATGGGTGCTGTTATTTTTGTTATTTTTCCCTGTTTTCCGCTTGAGCTTATTGGGCGTGTTAAAATTTCACCCCATTTGTTAACTATTCGATTAACAAGTGTAGCACGTAAAAGAAGTGAAATCGAAAGGCGCCTGACGCCCTAGCGGACTATTGTGGAGTTCTGGTTAATTTTTGAATAAGGGGCTAGTTCAGTCACTGCTGTCGCCAGCTTGAAATTAAATGATATGGCAGCACTGGTGTAGAAAGCGGGGAAGAGAGAGAACGAAAATAACCGCAGCTAACTTAGCCATTTTTATTGACAAGTCATTATTTCGTCAACTACCGAGAAAGAACAGCAAAATTTTAGTAACCAAAACTCGAGTCATATATACAAATTATATTATAATTGTTTTTATTTCGTAACACAGTTAAATGTACTAAATGTTGTAATGTAAAGCCGCCTCTTATTATTATTTCATTTACTCGGGTAGCCAGCGCCATAACAGCCTAAAATTTGTTCTTTTCTCGGTGCATTAAATATTTGCCGCCTACAACAATAATTCAGCCATATTGCAGCACGCAATCCAATCTCCATATTGCAACCACGTTGTCCTGACCCAAATCTGATCCGCCATCTTTGTTCCCCGAAGGCAAGTTCGGATTGTAGATTTGGAAAAAATTGCCGCCATCATCGAACATACACACATTCATCGGTGTCTTTGTTTGACAGTTATACGACTGGAATTGTATGAAAAAAAGCGCGACAACTTGCCTGCAAGCAACATTTTAACAATTTCAATTCGTACATTTTTGCCGACAGATAGCCATAAGCCGTTATATTGACAAGAAACATTTTTTGCCATCAACGTTGTAAGTTAAGACAGCCGTTTGCCTAGGCCGACCACTTGTAGCAATACAAAGCAAGATTTGCTAATAATCGTCGCTAAGTATACGAAAGCCACTTGCCAAACTCCACGTTTCGTATACGAGTTGAAATTTTGCTAATCATCGTCGCTTTGTAAATAATAGTTTAGCTGTTATGAATTACTTACAGTAGAGAACTCTACAAGCAAATTTAGCATAATTCAATTGCGCAACTATTTCAATAGATCTTCGCAACAATCGCATTATTTAGCCATCGTATAGTGGTGCATTTAAGCCATTATTTAGCCATAGTATAGTGGTGCCTTTAAGCCATTATTTAGCCATCGTATAGTGGTGCAGTTTAAGCAATTATTTACCCATCATATAGTTAGAAGGTTGTACATTTAAGCCTTATCATTAGCTATCCATTTGCGACACTTATGCCAGTAACTAGATCGCAAATGAACCAACAACGTCGCGAAGATTCGGAAGGCGAATCGGAACTAAATGTGACCGTAGTACCAACGGCGTCCACACCCACGCAACAAACTCCAATGGAGCAAAATAGCCATATAGCCGATTTAACAGCCTCAATAACCGCGTTACGAGACTTTATTAGAGAGCTTCGAGACGATACGAGCGTCCAAAGAGCGGACCTGCAACAACTACGCGAACGAATTGACGCTGAAGAAGCAGTACCTATGCAACCAAATGCAATAACGCTACAGCCAATTACTCAGCAACAGTCATCCTTGTCTGCAGCCACGCCACAGCCACAGTCCAATTATGCACCTGTCTTAATGGATAATGCCGCCACAAAACTGTACCTATTGCCCGTATTCGAAGGGTGCGCAGAGGACTGGCCACTGTTCATTGCTTGTTACGACGATACCACGAGAGAATTTAATTATAGCCACAGGCAAAATTTAATACGACTACAAAAGGCATTGCGAGGTGAAGCAAGACGTGCAGTTACATCACTCCTCATATACCCCGAAAATGTACCAAGCGTATTAGATGAACTAAAATTTAATTTTGGTCGACCAGAGCCTTTGGTGCGCTCCCAATTACAAAAGGTGCAGAGTTTTCCTAACATCACGGAAAATCGTCTAGACATGATCAGGGGGTTTTCATCGAAGGTACGTAACATTGTTGCATTTTTTAAATCAGCTAAATGTGAACATCATCTGGCTAACCCAACATTATTGGAGTCACTAGTTACTAAACTGCCCCTCTCGAAGCAGTTCGAGTGGAGTAGGCGTGCCACCGAAATAGCAACATACCCAACCATTGAATGTTTCGCAAACTGGCTGAGTGAGTTAGCCAGAGTTGTTGCACTCATGCCCAAGGTGTCCAAAAGGGGGTGCTTTGACAACAGCGCCACAGACAGTCATCCGTTCCACCAACAATCGACAGCCAATAGCAGGAGGTGGCAGCCGTCGAGTGCTACATCCGAATGAAATGCCAACTCTTCGTAGACAGCAACGAAGCACTCTATGCAGTCAAAACCATCAACTCACCGAATGTCGACAGTTCACTGATACTAACGTTAACGAAAGGTGGACAGTCGTGAAACGCCATCAGTTATGTTTCTGTTGTTTGGCCAAAGGCCACAGTTTACAAACATGTCAGAAACGTGCTACATGTGGCATAGATGGGTGCCAACGCAAACATCACCAGCTATTACACGATCGAAGAGAAGAAAATCGTGAAGGTCAGGTAGAACGCGTCTACAATTGCCAAGAACAAAACCAAGTAAGTTTATTTAAAATTCTACCTGTAACCCTAATGGGGCCTCGAGGTAAATTGGATACCTATGCCATGATTGATGAAGGCTCATCGATATCATTAATAAAAGACAAAGTAGCCAACAGCTTGGGTCTGCGAGGACAGTCTTCACTGTTGTCACTGCAGTGGTATGGAAAGAACAAGACCACTGAAAAGTCACGAAGAGTAACAGTGGAGATTCGAGGACAAGCCGACGACCATACATTTGCAATTAAAAATCTACGAACTATAAAAAATTTAAATTTGCCAACCCAATCGTTCAACAAAAACAACTTTGATTATCTGAAATCAGTACCACTGCCAAGTTTAGTCGATGCGACGCCCGACATTCTTTTAGGGCCAGATAACTCGGTATTGCAGATACAACCGTGTACAAAGGACCAAACCAACTTGTTGCCGCTAATACGAAGTTGGGTTGGATGGTATACGGGCCATCACAGAAGCGTGACAGCAACGACGCTCGAGTTATGGTGGTCAGAGAAGCGGTCAGTATGAGACAGTTACGTAAAACTGTAGAAGAGTACATCACGAACGATACTTTAGCTATAGGGCTAGTACACAACGACACAATCGAGTCTGACGACGATAGTAGAGCAAGAAAGATCCTAACGGATACCACCAAGTATGATGGACGTAATTATGAATTAGGTTTGTTGTGGCAGAAAGACGACGTTAAGTTACCAGATAGTTTTGATATGGCAAGAAAACGTCTGCACGGTATTGAGGCTCGTATGAGAAAAGATGTCGGGTTTGCAACAAACTACAAGCGAGAAATCAATAAATAAATTTCTAAAGGATACGCTAAACAGCTGTCTGATGAAGATGCCAATAGAACCAAGACAACAACGTGGTATTTACCGCATTTTGGAGTCGTCAATGCCCACAAGCCAGAAAAGTTGCGTATAGTCTTCGACGCAGCCGCCAGCACATCGAATGCATCACTTAATAGCGCCTTACTCAAGGGTCCGGAAAAGGTCCAATCACTCTTATCAATACTCTTTAAATTTCGTCAAGGGGTGATTGCGGTAGCTGGAGACATTGAAGAGATGTTCTCTCAAATACGTATCAGAGCTGAAGATCAAGATGCTCAACGTTTTTTATGGCGTGATGATGACTCCAATAAGCCAATACGAGTTTACGCTATGACGTCAATGATCTTTTGAGCCGTTTGTTCACCGTGTTGTGCAGAACACATAAAAACCCTAAATGCCGCTAAATTCATTTCTCAACTGCCAAAGGGCGTTGATGCTGTTGTAAAGAAAACATACGTAGACGATCTTGTTATTGGTTTTAATGATGTCAAAGAAGCCGAAAAAACTGTTCCTGAAGCCATTAAAATTAACGCCGGTTTCCGACTACGCAAGTTCGTAAGTAACGACAAAGTTATGCAAGCCAGCCTATATGGTGAAAAGAACATGCATCAAACAATCATAAATATGGAAAAGCAAATAACTACAAACAAAATACTCGGCATGTTTTGGGACACAACAGCAGACGCGTTCAAATTCCTTAAGGTGGCGAAGGAAATTCTCCGGGGATGGCGACCATTGACGAAGAGAAAACTGCTAGGCATCGTTATGTCAGTATATGACCCTTTTGGGTTTCTGTCGCACGTCACAATTACGGCCAAGCTACTTATACAGGCATTATGGAAAGAAGACATTAGTTAGGATGAAGAATTGCCACCTCAACTTGCCAAACAGTGGAAGATCTGGTAGTCCAAATTTCAATCCGTCAGCACATTATCAATTCCTCGGTATTATTCGGCACTGCTAGCAAAAGCCGAAAATGTTCAATTGCACATGTTTGTTGACGCGAGTACAAGTGCATACGCCGCCGTCGCCTATTTACGCATCGAGCACGAAAATACAGTGGATGTAGCATTAGTTTGTGCTAAAGCATTATGTGCGCCAATAAAATCAATGACAGTTCCACGCCTAGAACTGCAAGCAGCAGTCCTTGGATGCCGCCTCGAAACACTAGTAGAACAAAATCATGAGTTTGAAATCAGCAGTACGACGTTTTGGACCGATTCGCAGACGGTTATTCTGTGGATACGATCCCATACTCGATCATATAAGCAATTTGTAAAACACAGGATCGCAGAAATCCTCACAACAACAACAGTTAGTCAATGGGACTGGGTGCCAACAGCTTTAAACGTAGCTGATGATGCCACGCGCGCCATGCCAACAAACACACTTCCGCAAAACAAACGATGGTTCTACGGACCAGGATTTTTACACCAGAATGAGGAACACTGGCCTCAAGAAGTTACGCTTTCATCAGCCGTAGCCGATAGCGAAGAATCAATTAGTCGACAATTACTCATTGGCGAATCAGGTGAGAAATTAATCAATTTTACTAAATTCTCGTGTTTTCTTAAATTAGTCAGAGTCGTTGCCTGGGTACTGCGCTTTATTAACAACGCTAGGAACGAAAGACTCATAGAAGAACTACGAGCCGATGAATTAATTGCAGCCGAAAACAGAATATGCTATATGGTGCAGAAGGAAGCTTACAGACGCGAAGTCGAACTACTCCGAAGTAAACACGCCATACCTAAAGATATTCCACTATACACATTAACGCCGTACTTGGATAATGAAGGTTTGCTAAGAATCTATGGAAGGATAGATTCAGCATACTGCTTACCACTGTCTGCACGCCGTCCAATTATTTTGCCATCAGATCATTGGGTCACCAAGTTATTGGTAACTGAACATCATAGAAAGAGACACCACCAGAACGAAGGTCTAACAATCAACGAAATTCGACAACGTTATTGGATACCGGCTATTCGGAGAGTTTTAAGATCTGTGCAAAAAAAATGTCCAGTATGTATACACGATAGAGCAAACCCGACCGTACCACTAGTGGGTCAGTTACCATCAGATAGACTAACGCCGTATGTTCGACCCTTCACTTATAGTGGGGTTGACTATTGTGGACAATTTAATGTGGCTGTTGGACGTCGCCGAGAGAAACACTGGATTGCCCTTTTCACATGCATGACAACTCGAGCTGTGCATTTGGAAGTATCAGATGGCTTATCTACGGATGCCCTTATCCTCTGTCTTCGCAATTTCGTAAATCGTCCTGTACGTATGCGGAGCGACAACGGCACAAATTTTGTCGGGGCGCAAAGAGAAATTAATACCCCCGATGCAATATTTGATTTCAAAGCCATTGATCGCGAAATTCCAAGCAAAAAATTTAATGGGTTTCTAATTGTCCCACAGATCCCGAAAGCGGAGGTTGTTGGGAAAGACTTATCCAATGTGTTAAACGTTTATTGCATAAGGTGTTGAGAGAGGAAGCACCGAGAGTTGAGACATTTCGTAGCGTCGTTATAGAAATTGAAAATATTATCAACAGCCGACCATTGACTGATTTACCAATTTCGACTACACAGGAAGAACCGCTCACACCAAATCATTTTTTACTGGGTTGCCTAAACTTGACACAAACGCCACATCCGGAAGAAGAGCGTCTTTGTCTTCGTAAGCAATGGAGAATGGCTCAAAATTTGAAAGATCGCGCGTGGGAGAGATGCCCAGTAGAATACTTACCACGACTTTTATGCCGGCCCAAATGGAGGGATGACGTAGACACGGTCACGTCCGGAGATATGGTCATAGTATGTGACCCATCAGCGCCTCGTAGTAATTGGGAAAAAGGAAGAGTGGTGAACATTTTTAAGGGCAGTGATGGGCGCGCTCGAAGCGCCAATGTACAAACCTCTCATGGGATTCTCCGTCGACCTATACGTAGGCTAGCCGCCTTGAACATTTGCGAACCCACAGACGATTCGCCAGGAGGTAGAATGTTGTCGCCAGCTTGAAATGATATGGCAGCACTGGTGTAGAAAGCGGGGAAGAGAGAGAACGAAAAAAACCGCAGCTAACTTAGCCATCATTATTGACAAGTCATTATTTCGTCAACCACCGAGAAAGAACAGCAAATTTTAGTAACCAAAACTCGAGTCATATATACAAATTATATTATAACTGTTTTTATTTCGTAACACAGTTAAATGTATTAAATGTTGTAACGTAAAGCCGTACTCGCGTAGCCAGCCGCCATAACAGTCACTTTTCCCAATTGAAATTCCGACAGGGTAGAGGTACGAATTTTTCTGGAACGATTTTCCGTCATCCCTTGTCAATTTGTGTTTGTCTGCTTTTATATAATTCTTCGCTGTGCTGTTTATCAGGTACGTTTTGTATGTGC